>CM066032.1:727460937-729860937 GCA_033557465.1 Ichthyophis bannanicus
TTGTAAAGCCATAGGGAGATGAGAGAATGTGATGGAGGAGCATCCCATGGTCCTAAGAGGGGATAGATCGGGCATACATCCCAGCTTGTAGACGTGGCCTGACCGGCACAAGAGGAGGAAGTCAGAGGAAAACTTACAGTTGATGGGGCCAGAAGGCGGCTATTGAAATGCATAGAGTCCCTGTTGCGCTTGTAGAAGAAACAAGCAATCTTGGGTTATCAAGGGGATGAGAGAGAATGTGGTAGAGCAGTCCTGTCCTGTCCCCAATGGAGAAGGAAGGCATCCAGAGCCGGTCAGTGGAGTGATGGAACCCCTGGAACAGAAGAGTGGATAGCTGTGGTGTTTTGCCAAGCATGGCAGAACGATCTATGAGTGGGGTTCCACACATTTGGAGAGATCCAACACAGCTGTCTCCTGATGCAAGGGTCCATTTCATGTGGATTGAAGGGATACAGCCTTAGGCACATTTGAGTTTGCCCGGCGAGACATATACTACTCTGATGTGGAATGCGATGAGAGGATGGCAAAGAACCTTAGTCAAATGGCTTCCTTGCAGAGGGGACGGGATAACATTCCCCCCTTTGTTTCACATCAGAAACCAAGCAACTTGGTTGGCCTGTCCCTCGACCCTAAATACAGGTTGTCCTTGAAAGTTTGGGTTGGAACATCCCCACAAGGAGCGATTTGCGAGGTGCCCATATTTCCTAGCCAGGTTGATCCAGAGGGTCAGATTCCTGTTGGTTGATCCACAGCCCCTGTGTGGTCTGGTTGCTGAAATTTTGCTACCCCTCAACCCAGCTTGGAAGCATTTGTCGTCAGGTGGCATTTGGAGGCATCTGAAAGGTGACCCGACGAGTAGGTTTTATTGAGGAAAACCACCACTGAGAAGGACTTGATAGTTTGAGGAGTTTTATATGGGATCTTAGTTAGTGATTTCTGAGATGCCCCTTCACATTGGCATCCATTGAGAAAGACAGAGTCCATTGCACTTGTCAAATATGTAATTGGGGCAAAACAGTAATCGGGTTCTATAACAGAAGTGAACCAAAACAACTGACAAAATCAAGAGAGATAAGAACTCCACTAGATAAAAAACACCTCATATCAGGGTACTCAACAGAACATTTACACAAGATTTTAAAAGCAGGAAGGAAGGAAGAAACAAAAGACTCAGAAACACAAGGTATAAAATCCAGCTTCAAACCAAAAAGCCGACCTTCCACACATCACAGGCTCTCTCACCTCATTCCAACCCTTAAAAAATTTCATCAATAATACAATTGCCATTTTATAAAATTCAGTGAACAAAAGGAACAATGCTGTTAATAAGGTTAGGGAAACACATACCCCACACACAAATTGAGCAATGCTAGTAGGGAAACACAACCCACAAAAACTACAAGTAAGCAATGCTATTAAGGAAGCACACCGAGACAAACATAAAGGCAGCCTTAAGCGTTTCGCTGTTCAAAAGCTTTGTCAGGGAAAGTTCCTTCAAAATGTGCACAAATACTTATCTTAACCAGAAACATGTTCAAACGGCGTCCATCACACCAACCAAACAGAACAGCAGTTGAGCATAGGGGACGACATGGACCGTGGAAGACTATGTATTCTTAATCGCAGTCCGTAGCATCTCTTGAGCGTTTTCTTGGCTTTGCTCCTGTATCCCTTTTGCAAGCTTGGGAGGCGGTGGGCACAGCGCTCCTGTGGGAGGACGCTCGGGCCTCGGAAGTGTCTGAGTCCTCCGATGAACTGCAGTTGTTGGGTTGGAGAGAGGTGAGCAAGGCATGGGAAGTTTATGACAAAAACAAGGTGGGTTTGAGCACCGTGATGGTTGCAATGAAGGAAGAGTCTTATCTTCTTGAGGGGAGTCGGCCCTGATCAGCACAATCATCTAAGTAAGGAAAGACAAATATCTCCAAGATGGGTGGTAGGCAGATGAGGGACTTGCCATGCATTTTGTTGAAAAACCTTGGGGCAGAGGCTAGGACTGAAGGGGAGAAACTGGTATTGATAATGGTTTCTACTTTGACATATGAAAGTGCAGCTACTGTCCTGTTCCAGGGATGTATCATTATATGCGTGTATGCCTCTTTTAAGTCCTTGAGAACATAGCCCCAATGTATGTCTTTTGGGAATGTATTTTAGAAGAGTTTCCTAAGGAAATCATTTTGGAATTTCTCTTTGACCATGAACTTGTTAGGTCCTCTGAGATCCAAGATTGGCTTGAACCGCCTCCGGTTTTCTTGTGGAATAAGAAAATATGGAGAGTAGAAGCCCATCCTTTGAGGAGGAGGAACTCTTTTTATGGCACCCTGCGACAACAGGGTGGTCACGCTATTCTTTTAACAGAGTGCTTTGGAAGAGATCTATGGGATATTCCCCTGTGAATGCATGGTGTGGAGTAAGGTTTCAAAGTGAAGCTGATAACCCCTTTGGAAAACTGATGTTATAAGGTGCCACCTGTGGGCATAGTTGGCCAGTCTGCCTGGGGTTTCTTTTTGCCATTTTGCGGATACGATGAATAGTCATAAACCTCACTTCTAAGCCAGGGTATGTGGAGTATGCTCTCAGGTCTCAAATTTAGTGCGAATGCTCAGCATAGTACTTGCATCATGCCAAAGAAAAGCTTTACATCTGGAGTTTAAGATGTTAACAGGTATATACGTTAGTTTGTCAAGATAGGCTTGATAAAAGAAGAAAGTTCCAAGCCTCATCGCTCCCTGGGGGCACCTCCAAGGGCAGACTGGCAATGCTCTCTAGAAAGGAAGTCAAAAAACCAGATGCAGGTTGTGCCGGTGCATCTGATTGAGGTTTTTAGGAAACCGTGGGGCTTCTTGGTTTGGCGAGGGCGCTGCTGCCTCTGCTAAGGATGCTGAGGGTTGATAGGCAGTCAGAAAGAGGGTAAGAAGGATAGTGATCTCTTCTTTTTAGAATAAGAAAGATTTCCTGGGAAGAGCCTTTCCTCGTCGGGATTGGATCAGCTGTTTTCCTGGAAAGGCCGTTTTATGGGGTGAGATCATCGGTTTCAATCTCCCCGCTTTTTCCTTCCAATCTTTGACAATAAGGTTTTCTCTAGTACATGGATATTGGACAGTTTATCATGGACCCATTGAATTGAGGACCCATGACCCACACTCTCACTGTCTTCCAACACAACCTTCTTGATGTCATCTCACAACTGTTCTGGAGCTGTGTATCTAAAGTGACAATAGATTTTTGCAGGCAGTCTTTAAATTCCAGTGGTATATTCTCCAGTCATATTTTGCTACATTCATGAATGGCTTGCTATGGATGTTATGTACTAGATTTAAAGAATATAATTCGGTCAGTTAGTAGAGTGCCAAATCACTGATTCCAAAAAAAACGGCGGTGGTGATGGTAGAGAGGATGATGACAATGAGGACGATGATGGTGATGAAGTGCCTTGTATGGCTGGTCCACCAAGAAGAAAAGCATGCGACTGTGGATCATTTGAACAGCAAGGGTCTGCCGGCTGGAAAGTATTGTCCAAATGCTTCCTCTTCTGCATACGCTTATGCTCTGGCTTTATGTTGTACAGAATTTGTTAGCTAGCAGGCTGTCTCCGTATCGTCGCATAATCTGATCATGGTCGGGAACTTCACATAGGTATCATATTGTTCTGCAAGTTTTGTAGTCAAATGTCTTCATACTCTCTCTTCACGTTCTTTAAGCAAATGTTCACAGATCATTCCCACTTGTCTTAGGGTAAACAGCAGCTGCTCTTTCTTCAGCGGTGGTGATGGTAGAGAGGATGATGACAATGAGGACATGATGATGATGGGGTTCAAAGAGATCGCGTTTCTAGATCTGCTGTTGCAAGCTAAGTGATTGTTTGGCGGGGTCCCTTTGCACATGTTATGTTGGGGTTGAGGGATAAGGTCATTGATGTGAATTGGGCACAGTGATTCTCCATGGACCAGCAGGATTGCGTCAGCCACACTTGGTGACGAACTCCGGGCGGAGCAAAGCATACGGAAGTGCTCTCTAGAGCTCAGAAAGGTGAGCCTTTTTGAGCCCACCCAGGTAGCCCATCCTACCGGTCCGCCCCCCTGGTCCGGCCAGTTTTTGTCCTTCCGCCTTGCCAGCAAGACGGACTTCTGCTCTCTGCTCTCATTTGTTTATTTCTTTGTTTTGAATTTTCTGCCATCAATGCCTAAAGATCATGCTAAGAAATACCCCTGTTGTGGCAATAAGAGTCATACCTCTCAAGGATGCTCCCACTGCGGCAAGATGAAGAAAGGGGTACCGGGAGATCTGCAAATCCGCTCCTCACGCTGACCCTCCGCCGGCCCAGGATGTGCCTGAAACGGGCCTCCATCCTCAGCCGAGCCTCCGTGCCCTCCGGACAATGCCTCCCAGCTGTTCACGCCATGTGGGGCCTCTGTTTGCAGCTCCGGGCACAGGAAACATCATCCTGCTACTCCGGGACCGAGCGCAGCTAAACCGCGGTCCCGCGGAGGTAAGCCCTGCTGCCCCTAACAATGTTCCGGCCGGTTCGGCACTCGATCCTCCCATGTGGTCTCCTGGAGCCCTAAACCACGCTGCTCAAGATGGCGATGGCCCGGCAGTCCTCCCAGCCCCGACCGGGGTCCTCCAACTCCGCCCACCTGGTGGGCGTGGCTTCAAACCCCGGACGTTTCTGAGCATCGCAGACAAACTGGCTTTGCTGAAGGTCCCTGTCAGCGCTGCAATGACGCTCCTCGGCATGCCTCCTCTACCGGCACCGCTGGAAGCCCGGCCTGCACGGCAGCAGTGACGCCGGAAAGTCCCGGTCTGCGCGGCAATGACACCTTTCAATCACCGTGCCTCCTCTGCAGATTGTGGGCAGCTCCTCGTCCCGGCAAACCTGATCTCCACGGGGATCCTCGTTGAGAAGGAAGGTAGGCCTGACCAGCCCCTTGCAAATGCCCTGGGGGAAGCCACGGAGGCGGTTAACCCCTTCACTACCGACCCCCCTGTTGCTGGATAACAGCTACAGCAGGAGTGCCTCAGGCCACAGATCTCTCCACCGCAGGAAGCGGAACAGAGACAGAGGGCACAGCAGCAGCAGTGACTCGGGTCACAGAACTCACCGATCAAAACGTCACAGACATTCCAGACACCACCGCCACCGATTCCCAACACCGCAGGCACCGCTCACGCCGCGGCAGCAATGGGAATCGGGGTTCTCCTCGCCGCAGCAGATCCAGCCTCAGCAATTCCTCTGCTATTCTTAACCTGTTAACCCAGCTTCTGCGGCAGTCTGCCCCAGCAACTCCCACGGCACACGCCTCGCCACACGACGCTGAGACCACGCGCACAGAGCACGGAAAGACAGCACCTACCTCCACACCTGATGAGAGGACCAAAGAACCCTCCCGTGGACACTCACCGACCCCAGTCAGGGAAGATCTTTCCCCTGACACCACCGCCGAAGACCAGGACATAGAAGCAGCAGTGGTGGGGTCGGCTTCCATGGAACTTACAAGCTCGGAGAAGACTCAGACAGCTGAGACTGAGGAGCCCCCTCCTGCGGAGGACCTCACGTACCCGAAGTTTTTAGTCAAACTGGCCTCCTCCCTCGCTTTAAATATCACCGATGCTTCAGGGGAGACAGTGCCAGAGGTTCTGAAATACCTCGCTGCACCAAAAACCTACGTTCGCACTGCCCGTGCACCAAAGGCTGTTGGACAATCACTCCAAACTGTGGCAGACGCCAGCGTCTGGTAGACCCTTCCCCAGACGACTGGACTTCAAATATCAGGTAAAGCCTGTCCCTGGATTTTCTCTGCCACAGCTTCCACACAACTCCATTGTCGTGTCTTCACCAAGTCCACACGCACTCACGCCAATAGCCCCCCGGGCCGCGACAATAAACTCCTCGATGACATCGGGAAGAAGATATTCCAAGGGGCAATGCTTAACGCAAAAATTGCAGCCCACCAATTCCAGCAAGTTCTATTCCTTGACACCTGCATGGCAACCTTGCGAACAGCGTCTGCATCCCTCCCGAAGGAAGCGCTGCTTCCATTCTCCAGTGCCCTCGCCGATATGTCTGAGTGCAGTAAGCACCTGGCCAGCGCAACCTTTGACTCGTTCGACACGGCCTCGCGTACCGCTGGTACAGCTATATCTGCAAGGCGCTGGGCATGGCTGAGAGCCTCTGGCCTGAGGGAAGACACCCATGATGCCATTGCCAATGCGCCCTGCTCCGGTGAGTCTCTCTTTGGGGACAAAGTAAAAGACACCGTCAATGACATGAAGGAGCACTGTACCACCCTGCAGACCCTCGCAGAGGACGGCTACAAGCGCCACAGTGGAACACACAAAAGCAGCTTCCAGAGACGATCTTACTACTCTTCCAACAAGAGATACCCCAACAGGAAATGGCAGCCTAACAAGTATAGGAACAACTCCTACACCGGACCCGCTCACCAGCGAAACTCCCAGCGGGACCGTAAACCGAAAAAAGAGCAACCCAGCCCCTGCGAAAAGTGGGCCATTCTTTTGACGCCTATCCTCCAGCATACACCCGCGTCGGGGGATGCTTGACTTACTTCCTGAGAGAGTGGCGACGCATCTCCTCAGACTCATGGGTTCTCAAAATCATCCAAGAGGGATACCGAATGCGCTTCAAATCAACACCACGCCAAACAACCATCCCATCAGCAAAACACCTCCACACCTGCGCCTGGCTATGGCTGCAGAGCTAATGCACCTGCTGTCCTCCAATGCCATAGAACAGGTACCGTCGGACGAGATAAACTCTGGCTTCTACTCCAGATACTTCCTCATTCACAAACGACAGGCGGGGTCCGCCCTATCCTCGACCTCCGCAAGCTCAACAAGTTCATCATCAAAGAAAAGTTCAGAATGTACTCTCTGAACTCCATCCTGCCCCTCTTTCAGCCCGGTGACTGGATGGCATCCCTGGACCTACAGGACGCCTATACCCACATCCGCATCCACAAGTCGCACAGGCAGTACCTTCGCTTCAATGTGCTGGGCCAGCATTACCAGTACAAAGTCCTTCCCTTCGGACTGTCACCGGCTCCACGGGTGTTCACCAAGTGGTGTGGCAGTACCCGCAGCGCATCTCCGCAAACAGAACGTATCCATCTTCCCCTACCTGGACGACTGGCTCCTAACAGCCCCCTCAGCGACGGAGCTTCAGGAATCTCTGAGGATAACCGAGTCCCTGTTATCTGCACTGGGCTTCGTGATCAACTTCAAAAAGTCGCATCTCACCCCCTCACAGAGGCTGGATTTCATCGGAGCCGAGATCGACACCCGACTCTCGAAGGCTTTCCTTCCCCCAAGCAGGCTGGTGGCTCTGACCTCACTTGCGACCAGCTTGGCTTCTGCGGAGACCGCTACGGCGAGATCCATCCTACGCCTTCTAGGCCACATGTCCGCCACCACCTCGGTCATCCACATCGCCAGGTTGCGGATGCGGCCACTCCAGGGCCACCTGCGTGCCCACTGGAACCAGCACTCGCAACCCCTCTCCACCCGCATCCCCATGAACGCCAGTATCAAGACTCATCTACACTGGTGGACGGTTCCGGAGAACCTCTCGGGTGGAAAGGACATGCACCCACCGGAGCACCACGTGACCTTGACCACAGACGCTTCCAGCTCAGGCTGGGGTGCTCACATTCTGCAATTCAGCACACAAGGGGCCTGGTCGCCACAGGAAAGACTCCTGCACATCAACCTCCTCGAGTTAAGGGCTATCAAGTACGCTCTCAAAGCCTTCCTAACTCACGTACAGAAGAAATCCGTCCTCATCCAGACGAACAACCAAGTGGCCATGTTCTACATCAACAAACAAGGGGGCACTGCTTCTCGCTCACTCTGCAAGGAAGCCCTGCAGATCTGGTCCCTGGCCCTAATGCACGGGTGCAATCTCCGTGCCTCCTACCTGCCCCGGCGATCAGAATGTCTTAGCGGACAAGCTCAGCAGACAGTTACAACCGCACGAGTGGACACTCCTCCCGGAGGTCGCACACAATCTCTTCCTCCAGTGGGGACCCCCGAGCATCGACCTATTCGCCACGGAACAGAATGCAAAATGCCCTCTATTTTGCTCCAGGCACCTGTCCCGCAAACGACTAGCGGCGGATGCATTCGACGTGTGTTGGGGGGAGTGGTCTCTGGTGTATGCCTTCCCCCCGACACCCCTCATCCCTGCAACACTACAGCGGCTGATTCGCGACAAGGCGCGCGCCATCCTAGTGGCTCCCTACTGGCCCCGTCAGATGTGGTTTGCACTCCTCCATCGACTATCAGTGACGGAACCCAAGCGCCTGCACTTAGACCAGACCTACTCACGCAGGACAAGGGAAAAACGATGCACCCTGACCTCAGAGCCCTGGCTCTCACTGCCTGGAGGTTGAACGGATGAGCCTGTCTTCACTCCGGCTCCCATCAGAGGTGCAGGATGTGGTCCTAGCGGCCAGGAGGCCCTCCACCAGGAAGTCCTACGGCCTCAAATGGAAGAGGTTCAGCATCTGGTGTGCAGGACAAGGCCTTGAGCCCACCACTTGCCCTCTCCACGAAGTCCTTCGTTACTTGACTTCCCTATCTAACCTTGGCCTCAAGACTCAATCCATAAGAGTGCACCTCTCGGCAATTGCAGCTTTTCATGCACAGCCCGAAGGGGCTACCTCCATTGCAGCGCTACCCTTGACCAACCGTTTCATGAAAGGCCTGTCAAACCTAAAACCCCCGCTCAGGCGCCCTGTCCCATCCTGGGACCTCAACGCTGTACTACTTCGACTGACCGACGAACCCTTTGAGCCGCTGCAGTCGACCGAAATGAAGTACGTCTCATGGAAAACCCTGTTTCTCGTGACCATAACATCTGCACGAAGAATCAGCGAGCTGCAAGCATTGGTGGCACACACCCACCCTACACACAACTGCTCCATGATAGAGCTTCCTTGAGGACCAACCCGAAGTTCGTACCCAAAGTCGCATCTGCTTTCCACGTGAACCAATCCATTGAGCTTCCGGCTTTCTTCCCAGAACCCCATGCCTCCGAAGAAGAGAGCCGCCTGCACACGCTAGACTGTCTCCGGGCTCTCCGGATATACCTGCTCCGCACTGAACCTATTCGCAAAGGCGAACAACTGTTCGTATCCTTCGACGCAACCCAGCCAGGCCGGCCTGTCACTAAGAGAACCCTTGCGCACTGGGTCGCCTCCTGCGTTTCCCACTGCCTCAACCCTACAGGGACGCAGAACCTGCCAAGAGTGGGCCCCCACAACTTAAGGGCCATGGCCACCACAATTGCCAATCTTCGTTCCGTTCCTCTGGTGGACGTCTGTAGAGCGGCCACCTGGACCTCACCTCTCACGTTCCAAAGGCACTACTGCCTCGACCTCAGAACCCTTGAAGATTGTGCCCTCGGAACTGCCGTTCTCTCCACTGCAATGGACGTGAGGAATGCTACCTAAAGCCTTCACCTATTGCACAAACACTGTATTGCACTAGTTATTGCCTTTACACTAGTTATTGTGTTGTTGCACAGACATGTTATTGCACTAATTACAGTTTGTGATGCTGTTACACGTTCACCTATGTCACTGTATTAAAGATTGTTGCACTAATCTACATGTCTCCCATCCTTAACGATATAGTAGGCTTCCTCCTCCTCAGCATTCTCCAGCTAGGGAGGCACCAAGTGTGGCTGACGCAATCCTGCTGGTCCATGGAGAAAACGAGGTTACTTACCTGTAACGGGAGTTCTCCGTGGACAGCAGGATAAGTCAGCCACACAATCCCTACCCACCTCCCCTGGAGGAGATCAGCCTCGGCATCCGCTCCCTGTCCGGGATTTGGCTAGCTAGGAACACACTGGCCAGACCAGGGGGCGGACCGGTAGGATGGGCTACCTGGGTGGGCTCAGAAAGGCTCACCTTTCTGAGCTCTAGAGAGCACTTCCGTATGCTTGGCTCCGCCCGGAGGACGTCACCAAGTGTGGCTGACTTATCCTGCTGTCCACGGAGAACTCCCGTTACAGGTAAGTAACCTCGTTTTCAGGTGTTTGTGATTGAATATCACGGTTTACACCAGCCCAGTGACTACTGAGACCTTTTATCCCTTTCAAGAGAAAAGCAACGTGTAATGTTTTATAGTAATGAGAAAGCTATTACTGCCTATTTTATGTACTAGATTTATGCAGATGTACAATTTGTAGTTCCTCTATCATCTTCTTTAGATGATGCTATGAAGTATACCAACTTATGTTTTAGTAAGGTAAAATCTTGGATGACACACAAAATGGCTTTGAATGTCAATAAAACAAAAGTTTTGTTCTTGTTTTGGATACTTCCAGACCCACTTTTATTGACTATGAAGGCTGAGAACACTTACTTTTTGGTGGATTCTGAAGCCCGAGACTTAGGAGTATTTCTTGATACTCAAGCAAGTTCATATACAAAAGCTTACTAAGGCTGGTTTTTTCAAACTGCATCTGCTTCGAAAACTTAAACCATAATCTCCACACTGTTGTTCAAACCTTGGTGTTATTGCCTTTGGATTATTGCAATAGTTTGTTAGGTCTTCCCTCATACGTTATTTGACCTTTGCAATCTGTGCAGAATGCCGCTGCACATCTTCTTACCAGTAGTAAATGCTTTGATCATGTGTCCCTTGACTTAGACAGTCTGCATGGCTACCAATTAAGTTTCGAACACTATATAATTATAATGTTGGTTTTCAAATGTCTGTCATCAGATGCCACTCAGCTTATCTGCTCTTTTGGGGTTTACTGTCCTCCTTGTGCTTTATGCTCACAGGATACATTGCTATTAGTGTTCCATTATTTTGGAAGGTACATTTTCAAATATTTTGTAAGAGAATTTTTTCTATGGCTGTTATTTATTTATTTTCTGTTTTTTATATACTTTCAAATGTCAAGGCGGTTTACATAGAACAATAAATTAACTTACATGGAATTTAGAAACATAGAAACATGACAACAGAAAAAGTCCACATGGCCTATCTAGTCTGTCCTTCCATATCAAAAACTACAACAGTCCCCTTTTTACCTTTAGAGATCCTCTGTGTTTGTCCCATGCTTTTTTGAATTCAGTTACTGTCCTTATCTCGACCACCTCCACTGGGAGACTATTCCATGGGTCTACTACTCTTTCCGTAAAGAAATATTTCCGCATATCACTCCTGAATCTATCCCCCTTCACCCTCATCCCATGTCCCCTCGTAGCAGAACTTGCTTTCAATTGAAAGAGGCTCTCTCCCTGAACATTTATACCACAGAGGTATTTAAACATCTCAATCATATCACCTCTATCACGCCTTTCCTCTAAGGTGTACATATTAAGATCCTTAAGTCTGTCCTCATATGCTTTATAATGAAGACCACTAACCATTTTAGTAGCCACCTTCTGCACTGACTCCATCCTGTTCACATCCTTTTGAAGGTGCGGTCTCCAGAATTGCACACTATACTCCAAATGAGGTTGCACCAAAGACTTATACAGAGGTACTATCACCTCCTTTTTTCTGCTAGCCATTCCTCTTCGTATGCACCCAAGCATCCTTCTAGCTTTTGCTGTCGCCTTTTCTACCTGTTTAGCTACTTTAAGATCATCAGACACAATCACGCCTAGGTCCCGCTCTTCTTTAGTGGACAAAAGTACTTCACCCCCTATATTATATTGCTCCCTTGGATTGCTTCAGCCCAAATGCATGACCTTACATTTTTTAACATTAAATCCCAGCTGCCAAATTCTAGACCATTCTTCAAGCTTAGCTAGATCCCTCCTCATGTTATCTACACCTTCCTGGGTGTCTACTCTATTGCAGATTTTGGTATCATCCGCAAAGAGGCAAACCTTACCCGACAGCCCTTCCGCTATATCACTAACAAAGATGTTAAAAAGAATCAGACCAAGGACAGATCCCTGGGGTACACCACTGGTAACATCCTTCTCCTCAAAGTGAGCTCCATTTACCTGTACTCTTTGTCGCCTCCCACCCAACCAATTTCTAACCTAAGCACTAACTTTAGGGTCCATCCCTAGAGTGTTCAGTTTGTTTATAAGTCACCTGGGAGGAACAGAGTCAAAAGCTTTACTGAAATCTAAATACACCACATCTAGGGCTCTCCCTCGGTCCAACTCCCTGGTCACCCAGTCAAAGAAATCAATCAGATTTGTCTGACAAGACCTGCCTCTGGTGAATCCATGCTGCCTCGGATCCTGTAATCTGCTGGACTCCAGAAACCTCACTATTTTCTCTTTCAGCAGCGTTTCCAATAATTTACTCACCACCGAAGTTAAACTAACCAGCCTGTAGTTTTCAACCACATCCTTTCTTCCGCTTTTGTGTAAAGACACCACATGAGCCTCTCTCCAGTCCTTTGGCACCACTCCCGATTCCAACGAGGCATTGAAAAGGTCAGTCAGTGGAGCTGCTAGAATGTCCCCATGTTCCTTCAGTATTCTAGGGTGTATCCCATCTGGTCCCATCGCTTTGTCTACTTTAAGTTGAGTTAGTTTCTCACGAACACAGTCTTCTGAAAATTGTTCAAGATGTCCCTCACTTCTGTTCCTGTTTGTGGGTGCTTTCTGAGGTCCTGCTCCTGGTTCTTCATCTGTGAACACAGAACAGAAATATTTGTTAAGCAATTCTGCTTTATCCTTATCAGCTTCTACATATTCCTCCCCTGCACCCTTGAGTCTGACAATATCACTTTTGCGCTTCCTCTTCTCACTAACATATCTGAAAAATGTCTTATCTCCCCATTTTATTGCATTGGCTATTTCCTCCTTTTTTGAATCTTTGCCTTACTGATTACTTTGCTAGCTTCTCTTACTTTTTCCAAATATAGATGCCTGTCTTCCTCTCTCTGTGATCTCTTGTATTTCATGAAGTCCTCCCTCTTTTCCTTCACTTTTCAGCTACGTCTTTCGAAAGCCATAGCGGTCTCCTTTTCCTTTTATCTTTGTTTACCATTTTAACAAAAAGGTTGGTTGTCCTTAAAATATCCCCTTTCAGTTTTGCCCACTGTTTTTCTACATCCCCCAGCTGTTCCCATCCCACTAACGACTCCCTGAGGTATTGGCCCATCTTGGCAAAGTTAGTCTTCCTAAAGTCTAAGATCCTCACCTTTGAATGGATTCTAACAGCCCTAGTCCTAACCACACCATCTGGTGATCACTGGATGCAAAATGATTTCCCACTACATCAGAAACACTTTCACCATTGGTAAGCACTAAGTCCAGTATGGCCCCTTCACGTGTGGGGTCTGTTACCAATTGCCTGAATAGCTCTCCCTGTAGAGAATCCAGGATCTCCTTACTTCTAGATGATACTGCAGCAGGAATGTGCCAATCAACATCTGGCATATTGAAATCCCCTATCAGTAGCACTTCCCCTTTCCTAGCAATGCTGCGTATGTCTTCAATTAACGCTCCGTCCACCTCTTCCTCTTGTGAGGAAGGTCTATATATCACACCAATGCAAATTGATTTCTCTTTCCCTCTTTCTAGTTTAACCCACAATGCCTCCTCTCTCCCTTTTAAGCTCTGTAATTCCAAAGCTTTAATAGTAGTTTTTACATATAATGCCACTCCTCCTCCCCTTCTTCCTACCCTGTCCTTTCTGAATAAAGTATAGCCAGGTATAGTTACATCCCAATCATGGTTTTCTGTAACCCATGTTTCTGTAACTGCCACTAAATCTAAGTCAGCCACTCCCACCAAAGCTTCAACATCAGGGATCTTATTTCCCATGCTACGGGCATTTATACACTGCTTTCCATATGTTACCCCTGTTACCCATTTCCATAAAGGTATTTAATGTATCTCTTACCTGGGTAATTTGAAGGGTAATTGACATGTAACGTTTCACACAAACTATTTACAAGGAACATTATGGATAACATCAGGCGGCATAGCGAAATGTTCTATGTCTTTAATGAACGAATGTCATATGGTAGGGTGTTCCAGAGTTTGGGAGCGAATAGGAAGAATGTTCTATTTGATGTTTTTGTGGTGGTTTTCTTGTCTGCAGATATAGCGAGTGCAGATTGGGTGCTGGCTCTTCTGAGTTTGACTGTCTGCTGGTTTTTATATAAGGGTCTGTAGATATTCTGGTGTTAACTGATGGATGGCTTTGTAGGTGGTGACCACTGCATTAAATTTGGAACAGGCTTTTATGGGGAGTCAGTGGGGCTTTCTGAGAATTGGTGATATACAATCGTGTATTGGAGTACTGGTTAGGACTCTAGCAGCTGTATTCATAGCCATCTGCAGAGACTGATGAGGTTGGTAATCCCTGGAAGATTATATTGCAATAGTCTAGCTGAGGTAGAGTCAAGGCTTGGAATACTGTCCTGAAATCATTCTGGTCAAGAAGTGGTCGAAGAGCTCAGCCTGTTCTCATTTTCTGGTAGAAGAGGCTTATAGTGTTTGTGGTGGTTTGCTGTAAGGCCTTGATTGAGAGTGACCCCAAGGTATCATACATTTGATTTTGTATGGATCTTTTCTCTACCTATATCAATATATGGTGGAGGTGTGAAGCCGTTATCTTTGGTGATATGCAGTAACACGTGTTTTTGGTAATTTATGGTGAGGTTGTGTGTTTTCAGCCATTGTGAGACAGATTCAAAACATTCAATTAGTGGATCATATACTGGGTTCCAGGTGGATACTGGAACATACAACATAATATCATCAGCATACAGATGGTAAAGCATGTTGTGGGAACTGATGATATCGCAGATGGGTTGAATGAAAAGGTTAAAAAGTAGAGCTGATAATGCAGATCCTTGTGGCACACCTTGTATTATCTTGGATGGAGTAGTTGTTACCCTATTTACCCTTACTTGTTGATGTCGCTAGATTAGATATGAGGAGAATCATTTAAAGGTTGTGTTGCATAGCCTGATTGCAGCTGGTAGAGCAGTGCTTTGTGGTACTGAGTCAAAGGCTGCCTATGTAGAGAAAGAGGAGGGCAAATTCTTGGTGTGGTCTCTTTGTGCCTAGTGTCAGCTGATCTATGAGGATGGTAATAACGAATTCAACTCCATGATTGGTTCTAAACCGATATTGTTGTTGATCAAGCGGGGCATGGGCATCAACATGGTCTTGTAGCTGTGACTGGACTGCTTTCTCAATTATCTTGGCTAGGAAGGGTGAGCTAGAGATGGGGCAATAGGAGCTTGGTACTGCTGGGTCCTGTTTTGGGCTCTCGAGAATTGGCCGAATGGAAGCTAGCTTATATTGCTTATATTTGGAACGCCTTACTGGCCGAACTGTGTTGCACCTCTGAGATCTTGATGTTCTGAAAAAAATGTCAAGCACACTTATTTCAACAAGCTTTTGCTTCATTTGTAACTATTGTATGAATAGTTTTTATAATTCTCCTTTGGATTTCATTGAAGTAACAAGGCAGCAGGCTCAGGAGGTTTTCTCTGTATGTTATGTTATGATTGATTTTGTTGTAGTTCTCATGTATGTTTTTGTTACCTACCTAGGATATAGTGTGAAATACAAATGCTTTTTAAATAAACATTTTCTGAATACCCCAGTTGCATCCATCAGTTGTTCTCTGTTATCCCATAGTGAATATTTCTATAAGGTGTGAATCTCTTTAATAATATGAACAGTTAACACATCTAATACCCATTATATTTAAGTCGGCATGTTGATACTTCTGTTTTTTGGCTCAGTTTATCACATTATAATTCAAATAGTAATGACAAAAACAAAAAAGGAGAAAAGATGGGTTGTGCATCCAGCCTACCTTTTTTTCCCCATTTGAATTATAATGAAGTGATCAAACTGCACTAAAAGAGAATTCACCATTCTTCAGCCCTTCTGCACCAAAGGTTTCAGATGCAGAACAGTCTACAATTCATCCAGTCTTAAAAACAAGCCTACCTTTCTGCTCCCTCTCAATAACTAAGTTGAGCCTTACATATAGTAACATAGCAAATAACGGCAGATAAAGACCAGTATGGTCCATCTAGTCTGCCCAGCAAGGTGGCAAGAGTAGGTGCATCTGCCACTCCGTGCAGGTCACCCCTCCTCCTGCCTTTGTTTAGGGGTGTACCCACCACTCCGTGTAGATCACCCCTATTTGTTCAGATATAAGAGATAGTTATGGGTTTTTTTTTATTTTATCCTGTTGATATAAAGAGATCCACTGTGTCTGTCCCATGCCATTTTGAATTCTGTGACTGTGATTGCCCCCACCACTTCCATCAGAAGGGCATTCCAAGCATCCACCACTATTTCAGTGAAAAAAGTATTTCCTGACATTGCCTTTCAGTATATCCTCTTGCAGCTTCATGTTATGCCTCTAGCTTCCCCGTCTTTGAAAGAGGTTGGTTTGTCCATTAATACTCTTTAAGTATTTAAAGGTCCGAATTATATCTCCCCTGTCCCTCCTCTCCTCCAGAGCGTATATATTTAGGTCTTCAAGTCTTTTCTCATAAGTCTTTTGATGCAGGCTCCAAATCATTTTGGTCGCCTTTCTCTGAACCGCTTCCAGCCTTTTTATATCCTTTGCGAGATACGGCCTCCTAAACAGACCACAATATTCCAAGTGAGGCCTCACCAGCGACTTCTACAGTGGCATTAATACCTCTTCCTTTCTGCTGGTAAATTCTCTTTGTATGCAACCCAGCATCCTTCTGACTTTTGCCACTGCCTTGTCACACTGTTTTGCCACCTTGAGATCATCAGAAAGAATCACTCCAAGGTCCTTCTCCTGGTCCGTGCACACCAATCTCTCGCCCCCTATCGCATACAATTCCCTTGGATTTCTGCTTCCCAAGTGCATGACACTGCACTTCTTCACATTAAATCTTAACTGCCAAGCATTAGACTATTCTTCCAGCTTTTGTAGATCTTTCCTCATGTTCCCCACTCCCTCAGGGGAGTCCACTCTGTTGCAAATTTTGGTGTCATCTGCAAAAAGACAGACTTTTCCATTCAGCCCTTCGGCAATGTCATTTGCGAATATTTTGAACAGTACCAGTCCCAGAACCGAACACTGGGGCACACCGCTAATCACCTTCCTTTCATCTGAGTGAGTTCTGTTTACTGTCACCTTCTGTCGTCTGTCAGTCAACCAATTTCTGATCCAATTCCATATCTTGGGACCTATCCCTAAGCTGTTGAGTTTGATAAGCCTCCTATGAGGAACAGTATAAAAGGCTTTTCCTGAAATCTAGGTAGATCTCTTCCATCACATACCCTTGATCTAGTTCTCTGGTCATCCAGTCAAAGAACTCAATCAAATTTGTTTGGCAAGACTGTCCTTTGGAAAAACCATGTTGCCTTGGATCATGCAACCTGTTGGTTTCAAGAAAGTCCATTATTTGCTCTTTCAGGAGCGCCTCCATTACTTTTCCCTCCATCGAGGTAAGGCTTACTGGCCTGTAGTTTGTCACTTCTTCCCTATTACCACTTTTGTGAAGAGGTACCACATCAGCCCTTCTCCAGTCCTGTGGAACTTCTGTCTCCAAGGATGTATTTAAAAACATCTTTTAAAGACCCTGCAAGAACCTCTGAACTCTTTCAGTATCCTGGGATGTATCCCATCTGGTCCCATAGATTTGTCCACATAATTTTCAGAAGCCCCTGGATAAAGTGTTCTGTTCAAACAACTGCCACACTATGGAGAGCAAAGCTAACGAGCTGTATAGTTCTGAGGGAGTACTGAGAGCAAAGCCTCTGCAGCTAAGAGAGCATTGTTTTGCTGGGAAGTTTGCTGACTTAAAGTTTGGGAAAGAAGAGCAATTATGAGTTTATTAATAAATTCTATGTTTTAATTTGTTTAGTAAGCAAAAATTAGTTATTAGCTTAGTGAAAGGGTTTAAAATCAATTTGCCCTAGTTTTTATTTAGTCTTATTGAGGATAATTTTATAACTGGTTGCCTAATTTAAGGCAAGCAAAATCAGGGCCAGCCCCAGGGCTGGTGCTGAGGTAGTGCATGCCCTAGGCAAACCTTATGCCCTTAACCCTGTACACCCCCCTCCCTCCAGAGATTTTGATAATTAAACTCAACAGTCATGATCATCTGAACATCACCCTTCCAACAACAATCCTGTAAAAATGCATACCTGGGCATCATGCTTTGAAACATTTAACTCTCTTGTATATATGTGTGTGCCTGTTTTTCCTGCAGGTAAAAGAATGTGGCAATGGCTCTTTGGGTTTGTGTGGCTATAAGAATCAATTGGTTTGCTCTGAATTCTGCTGCTCTTTGCTGACCCTCTCCCCCCCCCCCCCCAGAAGTTGCTGACCTAGGTGACTGCCTATTCTTGCCTAATGTTTGGACTGGCCCTGGTCAAAATTTAACTATTTTAAGCCTGTTATTATAAAGAAAAGTAGGTGTCTACTTTTCTTTACAAAATACTAGTGTAGGTGGCCGAAAACACGCCTTAATTTAAGACAATCATTTACACTTGCTTTACCGCACATGTACATTTTATAGATATGCACAAAAATTATAATAATCTATAATCAATGTGCATAATTACATGCTCTGCCTATACTCTGCCCAAATTCCATTCCTGTATATATCCACAGTGAAAGTATGTTGCATGAAATTTACATGTATACTTTTATCCCTGGACACAATTCTATAAGAGGCCATTTATGTGTGTAAACTGTCATTTATGTGCATTAATGACTAAAATGCCACTTTTAAGCACCTACGTTTGGGTATAAAAGTAGGCCCCTCCTTATAAGATGACCCCCTAGAACAGAAAATGTTAAGTTTCAGCTTGGTGAAAGGTTTAAAATTAATTTCTCCAAGTTTATTTAAACTTTTTCCCCATCCCCTAACTCCCATCCACTCCAGGCACATCCCTTAATTTATAGTCAGTTACCCCAGTTAAGATGAAAAAAGGAAATTGTCACTACAGAGTATTTCCATCAGCAAGCGATCACGTCTTAACAGCAGATTATTTGCAGTTCATTGGGAAGCTAGCATAAAATATACCAAATTATTTTAATGTCTTTTATACTAGCTTAGTTATCTCCACTCCCTTAGCAACTTTAAATAATTAAACAACTCGCTAATGCTAGGATGCAGACAGCAGCGAGATGGAGGCTATGCAGCCTTTTGTATTATGTGCCACAGTTATGACTGTTTCCCAGTTGGTGAGAGGTTGTACGTGTATTCTCGGTGAAACTCTAGGCTCTTAGAGAATGAGTCTGATTTTTGAAGGACGTCTTGGAGGAATTGAGGCAGACAGGTTTAAAGAGGAATTCTGTCATAGTCAATCCTCAGTTACTGATGGGTGGTGAAAACCCATATGTACTGGACTGGCCTGGAGGGATGATTAGGAAATTTGGAATATTCTATACCATGAGACTGTCCAAACCACATCCTGAACACACCCCTTTTAAATCTCTGTGCTATCATATAAGTAGTGTTTTTTCTAAAAATTGCTTCTTATACATAAGACAATTTACACATCTGCCTTTTATACCTGTAAACAGGCCTAATGGTTTTTAAAGTTCTCTCCTTAACATGATGTTGTCCTGCATTGTCCTGTTTCCACATCACATTTGAAGTACAATGTCTGAGAGGTAGTTAAACCACTTCAACATCCAAGGAAAAGACCCAGTCTTTTACTTTTTAACTGTTGATTACAGTAATTAAAACAAAAGCACTTATTGCAATATTTGTAACAAAGAGAACCACTATTCTGATTCTGTCTAAATTATCAGTTCTAGCTGGGCTACTGCTGGCAAGTCAAAATGTGGAATTGGCTAAATAGCTGGATAATGAAACTGCAGCGGGGTGGATGCTGGAAGATGAATGCTGAACGGAAGGACTGGATGTTCAAAACCAAAAGTGGATGCTGAAGTGGTGAAAGGCTGATGGAATTCTAAGGTAATGGAGCAAGAGAAGAGGAGTGGAACTTTGCTTTCCTCCAAGATGGAGGTTTTTGCACTGAAGGGGGGGGGGGGGGCGAGTGCAGGAGAATACCCTAAAAGCTAGAGGGAATTGCAGTTGACCAATGGAGCTAAGGGTTGTATCTTAGGCTGAAACATGAAGCCCGGCGGCTCTCAAGGAGTCTGGAGGAAATGGGTCACATGCACCTATTAACCTATAGGAACAGGTTTACAGACCAGCAGGTAGCTGCTTGCTGTAACTTACAACTAGCATATTAATAAAAATAAAATGGGGGAAAAAAGCAGGCATTCCTCAGTGATGAGAATAAAATCTAATTAGGAAAGCCACATATACCATCTGTGTGAATATAATTTGTCGGTCTGCCTCTTGTGGGTCACCAAATGTGCTAGCGTGAAACAGCATTTGGTGAATTGTTTTATATCTAAACAGGAATGATTATTATTCAGGCAGGGATTTATTTAACAGTTTTTTATACTGCTGTATCTCCAATTCCAGCGGTTTACATAAAACAATGGGGCCAACAGGGCTTTACATAAAACAATGTTAATATAACATCATAAATGAACAGGAATTAACAGCATAATATTATGAACATGCAACTATATTACATTGCGCTGAGTAGGACATAATTGGGGGGGGGGGGGGATTTGCACAGGTTATGTAGGCCATTCAGGTTGAGTGTGTAATGTGTGCAAAGTGTCTAATAGAAGGTCCATTCAATTCTGGTGCCCCAGCCCCTGTGTAAAGGAATAACTAGTAAAGAATTTTCTAGCTGGCTTCCTAATCTGGAGAGCCAGAGAAGGTGTTTGTGATGATGTTGTTAAGTGCCGTCGAGTCTGTGTCAACTCATGGCGACCCTCTGGATAGCTGTTGACAGACTGGCACCCATAGCTGCTGTTATTGTATCGATCCACCTCATTGCTGGCATTCCTCTTTTGCGTTGACCTTCTACCTTGCCAAGCATGATGTCTTTCTCTAATGATCTCTCTCTTCGCATGATGTGTCCAAAGTATGAAAGTCAAAGTCTTGTCATCTGAGCTTCTAAAGAAAGCTTAGGTTTGATCTCCTCTAGTACTGACTGGTTTGTTGTTCAGGCAGTCCATGGTATGCACAGTATTCACATCAATTTTCTTCCTGTCTATCTGTTTCACTGTCCAACCTTCACATCCATATGATGTTATTGAAAATATCATGGCTTGAATCAGTTGAATCTTTTGAATGAAGTATTTTTAAATTTTCCATAATGCATCAAATTACAAACAAACAAAGGAACACTGATCCCAAAAGTCCAACACATTATAAGGAAAAGAAAAAGGAAAGAAACGAATCATTATAGTCTACAAAAATGAGGAGGAACAATCCCAATAAAGATAGACAAAATTAAAGAAATCACAAGGAGACTAAGCTCCATATAGTAGCCAAACAAAAATCCAGTACATCCACCAACCGACCTCATGGATCTGTGTCTTTCTTACTAGACAGAAAATTCCCTAACTGCAGTGGATCGAAAAAAACATATTTGACCCCCCTGGAGGGATACCAAACATATACAAGGATATCGTACAAAAAAAGAAGCTCCAAGAGCCCAAACACGAGGTCTCAGAGCCAAAAAAACTTTTCTCCGAGACTGTGTAGCTCTTGAAACATCAGGAAATACAGTAATTGAATAGGGGCCCCACAAACGGAAATAGTTCTATTCGTAAAATACTCTTTAAAGACAGAGGCTTTATCACGATCTGAAACAAAAGTCACAAGTAATGTAGCTCTAGTAGGGATATTATCCTGGGTGTCCTCCAGAAACTTGGTTAAATCAAGCCTTGGCGATAACTGTTGCCGATTATCAGCAGCAGACCACCTTCCAGAAACACCCCAACCAGACAAATAGTACATCTTAGAAATAGAAATAATATCAGCATTAGGCAATTTTAATATCTCACAAAAATATTTCTGTAATAAGATCTCTGAAGATAACAAATGACACATTGGAAAATTCAAAAACAAGTTGAATCTTTGTATGAGAGAGACATCTCTGCTCTTTAGAATCTTGTCTAGGTCCTTCATAGCCATTCTGTCAAGAGCAATGCATCGTCGGATTTTTTGACTGCTTGTTGTTTCTTTATTGATAGTTGATCCAAGTAGGTTAAAGTGTCCACAATTTCAATTTCTTCCGCATCAACGATAAACTTATTGATTTTGCCAGTTGTCATGACCTTTGTCTTCTTTACATTAAGGTGCAGGCCCATTTTAAGACTATGTTCCTTGATCTTGAGAAGCAAATGTTTCAGATCGTCTTCACTTTTAGCCTGTAATGTGGTGTCACAGGCATAGCGAAGGTTGTTGATGAGTCTTCCACCAATTTTCACACCTCTGTCTTCATATAATCCTGCTTCTCTGATGATTTTTTCTAGATATAAATTAAACAGGTAGGGGGAAAGTATGCAGCCTTGTCATACACCTTTGCTGATTTTAAACCATTCTGTTTCTCTTTGTTCTGTTCGAACTGTTGCTTTCTGATCAATGTAAAGGTTGTGGAAGAGAACAATCAGGTGGTCTGGTATACCCATGCTTCTTAATATGGCCCAGAGTTTCTCATGGTTTAAACAGTCAAAAGCCTTGCTGTAGTCAAAGCACAAATAGATATCCTTTTGGTATTCTTTAGTCTTTTTGAGGATCCATCTCACATCTGCGATGTTTCTCATTCCTCGCCCTTTCCTGAACCCTGCTTGCACTTCAGGTAGTTCTTGTTCCAGGTATGGTTGTAGTCTCTGTTGAATAATCTTCAGTAGAATCTTGCTGGCATGTGGGATCAGAGTGATTGTCCAATAATTTCCACAGTCAGTTGGATCACCTCTTCTTTTCTTTTTTCTTTTCAATATTTTCAAATGTATACAAAAGTAAACATTTCAGGAAAAACAACTATTTCATAAAACAATCAAATAATAGATATTACAAAAGGAAATAATAATGAAAATGAAAAGTTGTTCAAACCCACATCAAGGGAGGCAAAATCAACAGACCCAACCCTCCAAAAATTAATAACCACCCCTATTTCATACAAACAACCAGGAAATGAGGATCAATTATACATTATGTATCCTTATCAAACAAGAACCGTTCCAACTGCGATGGTTCCATAAAAATAAATGTATTACCTTTGTAAATGACTAAACACTTATAAGGGTATTTCAAATAAAAAAGTAGCACCAACAGCCAGAACCTTAGGCCTAATTTGAAGAAAAAACTTACGGCGCAATTGGGTGACTTTAGCAACATCAGGAAATACCAATAATGGTTGACCACAAAATAAAGTGTCCTTCTTAGAAAAGAAGAGACAGAAAATCACCCCTTTCACTGCCTACGAAGAAAAAGTAACCAACAAAGTCACCCTCTGGGAAACTTATCAAGTGAGATCTCCAAGAAGGTTGTTAAATCTAATTTATTAAAATCAACTAACTGGTCCATTTCTCCTTCTGGAGCTTTATCCAATACCTTATGTTACCCAAGTTTATATACCTGTTTGCTGTAAACACGGAATAGCCTGTTATTCTGTTGATGTTGTTGTATGTGAACCGCGCTGATACCAAATAGCGCGATATATAAAAGATTGTAATAAATAAATAAATAAATAAATGATGAGCTAAATATAGAGGAAATGGAAGAATCATCAAAGGAAGTATTAAACAACGTCTCCTTAACATATTTTTTAAAAAGCTCCAAAGGGGAAATAAGACGAATCTTGGGAAAATTTAGGAACCTAAGGTTTCTGGCCCGGGCAGCATTTTCCAACAATTCCAGCTTAGAATGAAGAAACAAACTGTCCTTAACAAAAGCATTACTTGCTATTTGAACCCCATTTACCGTGACTTCAATCTTACGAGTTATTTCACAAAAAAGCTGACAAGGTCTTTCCATGACTCCGAAGGGCTGCAAAAGTGCCTTCCATAAAATCACACAGCTGTGAGAGTCCCCGAAAGAACTCCTTCAACCCGACGAATAGCAGAAAGTACATCATTCAAGGAAACCTCATCCCCAAGAGGGCCTGAGGTTCCCAACACCGGCCCAGCACCTGACAACGACACTGGAGCCAGATAATTTTGTACAACACGAAAAAAGTCACAACTAGGACTCACATCCCCAAAAAGTGGAGTTGAAGCCACCGGGTTAGGAGAACCAACCAAAACTGTCGGTCCTCCATGGGGAGAAACAGCAACATTAACACCTGGTTGAAGGGGAGGGGTACATACCCCCGAACTTAGGGACACCTCCAAGGCTAAGATTCCATCCACAGTAGAGATTCCTGAAGACTCAGGAGGGGCAATGTTCACTACATGATGATCCATAAGGCCAACAACTCCCCTCGATGGCACAGGGCCCTTACCTCTTGCTTTCCATTTGCCCATATCTCCCATGGACAGAAATAACATCACCGAGGCTCCTAAGTGCTCCAAAGGGGCTCCTAAGGGGCAAGTCATGCCCCTTAGGTCACACCCCATCGGGCACGTGCCAACGGCCACGTACCACGGCACACAGAAAAATTTAAACCTCAATGCAAGGGAGGAGCAGCTGTAGTTTTCTGTGATAGGAGGGAAATGTTGAGGGAAGTACTGCAAACACAGTCCAAAGCCAATGTTAGCCTCCCTCTTTCTTTCTTTAACAGTTATTCTATACTGCTTTTGTCCAAAGCACTTTACATCGAACAATATAACAATCTTGGTGGAATTGTTTTGCATTGAACAGGGAGAAGTAACTTGGAGAACAATAGGGGTTAACAACAACAAAAACAGAGGGTAGGTGGAATAGCTTATTGTTGGACAGTGGATTGGGTAGGGGAAGAACATTTTGAAAAGGAGGCTAAATGAAGAGAGAGGCTAAGATTATCTGTTCATGATAGTATGTAGTGTCTATAGTTAGATATTGTCATCTGGTCCATGATGTTCCTTGAAGAGGTGTGTTTTCAGTAGTTTTTTTAGGTCTTTGGTTGATTGTGCAGTTCTGATTGCTTCAGGCATGGAGTTCCAAATTGTGAGGGCATATAAGGAGAATGCCCTGTTGCTTGTCTGTTGTGTTGTCTTAATCTTGAGTGGTGGGATGGTCAGGAGATTTTGGCTGGAAGCTCTTTTTGGTCTTGTTGAGGATGCTAATCAGAGAGGCAGGGAGCTGAGGGATTGTGGAGGATTTTGAATGTTGTGGTGATGGCTTTATGTTTTGCCCTTTGGAAGATTGGAAGCCAGTGTAGACTTTTTAGGATTGGTGTTGTGTTGTGGAGTAGCACTGACTGTTAGAATTCTGGAAGCAGTATTTTGCACTAGTTGAAGTGGATGTAGTGCATGTCTGGGTAAACCTTGATAGATAATGTTTCCATAGTCCAGGTGAGGTGTGATAATGGCTTGCACTACTGATCTGAAATCATTGTACTATAACAGGTGTTGAAGGGGCTTGAGGAGCTTCAACTTCCAAAAGGCTGCTCTTGCTGTGTATGTTTAATGTGTGTGCACATGTTGAGATTGCTGTCAATGGTTATGCCTTTGTACTTGATTTCTTTCTTTATAGCTATTTCCGATGCCTGTGTTATAATCTTTTTTGGTGGCTTGATCTCTGAATATGAGTAAGGCTTCTGTTTTGTTTTTGTTGACTCTGAGGTTTGTCTGCAAGAAAGTTTGTTACTGCGGTGAAGACGTCAGATATGATCATAAAGTCTGGGTTGGTAGTATTGAAAGGCATGCAAAACATGATATCATCTGCATTGAGATGAAAACACATGTTCCATCTTCTTAGTAGATTACAGATAGGCTGATTGTATAAAATGAATAATAATCCAGAGAGGACTGAACCTTGAGGGATGCCTTGTGTTAGATTAAAGGGTTTTGACTCTGTGGTACTGCATTGTTCTGTCCTGGAGGTAAGATGCAAACCATTTTAATGTGTCATCTGTTAATCCAATGCTGGTGAGTCTATTTAACATGATGTGATGTGCTACTGAATCAAATGCAGCACTAATATCAAGGAAGATGAGCACAAATGCATGTCGAGGTTTGTCTAAACCAAGGATGAGTCTGTTGAAGAGGTCAGTTAATAATGTTTCAGTGCCATGGTGAGGGCAGAAGCCGTGCTGTTGTGGATCTAGCAGGGTGTGTAGGTCAACACGATCTTGAAGTTGCCACTGTATGACTTTTTCTAGTGTTTTGGACAGAAATGGGATGCTGGCAATCGGTCTATATGAGCTGGGGCTTGTTAAATCTGAGGTCTTTTTTTAGAATGGGGCGTATTGAGGCTTGCTTGAGTGCAGGAGCTAGGTGTCCTTGCATGAGAGAGGTGTGTACTATCCTTAGGATGAATCTGAGCAAACTGATAGCCTGGCTAAAAATCCTGCGCAATCTGGCATGGGTCCTTTAGTATTGGTATAAACACAGATCTTTTCCAGTCAGTTGCCCATGATGTTGTCTTCCAGATTTCCTGGCAGAGCCTTGTAAGTATGGTAACAGCTGCATCAGATTGCTGTAATACTTCTATGGGAATGCCATCAATGCCTGGTGCTTTGGAGTTTTGGAAGGCCTTCTCTTGTCAGTGGGGTCCAGGTGCTGACCAAGGCCTAGAACTGTAGTAAAATGGGGTTGTCTGAAGATGCTGACCAAAGTCTAATACAAGGCAACTGCAAAGAGAATTTTTTTCAGTATGAGTTCTTACTTCTTAAGAGCCAGGCTCAGGCATAAGGAGCAGAAGCCATAAATTCTATTAAGGGTGTACCGTCACCAAGCTGATCCAGCTGAGGGGAAAGAGGAAACAGGAGTAGTTTAATGAGTGAAGGAGAAACCTTCCCTCACACCATCACCTTCCAGCCTTGTACCTACCAGACAGAACTCTCACTGTAAATGTAAAAAACACTGCATCGAAACCTAGATGCAGCTGAAATAGTTGAGAGCTTTACTGCTGTAGGAGCCAAGCTTTGTGCCTCAAGGACTAATGGAACCTACTGCTTTGTGAGAGTGGAGGCATTTGCATCCATCTGTCTGTATGCGACTTCCTTTCAGCAGAACAGCTACAAAGCAGATTGAGATGAAATTAATTCCCTGGCTATACAGTCTTGAATTTTATCTCCGTCTGTTCTGCTGTAAAGTGGTCATGGCAATGAAACAAAAGAAATAGTCCCAACTAAAAATTAGAGGTATTACTCAAATTATTATATGTCAGTTTCTAACAAAAGGAGGTGGGGAAACACTTACCCCCTCGCTGTAGTTGCTCCCTTTTAATTTAGAAAACTTTATAAGTGAAACAGTGCTTGCCTAAATAATATAAATAATCAAAGATGCCACTTCTCTTGTAAGAACGTTTTGCTCAATACAAATCACTCCATCTTGCATCGCTGTCCAGTATCAACTTGCAATTTATCATACAATCTATAGTTTCGTAGTCTGTGTTGAATCGCTGTCCAGTACCAATGACATGCCATGTTTTGGGCCAATAATACTGGCCCTGCTTCAGGTTGAAAAAAATGAATATCCTGATCAGCTACCAGACACAAAACTTAAAAATGAGCACTTGCTGTTTTTCCAATCCAAAAAGCTTCCAAAAGGGAAGGGAGGAGTGGCCTAGTGGTTGGGGCAAGTTACCTCAGGCCAGAAGGTCAGGGGTTCAAAACCCATTAGAGGACAGCAGCCTTGGGCCAGAAGGACTGGGGTTTCTAGTCCCACAGGTGCTCCTTGTGGTCTTGGGCAAGCCACTTAACCCTCCATTGCCCACGTTCCCTGTAAACAAAAAATAGTTATCTCCAAGTTATAATGACCTGTTCAATGTAATTTCAATTTGTTCAATGTAAACCACCTTGATTTCATGAAAGGCAGTATATAAAAAATGTTAAATAAACAAAAAGAATGACATCTGACATCAAAGCCTATATTTAAAGAGAATTTCAGCCAATAAGCAGAGGAAACCTTAATAATCAGCCAATGAACTGGGAAAAACCCCTATAAGTGGGAGGGGTTACACCAATCCATTGACAGAAGAGAGAATCACTGACTGAAAATGCTATGTCACAACAAGCTAGACCATTCAATTTCAGCATTAAGTCCCAAAGGGGCTACTGTTTGTAAATGGAAAATCCATCATTGTTCTGTCTTCTGTTATTTTTGAATACAATCGCCACCTCAAAGATCCAAAGGAACGAAGTCAATGACACGCCACCGTACCTGATCAAAAATGTGATCTGACTGAAGACAATGCTGAACTATGGGGGGCCGATAGTGCCTTACTCTGTAGGCGAGAATCATGTTCAGCCAGATGGATCTTCACCAAATGTGTCATACATCCTATGTAATATAAATTACAAGGGCATACAATGAGAGATGCAACAAAAGAAGACTGATAGGTGGTGTGCCATCGAGAGGAGACAGTGGTTTCCCCCCCGACAATCTTGCAAAGTTAAGCCTGAAATAGTTGAGCACAATCTACAGTTTCCACAGAGAAAATGACCTGGATTATCATGAAAGCTCACAGGATGATCTATTGGTGCGGCATGCACAATTTTGTCCCATAGGTTAGTCCCTCGAGAAAATGCCAGCATAAGTTTTTTTTTGTTTTTTTTGTTTTTTTTAAATTAAAACAAGGATGGAGGTGTAAAACCGGCCAAAATTTATGCAACAATTTAGACACTTTATAGATACCAGCCATATAAGGAAGCACACCTACCACCTTGTCCTCTGAAGATGGTACACAATTGTCTCTTAAAGTGTCATTGAGGAGCCACTCTCTATGCGTAAATCGAGCCTGTCTGAAGGCTTTCATGACAATATGAGGTGGATACCCTCGAGATAACAGGTGTGCCTTTAAATCAATTGCATGTTGGTAAAAGTCCTCCAAAGTGGAACAATTTTGAAGTAATCTTAAAAATTGTCCATAAGGAAGCCCATGTTTTAACAAGCGAGCATGATGGCTGTGATTTAGCAAATTTTTTTTTCATACTGGCTTTCGATAAACTGAAGTCAAAAAATCTGAAGAAGTATGTGTAACCATGATATCCAAAAATTAAATTTGAGTTTGATGAAAATGAGCTGTAAATTGGATATTGGATTTAAATGAATTGAGTGTGAACAAAATTTATTCTAAGGCTGATAAGGTCCCAGTCCATAAAAAGATGATATCATCCAAAAAAACGACACTAAAAAGGAATAAATTGGTAAACTTCTGAAGGATAATTGTAAAGTTCTTCAAATTGTGCCATGTAAATAGTAGCTATGGATGGTGCAACAGTAGCACCCACAGCAATACCATAACATTGTAAGAAATAATGGCCATCATAAAGAAAAGAAATTGTTATTAAGGACCAAATCCAAAAGTTCTTACAAAGTCCTGGGTATGCGAGAAGGAAGACTTAATGGATAAGTAAAAAGACACTGCAATACTTCCGATTGATCAATATTAGTATAAAGAGCTTCTACATCAAGAATAACTAAATAAGTACATGACGGTGTGTTGTTACAAGTCATTTTCTTATCCAATTATGGAACTGTATCACGAATATAAGATCGAACCTTGGCAGCAGCAGGTTGCAAAAACATATCACAGAATTTGGATAAAGGTTCGAGCAAAGAATCCTGACAAGACACTATAGGCCTTCCCGGGGGGGGGGGGGGGGGTTTTCCAGAGACTTATGAACCTTAGGGACAAGATACATAACCGGTGCCTTGGGTGTTTTATTCACCGAAAAAGTATATTCCCTTTTAGTTATCCAGCTATTCTCAAAAGCCAGAGCCATTAAATTTTGTACTCGATCTTGAAGGATCGGGGTTGGGTCTTGTAACAAACGACTATAATATTGACACTTGGCCAGCTGAGCAGTGATTTCACACTAATATAATTCTTTAGATAACACAACAGCAGCCCCACCCTTATCTGCCTTTCTGATAACCAGATCAGACTGGAAAAGCTAGTTAAGGGCCTTTGATTGGGTTAGAGCCAAATTCGAAAATGATTTAATTAGTAATGCCTCTTGTTTAGACAATTCTTGAACTAAATTCTGATAGTGGAAATAACTGGATCAATGTCAGCAGGAGGTAATCATCTAGAAGAAGCACTTATAAAAGACACATCAGTAAGGTGGTCATAGACAGATGGATGCAAATGCCTAAAAAGTGCGGGCAGAGTGTGACGGCAAAACAGAAACCACTGCATTTCAAGTTTTAGAGAAGAACACACTCACAGCTCAGTGCTAGGCACCCAAAAATACATGTTTTCAACAAACATCAGGAAATGTTTCCACAGGAAACTAACTTCCTTCAAAATCTGTTGTGTACGCAAGGATAATGCACTTGAAAAATAAGGGAAACTTCCTTTTATCATTTTGCGTAATCAGGTTTTTGACTAGTTTACTGTCAGAACACAGGGTATTAAAAAAACAAAAGCATATTCTTAACTGGTGATATAAAAGATTATGATTGATGTGTAAAGACTAAAGCCAACCAAAGCTGTGTAGGACAAACATGGGGGACATGATTGACAAATGTCTTATTATCCAGTCTATAATCTATGGTCTTCATTCAGCCAGCCTGACTAATAGAAACTACTCTGTTTTTATTAAATAACAACTCTTTATGCAACAAATGTTTGGATGTTTGAACAATGCAAATTTAGATTTATCATAGACTGAAAAGAGATTCAGAGCATGCTGAAGGAGAAGCCACCACACATTTATTTATTTGGCTGTGTTTATATACTGCTTTTCGCAAAGGTCAAAACTGTTTATAGAGAACTGAAATTATACAAGCAAATGTTTACATTGAAATAGGCAACTTTGTACATTGAACAAGGGGTGACTAGTTTGGGATGACTATCTATGTACAGGTTTCGGAGTCTACATATTCTTGTAGCATTTAGTGTTCATTTGAGGGGAGTGCAAAGTGGAGGGTGAAAAGGTTAGGTCTTGAGGAGTTTACGGAAGGTTAGGAGGTCTGTGGTGTTAAGTTGGCAGGGAGGGTGTTCCAGATAGATGGGGCATAGAACTCGAAAGCTCTGGCAGGGGCCTGTTGGGAACTTTTTGTCATAGCTTGGGGGGTAGTCAGAGTGCTCATGGTGGAGGTTCTCCGTGGTCTGTTTGATTGCTGCGGTGTGATGAAGGAGCGAGGGTGGGTGGATGACTGGTGGTTTAATGCTTTGTGAGTCATTAGCAGGATTTTGTAGAGTATCTTGCTTTGCAGGAGGAGCCAGTGAAGGTGTCTGAGGATGGAGGCAATGTGTTCGTACTTGGATGTTTGTGTGATGGTCCTTGCAGCCAAATGGAAAGCTGTTTGGAGAGGTTGGAGCGTTGATTTTGGGAGTCCTTGATATATTAAGTTGCAGTAGTCAGTGTGGGGTGTTGAGGGCTTGTCGGGCTGAGCGGAAGTCTGATGGGGGCAAGGAGAGAGCGGAGGTGTTGTAGTGTACGTGTTTTGTAGTAAATTGCTCTTGCTGTATTTGCTATTTGAGTCTTCAGCATGAGATGGTTATCAAGAGTGATTCCCAGATACTTTGCCCTCTATTACCTTTGGACTTACCTACCAAACACTACAGAGTTGCCGAGTTACCCTGTTCCAGGAGTGAGATTTTAAGCCAGTCCTAGATTTCCGACATTCTCATTCGGATACATTATGGGACCTGAAACATTAGAAACATAGAAACATGATGACAGAAAAAGACCACATGGCCTATCTAGTCTGTCCTTCCATAACAACAACTACAACCGTCCACTTTTTACCTTTAGAGATCCTCTGTGTTGGTCCCATGCTTTTTTGAATTCAGTTACTGTCCTCATCTCTACCACCTCCACTGGCAGACTATTCCACGGATCCACTACTCTTTCTGTAAAGAAATATTTCCGCATATCGCTCCTGAATCTATCTCCCTTCACCCTCATCCCATGTCCCCTCGTAGCAGAACTTGCTTTCAATTGAAAGAGGCTCTCTCCCTGAACATTTATGCCACGGAGGTATTTAAACATCTCAATCATATCACCTCTATCCCGCCTTTCCTCTAAGGTGTACATATTAAGATCCTTAAGTCTGTCCTCATATGCTTTATAATGAAGCCCACAAATCATTTTAGTAGCCACCCTCTGCACCGACTCCATCCTGTTCACATCCTTTTGAAGGTGCGGTCTCCAGAATTGCACACCATACTCCAAATGCGGTCGCACCAAAGACTTATACAGAGGCATTATCACCTCCTTTTTTCTGCTAGCCATTCCTCTCCGTATGCACCCAAGCATCCTTCTAGCTTTTCCCGTCGCCTTTTCTACCTGTTTAGCTACTTTAAGATCATCAGACACAACCACGCCTAGGTCCCGCTCTTCTTTAGTGGACAAAAGTACTTCACCCCCCATTATGTTCTCTGTTTATGAAACCTGTTTAATGTATACCCAGTTCATTGTCCTGTTCATTGTAAGCACTGATCAATTTTTGTGACGTGTAGTTTCTGTTCATTGTAAACCGCACTGATGTCAAATAGCGTGGTATAAAAGAAACTGTAAATAAATAAAATAAATAAATAAATAAATACTGTATTGCTCCCTTGGATTGCTGCAGCCCAAATGCATGACCTTACATTTTTTAACATTGAATCCCAGCTGCCAAATTCTAGACCATTCTTCAAGCTTAGCTAGATCCCTCCTCATGTTATCTACACCTTCCTGGGTGTCTACTCTATTGCAGATTTTGGTATCATCTGCAAAGAGGCAAACCTTACCCGACAGCCCTTCCGCTATATCACTAACAAAGATGTTAAAAAGAATCGGACCAAGGACAGATCCCTGGGGCACACCACTGGTAACATCCTTCTCCTCAGAGTGAGCTCCATTTACCTGTACTCTCTGTCGCCTCCCACCCAACCAATTTCTAACCCAAGCAGTAACTTTAGGGTCCATCCCTAGGGTGCTCAGTTTGTTTATAAGTCGCCTGTGAGGAACAGTGTCAAAGGCTTTACTGAAATCTAAATACACCACATCTAGAGCTCTCCCTCGGTCCATCTCCCTGGTCACCCAATCAAAGAAATCAATCAGATTTGTCTGACAAGACCTGCCTCTGGTGAATCCATGCTGCCTTGGATCCTGTAATCCGCTGGACTCCAGAAACCTCACTATTTTCTCTTTCAGCAGCGTTTCCAATAATTTACTCACCACCGAAGTTAAACTAACTGGCCTGTAGTTTTCAACCACATCCTTACTTCCACTTTTGTGTAAAGGCACCACATGAGCCTCTCTCCAGTCCTTTGGCACCACTCCCGACTCCAACGAGGCATTGAAAAGGTCAGTCAGTGGAGTTGCTAGAACGTCCCCAAGTTCCCTCAGTATTCTAGGGTGTATCCCATCCGGTCCCATCGCTTTGTCTACTATAAGTTAAGCTAGTTTCTCACGAACACAGTCTTCTGAAAATTGTTCAAGATGTCCCTCGCTTGTGTTCTTATTTGTGGGTGTTTTCTGAGGTCCTGCTCCTGGTTCTTCATCTGTGAACACAGAACAAAAATATTTGTTAAGCAATTCCGCTTTATCCTTATCAGCTTCTACATATTCCCCCCCTGCACCCTTGAGTCTGACAATACCACTTTTGCCCTTCCTCTTCTCACTAATATATCTAAAAAATGTCTTATCCCCCCATTTTATTGCATTGGCTATTTCCTCTCCTTTTGAATCTTTGCCTTCTTGACTACTTTGCTAGCTTCTCTAAGTTTTTCCAAATACAGATGCCTGTCTTCCTCTCTCTGTGATCTCTTGTATTTCATGAAGGCCTCCCTCTTTTTCTTCACTTTTTCAGCTACTTCCTTCGAAAACCATAGCGGTCTCCTTTTTCTTTTGCCTTTATTTACCATTTTAACAAAAAGGTTGGTTGCCCTTAAAATACCCCCTTTCAGTTTTGCCCACTGTTTTTCTACATCCCCCAGCTGTTCCCATCCCACTAACGACTCCCTGAGGTATTGGCCCATCTTCGCAAAGTTAGTCTTCCTAAAGTCTAAGATCCTCACCTTGGAATGGATTCTAACAGCCCTAGTCCTAATACTGAACCACACCATCTGGTGATCACTGGATGCAAAATGATCTCCCACTACAACATCAGAAACACTTTCATCATTTGTAAGCACCAAGTCCAGTATGGCCCCTTCACGTGTGGGGTCTGTTACCAATTGCCTGAATAGTTCTCCCTGTAGAGAATCCAGGATCTCCTTACTTCTAGATGATACTGCAGCAGGAATGTGCCAATCAACATCTGGCATATTGAAATCTCCCATCAGTAGCACTTCCCCTTTCCTAGCAATGCTGCGTATGTCTTCAATTAACTCTCTGTCCACCTCTTCCTCTTGTGAGGGAGGTCTGTATATCACACCAATGCAAATAGATTTCTCTTTCCCTCTTTCTAGTTTAACCCACAATGCCTCCTCTCTCCCTTTTAAGCTCTGTAATTCCAAAGCTTTAATAGTAGTTTTTACATATAGTGCCACTCCTCCTCCCCTTCTTCCTACCCTGTCCTTTCTGAATAAAGTATAGCCAGGTATAGTTACATCCCAGTCGTGGTTTTCTGTAAACCATGTTTCTGTAACTGCCACTAAATCCAAGTCAGCCACTCCCACCAAAGCTTCAACTTCAGGGATCTTATTTCCCATGCTACGAGCATTAATACACACTGCTTTCCAAATGTTACCCTGTTACCCATTTCCATAAAGGTATTTAATGTATCACATACCTGGGGGCTTTCACTTACTTGGGGGCTTTCTTCACCCATCCCCAACGAATCTAGTTTAAAGCCCTCTTTAGTAGATTAGCCAGTCTACTACCGAGGATGTGTTGACCTTTCTTGGACAGATGGATGCCATCCCTGCTCTGCAACCCTTGGAACAGCATCCCATGGTCTAGGAAACCAAAACACTCGATGACACCATCCACGCAGCCATGCATTCATCTCCAGGATGCGAGCCTCTCTGCCTTGGCCTTTACCCTCAACAGGGAGGATTGAAGAGAACACCACCTGTGCACCTAACTGCTTCACCCTCTGTCCCAGAGCCATGAAGTCACTTTTGATATGTTTCAATCAGTAAAATTGGGGACGACGACTACAATACTGCATTGCAAGGCAAATTTAAAACCAAAACTGGCCAAAAATCTCCCTCCAGGAAATGGGTAACTTGGCAGCTCTGAAACTATTCACATAAAAATGTATTTGCTTTCTTATTCCCTTCTTGCAGCCTTCAGAAACCCAATGTAGTTAGTTCTGCCTGCAGCCTGTGTAGGCCTGTGTCATAGACTTGAAGGCAAAGTAGTGCCTCTGGTGGAAAAATCAATGGAGGCTCTGCTTAAAGATACTGAAGTATCGAGTGGGCTGATGGACTTGAGATACATAAGAACTGCCATATTGGTTCAGAATAAAAGGTCCATCGAGCCCCGTATTCTCTTTTGAACAGTGGCCAATCTAAGTCACAAGTAGCCGGAGAATCCAGCACAGTGCAATGTCAAACCATTGCAAGTAGATAAACGCCGCGCATGCGGGCCAGCTTAAATAGAAGACTATTGGCAGTCAGAAACACACCTCCCATTCAATATGGGCATTTAACCCGCCCGGAGCAACAGTGTTCAACTTAAAAATCCACTGCTGCTCCCTATGGAGTAAAGCCCTCTCCTTAGATCTTCCAAAACAGGGGGCTGCCACTTGGTCAATACAAAAACATCGTAGTTCCTCATAAGCATGATTCATCTCAAGACAGTGTTCAACTATCGGAGCTTCACGCCTGCAGCATTTCAGCTTGCTCTTATGTTCATTCATACGGATCTTAAATTGGCCCTATTCCTAAGCCAAGATGTGTTGGGTATGATCTGTCTATCAAGTTTACACCTAGTGCTCTAAGACAGCTTCCTTCTGGAGTTTATATACAAGCAACAGGTCAAGGTGCACTTCAAAATGTTTTTTTTGAATCAAGCCAGTGGTGTCAACTATACTTGGGATTATTTCTGTATCTTTCTGTCAATTTTTTTAGTCTTTGATCACATTTCTTGAGATGTGGTATCTTCTAGTTATCCATCCATTGTACAGAATGGTCATGTGGTACTGACATTTCTGAGTGCCAAAGGCAAGAAGCAGTCTCCCTGTGGAGGTGGTGGAGATCTGAATTCAAGAAAGCACGGGAGAAGCACAGAGGATCGCTGAGGGAGAGAGGGATTGCATAGCCTAGTAACTGGTGTGGATGGCCATAGGTGTGCTGTTCTCATAATGTGTATTCCAATGCACTAAACTAGCTCAGAATCCTCAACACACTTTTTAATTTCCAACTGCCCATTACACAACCAAAGAGAAATCTCACAGCCTCATTTTTACCTTAAAAAAAAGCATGGGGAGAGCAGAGAGGCAGCGTAAGAGGTCCGGAGTTGCAGGCTTGTCTTCCGCCGGCCCCGACGTCATCGGGGGCCTTGTCCTTAAAAGCGGAACCGGGAGAGCTGTGCCTTGGGAGAGCAGAGAGGCAGCGTAAGAGGTCCGGAGTTGCAGGCTTGTCTTCCGCCGGCCCCGACGTCATCGGGGGCCTTGTCCTTAAAAGCGGAACCGGGAGAGCTGTGCCTTGGGAAATTTTTTAAAAGGCCGTTGCTTTGGCGCAGCCGGAGGCGCTAGCTGGGGCAGCGATAGAAGGGGCTAGATACAAGGGGCATAACAAGCCCCTTGGGAGCCCCTTGGAGCATCGAAGGAGCATCGTATCCAGACCTGACCCCGGCTGTGGTTGACCTGATGGGCAAAAGGAAGAAAAAGACTGAGTTGGTGGCATCGGCTGAGCCTGCGGTGGGTCCGATGGACAGACACGTCAAGGTACTGACTGGTGCTAATACTATACCCGACTCTGACTTTCTGACACTCCAGCCCTCTCCGGTGTCCTTGAGTTCCCCAGACCGGACACTACCTTCTCCTCCAGTCTATACATCCCCTCTTGTGTCTGCTTCTGATGAGGTGCGGTTTCTGCAGAGTACCCCAATAGATGCGGGGGAAAAACTGAAACCGGTAGTATGGGTACCCGTGCCAGGAGAAGCGAGGGTTGTACCCGATGATCAGGTGACTCTCGCGGATATTTGGCGAGTGGTAACCCGTATTGAAAGTTCTTTGATTCCTACTGTGGCACAACTTTGTAGTTTCTCTTCTGAGATTACTACACGGTTGTCAGAAGTGGATACAAAGATGGGGAATATTTCAAATTTGGTTATTGGTTGTGAAACTCAATGTCAGGCTCTTAAGGCGGTAAACTCTTCTCATATTAAGGATAGTTTGGTGTTACATCATAGAATGGAACAATATGATAATATGTTACGTGCAAAAAATATTCGTATATTGAATTTTCCCATTTGTCGTTTATTATCTGCCAAAATTCTTTTGAGGAAATATTTTAGGGAGGTCTTGGGCCTGGCTTTGGCTGATTGCATTGGTCTCTCTAATATTTATTATTTGACTGGCAAGGGCCTCTCTCCGGGTTCTCCGGGAGGGTTTGATGTAGTCCAGGGCCAAGCTAGCCTAGGGCTCACCAAATTCCTGGAGGACTCACAAGATAATATTTCTTCTAGAGCCACTTTGCTGGTATCTTTCTTGTCTGATCAGGAGAGGGCTCTTGTTTTTCGTAGTTATTTTAAAAATATGTCTGCTCCGTTCTGTGGACTTAGAGTACAAATTTTTCCTGATGTTTGTAGGGCGACCCAGACTAGGAGGAAGGGTTTTTTTGGCCCTTAAACCTAGGGTGGTTGCCTTATCAGCTACGTTTTTTCTTAGATATCCCTGCAAGTGTCTGATAACCTTTCAGGGATCAAAGTTTATATTTCTTGATCCTACTCAGCTTGAGGTATTTCTTTCTGATAAAGAGGAGCCTGGCACTAATTGACTGGGGTGGGTGGTTAGTTTAAAAAGCTGTCTGAAAGTAGACTTGTTCTTGGATTGCCTGTATTTTGTTTCCTTAAATATCTCCTCGTATTGTGGGCTAGGATTGATGGTATGTTTATATTTTCTATTGTATGTATTGATTTCCACTATGTCATCGTAAGTTTCTTTATGCTTGCTTTTGTAAGATTGTTAAATTTCAATTTAAAAAAAAAAAAGAAGCATAATACATTTATTTAAACTGTACAAAAAAAGTTACCAGATAAACAAGCTCATAAAAACGTATAAACAATCAACAGCCCTAGGAATGGAGCTAGGGTTTTTGGCGCCCCACCCCCTTCAACCCATGTCAGCGTCCCATCATCCCCCTCCATCTCCACAATGGTGGTAGCGCTGGTCTTGGTGCTCCTTCCAATGTCTGTGTCCCCCCCCCCCCCCCGCCATGCTCACTGCAATGCTCCAGCTCTATGCAGCGCAGAAGACAGAGGAACATCATATCCTGTGGTCTTTAACCACCCATACTTGGCTTCCTCTGGTCTTTCCTAGTTTGCTGCCTACTTAAATCAATTAAGTTACAGGAATCTAAGGATGCATCAAAGAAAAAAAACATGAAGAAACAGGCAACCTCGCAGGAGCCAAAGCATAAAGTCCAAACATCCAGCGTTGCTCTGCCTGCAGCAAACCTACATTTAAATCACCTCTCCATGGACCAACTGTGACCTGTTGAAGCACATCAAGCCTCAAGTCCATAAGAGAAGTGTGTGCAATAATCAACTAACAGAACTGTCAAAATAAGTGTTGTGGGTATTACTACAAAGTTCAATAATCCTAGTTCTAATCTCACATTGTATCCTGCTTACATATAAATAAAAAAGAACAGGTGCACTGTATAACATAAACCACCACCCTTGATTTACATATAATAGGAACCGTGAAGAGAAAATCCTCCCTGTGTCACAGTGAGTAAACATATGGTCATAGTCATAGAAAATGAACGCACACTACAATGGCTATAAGGGTGGTGGCCCAAACATCATTCAGCCTTTGGATTACACGGTGGATATTCTGGCATTTATATGCAAACAATGATATAGAGCCAACATAGGACACTGTGGTAATACTGACCATTGTTTGTTATTCCAGTAAACTCATATGTCCTGATGGAATAAAGCAAGACACAAACTAAATAATTCTATGAAGAAGCAGGACGCTTCATTAGCAAAAGATCTCTGTTGCTAAAGAAAACACGTTCATAAGCCCTTTTATAAAATTGCTTGTTTAAAGTGTGGCACAGGGGTTCGGATTTGTTAGGAACTGGGGAACATTCTGGGGAAAGGAGGGGCTCTTCCGAAGGGATGGGCTTCACCTTAACCGGGATGGAACCAGGCTGCTGGCATTAACCTTTAAAAAGGAGATAGAGCAGCTTTTAAACTAGATAATAGGGGAAAGCCGACAGTCGCCCAAGAGCGCATGGTTCGGAAGAATGTATCCTTGAAGGATACTACAAAAAGCAGAGAGGTTCCAAAAAAGAGTAAAGTAGCCCAAATGCCCTCGAGTATGGAGCAGACAGAACTTAAAGATCCCAAATTACCCATGTCTACCAATAGCCAAATTAATATGAATAAAATACAGTCTCTAAAATGCTTGTATGCAAATGCTAGAAGTCTACAAAACAAGATGGGAGAGTTAGAATATATAGCACTAAACGAGAGGTTAGATATGATTGGAATATCAGAGACATGGTGGAAGGAGGACAACCAGTGGGACACTGTGATACCTGGGTACAAACTATATCGAAATGATAGAGCTGATCAAATTGGTGGAGGGGTTGCGCTCTATGTTAGAGAGGGCATTGAGTCAGAAAGGATTAAAGTTTTGCAAGAAACAAAATTTGCTGTAGAATCTCTATGGATTGAAATTCCATGTAAAAAGGGGAAGGCGATGGCAGTGGGGGTGTACTATCGTCCGCCTGGCCAGAATGAACAAATGGATGATGAAATGCTCAAAGAAATCAAGGAAGCTAGCAAAAGTTACAGTGCAGTAATAATAATGGGTGATTTCAATTACCCCGGCATCGACTGGGTCAGTGTCACAACAGGACATGCTAGGGAGATAAAGTTCCTAGATGAAATAAATGACTGCTTCTTGGAGCAGCTGGTTCATGAACCGACCAGAGGGGAAGCAATATTAGACCTAGTCCTTAGTGGAACACCAGATGTAGTGCAAGAGATAAGGGTGTTGGGGCCACTTGGCAATAGTGATCATAGCATGATCGCCTTTGATTTAATTAGTGGAGGAGGGATAGTAAGGAAATCCACAGTACTACCCTTTAACTTTCGAAAGGGAGACTATGATAGAATGAGGAAAACAGTTAAGAAAAAACTAAAAGGAGCAGTTGCAAAGGTTAAAGACGTACATCAAGCTTGGGTGTTGTTGAAAAATACTATCTTGGAAGCCCAGACCAGCTGTATTCCACGCTTTAAGAAAAGTGGAAGGAAGTCCAAAAAATTGCCAGCATGGTTTAAAGCTGAGGTCAGAGAGGCTGTTGTTGCCAAAAAAGCATCTTTCAAGAAATGGAAAAAAGAGCCAAATGATGAAACCTGGAAACAGCACAAGCACTGGCAAGTCAAATGCAAGGCATTGATAAGGCAGGCAAAGAGAGAATTTGAGAAGAAGCTTGCTGCGGAAGCAAAAACGCGAAATAAAGACCTTTTCAAGTACATTCGTAGCAAAAAACCCGTGAGAGAGTCAGTTGGTCCATTAGATGATAAAGGGGTTAAAGGAGCACTAAGAGGCGACAAGGCGATAGCGGAGAGACTGAATGAATTCTTTGCTTCGGTCTTTACTGAGGAAGATGTAGGGATGTTACCCACGACTGAAGTGGTATTTAAAGGTGTGGAAGAATTGAAGGAAATATCGATACATCGGGAAGATGTCCTACAACTATTAGATAAACTGAAGAGTAGCAAATCACCTGGGCCGGATGGTATACATCCAAGGGTGTTGAAAGAACTGAAATTTGAGATTGCAGACCTGCTATCAGTAATCTGTGAACTATCATTAAAATCATCTCTAATACCTGAGGATTGGAGGATCGCCAATGTAACACCAATTTTTAAAAAGGGTTCGAGGGGTGATCCGGGAAACTACAGACCGGTGAGCCTGACATCAGTACCGGGAAAAATGGTAGAAACCATCATAAAGAATAAAATTACTCAGCATATAGATAGTCATGACCTAATGGGAGACAGCCAACATGGCTTTAGACAAGGAAGATCTTGTCTTACTAATCTGTTATGTTTTTTTGAAGGAGTGAATAAACAGGTGGACAAAGGTGAGTCGGTTGATATTGTGTATCTGGACTTTCAGAAAGCCTTTGACAAGGTCCCTCATGAGAGACTTTTGGCAAAACTAAAGAGTCATGGGATAGGAGGCAGTGTACTACTGTGGATCAGGAACTGGTTAAAAGATAGAAAGCAGAGGGTAGGGCTAAATGGCCAATTTTCCCAATGGAGAAAGGTGAATAGTGGTGTACCCCAGGGATCTGTGCTGGGTCCGCTGCTTTTTGACATATTCATAAATGACCTGGAAAGTGGAATAACGAGTGAGGTTATCAAATTTGCTGATGACACAAAACTATTTAAAGTTGTTAAAACCCAGGAGGATTGTGGAAAATTGCAAGAGGATCTTGATAAATTGGAAGACTGGGCATCAAAATGGCAGATGAAATTTAATGTGGAGAAGTGCAAGGTTATGCACCTAGGGAAGAACAACCCAAACTATGGTTACACGATGCAAGGTTCCACATTAGGAACCACCACCCAAGAAAAAGATTTAGGCGTCCTTGTGGATACCATGTTAAAACCCTCGGCCCAGTGTGCAGCGGCGGCCAAGAGAGCAAATAGAATGCTAGGTATGATAAGGAAAGGAATGGAAAATAAAACAAAAGATATTATAATGCCTCTATATCGTTCCATGGTGAGACCGCACCTTGAATATTGTGTGCAATTCTGGTCGCCATATCTTAAAAAGGATATAGCAATTTTAGAAAAGGTTCAGAGAAGAGCCACCAAAATGGTAAAGGGGATGGAAGGCTACTCCTATGAAGAAAGGCTAAAAAGGTTGGGGCTCTTTAACCTGGAAAAGAGACGGCTGAGGGGAGATATGATAGAAGTCTATAAATTAATGAACGGAGTGGAACGGGTAAACGTAGATCGATTGTTTACCTTATCAGAATATAGAAAGACTAGGGGACATGCAATGAAGCTACAGGGTAAACTATTTAAGACTAATAAAAGAAAATATTTTTTCACTCAACGTGTAATCAAACTCTGGAATTTGTTACCGGAGGATGTAGTAAAGGCTGTTAGTGTAGCTGGGTTTAAAAAAGGTTTGGACAAGTTCCTGGAGGAAAGGTCCATAAACCATTATTAAGAAGGGACCCAGGATATCAATGCTTGAACCAATACAAGCATTGTGGAACCTGTGTCCCTTGGGGAAACTGCTAGGTACGTATGACCTAGATTGGCCACTGTTGGAAACAGAATACTGGGCTTGATGGACCTTGGTCTGACCCAGTATGGCATATCTTATGTTCTTATGTTCTTACTGTGTGTGTTTTAATGCATTTTGTAGCAGTTTATAGGAATTTTGCTTTTCTTGTGGGATCTTTGAAACCCTGGCATAGATTGTCTGTCTGCTTTAAGAATTCTTTTCCCTGATGCAGCTCTATATTGGGTGAAACACAGCATCATGTTGCATAGTATGAGGGTAATTGTATAAGAGGCCCCATGAGAGGTACCTAGTTGTCTTTTTATAAAATAGCGTAAATGGCACAGATCAGGCCTTAAGTTAAGATGTTGAAATTTACAGCAGCCCTAGAGATGGTGTAAACGCCCGTGTCTAAAATGTTTTAGTACATGTATAAATGATAGTATTTTATAATCTTTGGGTGTTCCTGTGTACTCCACCTACATTTTGTCTATATGCATGCCCACTGGTGAAGCACGTGTGTACTTTGATGCCAGTCGATATCTTGTATGAGGCTATTAATGAACATATGTGGTCACATATGCATCTAGATAATTAACTACCGACAAAGTAAGTGCCCTTTTTTAATATTACCTCCTACACGTGTTGGGGGCTCTATAGACTTTTTTTTTGTAAAGTCTACATTTTCTGCATTTTAAAGGGTACTGATATATCTTTTCTCCAGGAACAAGCAGGAAGTCAGTCCTCACATTTCGGTGACGTCGGCGCCGACGGAGCCCCCGCAGAAGCATCTCCCCAGCTTTCAAAGAAAGCCTTTGGGAGATGCCACCACGCATGCGTGGTTTCCTTCCTGCTCGAATGCCATCTTTCTCGCTCTCTTTTTTCCTGCGGAACCCAAAGGACGTATGTTCTGTTTCCATGGAAAAAATCCTTGACAAAATTGTTCCTAAAAGTTAATTTTCTGATAGGCGTACCGGTTCCTCTTCCTCAAGTTGGCACCTCCCGGCGCTGTTCTTGGCACCTTTTTTTCTCAAGGTCTCCCTCAACCGGCATTCATACCTTTTTTCGCCCGGGGGTCGTTGACCCTGTCCGGATGTTTCCCACCATGTCTCCCAGTGGATTCAAAAAGTGTGACTGCTGCAGTCAAACCATGTCCATTACTGACACCCGTGACTGCTACTTGCACTGCCTGGGCCCGGACTATGACAGCATCTCCTGCAACCTGCGCCAGGCCATGTTGGTCAAAATCAACAAGAAAAGATCGGAGTTGCACCTGCCTCCCCAGCACCGAATTCCAAGCCCAGCACATCCCGTGATACCCTAGGAAAAATGCCTTTTTTTGGGGCTTCTAATGTTAAAATGGTCAGTGGTCTTCATCATAAAGCATATGGGGAAGTCTTAAAGATCTCAATATGTGTATTTGTAAGAAAGAAGGGAGAGGAGAAATATGGTAGAGACATTGAATACCTCCATGGCATAAATGCACAGAGGCTGGCCTCTTTCAGTTGAAAGGAAGCTCTGCAACAAGAGGGCACAGGAGAAAGTGAAAGGAAATAGACCTAGGAGCAGGGCCGGTGCCACCATTAGAAAGAGGGCCAAACTTTAGAGGGCGGCCCGTTCCCTCCATTATTACCACTCATTCTCTTTTCTGAAACCTGCAACAGCAGCGCTTACCAAAGCTTCTGGACTGTGTGTGCTGTTCATGCTGCTCTCTAACTAGCCGGTTACTCACCCATGTGAGCAGAAAGTCTGCATCAGAGGGGGCAGGACTGGCTAGGCTTTGCAGTGGTTCAGAGGTCTGGTAAGTGCTGCCTCTATGTTTTATTGTCATTGCCACTGATGTAGGTTCCAGAGAGAGGCAGCAGAGGTGGCACGAGGGGGGGGAGGGGGAGGCAGCAAGAACGAGGGTTGGCCTAGGGCACATTATATCCTTGCACCCGTCCTGCTCAACATATGACCTAGATTGGCCACTGTTGGAAACAGAATACTGGGCTTGATGGACCTTGGTCTGACCCAGTATGGCATATCTTATGTTCTTATGTACTCAGGTGCCCTCGGAGTCCCATAGCCACGAGGCCTCCAAGAAGATCTCGGAGCCAGACAAGAAGTTGTCATCGAAGTCTGCTAAGGTTGCACCAGGTAAACCAAGTAAAACTCCATGGATGGACTCTGGCGACTCCGAGAAGCATCCCATTAAGGTCCTCAAAAAGGATTCCTTGGCTGGCGGAGACGGTGCGAGGTTCCTCGAAGCCATAGTCCTCATTGAAGACAGATTCCCTAGCGTGCCAGCACCGGGCCTGAAATCCTTGGTGCCTGTGCCAAAAGCTGCAGAGCTTTCTAGCTTGAAAACCAGAATGGCGGCCCCGGAGCAGAACATCACTGCTATCCTGGCCCTGCAGCAGGTGATGATGGCCAGTTTCTCTGCCTCTTCTGCCCGACAGCTGGGTCCACAACTGTGAGGGAGTCCCCAGTCGTCAAGCTGAGCATCAAGTGTCCTCGGCCTTGAGAAAGGCCTTGGCACCGGTCGAAGTCCTGGTCCCACTCATTGGGCTTCCGGTCCTCACCAGCCAGTGTCCACGACTCGGACCCCAGGTCCTCCACAGGTTGTCAGCCCTTTAGCACTGGCCTTGACACAAGGAGTTGCACGGCTTGGATTCCTCATCACCACTCGACTCTGAGTGGTTGACGGAAGACGAGGTGTCCCTGGACACCAGAAAGCTTCGAGGCATTCTTTCAGATCCATCTCACCCAGTGCCTTGACGCCATTCTCCTCCTGAGGACATAGCCTTCCATGACTTCATCAGGGATATGGCCAAGGCCTTCTCGGTGCAAACTGTGGCAAAGGAGGACCCTACACTGAGGAATTAGAGATTCTCCAATATGAGACTCCACCTAGAGAAACCCTCCCGGTGCCCATACAGCCAGTCCTCAAGAAGCTGCTCCTCCAAACGTGGGAGATGCCGACATCGGTGCCTATAGTCAGTGGTTGGCTCGCTGCTATGTACTGTGTCTGGAAATGGCCGGGGCTTCACAAACCCCAGCTCCCGCATAACTCCATGGTTGTCAAGTTGACCATGCAGAACTTCAAGAGCCAGAAGACCCACTCTTCTGTCCCTCCCGGCAGGGAGGCCAGGGCCCTTGACACCCCCAGACACAAATTCTATCAGGGCTCGATGCCTGGATTGCCTGATCCAGGCCTATGAACTCTACATAGGCATTTACTTAAAAGCACTGGCCAAAGAGCTGTCGGGGTTTGCAGCAGGCCTAGTTGGGGAACTCTCCAATGGTTCCAGACCCTGACTTCGGGAGTGAGAGACTGCTCCAAGTTCCTCTCCCAGGCTGCCTATGACGGCTTTGAGTTGGTGGCTCAAGTTGCAGTGGCCGGCAAACTTCTTGATGTCCCCTGTACCGATGAGAACCTATTCGGCAAACCCATGGCCGACAAAGCTGCTGAGATCAAGGCAGAGTTTGTGACCCATCAGAGGCTCTCTAAGAAGACCTCATCCCATCCCCACAAAAAAACATTGGGGAAAAGCCACTTTTCCTGAGGAAAAAGAGTGCCTTTACAATGGGTCATCCGTACCAGCCCTATTCTGGCCTTCATCAGGGTTCTCACCACAAGAGGCAGGGACAGAGGACTCAGAAGGCAAAAACACCCAAATCCCAGGCTCCAGCTCCTGTCCAGCCTGGGGGGGGAGCTTTTGACTCCCAGGGCAGGGTCTCCCCTCCCCAAGAAACTTTCACCAGTCCACAGGGGGGCACATGGCGCTTTTCGCCCACAGATGGGCCTCAATCATCTTGGACCTTTGGGTACTACAGGTGATCAGGGAAGGATATCTCCTCCACCTGCAGCAGATTCCACCCAGGTTCTTTCCCGGAGAGCTGGTATGGCACCTCCTTCACCAGACCCTGCTGCTCACAGAGCTCACAGGTCTTCTCAGGGACAAAGCAGTAGGACCTGTACCCAGACACCTGTGGGGCAAGGGCTTCTACTCCAGGTACTTCCTTGTCCCAAAGAAGACTAGGGGCCTTAGGCCCATCCTAGACATGCAAAATTTAAACAGGTTTTGGGTGAGGTAGAAGTTCAAGATGCTTTCCCTTGGAACACTGCTGCCCTACCTCCGCCAGGGAGACTGGCTTTGCTCCTTGGACCTAAAGGATGCTTACACACACATTCTGATCCACCCCTCCCACAGGCAGTACCTAAGGATTGTGGTAGGAGGAGGACACTACCAGTACAGGGTGCTACCCTTCGGTCTGGCCTCCTCAGTAAGGATTTTCACAAAATGCCTAGCAATGGTCGCTGCCTACCTACATCTGCAAGGGGCCTTTGTCTTCCCCTACCTAAATGACTGGCTCATCAGGGGCAGCACGGCTGCAGAGGCCCATCAGGCCACAGGGTGCGCAATCCTCCTGCTGCAGCACCTGGGGTTTATCATCAACTACCCCAAATCTCATCTCAATCCAGCCAACAGCCTGGAATTCATAGGCACTCAGCTGGACACCCTGTACACCAAAGCCTTTCTTCCCAGGGAAAGGGCAGTCTGCCTCAGGGAGCTAGCTGCAGAGGTGCAGCACTATCACTTAGTGCCAGCCCATCTCCTCTGCCTTCTGGGCCACATGGCCTCCACGGTCCACATGACCCCGCTATCCCATTTGCACATGCAGACTGCTCAGTGGTGCCTCTACTCTCAATGGACGCAAGCCATGGGCAGACTGCGGGACAGGATCAGGGTAACCCGCCAGCTGGCAGGGTCCTTCGACTGGTAGCAATTTCTCTGCCACCTCTGGGCCAGGATTTCTTTCCAGACACCCACACCCCAGAGGGTCCTAACCACAATGCCTCCTTCCTCGGTTGGGGGGTACATTGTGAGAACCATTGCATATAAGGCAACTGATCCCAGGCGGAATCCCTGCTACAGATCAACCTTCTGGAACTCGGGGCGATCTTCCTGGCCCTATGGGCATTCTGCCACCGCCTGTGACACCAGCTGGTGCTGATACAGACAGACATCCAAGTCACCATGTTCTGCATCAACAAGCAGGGGGCACGGGGTCGTACTCCCTCTGCCAGGAGGCAGTGGCCTTCCTTTCCTTTGCAGCTGGCAACAACATGCTCCTGTGGGCAATCTTCCTTCCGGGCCAGGACAACATCCTGGCGGACAGACTGAGCAGGATGCTCCAGTCACACGAGTGGCACCTGAACCCCAGAGTGGCCTCACAGCTCTTTTGAATCTGGAGGACATCCATGATGGACCTCTTTGCCACCCTGGGCAATGCGCAGCTGCCCTGCTTTTGCTCGCGGCAACTGCACCTGGCGAGGGTGGTGCCGACACCTCTGGTCACCAAGACACTCTTCAAGGTCCAGCGCAAGAGGGCAGCACTGATACTCATTGCCCCCAGGTGGCCCTGACAGCCTTGGTTTCCACTGCTGCTCTCCCTGTCAGCGACACTCCCGGTCCCGCTGGGCCATGCCTTGGACCTCCTGTCTCAAGAGGAGGGCTCCCTCCTAAACCCCAATCTGGGTTCTCTAATGCTAACAGCATGGCTGCTGAAAGGGTAACTTTGGCCCCTTTCAACCTGCCATGAGAAGTCGAGACGGTCCTGTTGGCCTGCTGCAAGTCTTCCATGAAGCAAGCTTATTCCTTTAAGTGGCAAAGATTCTCATTATGAACATAAGAACATAAGATATGCCATACTGGGTCAGACCAAGGTCCATCAAGCCCAGTATTCTGTTTCCAACAGTGGCCAATCTAGGTCATATGTACCTAGCAGTTTCCCCAAGAGACACAAGTTCCACAATGCTTGTACTGGGTCAAGCATTGATATCTTCGGTCACTTCTTAATAATGGTTTATGGACCTTTCCTCCAGGAACTTGTCCAAACCTTTTTTAAACCCAGCTACACTAACAGCCTTTACTACATCCTCCGGTAACAAATTCCAGAGTTTGATTACACGTTGAGTGAAAAAATATTTTCTTTTATTAGTCTTAAATAGTTTACCCTGTAGCTTCATTGCATGTCCCCTAGTCTTTCTATATTCTGATAAGGTAAACAATCGATCTACGTTTACTCGTTCCACTCCGTTCATTAATTTATAGACTTCTATCATATCTCCCCTCAGCCGTCTCTTTTCCAGGTTAAAGAGCCCTAACCTTTTTAGCCTTTCTTCATAGGAGTATCCTTCCATCCCCTTTACCATTTTGGTGGCTCTTCTCTGAACCTTTTCTAAAATCGCTATATCCTTTTTAAGATACAGCGACCAGAATTGCACACAATATTCAAGGTGCGGTCTCACCATGGAACAATATAGAGGCATTATAATATCTTTTGTTTTATTTTCCATTCCTTTCCTTATCATACCTAGCATTCTATTTGCTCTCTTGGCCGCCGCTGCACACTGGGCCGAGGGTTTTAACATGGTATCCACAATGACGCCTAAATCTTTTTCCTGGGTGGTGGTTCCTAATGTGGAACCTTGCATCGTGTAATGTCCCAACGCCGCCCTAGTGGCGAAGAAGCGTCACGGTAGAGAGGGTGGACACAAAAATATTTGTAATTGAGTTTGGCTTAAAGACAGGGCCCAGGTTTTCTTTGTAGTCCTAGTAGCCTTCTGGTAACCAAAAGCTCAAAGGAACATAATAGTCCGAGTGAAGGGAGAATAAAGGATTTTATTTCCCCTATTGCAAAAAGGTTCAAAAGCTCAGATCTTTACAGCAACAGAAATTGTCCTTATTTCAGGTTGAAAGAAAACAAACAAGAACTGTATTTAACCTGTTAACTTCACAGTAATAACATGAGAAAACAAAGATTCACACATTCCACCGGCTACAGCTCTATTCCTTGTCCAAAGGCTCAAAGCCTTCCGCCTGACAGTAGCTGCAATCCATTTCAGGGTCCGAAAGGTCGTTAGCGACGTCCACTTGCATTGGTTCAAGGTCAGCGATATCTGGTAGCTTGCATTCAGGCTTTTTATACAACGTTTGCACGATGTCCCAATGTTCTGTGTTCAAAGGTAAGCCCTGGTTTTGTGTACCTCTAGACTGAGAACAGTCTCTATTGCACACGGCTCTTTTACTGGAGAGTCTCTTACTTGATATAGGTTTGTATCCTGAAGTATAAACAGTTCTAGTAGGACAACATTCCTCTATTCCCTGTTCCTCCTGCGTCACAGCGTTCAGGAAATTATAATCAGAAAAACAGTGATTACCTTTCTTTCTTGGCTTACGCCGGCAAGGTGAGGATTGAGGCCAGTTCCTGCTGGGGTTTGGCCTTACTTGCACAAGGGTAGGCTTTCGGTTCTCCCGGAGGCCTTCTGCTGGTGTTAAACCACATTCACACCAAAGTTTCCATCTGTCTGAGCCAAGAATGTTACCTTTTAAAGAAGTTCTTTCATCTTCTTCTTGGTTACTCCATGTTATGTCCTTCCATGGTTGCTGGCCCCTGCCAGACTTAGGTCCAGGACTTTCTAGCACAGTCCTTCTGCTTCCAGGAGTAGCTCCCTTTCTGTATCTCTCCCTCTTGGAAGGCGTGTCCTCTGCACTCCTGGGATACTCGGGGCGAACTCCTCCACCTGGCTCTGCCGAGTCTGCTGGGCCTGTTCCTTTCCCCAGGACTCCTATTTCCTGGTCCTTCTCTCCCTCTTGGAAAGCTTCCCTTCTCCAGTTATCTGGGCTTTTTTTAAGAGGAACTCTTCCCTCCTCGGATTGGGTGCAGGCCGGTATTGCATCACTGGCTCTGGGGCGTGGCTCCTCAGTCCTCCAGAGGTCCCACTTGCTCCCCCTATATGGCTCCTTGTAATGCTGCAGCCGGTGTCTGCCTCTTTTTTCTAAGCTTAAAGCATTTTCTCCTGTCTGCAGAGGGTCTGCAGTATCACAGTAACCATAGTTTGGGTTGTTCTTCCCTAGGTGCATAACCTTGCACTTGTCCACATTAAATTTCATCTGCCATTTTGATGCCCAGTCTTCCAATTTATCAAGATCCTCTTGCAATTTTTCACAATCCTCTTGGGTTTTAACAACTTTAAATAGTTTTGTGTCATCTGCAAATTTGATAACCTCACTCGTTATTCCACTTTCCAGGTCATTTATGAATATGTCAAAAAGCAGCGGACCCAGCACAGATCCCTGGGGTACACCACTATTCACCTTTCTCCATTGGGAAAATTGGCCATTTAGCCCTACCCTCTGCTTTCTATCTTTTAACCAGTTCCTGATCCACAATAGTACACTGCCTCCTATCCCATGACTCTTTAGTTTTGCCAAAAGTCTCTGATGAGGGACCTTGTCAAAGGCTTTCTGAAAGTCCAGATACACAATATCAACTGACTCACCTTTGTCCACCTGTTTATTCACTCCTTCAAAAAAACATAACAGATTAGTAAGACAAGATCTTCCTTGTCTAAAGCCATGTTGGCTGTCTCCCATTAGGTTGTGACTATCTACATGCTGAGTAATTTTATTCTTTATGATGGTTTCTACCATTTTTCCCGGTACTGACGTCAGGCTCACCGGTCTGTGGTTTCCCGGATCACTCCTGGAACCCTTTTTAAAAATTGGTGTTACATTGGCGATCCTCCAATCTTCAGGTATTAGAGATGATTTTAATGATAGTTCACAGATTACTGATAGCAGTTCTGCAATCTCATATTTCAGTTCTTTCAACACCCTTGGATGTATACCATCCGGCCCAGGTGATTTGCTACTCTTCAGTTTATCTAATAGTTGTAAGACATCTTCCCGATGTATCGATATTTCCTTCAATTCTTCCGCACCTTTAAATACCACTTCAGTCATGGGTAACATCCCTACATCTTCCTCAGTAAAGACCGAAGCAAAGAATTCATTCAGTCTCTCCGCTATCGCCTTGTCGCCTCTTAGTGCTCCTTTAACCCCTTTATCATCTAATGGACCAACTGACTCTCTCACAGGTTTTTTGCTACGAATGTACTTGAAAAGGTCTTTATTTCGCGTTTTTGCTTCCACAGCAAGCTTCTTCTCAAATTCTCTCTTTGCCTGCCTTATCAATGCCTTGCATTTGACTTGCCAGTGCTTGTGCTGTTTCCAGGTTTCGTCGTTTGGCTCTTTTTTCCATTTCCTGAAAGATGCTTTTTTGGCAACAACAGCCTCTCTGACCTCACCTTTAAACCATGCTGGCAGTTTTTTGGACTTCCTCCCACTTTTCTTAAAGAGTGGAATACAGCTGGTCTGGGCTTCCAAGATAGTATTTTTCAACAACACCCAAGCTTGATGTACGTCTTTAACCTTCGCAACTGCTCCTTTTAGTTTTTGCTTAACTGTTTTCCTCATTTTATCATAGTCTCCCTTTCAAAAGTTAAAAGGTAGTACTGTGGATTTCCTTACTATCCCTCCTCCACTAATTAAATCAAAGGCGATCATGCTATGATCACTATTGCCAAGTGGCCCCAACACCCTTATCTCTTGCACTAGATCTGGTGTTCCACTAAGGACTAGATCTAATATGGCTTCCCCTCTGGTCGGTTCATGAACCAGCTGCTCCAAGAAGCAGTCATTTATTTCATCTAGGAACTTTATCTCCCTAGCATGTCCTGACGTGACACTGACCCAGTCGATACCGGGGTAATTGAAATCACCCATTATTATTACTGCGCTGTAACTTTTGTTAGCTTCCTTGATTTCTTTGAGCATTTCATCATCCATTTGGTCATTGTGGCCAGGTGCTCGATAGTACACCCCCATTGCCATTGCCTTCCCCCTTTTATATGGAATTTCAATCCATATAGATTCTACAGCAGATTTTGTTTCCTGAAAAACTTTAATCCTTTCTGAGTCAATGCCCTCTCTAACATAGAGCGCAACCCCTCCACCAATTTGATCAGCTCTATCATTACGATATAGTTTGTACCCAGGTATCACAGTGTCCCACTGGTTGTCCTCCTTCCACCATGTCTCTGATATTCCAATCATATCTAACCTTTCATTTAGTGCTATATATTCTAACTCTCCCATCTTATTCTTTAGACTTCTAGCATTTGCATACAAGCATTTTAGAGAATGTATGTTATTCATGTTAATTTGGCTATTGTTAGACATGGGTAAATTGGGATCTTTAAGCTCTGTCTGCTCCATACTTGAGGGCATTTGGGCTACTTTACTCTTTTGTGGAACCTCTCTGCTTTTGGTAGTATCCTTCAAGGATATATTCTTCCGAACCATCCACTCTTGGGCGACTGTCGGCTTTCCCCTATTATCTAGTTTAAAAGCTGCTCTATCTCCTTTTTAAAGGTTAATGCCAGCAGCCTGGTTCCATCCCGGTTAAGGTGAAGCCCATCCCTTTGGAAGAGCCCCTCCTTTCCCCAGAATGTTCCCCAGTTCCTAACAAATCCAAAACCCTCATCTCTGCACCATTGTCTCATCCACGCATTGAGACTCCGGAGCTCTGCCTGCATTTTGGGTCCTGCACGTGGAACAGGAAGCATTTCGGAGAATGCTACCCTGGAAGTTCTGGATTTCAACTTCCTACCTAAAAGCCTAAATTTTGCCTCCAGAACCTCCCTACCACATTTTCCTATGTCATTGGTACAGACATGTACCAAGACAGCAGACTCCTCCCCAGCACTATCTAAGACCTTATCTAGGTGGCGCGTGAGGTCCTCTACCTTCGCACCAGGCAAGCATGTTACCAGGCTATCCTCACGTCCACCAGCCACCCAGCTATCTACATGCCTAATGATCGAATCACCAACTATAACGGCTGCCCTAACCCTTCCCTCATGGGCACCTGGCCCTGGAGAAACTTCCTCGGTGCGAGAGGGTTTTACATCACCTGGAGGACAGGTCCTAGTTACAGGATCACTTCCTGCCACACCAGGGTGATGCTCTCCTGTCACGTGACCTCTCTCCTCCATGGCAACAGGGGTGCTGCCAGACTGGAGGTGGGACTTCAGGACTGTATCCCTGTAGGTCTCGTCTATGTATCTCTCTGTCTGTCTTATGTTTTCCAAGTCTGCTACTTTAGCCTCTAGAGAACGGACTTGTTCCCTGAGAGAAAAGAGCTCCTTGCACCTAGTGCACATGTAAGACCTCTCACCAACTGGGAGAAAATCATACATGTGACACTCAATGCAAAAGACTGGAAAGCCCCCATCCCGCTGCTGGACTGCTGTCTGCATCTTAGTTTTAAGTTTGTGTTTAGATCTTTAAGTTCTTACTTACTAGGGGTTGCTATGGGTATTTATACCAATAAAACTGTACCTAATACGTTTAATATACCTTGTTCACCTGAAGCTTAATTAATCTTAGGTCCTTAGTGTATGACTGATTTGGGTAATGAGCTTCACCTGAAAGCACCTCCTGTCTTTTAAGATGTGTAAGTACCTATAAAGCTATGATTATCCCAGGGAAGGGTGGGTGTGGGGAGGGAGGGAGGGAAATAACACTTATTAAAAGAGGGCTGCTACACAGTACCCTGTCTTGTGCTTCTGAGGTAAGCTAAATTCTGATTTGATTTAAATTATAGCTCTTAGCTGCTGCTAGGCTCTAACCTCTTATGAAATTTAAACTACAAGCTCTCTGCTGGGTACTAAATTTAACCAGAAAGCTCTCTTCTGTGTGTTAAATTTAAACTAAAAGTACTTTGCTGTTACTTGGCCCTGAGTGACTATTAAATTTAAACTACAAGCTCTCTGCTGGGTATGAAATGTAACCAGAAAGCTCTCCTCTGTGTTTTAAATTCAAACTTTAATTGCTGCTACTAGGCCCTAACTGATCCAACAAAAAACAATGGGTTCACAGATTAAGTAGCTTTAATACAAAGAATTCTTTCTAGAAAATTACCAGAAGTATATACTCACAGTTGCAGATTTCTCTGCAGAAGTAACAGTCCCCCTTTCTAGTCCTTCAATGGTGTGTGGAGAGGCAGGAGAACCTATTTTCCTGCCCAGTGCAACTAGTGCTTCAGTGCCTACTGCATCTGTCACACGCTGGACTAAAGTCAAACTCAGTGAGGGTGCTCCTGAGTGCGATCACTGCACACCACCACACTATCGAAGGGAAGCCCCTCTTGAGTCAGCCCTTAGTCTTTGTTTTCTCCGGCGCCTCCTGTTGTCTAAGCCCCCCGTCTGCCCACCAGCCATGGAATGAGACCTCAATGTGGTGCTCTCACAGCTCACCAGGCTGCCATTCAAGCCTTTAACTACTTCCCATCTGCGGTATCTTTCATAGAAGGTTGCCTTCCTGGTGGCTCTCACCTCCGCTCGCAGAGTGAGCGAACTTCAGGCCCTGGTGGCAGAGCCATCATATACAAGATTCTACAAGAACAGGGTGGTGCTCCGCACTCACCCCAAATTCCTCCCAAAGGTGGTATCTCTTTTCCACCTCAACCAGGAGGTGGTCCTTCCCACCATTTTCCCATGGTCTCACATCGTTCAGGAGGAAACTATATTCCATACACTGGATTGCAAACAGGCCCTGTCCTACCTACAGTGGACTCAGGGCCATTGCAAAGCTCCTCAGCTTTTCGTTTCCTATGACCCCAGCAGGCTGGGGCTTCCTGTGGCTAAGCGAACTCTATCCACTTGGGTGGTGGACTGTATTGACCTCGCCTATGAGTGAGCTGGGCTCTTCCTGGAACACTGGATCACAGCGCATCACGTGAGAGTGATGGCCACAGCGGTGGCAGACCTGCACTTAGTACCGGTGATGGAGATCTATAAAGCCACCACATGGGTCTTCAATTCATATGTTTGCAGCTTATTACTGCCTGGAAAGTGAGTCCTGTCGGGATAATGGCTTTGGCCAGGCGGTACTCCGTAATCTTTTTGGGGTGTAGGTAACTCCTGCCTTCTGACCCTTCTGTGTTTAGGCTACCAGAGTGATGGTGCTGCTGGACACTAGGGTCTCGCAGAATTCTCAATTTGGGACTTATCTTCTTCAACTTCTGGCTACCCTGCCACGGTCACCACTGGTGCTGTCGTAGTTCAGTTCCTAGCAGTCTGGAGCTAGGAAGTCCCATATGTGAGACTAACTTCCTGTTTGTTCCTGGAGAAAGTGTAATTACTCATCTTTAACAGGTGTTCTCCAGGGACAGCAGGAATCAGTCCTCACAACCCTCCCTTCTCCCCTGGGAGTTGCCTCCCTACCTTGTTTTATTTTTACTACCATCCTAGCTATGTCATCTGACTGAGCAAGATGGCACCCTTGGGCGGGAGGGGGATCACACATGTGTGGTGGCATCTCCCAAAAGCTTTCTTTGAAAGCTAGGGAGATGTTTCTGCGGGGGCTCCATTGGCGCCAACATCACCCATATGTGAGGACCAATTTCTCCTGTCCCTGGAGTACACCTGTTACAGGTGAATAACTACACTTTTTTTTGCAACCCAAATGGACTATGCTTTTGTTTCCGAGTCTTCTTGGCTTGAAGAAAAATATACACTGGTCTTCTATAGTCCAAAAGCCTTCTGGATTCTTAGGCCATAAGAACTGTCATACTGGGTCGGACCAATATCCATAAAGCCCAGTATCCTGTTTCCAACAGTGGCCAATCTTACCTCCCAAAAGTAGCCAGTTCCATGCTACTTATTGCTAAGGATAAGCAATGGTTTTCTATCTATCTTAATAATGGTTTATGGATATTTCCTCCAGGAATTTGTCCAAACCCCTTTTAAACCTAGCTATACTACCTGCTTTTATCAAATCCTCTGGCAATAAGTTCCAAAACTTAATTATACATTGAGAGAAAACATATTTTATGTTTTTTTTAAATGATGAATTTATCAAAATGTACTTACAAAGCAAGCATAAAAGCAAATATAACCAGACATAAAGCATAAAGGCAACAAAGCAATTAAATAAAAAAACAGAATCTAGTCCAGTAGCCCCATCATGGGGAGAATAACAAAAGGTATTACAAAACTTAGGAAATAAAGAAATCTTTCCACGAAAAGGCAGCTATAGACAATTATCCCACAAAACCCTCATCTATCAAACCCCTATGACTCTTTTCCTATCAGAAAGGCCTCCAACTGCAAAGAATCAAGGAACACAAACTTTGATCTCTGAAATGTAGCTAGGCATTTACATGGGTATCAGAGACAGAAGGAGGCCGCCAAAGCCAAAACCCTTGGTTTAAGAGCAAAAATGCTCTTCCTCGGAGCTGTATGGCAATGGAGACATCTTGAAACATCTGAATTTTAGCAACAAAATAATGCATCTTTATTTTTAAAGTAACTTTTAAAACCAGAGATCTTATCCTGCTCTGACAGAAACGTAACCACTAAGGTAGACCGGTAGGAATATTAACAGATGAGTCTTCTACAAACTGAACTACGTTTAACTCAGAAAGGGGCTGCAAGATGTCAACTCCCCCAGAAGAATCATCTGAAATTTTCCTACCCATTAGATAGTATAACAAAAGAAGAGATAAGAAATGGCAGATGGACCATAGACCACAGAAAGAGAGCTAAGAGAGGAAAGCAGAAGCATCAGATTGGGACCAGCATGATCAGAGAATAAAATGATCAGACAACAAAGGTATAAAAAATAATTTTATATCATTTTAGTGATTGGACTTTGTGCTATCTTTATATTTTACACAGTATGGGGGAACTGCATCTCTTATCTGATGTTGCACTGCATGCAGAATCTGGCTTCTTGGGGTTTCAGTTTAAATTTTGTCTACATATTTTTATTTTTACTTTAGATTGTGGTTACTTATTCTGTACTTGATGAGGGTCTGTGTTCTGAGTGTGTTTCTGAGCCCAGGTGTTCTGTTAACATGGAGTTTGTACATAAAGATCTATACTGTACTGTAGCTTTTCAAATAGGTGTTGGATGTTCTATGGCCCACTGTAGCATTTACAGTGATGCTTGTTTTGGATGGGCTCATGTGAGTTTTGGAAATTGGTGCTGATATGGTATGGTATGATAGATTTGCTCTATAGATACTCAGTGACCTTGTTGTAGGGGTTTGTATTAGTTCACAATATGCCTGGTACTGGAGAATGGTGGTTGTTGTTAGTGAGATGATCAGAATCAGATATATTTTTTAAAGATATTGAGTTCTATGGATGAATTTCTTGGTTCTGCTCTGCACCCACTGTTGAAGGGGGTCCTGTGGATGCAAAATATATGTTGAAAAAGAAAGCAAGAACCATAACACAGTTTATAATAACAAAATAAAAATGAGTTATAATTTAGTTTTATAAACTGTGCTGTGGTTCTCGCTCTCTTTTAGTTCCTTGGTGTACAAACATCTTATTGCATTTCCTCTATATAATCTAATCAACTTGTTGGTTTGGTTCAGTCCCTGATTGGAGTTTTGAGAAAGGCCCACACTCCTCTGGGGGGGGGGGGCACCATCTCATCCCATCCTTCGCCTCAGGCAGCAGATTGCCTTGAGCCGCCCCTGTCTCCACCACACTAACAATGGAGATGGGGGTAGGTAGCACTGGCAGCTCTTGTACCTTCTCATCCAGCCCAACCTCCCCAGCTGTTTTCCTCCTCTGAATTTTCTTTATTTTAGCAGGCAGGATCCAAGTTCCATTATCTTAGTTCTTTCATCATCACTGCTGCTACTTGTGCTTAGTGCCGGTCTCTCTCGAGGAAAACCAATCTTCTCTCTAGTACCTATCCCACTGTTGCATCTGCCTCTGGATGTTAGTGATGTGGCAGAATTCAATTATGAAAAGAGACGAGATCACTAGTTTAGGGGGTTTTAATGATACAAGTGTTTTTGCAACCTTGTGTGGACACACATAGACAACAGACTATTAAAACTGCACGGCACTTAATTCTCCATTACCTCAGATACAAACTTAGATTTAAGCTCTCTGGAGATAGCAAAAATATCTACTGTACCTGAAAAAATGGTAGAAACCATCATAAAAAAAACAAAATTGCTCAACATGTAGATAGTCATGGCTTAATGGGAGACAGCCAACATGGTTTTAGACAAGGAAGATCTTGTCTTACTAATCTGTTATGTTTTTTTGAAGGTGTGAATAAACAGGTAGACAAAGGTGAGTTGGTTGATATAGTGTATTTGGACTTTCAGAAAGCCTTTGACAAGGTCCCCTCATCAGAGACTTTTGGCAAAACTAAAGAGTCATGGGATAGGAGGCAGTGTACTATTGTGGATCAGGAACTGGTTAAAAGATAGAAAGCAGAGGATAGGGCTAAATGGCCAATTTTCCCAATGGAGAAAGGTGAATAGTGGTGTACCCCAGGGATCTGTGCTGGGTCTGCTGCTTTTTGACATATTCATAAATGACCTGGAAAAGGGAATAACGAGTGAGGTTATCAAATTTGCAGATGGCACAAAACTATTTAAAGTTGTTAAAACCCAAGAGGATTGTGGAAAATTGCAAGAGGATCTTGATAAATTGGAAGACTGGGCATCAAAATGGCAGATGAAATTTAATGTGGACAAGTGAAAAGTTTTGCACCTAGGGAAGAACAACCCAAAGTATGGTTACACGATGCAAGGTTCCACATTAGGAACTACCACCCAAGAAAAAGATTTAGGCGTCATCGTGGATAACATGTTAAAACCCTCGGCCCAGTGTGCAGCGGCAGCCAAGAGAGCAAATAGAATGCTAGGTATCATAAGGAAAGGAATGGAAAATAAAACATAGGATATTATAATGCCTCTATATCGTTCCATGGTGAGACCGCACCTTGAATATGGTGTGCAATTCTGGTCGCCGTATCTTAAAAAGGATATAGCGTTATTAGAAAAGGTTCAGAGAAGAGCCATCAAAATGGTAAAGGGGATGGAAGGTTACCCCAATGAAGAAAGGCTAAAAAGGTTAGGGCTCCTTAACCTGGAAAAGAGACGGCTGAGGGGAGATATGATAGAAGTCTATAAATTAATAAACAGAGTGGAACAAGTAAACGTAGATCGATTGTTTATGTTATCAGAATATAGAAAGACTAGGGGACATGCAATAAAGCTACAGGGTAAACTATTTAAGACTAATAAAGAAAATATTTTTTCATTCAACGTGTAATCAAACTCTGGAATACAGGATACTGGGCTTGATGGACCTTGGTCTGACCCAGTATGGCATATCTTATGTTCCCCCCCCCCCCCCCGCTGGAATCAGCAGAAGCAGGGGAGGGTGGCGGCATCATGGTTCAGCATGGGGGGGGAGGGTGACAGGGCTGGGAGCATGGGGGGAGCAGCAGGTTATGTGCATCAAAGCACATTGCCTACCACCCACAGAAGTCTGCCACGCTAGGCGGCCACCTAGCCTGCCTAGTGGACAGTCAGCCCTGAGTCTTAACTTCTGATGCAGAGACTTCTAGCATGGGAACATCTTGAGTAAGACCACTGCACGGGAGGATAGCTCAGTGGGCATGCAAAGCACATTTAAAATACTTGAATAAGAAATTGCTTTTGATGTAAAAAAGCTACACAAGAATTCAGTGCAGTTTTTTGCTCTTCTCTGAATGCTACATCTTTATGCTGGATCAGAGCTGGCATAAAGATGTGAAGTGCAGCACTTTCAGGTCAGATGACCCAAGATCCCTGATGCCCAGTGAATCTCAGATCTCCAATTGCCCTCGTGATGCACCCAACACCTCCCGACCCCTTACTTCCCGCCTTGAAGATTGCCCCGGTGGCTTGTAGCCCATTGCATTTTTTTCTCCATCCTCTTTCCCCTCTAAAAATATGCTGGGGGCCCAAGTGACCCTCTCAGATATTCCACAGAACCATCTGACTGCCCATGCACTTTTAATGTTGGAAGGTAGGAGCAATGCTTACGCGCTCCTGTCTCCTCACTGCCATCTTGAAAAATGGTGCTAACTGATTCCTTATGATACATCGGAATGCACTGCTAAATAAGGTAATAGTCTGATGCTGTCTGGGGTTAGGCGTCGCCATTTTTCAAGATGACGGTACAGAGGAAGGAGTGAGCGGCCATTTTTCCTGCCTTCCATTGTTAAAGTTGTACAGGGGTGTTCTAGGGGAGGTATCAAGGAACCACTTAGGGGGAAATAGGAGGGGAGAGAGGTGCAAGAAACTATGGGCTACCAAGGCAATTTTTGAGGTAGGAGTGGCGGGTCCATGGATAGGCCACCAGGAACATTTGTGGGGTCAGGGACAGATAGAGAGGGGAGTTGTTGGGTTGCAGAAATCAGAGGTCCAGGCCTACTGGGCCACCAAGAGGTTAGGCACAAAGAGAGCAGCAGCTCTCACAGTATCAAACAGGAAACACAAGGAGCAAGAGTGACGATGACACAGATGCTTATTCCAGAGATTTTTTAATACAATACACATACCATGTTGACTTAACCAAATAAAGTTGTCATTATCGTGTTTAGGTAGGAGTCTATTATATGGATGTTTTTTAAGTATTTTTAGTATAGTACATAGAGACTATTTGTATCAGTAATTACAATATAATGGGGTTTTAAAGGATAGATTTTGCAAGAGATTTCCAGGTTGAATAGCATGGTTTTGAATTTACAAACTTGGTCCAGCACACATAGTGCCCTTTCTATGTGTTCACACTTGCCAGTGATTTAACATCGTGAAGTTTGTTCTATGCTGCTCTACCCTTCTGTAATCTGATACTACTTCAAACCACGCCCCCTAGGTTTGGCGCGCTTTTTTAGCGTCTAAATACATCGGCGTTTTTACCAGTTCACTCTTTGCTTTAGAGGTGATGCTGTTTGTAAGAAATCAGGTCAGTCCGCGGGTCTCTACTTCATTTAAATAGTATTTTTAAGTGATAGCTACATTTTCTCGGGAACACTGACTGTCCGAATTTTGAACTGCAACGCATTATTGCACAATCTGCTCGTTTGTATGATGTTCAGACATCTGTTTATATATGTTTAGAAGTATGATTTTGTTTTATACAATTCCCTGCATATATCGATCGCTGTAGGATCCTTTTTCCTCAAAAGTAGCATTAGTATCCTTCCAAGTACAGGCAATATACATTTATCGCCGGTAACTTTTTCTTATATAATCATCCCAATCATGGGAGCATGCTCAATATATTTTGTTATAAATTACCACCTAGAGTACAGCACGGCTATACCGTTAGTCGAATATGCATCAGTGAGGTTGTCAGATACCGTGGGGCTTTAATGTTGTCTGTTGTCCTCTGCACATTGGCGTCTTTACCAGAAATATATTTTGTTTTATACATCTCCCTGCATACATAGTTCGTTATAGGGTCCTTTCTCTCAAATGTAGCACTATGATCCTTCTAAGTACATGCAATATATTTATGACCGTTGGTATCTTTCTCTTATACAATTATCCCAAACATGAGGGCATGCTATTTTATATTATACATTAAATTACTTATATTTTTATTGTAGTTTACCCTCTAGAGTACAGCACGGCTACGCTGTTAGTCGTATGTGCATCAGTGAGGTTGTCACACACCGTGGGGTTTCAACGTTGCTTGTGGTCCTCTTCACTCTTTTGGATTTTGATGTTGAAAAATCAACCCTTTTTGGTGTGTTCCCACAGTTTGGCTTTTCGTCACGATTTATATTAGAGCCAGTATCGTTTTGTATGAGACTTCTATTGGGTATTCTGAGTAATTTTTTGTATCTTTTACTCAACGATATTTTTAGATGGTGCACTTTATTTTTGAATTAGTTTTTTGTGTTTTAGTAGATGATGTATAAATAAACCTTTTTTAAATACAAGTTTGGATGCCAATTTCACATAGCATTTTTCAATGATGTTCCTATAGTGTTTTAAGTTTCTCTAAATACATGATGGTTTACAGTTTGTTTTTTTAATATGGTCCTTTTTAATACAGCTTTATTTTAGTAATGTGAGTATATTTGCTAAAGGACATCAGTCTGATTTAATTATTAAATGATGTTGTAACGTAAGTTCTCTAACTTACTTTATTCATGCTTTTACAGTGTGCTTGTCACTACGGTTTTGTTTAGAAAACACATCATTATTTAGGAGGCATTCTGTTTTAAGTAAGTATATTGTTCAACTTTCTCTACCCCTTGGATCTACAGTCCTTTTAGTATTGTTTTTATACATGATGTTGTTCTTTGTTTTTGGTAGTTTTAATGTGAATATGGTCATTATGCCAGTTTCTTCTATATATATGATAATATGGTGACTCCTTTTCTTTTAGATTATATGTCTCACTTGTATTTTAATCTTATGATATTATTTTGTTACAGCTTAATGCTGTCTGTATATATGGCTTCTTCACCGTTGGTTCAACGGTGATCGCCCGTCATATTTTAACATACGGACATTCTTCTCATGATATATATCAGTGAGTATTGTTTGTCATTTGGTCTTTTTAGTTACTTTCTGCCCTGCGTCTCTTTGTAGTGTTCTTTTATGGTTTTCTACATTTTGGTTTATGCATACAGTTGTATCATATGATGGTTTCCGTAGAGTATTGTTTATTGTTTTAGTATGACATTTTCATTTATGATTGTTCTTACTATTTATTTAATTATTTATTGTTTTAAGTTTTGATTGTTTTGATTTCTACCTATTGTGATGGGGCCCGTGGTTAGAGCCCTTATCGCCCTGTATAGGCGGTTGCCTAGGGCCTATGAACAAGTAATTGCTCTGGCTTGATAAACAAAAGAGTCTTTCAGAGCAATTTTTTGAATGAAACTTAAAATGGGTTTTATTCCCCGTCCCGCTCGGACTTTCCAAGAAAACAGAAACTTAAAGATGAACAGAGCAACAAATTAATGACAAACAAATAATCCTTGTTTCCTGTACACAGTTCTCTTTGCATTCATTCACATAGCAAGGCTGCGTTTGTAACACATGCTGCATTCCATGGGAATGGGCTCCGGAAGATTGCTAGCGTCTTCCCATATCATATTCTCCTCAGCAGTGCCCAAACTCCCTGTGTCAGACTCCTCATACAAATGGCGCTCAGACACAGTGTCCTGTGATAAATCACTGTAATAATCAGAAGAGGCTCTTCTCCCTTCAGGGCTATACCTCTCTGGCCTGTGGTATCTTCTGCCTGGGCTCTCCTCCCAGAATAACAGTTCTGAACCACCTTGCTGCTTGTAGTTATATTCAGGACCACGCCCTTGGCACTTAGGGGTTTTAAACTTCTCCCTATAATCATATGGAGGATTCCTTCTCTCTGCAGGGACTGCCTTAATACTTGGCTCCCTATACCTTATGGCTTTTGCCTTCCAGGCTGGTTGTGCAGGAGTATAATTAGACTTAGTTTTACACCTACTTCTTAGGCTGCAGACGTGCTTGGAGTTCCCATCCCCCAACACTTTCCTCTCACAGTGACCTCTGCCTTGAGCTGGCACATACCGGTCTCTAGTGTAGTGGGATCGTCCTAGCTTCCCTTTCAGGTTATTTCTGGTAGCAGGTTTACTCTTGGAACAGCTTGCCTTGAACCTCTCTTCTCGAGAGCTGGAGTCAGACTCACTTCCTGGTTCTCCGTGAGAAGAGTTTCCTCCCAGCAATCCCCTGGGGTTTCTGCTCAGCTGATGAGAGCCACACCTCCTGCTATTCTCTGCAACCCGACCTGCAGTCCTACTCTCTGCAGTTCCCTTTGGTGTTCGTGTTCTTGCTCCTCCTCTTGCCACTCCCAATCTACTCCACTGACTGGAACCTTGCCTTAAGTAATCCCTAGCTCTGCACGTGACCTGGGGATTTTCACTCAGGTGTTCCTGATGGGATTTTTGTTTGCTACGTAGCAAGAATTTCCCTTGCTCCGGTGACTCAGAGTGCCTAGTGCTGCTTTCTAAAGCTGACTCTGAGGTAAGTCTTTCTTTTACCTGAATTTGCATAGGCTGTGTACCCCTTGCTGCATCACATATCCCCCCTCTTAAGATATTCCGTGATGGTGAACTCATGTGCACACAGCGCGGAATCTGTCCTGGCCTCATGAGTGGTCCCTCATACCTGCTGTACGATGGGTCACCCTCCTCCCAGGGTTTTTGGGGACATGTGTGTTCTGCCCGGTACTGGGGTAGTATTTTAAGACGGCTAACAGTGGCCATCCTTTCATGCCATGGTTTCAAAACATTTATGTGGTACGTCTGAAGGCGTCCCCTGTCACTCTTGACCACATATGATACCGGACCCTTGCGGTCCATTACCGTGTAGGGACCCTTCCACCGGGCCTCAAATTTTGGCCCTGGATCAGTGACCATTACCACGACCTTATCGCCTGTGGCCAACTGTCTAGGTTTTTTACCCCTGTCGTAATATTTTTTCTGTGTTTTCCTACTATCCTGTAGATTCTTATCTGCGGCTTGAGATGCCCTCTGGAGGCGACTCTGTAGCCCGCAAAGAAACTGGGGAACTCCTATTTCTTCCTCACCCGGTTCCACCCACTGGTCTCTCAATATGTCCAAGACCCCTCGTGGCGCCCGTCCGAACATAAGTTCGTAGGGAGATGTTCCTAGGGAGGTTTGCATCCGTTCCCTGCTAGCATATAGGACAAATGGGAGCATAACATCCCAGTCCGCCATTTGCCCTTCTAACCCCCTCCTCAGCAACTGCTTAAGGGTTTGGTTAAATCGTTCCACCAGACCGTTTGTCTGTGGATGATAAGCCGCTGTTTTTATATGGGTGATGCCAAAAGCATCCCATACCTGCGCTAAGTACCTTGAGACAAAATTGCTTCCTCTGTCTGTGAGCATTTCCCTCGGGAAACCTACCTCACAGAATAATTTTATTAATTCTGTGGCTATGAACCTGGCAGAAATGTTCCGTAAAGGAATTGCCCAGGGGAACCTAGTGGCTACATCCATGATAACTAGGATATATTGAAATCCCCTAGGGGTTCTTATCAGGGGCCCTACAATATCCATTGCCATTCTCTTAACTGGTTCCGTTATGGTAGGTGTTTGGATCAGGGGAACTCCTGCAGGCTTTGCAGCGCTTACTCGCTGACAAGCCGGACAAGCCTCGCAGAATTTCTTTGTCTCTCGAAATACTCCCGGCCAATAAAAACGCTCGAGAATTTGGTCGAGTGTGGCCTGTACCCCTTTATGCCCTCCAATGGGGTGGTCGTGAGCGAGCCTCATGACAACTGCCTTAAATGTGGTAGGAACTACCAACTGTTTCCTAATGGCATCATTTTGGGGATTACTACTTTCCCTATATAAAATATCATCCTCTAAGAGGAACCTAGGGAGCACGTCTCTATCCGTCTTTGCAAACTCGAAGGCGTATTTTAATACAGGGTCTGCCTTCTGTTCTTTAGCAAAGGACGGAAACTTTTTTACCAAGTCTGCCGGTACCCAGGGTAACCCTTGCCCGTCGGCTACTCCGGCTCTCAACTGGGCTCGGTGTTGCCTCTCCCGGCGCTTTTCACCCTTGCTTTTCTTTTTACCTTCGCTAGGGGTAGCAATTAAATCATCATGTCTGGGAAGCTCATGTAGGCCTTCATCTGCCCTCACCTCTTCCCCCTCTTCGGGTTCTATCTCACCCTCTTCTATTACTGGGACAGGATTTTCCTCTACTAGCGTTTCACTAGGGGGTCTCAGTCCCTTTGCCTGAGATCTGGTGGAAACTAATCCTCCCTTTATGTATGTATTGCTCTCTATGCCTTTATAGAAGGGTGGCCAATCTCTTCCCAACACTATATCGTATGGTAGCCTGGGAATGATGGCTACTAAGACTTCCCTTCGTGTGCCTAAGCCCTTAACTTTTACCCTATACAAAGGATATGAAGTTGTTGCACCATGCACACATTGTATTTTCGCTGTGCCTTCTTGCTGACTCGGGGGAAAACCCCTCTGGGCCTGTATGGTTTTCCACAAACGGCGGGAGACCATACTTTGGTCGGCCCCCGAGTCAAGCAAGGCCTTAGCTGGGACTCCCTGTACCTCCACATCTACACGGAAACCTGCAGCTGTGTGGTGCTCACGGCCAGTGACAAGTGCTGTACGAGACATACATTCTCTCTTTAAGTGCCCACTTTTCCCACACTTAAAGCACTTTAACATTTTGTTACCATCCATTTTTATACACCTGGATTCCTTTGAATCCCCTCTGTTCCTTGGAGAAACATTTATACCTCTTACAGAATTGGCTAACCCTGACCTGCTGCTAGCGCTGGCTTCTTTCATTATTTCAGCCTCAAAGAACCTTTCAGTTAGGTGCGCTGCTTCAGCAGAGGTTCTACAGTTCTGTAGGGTCAGAAATGTTCTAACCTCTTCTGGTACTGCATCAAAGAATTGCTCTAATAGGATTAGATCAATTACCTCTTCCATCGGTTTACCCTCGGGTTCAAGCCACTTTAAAACCAGCCCATGCACTCTGTGATACAGTGCCTTTGGGGTTTCATTTGGTTGAATCCGGGTAGACCGTAGCATGCGTCTGTACATGGTAGGGGTTAAGCCCAACCTATCACGCACAGCTCTCTTAACCTCTTGATAATCAGCTGCTAGAGCTGCTGGCATGGCCCTGTAGGCTGCCTGAGCCTCACCGGTTAGTGCTGAGGCCAGCCTAACGGCTAATTGCTCTTGTGGCCATTTTGCATTAAGAGCTATTCTCTCAAATGTTTGCACAAAGTCATCGAAATTGTCATTAGCATGCATTTGTCCCAGTGTCCAAATCCCACAGCTCTGTGGGCCTACCCCACAGATAGGTACTGCTGCTGGTGACTCTTCCTTCTTTGGCTCCTTCAGGAGAGTAAGCATTAAGTCCGTCAGGGGCTTCTGTTGCTCCACCAGGGCAGCGATGGCTTGCTCCTGGTTCTGCCGAGCTAGCTCTCCCTGCTTCGCGAACTGGCTGCTCATCCACCTGAGAACCTCCTGTGCATCCATCGTGGTCGTCTTTTTTTTTCTGGAAAACAAATCAGAAACACGCAAACCCAAGTGTGGCACAATAATACAAGGAAAAATTTCTTCCTCCCAAGCCTTCTCCTTCTCACCAGCGATCCTCCCAACCTGTGCCCAAATACCCGTTACCTGAGCAAGGTGGAGGTTCTTATTTTGAGAAGGTGCTTGCCGTCGCACTCTTGGAATCCTGGATCCTCCTCTGGGCGTGTCAACTTCGCTCTTCCCGCGTCGTTGCTCCACTCCGTAGTTTCTTGTCTCCTGGACTGGATCCGATAAAACTACGCCAACTTGTGATGGGGCCCGTGGTTAGAGCCCTTATCGCCCTGTATAGGCGGTTGCCTAGGGCCTATGAACAAGTAATTGCTCTGGCTTGATAAACAAAAGAGTCTTTCAGAGCAATTTTTTGAATGAAACTTAAAATGGGTTTTATTCCCCGTCCCGCTCGGACTTTCCAAGAAAACAGAAACTTAAAGATGAACAGAGCAACAAATTAATGACAAACAAATAATCCTTGTTTCCTGTACACAGTTCTCTTTGCATTCATTCACATAGCAAGGCTGCGTTTGTAACACATGCTGCATTCCATGGGAATGGGCTCCGGAAGATTGCTAGCGTCTTCCCATATCATATTCTCCTCAGCAGTGCCCAAACTCCCTGTGTCAGACTCCTCATACAAATGGCGCTCAGACACAGTGTCCTGTGATAAATCACTGTAATAATCAGAAGAGGCTCTTCTCCCTTCAGGGCTATACCTCTCTGGCCTGTGGTATCTTCTGCCTGGGCTCTCCTCCCAGAATAACAGTTCTGAACCACCTTGCTGCTTGTAGTTATATTCAGGACCACGCCCTTGGCACTTAGGGGTTTTAAACTTCTCCCTATAATCATATGGAGGATTCCTTCTCTCTGCAGGGACTGCCTTAATACTTGGCTCCCTATACCTTATGGCTTTTGCCTTCCAGGCTGGTTGTGCAGGAGTATAATTAGACTTAGTTTTACACCTACTTCTTAGGCTGCAGACGTGCTTGGAGTTCCCATCCCCCAACACTTTCCTCTCACAGTGACCTCTGCCTTGAGCTGGCACATACCGGTCTCTAGTGTAGTGGGATCGTCCTAGCTTCCCTTTCAGGTTATTTCTGGTAGCAGGTTTACTCTTGGAACAGCTTGCCTTGAACCTCTCTTCTCGAGAGCTGGAGTCAGACTCACTTCCTGGTTCTCCGTGAGAAGAGTTTCCTCCCAGCAATCCCCTGGGGTTTCTGCTCAGCTGATGAGAGCCACACCTCCTGCTATTCTCTGCAACCCGACCTGCAGTCCTACTCTCTGCAGTTCCCTTTGGTGTTCGTGTTCTTGCTCCTCCTCTTGCCACTCCCAATCTACTCCACTGACTGGAACCTTGCCTTAAGTAATCCCTAGCTCTGCACGTGACCTGGGGATTTTCATTCAGGTGTTCCTGATGGGATTTTTGTTTGCTACGTAGCAAGAATTTCCCTTGCTCCGGTGACTCAGAGTGCCTAGTGCTGCTTTCTAAAGCTGACTCTGAGGTAAGTCTTTCTTTTACCTGAATTTGCATAGGCTGTGTACCCCTTGCTGCATCACACTATGCCCGTGTAGCTTGATTAGTCATATTTATATTTATATTTTAAGTTTTTACATGTTTTTAATATGTTCTAATATATGTATTTATATTATATTTGTCAGTTTTGTTACCCCCTGAGGAAGGCGTTCCGCCGAAACGTGTTGGGGAACTACAATAAAAAATCTCTGGAATAAGCATCTGTGTCATCGTCACTCTTGCTCCTTGTGTTTCCTACTGGGCCACCAAGGCATTCTTTTGGGTTGGGGTAGGGGGTGCAATTCAGGGAGGCTAGCCTGTGTTTTTTTAATATTTGTTTATTTTTTATTTTTACATTCTCTTATATACCGCGCTATTCTGCATCAGTGTGGTTTACATTGAACAAACTGAAATTACATTGAACAGGGCATTATAACTTGGAGATAACTATTTTACAGGGAACATTATTTTCCCTTCCTGTCAGTGCAAGAACCAATCGGCAAATGGTTATAGTGTGCACAGTTTATTCTGACAGCACACACTTTTTAATCCAACTGTAATTTTCATGCTATTAGTTTACTCCATTAGGAGTAAAAATACTTTTTAACGTGTGTGTTAGAACACTATGTGCTGGAGCTTACAAAACTATTCCAATGCATGGCTTTATGCACTGAGGCCTAAATGTGTGTGTGGTAAAATTGTAGGGTCTGATATTCAGCGCTGGTCACCCGCGCTGAACAGTAAACCCAGATATTCAATGCTGAGGTCATATCCGAACCCAGCACTGAATATCCAATTTTGCTGTTCTTGCCGATCGGTAACTGGGCAGCAGCGACATTGAGCCACTGCCTGGTTAACGAGATGTGGCGGAGGTTAGGCTACGGTTACCTGCGCCTGGCTTTCACCACGTATTGCTAACTGGGCAGTGGCTCAATAACACCACTGACCGGTTACTGATCGGCGCCATCTCTGCTCTGCCCCAGAACACCCCTGACATGCCCCGATGCTAAATGGTTAGCATCAGGGAACGTAGAGGCGGCAGCCACGGATGTTCAGCTAACCACATTAATCGCTTTAAATATCGAGCCCATAATTCTTTACCCTTTTGCTATTGAATTGGTATGTAGCTTATATTAATAAACTAAACTCCATATTTTGTGACTATTCTGCTGTTTTGACATGTGAATCTAAAGTTCCGGCACTCCCCTTAAAACCTCTACTGTAACAGACCTATCTGAGAGGCATAGGCATAGTTTGCCTGCTTTGTTTGGGAGGGGGAATGGAGTAGAGAGCTCAGATTTAGTGGTGGGGACTTTCTCCTCCTCATCTCATATAGGCATTGATTAGCTTTTTCTCTCCCCCTCCTAGAACTCATACTGTTCTCCACATACACACACCCTCTCTCTTTATCACTCTTTCAGCCCCCACCCCTCCTTCCAGGCCTGCCACCACCAGCCTCAACCCTACCACCTGTTCAGTCGTAACTGCAACATGGTGATACAATAAAATATTTTCAAATGTTTGCATTTCTTTGTTTCTTTTTATTTATTATTTTATTTGTATTTATTTTCATTACTCAAGTCTTTCCTTATTTATGTTTTCTTTTTCCATGTTTCCTGTCCTCTCCGATTTTTAAGTATCTTCCTTCTGTCACCCATTCCTCTAGATCAGTGGTTCTTAACCTTGTTGGAGGTACTGAACCCCACCAGTTTCATATGCACATTCACCGAACCCTTCTTTATTGAAAAATAAAATATGATATTTTTTTCAAATTCAAGACATAGGTATATGTTTTACTGGTTCTCAAAATGAATCGTGCATTAACATCATTGTGTTCAAAGAACAAAACCAATACAATGCATGAACTCGCAACAAATTACATACATAACTTTTCACAAAGACATGACCTTTTTTAATACTACCACACTGAAATGGTTTTAATTTTTAACCTTATGTATTCCAATAATGAACTTATTGTATTTATGCTATTTATTATTTTTAACATTTTAACACACACCCATCACCTAATTTCCATCAGGCTACACCGCTACAATAATAATGAATATTTACTGCAAATCAGTGTGACTTCTGCTGTTGCCTTTGAGAGACCAGTTCAGAAATGCGTGGCTTCACCTTGGCAAGTGCCACTCTCATGTCATTTTGACAGCAAAGTCTGTTCTTTTTCTTCGTTTTTATGTACAGCATCCTCGAAAAGGATTGCTCGCAAAGATATGTTGTAACAAATGGTATAAAATTTCCAGGGCTTTCCTAGCAATAACAGGATACGTTATCATTTGTCGACACCAAAACGTTGAGAGCGTTGTTGTTCTGAAGAGTTGCTGTTGATCCTGGCTCTGCTGAATTTCAATGATTTCGTCGAGGTATTCATCATTGACATCTGCTGTCTCAACACCAAACGTGAATGGCTGTCTCACCCATGCTGGATATGACTCTCTTGTAGGGAAGTATCCATCGAGAGACTTTGCAAGCTCATCTAAGTGCGTGGCAATTGCTTGCTTCAGTTCCGTGGTTACAGAAATGTCTCCGATTCCAGACACATCTTCGATCTTACTTACACAGTCGTCCAGCAGGGGAAGGTTTGCGAAGTTATCGTTCTCTGTTCGTCGTTTCCATAACGGTAGCTTTTTTTGAAAAGCCTTCAGGTTTTCTTCGGCTTCGATGATGTTGACTCCACCACCCTGCATCTGCTGATTGAGATGATTGAGAGATGCGAATATATCAGTCATGTATGCTAAAATGAGAATGAACTTAGAATTTTTGAAGCAATCTGCATGACGATGTTGGTGCTCTTGCAAAAACAGGGCTAATTCCACACGCATTGCAAAAACACGATTCAGCACCTGTCCCCGGGATAACCACCGAACATTTGAATGGTACAGAAGTACCTCGAATTCAGAGCCCATTTCTTTACACAGCTCACTGTAGATGCGGTGCCTCAGTGCACTATTTCGCACATAGTTCACACATTCCACTACAATTTTTAATACTTCTGTCATTTCTGGAGGCAAGGTATTTGTTGCCAACGCATGCCTGTGCAGAATACAATGCGTAACAATGATGTGTGGTGCATCGGCTTTCACTAGCGCACCAAAACCAGACTTTCTTCCCAACATGACTGGAGCTCCGTCCATACAAACTGCAGAAACCATATCCCACGAAAGATTGTTGTCTCTGAAGAAGTCATCCACAAGTTTCTTCACATCGGCTGCCTTAGTTGTTGTTGTAAGAGGCTTACAAAATAAAAAAATCTTCCTTTATCATGTCGTCTTTCACATAGCGCACAAATACAGCAAGCTGACTTAGATTAGAAACGTCTGTGGTCTCATCGAGTTGGAGGCTGAATTTTGCCGGGCTTGAAATCAGATCTGCAACTACTTGAGCCAAGATGTCTTTGCTCATGTCCTCTATTCTGTCGCTGATGGTGTCATTTGAAAGAGGAATTTGGGATAATTTAACTTCGGCCGCTTTTCCCAGCATCAGATTCGCCATCTTCAACACAGCTGGTTTTATGAGTGTTTCACCAATGGTGTGTGGTTTGCCCTGCTTTGCGATCAGGTAAGCAACTTCGTACGATGCTGTGAGGATCGGTTTGTTGATGGGTACAAAGCCGAGAGCAGGCAGAGTAGCCATTTCATCAAATCTGGCTCTCTTCACCTTGAATTCAGCAAGCGTTGTGTTCTTGTATTCCCCATCTCCATGCAGGTTAAGGAAGTGTTCCTTTAGTTTTGCCGGTACTAGACTAGAATTGCTTAACTTGGCATTGCAAATCATGCAGATAGGACGCTGACTCCCATCACGTTCTGTTATATATGCGAATCCATGTTGTACATATTCGTCCGACCACTTTCTTTTTTTGCTCGACATAGTTAGTATGGATTAAAATATTAAGAAAGAAATCACACGACATACCATCACGACAGTCACAAGTCGACTACTGAGTGCACCAAATTCCCTGCAGCACAGATTGGCCAAGCAATGTAGCGTGATCACCTGCAGCCGATGATGGCCAAGCGGGGCGTGTCATCACGAATCATATGAGTCGGGTGCGTGTCTTGTGTCTTGACCTCCGCCGAACCCCTGAGACTGACTCACCGAACCTCTAGGGTTCGATCGAACCCAGGTTAAGAACCACTGCTCTAGATGTTTCTGTCCCATTGTCGTCTTGTTTTTGCTTATGGTATAGGTTCTATTTCTTTTTTTTTCACTCTTTCCTTGTGTTTCCCTTTATCCCACCTATATTCTTTCATTCTTCTCTCCCCCTCCTGTTCTCACACACACCTCTGCTCCTTGCCTCTCCACACACACATTTTTTCTCCCCACTTACTTACTTACCCACCCACCCCACCTCTCCATAATTCTATCCTTCCCTTATCTGTTTCTTTACTTCCCTCCTTACTTCTCTTTCACACCACCCTCCCCCTCCTCTCCACTTCTTCCCCTTCCCATCATCTCTTCTCCACACCCTTCTCCCAGTTCTTCTTCCCCTGCTCTCACCTCTTTCCTTTCTTTCTTCCTCACCTTCCCTATTCCTCTCTTCCTATTGCTTTTTTCTGTCTCTTCCCTCCACCTTCTCTATCCCTCCACATCTCCTTATCCTTGCCCTCCTCACATCCTCCCCTCTTATCTTTCTCCTGACTTTCACCTTCCTCCTCCTCAGCACACTCTCTCCCCTCCATCCTTATTTATTTGGTTCTTCTATACTGCCCCTTCCAGAGATCAGGGGTGGTTTACATTTAACACAACATATTACAAAGAACAGAGGTTGGACTGTTTTCATAGAGCCATTGGTACATTTAACATGAAGTGAATGCTTTATATACATAGTTGTCTGAAGTGACGACTAATTATTTACAGTTTACTGTTTGTGTGTATTTCTGTGAGTTTAGATATGAATAGGGGTTATTGATGGGGTGGTACAGGGGGTTGGGTGGTGATCATAAGGTGAGGTAAGTTAGGTGTTTGAGGTTAGGTTATCATTGGTGTTACCGTAGTGTTCAGTAAAGAGGTATGTTTTGATTTCCTTTCTGAATAACTGTAGGTCTTTGGTCGCAAGGACTGACAATGGGGCATCATGCTGAAGGATTGATCTAATATTAATCCAAGGTATCCTTCCTGACACACACACACACACACACACACACACTCTCTCTCTCTCTCTCACACACACACACACCCTCTCCCCTCCCCACTGCCAACCACACACTAGCATTTGTCCCCCTCTCCCTCCTTCAGATCCTTCTTCTAAAGTCAACTCCTCCTCTCCCAATTCATTTCCCATTCCCAGCATGTGCTTTTCTCTCTGTATCTCCCCCTTCCATTCCAGCATCTCCCCAGCCTCCCTCTTCTTTCCTTCTCATTGTCTAGCATCTGTCCTCTCTTGTCCCTCTTCACCCCCCCCCCAAAAAAAAGATTGAGAATCTTTCTCCTGCTCCCTCTCCTCTACAAATATGGTCAAGCAACTGCCCCGCTGCATGGTCTATCCCCTCCAGCAAAGCCCCCTCTTTCTGCCCTTTCATCTCAAACCTTCCTGACAGTGTCGCAGCAATGGCAGGGCTAAAAAGGACAGCAAACCACGATGGAGCCATATGTTCAAACATGCTATAAGTCTCTGCTGGTCCTGCCCCCTCTGATGCACACTTCCTGTTACTATTACTACTAAACATTTGTATAAGACTATAAGGTGTACACAGTGCTGTACATATAGATGTAAGACAAAGTGCCTGCTCTTCAGAGCTTACAGTCTAATCAAGATGAAGAAACATCCCAAAAATGGGGACTAAAGTATGACAAAATACAGATAAGTAGTGGACAAGAGAATGAGGAGCCTCAGGACCCAAAAGCAGCCTCAAAGAGATGGGTCTTCAGCCTGGACAAGAATAGGGCTTTTTTTTTCAGTTGCAATTGTTCCAATAACTTTCTTCTGGTTTCTTTGTGTCTTCTGCTAACTCTCCATTGTCTGCTGTCCATTTGTCCTTCTCTCTTCAAATTTTTTTTCCATTCTCTCTCATTTTTTTCCATTCTCTCTCTATATCTGCTTTAACATACTGATCCTTTTCCTTTTGATCTTTCCTCCATTTCTTTCTTTATTCCCTTTTCATCAACTCAAATTTTATCCCTCCATCCTCAATCCCCACTTACTCTCCCAATACTCGGCCAATCATAGATTTTTCTTCTCTCCCAAACAAAGTATTTTTTTCCCTTCTCCATCCTCACTCCCCCAGCCCCATCCCATTCTAGTCCTCCCCCAACATCAGCTCCCTTCTAGTTCTAGCTCCACCCAGCATCCTCTCCCTTCTAGTTCATTTCTCCTATACCCACGCATCAGCCCATTTCCAGTCCTAGTCCCCCTCCCCATCAGCCCTTTCCAGTCTTATCCTAGCCTCCCATCAGCCCATTTCCATTCCTAGTTCCCAACCCCACTCAGCCCATTTCCAGTCTTAGCCCACCCCCCCCCCCAAGAGCACCGCGGCTGTCCAACAGGCTTTAGAGGGAGCCGGAGATAGCCGCCAAAGTGAATAGGCCTTTTTTCTTCACTTCGGCAGCTGTATTGTAGTATAGGCTGCTGGCGCACTGGAGGTCAAAAAGAACTTCTTGTTTCCAGGCACTCAGTGCACCAGCAGCCTATATTATAATACAGCTGCCGAAGTGAAGAAAAATGACGCTTTTCACTTTGGCGGCTATCAGAGGTGAGCTGGGCCTTTCCGGCTCCCTCTAAGGCCATCCTGCCTGCCGGTGCCGAATGTGAGATGATGCTGGTGCAGGCCCCCTGAAGCGCGGAGCCCTGTGTGAACAACATTCTCACACAATGGATGGGCCGGTCCTGGGGCCATCCTGTCCACTAGGTGGGCTAGGCGGCCACCTTGGGCAGCAGATCTCTGTGGTTGGCTGGCCATGTGCTTTGGCATATATGGCCTGCCGCCCCCCCCCCTCCCCATGCTGACACATGGCACACTGCTGCCCCTGCTGCTGCTGATTCTGGCGGCAGGGGGCGTGGTTAGGTTCAGTGTCAGGCCACGTGCTTTGGCATAAGTGGCCTGCTGCTTCTTAACCCTCAAAGCTATGTCAGAGGGGGAACAGAAGCAGCAGGCTATGTGTACCGAAGCACATGGTCTGCTGCCGAGCCACCACTGTTCCCTCTAAGCTGTGCGCGTGTGCGCGCGCACAAACCTCGCCGAGTGAGCGCACATACTTTACAACAGAGCGCACAAAAATTACGGTTCTGATTCTGATAGAAAACAACACAGACGTTCTTAAAATTGAAAAGTTGTTGTGTATTTATGGTTTTCACAAGTTCTACAATATTTTCTAGTGCAATCAATGTGGTGTACATACTGTATTCTGACGTGTAGTCAAATTTTAAAGTATATAACTCCAAGTGTCGTTATGTGGCGCACAAAAATTTAACCTTCCTTCAAAAGCTGCACAGCTGATATTTTATGTGCACACAGCCTACACAAAATTAGAGGGAACATTGCGAGCCACGCCCCCTCAACCTTGCTGCCGGAATCGGCAGTAGCACGGCTTAGCACGGGAGGGTGTGGCTCAGCACATGGGGGAGCAGCATGACTGGGGGAGGGGCAGCATGGCTGGGGCTTCTGCCTCGGGTTGCAGAAACCCTTGGCCGGCTCTGGTTACAATAGTCCAGACGGGAGGTGATTAGATTATGGATAAAGGTCTTAGTAGTGTGTGTAGAAAGGAAGGGACACATTTTGCTCTTGTTACAGAGAAAAAAGTAACAGGTTTTAGCTATCTGTTGGATGTATGCAGAGAAAGAGAGAATAGAGTCAATTATGACCCCAAGGTTGCGAGCTGAGGAAACGGAGGAGTGTAGTATCAGCCACAGAAATAGAGAAGAGAGGAAGGGTGGAGGTAGTTTTAGGGGGAAAGATAAGGAGCTCAATTTTGGCCATGTTCAATTTCAGATGGCAGTGAGACATCCAGGCAGCAATGTCGGATAGGCAAGCAGATGTCTGGACCTGGATTCCTAGAGAGATTTCAGGCGCATAGAGGTAGATCTGAGAGTCCTCAGCATAAAGATGGTACTGAAAACCATGAGAGGAAATAAGTGCATCAAAAGACTGAGTGTAGAGGGAGAAATGGAGAGGTCCCAAGAGCGAGCCCTGAGGTACACCAACTGAAAGAGAGATGGCAGTAGAGGAGGACCCACCAGAACATACACTAAAAGTGTGATGGGAGAGATAAGAAGAAAACCAAGACAGAACAGAGCCCCTAAATCCAAGCGAGGACAGGATATCGAGAAGAAGGTGCTGATCAACAGTGTCAAAAGCAGCAGAAAGATCAAGAAGGATGAGGATTAATAAAGACCCTTGGATATGGCAAGGAACATGCTGCTGGAGACTTTGGCAAGAGCCGTTTCTGTGGACTATAGAGGATGAAAGCCAGATTGCAGTGGATACAGAAGGGCTTGAGAGGAAAGAAAGTCAAAACAGTGGTGGTGAACCGGTCGTTCAAGTAGTTTTGAAGCAAAGGTGAGGAGAGAGGCTGTTAACTGGAAGGACAGGTAAGGTCTAATGAAGGATTTTTGATAAGAAGTGTAACCAGCGCACGTTTGAAGGCCACAGGAGCAGTTACAGTGGAAAATGATAGCTTAAAGATATGATAGATGGAAGGGATAACAGTGGAAGGGTGCGTGGGGCTGTCAGAAAATTGTAGCTTATTTGAGTGCGAAGCTTTCCTGTGGTTTGTTTTTGTTTTTAGCGCTAACACTGCCAGGACGGTTTAAGGGGTAATGAGGAACCATGGAGGGGGGGCAGGCAGGGAGGAGATGCTGAACAAGGAGGGAGGGAGAGAGGCAGATGCTGGACCATGTGGGAGAGAACGAAGGTAGGAACTCCATTCTGCAGTACTTGGGAGGGCAATTCCTCCTCTCACATCATTAGTTGTGCTGCATAATTACAATGTTTTCTTCCCTGTCTTGGTGTCTATATATATCATGTAATATGTAATACCCAGTGTGCTGGTTTTATCATCTTTCATTTATTACCTTTCTTTTATCATATATCCTGTTAAGGTTTCAGAGTTTGTCTATCCCATGTGGTTATTTTGTTGTGCCCCTTCCTTGATTAGGATATTGCACTGTTACATAATCATCTTGATTAGCAGTTTTTGTTTCTGCTCATGCCTTTTAGTTTAGGTTTTAGCTGTGGAGGCACAGTCTAATATGTGCGTCCAGGCCCCTGTGTGCCCAATCAGAATCGAGACGCACAGAGGCAGACCCGATTCTGATCCTGCAGGGGTTAGACGTGCCCTGCGGGATCAGAATCGGGTCTGGACCTGTACGTGCAGGCTGGGACCTGATTCAGATCGGTCTGTATGGACAGACCCCTGCCTGGCTAACTCAGTCAGGCTCCTGAATGGAGCCATGGTGCCATGGCGTCCCACTGCCATGGCACTGTGGTTCCATTCAGGAGCCGCGGTCCCTGGCCGCCAATCACAATCTTTGTTCCCCGCAGCCCGACCCCCAATCTGGCCTTCCATGGCCAGGGTTGGGCTGCGGGGAACCTCCTGCACCCCTTCACTTCTCAGCTGCTGCCCAGGCCTGCCATCCCCCGATGTCAAGGGGGACTTATTTTACCTCCAAGGTGGAATAAGTCCCCATCTAGATCAGAGGACCTGGACATACAGGACCAACTTCAGAATCGTCCCTGTACGTCCAGGACCTCGGACCGCCCACTGCCTGCCCTCACTTTGCCTCCGCAACACCCCCTCCCTCCCCCATCTAAATGTCCCCGTACAAACTCTGGGAAGGGTTGCTGGATGAAAGGGGGGCGAATAGACCCCATATTGTCCAACGAACAGTTTTTAGTTTTTCTTTAATTTGATTTACTACTTTGTTTTTTACATTTGTGCTTTAATGTATGTTTTAATTATGTCTTGCTCATTATCTGATTTATTTTATCATTTAGTGACCTTATTGATGTATGTACTTTATCTTTCTTTGACGTTCCTCCTGATGAATGCATTTGCTGAAATTCGGCCGTGTTGGGGCTTTTTACTTAATAAAGGACTTCCTAGTTTTACACCTTGCTCCTTGTTGTTCTCCTCTCTGCACAGTGAGTTGTGTCAGCTCCTGGGCCCACCATCTGAGTCCCCAGTTACTCTCCCAATACTCAGCCAATCTTTGATTCTGTCTTTTTTTCTCCCACCCAATCTTAAAGTCTCCATCTAAATCCCAGTCCCTGCTCTCCCCCATCTCCCTGTCCCCAGTACCACCTCCTGCATCCCTTCTGAATACCCACCCAGCTACTTCTTTTTCTGATATTCATTAACCCTGTCTTTCCTCCTTCTTACCTTAGCATTCATTCATATGCCCCGCCATCTCAATTGTTCCCTCTGTGTGACCTTTTTTCTTCCCTCACACACAAAATTTCTGTCCCCCTCTCTATCCTCATTCCCCCAGCTTCTTTTTTTTCTCCCCCCAGCCCCAGTCCCATCCCCTTCTAGTCCTCCCCCAGCATCTGCTTCCTTCTAGTTCCAGCCCCTCCCAGCATTCGCTCCCTTCCAGTCCCATTCTCTCCATCCCCCAGCATCAGCCTATTTACAGTCCTAGCCCCCCAGTATCAGTCCTCCTCCAGTCCCAGTCCCTCCCAGCATCATCTCCCTTCCAATCGCAGGCTCCCCATCCCCCAGCATCAGCCCATTTCCAATCCTTGCCCCCTAGTATCAGTCTTACTCCAGTTCTAGTCTCTCCCATCATTAGCGCCCTTCCAGTCCCTCCATCCCCCAGCATCAGCCCTTTTCCAGTCCTGGCCCCCCAGCATCAGCACTCCTCTAGTCTCAGTTCCTCCCAGCATTATCTCCCTTTCAATCTCAGTCTCCCCATTCCCATTCTAGTCCCCAGTACCAGTGGCTCCCCTCCCTACACAAGGCCCCACACCACAAGGAGTTCCATGCATAAGACAGGAACCTCTACAAACTCAGCAGTGCCAGTGACTGTGACTTAGCACAGCCGTGGGAGTAAAGGCAAATGCTCTCGCGGATGTGCAAAGGTGAGCCGGGAAGCTGGGCTTCAAGCCTCACTGGCTACCTCTTAAGTCAGTCAGATGCACCCAGAGCCCCTTGTGGGCTATGTGCGGGTGACATGCCCTCACATGCCTAGGGCCGGCCCTGGCTCCACCCAGCCTGCGCCCCAGGTTGCTTAGATTGGTAGGCCATGCTGATACCTATTTAAGTGTATTTTATAAAGGCACATAAATGCCTATATGTCTCTATGCAACTGGCTCACAAAAGCAGTCAAAATCAGTGTTTATATCCTGAAATCCAGACTGCGGCGAGAATCCGTGAGTTAGAGATAGAAAGAGAAGCAGAAGTGTGCCCATGGCTCTTGTTCAGTTAGGCATCTTATCTTTCTGCAGGGAGAGACTCGCCAGGAGATACAGCGAGAGCAGCGAGAGACTCGCCAGGAGGTACAGCATCACTTCTCTCCCGAGACCTTGTTATTGCTGTGGTTGCTGAAACCTGCTGTCCAGTTCCTGAGGTCTGTGACAGGTGCACTGTTCACTGCAGCCCACATGTGGAGGATAAAGGCCCTACAGAGTACAGCAGAGATCGCCACTCAGCAGAAGTCCTTGGGAGCATGAGTGACCCTTCTCGCACACTCACAGAAAAAAAGGGTTTGTATTGGGCTCTTATACCAATTAATGAGTCCTTTGACTTTATTCTACTGACATCCATCATCACTTTGAAAATACATTAAAGCTTGTTTGCATCCTATGTGATCCTGTGTGGATTACAGCTAAGCCCTTATTCTGTGTTTCCAGTGTTTAACCTTTGAATCCATGGTCCCATCATCACACCCCAGGGGTGGAAGGGGCATCCCTTTAAACATCCCATTTGAACTCTGTGTACGTTTCATTATTATCTGTTGCCTTCGGAGGGCCTGGGGACAATTGTGTATCATTCTTCACACGTGCATATTACTGAGCTTCATTATTAATGCAAATATATACTTTCAAGGGTTATAGTAAGCACACCAACATTTTAAAACCAAACCAGACCTTGGTGCTAGTAGATATAAGGTTACATATAAGGTAGATCGATTGTTTACGTTATCAGAATATAGAAAGACTAGGGGACATGCAATGAAGCTACAGGGTAAACTATTTAAGACTAATAAAAGAAAATATTTTTTCACTCATCATGTAATCAAACTGGAATTTGTTACCGGAGGATGTAGTAAAGGCTGTTAATGTAGCTGGGTTTAAAAAAGGATTGGACAAGTTCCTAGAGGAAAGGTCCATAAACTATTATTAAGAAGGGACCCAGGATATCAATGCTTGACCCAGTACAAGCATTGTGGAACCTGTGTCTTTTGGGGGATACACATTTCCAGAGCTGACATATTCCAGTTAATAAATTCAAAATAAAATAGAATTTTCTACCTTTTTGTTGTTTGGGCATCTTATTTTTCCATCACGACTGCCCCAGTCCCTTTCTTCTGTTTTCTTTGTGTCTTCTGCTAACTCTCCATTGTCTGCTATCCATTTGTCCTTTCTTCTGTCTTCTAATTTTTTCCCATTCTCTCTCTATATCTGCTCCAAAATCCTGATCTTTTCCCTTTTGCTCTTTCCTCTATTTCTTTCTTTATTCCTTTCTCATCCCTCCATCCTCAGTACCCACTTACTCTCCCAATACCTGGCGAATCGTAGATTTTTCTTCCCTCCCCCTACCAAACAAAATATCTTTTTCTCTCTTCCTCCTCACTCTCCCAGTCTCATCCCCTTCTAGTCCTCTCCCTACTAGTTCTAGCCCCACCCAGCATCTGCTCCCTTCTAGTCCCTTTCTCCTATCTCTTTGCATCAGCCCATTGCCAGTCCTAGCCCCCCATCAGCCCATTTCCAATCCTAGCCCCCCCATCAGCACATTTCTAATCCTAGACCCCCATTAGCCAATTTCCAGTTCTAGCCTCTATCACCCATTTCCAGTCCTGCCCCCATCAACCCTTTCCAGTCCTATCCTAGTTGCCCATCAGCCCAGTTCCATTCCAAGCCCCCACCAATCAGCCCATTTCCAGTCCTAGCCGCTCCATCAGCCATTTCCAGTCCTATCCTAGCCCCCTCCAACCCATTTCCAGTCTAAGCCTCCCCCATCAGCCCATTTCCAGTCCAAGCTTCCCCAATCAGACCTAGTCCTAAACCCCATCAGCCAATTTCCAGTCTAAGCCTCCCATCAATCAGCCCATTTCCAGTCCTAGCCCCTCCATCAGCCATTTCCAGTCCTATCCTAGCCCCACTCAGCTCTTTTCCAGTCTTAGCCCCCCCCCCCCATCAGCCCATTTCTAGTCCTAGCCCCTCTTCGGCCATTTCTACCTATCCTAGCACCCATCAGCCATTTCCATTCCTATCCTAGCCCCCCATCAGTCCATTTCCAGTCCTAGAACCCCCATCAGTCCATTTCCAGTCCAAGCCCCCCCCCAATCAGCCCATTTCCAGTCCTAGCCTTCCCATCAGCTCTTTCCAGTCCTATCCTAGCCCCACATCAACCCATTCCAGTCTTAGCCCCTCTTCAGTCATTTCTACCTATCCTAGCACCCATCGGCCCTTTCCATTCCTATCCTAGCCCCCCATCAGTCCATTTCCAGTTCGAGCCCCCCTCCAATCAGCCCATTTCCAGTTCTAGCTCCCCATCAGCCCTTTTCCAGTCCTACCCCAGCCCTTCCATCAGCCATTTCCAGTTCTAGTCCCTCCCATCAACCTTTCTAGTCCTATCCTAGCCGCCCCATCACCCCATTTCCAGTCCAAGCCCACCCACTTAGCCCATTTCCAGTCCAAGCCCCTCAAACATCCCATTTTCAGGCCTAGCCCTTCCCCCAAAGTCCTGAACCTGCCAGACTGGCTTTAGAGGGAGCCGGGGAGGCCCGAGGCCCTGGCTCACCTTTGCACAGCTGCCAGAGTGAAGAGCAGCATTTTCCTTCATTGAAGCAGCTGTGTTCTCATGGAGCCTGCTGGCACGCTGAGTACCAGGAAACAGGAAATGCCCTTTGGCAGCTGTGTTCTCATTGAGCCTACTGGCATGCTGGAGGTTAGAGTGAAGGAAAATGCCACTCTTCACTCCAGCAGCTGTGCAGAGGTGAGCCGGGGCCTCATGCCTCCCCGGCTCCCTCTGAAATTGCGCCTGCAAATGGTCGGGAGCAAAAGCATGTGCGGGATGAAGTTGGCACAGGGCTCCCTGAAGCACGGGGCCCTGTGCAAACAATATTCATGCACAATGGACAGGCTGGCCCTGCCAGCAGGTACCCCATCCCCTGCCAGTGATAAGAGTGGCCTGAGGTGGCCACGGTGGCTGAAAGCCATGGTGTCCATCAGTGGGGACAATGACTCAAGGCTGCCATGGTGTTCACCAGCCAGGGGCCTTGGAGTTGTGGCTTTAAAATGCTGACAGGAGTCCCTGAGTCCCACCAACAATTTAAGGCTACAATAAGAGTGGGCTGCTGAAAAAATAGGAGTATCAAGGGAATGGGTGGAGTTAGAGAGGAAAGGTAGTGGGTGGATTTTAATGGAAGGGGTAGGGCTAGAGAAGAATAAGAATGGAGGAGCATAAGGGAAGGGGAAGAGATGAGGGACAGGAGAAGTGGATAGAGCATAATAGGAGGGGCGGTGTGGTAGAAAACAAGTGTGAGGTAGGCAAAGAAGAGACTGCATAATTGGGTGGGAGGGGGAGCATGCATGGCTGGATGGAAGGAAAGGAGGGAGAATGTAGGAGGAAAGGTTTTGAAGTATAGGGAGGGGAAATAGTGCAAGATGGTGGAAGGAAGTGGGTGCAGGAAGAGATGAAAATGCAAGAACTTACATGCCAAGTATGAGGATCCAAGATGGTGCTGTGAGCTGCTGTGTCTGGAGATGTGCCATCCCTACTGCTGTGCTTTTGGTGTTTGGGGCACCTTGTTGATTGTGATATGGGCAAAAGGAAAGGGAAGGGAAACACCCATCTCCTGGAGGGCTCTGTTCTCCAGCCTGCTTGCCAGGCTATGCTGGAGGTATTTGGAGTTTCTTCCAGTTCCCTTGATGTTGTCTCCCCAGGGCCAGCCTGCCAGGTACCACTGAAGAAAGGGGCTTCATTGAGCCTGTTTGAATGAATGCTGCCCCTGAGGTGGGAGCCATGGGTCTGCTGGATGCCCTGGTATCCAAGGTGGCTGAGGGGGATCCTCTACCAGGAGGTGGTTCTGTGGTGGTATTTATTTATCTAACATTTCTTATATACTGCCTTTCATGATATCAAAGTGGTTTGCATTGAACAAACTGAAATTACATTGAACAGGACATTATAACTTGGAGATAACTATTTTATAGGAAACATGGGCAATGGAGGGTTAAGTGGCTTGCCCAAGACCACAGGGGGCAGCTGTGGGGCTAGAAGCCCCAGTCCTTCTGGCCCAAGGTTGCTGTCCTCTAGTGGGATTTGAACCCCTGGCCTGTGGGTACCTTGCCCCATCCACTAGGCCACTCCTCCCTCCCCTCATGAACCTGTGGGAGTTTCTTCAGTTGGACATCTGCAGAGTGTAGAAGCCATCGTGAAGGGAATTTTGGAGACCGCTGCTAGTTTGATGTTTCCAGGGTTGCAGAGACCGGCTTTAGTGACGTTGGAGTTGCTGTGGACGCAATCCAGGGATTAAATTCCTCTATGCAGAATTTCTCCTTAAGTCTGGTGGGAGATCTTGTTGCAGTTTCACAGTTGGTTGTGGTTCAACCTCAGGCTTTGGGGCAATACTCGAATCAATGCGATCTGCTTGAGTCCAAAATGAGTTCTGTGCAGACTTTGGGTGAAGCTCCGATGAAGGATCAGTCTGTTCTTGGAAGGCATATGGAACATAAGAACATAAGATATGCCATACTGGGTCAGACCAAGGTCCATCAAGCCCAGTATCCTGTTTCCAACAGTGGCCAATTTAGGTCATAAGTACCTAACAGTTTCCCCAAAAGACACAGATTCCTCAATGCTTGTATTGGGTCAAGCAGTGATATTCCGGTTCCCTTTTAATTATGTTTTATGGACCTTCCCTCCAGGAACTTGTCCAAACCTTTTTTAAGCCCAGCTACACTAACAGCTTTTACTATATCCTCCGGTAACAAATTCCAGAGTTTGATTATATGTTGAGTGAAAAAATATTTTCTCTTATTAGTCTTAAATAGGTTACCCTGCAGCTTCATTGCATGTTCCCTAGTCTTTTTATATTCTGATGATGTAAACAATCGATCTACATTTACCCGTTCCACTCCATTCATTAATTTATAGACCTCTTATCATATCTCCCCTAAGCCGTCTCTTTTCCAGGTTGAAGAGCCCTAACCTTTTTAGTCTCTCTTCATAGGAGTATCCTTCCATCCCCTTTACCATTTTGGAGTACCTGGAGATCCAGGTTTGGCATAACAACTTACGCTTACTGAACTTTCCCAGATCACCTTTAATATCTGCTATGGACATGGTTAAGAAGTACTTGATTGAGGTTTTAGGTATGGACTCTAGCTCTCTCTCTCCCCTCTCATCAGGGCTCAATATTTGACCTCGAGAGGCTTAGGCTTTTCTGATGGCCAAGGGGGCTCTGGAGTGTTAAACATCACGGAGTTCCTGAAATCCTCCCTGGAGGTGGTTACACAGAGGGCTACTTTAGTGTTAACCTTTGCCTTAGAGTCTGATTGCAATGCTGTGTTTAAATTGTATTTCCGCTCAATGAATGAGTTGTTCTTAGGTTCTAAAGTTCGTATATTTCCTGATTTGTCTAGATTTACTCAGAAGCGGTGCCAGGGATTCTTGGCCTTAAGGCCCAGGGCTTTGGCCTTGGGTCTTAGCTTCACGTTAAGATTTCCTTGTGTATGTTTGTTTGTAAAGCAAAGAGTTTTGTGTTTTATGAACCTCGACAACTAAATGAGTTTATTGTGGCTAGAGAGGTTTTAAATGTCCAGCCTTCCGTCCCCCAGATATCACTGTAAGTCCTCTGGGAGTTGTTTATGTTTGAGGGGTGCATGCTCAACGTTTTTTCTTTTTTTCTGTGAATATGTTTCTTATTTCCTTTGCTTGGATTCTATTTTTTCCTTTTGTCGTGGGCTAATATTTTGTTAAACTTGTGTTATGTTTTTGTCAACAGGGTTCTGTTGTACATTTCCTTTGTTATTTTCTATTTTTTCCTTTGTTACTTCTGGTTTGGAGTACACTTTTTGAAATTTTGATAAATAAAAAATAATAATAAAAAAAAGAACTTACATGCCATAGCCACACACGCACAGAGTCCCCCGATGTATGCACACACACTCCATCACATGCATGTATGCACACACACACATAGCCTCTCTATATACGTGTACATGCATACGCACACACAGCCTCCCAACATACGTTGCCCCATGATACACAGACATACATCTACATGACAAAGGCATACCCACCCCTGACATGCACACATTCCCCACTCCTCAATCCCCCCCCCGACAAAGATTTATTTCTTTAAACATTTTTATATTTTGCTTTATCATTCAATCAAAGCAGTTTACATTTAAACGAGGACTAGAACATACCCCAGTACTCCAACCCACCCCTATCCTCACTCCCCAATGCATACACCTGTACCTCCTGAACACACACACACACACACACATACATAGCCCCTCACTGTCTGACATTCCACCTTTTCATCCCTGCAGATAAATAGCTAAACTCTCCTGTGGAACTAGATATGCATCATACCATTGATTCACACATACATATGCACCTCATAAACTGTACACCATCAGTCCCTATGCCCACCCAGTCACATACTGTATGTATGCTATGCTACCTATTGAGACACACTTTACATGGCTGTTTCAAACAAATCTCCCACCCAAACATGCCGGAGCGGTGAATGGAGTAAAGGGAAAACACGCCATTCTCCAGGACCAAGCAGGAAGTCAGTCCTCACATATGGGTGACGTCGGCGCCGACGGAGCCCTCACGGAGCAATTTTCCCCAGCTTTCAAAGAAAGCCTTTGGGAATTGCAGCGCGCATGCGCGGTCCTCTTCCCGCCCAAGGGTGCCATCTTGCTCAGTCTTCTTTTTTCCGCGGAGCCCTACAGACGTTGCCTGTGAATCCCCGCAGAAAAGTTGATTTTTCTCTATTTTTCTCTGTTTTTCTTCGGTTCGATGCCGGTTCTTTTCCCGCCCGGACTCGCGACGCCGGTTGTGAGTCCGTCCTTTATTTTTCGGGGTTTTTTGTCCTTCGTGACAGATTTCGCGCTTTTTTCCTTTTTCCCTGGCTGCCCGGTCGTTCGACCTCGCAGGGGCCCTTTTTCCCCCGATGGCGGCCAGTGGTTTCAAAAAGTGTGACCTCTGTAAGAAACTTATGTCTCTTACAGACACTCATGACTTCTGCCTCCGCTGCCTCGGCCCAGATCATGATCCCATGATCTGCGGACCATGCGGCAAGATGTCCTCAAAAGCATTGGGGAGTCGGCAGCACCAGCGGGAACGTATCTTCTCTGACTCCGGCCGGGCTCGGACCTCGTCAGAGGCTTCGACGTCTCGGGACTCTGGTCCTGAGCATCGTCGGAGTTCCTCTGAAAGGGGGTCTCCTACCCGGGAGCATCATCGGAAGAAGAAACCCGCGAGGGCGGGATCGGTGGACGCTCCTGGTTCCTCGAGGGCCAGGTCACATAGCCCCGATTCCCGTCCCGGGTCCTTGGAGTTGGAGAGGCCGTCAAAACATCCTCGACTCGAGGTGGACTTGCCCGCTCACGTAAGTACTGTTGTCCTCGTGGACTCGCCTCCGAAGGACCCGACGCCGGGCCCGACGTCGTCGGGGCCCGAGTCGGGGGCTGCTGGGTCTCCTGAGCTCGGACTCAGGTTGACGGCCTTGGAGTGCAGTTTGTCTGCCTTCTTGGACCAGCAGCGGGCATTGATCGCTGGCCTCGCTGGTGCTTCTGCCCTGACCGCCGGGACGTCGACCTCCAAATCGACCCCGGAGACCGAGCCGATCCTCGAGTCCATGAGGGCTCGAGTCGATCCTTGGTCGAGGTCTCCTTCGGCCTCCCGTTCGGGACCGAGGTCGTCGACGTCGACTCCCTCGGCGTCGGGGCGGATGGCATCAGTGCCCGCCCGACCGGAGCCGATCGACTCCTCCTCCGAGGAGTCGGCCTGGGAATCTGAGGACGAAGAGTCACCTGGTTCCTTTCGGACTCGGTGTGTCCCTTCGGACTCCCCCGAGTCCGAACCTCGGAGACGGTCCCCCCCGGAGGATACCTGGTTCTCGGACTTCGTGAGGGATATGGCCAAAGCCTTGGCCTTACCTGCGGATCCCGAGGAGGAGCCTCGAGTCGAAGAACTCGATGCCCTCCAATATGACTCTCCCCCGAAGGAGGCCTTTATTGTACCGGTTCCTCCCATGCTGGAACGACTTCTCTTCCGCATGTGGGAGAGCCCGGCGTCATCGCCGGTATTAAGCAAGCGGGTCGATTCCATTTATCGAGTCCGCAAGAGCCCCGGGTTCCAAAAGGCACAACTACCGCACCATTCCATGGGGGTGGAATCGGCCATGCATAGACTGAAGAGTCAAAAAATGCACTCCTCGGTGCCCCCTGGTAGGGAAGCCCGAAGCCTGGATGCCCTCGGTAGGAAGTGCTTCCAGGGCTCTATGCTTGCTTGTCGAGTCCAGACATATCAGCTCTACATGGGCATGTATCTCCGAGACCTGGCTAAGGAAATAGCAGGGTTCTCTGCTGGTCTCTCCGACAAACCTTTGCAGAGGTTCCAATCCTTGTCTACTGGTATTCGGGAGTGCTCCAAGTTTATCTCTCGAGCAGCCTATGATGGTTTTGAGGCTTCGGCTCGAGTAGCCGCGGCCGGCATCAGTGGACGCCGCCAGGTTTGGCTTCAGACGTCCGACCTTGAGCCCTGGGTACAGGACAAGTTGGTCGATGTCCCCTGCCGAGGTGATAACCTCTTTGGCAAGCCCATGGATGAGAAGGCTGCACAAATCGAGACGGAGACTCTCACCAGGACTCGTCTCTCAAGGAAGACCTCTGCCCCTTCTCAAAAGAAGAAGGCCTCGGGGAAAAAGCCCTTTTACCCGAGGAAAGGTGCTGCCTATAAATACTACCCTCAGTATCAGGCCTCACCAGCTCCCCCACAGGGAAAGCAGGCCAAGGGACGGGGTAATGGGTCCCGTAGGCAGCAAGCCCCCAAGCCTGCACCACCGGCCCCTGCTCAGCAGGGTGGGGGTTTTTGACTTTCTCAGCATAGCCTCTCCCCCTCAGCTGGTTTCTCTCAGCACAGGAGGCCGGCTGGTCCACTTTGCCCACAGGTGGTCCAACATCACCACAGATACCTGGGTGCTTCAGATAGTTCAAAAGGGCTATCTTCTTCATTTTCACCAGGTACCTCCCTCCTACTTTCCAGGGGAGCCTTCCAGACTCCCTCTGCACAGGGACTTACTCCTTCAGGAGTTAGCAAGTCTTGTTCAGGAACAAGCCGTGGAACCGGTGCCCCACCACCTGAAGGGTCAAGGGTTTTATTCCCGATACTTCCTGATTCCAAAAAGAACAGGAGGCCTCAGACCCATCCTAGACTTGCGCAACCTCAACAAGTTCCTTGCAAAGGAAAAGTTCAAAATGCTTACCCTTGGAATCCTGCTGCCCTACCTCCAGCAGGGAGACTGGCTATGCTCCTTGGATCTGAAGGATGCGTACACTCATATCCTTATTCATCCAGACCACAGGCAATACCTCAGGTTTGTGGTGGACGGACGCCATTACCAGTACAGAGTACTGCCTTTCGGCCTATCCTCCGCCCCCAGAGTGTTCACCAAATGCCTCGCAGTGGTGGCGGCCTATCTGAGACTTCAGGGTCTCTTTGTGTTCCCATACCTAGACGACTGGCTCATCCGGGCCCAGTCTGCCCAAGAAGCCACTCAGGCTACTCATCGCACGGTGGCTCTGCTCCAGCACTTGGGATTTGTCATAAACTTCGCAAAGTCCACTTTGCTCCCATCTCAAGATCTAGAATTCATCGGCGCCAGGTTGGACACTCTTCAGGCGCGGGCCTTCCTGCCTCTGGACAGGGCCCAAAGGCTCATGGATCTCGCCAGCCGCTTTCACAGCAATTCCCTGGTCTCGGCCAGGCAATTTCTGAGACTGCTCGGCCATATGGCTTCCACGGTCCATGTAACCCCCAATGCCCGCCTGAACATGCGACCTGCTCAATGGTGCCTTCGCAAACAATGGCATCAGGCCACTGGGAGCCTAGCGGACTCCGTACTGATCTCCGACCAGCTGGTCTCCTCTCTGCGATGGTGGCTTCATCTACCAAACCTAGTGCTGGGGGTGACTTTTCAGCCCCCTACACATTCTCGGGTCCTGACGACCGATGCTTCTCTCCAGGGTTGGGGAGCACATTGCCAAGGGACTTGTGCTCAGGGTCTCTGGACTCCTTGGGAGTCCGCTCAGCAGATCAACTTCCTGGAGCTCAGAGCCATCCGCCTAGTGCTCAAAGCCTTCTCTCACCTGATTTCTCACCAGTCGGTACTTGTCCAGACAGACAATCAGGTTGCCATGTTCTACGTGAACAAACAGGGCGGAACCGGCTCCTTCCTTCTCTGTCAGGAAGCGTGGAAGCTCTGTTCTTGGGCCGTCCATCGCAACATCGTCCTCAAAGCTGTCTATCTCCCAGGTCAAGAAAACTACCTGGCAGACAAACTGAGCAGGATCCTCCAACCGCACGAGTGGAGATTGGATCCGCATGTGGTTCAGCGGATCTTTCTCCGGTGGGGCCTCCCCACCATGGATCTGTTCGCCAGTCCTCTGAACCGGCAACTTCCCAGATTCTGCTCTCGACAGCCGCATCCTCTCCGGGTAGCGGCGGATGCTTTTCTGATTCCATGGTCCACAGGCCTCTTGTATGCCTTTCCACCCATGCCTCTGGTGTCTCGGACGCTCTTCAAAGTTCTCAGAGACAAGGCGTCGGTGATCCTAGTGGCTCCCCGGTGGCCGAGACAACCTTGGTTCCCGCTTCTGATGCAGCTGGTGGTGGACACCCCTCTGCCTCTGGGGTTTCAGCCCAACCTCCTCTCGCAGGATCAGGGGACGCTCCTGCACCCCAACCTTCGGTCCCTTCATCTGATGGCCTGGCTGCTGAAAGGGTAGTCCTTGCTCCTCTCCAGCTACCTCCAGATGTGGAAGAGGTCGTCTTGGCCTCCAGGAGGCCTTCCACCCGGAAGTCCTACGCTCTTAAGTGGCGTCGGTTCTCCGTCTGGTGTGCTCAGCAGTCGCAGGACCCCTTCTCCTGTTCAACGTCAGTGGTCTTGCAGTACTTGCTTTCCCTTTCCAATCTTGGACTTAAGTCCAACTCGGTCAAGGTCCACCTCAGTGCTATTTCGGCGCACCACCTACCGGTGGATGGTAGACCTCTTTCCAGCCATCCTCTGGTGGCTCGTTTTCTCCGGGACCTCCTACTCCTTAAACCACCTTTGCGCCCACCAGCCCTGAACTGGGATCTCAATGTGGTTTTACAGCGGCTTACCTGTCCGCCTTTTGAGCCTATGGCTACCTGTCCTCTTCGTTTTCTTTCCTGGAAAACCTTGTTCTTGGTGGCCCTCACTTCTGCTAGACGCGTTAGTGAGCTGCAGGCCCTGGTATCTGATCCTCCTTACACTAGGTTCTACAAGAACCGGGTAGTCCTACGGACTCACCCTAAGTTTCTTCCTAAAGTGGTTTCCCCTTTTCACATCAACCAGGAGGTGGTACTTCCGACCTACTTTCCCAGGCCACACTCCAGCCGAGCTGAAATGGTCCTGCATACCCTGGACTGTAGAAGGGCTCTGAACTTCTACCTTGACCATACGCGGGAGCACCGAAGGGCTGTTCAGCTCTTCGTGTCTTATGACCCCAACAAGTTGGGGCTCCCTGTCTCCAAGCGTACTCTGTCCATCTGGATTGCGGACTGCATCGCTTGGGCTTACGAGGCTGCGGGCCTCGTGCTGGAAGGTAGAGTCACCGCTCATCATGTTCGGGCGAAGGCTACGTCAGTGGCTTACCTCCGCTCTGTTCCGTTAGCGGACATCTGCCGGGCCGCTACTTGGTCTTCAAGCCAGACCTTTGCAGCCCATTACTGCCTGGAGAGGGAGTCCCGCAGGGACAGTGCTTTCGGACAGGCAGTCCTCCGTAACCTCTTTGAGGTATAGGCAACTCCTACCCTCCATCCCGGATGTTCGGCTACCGGTTGGAGACGTATTCAAAGAAGATTCCTTCCTTCTGTGCTGCTGAGCTAGAGGGAGCTCATTTTTGTGCTTAGGGTCTCCGGTAGCCTTAAGCTTGGGAGTCCCATATGTGAGGACTGACTTCCTGCTTGGTCCTGGAGAAAGCGTAGTTACTCACCTGTAACAGGTGTTCTCCAGGAGCAGCAGGAATCAGTCCTCACAACCCTCCCTCCTCCCCTTGGAGTTGCAGTTATATGCTTTCGTTTTTGCTAATTTTTGCTGTCTTTTAGCTATGTCATCTGACTGAGCAAGATGGCACCCTTGGGCGGGAAGAGGACCGCGCATGCGCGCTGCAATTCCCAAAGGCTTTCTTTGAAAGCTGGGGAAAATTGCTCCGCGAGGGCTCCGTCGGCGCCGATGTCACCCATATATGAGGACTGATTCCTGCTGCTCCTGGAGAACACCTGCTACAGGTGAGTAACTACGCTTTTTGTCACATTATATGTGTGCATCTTTCAACTTGTTTCTTGTTCATGTCTGTGTTTCTATAGGGCTGAGACATGGCAAAGGATTGCCTCGATCATGGACATTCAAAATTACATTTTGTTTGGTTTGGTTATTTGGAACTTTCTGTAATTAAAACAAAAAATGGATTTCAGCAAACAAACGTTATCAGGCCTTTTGTTCTTGTGTGATGTTGAATAACTGGAAAGATTCATTAGTAATGAAATTAATTTTTAAAGCTATTTCCATAGTGCCTTTACAACGGAGCGGGAGTGTTGCCCATGCACTCCTGCTCCTGTGTCGCCTTCTTGAAAAATGACAGTGCCTAGCCCCACGCAGTACATTCTGGGATGCCCCAGGTGGGGTCAGATTATATGACAGTCTGACCCAATCCAGTACCTCCCAGGCTGCACCATGCAGGGCTAGGCATCACCATTTTTCAAGAGGGCATCGCAGGAGTGAGTGTGCATGGGCAACACTCTCCATTGTAAAGGTACCGGGAGGGTGGTGGGGAGTTCGGGGCCTCTGGGCCACCAGGGTTTTTTTTTTTTTTTTTTTTATATTTATTAAATTTTGAAAATACATTCAATTCCAAAATTGAATAAAGGAAACATGGTAACAGAACATACAAATCCAAATATCATAGAACCATACCATTGTACATTACCATAATAAGCCCACAACATTACTCAGGGGAGGCACCAGGAAATCAATTACATTGAAAAGGAAAAATAGAACAAAGCAGAGCAAGACTTACACATCAGCCGTACGAGATGTTACAATCACAATACTATCCTCCCTAGCCACCAGGAATTCCAGAAGCTGAGCGGGCTCAAAAAACACAAATATCTTCTCTTTATACGAAACACAGCAACGAGCAGGAAATTTTAACATGAAAGTACCACCAAGGGAAAGGACTCTGGGCCTCAAGCCCAGAAATTCCTTCCTCCTCAACTGAGTGTTCCTAGCCAAATCAGGAAATATACGTACACATGTGCCCATAAACTGCTGACTAAAATTCCTGAAATACAACCTAAAGATTAATGCTTTATCTGACTCAAGGGCCAATGTAATTAGGAGAGTAGAGCGGGCTGTAACCAAGTCCAGAGAACTCTCCAAGAAACCAGTTAGGTCTCCAGAGATTCCCGGAGGGTTGCTAGCAGCTCCAGGAGCTCCCCCGCCAGTATTTAAATATTGAACTCTGGTTAATGGCGGGAGATTATCCCCAGGAATCTTTAGGACCTCCTGGAAGTATCTCCGCACCATATCCAGAGGAGAACATACAGGAGACCTAGGAAAGTTAACCAGTCTTAAATTGTTCTTCCGGACTTGGTTTTCCAGATATTCCAACTTTCTATTGGTCACATTCCGGTCCTTCACATGGGCAAGGTGTAGTTCACGGAGTTGACCTAGCTCCCCACTCAGCTGCGCCAGTTTCCCCTCCTGTTCCTTCTGGACACTTGAGACTTGAAGAAAATCCTTTTTAAACAACTTAGTATCAGTACTTACAGATGCAACAAGTGTTTCCAAGGAAGAATTCATTGTAGCAATAACATCCCATAGCACCTCTAACGTTACTTTCGCAGGCTTCACCAAACCGCCTCACCAGGGTTTTTTTAATTGGGTGGGTGGGAGGATCAGGGCCTCTAGGTCACCAGGATTTTTTCTAATTGGGTGAGTGAATGAGGGGATCAGGGCCACTGGGCCACCAGGGTTTTTTAAAATTGGGTAGGTGGGGGGATTAGGGCTTACTGGGCCACCAGAGATTTTTTTTACTGTGTGGTTGGGGGATCATGGCTGCTAGGCCACCAGAGCATTTTAAATTGGGTGAATGGGGGGATCAGGGCCACTGGGCCACCAGGGTTTTTTAAAATTGGGTAGGTGGGGGGATTAGGGCTTACTGGGCCACCAGAGATTTTTTTTACTGTGTGGTTGGGGGATCATGGCTGCTAGGCCACCAGAGCATTTTAAATTTATTTTTATTTTATTTAGACAGTTTTGTATACCGCCTTATCCTTCAATCAAAGCGGTCACAACACAATTGGGGGATACATTTAACATGCGAGGATATGAGACACATACGCTAATACTTACAGGGAACATGGGCAGTGGAGGGTTAAGTGGCTTGCCCAAGACCACAAGGAGCATCTGTGGGACTAGAAACCACAGTCCTTCCGGCCCAAGGTTGCTGTCCTCTAGTTGGATTTGAACCTCTGACCTTCCGGCCTGAAGTACCTTGCCCCAACCACTAGGCTACTCCTCCCTCCCATAAATTGGGTGAATGGGGGGATCAGGGCCACTGGGCCACCAGGGATTTGGTTTCTGTCAGGAGGTTTGTATCAGGGGCACTGCCCCCCAACAGTACTTGGATGCCATCATGGGCTTTTCCTGATGCCTGGATCATCTGTGGGGAATTTTGACACTTCACCTCAGATGATCCAGGCATCGGGGAAAGCCCTTGATTCCATCACAATACTGTTGGGGGCACGCACAAGACGTTTAATGCGCCTCAGACTCAGGCATAGAGAGATTGGTGCTTCGGCTGGTTACATAATCCTCTAAGCATTTCCCTGAATTGGATGCAGATAATATTAGCATGTCATTTTAATACGCGCAGCTCATTTAACTATAATTTAAATATGCTTGGCGTTCCTGTGTGCTCTCGCTTTTCCTTTGTTGTTTATGCGTGCGTCAGTCTCTCTTCTGTATTTGGGATGTCAGAACTTGTGCTTTAAGTTGCATTACCTGCATGCAAAGGGCACGTTAGTCTTTCTGCATTGACCCATTTGTGGCTAAGAGAATGCCTGTATGGTTGCTGCATGAGAGTGTGAATGGGCTGCAGCCAAATGTGTGAAAGAGTGGGGTGGAAGCCTTTGAGGCAAAGCAAAAGTAGTCAGGGTGACTGAATTACAAGCGTTGTGCTTTTAAAGAAGGTAAAGCAGCAGTCTTTTTTTCTTGAATAGAAAGGTAATTGGCCCCAATTTTCAAGTCAGCTAGGGTTTTTCTTGTTGATTTATTTAAGATACGGAGTAGGACTCTGCACTGAAGAAAAGCATCTGAAGAACCAAGAAAGACCTTCAATTCTAAAGCTGAAGAACTGAGAAAAAAAAGGCCCATCACAAGAGAGATCGCTGGGATGATACGTACCCTGAGCCCAAGACACTTTAGGGTCCACCTAAAATTGAAAAAAAAAATTGAACACATCATTTTCTCTTTGAGCTCTAAAGATTTTAGATTTTAAAAATAATTTCTGCTGTAATTTAAAAGTGCTTGAACTTCTTAGAAATTAAGGGCCCCATACTGAAAGGTATTTACACGGGTTACAGACCTGTAAACTGTGTAAATGCCACCAAACCGGATATTCAATGGCATTAACACGGTTAGTGCCACTGAATATCCCCAATTAACACTGCTATATGCCCCGATGCTAACCGCTTAGCACTGGGACATGTCAAGGGCATTGCAAGGTGACGACAGTAGCTAAGCGGGTAGCAGCAATATTTCACTGCTGGCAAAGCTGGCCTAGCTTTACCAGCAGGAGCTAAGAGGGTCACTCTAAAAGGTTTAGTCGGTCTGCAGGCATTCACATGGATGTTGAAATCACGGACACGTCTCTGTAATCATTCCACAAATGCCATTCACAGACCTCTCCAGTACTGCATTTCTTGGGAGGGGCAATGGATTTACACGTCCCTGTTCAATCCCAGAAGCAACTGAGCCGCATGCAGACAGGTGCATGTTTATTCCTGCTCCGGGCATGAATAGACATCAGGAGAGTGTTTCTTTTCATCTTAAAACATCCAAAGAGTGCAGAGAAAATGGTAAATTAAGTGACTAGTTTTAGATTACAAAGTCCCACAGTGGGATATGAACCCTGGCTACTCGGCTCTTAAACTATTATTCTAACCATTATGCTATTTAGATGTTCGAATTCTGAAGTGATCTCCTGGGGATGTCTATATAAACATTTGATACACATGCATATCAGTCACGTCCATGTTTCTGTAATTGTGCCTGAACATGCACATGCCTGCCTTTCTTTTCAGATGTTCTGGCTTTGACATCCCAGATTGCACTTGGACGTCCCATTTGAAATGTGCAATATTGCCACTACCCGGTTAGCTTCTGCGGCTGCAGAGGCTGTGTGGCAACCCCAGATATTCAATGCTGGGGCCGCATATGATGCCAGCATTGAATATCCAGGTTTAAAGCTCAGCGCCAATGGCTAGGTGCTGAATATCAGGCCCTAACAGTATAGAACCCACAGAGATCTGATAAATGAAGAAAGAAAGGAACACATACAAATATTAAAGTTACTACTTGTATGTTATTTAGGATATAACTTTAATACTTAACCTGTATTCCTTATCGTTCCTCCAGTTCAGTCCACCACCTCTGGGTTGTGCACCTCCTCCTGCAGCTTGGAGAATGGGCATGTCAAAATCGTGACATCACTGGATATAGCCTGCTGGTCTCTCCCATCAGCCCCAGTGTGTCCAGTCTCCATGCAGCAGGAGGGCGTCGTGAGCCTAGGTTTGGGCTCACTTGAGGAACAGATAAGTAGACATTAGAGTAGAGTAGCATAGGTTGATTTAGTCCCATCCTTTTAAATTATCACTTTGGTTACTGTACCTTTTTTAAAAAAAAGAGGGCATTTCTTTCTTGCTCCGGTCCCTGCCTGCCTGCTTTTGCTGTCGGCATCTTTAGCATTTCTGGGATGACAGATCTCTCCTCCTGGACTATACGGAGGAGAGCTCTGCTGCAGGCACACTCACGCTGCCGATCCCGCCGAACACACGGTTGGTCTGAGAGAGGGCAGTGAGTGTTTTTCTCGCCGGCGGCTCCTCGCTCACTTTGGAGCTGAGTGGGGCCGCGCTGGGCAGGAGATTCTCAATCAGCGGTGAATGGAGCACAGTGTGCCTCGGGTAAGGACATTGCGAGCATTGAGGGAATCGGCAAGGGGCTCAGACCGCCACGCGGTGTGGCGGTCTGAAGTCGGGTGTTTAGACAGCAGGGTTTTGGGCTTATTTTCCCCTCATCTGCTTATTTTCTTTATTTTCCTTATTTCTTTAATTTTAAATTTTAAATTTTCATTTTTATTGTCTTAGTGAAGACCTGAGCGTTAAGTGACTTCGAGAGTTAGTCCAGTGGACCATGGGTCAGGTCCTCTCTGTGTTGGGGGAGGTTTTGGCGCTCATCTCCTTTCCTAGTCATTAAAAAAAAAACTATCTTAAGTAGTTATTCGTGGCCACATACCAGTGGTTGGGGTTGTCTGCCTTATGGCATCGCGCCCTCAGTGTGTAGTCTGCGGCACCCGCAGAGGTACTGTGGCTGACTCCAGGGTCTGCCGCGGCTGCGCTACGGTGTCTATCAGCGTGGAGCAGCAGATGGAGATCAAGGTGATTCCTGAGCCTCAGGATGCACCGGCTGGGGCAGAAGGTGAGGCTGTGAGGGTCTCATTGCAAGGGCCTGGCCTGGAAGTCTCAGCAGGTTCGTCAGGGGAAGTACTGGTCTCAGGATTGGGAACACATCTCAGGGATTTTTGCCTGGACTTTGTGTTAATTATTCATCAAGCTTTTTGTTTGCATCGTCAGGGAAAAGTACCGGAGCCCTTGTCTCTGCCTAGTTTTATGCAGCAGTCGGGGGTAGGTGACACTGAGGGCGTTTCTCCGAAAGTCCCTAAGAGGGCGAGGACTCTTGAGCTTTCGCCCGCTGAGGGCGCACAATGAGGTTATGGAGGACTTGGAAGAAGGGGAGATCCAAGAGCCTGAGGATTGAGCGAAAATCATTCGTGTCTTTTGCAGGGACGAACTGACGGCACTGATCACAGAATCCCTTCAGACGCTAAATCTTGCAGCGGCGCAGGCAACGGATGAAGAGGTGGAAGACCCTATTATTCAAGCGGTGAGACAAGCACAGGTCGTGTTTCCTTTTCACCGGGTGGTAGACCGGATGATCCAGGAGGAGTGGGATCAGCCGGAAGCCGGCCTAAGAGGGATTAGGGTGATGAACAGGCTCTTTCCCTTGGCAGATAAGGATAAAGAGAAGTTCCAATCTCCGCGAATCGATGCTGCAGTGTCAGCGGTTATGAAGAAGATGACTACTACTAAGCATTTATAAAGCACTACCAGGCACACGCAGCGCTGTACAATGAAAACATAAAAAGACAGTCCCTGCTCAAAAGAGCTTACAATCTAAAAAGACAAAGCAAGAAAAGGAGTAGAAAAAAGATAAGAACAAGAGCAAAGAGACAAGAGCAGGAGAGACAGGACAAAGGAAAGAGGTAAGAACAAATGTAAGAGGAAGAAAGAAAGGTGAAATAAAAGAGGGGAAAGAAGGAGAATAGCAAAATCAAGAGTCAAAGGCAGAGGCGAAAAGATGAGCTTTTAACTTGAGTTTGAAGAGGGGCAAAGAAGATGCCTGATGTATAGACAAAGGAAGTTTATTCCAAGCGTAAGGAGCAGCAAGGTGAAAAGAGCAGAATCTGGAGTTGGCAATAGAGGAGAAGGGCATAGCAAGAAGCAACTGGGCAGAAGAATGGAGTACATGAGGGGGGAAATAGGGAGAAATGAGAGAAGAAAGGTACTGAGGAGCCACAGAATGAATGCACTTATAGGTCAGAAGGAGAAGCTTAAAATGAATACGGAAATGGATAGGGAGCCAATGAAGAGATCTGAGAAGAGGAGTGATGTGGGCAAAACGAGGCTGACAGAAAATCAAATGGGCAGCGGAGTGCTGAATAGACTGAAGAGGGAAGAGATGAGACTGAGGGAGACCAGCATGAAGGAGGTTACAATAATCAAGGCGCGAGGTGATTAGGGAATGGATGAGGGTTTTAGTAGTGAGCTCAGAGAGAAAGGGGCGGATTTTGCCAATGTTGAAGAGAAAGAAGTGACAGGTCTTAGTGATGAGTTGGATATGAGAGGAGAAAGAGAGCGAAGAGTCAAAAATAACACCCAAATTGCAAGCAGATGAAAGAGGTTGGAGAACAGAGCCATCAACAGAGACTGAAAAAGAAGAAGGAGAAAGGGAAATTTTAGGAGACAAAATGAGAAGTTCAGTCTTGGCCATGTTCAATTTCAGGCGATGATGGAACATCCAGGCAGCAATGGCAGAGAGACAGCAAGAGATCTGGGACTGGAAAGCAGAAGGAAGATCAGGAGTAGAGAGAGAGATTTCGGAGTCATCAGCATAGAGATGGTACTGAAAACCATGAGAGGAAATAAGCGCACCATGGGATTGGGTATAGAGAGAAAAAAGAAGGGGACCCAAGACAGAACCCTGGGGGACACCAATCGAGAGCGGGGTAACAGAGGAGGGGGAGCCACCAGAACATACACTAAAGGAGCGATGGAGATATGAGGAGAACCAGGAGAGAACAGAGTCCCTAAAGCCAAGCGAGGACAAAGTGTCAAGGAGAAGATCATGGTCAACAGTGTCAAAGGCAGCAGAAAGGTCAAGGAGGATAAGGACAGAGTAAAGGCCTTTAGATTTAGCCAGGAACAAGTCACTGGAGACTTTGACAAGAGCAGTTTCAGTAGAGTGCAAAGGACAAAAACAGGATTGTAAGGGATCAAGAAGAACCTGGGAAGAGAGGAAGTCAAGACAACGGCGGTAAACCGCACGTTCGAGCAGTTTAGAAATGAAAGGAAGTAGAGAGATGGGGCAATAATTAGAAGGACAAGAGGGATCAAGTGAGGGTTTCTTAAGGAGAGGCGTGACCACAGCATGTGGTAGAAGGTAGCACAGCCCTAAAGGATGCTCAGGACAGAAAGGTCTATAGTTTACTGAAACAATCATTTGAGGCAGACGTTCTGTCATTGCAGGCTTCCATTTGTGGAGCTTGGGTGGCAAGAGCGTGTCTCAGATGATCTCAGCGTCTGCAGCAGTTGACTCGCCTGGAGCAGGAAGAGATCAGAGAGCTGGATCGTCTGGAGTCCGGTTCAGTGTATTTAGTGGACATACATTACGACTTGATTCGGGCACTAGCTAACAGTATGGCTTCCGTGGTGGCCGCCCGCAGATCTCTGTGGTTGAGAAATTGGGCGGCCGATGGATCATCCAAGTCCCGTCTCAGTAAACTTCCATTTAAAGGGAAGTTGTTGTTTGGGGAGGACCTGGACAAGTTGGTAAAGGATCTCAGGGAGTCCAAGGGTGGAAGACTCCTGGAGGATAGGCCGAAACAAGGAAAGTCCGTACCGGCCTTTCGGGGCCAGTTTAGGAATTTCCGGAGATTTCGTACTTCACGTTTGGGGGTTTCCAAAGGGGAAAGTTTGCTTCTCAGGCCAGGGATTTCAGGGGTTTTGGGGAGCAAATAGAGGTTTCTCTGCAAACTCCACAGCGGCGACTTGAAAACCACAATGAAAGGAGGCGGGTCCCAGTAGGAAGCCAACCGATAGGCGGGCAACTTCGGGGATTTCTTCCTGCCTGGACCCACATAACGTCTGACCAGTGGGTGTTAGAGATAATTTGTGAGGGTTATGCGCTAGAATTGGCACGGCCTGTACAGGACTCGTTCGTGATGTCTCCCTGCAGAGGTCAAGGAAAACCCTGGCGGTTCACGCTACATTAGATTGGCTCTTACAAATGGGAGCAGTCGTATCGGTGCCGGTTGCAGACTACGGCGTGGGTCGACACTCCATTTATTTAGTGGGGCCAAAGAAAGACGAGGCCCTGCGCCCTATATTAGACCTAAAAGGGGTAAATCGGTGTCTTTGGGTACCGCATTTCAGGATGGAAACATTGCAGTCGGTCATTGTGGCGGTGCGACAGGGAGAGTACTTGACTTCCCTTGACCTTACGGAGGCGTACTTGCACATTCCCATCAGAGTGGCTCAAAGGTTTTTGAGGTTTGCTCTGCCTTGGGGACACTATCAATTCCAGGCATTGCCCTTTGGTCTGGTGACAGCACCGCAAACTTTCACCAAGATTATGGTGGTGGTAGCGGCGGCATTATGCAAGGAAGGAATTCTAGTTCATCCATATCTCGACGATTGGTTAATTTGAGCCAAGTCCGAGACCGAGAGCGTTCAAATGATGGACAAAGTGGTAAAGTTCTTGCAGAGTCTTGGCTGGGTGGTCAACCCGACCAAAAGCCGCTTAGTACCCTCCCAGGAGCTAGATTATCTGGGGGTACGGTTTGACACGCAGAGAGGCCAGGTGTTTTTACCGGATCGTCGAGTTCAAGTACTTCGGCAATTGGTGCGCAAGTTCAGGTCCACTCCGGCTCCCTCAACTTGGACATATCTGAGTGTGCTGGGAACAATGGCGACGACCCTGGAAGCGGTGCCTTGGGCCAGATTTCATATATTGCTTTTACAGAGAGCGCTGCTTCACTGGTGGTCGCATCAGTCCGATTCGTTGAACAAACGGCTCTCCTGTTCACTCAAGGTCAGGCAATCTGTTCGGTGGTGGCTGCTTCCGAGCTCGCTGAAAGCCGGAATGTCTCTGGAGCAGCTGAAGTGGCTTCCATTATTGATGGACGCGAGTCTCGTGGGATGGGGAGCCCATTGCGGAGATCGGTTCACGCAAGGTCCATTCGAGAGAGCTCTTGGTCAATCACCCGGCTGGAGTTGAGAGCAGTCTTTCGAGCGCTTCAGGTGTTCGAGGCAATGGTGGCAGGTCGGGCAATGCGAGTGGTGTCAGACAACTCTGTGGCGGTGGCCTACATCAATTGACAGGGCGGCACAGGAAATGCAGCCATGGAAGAGGAAACAGATGCCCTGTTCTCTTGGGTAGAGCGTCGGCTGACAGCGATCTTGGCAGTGCACATTGCGGGGCAGGACAATGTGATGGCCGATTTTGTCAGCAGGGTCCGAGTTAATGCCGGGGAGTAGGAGCTGCATCCGGACGTCTTTACACAGATAGTTCAATGATGGGGACCACCAATCATGGATCTAATGGCGTCCTTCCAGTCAGCAAAAGTCAGTCGTTTCTTCAGCAGGCGGTGAGAATGAATGTTGGAAGGCATAGACACACTGATGCATCAGTGGCCCACGATGGGTCTTCTTTATGTCTTCCCTCTGTGGACATTAATAGGCCGAGTGATTCAGCGGATCGAGGCTCATCAGGGGAGAGTTCTATTGGTGGCACCAGACTGGCCAAGGCATCCGTGGTACGCAGATCTCAATTGCTTTCTCGACGGAGAGCCCCGGAGGTTGCTGGTGTCGGCAGATTTGTTGGTTCAAGGACCGCTCCACATGCCTCAGGTGGATCGAGTCTCGCTTACAGTTTGGCCATTGAAAGGGCGAGGTTAAAGAAAAAGGGTTATTCAGCTGCAGTCATTGTGACTTTGCTTAGAGTGTGAAAACAGTCCACATCTCTTACATATGTCCGTGTATGGCGTATATTTGAGGACTGGAGTTCAAGGCGGCAAGTTCGGGTGGCTACAGTTTCCGTTCCCTTGATCTTAAGCTTTCTGCAAGACGGGTTTGATAAGGGTCTTGCAGCCAGTTCCTTGAGAGTCCAGCTGGCAGCTCTTTCATGCTATTGAGGCAAAGTACAAGGCATTGCTCTAAGCGCTCATGCTGATGTGTTGCGCTTCCTTAAAGCAATAACCAGACTGCGACCCTCGCGTAGAGTTGTGGTTCCACCATGGGATCTCAATTTGGTGTTAGGAGTGTTAACCAAAGCACCCTTTGAGCCGTAGCACTGGACCTCGGTTAAGGAGTGGAGGAGTGGCCTAGTGGTTGGGGCAAGGTACTTCAGGCCGGAAGGTCGGGGGTTCAAATCCCACTAGAGGACAGCAACCTTGGGCCGGAAGGACTGGGGTTTCTAGTCCCACAGGTGCTCCTTGTGGTCTTGGGCAAGCCACTTAACCCTCCATAACCCATGTTCCCTGTAAAATAGTTATCTCCAAGTTACAATACCCTGTTCAATGTGATTTCAGTTTGTTCAATGTAAACCGCACTGATGCAGAATAGCGCGGTATATAAGAGAATGTAAATAAATAAATAAAAATAAATAAATAAAAGGACTTGACCTTAAAGACCGTGTTTTTGGTTGCCATCTGTTCGGCGAGACGCATTTCGGAATTGCAAGCGTTATCATGTAGGGAACCGTTCTTGTCCTTTTCCAGAGAGAAGGTGGTGTTGTGACCCATTCCATCCTTTTTGCCTAAGGTGGTGTCTCCTTTTCACCTGAATCAAATGGTGTCTCTGCCAGTGCTCGGTTCGCTGGAGGGGAGCGACTTGGACCGAAGTCTGCGCCGTTTGGATGTAAAGCGGGTGTTGCGACAATACTTAAAGGTTTCGGAAGTTGGACCGTCTATTTGTGTTATTCGGAGGCAATTGCAAAGGGGAAGCGGCGGCGAAGGCTTCCATTTCCAGGTGGATTAGAGAGACGATTGCATCAGCTTATCTGCTGCAAGGTCGTGTGGTTCCGCCGGGCTTATAAGCTCATTCTTCCAGAGTGCAAGCGTCTTCCTGGGCGGAACACAGTTTGGTTCCACTGGGGGAAATCTGTAGGGCGGCCACCTGGTTGTCCCTTCATACTTTCAGTAGGCACTACCACCTCGATGTGGCGGCGACGAATGATGCTTGTTTCGTGTCAGCAGTGTTGCAAGCCGGCTGGAAAGGTCCCTCCCAATGATTACTGTTCTGTTACATCCCAGAGGTGGAGGACTGAATTAGAGGAATGATAAGGAAATGGAAATTACACTTACCTGGTAATTGTAGTTCCTTGAGTGACGATAGTTCAGCCCTCATTCCCACCTGGGGTGCTATCGTTGGCAGTGGATGGTCTGTTGGGAGAACAGGAAGACTACCGGTAGGTCTGTTTATTTGTGGGGTCTGTCCTACTCTGAGTCTTTCTCTTTGTACCTGTTCATTCTTACTCTTTCTTCTTGCTCATGCTGCGTATAACGGGAGGGAAGGGTACAAGAAAGTTCTGCCTGGGGAAGAGTGAGGTTTACATAGTAATGGTTAAAGTTAAGTTAAAGTTAAAGTTCACATGTTAGCTACTTATTTGTTGCTCCTTTGAGTCTGCTTTGTCAATAGTTCACTGGGGCTGATGGGAGAGACCAGCAGGCTATATCCAGTGATGTCACGATTTTGACATGCCCAGTCTCCAAGCTGCAGGAGGAGGTGCACAACCCAGAAGTGGAGGACTGAAGTGTCGTCACTCAAGGAACTACAATTACCAGGTAAGTGTAATTTCCATTTTGTGCTGGAGATATAGAAACACTCTAATTTACGACCCTTACCTGTAATTCTCTTGAAAAGAAATGCAAAGGAAAAAAATGGAAAGAATGTTGTTCTGTTTTTGTACTGAAGCTATATCATATACTGTATTATAAAAATCGGAGAATCTGATTATGATTTATGTTTAATTTTATTTGATATACCGCCTTTTCTAACGCATACAAAGCGGTTTACAATGTCAAAAATCAAAATAATTAAAAGTGGTGAAAAGAACTTCAAATATTGACAGGAGAGAGGAAAGGATAATAGAAAAGAACCACACAATTCAGCAGCACACAGGAATTATTCGCAAACATACAGAGAACAGTATTTATCTCATGCAGGCGCCAGGAGAGCTCGCCTGCCCCACTTAGAGAGTTCAAAGTCTTGTTTGAACAGATGCATGTTCAGATCTGCTTTAAAGTATATGTAAGAATCCTGAAGACGAAGCTGTGATGGAAAACAATTCATTAGTAGAGGTACTACACAGAAAAAAGCCGATTTCCTAGTCGATTTGTGGTGCGATCTGGCAGGAGAAGGTAAACTTATATGGTTACCGTGCAGTAAGCGCAAAGATCGGGTAGGGCGATATGGAATGATTAAAGATGACAACATGTACTCTGGTGCATTTTGATTAAGCGCCTTGTGGGCCAATGTTAAAACTTTACATTGGATGTGTTCTGAAACTTGTAGCCAGTGAAGTTAGAAGGGGGGTCATGTGATCCTACTACTACTTATTATTTGTATAGCACTACAAAGTGTATGCAGCGCTATACAGACACATGTAAGAGACAGTCCCTGCTCATCAGAGCTTACAATCTAGTCAAGACAGACAACATAATAGCTGAGGGCAAGGATTTATCTAGGTGAATGGTAAGGAAACACATAGGAGACTAAGAGGTGTCGAAGAGGTGAGTTTTTAGCTTGGATTTGAAAAGGGCCAGAGATGAAGCCTGATGAACAGACTCAAGTAGTTTGTTCCAGGCATAAGGAGCAGCAAGGTGAAAAGATCGAAGTCTGTTGTTGGCAGTAGAAGAGAAGGGCCCAGATAGAAGGGATCTGCCAGAAGAGCAGTGTTCCTGAGGAAGGGTGTAGGGAGAGCTAAGAGAGGTAGTGAAGAGCAGCAGAATGAGTGCACTTATAGGTCAGAAGTAGAAGTTTGAATTGGATACAGAAACAGAATAGGGAGCCAGTGAATCAACTTGAGAAGAGGGGTTATATGAACATATTGAGGCTGGTGGAAGATTAGCTGCGCAGCTGCATTTTGAACAGATTGAAGGGGAGATTCAGAGGGAGACCAGCAAGGAGGAGGTTGCAATAGTCCAGATGGGAGGTGACTAAAGAGTGGATAAGTGCCTTAGTAGTGTGTGTAGAAAGGAAGGGACAAATTTTGCCAATGTTGTAAAGAAAAAAGCAACAGGTTTTAGCTGTCTGTTGGATGTGTGCAGAGAAAGAGAGAGTCGAAGATGACCCCAAGGTTGCAAGCTGATGAAACAGGGAGGAGTGTAGTATTATCCACAGAAATAGAGAGGGGATGAAGGGGAGAGGTGGGTTTAGGGGGAAAGATAAGGAGCTCAGTTTTGGCCACGTTCAGTTTCTTGACACGACAGAATGCATGCAGTGGTGTTTTAGATAGACTGTAGTTTTTTTTAGTTCATAGTAGGTAAACCTGCATAAGTGGCATTACAATAGTCAAATACGATTAATGACTATGCTAAGAACAATGGTAACTTGGGCCGAATAGTTCAGAAATAGGCGAATAGACCGGAAGTCCTTATGGCATGAAAAGAGGATTTTACCACTGAACTTATTTGTTTTGACAAGGAGAGGTTAGAATCTAGGAGTATCCCCAAATACTTAAGAGAATAAGTCAATGTAACTGGTCCCAAACGAAGGTTGGTAAGATAGTTGGCGGCAAAGAGTCACCTGTCAGCCATATAGCTGTGGACCTGCTGAGATTTAACTGCACTATAAGCAATCAACCCTTATTTTTCCCACATAAATACCCAACAAACAAGAGAAACACATCTAGACAAAACTATTTTTGTTGGAACTCACACCATGAAGGAACCTCCTTCTCGTAGTGTATTGTTCCATTTTTATCTTTTAATTCAAAATAGGGACGCAACCATAACAAGGATCAAGGGGACTTCAACCCTCAATACCAAACGGTATCACATCATTACTTTGCAGTTTATCTCTCTCCACTGCCAAACAGAACATTCTTGCAGCAAAGCAGTGGCAGAAATTCAAATTATGGACCCCCAAGCAACAATTTTTAAAGGGCCCCCAGAGTGGGGAAAGTCGACGTTAGAAAATATGGGAGCAGCTGCAAGTGGGCCCCCTTCTTCCTTGGGATCCCCTTGCACCGCAGTGGCTGCTTGGGCTGAATTTACAACACTGCAGTACAGCAGTAATCAGTGTGACCTTTCTCCCACACTTGAATATCAGCATTTTCAGCAGTATTTTGGAATTTGGAGACATGCTCAGCTATCTTTACACTGATTTACCTAAAGCAAGGTTAATCCAGTTTTCTAGTTTTGTTGTCTATGATGCAGTGTTTATATTGATTTTTTATAATTTTTTTCTTGTGATATAATTGTTATTTTTAACTTGCTTAAAACTATAATTTGCATATTTGGTATGTTCATACTTGTTTTGTTATGAGTTACTGTGTAACGTTTATAAGGATACTACAACAGTTTGTTTAATTTATGCTGCTATATTTATTTTTATTTTTCAGATGTTGATCTGTTCAAGATTTCTTATAAAAGTGGGGGTATGAATAAGTCAAATCAAAGCTAAAAAAACCTAAAAGTATGGTCATAGGTTTAGAAGCTGTGCTTCAGTGCATAAAAAAATAGAAAATGATGAACCAAGTGCATAGACATTGGTTAGCTATTTATTAGTTAGGAGGTCATGAAACAGAGAAAATTAACTCAAAGAACGTGAAGGCTGCCAATCAGAAAAATAAAGGAAGGCAAGAAAAGATATCATAATGCTTACACATTGAAGGACAAGTATCTCCTGCTGCATAAAAGAGACAATATTTCCCTTGCATAGGTTTCTAGTGAGAACCCCACCTAGAGTAATGATAGAGCAGATCAAATTGGTGGAGGGGTTGCACTCTGTTAGAGAGGGCATTGAGTCAGAAAGGATTAAAGATTTGCAGGAAAGAAAATTTGCTGTAGAATCTCTATGGATTGAAATTCCATGTAAAAAGGGGAAGGCGATGGCAGTGGAGGTGTACTATCGATCACCTGGCCAGAATGAACAAATGGATGATGAAATGCTCAAAGAAATCAAGGAAGCTAACAAAAGTTATAGCACAGTAATAATAATGGTATATCAATTACCCCAGTATCGACTGGGTCAGTGTCACGGCAGGACATGCTAGGGAGATAAAGTTCCTAGATGAAATAAATGACTGCTTTTTGGAGAAGCTGGTTCATGAGACAACCAGAGGGGAAGCCGTATTGGATCTAGTCCTTAGTGGAACACCAGATCTGGTGCAAGAGATAAGGCTGATGGCACCACTTAGCAATAGTGATCATAGCATGATTGGGTTTGATTTAATTAGTGGAGGAGGGATGGTAAGGAAATCCACAGTTCTACCTTTTAACTTTTGAAAGGGAGACTATGATAAAATGAGGAAAATAGTTAAGAAAAAACTAAAAGGAGCAGTTGCAAAGGTTAAAGACTTATATCAAGCTTGGGTGTTGTTTAAAAATACTATCTTGGAAGCACAGATCAGCTGTCTTCCATGCTTTAAGAAAAGTGGAAGGAAGTCCAAAAAACTGCCAGCATGGTTTAAAGGTGAGGTCAGAGAGGCTGTTGCCAAAAAAGCATCTTTCAGGAAATGGAAAAAAGAGCCAAATGACGAAACCTGGAAACAGCACAAGCACTGGCAAGTTAAATGCAAGGCACTGATAAGGCAGGCAAAGAGAGAATGTGAGAAGAAACTTGCTACGGAAGCAAAAACACATAATAAAGACTTTTTCAAGTACATTCATAGCAAAAAAACTGTGAGAGAGTCAGTTGAACCATTAGATGATAGAGGGGTAAAAGGGGCAGTAAGAGGGGACAAGGCTATAGCGGAGAGACTGAATGAATTCTTTGCTTCGGTCTTTACTGAGGAAGATGTAGGGATGTTACCCATGACTGAAGTGGTATTTATTGGTGATACTGCAGAAGAACTGAAAGAAATATCGCTACTCCAGGAAGATGTATTACAACTATTTGATAAACTGAAAAGTAGCATATCACCTGGTCCGGATGGTATACATCCAAGGGTGTTGAAAGAACTGAAATATGAGATTGCAGACCTGCTATTAGTAATCTGTGAGCTATCATTGACATCATCTGTAATACCTGAAGATTGAAGGATGGTCAATGTAACGCCAATTTTTAGAAAGGGTTCCAGGGGTGACCCGGGAATCTACAGACCGGTGAACCTGACGTCAGTACTGGGAAAAATGGCAGAAACCATCATAAAGAACAAAATTGCTGAACACATAGATAGTCATGGCTTAATGGGAGACAGCCAACATGGCTTTAGACAAGGAAGATTTGTCTTACTAATCTGTTATGTTTCTTTGAAGGTGTGAATAAACAGGTAGATAAAGGTGAGTCGGTTGATATAGTATATTTGGACTTTCAGAAAGCCTTTGACAAGGTCCCTCATCAGAGACGTTTGGCAAAACTAAAGGGTCATGGGATAGGAGGCAGCATACTATTGTGGATCAGGAACTGGTTAAAAGATAGAAAGCAGAGGGTAGGGCTAAATGGCCAATTTTCCCAATGGAGAAAGGTGAATAGTGGTGTACCCCAGGGATCTGTGCTGGGTCTGCTGCTTTTTGACATATTCATAAATGACCTGGAAAAGGGAATAATGAGTGAGGTTATCAAATTTGCAGATGATACAAAACTATTTAAAGTTGTTAAAACCCAAGAGGATTGTGGAAAATTGCACTTGTCCACATTAAATTTCATCTGCCATTTGGATGCCCAGTCTTCCAATTTATAAAGATCCTCTTGCAAAGTTATGCACCTAGGAAAGAACAACCCAAACCATGGTTACACGATGCAATGTTCCACATTGGGAACAACCACCCAGGAAAAAGATTTAGGCGTCATCTTGGATAACATGTTAAAACCCTCCACCCAGTATGCAGCGGCGGCCAAGAGAGCAAATAGAATGCTAGGTATCATAAGGAAAGGAATGGAAAATAAAACAAAGGATATTATAATTTATTTTAATTATATTCTCTTATATACTGTGCTATTCTGCATCAGTGTGGTTTACATTGAACAAACTGAAATTACATTGAACAGGGCATTATAACTTGGAGATAACTATTTTATAGGGAACATGGACTATGGAGGGTTAAGTGGCTTGCCCAAGACCACAAGGAGCACCTGTGGGACTAGAAACCCCAGTTCTTCTGGTCCAAGGTTGCTGTCCTCTAGTGGGATTTGAACCCCCAACCTTCCGGCCTGAAGTACCTTGCCCCAACCACTAGGCCACTCTTCCACTCCAATGCCTCTGTATCATTCCATGGTGCAACCGCACCTTGAATATTGTGTGCAATTCTGGTCACAGTATCTTAAAAAGGATATAGCATTATTAGAAAAGGTACAGAGAAGAGCCACCAAAATGGTAAAGGGGATGGAAGGCTACTCCATTGAAGAGAGGCTTAAAAGGTTAGGGCTCTTCAACCTGGAAAAGAGACGGCTGAGGGGAGATATGATAGAGGTCTATAAATTAATGAATGGAGTGGAACGGGTAAAGGTAGATCGATTTTTTACATCGTAAGAGTATAGAAAGACTAGGGGACATGCAATGAAGCTACATGGTAAACTATTTAAGACAAATAAGAGAAAATATTTTTTCACTCAACATGTAATCAAACTCTGGAATTTGTTACCGTAGGATGTAGTAAAAGCTGTTAGTGTAGCTGGGTTTTAAAAAGGTTTGGACAAGTTCCTGGAGGAAAGGTCCATAAACCATTATTAAAAAGGGACCCAGGATATCAATGCTTGACCCAGTACAATCATTGTGGAACCTGTGTCTTTTGGGGAAACTGCTAGGTACGTATGACCTACATTGGCCACTGTTGGAAACAGGATACTGGGATTGATGGACCTTGGTCTGACTCAGCATGGCATATCTTATGTTCTTATGTTATGTAGTTTCAGAGGCTGTATCTTCCTAACAACAATGGTAGGATAGAAGCAATTCAGAAAGGAGCTACCAAAAGGGTCAGACCAAGATCCATCAAGCCCATTATCCTGTTTCCAACAGTGGCCAATCCAGGTCATTAGTACCTAGCAGTTTCCCAAAAAGACACACAGGTTTCATAATACTTGTATTGGGGCAAGCAATGGATTTCATGGGTCCTCTTTAATAATGGTTTATGGACCTTTCCTCCAGGAACTTGTCCAAACCTTTTTAAAACCCAGCTACAGTAACAGCTTTTACTACACCCTCTGGTAACGAATTCCAGAGTTTGATTACGCGTCAAATGAAAAAATATTTTCTCTTATTAGTCTTAAACTGGTTACAGTGTAGCTTCATTACATGTCCCCTAATCTTTCTACGTTTTGATGGCATAAACAATGTACATTTACCAGTTCCAGTCCATTCATTAATTTATAGATCTCTATCATATCTCCCCTCAGCCGTCTCTTTTCCAGGTTGAAGAGCCTTAACCTTTTAAGCCTCTCCTCACATGGATATCCTTCCATCCCCTTTACCATTTTGGTGGCTCTTCTCTGTACCTTTTCTAATTCCACTATATCCTTTTTAAGATATGACAACTAGAATTGCACACAAAATTCAAGGCGTGATCGCACCATGGAAGGATACAGAGGCATTATAATATCCTTTGTTTTATTCTCCATTCCTTTCCTTATGATTCCTAGCATTCCATTTGCCTTCTTGGCTGCTGCTGCACACTGGGCGGAGGGTTTTAATGTGTTTTCTCAAATGACGCCTAAATCTTTTTCTTGGGTGGTGGTTCCTAATATGGAACCTTGAACCATGTAATACTACAGGATTTGATACTAGAGGTAGGTCTTGTCAGACAGTCACAATTCTTTTTTTTTATTATTTATTGTTTATGAATTTTACATAATCAATCCAGACAATAAACATCCTGAATCTGAATCAGAAAACCAATAAAGAAAAAATCAAATTAGAAAACCGAAGTCTTCTACAACAACCACATCCCTGGTATAGACCACAATAAACAACCCCACAATAAGATCCAAGAATAAAGAAATAAAATACAACACAAAGTGCTATCAAACCATATAATACAATCTGTGCTCCTATGATATTGTATGGTTTGATAGACAGTCACAATTCTGATCAATTTCTTTGACTGGATGACCAGAGAGTTGGACTGGGAGAGAGTGCTGGATGTGTGTGCTTAGATTTTAGCAAGGACTATGACACGTTTCCACATAGATGACTTATACATAAAATCCATGTCTGAAACTGGTTGAGTATGAAGTGGCAAAGGGTAGCGATAAATGGAGTTCATCTGAGGACAGGGACATCACCAGTGATATGCCACAGGGCTCAGTCTTTTGTTATATTCTTTTCAAAAATTTTGGATGCAATATTTACAAAGGGCTGTCGGAAAATGTTTGCCTCTTTGTGGATCATACCAGACTCTGCAACAAAGCAGACAACCTAGAAGGTGTGGATAATATGAGAAGGGATCTAGCAAAGCTTAATGGACAGTCTAGAACAGGGGTTCTCAATCCAGTCTTTGGCACAACCCTAGCCAGTCAGGTTTTAAAGATAAGCACAATGAATATGTAAACCGCATAATATGTTTGTAAACCCCATAGATTGTTTACATTTTGCAGTATATCAAATAAAGCCAACCATAACCATAAGCATAACCATGAAAGAGATTTGCATGCACTGCCTCAGTTGTTCTTTGACATGCATATTCATATAGTTATCCTGAAAACTTGACTGGCTAGGTGTGTCCCAAGGAGTGGATTGAGACACCTAAGATATAATGTTAACAAATGCAAGGTCATGCATTTAGGCTGCAAAATTCAAAGGGTACAGTAAGAAGGTTAAGTACTTCTGTGCATGAAAGAAGTGTGGGATCTGGATGTAAATATATTTATTTCTTTATTGACTTTGATATACTGCATATTACTATAGACCTTACATGATTTACACAGAGTTAGGCTTTGTTAACAATAATAATTATGTGAATAGTATCTGATGATCTTAAGGGAGCTGAAGAGACAGAAATAGGAATGGCAAAAGCCAGAAGGATGCTTGGGTGCACAGGGAGAGGAATGGCCAGTAGGAAGAAGGAGGTAATAGTGCCTCCGTATAAGTCTCTGGCAAACTCATTTGGAGGACTGTGAGCAATTCTGGAGACCACACCTTCAAAAGGGTATAAATAGGATGGAGTCTGTGCAGAAGGCAGCTGATAAAATGGTTAGTGGTCTTTGTCATAAAGCATATGAAGACAGCCTTAAAGATCTAAATACATATGCTATGGTAGAAAGGTGAGAGCGGAGAGCAGGGCTGCACCAAGCCGTAAACACACCCTGTGCGACCTGCACATTTGGCGTGCTCCCCCTCTCCCCCTGGTGTGTCATTTGCAACATGCCCAGCATCTTCGCATCTCACCTCCATGTCCAGCCAGTCCCCCCCCGACCTGCCCTTGCACCGCTGCTGCTGCATTTTGTGTTCCCTTGCGGCGGCATCAGTGGAGCGGACCTCAGAGTGACTTAAATAGCTAGAATTGAACATACTGAAGGACTAAAGCTAAAAGCGGATATGGCAGAAATATTTGAATATTTAGCAGAAAGGGTGGGAGTGAACCCTGAGTGTCTGCTCAATCATATGGAACATAAAAAGGCCAAAAGGTAAGAAGTCACATCAATGTGTCCAGAGCAGCAGTATGGATGTTTCAAGTATCGAAAAAAAGGATGCAAGATAAATCAACATGAAACTGCAGAAAGGACGGATGGCTTTATTCTCAGTAAGGTTAGACGACTACAGTCAAGCACAGTAATCTCTACAGCTAAGAAAAACTAAATGAATCCTAATAGAAAATAGTAGTTTACCACCCAGTTGCATGTGTATTTCTCTCTAGTATGGCCAGCCCCTCAAATACTCAATTAGAGACATGGATACATTTCTCGCTTTTAAAATTCTTGTAACTAAACTATTTGTATTAGATATTTTACAATGAAACCTGCTAACCATGCAACATGCTGAATCAATGGGATATAATTAATTAATTCTATATATTACTTCTAAAACATATTATACCATGGAGCTTATTTTAGAAGCATTTCAACGTGTAAATAGTGGCATTTGCTTGGAAGATTAGAATACATGTGTAATATGATTTTAGAAAGCTGCTGTTTAAATGTGGAGATCCACACCATATAGAATTTCCTAGGGGTAGTGGCAGTGGCATGGTTTGGGTTTGGCCTGTGTGGAACAATAATCTACACATGTATTTCCAATTTTACAAGACACCATGTGTATGTCTAAAAGTTTCCACATCAGTATATGCACCTGCTCTGAGGCATGGATAGATTTTTACAAGGTGCTTGTTTCAGCCAAGGCTTAATGCAAAGGAATAATGGAAGTCATGGATGGCCCAAGGAGGGTGCGGGACCATGTGCGGAGACTCATGGGGGGGGGGGGCCTCATTTGCATAAGAGACCTCATTTGCATAAATACTTGCATAATGTTAACATGCACTAACTTTTATTAAACATGCTTCTTAACGAGTGTCTGGATAAAGAAAGACTACTGGATTTCTACATTAGTATACTCGAGTGCCAACCGCCAGGCACATTAGGAAGTACTACAAACACTGCCCATTTAGAACCCATAGCAAACTCGCCGTATCATAACAGCACTACCAGGACTCACAAAGCACCAAACTCTACCAATGAAAAGGCAACACTGCAAATATTAAACCAGTACATCTCAGAGAATACCAATACATCTCCTGCTGGGGAAAGAACAAGTGGCACTGTCACATAGAAACTACATGAACCGAATACCTCAGCTCGGTTACACATGCAGAACATAGACCGTCACCAAACAAAGAACAAGGGATCATAATTTAGAAATAGGAAAACAATCATTAAACTGGGAACCCCAAAAGCAAACTTGGAATGTACTACAACACTGGAGAAATAAAACTATAAATTAATTTCCTCTTGTACTAAACTATACACAAAGTCGTTAGTGATGCGCATTTCCCAGAGCTGATATATTCCAGTTAATAAATTCAAAATAAAAAAAAGTATTTTTCTACCTTTTGTTGTTTGGGCATTTTATTTTTTCAGTTGCAATTGCTCCAATCGCTTTCTTCTGGTTTCTTTGTGTCTTCTGCTAACTTATTGTCCATTTGTTCTTTCTTCGTTTTTCCAGTTTTTTTCCATTCTCTCTCTACATGTGCTTTAACATACTGATCTTTCCACTTTTGCTCTTTCCTCAATTTCTTTCTTTATTCCTTTTTCATCCATTAGATTTCACTCTTCCACCTTCAATCCCCACTTATTCTCCCAATACCCATTCAATCGTAAATTTTAATTCCCCCACACACAAAATATCTTTTCCCCTCTCCATTCTAACTCCCCCAGCCCCATCCCCTTCTAGTCCTCCCCCAACATCTGCTCCCTTCTAGTCCCATTCTCCCATCTCCCCATCAGCCCATTTCCAATCCTATCCTCCTATCCTAGCCCCCATCAGCCCATTTCTAGTCCACGCCCCCCCCCCCCCAATTTTCCTGGTGTAACATCCCTACATCTTCCTCAGTAAAGACCGAAGCTTATAATTCATCCAGTCTCTCCGCTATAGCCTTGCCCCTCTTAAGAATCTACTTGGAAGGAAGAGAGCCAGGATTGGGTTTGATATCACAAGCTGAGAGAAAGAGTACAAGGAAGAGAAGAGGAGACATGATGGTGATGAAGGAAGATGCTTTCAGAGAGAATAAAGATGGTGGAATGAGTGGAAAAGAATATTATCTCATGCAGGCGCCAGGAGGGCTAGCCTGCCCCACTTAGAGAGTTCAAAGTCTTATTTGAACAGATGCATGTTCAGATCTGCTTTAAAGTATATGTAAGAATCCTGAAGACGAAGCTGTGATGGAAAACAATTCATTAGTAGAGGTACTACACAGAAAAAAGCCGATTTCCTAGTCGATTTGTGGTGCGATCTGTCAGGAGAAGGTAAACTTATATGGTTACCGTGCAGTAAGCGCAAAGATCGGGTAGGGCGATATGGAATGATTAAAGATGACAACATGTACTCTGGTGCATTTTGATTAAGCTCCTTGTGGGCCAATGTTAAAACGTTACATTGGATGTGTTCTGAAACTTGTAGCCAGTGAAGTTAGAAGGGGGGTCATGTGATCCTACTACTACTTATTATTTGTATAGCACTACAAAGTGTATGGAGCGCTATACAGACACATGTAAGAGACAGTCCCTGCTCATCAGAGCTTACAATCTAGTCAAGACAGACAACATAATAGCTGAGGGCAAGGATTTATCTAGGTCAGGGGTCACCAACCTGCGGCCTGCGGGCCGCATGCGGCCCATGAGGTCCCTTCATGCGGCCCGCGAGGCTCTACCCCGGTTAACATTACGTGCGGCCCGCCAAGGATTCCCGCCATTGTATCCATGCGCTCGCAGCTCACCGACGACCACCTGCAAGCGTCCCTTCTCCTGTCAGTGTCATCTGTGAAGCCGGACTTTAAGCGTTTGTCTGCTAGCATGAATCATCAGCCATCTCATTAAATTCAATAAAGGTGATCAGCCATTGTTTTCATAATTTTGCGTTTGTTGTTTTCTTTCGCGGGGGTGGGGAGAAGGGGGGTGCGGCCCGCGAGGCTCCCGGTAGTCGGCTGTGCGGCCCGCGGCCCTCTGGAGGTTGGTGACCCCAGATCTAGGTGAATGGTAAGGAAACACATAGGAGACTAAGAGGTGTCGAAGAGGTGAGTTTTTAGCTTGGATTTGAAAAGGGCCAGAGATGAAGCCTGATGAACAGACTCAGGTAGTTTGTTCCAGGCATAAGGAGCAGCAAGGTGAAAAGATCGAAGTCTGTTGTTGGCAGTAGAAGAGAAGGGCCCAGATAGAAGGGATCTGCCAGAAGAGCAGTGTTCCTGAGGAAGGGTGTAGGGAGAGTTAAGACAGGTAGTGAGGAGCAGCAGAATGAGTGCACTTATAGGTCAGTAGTAGAAGTTTGAATTGGATACAGAAACAGAATAGGGAGCCAGTGAATCAACTTGAGAAGAGGGGTTTGTATTACTATAACAAATCACTCTGAGTCCTCACTACCTCCAAACCAGGCACAATTTGACCGACCAAATTGACGGCCAATTAATTTGTGACATATACAGCAGTTGCAGATGGAGAGGATAAAAACAACTATTACTAGTATCAAAACTGGGTGGATAAGCATGTCTAAAGCGCCAGTAGCTGAGGGGGAATATCCCAAAAAGATGTCATACCAATGATGGGAGGTAGCCTTGGCAATACTGGATCCTAGGTATGCCAAGTTATCTGCCATCAGCACGGTATGCACTTGGTGCATTGCAATAGTCTTGTTTAATCATAATAAATGATCATGCAGCAACGCAGAATCATTTAACAGCTTATGTAATCTTGTCAAATTTAGATCCCAATTCGGGACATCAATTGGTATGGGCGTCCAATAATGATGTACAGCTTTATGAGTAACAGCATAAAGTAAATAGGTTTCAATATGCCACCGTAGTGTAGTTACATTCTTCAAACAACCCACAAAGGGAAGAATCATCTTAGGTATAACTTCAGTATTGACTACCATGCATACTTCTTGTGGAGCTATTTCAATCAAGTATTCATAAACTGGTGGCATAATAATGAATTTGCACATGTTAACACTATTCTGCAATAAGCAAGGTTCATATACACTAGATTGGATGCGACAGATTGTTCCTCCTATCACCTCAGTACAAGTGAATACTATGAATTTACACATTTGCATCTTAGTTACATTATATACGGTAGCTTGTCCGGTGCAACTAGTCTCATTGCACTGCATTTTAGAAGCACTATACATCAACCATTCATTAGTGACATTCAATATTTGTTTCCAAATTTGTTCATTTCCGGATAGGAGTGTAGCCTGAAACCTATCGCGTTGTTCAATAATTGTCATAGCTTGCAAAATACATACTGTCCAATTAGCAAAGCGGGTTATGTTTTCTGACATATTCAACGTATATTGAGTAAATAAGTTCAGAAGTCCAGAAGAAATAGCTGCATACTCTTGGACTGGGTGCCAAATGGTGGGAACCCACCGGGCCTGTAAAGCCAATGCATCATTAATGCCAGCTCCGGCATTATGCATACGATTTGCTAAAGTTTAATTGTCCCATTTTCTTGGTGTAATGCATATGCCGTCTGATAACCCCCCGCCTGAGGGGCACCTGCCCACAATTGTCCGGAAGTAGTGAGATTCAGGATCTTACATCATTGCCTGGCAGGGCAGGTGAAATTATCTTGTTGTCGCTCTGTAGTGGCATTCTTCCAGCTCCAGTACATTTTGATTCGAGGTTTGGTTGATTAACAGCTCTCCAGGGGTCCATGTTTCACTTAGGGATACCCACCAACATAATGAAAGGATGCCAAGGAACAGGGTCTGAAATATAAGAGATATACCTTATTCTCTTAAATAACACTTGTCTTCGGGGATATATTCCCATTGCTCCTTTCCAGGTCGCATTACCAGCAACACCTTATCCTTACCTACAGCAATAACCTCCCCAGGTGATGGCGGTCCTTGAGTTTCATGAATCCATATTTTGGCCCCCACTTTGACTCTGCTAGTGGACCCAAAACCTTTTTCATTTGCCAGATCTGCCCTGGCAGTAGTCCACGTCCAATATGCCCCATCCCTGTGTGAGGCACCGCCCGTTGCTGGGAATGCTGGCAAACAGGGCGGTGACTGATCACTTCCTTGATGATATCAAGGGTTAATGGGATTCCCCTACTTTGAGCCCACCTGAAGGTGGCTTTTTCTCCAAAGTGACCACTTTTTCGGTGTGCCCAAAGGGCTGTACCCTGAAGCCATACCGCTTTTTCAGAAGGATACGGCTCAATCGGCTGCGTAGTTTCCGCCACTGATATCGAAGCTGCTTCATCTGCTTGGGAATTAAACAAACAATCAAGTGAGTCAAGGGGCATATGTGCATCCTGCAATGTAAACCATGGTTTCTCCGAAATTGGCATATCTGTCTCATTGGGGTATTTGTCCAAATACCCAGCTACCAGAATTTGGGACAAATTCTGAGTCCCTACCCCCACATGATCCTGAAAATACTGTTGAATTGCCCTCTGTATCACAGACTCACAGCTTAGTGTAATGAACCGCAAAACATCCTGGGCATCTAAACTCACTCCTCTCCCTCCAGTATCATAGACCCTAACCAGCCTTTGCAAATCCCCTTCTCCTGGCTGCTGGCAGAACCGGGTCAGTATATCATCTACTTTCGCCTGTGTAAAATCCTCCACAGTGGTCCTCATTCGTGTATGAGGGACTAATTCAGTGAGATATTGGGGCTGCCCATCTGGCCCCAGCAGCGGTTCCCTTCCGGGCCCCATCTGCTGTATGGGTTGCCCATCATTACCACGTATAGGGCGTCTTCCAGGCCCCAATACAGTTTTTTCCTGTCTCCTACTAACGGGCTGAGCTTGTCTAGATAGTAACTCTTCTTTCACTTCTTCCCCCAAGCACCCATCCGGGTCTGAGGAATTCCAAATATCTCTATCCCACCTATCTGGGTCCCATTCTGTGGTGGCAGTAGCCACTGCTTTATATACTTTCTGTTTGTTAACCTTACCTTTCCTCTTTCTGTATTTATTTTGTGCTATTTTTACTGTGGCTTTTTCTGCTATCCCCTGATAATGATCCAGCTTATCCTGCAATAGCTTCTGATGGCATTCCAAAACTATTACTTTCCCTTCTGCTTCTAGCAGTTTGTGCTCAACGTGGCTCAATTCCAGCTGCCTGTTCTGCAGCTGGGAGTGAACCTTTTGATAGGCTGATAACAACACCCAGGTCTGTCTTCCTGGGGTAACTACATCACCCGGTTTCCCGGGGGGCCCCTTGAGTACTCTCTCCACATCAAGGGGCATTGCTAACAACACCCATGTCTGTCCTAGGGTAACTGCATCACCCAGTTTCCCGGGGGGCCCCTTGAGTACTCTCTCCACATCAAGGGGCATTGCTAACAACACCCAGGTCTGTCCTAGGGTAACTGCATCACCCAGTTTCATAATTTTGCGTTTGTTGTTTTTTTTCGCGGGGGCGGGGAGAAGGGGGGTGCGGCCCGCGAGGCTCCCGGTAGTCGGCTGTGCGGCCCGCGGCCCTCTGGAGGTTGGTGACCCCAGATCTAGGTGAATGGTAAGGAAACACATAGGAGACTAAGAGGTGTCGAAGAGGTGAGTTTTTAGCTTGGATTTGAAAAGGGCCAGAGATGAAGCCTGATGAACAGACTCAGGTAGTTTGTTCCAGGCATAAGGAGCAGCAAGGTGAAAAGATCGAAGTCTGTTGTTGGCAGTAGAAGAGAAGGGCCCAGATAGAAGGGATCTGCCAGAAGAGCAGTGTTCCTGAGGAAGGGTGTAGGGAGAGCTAAGACAGGTAGTGAGGAGCAGCAGAATGAGTGCACTTATAGGTCAGTAGTAGAAGTTTGAATTGGATACAGAAACAGAATAGGGAGCCAGTGAATCAACTTGAGAAGAGGGGTTTGTATTACTATAACAAATCACTCTGAGTCCTCACTGACATCCAAACCAGGCACAATTTAGATAGTAATACTAAGCTACTGTTTATTGCATAGTAAATAAAAGATTATAAGTCATACATTGCATATAAGTAAGTTCTAATAAGTTCTAACATAATAAGTTCTAGCATAAAATGACTAATAAGTTCTAGCATGAAATGAAATGCATCAATATATACCGGATATTGTAGTGTCACTTCAGCGATCGGAGGAACTTTCCACGATGAAGGAATCCGGGAAAGCTGCCAAAACAGAATTGCTTTGTCTCTGGTGCAGTACGGTTCCCCTCTCCTTGGAAAGTTCCACATTTGATATACAAGTTTCAGTAATTGTTTTCTATCAGAGATGTGTTTTCATTGGATACTACAGCGTGAGCTTCATGTGAAAGCAAAATTCTCATGATTATGATTGGATATAGATTTCATACACAATTTATGTACAGAGAAGTGCTTCTGACTCACTATACTAGTTCAGACCACTTCAAGCAAGCTGTTTATGCCCTATAATAACCTTATAGTCTCCATAGTGCAAGCTGCTATGCCTGATAATAACCCCAATAGCTACATGTCTGCTGTATCCATTCCATTCACAGCAAAGCATGTCACACTCGTATCACAGGTTATATGAACATATTGAGGCTGGTGGAAGATTAGCTGCGCAGCTGCATTTTGAACAGATTGAAGGGGAGATTCAGAGGGAGACCAGCAAGGAGGAGGTTGCAATAGTCCAGATGGGAGGTGACTAAAGAGTGGATAAGTGCCTTAGTAGTGTGTGTAGAAAGGAAGGGACAAATTTTGCCAGTGTTGTAAAGAAGAAGCAACAGGTTTTAGCTGTCTGTTGGATGTGTGCAGAGAAAGAGAGAGTCGAAGATGACCCCAAGGTTGCAAGCTGATGAAACAGGGAGGAGTGTAGTATTATCCACAGAAATAGAGAGGGGATGAAGGGGAGAGGTGGGTTTAGGGGGAAAGATAAGGAGCTCAGTTTTGGCCACGTTCAGTTTCTTGACACGACAGAAAGCATGCAGTGGTGTTTTAGATAGACTGTAGTTTTTTTTAGTTCATAGTAGGTAAACCTGCATAAGTGGCATTACAATAGTCAAATACGATTAATGACTATGCTAAGAACAATGGTAACTTGGGCCGAATAGTTCAGAAATAGGCGAATAGACCGGAGGTCCTCATGGCATGAAAAGAGGATTTTACCACTGAACTTATTTGTTTTGACAAGGAGAGGTTAGAATCTAGGAGTATCCCCAAATACTTAAGAGAATAAGTCAATGTAACTGGTCCCAAACGAAGGGTTGGTAAGATAGTTGGCGGCAAAGAGTCACCTGTCAGCCATATAGCTGTGCACTTGCTGAGATTTAACTGCACTATAAGCAATCAACCCTTATGTTTCCCACATAAATACCCAACAAACAAGAGAAACACATCTAGACAAAACTATTTTTGTTGGAACTCACACCATGAAGGAACCTCCTTCTCGTAGTGTATTGTTCCATTTTTATCTTTTAATTCAAAATAGGGACGCAACCATAACAAGGATCAAGGGGACTTCAACCCTCAATACCAACCGGTATCACATCATTACTTTGCAGTTTATCTCTCTCCACTGCCAAACAGAACATTCTTGCAGCACAGCAGTGGCAGAAATTCAAATTATGGACCCCCCAAGCAACAATTTTTAAAGGGCCCCCAGAGTGGGGAAAGTCTACGTCAGAAAATATGGGAGCAGCTGCAAGTGGGCCCCCTTCTTCCTTGGGGCCCCCTTGCACCGCATTGGCTGCTTGGGCTGGATTTACATCACTGCAGTACAGCAGTAACCAGTGTGACCTCTCTCCCACACTTGAATATCAGCATTTTCAGCAGTATTTTGGAATTTGGAGACATGCTCAGCTATCTTTACACTGATTTACCTAAAGCAAGGTTAATCCAGTTTTCTAGTTTTGTTGTCTATGATGCAGTGTTTATATTGATTTTTTTATGATTTTTTTCTTGTGATATAATTGTTATTTTTAACTTGCTTAAAACTATAATTTGCATATTTGGTATGTTCATACTTGTTTTGTTATGAGTTACTGTATAACGTTTATAAGGATACTACAACAGTTTGTTTAATTTATGCTGCTATATTTATTTTTATTTTTCAGATGTTGATCTGTTCAAGATTTCTTATAAAAGTGGGGGTATGAATAAGTCAAATCAAAGCTAAAAAAACCTAAAAGTATGGTCATAGGTTTAGAAGCTGTGCTTCAGTGCATAAAAAAATAGAAAATGATGAACCAAGTGCATAGACATTGGTTAGCTATTTATTAGTTAGGAGGTCATGAAACAGAGAAAATTAACTCAAAGAACGTGAAGGCTGCCAATCAGAAAAATAAAGGAAGGCAAGAAAAGATATCATTATGCTTACACATTGAAGGACAAGTATCTCTTGCTGCAAAAAGGAGACAATATTTCCCTTGCATAGGTTTCTAGTGAGAACCCCACCTAGAGTAATGATAGAGCAGATCAAATTGGTGGAGGGGTTGCGCTCTATGTTAGAGAGGGCATTGAGTCAGAAAGGATTAAAGATTTGCAGGAAAGAAAATTTGCTGTAGAATCTCTATGGATTGAAATTCCATGTAAGAAGGGGAAGGTGATAGCAGTGGAGGTGTACTATCGACCGCCTGGCCAGAATGAACAAATGGATGATGAAATGCTCAAAGAAATCAAGGAAGCTAACAAAAGTTATAGCACAGTAATAATAATGGTATATCAATTACCCCAGTATCGACTGGGTCAGTGTCATGGCAGGACATGCCAGGGAGATAAAGTTCCTAGATGAAATAAATGACTGCTTTTTGGAGCAGCTGGTTCATGAGCCGACCAGAGGGGAAGCCATATTGGATCTAGTCCTTAGTGGAACACCAGATCTGGTGCAAGAGATAAGGCTGATGGTACCACTTATCAATAGTGATCATAGCATGATTGGGTTTGATTTAATTAGTGGAGGAGGGATGGTAAGGAAATCCACAGTTCTACCTTTTAACTTTTGAAAGGGAGACTATGATAAAATGAGGAAAATAGCTAATAAAAAACTAAAAGGAGCAGTTGCAAAGGTTAAAGACTTATATCAAGCTTGGGTGTTGTTTAAAAATACTATCTTGGAAGCACAGATCAGCTGTATTCCATGCTATAAGAAAAGTGGAAGGAAGTCCAAAAAACTGCCAGCATGGTTTAAAGGTGAGGTCAGAGAGGCTGTTGCCAAAAAAGCATCTTTCAGGAAATGGAAAAAAGAGCCAAATGACGAAACCTGGAAACAGCACAAGCACTGGCAAGTTAAATGCAAGGCACTGATAAGGCAGGCAAAGAGAGAATGTGAGAAGAAACTTGCTACGGAAGCAAAAACACATAATAAAGACTTTTTCAAGTACATTCATAGCAAAAAAACTGTGAGAGAGTCAGTTGAACCATTAGATGATAGAGGGTAAAAGGGGCAGTAAGAGGGGACAAGGCTATAGCGGAGAGACTGAATGAATTCTTTGCTTCGGTCTTTACTGAGGAAGATGTAGGGATGTTACCCATGACTGAAGTGGTATTTATTGGTGATACTGCAGAAGAACTGAAAGAAATATCACTACTCCAGGAAGATGTATTACAACTATTTGATAAACTGAAGAGTAGCATATCACCTGGACCGGATGGTATACATCCAAGGGTGTTGAAAGAACTGAAATATGAGATTGCAGACCTGCTATTAGTAATCTGTCAGCTATCATTGACATCAACTGTAATACCTGAAGATTGAAGGATAGTCAATGTAACGCCAATATTTAGAAAGGGTTCCAGGGGTGACCCGGGAAACTACAGACCGGTGAGCCTGACGTCAGTACTGGGAAAAATGGCAGAAACCATCATAAAGAACAAAATTGCTGAACACGTAGATAGTCATGGCTTAATGGGAGACAGCCAACATGGCTTTAGACAAGGAAGATTTGTCTTACTAATCTGTTATGTTTCTTTGAAGGTGTGAATAAACAGGTAGATAAAGGTGAGTCGGTTGATATAGTATATTTGGACTTTCAGAAAGCCTTTGACAAGGTCCCTCATCAGAGACGTTTGGCAAAACTAAAGGGTCATGGGATAGGAGGCAGCGTACTATTGTGTATCAGGAACTGGTTAAAAGATAGAAAGCAGAGGGTAAGGCTAAATGGCCAATTTTTCCAATGGAGAAAGGTGAATAGTGGTGTACCCCAGGGATCTGTGCTGGGTCCGCTGCTTTTTGACATATTCATAAATGACCTGGAAAAGGGAATAACGAGTGAGGTTATCAAATTTGCAGATGATACAAAACTATTTAAAGTTGTTAAAACCCAAGAGGATTGTGGAAAATTGCACTTGTCCACATTAAATTTCATCTTCCATTTGGATGCCCAGTCTTCCAATTTATCAAGATCCTCTTGCAAAGTTATGCACCTAGGAAAGAACAACCCAAACTATGGTTACACGATGCAAGGTTCTACATTGGGAACCACCACCCAGGAAAAAGATTTAGGCGTCATCTTGGATAACATGTTAAAACCCTCCGCCCGTATGCAGCGGCGGCCAAGAGAGCAAATAGAATGCTAGGTATCATAAGGAAAGGAATGGAAAATAAAACAAAGGATATTATAATTTATTTTGATTATATTCTCTTATATACTGTGCTATTCTGCATCAGTGTGGTTTACATTGAACAAACTGAAATTACATTGAACAGGGCATTATAACTTGGAGATAACTATTTTACAGGGAACATGGGCTATGGAGGGTTAAGTTGCTTGCCCAAGACCACAAGGAGCACCTGTGGGACTAGAAGCCCCAGTCCTTCTGGCCCAAGGTTTCTGTCCTCTGGTGGGATTTGAACCCACAACCTTCCAGCCTGAAGTACCTTGCCCCAACCACTAGGCCACTCCTCCACTCCAATGACTCTATCATTCCATGGTGCAACCGCACCTTGAATATTGTGTGCAATTCTGGTCACAGTATCTTAAAAAGGATATAGCATTATTAGAAAAGGTACAGAGAAGAGCCACCAAAATGGTAAAGGGGATGGAAGGCTACTCCATTGAAGAGAGGCTGAAAAGGTTAGGGCTCTTCAACCTGGAAAAGAGACGGCTGAGGGGAGATATGATAGAGGTCTATAAATTAATGAATGGAGTGGAACAGGTAAAGGTAGATCGATTTTTTACATCGTAAGAATATAGAAAGACTAGGGGACATGCAATGAAGCTACATGGTAAACTATTTAAGAGAAATAAGAGAAAATATTTTTTCTACTCAACGTATAATCAAACTCTGGAATTTGTTACTGGAGGATGTAGTAAAGGCTGTTAGTGTATCTGGGTTTAAAAAAGGTTTGGACAAGTTCCTGGAGGAAAGGTCCATAAACCATTATTAAAAAGGGACCCAGGATATCAATGCTTGACCCAGTACAATCATTGTGGAACCTGTGTCTTTTGGGGAAATTGCTAGGTACGTATGACCTACATTGGCCACTGCTGGAAACAGGATACTGGGATTGATGGACCTTGGTCTGACCCAGCATGGCATATCTTATGTTCTTATGTTATTTAGTTTCAGAGGCTGTATCTTCCTAACCCAGCATGGCATATCTTATGTTCTTATGTTATGTAGTTTCAGAGGCTGTATCTTCCTAACAACATTGGTAGGATAGAGGCAATTCAGAAAGGAGCTACCAAAATGGTACAGGACAGACATCAGAAACATTAAAGTCAGAATAGCTCCTGAAGGGCTAGAGATGGGCATATGTGGTTCCTCTCTACAAAAGCAGAAGTAAGAAGGAGGCTGTTGGTGGTGATGAGTAAATTAATGGAAATGCTACTACAGAACAGAACATAAGAACATAAGATATGCCAAATTGGGTCAGACCAAGATCCATCAAGCCCATTATCCTGTTTCCAACAGTGGCCAATCCAGGTCACAAGTACCTAGCAGTTTCCCAAAAAGACACACAGGTTTCATGATACTTGTATTGGGGCAAGCAGTGGATTTCATGGGTCCTCTTTAATAATGGTTTATGGACCTTTCCTCCAGGAACTTGTCCAAACCTTTTTAAAACCCAGCTACACTAACAGCTTTTACTACACCCTCTGGTAACGAATTCCAGGGTTTGATTACGCGTCAAATGAAAAAATATTTTCTATTAGTGTTAAACTGGTTACAGTGTAGCTTCATTATATGTCCCCTAATCTTTCTACGTTTTGATGGCATAAACAATGTACATTTACCAGTTCCAGTCCATTCATTAATTTATAGATCTCTATCATATCTCCCCTCAGCCGTCTCTTTTCCAGGTTGAAGAGCCTTAACCTTTTAAGCCTCTCCTCACAGGGATATCCTTCTATCCCCTTTACCATTTTGGTGGCTCTTCTCTGTACCTTTTCTAATTCCACTATATCCTTTTTAAGATATGACAACCAGAATTGAACACAAAATTCAAGGCGTGATCGCACCATGGAAGGATACAGAGGCATTATAATATCCTTTGTTTTATTCTCCATTCCTTTCCTTATGATTCCTAGCATTCCATTTGCCTTCTTGGCTGCTGCTGCACACTGGGCGGAGAGTTTTAATGTGTTTTCTAAAATGACGCCTAAATCTTTTTCTTGGGTGGTCTTTAGATTTTTACAAGGTGCTTGTTTCAGCCAAGGCTTAATGCAAAGGAATAATAGAAGTCATGGATGGCCCAAGGAGGGTGCGGGACCATGTGCGGAGACTCATTGGGGGGGGGGGGGGCTCATTTGCATAAATACTTGCGTAATGTTAACGTGCACTAACTTTTATTAAACATGCTTCTTAATGAGTGTCTGGATAAAGAAAGACTACTGGATTTCTACATTACTATACTCGAGTGCCAACCGCCAGGCACATTAGGAAGTACTACAAACACTGCCCATTTAGAACCCATAGCAAACTCGCCGTATCATAACAGCATTACCAGGACTCACAAAGCACCAAACTCTACCAATGAAAAGGCAACACTGCAAATATTAAACCAGTACATTTCAGAGAATACCAATACATCTCCTACTGGGGAAAGAACAAGTGGCACTGTCACATAGAAACGACATGAACCGAATACCTCAGCTCGGTTACACATGCAGAACATAGACCGTCACCAAACAAAGAACAAGGGATCATAATTTAGAATTAGGAAAACAATCATTAAACTGGGAACCCCAAAAGCAAACTTGGAATGTACTACAACACTGCAGAAATAAAACTATAAATTAATTTCCTCTTGTACTAAACAATACGCAAAGACGTTAGCGATGCGCATTTCCCAGAGCTGATATATTCCAGTTAATAAATTCAAAATAAAAAAAGTATTTTTCTACCTTTTGTTGTTTGGGCTTTTTATTTTTTCAGTTGCAATTGCTCCAATCGCTTTCTTCTGGTTTCTTTGTGTCTTCTGCTAACTTATTGTCCATTTGTTCTTTCTTCGTTTTTCCAGTTATTTTCCATTCTCTCTCTACATGTGCTTTAACATACTGATCTTTCCACTTTTGCTCTTTCCTCAATTTCTTTCTTTATTCCTTTTTCATCCATTAGATTTCACTGTTTCACCTTCAATCCCCACTTATTCTCCCAATACCCATTCAATCGTAAATTTTAATTCCCCCCACACAAAATATCTTTTCCCCTCTCCATTCTAACTCCCCCAGCCCCATCCCCTTCTAGTCCTCCCCCAACATCTGCTCCCTTCTAGTCCCATTCTCCCATCTCCCCATCAGCCCATTTCCAATCCTATCCTCCTATCCTAGCCCCCATCAGCCCATTTCTAGTCCACGCCCCCCCCCCCCCAATTTTCCTGGTGTAACATCCCTACATCTTCCTCAGTAAATACCGAAGCATATAATTCATCCAGTCTCTCCGCTATAGCCTTGCCCCTCTTAAGAATCTTCTTGGAAGGAAGAGAGCCAGGATTGGGTTTGATATCACAAGCTGAGAGAAAGAGTACAAGGAAGAGAAGAGGAGACATGATGGTGATGAAGGAAGATGCTTTCAGAGAGAATAAAGATGGTGGAATGAGTGGAAAAGAATATTGAAGCACAAGAGCAGATGACAAGGTGGAATATAAAATGGATGGATAGGTGAACGAAGTAGGAATGGGTGATGTAAGCTAGAGGTTTGAAGTTATCTTAATGAAGGGAAAAGACTGGGGAGAGTTGGCTTCAAGAAAATAAACTGTTGTAGAGCCATAGAAATAGATGGAGAAGGGAAACTACATATCTGGAGGGTATGGTATGACATGTGTTTTTTGGCAAGCAGTTGGATTGAGCTTGGGGTAGCAGGACTGGAAGCCCCAGTTGGGTGTACCTGGGAGTAATAGTGTTAATGAGAACCCCAGGAAGACTATGGGAACCTTATGGTGAAATTTAGACCATGGGATTGGTGGATGAGGGGAGGTGGGAGGGAATAAAGTCAGCCGAATAAAATTAGCTAGGGACAAGAGGAAAAAGAGCTTATTAGTGGGTTTGTGGATATAATGAATAAAAATATAGATAAGAAATCAGGAAGCATTGCTTTCAAAGTCTTCTTTTTTTTAGAAGTGCTCTGCTCCCAATATGTGTAAGAGAAAGAGACTGTAAACTTGCTTTCCTGGTTACTTTCTTTGTGTTCCTAAGTTACTCCCCTTCCTGCAAGGCTTCTGGTAAGGAGAGCAGTTTGAAACAGCGTCTTCTCTTATTTTAGAATTGTTCACAATATGACAAGTGAAATCCAGCTGTTCCAAGTCTACTGATTTTAGCAGTGATTAGCTTCCAACCTGTGTGACATAGAAAGAGACAAACTCTGTTTTAATTATGTTTTAATGAGAAAACAGAAATGAAGCTTCTCCTTTATGAGCATGGGCAATACAAGTGGGGGGTAATTTTATAACAAGGGCATCACTGCCCATGTTCTAAAAAGGTGCCTATTTTAAGCTCATTTTATAAAGGCAACATAGGCATCTATGGGGCTTGTTTACTAAGCCCTATGCTACTAACACAGGCTTGGGCCGCATTACTAACGTGGAGCACTGCACTAGATGCAGAGGGGTGGGGACAGCTGCCCACCTGAATTAAAAGTGGTACTCAATGTTCATATCACCTCAGAAAGCAATTAGTACCACCCATTGTGTTGACGGTTGTTGCACCATATGTCTATAAATTTGGCACCCAGCCCCAGTAGTGTACAAATCTTCACTCAGAAATTTACACCTGCTGCAAAGAAGGTATAAATGTGTATATGTACACAGGTAGTTTATAAAATACATAGGTACATCACAACTCCATCCTTGCTCAGCCTGAACTATATCTTTGGGAATGCTTATGCAGGGATTGTGTAAAAGTAGGCACACTTTTTCCCTTCATCTTCTTTTTCTGTGTAGACTCCTGTACAATTTTCTAAAAGCCCTTTTCCATATGTAAAACATGCTCTATGCAAGGAAAATGCTTTCTAATACAATTATTTTCATTTTCTTCCTACATACCTGGCATATAGCGGAAATGCTTATTGCCAACTGGAGTCAGACTTTGCTCTCAGAATATTCTTTGAAACTTGTTAATGACTAACCAGAACAATAAAAAAAGATCCAGATTCATTGGCAGTCAAAAGTAAAACTTCTTGGATCGGTACTAAAACTTCCGAGGCATGGAGGGTAGATAAATTGCTACTTGTCCAGAAAGAGTCCAACCCTTCTGCTACAGTGATAGTGAAGACCGAACAGAGAGCAAACAAGGTTGTAGTGTTCCAACAGTTTAGCATCTAGACTCAGGGATAGTTTTTCTTATACTTTGTGGAACCAGTTGTTATCGTATATTTCGAGAAGTAACAAAAATGTGTTCCACCACCAGCAAGACTTCCAAACTAGCTTACTGTATCAAGGGGACCTTTGTCCATTCAACTGACTACTCTCCTATGGAAATACTGCAAGATCATATCATTGGAGTCAACTGTAATGGAAAAGTAAGTGATTTAATTATGTATATATGGGTGAAGTGATGCTACAAGTGTTAAGAGTCTAGGATGGTATACTCTGTATATGGAAGCATGGTTTAGGAGGGGTCAGTGGACACAGTCTCTGGTATAATTTGGAAATGGGAGGAAGATACGAGGATTATTGGAAGATGAAGTCATTGATATCTCTGAGCAGATTTATAAATTGGTGGAATATGCTGCTCTGAGAGAATTTCAATATCCTGTAAGTTTGCTGCTTTCCTCAGTAAAGGACATCAAGTAATTGGATACTCATAATAGGGTGGCTTCCTACGTGAGATCTTTCCTCTGGAATTCCTTCACCAAAGAAATAAGACTGTCCTGCCTTTTTTATTTTTCAGAGAGCTTTGTAAAACCTGGCTGTTTAGTGCCGTTTATGGGGACTGATTGAATCTGATGGCATTTGATACTATTCATTAATTTTTCTGTAATATGTTTTTAAAAAACTTTATCTATGTGATCTGAGAGTTCTTAAGGGGCTATTTTTGATATATAATACTTTTTGCTGCTAAAGTTACTAGTTTATTTTTGTAGCTCTTTGTAGAAGGTGATTTTTTTTTATTTTAGACAGGGCCTGCTTTGCTACTGGTTTTGTTTCTTTCCTCTAGGAAAGACAGCTAATAAATACTATTTGAAGCCATTGCACTGCTAATGTGTTAGATCCTTCCCTTCCCACCCACCCCAGTGTTGAATCTTGCAATATAGACTATATCCTTCATTTAAGGGGCTAGATTATTTTTATTTTTGGGTAGGTAAATTAGAAAACTAAAGAAATAGTCCAAATTTCGGTTCTCTGTGGAAATAAAACAAAATATATTTCAGGGATCTTCGATTAGTAATGTCATAACAAATCCTTGAGGTAATTCTACAAAGAAAACACACTATTATACATAGCCCAGATAAATAAACACATTTTGTAGTTTGAAGAGAGAAGGTAAACTACTGCAGACCTCAATAATATAACCCTGTTATAATGTAAGCAAAGGATTGTTCTAATGCGAAAATTTGTTATCTGTAAACCGCGCTGATACCAAAGAGCGCGGTATATAAGAACTGTAAATAAATAAATAATAAATAAATAAATAATAGGTGAGCAATCAAGTAGGACCATACACAGGGAATATGACAAAAAGTATTAGTTTTCAAATAAAGGTAAGTTTTATTTACGGACAGAGGTGGGACTTGAGTAGGTCTTTTCTCTCATATTTTTCCAACAGGCACCAGAGCCCCAAAAGCAGATGTATGACTGGGAAACATCATATTGCCAAAGCTGTCACCCCCATTGCCACTTCTACATCCATCAAGACAGACAGCCAGATCCAGAACGTGGGACCGGTTCAGTGTACTAGATGCCTTCAGTTTGAATCCCTCAGGAAACAAGTTGAGGAACTGAGAGAGGTAGTGCCAAGGCTGCGAAGCATCTGTGACCATGAGAGGTACATTGAAGAAATGCTTCTAAGATCCTCCAACAGAAGGAAAGGTGACACTGTAAAAAATGATGACAACTGGACACAGATCACCAGAGCCTGCAGAATCAATATCCTGACGCCACCTTCCCTAGAAGTGAGGAATTGGTATGCAGCCCTGGAAGTGGAAGAAGTGACAACATCCCAGGAACAGGAGGTATCAGAGCTTAAAAACTTCAAAGCTGTAAGATCAGCAACCATTAGCATGCAAAGGGTAGAGTGGTTGGTGACTCCCTTCTGAGAGATACAGAGCCGTCCATCTGCTGTCCAGACATGATGCCCCAGAAAGTATGCTGTCTGCCTGGTGCCAACATCTGAGACATTATAGAGAGTTTGTCAAGACTCATTCAGCATACTGACTATTATCTGATGCTGCTCATGCATGCTAGCATGAAACTGAACATAACCGGGTAAGGTGGACGTGGCACTCAAACCCCGCCCTACCCCCATCTGTCACCCCCCCTTTACCCCCCCCCCCCAAAATAACCACACAACACAATTATTGGCATTCAACTGGTCGCAGCTTTTATTTAACCATAAACATTATCAAACCATCTAACAACAACCAACTCCTGACATAACGGTTCCGGCAGCGGGGCTACCCTCACCAGCCATGTGAGTAGCAAAGTGAGTTCCTTCCCGCTTCCGCTGGAACCATCCCCCGGCAACTAGAAACCCCCCCTCCTCCGGCTTCGCCATATTATTAACAAAAGCCCCGAGGGGTTCTCTGGGTTGGGGTACCCCACCCCCGCCCTGCGTGTTGCCAATCCTCCGGACCCCGGACACCTCCGGGATCCTGCCCCCTTCCACCTGCAACACCCCATTACCGCGTCCGCCAGTCCTAAGGGTGGGAGGGAGGGGACACCAGTCCTCGTCCTTCGCCTCGTCGAACTGGCGTCCTGCTGGCGCGCTCCCGCCTGCACCGGTCCCCAGACTCTCTTCGCCTGCATTCATTGGCTCCCGCGCCTTTCACTCCCCGCGGGAGCCAATGAATTTAAATCCTGCTTTGCCGCTTCTTTTTGCCCCTCCCGCACCTCCTCTGAATTGCGGGCCGGGGCCACGCACCACACCGCCCCCCTGATTAACCGCGGCCTACCGGTACGTGGCCCTGCGGCCTTCTCGTTTCAAAAGTGTCTTTGTGGCTCTGAGAGAGAAGGTGAAGCAGTTAGGTGCACAGATAGTTTTCTCCTCAGAGGCTGAGAGATTTGCATCCTAGAGATGAATGCCTAGCTGTGTGGATGGTGTTATTGAGAGTGTGTTGACTTCCAAGGGCTGCTGAGAAGAGATGGCATCTAAGGGGAAAAGTGTCTTTGCTACAGACTGGCTAACCTATTGAGGAGGGTTTTAAAGTAGGATCATTGGGAATAGATGAACAAAGCCCCTGGGTAAGTAAAAGTCTTCAAATAAGTAAAAAATAGTATAGAAAAGGGAAAAAAGGGCTACATCTTGAGAGCTGTGTGTACTAATGCCCATAGTATTTTAAATAATGTTCCAGATTTAGAAGCTGTAATGAAAGAAACAGACTTGGATATAGTAGCAGTCATGGAGACATGGTACAAAGAAAACAACGACTGGGACATAGTTATACCAGGCTACAATCTATTCAGGAAAGACAGGGTAGTAAGAAAAGGAGGAGACATGGTGCTATATGTAAAAATAACATTAAATCTACAAAGCTCCTGGACTTATGAGGGAAGGAGGAGGCACTATGGGCTAGTCTGGAAAGAGGGAATGGAAAACCTATTTATACTAAAAATAGAAGAATAGGCTATGAAAGGGGAAATACTATTGGTAGGAGATTTCAATTTGCCAAATGTTGATTGGGATATCCCAGTTACAGTGCCATCTAGAAGTAGGGAAATCTTGGATTCTCTAAAGGGAGAACTGTTCTGGCAGCTGGTAATGAACAGAATTTTCTTAAGTCACACCTGATCATCTGGAGAAGTTGTTAGGAAAAATTTCAAGTTTTTCTTCAAGACTGGACCCTATTCCACCTTGTCTTTTTAAATGCTGCAGATCAGTTATGTTACTGTTTTGTTTTCATTGATTAATAGCTCGTTGGAATCGCTGAATGTAAAGCCAATTATAAGCATGCTGTGGTTTGGCCCATTTAAAAAAATCTAATGCTGATTTAGAAGTACCATCTAAACTTGGAACCGTCCTCAAGCGTGCCATATCTTGCTATGCTTATAAAGCGTATAGTGCTGGATCAGTTTCAGGTTTCAATTCCCATTCAGTGCTAGATCAATCCCAGTTTGGATTTCGAGTGCAATTTAGCATATAACTTCTATTGACCTCTGTAGTTGACAAATGGTTGGCAGTTCTTGGAAAAGGTCAATATGTGGTGGCTGTTTTCCTTGATGTTTCAGTGGCTTTTGATTTAGTGATTCCTGAATTTCTTTTAGATCACTTTTCTACACTGGGTAAGAGTGCATTCGTTTTTGCTTGGTTTCATTCATTCTTTGTTGATTTGAAACAGTGTGTTATGATAAGTGAAAACATTCAGGATGGTTTAAGTTGAAGTGTTGTCTTCCTCAGGGTTCCGCCCTTTCCACTATTTTCAACATATATTTGAGGCCACTGTGATTGGCTACAGGCTTTGCAGACTGAGTACTGTCTTTATGCTGACGACATTATGGTGCTTCTGCCTGTTCTAGACTGTTGATTTATCATTGACTCAAATGAATTTATTGGTACATTTGCCTCTTTGCTGTTTCAATTACAGTACCGATTTTCAATTTCATTCAGATTTAGAAACTGAAGAACAGGAAACTGTAAAGCGGGTTGGCTACCTGGCTATTATATTAGAAACAGGTCTATTATTTCGCCCCTATATTAGGAACTTGGTTTGAAAGTCTTTTTTTTTTAATTTTAGGGAAGGGATTTTGCCGTTATATTTTCCACTGTTTTGTTACCCAAAGTCACCCAAAAAGCCACAGTCCACAACTGATACAAATTTCATGCAATATGGGCAAAAACCTAGCCCAGCTGGGTGAGAAAACCAAGAATGGGCAACTGTTGGTAGTTTCGAGGCATCAAACTGGTAAGCATGGAAGCAGTGAATCACTGAAAAGAACCTGCAGAGAAACAAATGTCACCAGGCAACATGTTTGGTTAGCATACTCTGGCATGATAAAAATATGCCTCATGGAGCATTACCAAGCAACACTGCTAAGAAGGGCATGGTTCAGGCATCATCACTTGGGAACGCTGCTGTGTGAGGGGAAAACCCCAAAAGGAACAATTAGTTGGTCCAGGTAAGAGACAGGAGAGGGTAGTAAGGAAGCTGTCAGAGGTGAAAGAGCTTAATAAAAGTTGAAAACATTTTTAAGAGAGCAGTGTACATGATAGAGTGACTACTAAAATAATATTTGGGTTGCATAGGTAAAAAGTGTCAGACTGCCTTACTGAAACAAAGTAAGGTGTTGAAAATAGAACAGACAGAAAATAAAATCTTGGTGACATTATTTATTAATTTGGTTTTTTTCTCAGAAATGACTATGTCTAAGCTGCACAGACATCTTTTTTTGTATACCTTTGAACATACTATTAGAATATTATGATGACATACAGTTGTAAAATTTTCAGATATTTCTCAAGATATTGTTCACACCATACCTAAAATGCAAGAGTGCCAATAATGTTGACCACAACTTTCAACTGAGGCGTTTAAATAGCGGCCAGATGTTCAGTGGCAATATCCAGATAGCAGCTGCTGCTATCTAGATTCAGCGCCGCTATCCAGAAAAGTGTCGACATTATCTGGATAGTAACGATTTTCAGTTGGCACTTACCTGTATCTGGATAGCAACATAGGCGTGAGTTTCATATGGCCTAAGTTATCTGGATAAGTACCAGCTGAAAACTGCTGCTATCCGGATAAGGTCAATACTTGTATAGCAGCCGTACAGCCCCCGCTCCACCTACGAACCACCACTCCACTAGGGCGTGTCAATTTTAGAGGAAGATTTTTATTTTTCCAAACTTTCCAAACTACTACTGACCAAATTATGCAGTTTTGCATGCTGAATCTAAAGCTATCTTCAGAAATTGCTTAAAATGAATCTTACCTACATCAAATCACAGTTGGAAATATGTGGAAATGAAGTAATATTTATTTAAACATACAAATAGTCTGAACAACACCTGTAGCAACATAATTGTCTTTAAAATGTCATTTATGCAGTTAATTTAATGTTATTTAACAAAATCCAGCAAAGAAGCCATCTCTTTTGCTTCTGTTTTGGCTTATGAGCTCCCTGCTGATCATCTGACCCCTAATATAATATTCCCTCCTCTCCTGATTGTACACATGTCCAGGAGCCTCAGTTGTCATTTGTAAATACCTTTCTATGGACTGGGTGTGTGATGACCAGTCTAGAACCACCATGGGCTTGCTCAGAAATGCTTTGATCTCTGCTATTGTCATGGTACAGGTAAGAGGAGGCTCAGAGACTCCAGAGCTCCAGTAATTGGGTGAGTGTAGTTGCCTCAGTGTTGATGGATGGTGTTTTCCTGGGTCTCACACTGCTGTCTCCAAGCTGAGTCTTCTCATCTCTTTCACCTCTGATCTTCAATATCTTCTCCACTGCATCTCCTCTCTCCTGTTCCTCTTCACTGCACAACATAGCTTGCAGAACAGACTCACAGTAACCATACCAAGCTGAACTTCTCATTGTAGGCATGACTATCTTCTTTACCTCTTCACACTGTTGAAAGAACAGTTGCAGCTGGAAAAGGAGATGATTGGGGCCTTGTGTCCAATTGCTATTTATTTTTGTATTGAACCAGTTCACCGTGTAAACCCCAACACAGAACTCTACAATCATTCTTAAGTTTTTCAGATTTTTTCCTTTCAGATTATGCTTGGAAATCCATATTCTCATGAACCTTAGAGCTTTTGTAAGCCATCTGCTATGTGACACAGGTCCTATTTCCAACAGAGCCAGATCCTTTGGCAAGACACCTGTTCTAACGGCAGTTACAATTCTGTAGCCATAGTTTGATCTGTGCTTAAGTCTTTGATCACTTCATTGCTGAGCTGAGGAGATCAGGGCCAACAGAGATCTTAGTAAAATCAGGATTTATTTACAGTTCAGTAGCAGAATCCAGCATTTTTCCTATGGGACCTGCCCATTTGTTGTTGCTTAATGTCTTGCCATCTAAAGCAGTCACCAAGTGCCTCAATGGTAGTTTGCCTGTGTGCAGGTCACAGACAATCCACACCAGCTTCCTTTGTAGCTTCTCCTCAATATAATGCATCACTCCTCCCTTCCCAACCAGTGTTTACATTACAGGAATCACCTCCAATAGCTTGAAGAGTTTTTTCTGCTCCTCTTTCTCTCAGCCATGCAACCAAATTATCAGCAATTATTTCTGCATGAGTCTTCTCTTTAGTTGCTCTTGCAGGAACAAAATGCCACAGATATCTGCCTTCTGGCTCCATACAAACTGTGTAATGTTCCTCTTTCACCGTATCTGGATACATTTTTGCCATTTTCTTCTGCCTTTAACATGAGCCTGGTATCATCATGACGACCATCAAAGAAAGTGCAACTGATGCCATTCTGCTGCAGTTCCTCCTCAAACTGTACCTCCAATTTTTTCATGATTCTTGCTTGAGCCCTCTTCACCTTGCTGTGATCAATCACCAAAGCAGTGTCCAAGTGAGTGATGAGGCAGCAGTAGCAATCTCTGCTGTCTCTTTCAGTCCAGTATGGTGTCTTAAACTGGCAAGGGTTATGTTGGTTATAGCCTCAGTATTATATTTTGACCTCTTCCTAGCTTTCTCTAGAGCAACGGGAGCTTCCTCCATTGGTTCTTCCGCCACATCTTCCAAATCTCCCTCTTCTACTTCAAACACAGATCTCTCCACCTGCTGTTTTTTCTTCACTTTCATCCTCCACTTTTCTTCATTCTCCTTCCTTTTTGCCTGCCTTTCCTTCTGTGATTCTGGTCTTCTGGTCTCAGGGAGATTATCTGGTCCAATCTGATGAGGTCCAACACTCCCAACTTTCTTTCTTTGACCTTTTATAAAGGCTAAGTCAATCACAGAAATCTTCTCTCTGCTGCAGTCATAAAGTATGTGTATTCCACTGACACAGGCAGAATTGCATCCCACATCAGTACAACTCTTTATCTCACACTGTCAAGTGTCTCCATAAATCTGTCTTTCTCTTCCAGTTTTGCTCTGCCCACAGAAACTTTGCTGGCTTGTTCCCACATGAATTTCCAACTTTTCTTTAATCCTAACATGGCTGTTTATAACAGGACCACTGAATATTGGATTTGCTTTGTACCACTGAGCAAGTAATCCAGTCGTTAGGTCATTGACCAGTTTATCAGTGCTGTAATTCTGTCTGTCTTGATCACTGAGGTCTCTCAAATACAACCCATATCTAATGAGATCCCTGACAGTTGGTAGTTCAGCTGCAGGTAGTTCTCTGCCTGATCCCACCAAATGATGTAAATGAGTCCAAATGTGCAGTCTTGTTTTTCTGTTGGACATTTTCAATATAAGATTATCGCTATGATGATGCTATGTTGAAAACCTATGAATGAGAAAATGAAACTAATGTGTTAGTGCCAATATGAGAACATAAGTAAGATAAATTGATAATTGAGGCACAGAGGGCATTAATATGCAACGCAAACATATAAAAACTATTATTAGAGCACTTAAACATATTTCAGCAATTTGTGTATTCTTGTGTAATTTCCTAGAAATTACAGGTAGGTAGTGGAGGAGTAGCCTAGTATCCAGAAGATCAAGGGTTCAATTCCCACTGGCACTCCTTATGACCTTGCCATTTCCTCGGAAGAAAAGGCTGGCAATCTACCTCCAGTGATACATTGCTAAGAAAACCCAGAGGTAGCTGGGTCACTTTGAGTCAACACTGACTTGATGGCACTAAAAAAACAACAACAGGTAGGTAAATAACATATTATACAAATTTTAAAACTAGTAGTTGACTTGCCATATTAAATTGTACCATTCTTTCACTAGTGTCTTTTAAAATTATGACATCTCCAAAATTGACAAACCCTACCACTACACTAACCGGATAGTACAGGGGCGGTCTGTGGAGATATTCACCAGTACTATCATGATCTGAACCAGCATTATCTGGTTTTGAATATTAGGCCCCTAGATTTCTGTGGCTCCTCACTACCTTTTCGCTTATCTCACTCTACAGTCCTCCTCGGGAACTCTATTCCTCTGCCAGATCCCTTTTATCTGTGTCCTTCTCGTGTCCTTCTCTGCCACTGCCAACTCCAGACTTCATTCATTCCATCTTGCTGTTCCCTATGCCTGGAACAAACTACCTGAGTCTGTGCATCGGACCCCTTCTCTAGCCCTATTCAAATCCAGGCTAAAAAGCCACCTCTTTGAAGTCGCTTTTGGATCCTGATGCTCCTCACTCTCTTGTCCATTGCTTATGTGACTCTAATCCCCAGGTTCGCTATATGTTTTGTCTTGATTAGACTGCAAGCTCTGATGAGCAGGGACTGTGTCTTACATCTATATGTGCAGCGCTGTGTAGGCCTTTTAGCACAATAAAAATGATTAGTTGTAGTAGTAGAAGAAATATAAAACCCAACCAGCCCCAGAATATGGTAAAATACAGCTTTCTCATACTTCACTGGCACTTGAATCAGTAATAATTAAAAAAAAAAAACCAAAGAGAATATCCTGGAAAAAATCCAAGATGGCTAGATTAGTAGAGCTCGATTTTCAAAAGACTTTTTCTCAGTTTACAGCTCAGTAAACTGTGTAAATGCCTTAAATCGGGATATTCGACGGCATTTATGCAGTTGGTGCTGTTGAATATCCCCTTCTAACTCCCTTAAGCGCTCCGATGCTATCCTGTTAGCATTGGGGTGTGTTGGGGGCGTTCTGTGGGAGAGCGGAGGCAGTGACGAGTGATAACGAGGCAGCAGCGATATTGCATACTCCCTGGTTAGCGATCTTACATACTCCCTGGTTAGCGATATTGCATACTCCCTGGTTAGCGATCTTACATACTCCCTGGTTAGCGATCTTGCATACTCCCTGGTTAGCGATCTTGCATACTCCCTGGTTAGCGATATTGCATACTCCCTGGTTAGCGATATTGCATACTCCCTGGTTAGCGATCTGCGCCAGAAAGATAGACAAGGAAAACTCTCGCCTATCTTTAAGGTGCAGGAGCTAACTGGGTAGCAGGCAATATCGCTGCTGCCCTGTTAGCTTCAGCGGCTTCTGGTGTGTGTGGCAATCCACGGATATTCAGTGCTCTCACAGCAGCCATTGAATATCCAGGTTAGGGGTCAGTGGGGAGGACTATGTGCCAACAAGGCGCATAGCCCTTTGAAAATGAGCCTAGCTCAATATCAGGCCCATAGTTCTCAATGCAGTTCTCAGGGACTGCTTGGCTGGTCAGGTTTTCAGGATATCTACAATGAATATGCATGAGTAGGGCTGATGTTAGAACATAAGAAATGCCATACTGAGTCAGACCAAAGGTCCATCAAGTGCAGTATCCTGTTTCCAACAGTGGTCAATCCAGGTTCCCAAAAGGTAGACAGATTTCCATGCTGCTTTTCCGAGGATTATGCAGTGGATTTCCCCAGTCCGCTTTCATAATGGTTTATGGACTTTTTTTCTAGGAACTTATCTAAAACTCTTTTAAATCCAGCTACATCTTTACTACATCCTCCGACAATGAATTCCAGAGTTTAATTATGCACTGAGTGAAAACATATTTTCTCTAATTAGTCTTAAATGTAGTACATTGTAGCTTCATTTTGTGTTCCCTACTCTTTCTGCTTTTTGAAGGAGTAAACAACTGATCTACTTTTAGCCATTCCACTTCACCCATTCTTTTATAGACCTCTATCATATCTCCCCTCAGCCGTCTTCTCCAAAGCCCAACTTCAGGCTATGGCTCCTTCAGATTCAGGCAAGATTTGGCGCCCCCTGTGGCCTTAAATCTTACACTGCCAACTAAGCACGCACCCATCCTATCCGCACACACAAGTTTATCATACTACATTACTAAATACCTTCATGTTATATGTTACCTTTAATTATACTGTCTAAATGCTGTTATGTAACTGTACTGTCTAAATGTTTACACGTACCCTAATGTTAAATGTAACCCTCCAATTGTGATGTGATGTGACGTGACCACCTTGATTGAAGGATAAGGTGGCATACAAATCTGTCTAAATAAATAAATAAAATATAGGCATAGGGCAATTGCCCTGGTTGCCACCTCCTAATACCAGCCCTGTGCATGAGACAGACATTGTATGCAAATCTGTCTTGCATATTCATTGTGAATACCCTGAAAACCTGACTTGCCAAATGATCTCTGAGGTCTAGTTTGAGAACCTGTCACGCCCATAGCCCCTTACATGTGTATGGAGGGGCGTGCTTGTTATATAGTGTTCCCCAATTAAGCAATGTTCCAGACTGACTATCTTGCAAAGGATTATGGTAATGGTAGTCCAGTCATGCAGTGCTTGCCTTGGAGGTAAATGAAGACTATGTAATTGGCTCGAGTGTAAGGCAATGACAGAATATTTATTTATGAGGTAAATCCAAATGCACACAGATTCACTTGGTTACACCATAGGATGTATTCTCCAGGATTTTATATTCAAAATAACAATACAACTGAAAGGTAAAGCAAGTATCTTGTAAAGTCCATTAACAACAGAAAGTCTTTCTCTCAGTCACTGCTGACAAACCTGCTCAGCAGTGCTGGTGTAACGGAAACCAAAAAAGTAAAAGCTTCTTCACAAAAACAGCTTTTCTTTTCACATTCAAAGCACTTTTGTATCCAACGTGTGCATAGCCTGAGCTGTGTGCTGCTCTGATACCAGCTGGCTAACAAGCTTCAATCAACAGCTCTTCTCCTTCTCTGCACAAGTATTTACACAAACTTCTAGTGCCAGTTACTAGAATGTTTCCTTTTTATGTTTGATCCCACTTTCAGGATTTCTCTGTGCTAGCAACCTTGCATAAAGAAGAGTCCATGAGATTATCATCTTCCTCTGTAATTATAGTTTGTTCTTCTATTTGCATAGGTTCTATTTCAGGGTCTGGATCAGAGGGCTTTATTAACTGACCTTCATTAGGACAGGAACTGTGTCTAAACACTTTGCCTTGCTTTAGGTTAGACAAACGTTCATAGTTCATACCTGAGTTAAAGCTGGCATTAGGCTGTCCTCTCAAATATTCTGGCCAGTATGCATTGGAGCTTTTATAACCTGTCCTCCAGTCTATATTCCTGGACCTCAGGGTGTATGCTCCATACCTTTTCTTAGGGTTCCCAGCTGAAGTTCTCTAAGCCTTTGGATTTCCCCAATCCCTTGAAGCTGGCTTCTCCCAGGAATCTCTCCAAGAACATGAATCTCTCACAGCTCTCTCCTTGCTCTCACGCTTGCCTTCAGGCTTGCTCTCAGGCTTGCCTCCTCGCTCCTTTCCTCGCTCTCCTCGTCTGCCCTCTGCATATTCTGTTCTAGTTTTAAAGTTCCCAGTTTCCAACCCCTCCCTTTCAGTCCTCAGGTGTTGGTGGTCAAACTCCCTCCTGGCAGCTGAGTAATTAGGAGTGACGTAAGGGTTTCTCAATCTGGGCTTATACTCCTTCACCTCATCTCCACTAGGGGCTCTCTGCAGGCCACTGCAGCCTGGAATAACATGTCTTTTAGGTAAATATGCAGTTTTATTCCTGTGACCTGCCAAAACAGGTCCCTTGATTAGGGTATATTCCCTTCCTTTATCACTATTCTCTGGGCTCTGGGCAGCTTCCTCATCACAAACCACTGTGCTAGACCACTACAGAAAGATAGTGTTCCAAGGAGTCATGGTATCTGCAGGATTTTCCTCCAGTCTGCCGCCCCTCCCCCCCCCCCCCCCGACGCTATCTAAACTAGCAGCTATTCTTTCTGAGGCAGATGAACCAGAAATACAATGGAGTAGGACAAAACTGCTGGAAGTACCACAGTAACAACATTGCAACACATCATCATGTCAGCCAGAGGAGAGGAGAATAATTCTAAGAGACTGCATGCACACCTACAAAAAAGGAGAGTGTGTAGGAATCACAGAAGGTCACTTATTTGTTCTTAGGGAAGTTTTGGAAGCTAGGGATGCTAAAGGGATTCTAGGAACTGCCATTTGTACCTGCTTATGTTGTCAGACGGCTGCCTGGGTGAGAATGTTCACAGTCTTGCAAGTGCATATGTCAATATGATTTGCAAGGGATTGTGGTCAATGCAGTCCATTCACACCAGACACAGCTGCTCACAATAATTTAGTTGTGCTCAAGTGTAAAGCCAATAAGATATTTATTTATGGGGTTATTTCTCCCAACACAGATATGCTTGGTAGCACATAAATCAGGTTACTTGCTTTCAGTGTTAAACTTGAAAAAACAAAATCAGGAAAACAACATTTTAACTTATCAGGCAATCAAAGCAAAAGAAATAAGACCTGGTTGGTAACAAACTGGTCTTTTCTGTAGGCTTTAGCTAATATTCTCTTAGCAATGTATCAAACAACAAACCAAAAGCCACAAAGAAAGAAAAAAAACTGTTCTTTTCAGGTAAACTTCTTATATCTTCCCACATAGATTCAGAAGTGATTCTCTCAGAGCTCACAAGCAATTAGGTAAGGCTCAATTGCTAGCAGTTATCCAGCTGAAACCCCTTAGCTGGCTTGCTTTCTACTGCGTGGCTAAAAATCCTACTCAGGAGCTTTTCTGAGTAGATTAAAGAACAAGTTTGTATTTCTTTGTGATGGTTGCTGTACTTTATAACAGAAAATCACCAAAGGAGTTTAGACAGAGAGCAGTCCATGTAAACAGATTCTTCATCTGCTATCACCCCCTCTTCTTCAACAAGCATGGGTTCAATATCATGGATTGGCACAGATGAATCTCCCAATGGAGCACTTTCAGGAGAATACTTGTTTCCCTGCTGTCTTTCAAGGTTATAGCTAGGGCATAGATCAGTGTTCATACCTGAGCTTCCATTGCTGTTAGAGTTCCTCTATATAGCCTGGCCAGTATGTAGTCCAGTTCTTATGTCCAGCCTTCCAATCCAGATCCCTGGACACTGGTTCTCTCTTCACATACCTTCTGGCATGGGTCTTAGGGTCCCTTCCACATGCAGCCGTCTCCCTCACAGGTACCGTCTGGAGATTCCTAGCTCTGCAGCACCATTCCTCTGGCTTTCCCCAGTCCAATGGTGTTTGCTGGCCCTTGGAATGCCTCCCAGTATACGTACTGCTCTGGACTCTTCTAGACCTCTCAAAGGCTTTTCTCTTCCTTCTTCCAAAGGGTTTCTTGCCCTCTCTGTCCGTCCGGTTTGGCTTCTGCTTCTGATGATCCTCTTGATGATGAAGATGATCAAGCTCCAGCTGCTTCTCTGTAGAATAAACTCTACCTTTATTCTGCTTAGATGAGTGCTCCTCCCTAACACAGCGCAGCTGTTCTGGATCAGGCCCTGCCCTTTGAGATGAGTGCTTAGGGATTACCTCATAGCCCTCCTGATTGAACACACGTTTCCCCACCTCAGCTCCTCTAATGGCTGTTGGAAACCTGGTGCATTCTGGGACTGGTAGTCTTTTATGGGAAAATTCTGTTTTCTTATTTCTACCAGAACTGACAGGTTGCTTGTTCAGAGTCACTTCACCTTTTCTATAGCTCCTTCCTGAGCTATGATAAGCTTCCTTATCACAATGTTTTGTACTGGCTGTAAATCTGGAAGAAATTACTTTATGGGTGGCTATGACAGTAAACTACTTTTTATTTGGCAGCATGAAATGTTTTTCATTGGCGTGTGAAGAGTTTTATTTGCTGGAATGCTATCCTGATTCTCAAGGGCCTTGAAGCACTGACTTTCCCCCATCCTGAAGAACCACCTGGGCTATGATGAGTTTGCTAGTTCTCAACAGTCCCCACCAGCACCACAAGAGCAATTCCCCAATAAAAAAGGAGGATGGAGTTACAAATAAATGCATAGTAGCAGCTTTTTAAAAACACAATTTTTTTTCTTCATTAAGTTTTAGGTTTTTAAAATTACATTTACAGACTCCTAATGCTGACTCACTAGCAGAATAAGTAGAGCACTATGGCCACAGACTGACATGAGTTCCCTTCTCTTATCTAAGAAGTTTCTTGCCCTCACTTCTAGCCTACCCTGAGCTGGTATCAGGCCTGGGGGAAGTTTGCAAGTGGCTTTTATGTCTAATTCACAGGAACACCAGTCTAAAGGTAGGCGGGGCCTCAGAGGACTCAGAAGGACAAAGAGGGGGGATGGGGTTAGTTGGTTCATCTTATTTCTTGTTCACTGATGTACACAGTGTTTTGGCACTCTATGCTGTATTTATGAAAACTTGTCAGAATATTGTTTTGAATCACTTTAGGCCAGAGCCGTCCAACATATGGAATGCAGCCCACTTGAGATTTTTAGCCAAAAATAAATTTTACCTAATTAGCTAGAACACATGATTTTGAAGCATTGCGGAATGATTGAGAGATTTTGAGAAGTATAACTAATGCAATCACAGGCTAAAGTATTAATGCGGCCTGCAAACATATGGGGTTCTGATCATATGGCCCACTGTTGAAAACTCTTGGACACTCAGGCTTTAGGTGATTGGCTAATCTGTTTATATCACTGATGTTATGATGCTTGCACTTTATATCTCTAGAACATAATCCCCAAAATAACACAATTGCCGTTCACAGGGCTGGTGCAACCATCAAGCAAACCAGGTGGTCACTTAGGGTGGCGGCTTCTGGGGTTTGGCAATGAGCAGGGCATTCAAAGCTAAACAATAGATTCTGACAGCTAGGGGGGTGTAAGGCTTAAGGTTTGCCTAGGGTGCCAACACTTTGAACCAACTCTCTGGCCGACTGTTCACATAAACAGTCTCCAATTTTCAAAATATCTGATAAAAGACATTTAAGGGGAAAGTAATTGCATCTTAACACCCACTGGAAAATTCTTCAGTACGAGAAGACTTGAAGAAGTGAGAAGGTAATAGTCAACACTTCACAGACATAAGGAACTGTCCGTCTTTCCTTCAGCAGTTTCTTGTGACTGTGATCCATCTCTTAGCAAATTCTTGGCACTGCTGCACAGCACTGTAGATTAAGATGAGCGCAGGAAGTGCGTAGTGGCACATGATTTGTTTTTATTATAAGTACAAGCTAGTGGTGGCGGAGAAATGTAGTGTGTGCGATCTGGAAGCTGCCAGAATACCTGCATAGATCTTAATAAGTCTCTAGAAGAAATTTTATTCATTTTTGCTGTTGGATGGTATGTATTTGTTCTCTTCTCTCATTGTAATATTTTTGGTGACACTGTGTATGTGGCAGCTATTACTATGAGATAATTGAGTACTTTCCTCCCTTGAGGAAATAGTGAGGTTTCTGCAGTCCAGCGGATTACAGGATCCAAGGCAGCATGGATTCACCAGAGGCAGGTCTTGTCAGACAAATCTGATTGATTTCTTTGACTGGGTGACTAGGGAGTTGGACCGAGGGAGAGCCCTAGATGTGGTGTATTTGGATTTCAGTAAAGCCTTTGACACTGTTCCTCACAGGCGACTTATAAACAAACTGAGCACCCTAGGGATGGACCCTAAAGTTACTGCTTGGTTTAGAAATTGGTTGGGTGGGAGGCGACAAAGAGTACAGGTAAATGGAGCTCACTCTGAGGAGAAGGATGTTACCAGTGGTTTACCCCAGGGATCTGTCCTTTGTCCGATTTCTTTTTAACATCTTTGTTAGTGAAATAGCAGAAGGGCTGTCGGGTAAGGTTTGCCTCTTTGCGGATGATACCAAAATCTGCAATAGAGTAGACACCCAGGAAAGTGTAGATAACATGAGGAGGGATCTAGCTAAGCTTGAAGAATGGTCTAGAATTTGGCAGCTGGGATTTAATGTTAAAAAATGTAAGGTCATGCATTTGGGCTGCAGCAATCCAAGGGACAATATAGTATAGGGGTGAAGTACTTTTGTCCACTAAAGAAGAGCGGGACCTAGGCGTGGTTTTGTCTGATGATCTTAAAGTAGCTAAATGGGTAGAAAAGGCGATGGCAAAAGCTAGAAGGATGCTTGGGTGCATATGGAGAGGAATGGCTAGCAGAGAAAAGGAGGTGATAGTGCCTCTGTATAAGTCTTTGATGCAACCTCATTTGGAGTATGGTGTGCAATTCTGGAGACCGCACCTTCAAAAGGATGTGAACAGGATGGAGTCGGTGCAGAGGGTGGCTACTAAGATGATTAGTGGTCTTCATTATAAAGCATATGAGGACAGACTTAGGGATCTTAATATGTACACCTTAGAGGAAAGGCGGGATAGAGGTGATATGATTGAGATGTTTAAATACCTCCGTGGCATAAATGTTCAGGGAGAGAGCCTCTTTCATTTGAAAGCAAGTTCTGCTACGAGGGGACATGGGATGAGGGTGAAGGGGGATAGATTCAGGAGTAATATGCAGAAATATTTCTTTACTGAAAGAGTGGTGGATCCGTGGAATAGTCTCCCAGTGGCGGTGGTAGAGATGAGGACAGTAACTGAATTAAAAAAAGCATGGGACCAACACAGAGGATCTCTAAAGATAAAAAGGGGACCGTTGTAGTTGTTGATATGGAAGGACAGACTAGATAGGCCATGTGGTCTTTTTCTGTCATCATGTTTCTATGTTTCTATGTTATGTTTTATTGTTTTATTGTTTTATTTTGCAGTATTATTCATTGTTTTGTATTATGGGATGTACAGATAAAAAAGTTGAAATTAAAAATAACTGAGTGCAGTGCTTCAAAGGCACAACCAGGCTGGGGAAAAACTAGAAATATCAATTTGTATGACAATGGTAAGGCCGCGGGCCCCCGTCCCCGTTGCCGCGTTTAACCGGGGGGGGGCGGCAGGGCGCTCGTGCCCATGCTCCGGGGGCGCGCGGGGTGAGGAGGGGGCCTTGGGGTTCGGCGGCTTCATTGGCTCCCGCTGGCGTTTGAACGCGCGGGAGCCAATGGGGATGGCTGAATTTCTGGCGGTTGGGGGGGAGGTGCGGGGACCCGGCGATGATACAGCCTTTTAGAATTTTGAGGCTGGAGGTGCCGGACGCCCGCCCTCTCACCCTTGCTTGGGGGATGCTCGGTGTATTTATGGGTTCGTGGGTTGTTGCAGCTTGGGGGGGTTGGCGGGATCCCGGAGGTTTCCGGGGTCCGGAGCCGGAGGCAAGCATGAGGGCGGGGGTGGGGTACCCCTGACCCGATTGATCCCTCAGGTTTTTGCTCATAATATGGAGAAGCCGGAAGAGGGAGGGCGTGGAAAATGGTCGGGCCTGTACCCGGCGGAAGCGGAAACGGCGTCCACCTTGCTACTAACATGGCTGGTGGGGGCCCGCTCTGCTTGGGGGGGGGGAGTTATAATGTGTTGAATTGTATTGGTTGGTTTGTTAAAAGGACATTAAAGCTGCGACCAGTTTTTAAGTCCAAGATTGTTGTCATGTGTTTTTTGTGGTGGAAGATAGTGGCTGAGGAGGACAATTAATGGGGGTGGCGTGGAGGGGCGAGAGACGACGCTGTCCGCCTTACCCGGTTATAATGCACAAAGTATATGAAGAGTGGTTATCTGCTCTATTGTCCTTTCCTTCTGATTTAGGAAGGGAAATGATAGGAGATGGGCAATTAAATTCAAATCATAAATGGTTTAAAATAATATTAATGTTCTCAATTTTGTTTAGATTGAATTTATTGAAAATGCAAGTAAGCAAACAGATCTGGCAAAGAAGTGGAGATTCGATGAATCCGACATAAGAGAATTAGGCAGCCAGTAAGTATTTGCTTTTCATATATTTTATCAATTTGGCCATGTTGTGTTCTTTTGCAGAAATGTTGATTTTTTTTTCTGTTGACAGGCTGTCACTAAGAGATTCTAAGACCAAATGTGTACAACATTGTAACGACATAAGTTTGGGTCACCCTGTATTTAGACTCTTGCTTGAACCCTATGAGAACGATGCTGTTGAAGTATGGATAAATTAGGAAGGGTTCAATACAGATAGGGTGAGGAGAGAAAAGATTTGGCTGTGCTCTAACTTCAAGAAGAGGAAGATCGTGAATCTGCAGTTGAAGAAAATATGAAGAAAGGGGAGGAAAAGCAGAGAATAAGCTCTTAACATATTGTGACATAAATAATGTCCATTTGTTAAACTAAATTGACAAACTTACTAGTTTAATTAAGAAAGTAAACTTTTAGAGGAAAGCACAGTGCGTGCTCCATTCTCCATCTAGGATAGGCAGGGAACTAATCACATACTTGCTGGTAAAATGCAATACAAGGGTAAAAATCCATAAAAATTCATGAAGCGAAATGCAAATGCTGTTGACTCACCCAGAGATTTGGGACTTCATTAGGCAAATAATGGCTAAATATTGATTTTTCCCCAGATATCTATTGTCGTAAATGGGGATATTCTGTTAGTGTGTTTTCAAATGCTCCAAAAGTTATCTGGAAGGTTCTGAATAAAGATTTACTGAGTACACAGGAGGTGAAGCCTACATTCCACTGACATTGAAAGCAGAAGTGCCAAACAACACAGACTAAGATTATACAGTAAATAAAAAAGTAGGCCGGTCGGAATATACTGAGGTCTATATTCCGATACTCTTCTGGATAGCAGCACAACTGCTGCTGACTGGGTCTATCTGGCACGTTCAGTGTTACTATCTGGAGAGTGCTGCTGAAAATCTTCCTGACCATCTTGGCACTATCCGTAGCGCTGGGGCAGTCTGTGGATGGGGTGAGGACGTAGCTGGTAATTATCCAATTAGTGGGGATATTCAGTCCGCTATCTGGCTACATTTTTGGAGGAAGAAGGGCGAGAGAGGTACAAGAGAGAGGAGATGCTGGACAATGTGAAGGAGGGAATAAAGAGAACGGGCTGGGAGAAGGGACTGGAGGCTAATACTGATGGATGCTGGGTCTGGGGTGTTGAGTTGGGAGAAGGGGACTGATTTTGGAGGAGGATCTGTATGTGTTTTCAGATAACCATAATGGATATGCATTAGATGTATGTAGCAAAAGAGGGGCATCTCCCCTGCAGAACCACAGAAACAAAGAAGAGCAGGAGAAACTGCCAGTGGAGGACGAGAGCTTTATAAGGTGTCACCAGGTTTGCCCTACACGTGTTTCGGCCTATGGCCTTCTTCAGGGGACTTCGACCTTAGAAAACATGCACATACAAAAACAATAAATCAGAAATACATAAGCAACAATAAAAAGCATTGTCGGCATTCTAAAATACAAATAAAAAAAGAAGAAATGAATTATTAAAAAGGTGCATGCCAAAAAAAGAGCCTAGGAAATGAACATATACAAATATATCATAAACATATATAAATAAATAAATAATATAAATAAGTGTAAAAAAAGTTAAAGTATACAATTGTATATGTTAATGGGTACATAAATAATATAAAAACAAATCAAATATAATAGACATTGTACATCTTACATAAAATTGTTAAAAATCATTTCCAAAATTCGAAACATAATGAAACGTCAACTAAAGTTAACAAAAGAAAGAGTGCATTTAAAATTAAATAGTATATGCAATTTGTCTGATGTTTTTGTTCTTTGTAAACCGCGCTGATGTCAAATAGTGCGGTACATAAGAAATGTTAATAAATAAATAAATAAATATATAGACCATATAGGACTCATTCCATCCTGGATGTCCAGCCCCTCTGTATGTCCGGTATGAGCTGGACGTAAAGAGAGGCTTGCGATTCTGATCCCGCGGGGCACGTCTAGCCCCATGGGATCAGAATTGTGAACAGGTCTATATGTGCAGACCAGGACTGTGATTCAGCCCGGCCTGCACATTTAAACCTGATCCTGGCTAACTCAGTCAGGGCTCTACAATGGAGCCATGGCACCATGGCTGTATTGTAAAGCCGCGATCCTGCTGCCAGACCTCAAAGGTGATTTCCCCACAGCCCGACCCTCGATCTGGCCTCCTAAGGCCAGGGTCGGGCTGCAGGAAATGTCCTCAGGCCTCCCTTGCCCCATCCGCACCCCAGGCCCGAAAAAAAAACGTCCAGGGAAGTTATTCCACCTCGGAGGTGGAATAACGTCCTGCACAAGTCGCTGGCCCTGTACGTACAGGCACCACAGGTAAGGCAAATAATCACGTAGATCACAACACACAGTCCAAGACGTGATTAATGTGGAAAAACAGACCTCAATTTTTTTTTATTGACCTATTAGCAACCTGACACGCCGTGTTTCGTTACCCTTCATCAGGGGTTGATCAGGCAAAGGTACTAAAAACATAGAAACATAAACACATATTCTAAAATACATAATTAAAATAATAAAAACGTGATAAGAACAGATGACTAAAACATATTATAAATGAAATCATACATAAATATGTCTTATGAATAGCACAGATACCTAAAATATGTAATAAATGAGAAGGGTAAAAATGTATAATACATAAATAACAATAAATAAATAATTAAAATCAAATCAATGATCGATTAACTATATCACATAAACATATATACTTGTAATTGTGTCATAATGACCATAAAACAACAATAAATGTATTATGGAGAACTAATATTTATCATGGATAAAACTTTTTAACAAACTACTATCTAAAAAAATTATTATTGTGTATACATGCTAAATTCATAAGAGATAAAATATATTTCCAAAGGAGAGTTTTGCATCCATATAATTGTTGATTCACATGTTTCATCTCCCTTTAGGTTACACTTAAAGTTATGTTTATATGAAGAGAAATCTTAGGGTAGATTCAGTATCTGTGTGGAATTGAAAGGCTCTTTTATTGTTACCGTCCCTTTGAATACATTTTTCTCCGGTCTTTCTTTGTCACAAAGTCAGACTTATAGTTCTAGAAATATTTATAACCTAGCATATTGCCGGTGTCTGTATAGTCTTATATTTATAACATATCAAATAGCATCTCATAAATACAAAAATTAATTTTTTAGAAGCAAAGATGGGGTAGAGATTTTTTCGTTCTTATCAGGTTGTTTTACGTTTATCACCACACAATTATATGGATGCAAAACTCTCCTTTGGAAATATATTGTTGTTTTATGGTCATTGTGACACAATTACATAGATGTGACATCCTTTATCGGCCATAATATATAATATTTTTGCCGATTGAGGTTATAAGTATTTACTATAACACTGTTTGGTTCTTTTGCCATCATTCGCTCCTGCTGCATTCTTGTTTAGGTTTTTTATTCTTTAAAAGAAAAGGGCCAAATACACATATATATATATGTATTGTGTTTCTTAAAATGTTATGTATTTGCTATATACAGTATTTTAATTTTAATGTTGGTTATTATTTTTAGTTGTACAAGCATAATATTTTACAAGGGTCACAAGTTGATGTGTCCTCACTATTCAACACGGAGGTATTTATTGCTGTATTGTATGTGCTCTTTGTCACATTCATTTTTTATTAGTTTTTAATCATTTAGTATATATGTTTATGTGATATAGTTAATCGATCATTGATTTGATTTTAATTATTTATTTATTGTTATTTATGTATTATACATTTTTACCCTTCTCATTTATTACATATTTTAGATATTTGTGCTATTCATAAGACATATTTATGTATGATTTCATTTATAATATGTTTTAGTCATCTGTTCTTATCACGTTTTTATTATTTTAATTATGTATTTTATAATATGTGTTTATGTTTCTATGTTTTTAGTACCTTTGCCTGATGAACCCCTGACGAAGGGTAACGAAACACGGCCTGTGTTGGGTTGGTAATAGGTCAATAAAATAAAATTGAGATCTGTTTTTCCACATTAATCACGTCTTGGACTGTGTCCTGTACGTACAGGCCCAGCAATCGCTCACATAGAGTCTGCCCCTTCCCCACAACCCGTCTAACTTCCCCATACAACCGGCGGGGAAGTTAGATGCCAGTGGGGAAGGCACAATCGTATGAGGATTTTATCAAACATAACTTCTTTTTGCAACTGTTGTGTTTTTTGCTGTGGTTCTTCATAGCAGTTATCATTATTTTTTTATAACATTACTTTTCTAAACACATATTATTACCATTGATATTTAAAGATCTCTTGTCCTATGATATATTGATAGATGTAGCCCAGCGGTAGATGCTCTGCATATGTTGCCACTAGCTGCGAATGGATAGATCAATACTTCTGATAAGCGCGATTTCTACGAGCTGCTATAGATATTTTCCTTTGCTATGTTGTATGTGAGGTCAGACTGGTATTTAACATGTTTCAGTATGGTACAATTTGAAGATTCTGGCCAGTACATATGTTTTCTAAAAGTAGTTTGTTTTATTTTGAATCATTTGACAACAAATATCTTTTAGTGTGAGGTCAGAGTGATGTGTAACATGGTCTTATTTGGCACAGTTTTTATTTTGATTAACCAATTTTTTTAGCTGTGCTTATATACTGCTTTTCACCAGGTCAAAGGGTTTACAGATATATGCTAACAGGCACACTTTATTCCCTTGCCCTGAAGGGCTCACAATCTAAGTGCACCTGAGGCAATGGAGGGTTAAGTGGCTTGCCCAAGGCCACAAGGAGTGGCCATGGGACTAGAAACCCCAGTCCCTCCGGCCTGAGGTTACTTGTCCCTATGTGGGAATTGAACCCCTGGCTCTACAGCCTGAGGTAGCTTGTCCCAACCACTGAGCCACAACTCCCTAGTTTACAATCTAGTGTCTTCTTTAAGCTTTTCTAGGCTTTGATAAGTACGCGGCAGGACTTTTTCTTATGATGTGAAGATTACACAGGTACACTAAAAAAATTTTTTTTTAAACTGCCTCTAATGTTTCGATTGATTTTTACGTTTTTTGGTGTGCTGAATCCAAATCTGGTAACCAATTTGCTCCATCACGTACAGATTTTTTGCTACATTGGGTTAGCAGTTTGAGGTGAACGTTTCAGATTGAGTGCGATCGAGATAAAAGTTTCTTGGATGAATTCTTTATACTAATTGCTTAGTAGTTATTCAAATAAGAATAAAGAAAATTGTAACAAGGCAGCACATAAGAATAGAGTAATGTCAACAAAACACACTGTGATGGTAGCAAAATTGTCTGCACTTAAAACAGCCACATACATGTGCACAAACATTGAGCATATAAGAGCGAGGTTAGACACAAAGCAAAGCAAAGAAATGTGCAAAAAATGTTGTACAGGTATGTATGTAAGAATAGAAAACGCAAACCGCACCATTGCAATACATGAAGACAAACACCCGATGGTGTGAAAATAAAATTCAAATAAATGAGATCCGACACTGTGGTAATAACTAGCAAATTTTTATTTCAAAGTTTAGTAAAAACACGATATTTGTCAACACAGTTTAGATTTTAAAGTCATTCTTGGGTCAATCAATCTCCTGGTGGGCCCGTTTCTTCTTCCCCCGAATGCTTCTCTTGGTGCGCTGCTTGGCGTATTTTTCATCTGGGGTTTCCCGCAGCAGCAACCAGCAGAAATCAGCCATCATAGTGGTGTTCCATCTTCCTTGGTACCTTCTCTCTGCGTCCTTGATGTCCTGGTGAAACCTTTCACCTTGTTCTTCACTGTACGCCCCCAAGTTTTCGGGAAAGTAGTTCACATGGGAGTGCAAGAAATGGACTTTCAGGCTCATGTTACAGCCTTGTTCTTTGAAGGCATTGAGCATCCTGGCAACAATATCCTTATAGTTCTCATCCCGCCTGTTCCCCAAGAATTTGAGAACAACATCCTTGAAGGAATCCCAGGCTTCTTTTTCCTTCTCAGACATTGTTTCAGCGAATGCTCCATCTGAAATGAGTTTCCTTATATCAGGGCCAACAAACACTCCTTCCTTTAGCTTTGCTTCAGAAAGTCGGGGGAACTTTGAGCAAAGGTACCGAAAGCACTCACCATCTTTTGGAAGGGACTTGATGAATTGCTTAATGAGACCCAACTTAATGTGGAGAGGTGGTAATAGAATTTTATCACGAGGTACCAAGCTCTCATGAAGAACATTTTTCTCACCGGGTCTCAAATACTCCCGAATTGGCCAGTCTTTTTTCCCCCAGTGTAGGTCGCGGGCCCGGCTATCCCACAAGCAAAGGAAGCAGGGCTATTTGGTGAAACCGGATTGCTGCCCTAATAGCATGGATAGAATTTTAAAGTCTCCACAAATCATCCACTTATGCTCATCATAACGAATCTTCTGAAGAATCAGGGCCAAATTCTCGTATTTTTCTTGGAGAATAACAGAGTGAGCAATAGGAACTGAAGCGAATGTGTTGCCATTATGAAGAAGAACACCTTTTATACTGTCTTTTGACGAATCAATGAACAGCCGCCATTCAGCAGGATCATACTTGAGTTTAAACTTTTCCATCACTCCGTATATATCGTTGCAAAATACCAAATCTTCCTCTTTGCTGAAATACTTCAAAAATTGTGTCTCGCGGTTGCGGTACCAATAAAATGTTGTTCCTGGTGACAATAGATTTTTCTGTTTAAGCCGAGAACCTAGCAGTTGGGCAGCATCTTTTGGGAGTCCTAAATCCCGGACTAAATCATTCAATTCAGCTTGAGAGAAAAGTTCAGGTTTCGGATCTGGTTCAGTTTCAAACTCGGAAGTACTGGACTCATCGGGAAAAGCCATCTGATGAGTCTCATCATGATCAGAACCGTCCACACAAATATGATCCAAAGATTTTGGTGGTTCAGGCACAGGTACTTCGTTGCTATGAGGCATAGGCCTAATTGCTGAGGGAAGGTTGGGGTAACTTATTACGTTCTTATTTTTTAAGTTGTATCCCTTCACAATGCAAGAGCAAAAATAGCAGTCACTGCTGTGGTCTCTTTGTTCACGCCACATCATAGGTATTCCGAAACGAAATGCTTGTTTTTTACCTTTCATCCATAAGCGTAGATCTTCCTCACATGTCTTGCACACTTTGTGAGGAGCCCACGGTTTGTCTTGATCGCCTAACTTCAAACCGAAATAGGCGAAATATACTTTTTTAATAAATGCAGAAATGTTCCTCTGCCGCTTTTTCACGGTATATTCCCCACAAATAAAACAAAAACTGTCCGGAGAGTTGACGCAACCTCTGGCTCTGTGAGCCATCACAAATACACAGCACTGCAAACTACAACTGTAGTGAACCACTTCGGAATAAAGCTGGATTACGACTGAGCAAACAAAAGGTAATAATGAACTTGCAAGAAACTGAAATTTGACAGGAACGTTCATGTCGCAACCACCGTGTTTGAGCGAGCGAACGAGGCGAGGCGAACAGGAAAGAACATGCGCCAGCGCGAGTACTGGATTTAGCCCCCCGCCTCCCAATTGTCCTGTTAATGTATAAAATGAATACAAAACACTCTAAAATATCATGAGGGAGTGTTTCTAGTTAGTTAACCATTACAACCTCTATTTTGGGCCAAGAAAATAAACTGCAGTCGGCTAAAAAGAAATTATGTGAACATTCCTTATATGGGTAAGAAATCTAATTTTGCAAGAAAACGTGACGTGATGGAACATTTTGGCTATTTTTCCTGGATTCAGCACCCCAAAATCTATAGGAATCAGTTGCAAAACTGGAGGCAGTTTTTTGGTAGTGTACCTGTGTTATTAACACAATGATTTACTTTACCACCATTCATTTTAAACGACAAAGTGTCTTCAATGTTACGTCACTTTGCATATGTAGTTTAAAAGGCTAGCTGTTGGTGCAAGTCTCTTTTCATGTTTTCACTTGGATGCGGCTTAAGAGTTGCTTTGACTGTTTCACCTTATATTGATTTTTTTATTAGACACAATATGGTTATAAGAAAAGATGTAGGAGATTTCTATTGGCTTTTTATTCAGTTTTATTCCGGCATACACATGTGATGACTGTTTGATCTCCTCTAGCCTTCTGGTAAGAGAGCTGCCACAGTTTCCCACGCTTAGTTTGGCGTTCTTGGAACACTATTATGGAAGATTTTTAATATCATGTTGTTAGAACAACTTTCTATATTTACCAACTCACGTTCTCTTTTTGAGATTGATTACTTTCTAATCTATAAAATAAAAATACATTTAATAACAATGATTAAACGAAGCCCCCCTTTGCTTGCTATGCGGGGTAGCCTCTTCAGCAGTGGCAGATGGTATCTAGTACAATTTATAGGTTTTATTTGTAGATTACATAATGTTTCTGGTTTTTATGATCAAATTGAAATATAGGGGCTTGTTTACAAAGCCGCAGTAGCGGTTCGCGGTCGTTATCGGAGCCGCGACCCCATTGATTTCAATGGGGCCACGGCTCCGATAACGACCGCGAACCGCTACCGCGGCTTTGTAAACAAGCCCCATAGTGCTTTTATGTAGAGTACCCTTTGGGCAGAGTCTCTATGTGGGTTCCCCTTCTTCTTCATAGATTAGATAGTGCCCCATGATCTCAAAAATTGTCCACAAATTGTCTTGGTTTGGGTAATGTTTTCTTCCCCCCCCTTTTCTATATTTTCATTGTGCTTTTCTAGATTGGCTGCAATAGTTCACAATTACATAAACAACCAGTGTCTCCTGTAAGTGGTGAGTCCACTGTTTATATATTGTCTATATGCTATTTAATTTTAAATGCACTCCCTCTTTTGTTAACTTTTGTTGGTGTTTCATTATGTTTAATTTTGGAGATGATTTTTAACAATTTTATGTAAGATATATATGGTGTCTATTATATTTGAATTGTTTTTATATTATTTATGTACCCATTAACATATACAATTTTATACTTTCTTAACTTTTTCACATTTTCTTATTTATATTATATATATTTATATATGTTCATTTCCTAGGCTCTTTTTTGGCATGCACCTTTTTAATAATTCATTTCTTCCTCTTTTTTTATTATTTGGATTTTAGAATGCTGAACAATGCTTTTTTATTGTTGCTTATGTATTTATGATTTATTGTTTTTGTATGAATTGTGCATGCTTTCCAAGGTTGAAGTCCCCTGAAGAAGGCCATAGTCTGAAACACGTGTAGGGCAGACCTGGTGACACCTAATAAAGCTCTTGTCCTCCACTAGCAATTTCTCCTGCTCTTCTTTGTTTTTTAGATGTATGTATATTCATACTAGGAAACCGTGTGCTAGAGTTTTAGCACTGGGCTGTAGCAGAGAGGAGTAGAGGAATAACCTAGTGGTTAGAGCACTGGCTTAGTAACCAAATGACTAGGGTTTGATTCCCACTAGCACTTCTTGCAGCCTGGCAATGTACCTCTGGTCACACTGCTAAGAAAACCCAGGAGCTGCTGGGTTGCCAGGAGTCAGCATTGACTCAAAGGTACACATTGCATTTGCATGCAAATGAATATGCAAGTATGTTCCCACCCTTTGCCCTCTCCAAGGGGCTTATGCAGAAAGCCAGCTCTGAAGTCACATGCTATCAACTCTGTATACCTCTATGCAGCACACAACTTCAGCGCCAACAAGCAGAAAGGGTGCATATGCAAATTAGCCACACATTAAACTGTGGCACAAATGGCAGTGTTAAAATGGGAGAGCAAGCCATATGCAGAAGTTTGGTATGCTCTCACAGAGAAACAGGGGCACTGCATGACTAATTTGAATATGTTCCCCAACAGTATTGTGATGGAATTGGGGGCTTTCCTAGATACCTTTCCCCTCCCTGATGCTGCATCCATATTGGGCTGGCTTTTAGTAATTCAAAAGCAATTTTCTTTGTTGTAATTCTGCTGTGAATCTTTGTGACTGAACCATTTAGCTTTCTTAATGGTTGCTAGGTAACACCTAGTGATTGAATCATTTAGAATGCTGCTGGTTGCTATGTGTACGGTGGAGAGACTCCACCACCTATTGCCTTGGTACAGTGGTACCCTGTGCTTTAAAGGGGTAATTTTTATAAACTTGTTTTTGCTTGTAAAACTCTGTTTTACTCACGTAAAACGGCGTTGATAAAATTATTCCAGGGATTATATGTGTAAACGTACATGTGGTGGTGTAGCAGCAAAGTGCACGCAATAAATAAAACCAGGAGTCAGCTGCAGGATCCAGGCCAATTTATTGTGCACAGGCTCAGACAGGAGAGTATCCAAAAAGGACTGAGCAATGGAGTACAGGAGCAAATTCCTTATATACAATTTTTACAGTTTGATACAGGCAAACTTTCTATTGGTCCCAACGCCCCCTGCACCTGTCCAATTGCTGCAGCAAAGTGCAATCAATGAATAAATCCAGGAGTCAATTGACAGGGTCCAAGCCAGTTTATTGTGCACAGGCCCAGTCAGTCAAAGCTTCAAAAGGAACTGAGCAACATTTTTACAGAGACATAACCATTTATACCTCTTTTTCAGTTTGATACATGAGAACTTTCTATTGGTTCTAGCTCGATACATGCAAACTTCTCATTGGTTCCATGCTCCCTGCACCTGTCCAATCAGAAATCCCTCCGGGGCCTAGCAACCAGCCCTTAGGATTGTTCTAACAATGGTGCAGTTCTTGATTTTGATACTTCTCTACTGCAAGGTTATCCCTAGCTCCAGGAATGCATGTATTGAAACATTTCTTTCTTTTGAACACAAGAGAATAATGAAAGACTTATGAATTCATGTAAAACTTCTTATTATGTAGCAGCAGAGCGCAGACAAACCAATGATACCAGGAGTCTGTTCAGAAGGTCCAAATCATTTATTTGTGCACAAGTCTCAAGCAAAGTCAATTTCAAAATGGCTGAGCAATGTTCTTTGGCAATACAACAAGTTTTATAGACTTTTGCTCCATTCTAGGTATAGGAAAACATTTCACTGGTCCCGGTAACCTCCCGTACCTCCCGTACCCCTTCTATTGGTCCCGGTACTGATATGGTTATCCAATTATGTTCTTTGGGTGGGCTCAGCACCTGCTAACCCCCCTTCTAGTCCCAATTACAATGGCTAGTTCACCAACTTGTTACTTTCCTTCTTTCAAGGCCATTGAGCTAGTTTGTACGTGTAGGGAAGCAGGGCTCTAATTTCTCTGTCAGCAGTTTTAAACACATTTCTCTGTATTTTTCCATCTATTCTGCTTGTCTAAGCTAAATCAATGCTTTTACTGAGTTCTAATTCTTATAGCAGCATGTTGGGGGATGTGCAATTCCTATAGGCCTCTCTACAGACTTCATTTACAGGTCAAGCTGGTTAGGCTTGCTTGCTTATGTCAGACACTGTGGATCACAGGCCTTCACCTGCCACATTCCCCCCTTTGATTAATCTCACCCTATTACTTAATAAGGTGTGAGAATTAAATCACTTCAAAATAGTTATACTACGGTCAGAGGATTCTGACTATATGCAGGAGGTTTAGGTTGATATAAAGCCATAATCTTAGTTGCGGTCTTCCGCTCTACTGTACTTTCAATAGCACTATGAATAGAACGCATACAACATGGGATTATACATGGTAATAGTAAAATAACAGCAATAATTATTAGTACTAATATAAGGAAAGTTTTAAGTCCTCCCAGCCATGAAAAAGGTTAGCAAACCAGTTAGGAAACTTTAGTGAGTGCCAAGTCTATACTGGCACATAAGCATGTTTTCGCATATCTTCAGCAAGTTCTTCAACTACATGACCTTTATCATCTATTTTTAAACAACAATTGGTTAAATTCAGTTTACCACATACTCCTCCTTCAGCTGCTAACAAATAATCAAGTGCTAAGCGATTCTGATATATAGCAGTGCGCATTTGAGTACTTTGTCTAGCTAAAAGCGTAAGAGCTTGGCTAGTTTCATTGGTTATTATTTCAACTACTGCTTGTAAGCGAATAATACGATTAATCATATAGACTGGGGTTCGATAGCCCCACATACCATCATCATTCCAAGTGGCAGGCCCATAATATTCAATGATTCTTTCTGGCGGCCAATCATCACCTTTCCACTTCTCCCTCTTGCCTACTTGGAGGGGTGCTGTCTTCTGTCTCAGTGCTCTTTTGTGTCTGTGAGTAGAGTATACTGGGTATCCTAATTGTTCTCCATGTTCTGTGGGTAGGAGAAAGAAAGAAGGTCTGATGGTCCCTAAGACACATGCTCCTCCCCAATGTGGTGGGAGTTGGGCATACGCTCGGTTTCCACAGATCCAATACAGGCCAGGTGGGGCTTGCCAAGCATGGGATTTGGCGAGATTTGTCCATAAATGAGAAAGCTCAGGAAACCTAGCTAATGGGTTAGATGGTTCGGGTTCTTTAATTCCTGACCACCAGGACGTTTTCTTGGTAGTGTCATTATAGAACTTCTGGCTAAGACAGAGCAGCTGTCCTACCTGTTGGGTAAACTGAGGTCCAGTTCTGGCATAGCAAAGATGTCCAACAATTGAGTGCGCTAACACCCATTCGCTAGTAGTCTTGTGTAATTCAGTCTGATTGTATGTCAGAGAATAATTTAATTCTTGGGCCTCCCATGGCCACTGGTCACCCATCTGGGTTCCGCCACAGAAATAACAATTTGAGATTTTAAGACTAGATACTACTGCTCCGGCTAATTCTAAGAATAAATTCTGAGAAGGATGAGGGATCTCAAACTTATTTACATGCATAGCCTCATAGAAAGTGCTATGGATGTGATATTTAGATGACCTGTGGGCTTAGGTATTCAATCTTATATACACAATGGTTCCTGGATCTGATCCAGAACCTGCAATACGTAAACCAAACTTGTATCCTTGTTTCCATACATTAGGATTACGTATCCGTAATTGTAAAGGGTTACAGGCACCTTTCTTACATTTGTCATCTGATTTAGACTTAGTTAAAGTAGCCACTCGATTATCTATAGCTTCATCTACTATACCAGCATTCCATGTAGCATAAAAGACGCATGCCCAATTTGGGCAATAGTAATCTGCTGCTGTTGCAGTACTATATGAACCCTTCTTACCTGTACACTTCCCCCATCTTGTGGCACCTTCTGGGCACATATACTTATGATCATTGCGGTATGCTTTTTCCCAGGTACCACATTTAGAGCGGCTATCTCTGTTTATAACATCACATGCATCAAAATTCAAAACAGCAGGTTTACTAGGATCTTTAAGTGGTTGTGTGGCACTAATTAAAGGTCCATCTGCATCATTCCATCGTATCTCCAACGTGTAATAGGATGGATTCTGATGTGGATTATAGCATACTCTAGATTTACCTTTAGTGCAAATATTTACTTCAGTGGTGTTATAAATACACCGAGTCACTTTACCAGTGCAGGTATAATAAGAATGGTAAATCAAAGTCTGAGTTACTTTCAGTCCAGTTCGAGTAGAAGTAATGCAAGCAGTGCATGGAAGTAAGGCAACCAGGGCAAAGCAAAGGTAAAGATAAATGTTGATTGGAGTTCTTCTGAATCCTCAGCTTGAAAATCTTGACCACGACGTTCTTTTCTTCGTCCCGTTCGCTAATAAAGCAATTCAACGGGTGCTGGGTGTTGATTGAAGATCCTCAAGTTGTCCATCACATATTAACCAACTTAGCAATTTCAGTTGGTTTCTAAAGTATGGTCAATCAATGTAGCATCAAAGTAGTGTGTAAAATCACACACATGAGGTTCGTTGAAACAAACTCTTGCTGTATGGAAAACAGCAATCCTCTTCGAAAGACTTGGCTACTGCAGGGCACTGTGACAAAGTGTCTAAGCTGCTGGTTGCCGTCTCAGAGTAACTCGCAAAGGTGCATCAGGATGCTGTTCTGCTGTCCACTCCTCAGGTTCGGGATCAGCTGCGGGCTTGACTCTGCTGTGGTGGATCCAGGAATCGATTTCTGCTACCTTTACTGCAGTTGGGGTAGACAGGATGACGGTGTACGGTCCCTTCCAATGGGGTTCCAACGGTGTCTTCTTCCAATCTTTGATCCACACCGAGGTACCAGGCTGGTAGGGATGCAAGGGTTCCGTCAAGTTGATAGGCAACTGGTCTTGGATCCACGCATGAAGAGTCTGCAGAACAAAACTAAGAGCTAGGAGTTCTTGCCTGGTTATTTCTGAACCAATTTGGGCTAGACTTCCTCTAATTCCCTGCACTATTGGTGGAGGTTTACCATACAGAACTTCAAAAGGGGAAAATCCTGTTGACTTCACAGGAGCTGAGCGTATTCTGAGTAAAGCTATTGGGAGCACTTGGGGCCACTTCAGGCGTGTCTCCTGACAAAGCTTAGACATTTGGGCTTTTAGGGTACGATTCATTTGCTCAACTTTCCCTGAACTCTGGGGTCTGTATGCAGTGTGAAGCTTCCATTGTATCTGCAAAGCTTTTGCTAACTGTTGAGTAATCTGAGAAACAAATGAGGGCCCATTGTCTGACCCTATTACTGCTGGAATCCCAAACCTAGGGACAATCTCTCTCAGTAAAACTTTGGTGACTTCTCGAGCTTTTTCAGTTCTGGTTGGGAAGGCTTCTACCCACCCAGAGAATGTACAAACTAATACTAATAGGTAGTGATATCCATTGGCTTTTGGCATATCAGTAAAATCAATTTGCAGGTGGTGCATGGGGGTTACACCTCCTGACTGAACTCGGGGTGCTGGTGTGGGACCTTGCTTGGCATTATTTTTGGCACAAATTAAACACTGGCGTGCCACTGAAGCTGATAGGGCTGCTAACATGGTAATGCAGAAATGTGGTCTGAGTGCTTTTTCCATAGCACTTTTCCCATAGTGGGTGGCTTCGTGGAAGGCTTTGACAAAGGATGGACCTAACAATTCGGGAATTACTATTCGTCCTGGGGGTTGACTGCCCTTCGCTGGTGGCAGCTCAATCCACCCATCTTTCAGTACTCCATCTTCTTTGTTACAGTAGTAATCTAATTCTTTGGTGGTATATCCTGGTGTCCATAAGTTTAAGGGTACTGGAAACAATGCTGCCTGCATCGGCATAGCTTGTGGTGTAATTTGTCCTGTCATAGCTGCCTGTCGTGCTGAGGCATCTGCAAACCTATTTCCTCGGGCAACTTCTCCTTTTCCTGCTTGATGTCCTCTGCAATGCATGACAGCTACACGAGTTGGGGCCCATACTGCATCAAGTAACATCAGTATCTCGGGGCCATACTTGACTGATTTTCCTCCGGACGTCATGAGTCCTCGTTCTTTATAGAGAGCTCCATGGGCATGTAGGGTTGTGAAGGCATATTTAGAGTCTGTATATACATTTAGCACCAGTTTGGCACCTAACAGTAGTGCTCGAGTAAGTGCTATCAATTCTGCTTTCTGGGCTGATGTACCTGAGGCTAGAGCTGATGACTCAACGACTTCATGTTGAGTGACTACTGCATATCCGGCGCAGCGTCATCCATTGATGATGAGGCTGCTTCCATCTACGTAAAAGACTTGGTCTGGATTGTCTATGGGCACATCTGTCAGGTCAGGTCGGCTGGAGAATACAGTGTCCATGACTTCTATACAATCATGTTCTGGAAGTTCTTCACTAACAGGTATCAATGTGGCTGGATTCAAGGCATGGCTCACTTCCAGTTGTATCTGTGGGTTTTCACATAACATGCTCTGATATTTCAACATTCGGGAATTGGTGAGCCAATGATTTGCTTTCTGTTCCATAAGGGCAAGGACTGCATGTGGCACAGTGACTCGTAGATTTTGTCCTAGTGTGAGCTTATCTGCTTCACTCACTAACAATGCTGTAGCTGCGACTGCTCTCAGGCAAGGTGGCCATCCTTTGGCCACAGTGTCCAATTGTTTCGATAGGTATGCTACAGGTCGTTCCCAATTTCCCAATTTCTGAGTCAACATGCCTAAGGCATTTCCTTGTGCTTCATGTACAAACAAGTGGAAAGGCTTGTGAACATCTGGTAGTCCAAGGGCTGGTGATGACATCAATTCTTCCTTTAACGTCTTGAAAGCTGTATCCTGCTCAGATCCCCACTCCAGTGGCGACTTTTCTTCTCCTTTTGTGGCTTCATACAGTGGCTTGGCAATTTGGGCAAAATTGGGGATCCAGATTCGGCAATATCCTGCCGCTCCCAGAAAGGCTCTGACTTGCTTTCTGTTAGTTGGGGTTGGAATTCTGCATACTGCTTCTTTTCTCTCTCTGCCTAATTTTCGGCTTCCTTGGGTTATACGAAAGCCCAAGTATTTCACTTCTTTTTGGCATAGTTGTGCTTTTGCTCTGGAAACTTTATATCCAGCTTCATCTAGTAACTGCAAGAGGTCTTTGGTGGCTTGTATACATTCACTTTCTGATACAGCAGCTATCAGCAGATCGTCCACGTATTGGAGAAGCACTCTCTTCCCCGGGGCCACTGGATAGCTTGAAAGGTCTTGATTCAGTGCAGCACTAAAGATGGTAGGCGAATTCTTGAATCCTTGGGGTAATCGTGTCCAAGTGAGTTGGCCCCCTCTTCCAGAGATAGGGTCCTGCCATTCAAATGCAAACAATATCTGACTTATGGGGGCTAATCTTATGCAAAAGAATGCATCTTTTAAATCTAGCACAGTAAAGTGGGTAGCTTCAGCAGGTATCAGTCCTAGAAGAGTATAAGGATTGGGTACAACTGGATGTATGGTCTCAACTGCTTCATTCACTCTTCTTAGATCTTGCACTGGGCGGTAGTCATCTGTTCCAGGCTTTTTTACTGGCAGAAGTGGAGTGTTCCATGGGGATTGACATACTTTTAGTAGGCCATGTTCTAGTAGTCTTTGCAAGTGGCGATGGATGCCTTCAATTGCAGCTCTTGGGAGAGGGTACTGTTTGACATGTACTGGTGTAGCACTAGGCTTGAGAGTTACAATTACTGGAGCTATATGTTTGGCTAGGCCTGGAGGACTGCCTTCTGCCCATACTCCAGGTGGGGCATCAATACTTTTCAAAGTTTGTTCAAAATAGGTGTCTTGGACAGCATCATCACTGTAATATCTCCATTCTTCTTCTCGGGGAACTGTAAGCAGCATCATTCCTGCTGGTTTGGCTTGAGAATTTACTGTCATTTGCATTTCTCCTCTTTCAGTGAAGGATATTTGGGCTTGTAGTTTGGCTAACATATCTCGTCCCAGTAGTGGCACTGGACATTCAGGCATATAAAGGAATTGATGAGTTATTTGTTGTCCTCCTAGACTGCATATGCGATTCTGAAGAAAAGGTTTTGTAGCTTTAGCACCAGTTGCTCCTACAATGGTGACTGCTTTTGTAGAAAATGGGGCTATCTTCTTGTCTACTACTGAATGTTCTGCTCCAGTATCAACCATAAAGTTCATAACTTGGTCTCCTATTTGTATTCCGACCATAGACTCCTGGAGACCTAAAGCAAATTCGGAGCCCGGTCTGTCCTAATCCACGTCATCTTCATCATGGGCTGTCGTAGTCAATGCTTGTATGGCTTCTCCTCTTTCACGCTGGTATTGCTCTCGATTGGCTCCTCCGCGGTTCCGGGGACGGCCTCGTCTTTCTTCTCTCCATTGATGATTAGTTTCGTCATCTTGATGGGCGTCTTCGAGTTGCGGGCATGCATCTCTCCAATGTCCTTCCTCCCTACAGTAGGCGCATTGGTTTACGCCTAATTGGGGCCGGCTTCCACTTCGGCCTCGCCCCCTTCCTCTGCTCCGTCGACTAGGGATACCTCCCCTTTTCTGTTCAACTATGGCCGCAGCCAAAAAATCATCTTTCTTCTTCATCTTTCGATCACATTCTGTCTGCCTTTCATTATCACGATTCACATATACTTTATGAGCGACTTCCAATAACTGAGTTGCATTCATGCCCGCAAACCCTTCTAATTTCTGTAATTTACATCTAATGTCTGGTTGAGACTGATTTACAAAAGCAGAATTCACCATGCATAAACTTCCTGGTGCATCGGGATCATAGGGAGTATACATTCTATATGCTTCAGTTAATCTTTCATAAAACACTGCTGGGCTCTCATCTATGCCTTGGGTAACTTCAGTAACTTTGGAAAGATTCATAGCTTTCTGGCCCCCCCTTTTCAGGCCTTGTATAAAGCCTTGTCGAAAACGGGCTAGGGCTCTGGATCCTCTTTCAGTATTTGGATCCCATCGGGGGTCTTCATTCGGGAATTCTCTTTGGGCCGCTTCCCGATTATCTATTCTTTCTGCCCCTGGTTCTGGAGCTACAGGGTTATCTGCCAGCCAGTCTATAGCTGCTTTTCTAATTCGTGTTCGCTCCTCTGTAGTAAATAAGGTGGACAGGAGCTGGCGGCAATCTGCCCATGTTGGTTGGTGGGTTTCCATAATAGTATTCACTAGTTCTGTAAGTTCTTGGGGCTTATTGGTATAGGAGGCATAATGTGTCCTCCAGTTTAACAAATCAGTGGTAGAGAAGGGGACATACACATAATTTAGGGGTCCCGCCACCACCTCATTATCTTCATTTCTTATGGGTATTCCCGGGACTTGCCGTAAAGGCATCATCTTGGCAGTAGATGTCTTTTGGGATCTGAGAGATATCTTTGTAACTGTCCTATCAGGAGTTGTTTTCTTCTTCTCTATGTGCTTTACTTTAGATTTACATTTTACTGGTGAGCTAACACTGGCAGTCACTTTTACACTGTCAGTATCACTTGGGGAATTTTCAGCTTCTTCCTTCTCTGTTTCGGTATCTGATTCTCCTTTTTCTGTCTCGGTAGAATCATCTTCTTCAATCAAGGGGAGCTCATCTACCTGCTCTTTAGGTAATGACTCAGGGGTTGGGTCCCATTCCTGCTGTCTCCGGGGCTCTGGGGCAGGACGTGGGGCTACTCTCACTGGGCGCTGGGTTTGGGGCTGTCGGGTAATCATTTCTGGGGAATCAGGATCTACCAGGATAGGTTTCTTCCTGGATTTCTCACCTTTTCCTTTCTTTCTAGGCTGTTCTATTTTCTGACTATAATCTGTCTTTGCTAACATTATTCTGCACTGTTCTTCATAACAGCGTGTCACCCAAGGGGGCGGATCTTCACAAATACTTAACCAGGAATCTATGTAAGGATACTGATCGGGATGCGCTATTCTCACTCTACGGTGCACTAACTGAATAATTCCTACATTAAAGGTTCCCTCTCGGGGCCAGGTAGGGTCTAGATCGGGCCACTCCCTAGTACACAAAATCTGTAAACGAGCTGCAGTCATTTTAATACCATAATCTCCAGAATATCCTTCTTTAAAATGTGCGATCATACATTCTAATGGAGTGTTCCTAGTAGACCCCGCCCCTCCCATTTCGATGTGTGCGCGCAACAACAGACAGAAGGGAAAAGGAGGGCGGACCGTGGGTAAGGGGTCCTCACGGTCCTAGAAACATATAAGGGAAACAAATAACAAGACAAGACGACAATCGCTTCCCCCTTTTCGCGACCTGAACGCGGTCACCCGGTCAGGAAATGCGCTAGTCAGGGGTCCGCCTTCGCTTGGTCCGTGCTGCCAGACCTCTCATTCACACTTCATTCATACAATCATGCTAGCAACGTATCCCAGAATGCATTCATCTCTATCTGTTCTGACTAGTCTTGTTCAATTTCCAAAATACAAGAAGACGGGGGTTTCGCCCTGCGAATACTCATGCGGGGTTACTCGGCCCTTCTTTGAGAGGTGATCAAGCTCTCTTACCAATTTCCAAGTTCCAAGTTCAAATGGCAGCACTGCTCTTTCTTATCTGTCTAGACATAACAAATCAAAACTATACTCACCGGATCCGGTCCTCAAACTTCCCAAGCAGGCGCATGAGTTGGACCTCGGACTCCCCTCACTCGGGTTCGAGGTGTTGGCTCCAGCCGGGCTCGGCACCCGCCGAGGTCTGACCAGCTCCCTCCGATACAAGGGACCGGCGGCGCCAGGGAGCAGCCCCCGTCGGAAGGGCGCGATCCCGGCAGGACCAAACCTGTAGAGGCGGAAAGTCGTGGTATATTGCCCTATATACACTCTGATTCCACAACTTCCCGGCCAACGCACCAAGAATATGTAGCAGCAGAGCACAGACAAACCAATGATACCAGGAGTCTGTTCAGAAGGTCCAAATCATTTATTTGTGCACAAGTCTCAAGCAAAGTCAATTTCAAAATGGCTGAGCAATGTTCTTTGGCAATACAACAAGTTTTATAGACTTTTGCTCCATTCTAGGTATAGGAAAACATTTCATTGGTCCCGGTAACCTCCTGTACCTCCCGTACCCCTTCTATTGGTCCCGGTACTGATATGGTTATCCAATTATGTTCTTTGAGTGGGCTCAGCACCTGCTAACCCCCCTTCTAGTCCCAATTACAATGGCTAGTTCACCAACTTGTTACTTTCCTTCTTTCAAGGCCATTGAGCTAGTTTGTACGTGTAGGGAAGCAGGGCTCTAATTTCTCTGTCAGCAGTTTTAAACACATTTCTCTGTATTTTTCCATCTATTCTGCTTGTCTAAGCTAAATCAATGCTTTTACTGAGTTCTAATTCTTATAGCAGCATGTTGGGGGATGTGCAATTCCTATAGGCCTCTCTACAGACTTCATTTACAGGTCAAGCTGGTTAGGCTTGCTTGCTTATGTCAGACACTGTGGATCACAGGCCTTCACCTGCCACATTTAAGCATTTTAAAACAGTTTTCTCATTTCTCACAGATTTATGGTTCTTTTCTAGCTATAATGGGAGTTAGGATCCAGGCCTAACTTACAGGCCTTTCATAGTAGCAGGCCATGCTAGGCCATAGCCTACCACATTCCCCCCTTTGATTATTCTCACCCGCAAGTGAGAAAGGGTGAGAATTAAATCATTCATTAGTCATTTAACACATTACACTGGTGTAATAGCATCATCGTGGGGTATAGGGTAATACTGCCACATAGCTAATACCTTCGCAGCTGCCTTCCGCTCTATAGTGTTATCAATTGCTGAAGTTACCATGCATAAGCAAAGGGGTAGGAGACAAGGGAGCAATAAGCACATAGCTAATATGAATAATACGATAAACATAAGGGCTTTTAGACCACCAATCCATGAAAATAGTGAAGCAAACCACCCATCCAGCTTCAAACTGTGCCAGGTCTGGACAGGCACAAATGTCTGCTCTCTCATCTGGGTGGCTAGATCTTCAACTACATGCCCATTATTATCAATCTTAACAATTACTTAAATTTAACTTCCCACATACCCCACCTTCAGCTGCTAACAAATAGTCTAAAGCTAAACAATTTTGATAAATGGCTGTGCGCATTTGCGTACTTTGCTTCGCCATAAGGGTTAGTGCTTTACTAGTTTCATTAGTTATTATTTCAACAACAGCTTGCAAACGTATTATTCGATTAATCATATAAACAGTCCCATCATATCCCAATCATATCCCCATGTCCCATCCTGCTCCCAAGTAGCAGGTCCATAGTATGAGATAATTCTCTCAGGTGGCCATTCTTCGGATGTCGCATCCCATTTGTCCCATTGGCCTATCTTCAAGGCCTCCTTTAGCTGTCGACTTCTGTACACAGGATATCCCAGTTGTTCTCCCTGGGATGTAGGCAAAAGGAAAAAGGAAGGTCGTATGGTTCCCAATACACATGCGCCTCCCCAGTGATGAGGGAGCCTAGCATATGCTCGGGTTCCGCAAATCCAGTACAGTCCAGGTGGTGCTTGCCAGGAATTATATGCTGCTAAGTTTGTCCAGATACTGGCAAGTTTGGGGAAATGAACTAGAGGATTGGAAGGTTCAGTAGCGTTGACTCCTGACCACCAAGACGTCTTCTTAGTGGTACTGTTGTAGAACTTCTGATTGAGACAGACCAGCTGCCCCACTTCCATATTAAACAATGGTCCATAGCGAGCAAAACATAAGTTACCCACAATGGAGTGGGCCAATACCCATTCACTTGTTGTATTGTGTATATCAGTCTGATTATATGGAACAGAATAATTCAGTTCTTGTGCCTCCCAAAGCCATTGGTGTCCCATCGTAGTTCCTCCACAAAATAGTCTGAAACGTGGAGACTAGATGCAACTGCTCCCGCTAGCTCAAGAAACAAGTTCTGGGAGGTAGGAGGAATTTCAAACTCTGCTTTCATGGCCTCGTAGAAGGAGTGATGTATACGATAGGGTGAGGATACATGGGTCTTGGTGTTCAATTGCAGATACAGGATAGTCCCAGGATCTATACCTCCTCCTGCTATACGCAACCCAAATTTGTATCCTTGCTTCCATTGGCTGGGGTTGACTATGAGGAGTTGCAGAGGATTACAGGCACCTTTCTGGCATTTCTTGGGCTCAGGTAATCTGATCTTCGTCAGACTGCCTTTGCGATTATCACCATCTCGTCCCACAGGTGCATTCTTCCATGTAGCAAAATATACGCAGTCCCATTTTGGGCAAAAGTAATCATGTTTAGATGTAGTGGTGTAAGTGGTGGCTGCAGAGTTCTTTCCTGTGCAACGTCCCCATCCGTAGGCTCCTTCTGGACACATATATTTATCATCATGGTAGTATGCTCGCTCCCATCACCCACATCTGTGGTAAGCATTTCTGTTAATTGCATCACAAGCATCAAAGTTCAAGATAATAGGTTTTATGGGGTTTGCAAGGGGTTTTGTTGCATTTAGGATGGCTCCATCTTCATCATTCCAGCGTATCTCAAATGTATAATATGAAGGGTTTTGCCGGGGGTTGTAACAAGTCTTATTTTTCCCCTTTGTGCAAATATTCAGTTCGATGCCATTATAAATACACCGGCTGACTGTTCCAGTGCAAGTATAGTAGGTATGATAGAGTAAAGTCGGAGTAATCTTCTGTCCCGTTCAGGTGGTGGTTATGCAGGCTGCACAAGGGGGTAGGGCAAAAGTCTTTTCCAGGATTCCCAGGATCACCACTCCCACAAGGCAATAGTGGAAGATCATTATGATTACAGTCTTTGGAGATCAACTGGAAAGTTGGGTATGGTGAACTTGTTGATTCTTCTTTTCTCCTGCTGCGATGGTCACTCTAGCGTGACGAAAATAGATACTGAAGATTCTCTATAGCGCCGGCTGTCTCCTCAGTGTGAGTTGCAATGGAGTCTCGGGATCATTCACTGACATCCATTGATCAGGATCAGGAGCAGCTTCCAGCTTCACTCGACTGTGGTGGATCCAGGGTTCAAATTCTGCAACTTTCACTGCAGTGGGGGTTGACAGGATGATGACATATGGTCCCTTCCAATGCGGCGCCAGCGGGGTCTTTCTCCACTCTTTCACCCACACAGACGTTCCTGGCTTGAAGGGATGCAGAGGCTCGGTCAGGTTGATGGGTAGTCGATCTTGCACCCACGTTTGGAGATTCTGCAAGACAGAACCTAAAGCTAATAGTTCTTGTCTAGTTATTTCAGATCCTATCTGTCTGTCTCATGTCTCCCTTTATTCCCTGCACAAGGGGTGGAGGTCGCCCATACAAAATCTCAAAAGGGGAGACTCCTAGGGACTTGGTGGGAGCTGAACGTATCCTAAGAAGGGCTATAGGGAGAACTTGGAGCCACTTTAGGTGTGTTTCTTGGCAAAGCTTGGATAACTGAGTTTTCAAGGTTCTATTCATACGTTCCACCTTTCCTGAGCTCTGGGGTCTGTAAGCAGTGTGTAACTTCCATTGTATTTGCAGAGCTCGAGCTAACTGTTGGTTCACTTGGGATACAAATGATGGACCATTATCTGATTCTATAGTTAATGGTATTCCGAATCGGGGAATGATCTCATGAAGCTATACCCTAGTGACTTCTCGGGCTTTCTCAGTTCGGGTGGGATAGGCTTCCACCCATCCCGAAAATGTACAGACTAACACTAACATATAGTGATATCCATTTGCACGGGGCATTTCAGCAAAGTCCACCTGTATATCACTCATTGGGGTCACCCCTACTGACTGAACTCTTGGGGGTGGAATGGGACCTTGCTTAGCATTATTTTTGGCACATATCAAACACTGCTGTGCCACCGAGGCCGTCAGGGATCCTAGCAGTGAAATACAGAAATGGGGTCTCAGGCTTTTTCCATAGCTGTTTTTCCATAATGTGTGGCTTGGTGAAAAGCTTGGACAAAGGCTGGCCCTAATGCTTCAGGGATGACTGTAGGACCTGGAGGTGGACTATCTTCTGGGGGTGGCAATAGTATCCAACCTTGTTCTGTCAAGACTCCTCCCTCCTTTTCACAATAATAGTCTAACTCTCTTGTAGTGTATCGGGGTGCCCAGGAACTAAGGGGCACAGGGAATAGGGCTGCTTGCATCACAATATCTTGGGTCCTAACTTGTCCTGTGGTGGCTGCCTTTCGGGCTGTGGCATCTGCAAATCTATTCCCTCGGGTGACTTCTCCTGTTCCTGCCTGATGACCTCGGCAGTGCATGACTGCCACTTGTTTGTGGGCCCACACAGCATCTAATAACATCAATATCTCGGGCCCATACCTAATGGCCTTACCCCCTGAGTTGATCAACCCTCGCTCTTTATACAAGGCTCCATGTGCATGCAAAGTGGTGAAAGCATATTTGGAATCTGTGTACACATTTAAGCGGAGTACTTCTCCTAATGTCAAGGCTCTGGTGAGGGCTATCAATTCAGCTTTCTGTGCAGAAGTTCCTGGGGTCAGGGCTGAGGACTCAACTACCAGATCAAGGGTCACCACTGCATATCCAGCACAACGATGTCCATTGATGACCAAACTGCTTCCATCCACAAAGATAGTCTGTTCAGGGTCCTCTAGAGGGACATCGGTCAAATCAGGGTGACTTGAAAATACAGTGTCCATGGTTTCTAAACAGTTATGATCAGGGGGCCCAGGACTAATTGGAAACAACGTAGCATGGTTCAAAGCTTGACTGACTTTCAACTGTATCTGGGGGTTTTTGCACAGCATGCTCTGATATTTCAACATTCGTGCATTGGTCAGCCAGAAGTTTCCTTTGTGTTCCATGAGGGTCAGAACAGAGTGTGGTACGGTGACTTGTAGAGTTTGCCCCAGTGTGAGCTTATCTGCTTCGCCCACTAGGAGGGCTGTTGCTGCAACAGTTCTCAAACAAGGGGGCCATCCTTTTGCAACTACATCCAATTGTTTTGACAGATAGGCTACTGGTCGCTGCCAAGATCCAAGAGATTGAGTCAATACTCCCAATGCGTTTCCTTGTGACTCATGGACAAAAATATGGAAAGGCTTCTGAACATCTGGAAGACCTAAAGCTGGAGATGACATCAGAGCATTTTTCAGAGACTGGAATGCTGCATCTTGTTCAGGTCCCCATTCTAGTGGAGATTTTTCCATTCCTTTGGTGACTTGGTACAATGGTTTTGCAATCAGCACGAAGTTGGGGATCCATATGCGACAGTACTCCGCGGCCCCCAGGAAGGCTCTTACTTGCCTCCTAGTGGTTGGAGTAGGGATACTACATACAGCTTCTTTGCGTTCTGGTCCCAGACGTCAGATCCCACTGGACAACTGGAATCCTAGATACTTGACTTCAGTTTGGCATAGTTGTGCTTTGGCTCGAGACTTTGTATTCAGCCTCTTTGAGAAGGTACAAGAGTTCACTAGTGGCTTGTAGGCATTCACTTTCTGAGTTGGTGGCTATGAGCAAGTCATCTACATACTGAAGAAAAACCCTCTTTCCTGGGTCCACTGGGTAACTTGAAGGATCTTGATTCAGGGCAGCACTGAAGAGAGTAGGTGAATTCTTGAATCCTTGGGGTAAACTGGTCCAGGTGAGCTGGCCCCGCCTTCCTGTCGTGGGGTCTTGCCATTCAAAAGCAAACAAAAGTTGACTGGTGGGGGCTAGGCGTACACAGAAAAAGGCATCTTTCAGGTCCAGGACGGTAAAATGAGTAGCCTCAGCGGGGATCAGTCCCAAGAGAGTATAAGGGTTTGGTACTACAGGGTGTATAGTTTCAACTGCATCATTCACTCGCCTTAGGTCTTGTACTGGGCGGTAGTCCCCTGTCCCAGGTTTCTTAACTGGGAGAAGGGGGGTGTTCCAAGGTGACTGGCATTCCTTGAGAAGTCCATACTTCAGCAGTTTCATCAAATGGCAGTGGATTCCTTCGATGGCTGGTCGAGGGAGAGGATACTGCTTCACATGCACTGGTTCCACTCCTGGCTTGAGGGTGACAATGACAGGGGCTATGTTCTTTGCTAGGCCAGGTGGATTATCTTCTGACCATACTTCAGATGGGGCTATGAGATTGGTAGGTATACAGGGACTAGTTGACTTTATTGGAGGTGCACTATACAACCACCACTCTTCTTCTCGGGGGACAGTGAGCACCATCAATCCAGCAGGCTTTGGGTTCACAGTCATTTTCATTTCTCCCCCTTCAGCAAAAGTTATTTGTACCTGGAGCTTAGCAAGCATGTCTTGGCCCAGTAGTGGAATAGGGCACTCAGGCATATACAAGAACTGGTGCATTATTTTCTGTCCCCCTAGTTCACACATGCGGTTCTGTAAGAATGACTTTGTGGCTTTATTTCCAGTGGCTCCAACTATAGTAACAGATCGGGAGGAAAGAGGAGCTACTGGCTTGGCTACTACTGAATGTTCTGCTCCTGTATCTACCATAAATTCCATGTATTGGTCTCCTATCTTTAAACTGACCATAGGCTTCTAGGGACCCAGGGTGAACTTGGAGCCCGGTCTGGCCTAGTCTTCATCCATGTCATCCAGGTCATAGCCCGTTGCTACTGCCACTCCCTCAATGGCTTCCTCCCTCTCTTGCTGGAACTGTGCTCGGTTCATTCCTCCCCTCCTTCGAAATCGTCCTCCGGGCCTCCAGGGACTCCCTCCTCCCCTCGCGGGGGCGGAGTCCAGATGCGGGCATTCGTTTCTCCAATGTCCTTCCTTGCAGTAGGCGCACTGATTCGCACCCAATTGAGGCCTTTCACTTTCGCGGCCTCTTCCACGTCCTCTGGTCCTTTGATTAGGAAAACCTCCTCCACGTCATTCGGTTATGGCAGCAGCAAGAAGATCTGCCTTCTTCTTCATCTTTCGTTCACTTTCTCTGTCTCGTTCATTTTCACGATTCACAAATACTTTCTGAGCGACTTCCATTAACTGTGCTGTATTCATGCCTGCAAATCCATCCAATTTCTGCAATTTTCATTTTATGTCTCTCTGGGACTGACTGACAAAGGCCGCATTTACCATGCATAAATTTTCCTGAGCGGCGGGATCATATGGGGTATACAATCTATAAGCTTCAGACAACTGCTCATAAAAGGCCGCTGGGCTCTCAACTGGACCCTGGAGAACTTCCGATACCTTCCCGATATTCATGGCCCTCTGGCCTCCCTTCTTCAGGTCCTGCAATAAGGCCTGGCAAAATCTGGTTAGGGCCGCCGCCCCCTTTCATCATTCGGGTCCCACCCGGGATCTTCATTTGGGTATTTTGCAACAGCTGCTTGTGGGGGTTTTATTCCTCCCCCTTCTACAGGGTTCTCTTCTAACCAACGGAGGGCTGCTTGCCCGATTCGCCCTCGCTCCTCAGTAGTAAAGAGGGTGGACAGGAGCTGGCGACAATCGGCCCAAGTAGGCTGATGGGTTTGCATAATGCTAGACATTAATTCTGTTAATTCCTGAGGCTTGGCTGTATAGGATGCATAATGCGTTTTCCAGTTTAATAAATCAGTGGTGGAAAAGGGTACATAGACTAAGCTGGTTGGTCCTGGCGCCATCTGGCACTGATCATTTAAAACAGGTATTCCAGGCACTTGGCATAATGGCATTAGGTGCCCCGCTTTCTCCTCCTTCTTCTTGGGAGTTATGCTTCTTAAATCATAAGGCTCCCAGGCACAAATCTCCTTGGTGGGTGACCCTGAACTAGCAGGAGGGCCTCCACTTTCTATCTCGTCAGAGGACTCGAGTCCACCCGACGTGCTTGGGCCTGACTCGGGACTAGGGGTAGGGTGCTTCTTAAGCTGCTGCGGCGGTATTTTCTGGGGCTCCTCATATGGCTCCACTTCAGGCCGTGGTGCTGGGGAAACTAACTTCTGTGGGTACTGGGGTAACCTAGCCAGGATATCTGGGGACTCTGGAGCGGAATACACAGGCGGCTTCTCTTCCTTAATTTTTCTGGTTCCCCTAATGGTAGCTACAAATATTTTACAGCGCTCCTCATAGCAGCGCTTCATCCATGAGGGTTGCTGTTCACAGGCAGTTAACCAGGAATCTATATAGGGGAACTGGTCAGGATATACTCTTTGTATAAGCTGATGAACTCGAAAAACTGTTTCTAAATCAAAGGTGCCCCCACGGGGCCATGAAGCAGCTAACGCGGGCCACTCCCTTTCACATAACATTTTAAATCTAGACGGAGTCATTTTCATACCATAATCACCCGAAAATCTTTTACGGAAATTCTTGATCATACATTCCAACGGAGTTTGCGTGGACTCCGCCCCTCCCATAATCTGAACGTAACTACGTGCACTAACTACGTACTCTACGTACACGTAATGACGTACAAGACAACGAACAATAAGGATAGGTAGTATGGCTGTAGGTAAGGGGTCCGTACAGCCCACAGAACACTGGGGGGGACAAACACCACTCGCTTCCTCCTTTTCGCGACCTGGACGCGGTCGCCCGGCCAGGAACTGCGCTACTCAGGAGTCCGCTCTCGCTCAATCTGTATTTCAAGACCTCTCAATCACACAAGCAAGCATATTTCAACAGGAAATCATTTTTCAAGTGCCCAGGTTTTCTGACTAACTGACTATTTCAAACAAAAAGGGTCGATGGCTTCGGCTTCCGCTTTCTCTTACGCGGAGCTTACTAGGACCGCCCTTATGGGAGGTGATCAGGCTCCCTTGTCTCGCACACACTCATGCGAGATTTTCCCAGTTAGTCTATACCAAATATACCAAATCAGTCCTGCGCATGCAAGACGTTGTCCCAGGCTGTACTTTCTGACTATCAAATCACAGAAATGTCTACTCACCAGATCCGGTACCCGATACCACACCAGCTCCTGAGTTGGATCCTGGACTCCCCCCAGGTCGGAGGTGTTGGCCAGCTGGACCCGATGGCCTGCCGAGGCAGGCGGAACCCTCTCTGGCACAAAGGGGCCGGCGGCGCCTGAGGTCTCCCCCGCGGTCGGACAGACACGGTTCCAACCGGGCCAAACCTCGAGGCGAATTTCGTAGATTATTCATTTGAATACCATTTACTACTCGCACTTCCCGGCCAACGCACCAAGAATATGCTGCAGCAAAGTGCAATCAATGAATAAATCCAGGAGTCAATTGACAGAGTCCAAGCCAGTTTATTGTGCACAGGCCCAGTCAGTCAAAGCTTCAAAAGGAACTGAGCAAAGTTTTTACAGAGACATAACCATTTATGCCTCTTTTTCAGTTTGATACACGAGAACTTTCTATTGGTTCTAGCTCGATACATGCAAACTTCTCATTGGTTCCACGCTCCCTGCACCTGTCCAATCAGAAATCCCTCTGGGGCCTAGCAACCAGCCCCCTCCCTTAGGATTGTTCTAACAATGGTGCAGTTCTTGATTTTGATACTTCTCTACTGCAAGGTTATCCCTAGCTCCAGGAATGCATGTATTGAAACATTTCTTTTTTTGCACACAAGAGAATAATGAAAGACTTATGAATTCATGTAAAACTTCTTATTAAGCATTTTAAAACAGTTTTCTCATTTCTCACAGATTTTTGGTTCTTTTCTAGCTATAATGGGAGTTAGGATCCAGGCCTAACTTACAGGCCTTTCATAGTAGCAGGCCATGCTAGGCCATAGCCTGCCACACAATCAGGGACCCTCTATGGGCCTAGCTCCCTGTTCCCCCTTCTCAGGCTATTCTAACAAAGGCATAGTTTTAGGCATAGATACATTTCTACTTCAAGGCCATTTCTAGCTCAGAGAATGCAAGACCATTTTTATCATCAGCATACAGGAATTATACAAACTTTTCAAAAGCAGTTTAAAGCAGTTTCTCAAACTCTGGTTCTCTTCAACACTAGTCTCAGGTGGGGGTTGGGGTCTAGGCCTAGTTTACAGGCCATAGCCTACCACATTCCCCCCTTTGATTATTCTCAGCCTGAATAAAAGAGGGTGACAGTATAATCACATATCAAACCCTGTGCAAACTGATGCTTCTTCTCGGGGTATAGCTTGATACTTCCACATGGCTAGTACCCGTGCTGCTGTCTTACGTTCAACGGTACTGTCAACGATAGAGGTAACCATATGTAAACAAAGAGGCAGAAAACATGGAAGGAGTAAACACATAGCTGCCATTAGTAAAACTGCAAACATAATAGTCTTCAAACCTAAACAGGAGTGCGGTATCCCCAGGACCCATCATTCACCCATGTGGCTGGTCCATAACATGTGATACAAGGAGGTATATCAGTGGGCATTCTAAGGGGCCCCAGGGCTACCGTAAGTACAACATAAATACATAGAGGCAACATGATTACCATATTTCAATGAATTTGTCTAGAAATTGCAAAGTCTTTTACTAAAGTTCTCTTTCTCCACAGCTTCCACCGTACATAGACCTGTCAGCTTCCGGTTGGTGACAGGAGTAGGGTTGCAGATTCCTCAAGCTTCTGCCGTACGTAGACCTGCCAACTTCCAGCTGGGTGGCAGGAGTAGGGCTGTAGACTCTCACAGCAGTGGTTGTCGTCGCAGCGTCGCAATGGTGATGCTGGATTGTTTGTTGATGTCCAGTGACAAAGTTCAGTAGATGCTGCTGGCTTTACTCGACTGTGGTGAATCCAAGGTTACAATTCTGCAACCTTAACTGCTGTAGGGGTTGATAGTATGACAACATAAGGTCCCTTCCGATGACGTGCTAACGGTGTCTTCCTCCACTCCTTGACCCACACCGAGGCTCCAGGCTTGAAGGGATGCAGTGGTTCGGTCAGATTAATGGGCAACTGGTCTTGTACCCATGCATGGAGACTCTGCAAGACAGAACCTAGAGCCAATAGTTCTTATCTAGTGATTTCGGACCCAATCTGACTCATATCCCCTTTTATCCCTTGGATAGTGGGCGGAGGTCGCCCATATAAGGCCTCAAAAGGGGAAACTCCTAATGACTTGGTGGGGACTGAACGTATCCTGAGGAGGGCTATAGGAAGAGCCTGGGGCCACTTCAGGTGAGCTTCCTGACAGAGTTTGGATAGCTGGGACTTTAGGGTCCGATTCATACGCTCTACTTTTCCTGAACTTTGGGGTCTGTAAGCTGTATGTAACTTCCACTGCACCTGTAGGGACTGGGCCAACTGCTGAGTTACTTGAGATACAAACGAGAGACCATATTTAATAGACTTGCCTCCTGAGGTTATTAACTCACATTCCTTGTACAGGGCTCCATGGGCGTGTAATGTGGTGAAGGCATACTTGGAATCTGTGTACACATTCAAGCGGAGCCCTGTCCCTATTATCAGTGCCCTAGTGAGGGCTATCAGTTCAGCCTTCTGCGCTGAAGTTCCCGGGGCCAGAGCTGAAGATTCAACTACCATGTCCAGGGTCACCACTGCATAGCCAGCACGACATTGTCCATTGATAAGCCTGCTTCCATCCACAAAGAAAGTTCGTTCAGGGTCATTTAATGGGACATCAGTTAGATCAGGGCGACTTGAGAATACAGTTTCCATAATTTCCAGGCAATCAGGATCGGGTGGACCTGGACCAATTAGCAAAAGCGTAGCAGGGTTCAAAGCTTGACTGACGATCAACTGCAATCAGGGTTTTTCACATAACATACTTTGGTTCACAAATTCACGAATGCTGAAGTACCAATAATTTCCTTTGTGCTCCATGAGGATTAGGACAGAGTGTGGTACCGGAACTTGGAGATTTTGACCTAGGGTGAGCTTGTCAGCTTCACCCACCAGGAGGGCTGTGGCTACAACGGCTCTCAGGCAAGGTGGCCATCCTTTTGCGACGGTATCCAGTTGTTTTGATAGATATGCTACAGGTCGCTGCCAAGATCCGAGGGATTGGGTCAAAACGCCCAGAGCATTTGCTTTTAGAGTTAGTGGCTATCAATAGGTCATCCACATACTGGAGGAGGACTCTTTTTCCCGGAGTAACAGAGTAACTTGAAAGATCTTGGTTGAGAGCAGCACTGAAGAGAGTAGGTGAGTTCTTAAATCCTTGGGGTAGTCGAGTCCAGGTGAGTTGACCCCGTCTTCCTGTAGTAGGGTCTTCCCATTCAAAGGCAAACAAAAGTTGGCTGGTTGATGCTAGCCGTATACAGAAGAAAGCATCCTTCGAATCCAAGACAGTGAAATGAGTAGCCTTAGCTGGAATCAGTCCCAGGAGAGTGTAGGGGTTTGGTATCACTGGATGTATGGTTACAACTGCATCATTCACTAGTCTCAAATCCTGCACTGGGTGGTAGTCACCTGTCCCAGGCTTCTTGACTGGGAGGAGGGGGGTATTCCAGGGCAATTGGCACTCCCTGAGAAGTCCATACTTCAATAATTTCATTAAATGACAGTGAATTCCTTCAATCGCCGGTCGCGGGAGAGGGTATTGTCTCATGTGCACTGGTTCCGCTCCTGGTTTGAGAGTGACGAGAACAGGGGCTACATTCTTCACTAGGCCCGGAGGATTATCCTCCGCCCATACCTCGGGCGGAGCTGAGATTCTGGTGTGGATACGGGGACTGGCTGCCTTGATCGGAGATGTACTATAGAACCCCCATTCTTCTTCACGGGGGACAGTAAACACCATTAGGCCAGCAGATTTTGAGTTCAGAGTCATTTCCATTTCTCCCTCTTCAGTAAAGGATATCTGCGCCTGGAGCTTAGCGAGCATATCTCGACCCAAGAGGGGGATTGGGCATTCAGGCATATACAGGAACTGGTGTGCTATCTTCAGTCCCTCTAATTCACAGGTGCGGTTCCGCAAGAAAGGTTTAGTGGCTCTGGTTCCAGTAGCCCCGACAACGGTGATAGTTCGAGAAGACAAAGGGGCCACTGGTTTAGCCACCACTGAATGTTCGGCCCCCGTATCCACCATAAAGTCCATATATTGGTCCCCAATTTTTAAACTGGCCATAGGCTCCTGGGGACCCAGGGGAAACTTGGAGCCCGGTCTGGCCTAGTCTTCAAACATGCTGTAGTCCCCTTCGGCTGCCATTCCCTCCATAGCTGCTTCATCTTGTCGGAACTATCTGGGGTACATTCCTCCCCAATTCTGGAAGCACCCCCCTGCTCTCCGTGTGCTCCCTCCTCCCCTCCAGGAGGTGGAGTCAAAGTTCGGGCATTCGTTCTTCCAATGTCCTTCTTCTCTACAGTGGGCGCACTGATTTGCGCCCAATGGGGGCCGACCATCTCCTCGGCCCCTTCTGCATCCTCGAGTCCTTCGGTTATAGAAACTTCCTCTTCGTCGTTCAACTAAAGCTGCAGCAAGGAAACCAGCTTCCTTCTTCATTTTACGTTCACTTTTCTTCTGACGTTCTTGATCACGATTCACAAACACTTTCTGAGCAACTTCCGTTAACTGGGCCGCATTCATGCCCGCAAATCCTTCTAACTTTTGCAGTTTTCATTTTATGTCTCCCTGGGACTGACTCACAAAGGCTGCATTTACCATACGCAAATTTTCCTGGGCTGCCGGATCATATGGGGTATATAGTCTATAGGCTTCAGATAAGCGTTCATAGAAGGCCGCTGGGCTCTCATCTGGACGCTGGATGACTTCCGCTACCTTTCCGATATTCATGGCCTTCTGGCTTCCTTTCTTCAGGCCTTGCAGTAGGGCCTAGCGGAACCGAGTGAGGGCCGCCGCCCCATTCACACTGTTCGGATCCCATTTAGGATCGTCATTTGGAAAATCCGCGGCGGCTGCTTGCCGGGGATCCAGGCCTCCTTCTCCTGTAACCAGCGGGTGGACGCTTGCACAATCCATGCTCGTTCTTCAGTAGTGAAGAGAGTAGACAGGAGCTGACGGCAATCAGACCAGGTAGGCTGATGGGTCTGCATTATACTTGACATTAATTCAGTTAATTCTTGGGGCTTTTCAGTATAGGATGAATAATGCGTTTTCCAGTTCAATAAATCTGTGGTGGAGAAGGGCACATAAACGAGACTGGCTGGCCCCACCACAACCTGGTCCTGTTCATTAAGGATAGGTAGTCCTGGGATCTGGCACAATGACATCATGTCATCATCCCTCTGGCTCGCTGTCGTACTTCTGAAGGCATAATGCAGTCTGGCCTGCCGGAATTCAGCTCCCCTGCTTTGATCTTTGGCAGTAGGTGACCCCAAACTGGCAAATGAATCCCTGCTTGCAGTATCATCGGTGGACTGCAGCCCTCCCGAGGCACTCTGGACGGAGCTGGGGCTCCCGCTCGGGAGGGGGTGTGCCTCCTCCTGTTGCGGAGGTGGTTGGTGGGCTAGGGGTAAATCGGCGGGAGGGGGTTCCCCCGTGCCAGGCTCGGCCTGGGGTTGTGGCGGACCTGAGGGGACTGGCCTATAGAGGAACTGGGGCGAATGGGTCAGAATATCTGGCAATTCCGGGGCAGAATACACAGGCAGCTTCTCTTCTCTAGACCTCTGGGCCCCCCTAGTGGTCGCTACCAATATCCTACACTGTTCCTCCTGGCAGCGCTTTATCCAGGAGGGCTCCTTTTCACAAATACTTAACCAGGAATCTATATAGGGGAACTGGTCAGGATGTTTCTTACGCACAATCTGATGAACTTAAGATATGATACTAACATCAAAAGTACCCCCAGGGGGCCACGAAGTGACCAGTACAGGCCACTCCCTCTCACAAAGCATTTCTAATCGGGACAGAGACATTTTTCTTCCATAGTCTCCGGCAAATCCCTTGCTAAAATTCTTGATCATACATTTCAATGGAGTTTGCATGAACTCTGACCCTCCCATAATGACGTACACAACAACAGACAGTAGGGGCGAGTAGTCGGGCTGCAGGTAAGGGGTCCGTACAGCCCTAGGAACAAATAGGTAGACAAACACCAAACGCTTCCTCCTTTTCGCGACCTGGGAACGGTCGCCCGGCCAGGAACTGCGCTAATCAGGAGTCCGCACTCGCTTGGTCTGTGTTTCAAGACCTCTCATTCACACACACACAAACAGACACGCCAGCAAAATCCAACATTTCCAGCGTGACAGAACTATATGGCAGTGTTCCTCTGGGTGCACGCTATAAAGACAGGGGGGGCCATTCCCGTTCACATAAAACTTCCCATCGACCTGGGGTCATTACAATTACATAATCACCAGAGAAACCCCTCTTAAAGTTCTTAAGGAAACACTGCAGAAGGCTCAGTATAGATAACCCCCGCCCATGCTGTTCAAAACCTTTGTCTCTTTCTCACTCATTCAGCAACTGTAAAATTAACACTTTCCTCCTCCCTTAGTCCGTACTTGGACCTCTAAGCCGTTCAGGTTTCCCCCATAAATCAGAGAATAAACAAATAAATAAATAAAAATAATAAGATAACAGGAATAGTTGATGTAGAAATACAGGCAGGGCTGAGATATAACCAGCAAACTAATATAACAAGTTCAGGTGAAGTAACAATACAGGCAGGGCAGAGATATAACTAAAACATTTGAGGAGATCTGAAGGGGTTAATAGGAACTGAAACATTCCTTTCTGCAGGCTGTGTGAAAGACACACCCCTTCTCCTTCTGCTTGCTAGAGATACCCTGCTGAAAAAATAAAATCACAGAGACAGCTGTCTTCGCTGTGCTGTGCTTAGACTCGATTCCTTAAAGTGGCTCTGGAGTGGTTTTTTTTTTCCTTTTCTCAGTACTGTTCCTTAATTAATAACCTTACATTATACCAGAAGTGAAACCCGCGGTTAGACAGCAGACAGAGGGTGCGGGTGATCGGACTGCCGGTAAGGGGTCCGGGCAGCCCTAGAAACAGAGGGAGACACAAACTGACATGCTAGCAACGTTTTCCCAAATTCCCAGGCCTACCTTACTAACCAACAGCAGCCGGTCTCGCGCATACTCATGCAAGACGTACTCTGACTGCTGATTAACCAAGGGCAGTAGTTTCGGCCTCGCGCATACTCATGCAAGGCTTACTCGGATTGCCCGGAGAGGTGATCAGGCTCTCGGTCTCGCGCACTCATGCAAGACGTATCCCAAGCTAGCTGACTAGATAGCAACAAAAGTTCTACTCACCGGATCTGGTACCCGATGCAAAACCAGTTCTTAGGTTGAATCCTGGACTCCCCTCGGCTTCGGAGGTGTTGGCTGGCTGGATCCAGTAATCTGCCGAGGCAAGGAGGAATCCTCTCTGATGCAAGAGGACCGGTGGCGCCTGAGGCTTCCCCTGCGGTCAGCCAGACACGGTTCCAGCCGGACCAAACCTTGAGGCGGTAAAACGTGGTATATTCACTTGAATACCATCCACTACTCGCACTTCCCGGCCCAACGCACCAGGAAATGTAGCAGCGAAGTGCACGCAATGAATAAAACCAGGAGTCAGCTGCAGGATCCAAGCCAATTAATTGTGCACAGGCTCAGACAGGAGAGTATCCAAAAAGGACTGAGCAATGGAGTACAGGAGCAAATTCCTTATATACAATTTTTATAGTTTGATACAGGCAAACTTTCTATTGGTCCCAATGCCCCCTGCACCTGTCCAATCGGGGACCCTCTCTGGGCCTAGCTCCCTGTTCCCCCTTCTCAGGCTATTCTAACAAAGGCATAGTCTTAGGCATAGATACATTTCTACTTCAAGGCCATTTCTAGCTCAGAGAACACAAGACCATTTTTATCATCAGCATACAGGAATTATACAAACTTTTCAAAAGCAGTTTAAAGCAGTTTCTCAAACTCTGGTTCTCTTCAACACTAGTCTCAGGTGGGGGTTGGGGTCTAGGCCTAGTTTACAGGCCATAGCCTACCACAGTGGCAGGAAAATGTGCACTTTTAGAAGATCTGGATATACTGTAGGAGTCACAAGTTATGTGCATGCTTTCTGAAATACACACAAGCATTTATATTTGCTCCTGAGCAGGCATAAAATGTCAATGGCATCAGTCTAGTCCTGATTTCTGCCATTTTACTCCTAGTATTTTATAAAGACTCATAGGTGCCTCTAAACCCAGGCGACCAGTTATAAATTACTCTCCATATCAGGAGTTAATTTGTAGGCAAAAAGGAAGTGGAACAGTGGAGCTGGGGAAGGGGCGGGAGGATTGGGGGCAGAAGCACTAGGAAAAGAGGGCTGGATAAGGGAGTAGAGTGACGGTTCTCTGCTCTGCTCCAGGTTTCCCCACTCCTCTCCTGATCCCTGCAGGCTGCCTGCAAGGAAGGTGCTGGAGAAAAACACCATTGCTGCTCTGGAGTCTGAAAGGAAGTGATGGAACTGTGTTCCAGGCCGTTCCCCCAGAAATTAGGTCCTGCTCAATATGAACAATGCAATTTTGCAGTCTCTTGACAATGGCATCTAATGGTTAGATATATCATCAGATCAGCCTTAATTTTATTAGTTTTTTCCAAAATGTTTAAGTACCGCTCCTTAAACCACCCTTCCTCTCTATCCTCCAGATCAGGGACCCACCCAGAGACACATAAATACAGATGCAGAAAGGTGGGAAATAATTCCATGGGCTGTGTTCCTCATGCTTTATGTTTATGTTTGTTTATATGAATTTGATATACCGCTCAGGCCAGGGGCATTAGAGCGGTTTACAATGCTATTTCATTTGAGGAAAAAGGAAAGGAACGCCATTTATATGATAGGACAGAAAAGAGGACAGAGACAGTCAAACAGATATGAGAAGAGGAGGAACATGGAACAGCAAGTTACCACAATAATAGCAGCACGTCAATCCAGTCCAAATCATGACAACAATGCTACCCTCAGCAACAGACGCCACGGCCCAGTTTGCTTTAGTGTAGGATCATTTCCTGTTGAATCTATACTGCCATCCACTTTAACTGAAGCACATATGTCATGTATACTAAAAAAAACAATGCCAAACAAAGCTGAACAAATGACATTGATTTATGTAATTTTTTTTTTTGTGCAGTGAATTTTGCATGCCAGGAATGGTGGATACACATATCCATGCACCTCAGTATTGCTTCTCAGGAACTGCTTTAGACCTACCCCTTTTAGAATGGTTAGATAAATATACATTCCCGACGGAAGGAAAATATAAAGAAGTAGAATTCGCTAAAAACATTTACACCAATGTTGTGGTAAGTACTTTTGCTATAACTGGTAACTAATTAAATAGTTCAACATTGCTTCTGAAGCTCTTTGTACTTTGATCACAAGATGGATATATTGGAGTGACGTTAGCACTTGTCTGTTGTAAGGAAAAGCAGAGCAGATTTGGGGCTATAGAAGGTTGGCAAGGTGTTGCTGTCATTCACATCCAAAAGTCATTTGTAGTAGTCAGGACTGAGAGTTTAAAATAAAAAGAATTACAGGTTTGCCATTTTTTCTAGCTTTTCTGAAGTCTATAGAAGTGTAGTTGTGTTTTTCCAAGGCTAGTTTGAGTCCTAACATGATAACATAAATTTATGCTCTGTCCATGAAACTACAGGACCCCATTTTCAAAAGGGCCACTATTTAAATGCCACGGCAATCAGCCACGGTACTTAAATGTTAGTGGGATGTGCAGCGGCAGTATCTGGATAGGAGCTGCTCTTGAACATCCTGAGTGAGCGGCACTATCCAGATAAGTGCCAGCACTCAAGCATTTAGCAGAATGTTCAGCCAGCACTTATCTGGATTGCAATTTAGGCCTACTTTTCATGTTGTCTCCTTTGCCTGGATACGTGTCAACTGAAAATCATGCTAACTAGATATTATTTGCACATCTGGTTAGCACCGATACCGCCCTCACTCCGCTCATGGACTGCCTCTACACTAGGGTTACCAACTTTTTGAAAGAGAAAACCCCACCACATTTTGCACCTATGCCCTGCCCCTTGTCCACCCCCTGCCCTGCCCTTTGCCCTGCCTTCCAAAATAACTGAAGTGATGGCAGCAGTGCAAGCTTAAACACATGCTGGCCATATCGGGGTGAGAGGGGCAGGTGGGGAGTACAAGAGGATGCACTATTCAGCCTCCATTGAATCACAGTCCCCTCCTCAATCTTCCAACACACACATTCTCCCTTTTACTACGAGGGGTGTCCGATATTAAAGGTACAGGTGGCAATCATACCGGCTCCGCATGCGCAATAGTGCCGTCATATGTAGGACTACTTGTACTCGTAGTAGAAGAGTCTGTAGCGTTGTTTTGTTAAACACTCAAATTACGAGTAGTTTTCGGGAAGCAAACAAACATGCCGTGTGTAATCGCAGAGTATTCGAAATTTGAGGTGCGTGGAGTTATCAGATTTTTGCAAGCCGAAGGAGTTAATCAGAGCGAAATTCATCGCAGGTTACAGGGCCTGTATGGCCCGAACGTTTTAAGCCTAAAAGAAGTCAGCGTCTGGTGTAACAAGTTTAAAGATGGCCGAACGGAGTTGAATGATGTTCCGAAAAAGAAAAGAGGCAAACCAAGGACCTCACACATGGGTGACAACTGCGCAATTGTCGAATGTCTGATTAGGGAGGATCGTTGGATTTTCATTTATTCGGACCTTTGAAGAAATTCTTGGAGGGGAAATGCTTTGCGGATCAGGAGGAATTGCAAGACACCGTTATGGACTACTTCAAGCAACTTGACACGCAACTGTACCGTGAAGGGATGTTCAAACTAGTGTCACGCTGGGATTCAATGTTACAGCGATTATGTGGAGAAGTAAACAAAAGTATGTAGTTTTTGGTGGAATGTATTGAATAATTTCTTTAAATACAAATGTTAGTGTAATTTTGGCCTGTACCTTTAATATCGGACACCCCTCGTATATTAAATCCAAACCTGTATTCTGTATCCACAAAACCTCTCCCCCAGCACTTCTTTCAAAAACAAGTGCAGAGAGGAGCTAGGACATTTCCCTCTTAGTATCATCTGACTAACAGCAGCATAAACCTTCTCAGTACCAGGCATATTGTGAAGTATTACAAAACTCTACCAAAAGGTCACTCAGGACCTAGAGCCAAATCTACCATGCAACACTAACTTCCAAACCTCACGCAGCAAGGTCTCTATCTAGGAAAAGGTAGGACATTAAACATTGCAGTGAGCCCTAGAACATCAATATAGCTACTGAGAAAACTGAACAAGCTTGCCTTGCATCCTTACCTGACTGTAAATGATTGGACTGGTCTGGCTGACTGGTGTTGGTAGCTCGGCTCACCCACACTCGCCTCCCACAGTCTCACTCTTTGCTTGCACAGCAGGGCAAAACAGCAATGGGCGATTGTGGATACCAATGAGGGCTGAGTCATACCTCTGGCTGGCTGACAGACAGTGTTGTGACCAGTGGCATGCATGACATTTACAATAGGGGATTCAGTAAATATGCCAAACAACAAAAGGGGCTCGGCAGCCCCCACACCACATCTCCCGCTCCAACAAATCACCAGCTATACCCTTTCCCAATCTACTTTTCCCCTGCACACTGTATCCAACAGCTTCCTTCTCTCATACCCTTTGCTCTTCTCTTTACTTTTGTCTTCTATCCCTTCACTCACATTCCTTTCTCCCTCATCCTGCTGTCTCCTTGTCTATTTTCTCTTACACTCACCCTCTCAACCCCTTACTACTTTGTCTTCCCCTCCTTCTGCCATATCCACTCTCTTTCTGACCACAGTCCATACTCCCCTCTGTCCCACCCCTTTGCTCTCTCCTTCATGTGCCCCAAACTTTCCTCATTCTGCCCACCAACTGTTACACTTCTTTATCTTAGTTAAAACAAGTCACTACCACAGGCTTACCTGTCCCCAGACTCCACCATTTATCCACTTTTGGCCAGCTCACCACCTCTTTCAAACCTGCAAGATAACTCCTTCAGGTTCATCCCCTCATTCTCAAGCTTTCCAAGCTCATTCTGTCATTCGGAGTGGGTGTGGGTAGGATATATGGGTGAAGATTTGGTTGGAGGTGGGAGCTGTGGATAAAGGGGTGGGAGGGTGTCTAAAAGTGCTTTATTGTGGTCTTTGTGTGCATGTACCTGAATGAATGCAAGGGTGTGTATGTGTGTGTGACTGAGTGGATTTGCGGGAGAATGGGGATATGACTGGAGGGGGGGGGTGTATGTGTGTGACTGGGTGCTGTGCATGTATGTATGAGTGAGTGGGGAATGTCTAAGAGTTTAGATGGGGATCAATGCATGAATGTTCTGTGTATATGAATGAATGAATGAGGATGAGTGTGTGGATTTTGTGTGTGTATGATTGCATAAGAAGTGAGTGAGAGGGTGTGGTGTGTTTGAGAGTATGTGATACCTGAGTCACCCATTGTTCTCCCTCTTCTTCTTACCCTCTCCCCTCCACTCTTCTGTCTGCTTTCACCATCCTATATTCCCTTCTCCTTTCTTTATTGTCCCTCCAATCTGTCTCCTCTCCTCTTCTTTTCTTCATATCCCCTCCCTTGCCTTCACCCTCCAACCAAAGGCTGATGACCACACCTCCCACACCCAGACTCTGCCACTCATCCACTCCTCCCCAGCTCATACTCTCACACTCCAGGCATGTCTCCTCATTCTGATCTTTTCCAGGTGTATTCCCTCTCCCTCTTCTGGCTCATCTTCCCAGACTCATCCTCTCTCATCCAGAACCAAAGGCTCTTTCCTGCATTTACCATCTGCCTTCCGACCCTCAACCATGTCCACCATCTTCCTTTCAGCCCAGGACCAGCGCTACCTTTTCTACTGCCCTGTGCAAATGATTATTCTGCTGCCCCCACCCCCACAAATTCTAGTGGATCCCCTCACAAGTTTCACTTTTCTGCCAACAATATTTAAGTGTTTGAACACCACTTACATGTGCATTGGGGTTAGAGAAAGGGCACCAGAGTTCTACACAGCTTCCCTAGAGTGGCAACTGCCAGGTGCATGATGAAGTACTCCAAAATCCTAAAAAATCCTCAGAGCCTATAGCAAACTACAAGTTATCAGAATACTGCACCTTGGTTACATAAACAAAACACAGAAACAGATGCAGAATGTGGAAGTTAGAAACAGAAATAGGCAGACAAAACTCTTACTGAAAACCTTAGGAAGTCAGACTTCAGTGCAACACTGGAAGAATAGAAGCAAATGCATTTCCTCTTGTATTGTGCAAAATGCAAAGATATAAGAGATGCACATTTCTCAAAGATAGTATTGACTGCAAGAAGGACACCTTAGTAATCCCAATACCCCAATTGACAATATTTTTGTCAGGCAAGACTGTGGGAGGAAGGTACTTCAAAGCTTCCCCACCAGTCAGACCATGCCCGTTTTGTTCATCCAAAATGTCTAAGATGCGTGTTTTAAAATCCATTCATGCAAAATGACACTTATCTGAGTCCAATTGAAGGCACGACGTGCACGTTTCGGGGTATACCAACCCCTGTATCAAGTGCTCCGAAACGTTCTTACAAAGTGTCCCAAATCTTCTCACAACTGCCAAAAAAACGCCGAAATCTCAACTGGTGAAATAAGGGACTACAAGCTCAGGATTGGCTAACAGCAGACTGCCCGTCATCTTAGAATACACCAATCACAAAGGGGATTCCCACAACACCAGGGAACACCCGACTGTGAATGGCCACCTGTCAACATAGTCCCATCCAATCAATCTCACAATTCATTCGAGTCGGGTAAACAGATCGTAGATTAAAAATCCATCGTTGTTCAAGCCAGCGTAATCGCGCTGTTCGATCACCACCCCTGGGATCATCCGGAACATGATCAATAACAGTCCAAACCAATTGCTCAAAGGAATGATGCAACTCCAAACAGTGTTGTACTACTGGGGCCGCTTGTACTGACTGACGAAGTCTCGATGCATGTTCACCCAACCGTACTTTCACAGAACGTGTTGTACTTCCCACGTACCTAAATGGACAGGTGCATTGCAAAAAATAAATAACAAAAGTGGAATTGCATGTGGTCTGCCAATGCCTGTGAAAGATCCGGCCAGTATGTAAATTGGACCATGCATGATTGGACCATGCATGAATGGATTTTAAAACAAGCATCTTAGACATTTTGGATGAATAAAATGGGCATGGTCTGACTGGTGGGGAAGTTCTGAAGTACCTTCCTCCCACAGTCTTGGCGGACAAAAATATTGTCAATTGGGGTTTTGGGATTACTACGGTGTCCTTCTTGCAGTCAATACTATTATTGATCACCGTTGGGGGGGGGGGTTGTTTTAATATTTCTCAAAGATGGCAAATTCCAATTAATAAATTCAAAATAAATATGTTTGCTATCCTTTTTTCTCTGGGCATTTTATTTTTCCAGTTGTGTTGATCCAAGTCTCTCTCTTCTGCTTTCCTTTGTTTTTTCCTAACATACTAGTATCTACTGTCCATTTTCTATTTTTTTTCTCTCTCCTCCAATCTTTGTCCATTCCTCCCTTACATACACACTCCTCCTCACCCTTCATTTCTTGATCTCTCTCTACCTTTCACCTATCAAGATTCCATTTCCTTCTCTCTTCTCTTCCCCAACACATCTTCCTCTCTTACTAGCCTTCACATTCCTCCTCTCACACATTCACTCCTTCCCAAGCCTTTTATTCCTTTCTGTCTTTTACCAATTCCCTCTCCTCCTTTCACTTACTGTATACCCTCGGTACTCCCTTACTCCCTTCTCAGCTCTCATCTCCTTTTTATGGTCTCCCACCCCCCTCACCAGCCCCATCTTCTTCCCTGTTGGTTATTCTCTCCATTCTCTTTCTTTTGTCTCTTATTCTACCCAGTCTCTGACTTCCCCCTTCAACCATCTCCCCACCTTTGCATCCATCTCCCACTCATTGCTTTGCTAACCTCCCCATGCTAACCCCTCCCACATGGTTCAACCATGCCCAGATTCTCCCTTCTCTCTCTCCTTTCCCACCTACAATATAGCATCTTCCCTCTCTCATTCTGCACAGTTCAGCATCCCCCTGTTCCCTTCCCCCTTCCCATCCTCCTAACATCCAGCATCATCGCCTCTCCCCTTAGCCCAGCATATCTACTTTCTCCCTTTTCCCCTCCCTCCTCCACAACCCAGCATATCCCCACCTAACCTTCAATCCCCCCTCCCCAATAGCCTGCATATCTCCCTTTCCTTAAGAATATCTGCCCCCCTCTAATAGTACAGCACCATCTCTCCCTTGTGCCTCCTCACAGTCCACAGTCCTGCATTCCCTCTTCTCCTTTTTCTTCCCCTTCCTCACTGTCCTACATCTTCCATCCCCCTCAGGCAGTCCAGCATCTCTCCTCTCCTCTCCAGTCCTGTTTCAGCCCCTTCTTACCCTCCCTGGATTCTCCACCTGCTGCTGCTTTTCCTTTTGTTGCTGTCAGCTAGGGTTGCCAACTTTTTCACCGAGAAAAACCCGACACCTGTGGCTCACCATGCTCCGCCCATTCTCCGCCCCATAGTCCCACCCCTGCCCCGCCCCCAGTCCCACCCTGCCCCGCCCCCAGTCCCACCCATGCTGCACCCCAGCCCCACCTACAAAAATTACCAAGGATAAGTGTAGGCTAACTCCCTTGGTCAGGTAATAATTAAACTGGGAACCCCAAAAGCCAAACATGAAATGTACAACACTGGAGAAATAAAACTATAAAGTAATTTCCTCTTGCACTAAACAAACACGCAAAGATGTTAGCAATACACACTTCCCAGACCAGACATATTCCAGTTAATAAATTCAAAATAAAAAGTATTTTTCTACCTTCTGTTTGGCCATTTTATTTTTCAGTTGCAATTGCTCCAGTCACTTTCTTCTGGTTTCTTTGTGTCTTCTGCGAGCTATCCATTTGTCCTTTCTTCTCTTTTAGATGTTTTCCATTTTCTCTCTATATCTGCTTTAACATACTGATCATTTCCCTTTTGCTTTTCCCCCCATTTCTTTCCTTATTCCTTTATCATCCACTCAAATTTCACCCTTCCATTCTAAATCCCCACTTACTCTCTCAGTACCCGGCCCATCGTAGACTTTTCTTCTACACAAAATATCTTTTCCCCTCTCCATTCTCATTCCCCATCCCTTCTAGTCCTCCCCCCAAATCAGCTCCCTTACAGTTCTAGACCCACCCAGCATCCACTCCCTTCTAGTCCCATTCTTAAATGCCGCCACATCAGCCCATTTCCAGTCCTATTCTAGCCCATCACCCCTTTTCAGTCCAAGCTCCCCCCATCAGCCCATTTCTAGTCCTATTTCAGCTCCTCATCAGCCCATTTCCAGTCCTAGCCCCACATATGCTCTTTTCCAGTTCCATTCCAGTCCCCCATCAGCCAATTTCCACTCCAAGCTCCCTCATCAGCCAATTTCCAATCCTAGCCCCCTCGTCAGCCCACTTCCAGTCCTATTCCAGCACCCATCAGCCCATTTCCAGTCCTATTCCAGCTCTTCATCAGCCCATTTCCAGTGCTAGCCCTCCCATCACAGGCCATTTCCAGTCCTAGCCCCCCCCCCCCAATCACAGCCCATTTCCAGTCCAAGTCCCCCATCACAGCCTCTTTCCAGTTCTAGCCCCCCCACCATCACAGCCTATTTCCAGTCCTAGGCCCCACCCACCATCACAGCCCATTTGCAGTCCTAGTGCCCCCATCACAGCGCATATCCAGTCCAAGTCCCCCCAACCATCACAGCCCATTTGCAGTCCTAGCCCCCCTAATCACAGCCTATTTCCAGTCCAAGTTCCTCCTCCCCCCACCATAGCCCAATTCCAGTCCAGGTCCCCCCCCATAGCCCATTTCCAGTCCAGGTTCCTCCCCCCATAGCCTATTTCCAGTCCAGATCCTCCCCCATAGCCCATTTGCAGTCCAGGTACACCCCCCCCCCTAGTCCAATTCCAGTCCAGGTCCCCCCCCCCCCATAGCCTATTTCCAGTCCAGGTTCCACCACCCCCCAATAGCCCAATTCCAGTCCAGGTACACCCCCTCACAGCCCATCCAGTCCTTGGCCTCCCCCCCCCTCCCCGACCAGCCCCGCCGCTGTCTGAGGTGCTTCAGAGGGAGCCGGGGAAGCCCGTGCGAGGCTCCAGCTCCCTCTGTACAACCGCCAGCGTGAAGATCCTTTTCCTTCACGCTGGTGGTTGTTTCTGTGAAGCTGCGAATGCTGGGAAAGGTTAAAGCGCATTGCTTTTAACCTTTCCCAGCAATCGCAACTTCACATAAACAGCCGCCAGCGTGAAGGAAAAAGATCTTCACGCAGGCGGTTGTACAAAGGGAGCCGGGGCCTCGCGCGGGTTTCCCCAGCTCCCTCCCCCGCGGACTTCGGGAGTTGGGAGAAAAGCCGGTTTTTTGCTCTGGCTGCTCCCGATCTTGCAGCCAGAGCAAAAAACCGGCTTTTCAAGGGCCAGTTTTACATCTCTGTTGGCCTGGCCATGGAAAAAACGGCCAGGCCGGCTGAAAACCGGACGGTTGGCAACCCCACTGTTAGCAGTGACAGCGGTAGGGCCTATGAATAGGGTTGCCAACTTTTTCACCGAGAAAAACCCGACACCTGTGGCTCGCCATGCTCCACCCATTCTCTGCCCCTAGTCCCACCCCTGCCCCGCCCCCAGCCCCACACACAAAAATTACCGAGGATACATGTAGGCTAACTTCCTTGGTCAGATAATAATTAAACTGGGAACCCCAAAATCCAAATATGAAATGTACAACACTGGAGAAATAAAACTATAAAGTAATTTCCTCTTGCACTAAACAAAAACGCAAAGATGTTAGCAATACACACTTCCCATTCCAGTTAATAAATTCAAAATAAAAAGTATTTTTCTACCTTCTGTTTGGGCATTTTATTTTTCAGTTGCAATTGCTCCAGTCACTTTCTTCTGGTTTCTTCGTGTCTTCTGCGAGCTATCCATTTGTCCTTTCTTCTCTTTTAGATGTTTTCCATTCTCTCTCTATTTCTGCTTTAACATACTGATTGTTTCCCTTTTGCTCTTTCCCCCAATTCTTTCCTTATTCCTTTATCATCCATTTAAATTTCACCCTTCCATTCTCAAGCCCCTCTTACTCTCCCAATACCCAGCCCATCATAGACTTTTCTTCCACACAAAATATTTTTTCCCCTCTCCATTCTCATTCCCCATCCATTCTAGTCCTCCCCCAAAATCAGTTCCCTTATAGTTCTAGACCCACCCAGCATCCACTCCCTTCTAGTCCCATTCTCCCATGCCCCACATCAGCCCATTTCCAGTCCTATTCCAGCTCTTCATCAGCCCATTTCCAGTGCTAGCCCTCACATCACAGGCCATTTCCAGTCCTAGCCCCCCCCCCAATCACAGCCCATTTCCAGTCCAAGTCCCCCATCACAGCCTATTTCCAGTCCTAGGCCCCCCACCATCACATCCCATTTGCAGTCCGAGTCCCCCCGCACCATCACAGCCCATTTGCAGTTTTAGCCCCCCTAATCACAGCCTATTTCCAGTCCAAGTTCCCCCCCCCCCCCATAGCCCTTTTCCAGTCCAGGTCCCCCTCCCCATCACAACCCATTTCCAGTCCATGTCCCCCCCCCCATAGCCCTTTTCCAGTCCAGGTCCCCCTCCCCATCACAACCCATTTCCAGTCCATGTCCCCCCCCCCCATAGCCCTTTTACGGTACAGGTACCCCCCCCCCCGTCACAGCCCATTTCTTTCCAGTCCAAGTCCCCCCCCCATAGCCCTTTTTCTGGTCAAGGTCCCCTCCCCATCACAACCCATTTCTAGTCCAATTCCCCCCACCCCATAGCCCTTTTCCGGTCCTGTTACCCCCCCCATCACAGCCCATTTCTTTCCAGTCCAAGTCCCCCCCCCATTGCCCTTTTCCGGTCCTTGTCCCCCCCCCCATCACAACCATTTTTCAGTCCAATTCCCCCCCCCCCATAGCCCTTTTCCAGTCCAGGTCCCCCCCCCCATCACAGCCCATTTCTAGTCCTAGCCCCCCCCATCACAGCCCATGCAGTCCTTGGCCTCCCCCCCCCCCCGACCAGCACCGCAGCTGTCTGAGGGGCTTTAGAGGGAGCCGGGGAAGCCCGCGCGAGGCCCAGGCTCCCTCTGTACAACCGCCAGCGTGAAGAGCCTTTTCCTTTACGCTGGTGGTTGTTTCTGTGAAGCCGCGAATGCTGGGAAAGGTTAAAGGGTATTGCCTTTAACCTTTCCCAGCAATCGCGGCTTTACAGAAACAGCCGCCAGCGTAAAGGAAAAGGATCTTCACGCTGGCGGTTGTACAAAGGAAGCCGGGGCCTCGCGTGAGCTTACCCGGCTCCCTCTGAAGCCCTCCGGTGTGTGGGCCGGCCCTGGGTAGTTTTTTTTTTGACTTCGGGTCGGAAGAAAAGCCGTTTTTTTTCTCTGGCCGCTCCCGATCTTGCGGCCAGAGCAAAAAAATGGCTTTTCAAGGGCCGGTTTTACATCTGCGCCGGCAGCCGGCCTGGCCATGGAAAAACCGTCCAGGCCGGCTGAAAACCGGCCAGTTGGCAACCCTACCTATGAAGCGAAGACCTAAAAAAAAAAAAAGCATGGGCCTGTGCCTCATTTCACTCCTGTGCAAGGCCCGGCCAGTCTCGCCCCCTGATGCGACATCAGAGGGGATGGGAAGGGCTGGGCCGTGCACAGGAGTGGAATGAGGCACAGGCCCATGCTTTTTTTTTTTTTTTTTAATCTCGGCTTTGCAGGCCATGCCACTGACACTGCTGACAACAAAAGAAAAAGTGGTGGTGGCGGCAGATGGGGACTTCAAGGAGAGAAAGAAGGGGCTGAAACAGGGCTGGAGAGGGGAGGAAAGATGCTGGACTACAAGGCTGATCTTCTCGGGGGGGGGGGGGCGGTGTTTATAGGCAGCGAAAGCCACCCCTGTCGCTTGATGCAAAATCCGGCTTCCAACAGCTGGCTTTACAGCTCTGTTGGCAGTCGTCTTGGCCATATAAAAACTGCCCATTTGGCAACCCTACTCTACACTAACTAGGTGATGCCAGGTGATCTGTGGAGATAGTCAGTGGCACTATCTGGATAGTGCTGCTGAATATCTTTTTCAGCACCATTACCTAGACAGCCTTCCGTTGGCCATCCAGCTAAGGTTTCTGAATAACTGTTATCTATGCTTGGTGTAGATAGCGCAGCTGCAACTAAAGCCACCTCAAATAGGTTTGTTGCACTCGTGCCTGGTCTCTGCACTACTGCACAGCTTTCCTGCACTAACTGCAGGGGGCGGATATACAGGCTCCCCTGTAGTTAGCCAGCAGCCCCGCACTGATAATGCAGCCCACATGCATGTTACCGGGGTGGGGTTTAGTAAACATGCCCCATAGTGCGTAAAGATACAACTTAGTACAAGTAAACTAAACCTATGCAATCCAGCGATATTAGTGCGCCTTAAAAATATTATCAAAAGAAATTTGTAAAACATAAAGATCTCAAGTGGTGTGAGAATGAAATATAGTTAGGGATTCTGATTTTATGTTTTAACCCATAAAACCCACCGGATGCAAAAAAAAAGTAAAATATGTACCTATTGAATAAAAACCGGAAAAATGCCACTTCCTTATCGTTCTTCCAGTTCAGTTCTGCACCTCTGGGTTGTGTACCTCTTCCTGCAGCATGGAGACTGGGCATGTCAGAAGCTTGTCATATGTACCGGTGGCACCTCCCATTAGCTTCCAGTGTGTCCAGTCACCATGCAGCAGGAGGTTGTGAGCCTAAGGTGTAGGCTCAGCTGGAGGAGCACATAAGGAAAGTTAGGTAGTTAGTTGGTTTAAATTGGAGGTTTTTAAATTGTTTTGGCAGAAAGTTTTGATACTGTGCCTTTAATTTATTTGGCATTTTTGTAAAGCAAAAAACAAACAAACAGCCAAAGGTGCCGGTAAGGGCAGGGAAGGGAAGCAGTGGAGAGGATTCCTGCGTCTCCTTCTCGGTAAGTCTTTCATTTGACTGCCCGGTTACACTCCCTACCTTGATCAGATGGTGGGGAGTTGTGTTAGCTGTGCTGAGTTGCTGTCCGGTTTAGTCGGCAGCAGAGGAGAAGCGGTGCAGGAAGGTAAAGGTCTCTCTCAGCATCGCAGATCACCGGTAAGGAGTACAAACAGCTGCTGCAGGAATCCAGGTATTTCTTTATTGTTTTCCATCTGAATCGGCAGGAAACGGGGCAGAGAGTATCTTCAGGGCTGCGGGGATGGTGGCTGCCAGTTGGGGACTAAATTTTGACGGCGACCATTTTGTGTTTGGGAGTGTTTTTTTCCTGCGGTTTTTGCAGAGCACATTTGCAGTGCAGGTAGTCCCTGAGGCTAGTGGCCACTTCTTTTTCAGAAAATATTTATTTGGAAGCTTGTCCCCAGCCTCTGGCAGTTAAAAGAAAAACAAAAAACAAAAGGTGCTTTTGAACAGATTGGTACCGCACTAGTTTTGAGAACAGGACTCACTTGGGGGGGGGGGGAACCTCCAACTTGGGTGGGGTGCAGGGTGGGCGTGGATGCCTGCTCGATCTCGGTGCCTGGTGTGCGGTACCTGCAGGGGCACGGTTTCAGTGGACGGGGTGTGCCGAGGCTGCGCAGCGGAAGCGGTGCAAATGGAGCAAAATTTAAAGGATCAGAGTAAGGGTGAGCTGCTCCCCCTGCCATTAGGGGCTGAAGGGGGTGAGAAGGAGGGGCTAGCACCTCCCCAGTCGCCGCAAGCGTCAACCTCGTTGCTTCCCGGTATGGTGGCCCCGCAGGGGACGGCTTCCGAAGTTTTGGAGGAGTTCTCCCCGGATTTTGTACTGCTGCTGCATCAAGCATTTTGTCTTCGCAAGCGGGGTGCAGGGCCGGCTGGTGCAGGGTTCGGCTTCGCGCTGCTTGATTTAGAGGTGCAGGCATCAGGGAGGTCTCAAGTGAGGCCGGCCAAACGTCCGCAGTTGGCGGAGGAGGAGACCCATCCTGTGGAGGCCTTTGATGAGGAAGGCTTAGAGGGTGAATTAGAGGATCAGATGGAGGATCTTGAAGATGGTGAATTTCAGGAACCGGAGGATCAGGCCCAGATTATTCGGGTGTTCAGGAGGGAGGAGCTGGCAGCGTTGATATCGGAATCGCTGCAGACCCTTAACCAGCCGGTAGCCGCGGCGGTAGAAGAAGATGGTTTGGAAAATCCACTCATTCAGGCAGCACGGACGGCCCAGGCAGTGTTTCCAATCCATAAGGTGGTTAGGCGGATGATACAGATGAGTGGAACATGCCAGAGTCGGCCCTCAGGGGTGGGAGGTCTATGGCTCGGCTCTATCTGTTGGCTGATCAGGAGCAGGAGCTGTTTCGCTCTCCTAGAATAGATGCGGCAGTGTTGGCAGTGACGAAGAAGACTACCATTCCGGTGGAAGGTAGTGCGGCGTTGAATGATGGACAGGAGAGGAAAATAGATACGATGGTGAAACAAGCCTTTGAGGCTAATGCCCTAGCTATGCAGGCCTCTATTTGTGGGGCGTGGGTAGCGAGGGCTTGCCTGCGCTGGTCTCAGCATTCGGAAGGGGCGGACTTGTCGCAGGATCCATTGTAGGACTTGTCCAGATTGGAGTCTGGTGTGGCATATTTGGCAGATGTTCATTATCACTTGGTCCGGACGCTAGCTAATAGTATGTCGTCTTTAGTGGCGGTGCGCAAATATGTTTGGTTACGAAGTTGGGCGGCAGATGGGGCGTCCAAGTTGAGGCTCAATAAACTGCCCTTTAAGGGTAAGCTGCTGTTTGGTGAGGACCTGGACAAGATGGTTAAGGACTTGGGAGAGTCCAAAGGGGGACGGTTACCAGAGGATAAGGCAAAGATGGCTAGGCCCGGGATGGCATTTAGGGTCAAGCTCACGATTTTCATCGTTTTCGGGTGACATGGTTTGGATCTTTTCAGAGAGGCTGGTATCCCTTTCGGGGTCAAGGTTTTCGCAGTTTCAGAGTATCGGGCAGGGGGTTCGCAGCCCCGCCGGCTACCGGTTTTAAAAAGTCGCAATGAAACGAGGAGAACTCAGGCAGGCATACAGCCCATGGGGGGTCGGCTGTGGGAGTTCTTGCCTGCCTGGGTTCAAGTTACATCCGATCAATGGGTGCTCAAGGTCATGGGGTACGCTTTTGAATTTGCGCGGCTGGTATGAGACTCCTTTGTTCTTTCTCCTTGCAGGGAGCAGAGAAAACAGTCGGTGGTTCAAGCAACCTTGTCGCGGCTCGAGCAGTTAGGAACAGTAGTGCCGGTGCCTCCAGATCAGTGCGGCGTCGGTCGGTACTCAATTTATTTCGTGGTTACAAAAAAGGACGGGGTGTCAATCGGTGTTTGCGGGTGACCCATTTTCGAATGGAAACGCTAAGGTCCGTCATGGTAATGGTGAGACAAGGAGAGTTTTTAACTTCGCTAGACCTCATGGAGACTTATCTGCACATACCCATTCGTCCAGAGCATCAAAGATTCTTGAGGTTTGCAGTCCCGTGGGGTCATTTTCAGTTCCAGGCTCTACCGTTTGGACTGGCAATGGCTCCGCGCACGTTTACCAAGGTTATGGTGGTGGTAGCAGCCTTTCTCCACAGAGAGGGGGTGCTGTGCATACCTACTTGGATGATTGGTTGATTCGAGCGAAATACAGGGCGGAGAGTGAGAAGGCGATGAGCAGAGTGGTGCAGTGCTTACAGAGTCTTGGTTGGATAGTCAACACTGCGAAGAGTCGGTTAGTACCGACGCAGTTGTTGGAGTATCTCGGGGTTTGGTTTAACACCGAGGTCGGGGCAGTCTTCCTTCCGGAGGCTCAAGTTCGGTCAATGCGGGCATTGTTGCTTGGGTTCTTGAAGCTGCGAGCGCCGACGGCGTGGCATTACCTGTGAGTGCTAGGTACCATGGCGGCGACCATCGAGGTAGTTCCCTGGGTGCACATGCATATGTGGCCATTGCAGGGGTCGCTGCTCCGGCATTGGTCGCACCATAAGGATTTGTTGAGCAAGCGCTTTGTCCTGCCCGGGGAAGGTTCAGGTGTCCCTCCGATGGTGGCTTCGGCAAGAGAAACTGACAGCGGGGATGCCGTTGGAACAGCCGCATTGGGTACCGCTAATGACAGATACCAGCCTGGGGTGCTCATTGCGAGGGGCTCTTCATGCAGGGAGTGTGGAGTGTGGAAGAGGCTCAGTGTTCTATCAATCTTCTGGAGTTGCGAGCGGTAGCTTTGGCTCTGAAAGCCTTCGAGTCTGTGTTGCTCAGGCAAGCGGTTTGAGTGCTGTCCGACAACGCCTCCGCGGTGGCATATCTCAATCCAGCGTGGTGCTGGAAAAAGAGGCGGAAGGTCTGTTCGAGTGGATGGAGCATCGGCTTCTGGCTCTGTCGGCAGCGCACATTGCAGGAAAAGACAACATGATTCCGGATTTCCTCAGCCGGGTTCGGGTGGATCCCGGAGAGTGAGAGCTGAATCCGGAAGTATTCAGGCAGTTGGTTGCCAGGTGGGGAGTGCCGTGGATGGATCTCAGGGCGACTTATGACACGGCCAAGGCCGAACGATTTTTCAGCAGAAGAAGAGAGAGGATGTCCGAAGGGATCAATGCCTTAATTCAACAGTGGCCGGACCACGATCTTCTTTATGTGTTTCTGCCCTGGGCACTCATAGGCCAGGTGGTGCAGCGCATAGAGAACCATCAGGGTCCCATAGTCTTGATAGCACCAGATTGGCCGCGTCGTCCATGGTACGCAGACCTAGTGAGACTTCTCAACGGGCAGCCCTGGCACCTTCTGGTTCGGGAAGATCTGCTCCTACAGGGGCCTCTGCGAATGCCGCAGGTAGCTCGATTCTCACTTATGGCTTGGCCATTGAGAGGGCTAGGTTGAAGAGGAAAGGTTATTCGCCGGAAGTGGTAGCTACTCTCTTGGCAGCTAGGAGACGTTTTGCTTCCCTAGCGTATATTCGCATTTGGCGCATTTTTGAAGGATGGTACGATGAACGGCAGTTCCGGGCATCGGTTGTCTCAGTTCCGGAGGTGCTGTCTTTTCTTCAGGATGGTTTTGATAAGGGGTTGGCAGCCAGTTCTTTGAGAGTTCAACTGGCTGCTATAGCTTGTTATTGTGGTAAGGTGCAAGGGCGTACAGTGGGGACTCACCCGGATGTCTTACATTTCTTGAGAGCGATTTCGCAGTTGCGGCCTCCATGCTGTGTGTTGCTCCTGCCGTGGGATTTTAATTTGGTGTTAGGAGCGCTGACAGGTAGGCCTTTTGAGCCGTTGGAGGAGGCCTTGGTTAAAGACTTGACGTTGAAAATGGTGTTTTTGGTGGCTGTTTGTTCGGCTCGTAGGGTCTCGGAGCTGCAGGCGTTTTCTTGCAGGGAACCTTTCTTAGTGTTTTCCAAGGAAAAGGTGGTGTTACGCCGGGTACCTTTGTTCTTGCCGAAAGTGGTGTCGCCGTTCCATCTGAATCAGTCAGTGTCTTTACCGGTGTTACGGTCTTCTGGCAGAGTTGTGGTCGATCGGGATTTACAGTTGCTGGATGTGAAGAGAGTTCTTTGGCATTATCTACGGAGGTCAGATAAGTTTCGATGGTTGGAGCATTTTTTATTCTTTTTGGAGGGCCGCGTAAGGGTGACGCAGCGTCCAAGGCGTCTATTGCTAGGTGAATTAAGGAAGAGTTTGCGTCAGCTTATCTCTTGCAGGGGAGTCAGGCGCTATTGGAGTTGAGGGCCCATTCTACAAGGGCTCAGGTGACGTCTTGGGTGGGGCGCAGTCATGTTCCAGCGGCTGAGATCTGTAAGGCAGCCACATGGTCGTCGTTGCATACCTTTAGTAAGCATTACCATCTTGATGTGCAGGCAGTGGGTGATGCTGGTTTTGGGTCAGCAGTTTTGTGGGCCGGTTTTTCGGGTCCCTCCCGTTAAGGTACTGCTATGCTACATCCCAGAGGTGCGGAACTGAACTGGAGGAACGATAAGGAAAGAAGAATTAGACTTACCTTCTAATTGTTGTTCCTTGAGGAACTCCAGTTCAGTTCCGATTCCCACCTAGTTTCAAGATTCAGTCAATGGTCTCAGGACCTTAGAGGGGCAAGAGAATTCCACTGGTAAGTGGCTGGTATCTGTGTAGGTATGATTGTGGTGTGAATGGCGGTTCTCTTTTAATTGCCTGTTGTCTTTTTTCATACGTTTCTTCACTTTACTATTGAAGGTCTTGGGAGGGAGGGAGGGAGGGGGAAGCAGTTATCCTCTCCTCGCAGGGCAGGTTGCGGTGTATGTTAAGGTCGCTAGTTTACAGTTCATAGTCATTATAACCACTTATGTGTTGCTCCGTAGAGTATGCTTTGTCAATAGGTCACTGGAAGCTAGTGGGAGGTGCCACCGGTACATATGGCAAGCTTCTGACATGCCCAGTCTCCATGCTGCAGGAAGAGGTGTACAACCCAGAGGTGCGGAACTGAACTGGAGTTCCTCAGGGAACAACAATTAGCAGGTAAGTTGAATTCCTCTTTCCCGCTGGTACTCTCTCACTCTTCCCCTTACCTGCCACGGGTCCTCTGCTCTATTTTTGTGCCATTTCTCTGTTGAAGATTCCTCAACTGCACTCATGTATGTATTTGATTCCACCAGGAAAGATACTCAGCAATAGTACCCATAAGGTGAAAACACCAAGAAACACAGATTGTCCATACCTTCAGAGGACACCTAATTAGCTAGAAAATAAACATTTATTTTTACATTTTATTAACACCTAAGAATGGAAACTGAATGTAATTATGGAAGAACTTCTCTCTTGTGAAGGGTTATTTTATAAAGTCCCGTGTAGTTAATGCTCATTTTTCTGCATATATTTCAAGCCTATTTTATAAAGTTAATTACATGTGCACTTGACATTATAAAATATTGGTGTAAATGGTTGAAAATGCATGTTCATTTAAGGCGTGCTCACTTACACCAGCCTTAGGGATGGGACGTAAATTACCTGCAGCATAATCAGATGTGCTTTAATCCAACACCATATCCAGTTGAAACAAAGCTCACATAATAAAGGAGCTCATTGAAAACAATAACATTGACATCTTGGGTCAGATTCCATCCCACATGTCTGGGCTCTCTGTGCGTCTGGACAGAACTGGACACTGTGGTGTAGAAGGTCCCTCTGATCCCTTAGAGAGAGGAAAAATGGAAGAGTTAGCTTCAGTAGCTGACAGAAAACAAAAGCACATGGCTCATGGTTTCCAGGGAAACCACAAGCAGAGTGAGTCACAGGAAAGGAAAACACGCCCCTGCTGCACTTCAGCTCCAAAGTCACGAGTTGAGGCAGAACACCTGCTGGGAGGAGGGGTCAGGTTAAACCCTAGAAGGCAGAGATATAAAGAATGCTCATTAGAGAGAAAGTTAAAGCAGCCGAGAGAACCAGGAGGAGAACAGCTGAGAGACCAGCTACAGGAACGGAGAGAAAGACCAAAGCCAGAACAGGAGTTAAGCTCAGGAGCAGAGGATCTGCTTGGGACTGAGGACCCAGAGGAGCTGATGGTAATAGAAGATTCTCTGAGGTTTAATTCAGAGAGGGAAACCAGCAAGAGAAACAATTGGAGAACCAGTACCAAGAAGCCAGGTAGAAACGGCCCAGGTTTGGTGCCATGTCTGAAAGGCAGCCAAAGGGAAAGATTACCAAGAAGGCTGACTTGGGAGCACTCACAAACTCCAAGGTTTGGATCTCTAGCTGACCCTGAAGTGCAAAGAGAATCTCCTGTAAGAAAGCCAAAAGGTAGGCTAAGTGATTGGTTTAAAGACCAAACTGTTTTTAAGAAGTGGTCTTGTGTTAGCCCAGAAGGATGGGGCTCTTCTCATAGTAAATACTGTGGTAATTCTCAACCGTATCTAGCAGAAGGCTGCAGAGAAAAGTCTAGAGCTGAGGAACTGGGTGTGTGCTTGGAAACACCGTGTAGCCAGTTTCAAACAATCCCAGCTGATAACCATTATGAAGCAATGGAGACAGAACCAGCTGTAGAATACATGCCAGTGGAAGAAATGGACTGTACATTATCTGTTTCTGATAATATAATACCTGTGTGCTAATACTAAGCTGTTCAGAGAGCTGCAGGAGGCAGCTGGAAGAAAAGCACAAAAGGTTTGTGCAGAGAAATGCTTGTTTAAGTTGGATTACTGTGAAACGTATGTGATGCTGATATAAGAAGCTATTTTTGTTCAATTCTTATATTATTTCCTGCCAGAAGATGTATGGCAATTTGTTCTTTATTTCCAGTATGTAAAGCCGCCCGGAGGGGAATTAAAATCCTGTTTATTTGCCTGAAACCATTCGTGCTCAACTACTCTCTTTTATTTGGATAGTAAATACTACAACTCCCGGGAGGCAGTGCTTTCCCCAAACTCTGTTCTACTATCTAAAGAAGGGATCAGGCCGCTTAACTCTGCATGCCCAGGCTGTGGGGTACTAGCGTGTTACAGGATGGCGTAGGTTTGCGGATTTTTACCTGGATTACAAAGGACATTTTAAAAGGAAAAAGACATCACTTTACCAAGGCAAAGAAAACTGCTGAGCAGAAGGATCCAGAATCGGCTGACAAACCGGTCAGAGGGATTGGAGCTACTTTCTCAGTGCCTGACTCTGCACTGTGCCGAGGTAACGGTAGCTGGGCACAGGTGTGGGAGGATAACTAAGGAGAAAGGGAACTATTGTTCTGCTGCAGTAGGAAGCCATTGAAAAAAAACAAAAAAAAGGAAAAGAGGGGTTTTTTTGGACCGCACTTGGTGTGTTTTTGTGTTTCTTGTTTTCTGCAGGAACAGCTGACTCCAGGATGGACCCACAAGAGCTGCTCTGGTGGATGTCAGTCCAATGGGAAAAACAGCTAGAGCTGACACGCCACACGCAGGAACAGACTGCAGCTGCCATCCAGGCGCAACAGAAACCTCGCATGGAGTTGATGGAGGTGTTACTCAAGAAGCAACGAGAGCCGGAACCAACTATTCCCTCTTATAACCAGGGGGTAGGACTGCCAAGTGGTAGCGCTATGGCGCTTGGACAGTTTTCTCATAATGATAATTTAGATGACTTCATAGAAGCGTTTGAATGCATTGCAGAGGCTATTAAGTTGCCTGAGGAGCAATGGGCGGTGAGATTCGCAATGTCGCTCGCAGGTGAAGCCTTAGCGGCTTATAAGTCTATGCCTGCTATGCTGGCATCTAATTATAATGAGGTTAAAAAGCTGTCAAAGACAGATTAGGATTAACCCCTTTATTCTATAGACGCATGTTTAGGGAGGCTAAGTTAAAGCCCAATGAAACCCCAAAAATGCTGTTTCATAGAATAAAAGGCCTAGCTTGGAAATGGCTTAATCCAGAGCAGAAGCCTCTAGAATCTGTATTAGATACAATTATCCTAGAACAGTTTATGGAAGCTGTACCTGCTGATGTAAAAACTTTTCTGATGCTCCAGAGTTGTAAAACCACGGAGGAAGCAGCTAGCCTCACAGAGCGGTATTTTGAAGCCGAATTAGCTGGAGCCTCAAAACCAGGCATTCTGAAGGTGACAAAAACTGCCAGCTTTGGGAGATCAGAAAAGGCCACAAGAAATAGATTACCCAATGACAATAATGTTGTACCTTTTTCAAAAGGGAAATGTTTCAATTGTGGTGAATTGGGGCATTATCGCAAAGATTGTGCGCTGCGCACAGCGCTAGTGTCTGGGGGTGTGAAACAAACCCATGAAGGATTTGTGCTTCAGGTACAAGTGGAAGGCATCAAGGCCCAGGCACTGCTTGACTCCGGTGCTGACCAGAGCATGGTTTCCCAAAAGCTCTGGCAGGCCATCGAAGCCCGCCTGCCCTCAGCATCGAGTCAAGCAGTGGGGCGTGTCAAGATACGATGCGTACATGGGGCAGCCTCATATTACCCCTTGTATAAGCTGTTGGTAAAAGGGCTGGGCACTGAAAGGGAAGTGTTGGTAGCAGTGGTACCGCGCCTTCCACAGGATATCGTCCTCGGAAGGGATTGGCCCCCTTTCAGCCAAGGGATAGAGAAGGGCCTTAGGGTGAAAACATGCTTAGCATCCACTCCACCCAAGGTAGAAACCTTAGGAGTAAGGAAAGAGCCACAGAATATCCCCAAAGTAGAAGCCATTGCAACCAAGATCCCTCGTCCTTTATTAGGGAAGCCCTGTAAAGCGAGTCCACAACCCAAGCCGCAGGTAGGAGAAGTATCCCCGGGAAAACAACAATTTGTACTGCAATATTGTAAGGTCTCAGCTCAGGCCCAAGGCCCGCAGCGAGCTTCAGAGGCTGCTGCTGGCTATGATCTATTTAGTGCGGAGGATGGGATAGTGCCACGAGGAGGAAAAGCCCTAATAGATACGGGGGTAAAGATACAGATTCCTCAAGGATGTTATAGGCGCATAGCTCCCAAATCCAGTCTAGCTGCTAAATATTTCCTGGACGTAGGGGCTGGAGTCATAGACCCTGACTATCGAGGAGTAGTAAAAGTTTTGCTTTTCAATTTCAGCAAGGAAGACTTCAAAGTGAAAACAGGCGACAGGATCGCTCAACTTGTGTGTGAGCGTGTGGGATTCCCCGAGGTAGAAGAGGTATCTTCACTGACCCCCCACGAGTCGCCCACAGCCAGCAGACTGGAGAGAAAATCCAGAACCTCGCATAGGTGCAGAGCTGTCGCTGCAGCAGCGACAAGAGCTGAGTAAAGTACTGGGAAAATTTTCTGATGTCCTGACGACAGTGCCAGGGGAAACTAATATAGTTGCACATGAGATTATCACCACGCCGGGAAAGATAATCAGGCAACGGCCTTACCGGTTGCCGGAAGCCAAGAAGAAGGAGGTCATATCGCAAGTGAAGGATATGATAGAAATGGGCATAATAGAGGAATCTAAAAGCCCATGGTCAAGTCCGATAGTCTTAGTGCCTAAGCCGGACAGAAGCCTCCGCTTCTGCATAGATTTCCGGCAAGTTAATAACATCTCTCAATTTGATGCGTACCCTATGCCTCGAATTGAGGACTTATTGGATAGGTTAGGTCAGGCGAGGTATTTGACCACTTTAGACCTTACAAAAAGATACTGGCAAATACCTTTGACCAGGGAATCGAAACCAAAAACGGCCTTCAGCACCCCGGTGGGCCTGTTTCAGTTTAAACGCATGCCATTTGGTTTCCACGGGGCAGCTGCCACATGCCAAAGGCTAATTGACCAAGTTCTCAGACCCCACCACGACTATGCACTGGCCTATATGGATGACGTTATCGTCTATAGCACTACTTGGGCACAACATCTGCCCCGAATAAAGGCCGTCTTCCGAGCCGAGGAGAGTGGGCTTAACTCTAAACCCGGGAAGTGCCTCTTCGCTAGTAAGGAGGTGACGTATTTAGGCCACATGGTGGGAGGAGGGATGGTGAAACCATTGGCTAGCAAAATAGATAGTGTGAAAAACTTTCCACAGCCGATAAATAAAAGACAGATGCGAGGATTTTTAGGCCTTGTAGGGTATTACCGTAGATTTATTCTGAGATTTGCCGAAGAGAGTACCCTATTTACAGAAATGCTCCGAAAGAATGCCCCAAACACTTTAAAATGGATCCCAGAGGCGGAAAAGGTATTCATATCTCTAAAGGAGAAGTTGTGTAGGGCCTCGGTGCTTAGAGGGGTTAACTTTGAATTGCCTTTTATCGTGCAAACAGACGCCTCGGAGACTGGGTTGGGGCCGTAATGTCCCAAGTATTTGAGGGGGTAGAACATTCAGTTACCTACCTTAGTAGGAAATTGTCCAAGGCAGAACAGAGATACTCTACAGTTGAACGAGAATGCCTTGCGATCAAGTGGGCTGTGGAAGCATTAAGATTTTATCTTATGGGCCGAAAATGTTTTTTAGTCACTGACCACGCGCCTTTAAAGTGGCTAAATCACATGAGAAACAGCAATGCCAGGTTAACTAGGTGGCATTTGGCACTACAAGCCTATAACTTCGTGGTACAGCATAGGGCGGGCAAATTCCACGGTAATGCAGACGCACTTTCCAGAATTACGTGCTGTCCGTCAAAATATCCGGCAGCCCATAATATCTTAAGGGGGGGGGATATGTGGTGTAGAAGGTCCCTCTGATCCCTTAGAGAGAGGAAAAACAGAAGAGTTAGCTTCAGTAGCTGACAGAAAACAAAAGCACATGGCTCATGGTTTCCAGGGAAACCACAAGCAGAGTGAGTCACAGGAAAGGAAAACACGCCCCTGCTGCAGTTCAGCTCCAAAGTCACGAGTTGAGGCAGAACACCTACTGGGAGGAGGGGTCAGGTTAAACCCTAGAAGGCAGAGATATAAAGAATGCTCATTAGAGAGAAAGTTAGAGCAGCTGAGAGAACCAGGAGGAGAACAGCTGAGAGACCAGCTACAGGAATTGGAGAGAAAGACCAAAGCCAGAACAGGAGTTAAGCTCAGGAGCAGAGGAACTGCTTGGGACTGAGGACCCAGAGGAGCTGATGGTAATAGAAGATTCTCTGAGGTTTAATTCAGAGAGGGAAACCAGCAAGAGAAACAATTGGAGAACCAGTGCCAAGAAGCCAGGTAGAAACAGCCCAGGTTTGGTGCCATGTCTGAAAGGCAGCCAAAGGGAAAGATTACCAAGAAGGCTGACTTGGGAGCACTCACAAACTCCAAGGTTTGGATCTCTAGCTGACCCTGAAGTGCAGAGAGAATCTCCTGTAAGAAAGCCAAAAGGTAGGCTAAGTGATTGGTTTAAAGACCAAACTGTTTTTAAGAAGTGGTCTTGTGTTAGCCCAGAAGGGTGGGGCTCTTCTCATAGTAAATACTGTGGTAATTCTCAACCATATCTAGCAGAAGGCTGCAGAGAAAAGTCTAGAGCTGAGGAACTGGGTGTGTGCTTGGAAACACCGTGTAGCCAGTTTCAAGCATTCCCAGCTGATAACCATTATGAAGCAATGGAGACAGAACCAGCTGTAGAATACATGCCAGTGGAAGAAATGGACTGTACATTATCTGTTTCTGCTAATATAATACCTGTGTGCTAATACTAAGCTGTTCAGAGAGCTGCAGGAGGCAGCTGGAAGAAAAGCACAAAAGGTTTGTGCAGAGAAATGCTTGTTTAAGTTGGATTACTGTGAAACGTATGTGATGCTGATATAAGAAGCTATTTTTGTTCAATTCTTATATTATTTCCTGCCAGAAGATGTATGGCAATTTGTTCTTTATTTCCTGTATGTAAAGCCGCCCGGAGGGGAATTAAAATCCTGTTTATTTGCCTGAAACCATTCGTGCTCAACTACTCTCTTTTATTTGTATAGTAAATACTACAACTCCCGGGAGGCAGTGCTTTCCCCAAGCTCTGTTCTACTATCTAAAGAAGGAATCAGGCCGCTTAACTCTGCATGCCCAGGCTGTGGGGTACTAGCGTGTTACAACGCACAGAGGGAGTCGCGATTCTGATCCCATGGGGCAAGTCTAGCCCCGTGGGATCAGAATCGCGACCATGCCTGTACATGCAGGCCAGGACCCAGATTCTGTCCAGTCTGCACATACAGGCCTTGCCCGGCTAGCTCAGTCAGGGCTCTTCAATAGAGCCATGGCGCCATGGCGTCCGGTTGCCATGGCACCACAGCTCCATTGAAGAGCCGCGATCCCTGGTTGCCGGCTCAAGAAGTGAATTCCCCGCAGCCCGACCCCTGATCTGGCCTCCTAAGGCCAGGGTCGGGCTGCAGGGAATGTCTTTGTTCCCCCCCCCACCCCATCCGTGCCCTGGGCCCGCCATCCCCCGCCGAATAGGGGAACTTATTCCACCTCGGAGGTGGAATAAGTTCCCCATGCAAGTCGCTGGCCCCAGATTTACAGGGCCGACATTAGAATCGGCCCTGTATGTCCGGGGCTGACAACCGCCCACTGCCTGCCCTAACACCGCCCCCGATCCGCTCCCTTCCCTCCCCCATCTACCTTCCCCATACAAGATGCGGGGAAGGTAAATGGGACCGGGAAGAGGCACGAATAGCGGGGATGGACATCCATCCCCGCTATTCGTGCCTCAGAATGACCCTACTTGTGTATTACTGAAACTTGGTTCTTGGAAACAGACTATATGCTCCTAAATCAGTTAAACACATCTACCCACAATACCCACAACTCTTCACAAACCACAGGAAGCGGTGGAGGGGTCTGCATCCTTACAAACCAACTCCTTTATTTCAACACTGTAGAACTTACCTCCACACGCAATCTTGAAATGATTACCATCTGGAAGAAACAACACACACTCAGTCTGGTCTACAGATCACCCTCTTCCAGCTCAGATGATCTTTCCTCTATTCTGAACAGAGTATGCACTCATACCAATAACCAGAACATGCACATCCTTCTATGAGATTTTAACTTGGCCTCGCTAACTAAACAGCAAGCCAGAGGTTTTATAGAGGCCATGAAAGACCTCCAATTTTCACAAATCATCACCAACCCCACTCACATTAATACATTGTAGATAGTTATACCTTAACCATTTGATGATGAACAACTGTTAAACTACATGTTCCTTAACTGTTAAACTACATGTTGCTTGTAATGTACACCTTATTGTTGTTGTGTTAATGTTACTGCACGGAGTTCTCTGGAAACTGTCTTGACTTGTAGAAAGACGGTATAAAAAAAGATGTTAAATAAATACGAGTATTTTATAATTTATGCATGTAACTTTTCACCCTGCCTCCTCTCTGCCCAAACTCTGGTCCTGTGCATGCCCACAGTGAAAATACATGCGATTGGATGTGTGTGTGCACTTAGAGAAGCACAACTATATCATTTATATGTATAAGTGGCTACTTATGTGCATATATGATGAAAATACCTAGATTTACGCATATTGTTCGCACATAAATCTAAGTGGCCTGTTATAAAATTACCCCCTAAGTATGATCTTATTCATATATGTCAGCAATACCCGCAGCAGCTTCATTACCTGTAAGAATTGAGCTAAGTATTTTGTACATTATTATGTCTCAAGAAACAGCTTTTATTTATACCTTTTTATTCAGGGCTTTTTTATGGGGTACTTGGTGGTACTGAGTACCAGCACCTTTTTCATTGCCTGCTAAAATTAATACATGGTCCTCATATATTAATGAAAGCCATGTATATGAGTACTGGCACCTTTTTTGCTAGGAAAAATGCACTGCTTTTATTGCATAAAAAGACTGATTTCAGTTAAAGTTATAATGGTAAGAACTTGTATTTCTTAATATTATACTTGGGTTCACAAACTTTTCTCAGCACTGTATTTATCAAACAATCATATTAGCAGATAGTTAATCTCTCTAATAATGTAAGGCATAAATTCTGATTCCAGATTCAAAGTAGAAACCAAACATGATTAGTGCTGCTGAATATCCCCAAGTAATGCCATTATACACACCGATGCTAACTGCTTAGCATTGTGGCATTTCGGGGATGGTACCTGAGGATAACAGTGCAGCGGTGATATTCAGCCACTGCCCGCTTATTCCTCAGCGGCGAAAGTTCACCACTGGAGCTAACTTGCACCGCTGGAGCTAACCAGGCAGCGGCTGAATATTGCCGCTGCATGGTTAGCTCCTGCACCATGTGCAGCTGTATGGCAACCACGGATATTCAATACCGGTGGCCGGATATGACCCCAGATTGAATATCCGGGGTTAAAGTTCGGCGGTGATGGCTATGCACCTTAGAGGCCCATAGCCGTCGCAAATGAATATTGGGCCCAAAATGTGCGTTTGTGCAGTTAACTCTGATGCTGCTTCACAGGCAGATCTAACACAGGGCTGAGTAAGTGCCCTCCAGTGATATCCAGTCAGGGTAGTTAACTCTAAGAATTTATCACTTGCCGAATTTTAAGATTTTCATCTTCACCATACTGAAGTATTTTTATAGATGCCATCATCTCATCCCAATAAAGGGATTCTACTTACTGAGCTTATCAGCTGGCATTAGCAAAAGATGGAGCTATACCCTTTCTCAACCTCCAGTTCTTCAGACATAAACCTTTTAGGAAAACTCATAGCTTTCTTATTCCAGCTAACATGTTACAGCACAGCTGTGCATCCTTTTTTGAAATATAGATTCAATGTCCAGCGAGTGAATGTCCAAAAGGGGCCAGGCTACTGTCTCATTCCATTGAACAGAAAACATGACCAGTTCTCTTCGCATTCTACCATAAACCTTCTCCTGATTCTTCCTACTGGGACATACATTTACAGAGCCACTTTTTCCTGTGGACAAAAGGGGCAGCTGCCCCAGGCACTTGTACAATGGGGGCCCAGCTGCCCTGCTGCTCATGGGTAGGAGTAACCCTGCTCCTGCCCCCATGCCTGCTGCTGCCGCCGCCTCTCTTCTCTGAGACATGCAGTGGTGGCAATACATTAAAAAGGCACAGTGGCACCAGTTATCACCTTTTCTAGTGCCACATGCCATTCGCACTTACGCTTCTGCCCCCCGCCCTTGGGACCAGCCATTCATCGGAGGGGGTGGAAGCAAAAGCACGAATGGTGTTGCGGCGAAGGAAAAGAAGGTAACTGGCACCACTGTGCCTTTTTAATGTATTGCCACTGCTGCATATCCCGGAGAGGGCAGCAGTGGCGGAGGGAGGAGGGGGCCCACAAATGGAGGGGGGCCCCCAGATGGGAAGCCTGCACTGTAAACATTTGCCCTGGGTCCCATAAGGGGTTGAAGCGGTCTTGTACATTTACAGAACTCCAGGGGTGTTCTGGGCAACACTACTTTTCCAGCTTTTGGAAAACATTATGCCCTTCCTGCTCCCTTAATATTGACCTCCTACATAGATTGTCTATGACAGGGGTGTCCAACATACGGCCCGAGGGCCAGAGTCCAGCCCGCTAAGCATTTCTATCTGGCCCGAGATGCTTACTTCTTGTACTCTGAAGTACTCTCGATCAGTGCCCAGCCCTTGAAAAGCCGTTTTTTTGCTCTGGCCGCGAGATCGGGAGCGGCCAGAACTAAAAAACGTCTTTTCTCCCTCAGTCCACGAATGCGATCCCCCGTGCAGCCGCTGCTTCTGCTTTTCACAGAGCAGCGGCTGCAATACAGTTAAGTTAAAGAGGTAAAGAAACCTGTTAGAAGCCCTCCGGCCGTCCTAGGAAACTCCTTCTGCAGCGCCCCAGGAAGTGACGTCAGAGGGGGCGGGTGCTGCAGAAGGAGTTTCCTAGGACGGCCGGAGGGCTTCTAACAGGTTTCTTTACCTCTTTAACTTAACTGTATTGCAGCCGCTGCTCTGTGAAAAGCAGAAGCAGCGGCTGCACGGGGGATCGCATTCGTGGACTGAGGGAGAAAAGACGTTTTTTTGCTCTGGCCGCTCCCTATCGTGGCCAGAGCAAAAAAATGGCTTTTCAAGGGCCGTGCACCAATCGAGAGTACTTCAGAGTACAAGAAGGAAGCAGAGGTTGGCTGGATCGGGCCAGCAGCACTAAGGGGGGGGGGGGGTGAAGCAGCACTAAAGGGAGGTATGCACTACATTCGCCAGAGGGCTAGAGAGCAGTGTTTGCCTCTGAATGTAATGCGCCCTCTAATGTAATGCGCGCCCTGAGTTTTAGAGCCTCTTTTTGGCTAGAAAAGGTGCGCATTACATTCGAGTAAATACGGTAATTTTTACTAACTTTTTGCTGCAATGTGTTGCACGTGCTTCATCTGTGGTTATTTGCAGTCGTCTGTGGTCTTCTGCTGTTTTTAGACAGACCTACTAAACTGGAAAATTTGTAAAGTGTAAACAAAGAATGGCGGTGTCGGCGAGTAAAAGTAGGCCGGGGGAAAAACGTAAAGCTGATGTCGAGTGTCGCACATTCAAAAGTTCGTGGACGGATGATTTTTTGGTGATGGAACATTCTAGTTGCATTTTGTGCTTGATTTGCCAAGAAACCATCGCTGTTCACAAACAGTACAACATAAGCGATACTACACTACGAAGCATGCTAGTAAATTCGATAGCCTTGTTGGCCAGCAACGAACTGATCGCTTAATTTCAATGAAACAAAGCATAGTTGGTCAACAACAGTCTTTCTTCAAAGAAGCTAATAACAGTTCCAAAGCAGCAACAAAGGTAAGCTTTTTAATAGCAGAATCCATAGCCAAGAGAAGAAATCATTCACAGATGGGGAGTTTGTGAAGGATTGCTTGGAAAGTTTTATGGATGTTTGCCCGGATAAGAAGTCTCTGGTGAAAAATGTCAGTCTTTCTCATCAGACAGTTGCTAGAAGGGTTGATGTTCTGGCCAGAAATATTCAGGAATCTCTGATCAAGAGACTTGATGATTGTGAATTTTACAGCTTGGCACTTGATGAGAGCACCAACATTAGTGACACTGCCCAACTTGCGATATTCGTGAGAGGAGTTACTGGAGCGTTTTCTGTTGTCTTTATCTTTCTTTATCTTTATCTTTATTTCATATTTGATATACCGCTATGGCAAAAGCATTAAGCGGTGTACAATAAAGACTGATTAAACACTGCAAACCAGGAAATAGAACGCCAAAAAATAGATAGGAAAGAGGGTGCAGAAAAGGGCAAACAAATCATACATTACTACCAACTCATAATAAACCATAGGGACAGAAAGGAAGACAAACAAGACAATTCATGGGATTTCAGATGAAAACAAAGGACAGTCAGGGGGGGGGGCTTCGGGGGGGAGGTCAAAGGCTTTCTGGAATAAATAAGTCTTAAGCAGTGACTTGAACTGGGGGTAAGATGATTCTAGCCGAAGAGAAGCAGGCAGTGTATTCCATAATAATGGTCCGAGGAAGAACCAAGCAGAGTGCCGTGTCTGTTCCAGACGGGCTTGGGAAGGCGAGGGAAGGGATAGACGGTTGGTATGGATGGAGCGGAGTTGTCGATGGGGAGAGTAAAGGGAAATGCAATCTGCCAAATAGAGGGGGGTACTGGTGTAAATGGCTCGATGAAGTAGAATCAGAAATTTATAGTGGAAGTGGTAATGAAGGGGAAGCCAATGCAAATGAAGGAGGATAGGGGTAATGTGGTTGAATCTTCTAGAAAAGGTGATGAGGCGAGCTGCAGCGTTCTGGATGCGTTGTAGCCTTTGAAGGCAATATTTGGGGAGGTTGGCTAAATAAACATTGCAATAATCCAATCTGCTAATGACGAGAGCAATGACAAGGGTGACTAGGGAACTGGTGGGTAATACGGATCGGACGGCCCTAATTTGCCGTAAAGCAGCAAAGGAGCGGCGGGAGATCATGGAGATGTGCTCATGAAAGGTCAGAGAAGGATCCAAAAGAACGCCCAAGTAGCGAAACGAGGATGTGAGGGGGATGCTGGTTGATCCAATGGAGGGAGCAAGAGTGAGATATGAGCCACTCAGGGAGACCCACATTGCGGAGGACTTTGCTGGATTGAGGTGAAGAAAATTTTCTGATAACCAAGAAGCAATGTGAGAAAGGCAGAGATTCAACTGAGAAATATCAGGGGATAAGGGTGAGGTATGAAACAGGAGAACAATGTCATCCGCATAAAAGTAAGATGAGACCGGATATTGTTGGATAATCAGGGGCAAGGAACTATTGTATATTTGTCCGATGAAAGGCACGACAACTGGAAAGGATGTTTTTGAAAGAGTCAACCAAGTAATGGAGAAATTCAATCTTCCCAAGAACAAACTTATAGGCATAACAACTGATGGGGCACCGGCCATGACAGGGAAACAGAATGGCTTTGTGGCCTTATTGGCAAAATCTGTGCCTCAGGAAATCATCACACACCACTGTATTATTCATCAAGAAAATGTATGTGCCAAGATCCTTGAAATGAAACACGTGATGGAAAAAGTTGTATCAGCTGTTAACTTCATCCGTTCAAGAGGCCTCAAGCGTTTCTTGAAGAAGTGGGCTGCGATTACAATGATGTGATATACTTCTGCCAGGTTCAGTGGCTGAGTAGGGTAGCCACCTTATCCAGGTTCTGGAGTTTACGCGATGAAATAAAGACCTTCATGACTAAGAAAGAGAAGGATGCAAGATTTCTGGATGATAACATATGGTTAAATGACTTGGGGTTTCTGGTGGACATGACCAAATACAAGGCTGAATTAAATGTCAGACTTCAAGGAAAGGATCAGCTGGTTCACAAACTGTATGAACATGTTGTTACATTTGTTCAGATGTTGGAACTAATTCAGACTCATTTGGTTGAGAAGAAATTTGTACATTTCACAATCCTTTCTATTAGACCTGCAGACACAGTACAACACGAGAAGTACTCTGAAGTAGTTGCCAAACTAGCTGATGACTTCAGACACAGATTCGAAGATTTCAGAAAACATTCTGACATGATAAAACTGATGAGTAATCCATTTGAAGTTGATCCTACAGGCGCTGCTGATAAATATCAAATGGAGCTTCTTGACATTCGAAATGACAGTGACTTGAAGAGAGCTTTCACTGAACATGATCTGCTGATCTTTTACAGTTGTTACGTTTCATCACACAGATATCCCAATCTGTCATAGGATGCAAAGAAATTTGTTGCTCTGTTTGGTAGCACCTACTGCTGTGAGCAATTGTTTTCAAGAATGAAGAACACAAAAACAAACTCAAGGTCTCTGCTTAGCGATGAACACTTGATAGCATCATTGCGTGTTGCGACTTCTACTGTTGGAGGAGACATAGACTATTTATGCAAGCAGAAACAATGGCAGATTTCACACTAAAATGATTAACTCATGAGGGACTATAGTTCAATAGTGCTGTAATACAATTTATTTTGTGTTTTACTTGTGATAGTGCTGCTCTGGCCCACGACCTTTTTAAAAAATTGCCCATGTGGCCCTGCAAGCTAAAAGGTTGGACACCCCTGGTCTATGATGAATGTCCTGGGCTGACCTTAGCATTCCTTAATGACTAGTGACAATGTAATGGTATCACATCACTGCAGTCAAAAGGAACAGCTATTGCCGTATTGAAAGTCCAGGCCTGTAGTTCAAAGTTTCTTCAGAAAAAATGGACTGCAAATGTACATTGTACATTCAAGGGTAATTTTAGAATGAGCTGTGGAAGTTCTGCACTATGTACATGCATAAATCAGATATCTTCGAGGACTTACACATGTAAATGAGCATTAATGCATGTACTTTAATCAGTCGCTCTTCTGTAAGTATGTACGTTAGGCTAGTGGCATGTACCTTCACTGTAGGTCTTCACATAGGCAGAGCACACAGTTACACGCACGAATTATGAACTACTATAATTTACACATATTCTTGAGAAAGCTAGGCACAGACAATTATACCAGCCATAGGGCTGGTATGAGTGCTCACATCTAGATTTAAGACAAGATTTCCACCACTTATGCCCCTATTTAATAAAGAAAAATACACAAATGCTTTATAAATGAGGTGCAAAATAGATGCATTAAAAGATGCGTTAGACTAGACATGCCTTATAAGATTACTCTTAATGCCCATCTCAGCTCTCGAAAAGGAGATTGGTGTAATGGCAGAAAAAAATTAATCATAGTCTTCAAAATAAACTTAAAAGAGTAGCTCCAGGTTGCATGCTGTTTCCTTTAGTTGGGTCATCATAGCAGCCGCTGGCATATGCTCTATTAAAATAATACGGTATTAAAGAGGGCTTGTGACAGGTGTGGTGTCTGTATATCATGATTTCTTCTTTTCTTTTAGTTGTCTGACACTTTTTGATTCTGTTCTTTCAGAGGCGAACACTAAGGAATGGCACCACCACGGCATGCTACTTTGCCACGATTTATACAGACTCATCTCTGCTCCTTGCTGACATTGCAAGTAAGAGGATAGAGCTACAGGTTTGCAAAATATATGCCAAAACAATATCCCATGACCCAATATTTAAAAAAAGCTCAACTCCTAAATTTAGGCTTTTAAAATTGTGCCCTACATTCAGCCACACTGAGGGCCCCTTTGACTAACACTTAGCTCGAGCTATCCGCCACGGAGTCCGTAAGAATAAAATGGGCCATGCAGCAGATAGCTCATGCTAAGTGTTTAGGAAAAGGGGCCCTAAGCTTTCAGCTAAAAATTCATCTTAATTAAGGGCTTAAAAGTTGTGCTGATAAATTTAGGCCTTCTAGTCATTTGCTTTGAATTATGAGCCTAGTGGTGAGAATCCCTCCACCCTAAATCTGCCCCTGTTGCCACTCACTTTTTATGCTCTTCCATGTAGGAATTTAGTGAAATTTTGAGTATAAATGTAGGCACGCAGCCCTAGTAAATTTACAGAGAGGATTATTTAGGAGCATACTGTAACTCTCAAAGCAGGGAGCATTATTCCTTTGGATAGCGGGTCCTACTCTATTTTTATGTGCTGTAATGCAAATTACACAGTCTTTCTCAGTTAACCTTAATGGTGAAATTCAGTAAACAAACTCCATTTACGTTCCTCTCAGTCGTGGATTAATGCAATGTCTTGAGTAGTTCCTCTATTTAATGAGAATTTTATTATTCATTATGTATAAAACTCCATCAACAGTATTGTAAATATGCAAGGAGTCTGAGAAGACTTGTGCTAAATAAAACAAATAAGATTTACAACATCATGAATGATGATGGAGAAAATATATAGTCAATAGTGGTTCCCTTTGTCTCCTATTGTACAGTAAGAACTCAGAGGCATTCAGCTAGCATCATCCTGCAGGTTTAAAGCAAACAAAATTAACTTGTGGAATTCATTGAACAGAAATGTATAGAAACAAACACTATGTCTATCTGAACAAACAATGTGATAAGGCAATAGCCAGAGGCAGAAGAACAGTAGAATGTAAAAAGACCGGCATAATCGGTTGAAAAAAATGAAGATGACATTGCTTTGGTAAAGATTATTAGTGTGACTTCCTCTGCAGTAGAATATTGTGTCCAGTTCAGTTGACCATTCCTTTAAAAGAACATACTGTACTGTAGACACACTGGAGGCAGTCCAGACAAAGGTTGTAAAATGGTGCAGACTCCATAGCAAAAGCCATATGATATGAGAGTTAGGAGCACGTTTACTAAACAGCACTAACCGTTAGTACGAGGTTTAGCATGTGGTAAGCATTCCGTGTTAAAAGTTAGCACAAGCCCCTGAACAAAAATTCCCGAGCTAATTTGGGACAGGGTGAGTTAGGAGTGAAACATGGGTATTGACAGTGCATCACATCAAGTGTACTCATCTGCCACATGGCACAGTGCCATGCGATAGTAACGCACCAATGACAGGAGGATGAAGAAGGGCAAGAAAGTGGAGATATAATGGGAGACTTTTAAAAAATCTCCATGATATAATTGCAAAGGAGGTGGTTCTCTTTCAACTGAAAGGAAGCTCTGAAACAAGGGGTCATAGGATCCGAGTGAAAGATGACAAACTCCGGAGTAATCTAAGGAAATTTATTTACAGAAAGGGTAGTGGATGTATGGAACTGCCTCCCAGTGGAGGGGTGGAGATGAGAATAGTATCTGAATTAAAGAAAGCATAGGAGACGTTCAGATGATCTCTGAGGGAAAGGGATGGACTGTAGATGGGCAGATAAGCCATATGATTTTTTTTTGCCATCAATTTCCAAGTTTTTCTGTAACTTCTTTTGAATATAGGCCTGTAAGTGTTTTTTTAGGGGCTTGCTGTCCCAGAGGGTCTTTAGGCGCCTTCTACAAATGCTTAGACATCTGTCTGGGCAGAATTTAGGTTTATTTCACCAGAAGAAATCTATAGAGCAGCTATGTAACCGTAGTTGTCTCTACAGACATTCACTAAGCATTATGCAAATGCAATGTGTGCCTTCGAGTCAGTCCTGACTCCTGGCGACCCAGAAGCTCCTGGGTTTTCTTGGCAGTGTGACCAGAAGTAGATTGCCAGGCCTTTCTTCCGAGGCAGTGGAGGGTTAAGTGACTTGCCCAAGGCCACAAGGAGTGCTAGTGGGAATTGAACCCTGGTTGCTTCGTTACCAAGCCAGTGTTCTAACATATAGATGGAGAACACTAAGCAAGGGCATAAAGGGGAGTAACCTGTCCAAAGCAACAGATGCAACTTTACAACTCTAGCTACATTACTGGGCAAACTAGATGGATAATGCTGGTCTTTATCTGCCGTAATCCACTATGTTATGTTACTATCTTTGGGGCAAGTGTTTTGAAGGCAGGCTAATGTTTCCTACTTTAACTGAAGTCAATTTGGTTACATCTCATGATCCTTGCTAATCAGTCTGCCAGACCAATGCAAAACCCTCCTGATCAGAGAATTCAGCTTGCTTTTCTGGTTGTGTGTGTATCCTTTCCGCAGAGATATAATTGTTCCCCTAGGTTCCTATTTAGGGTTGTGCCTAGTTATCTAGCCAGTTGCTCCTTAGCTTCAGAGGAATGGTCAGTTGATAGGACTGTTCAGAGCTCCTATGCTCATTTGACAGTGTAGGGTTTAGTTTTACGTGTGCTAGTGTTATTCTTTGAAGCATGAGTTTTGGGAAGGTGGAGCCTGCAGGAGATCCTATATAGGGTGATATTCACAAACCAGTTTTCTGTTTCCATCTGCTTTTAGGGGAGTATAAACTCATGTATCTGGACTGATCTGAGAGGACTCAAGGAAAGAAAACTAGCAGTTCAGACTCGCATTTTCCTTAGTGAATCAGGACCCAAGTAAATTTTCTTGGAGCAACACAGGTTCACAAAGTTCTAGCTTAACACTGATGGCAACTTCAGTGCCTTTGAGAACAATAAAATATTCAATAATTTATTCTAACAAATTTTTCAGATAGTTACGGACAAAGAGCCTTTGTCGGCAAAGTTTGCATGGATATCAATAATCATGTTACAAACTACAAGGAAACCACTGATGAATCTATTGCAGAAACAGAAAGGTAAAGTAAGCTATATAAATTCAAATATATGTTTCATGGGTGGACCAACTGGTAAAGATTAGATCCAATCCTCCTCCAACTAATCAGTTTATATCCTTTTGAACTATATTAATTATTTTTGTCCATTTTATGTATTACATAATAACATAGTATATGACAGCAGATAAAGACCAGTATGGTCCATCTAGTCTGCCCAGCAAGGTGGCAAGAGTAGGTGCACCTGCTTCTCCGTGCAGGTCACCCCTTCCCATGCCTTTGTTTAGGGATGTACCCACCGCTCTGTGCAGGTCACCCCTATTTGTTGAGATATAAGAGATAGTTAAGTTTATTTTGATTTTATCCTGTTGCTATAAAGGGATCCACTGTGTCTGTCCCATGCCATTTTGAATTCTGTCATTGTATTTGCCCCCACCACTTCCATTGGGAGGGCATTCCAAGCATCCACCACCCTTTCAGTGAAAAAGTATTTCCTGACATTGCCTTTCAGTTTACACCCTTGCAGCTTCATGTTATGCCCTCTAGTTTTACAGCTTCCCCATCTTTGAAAAAGGTTTGTTTGTTCATGAATACCCTTTAAGTATTTAAAGGTCTATATCAGCGATGGTGAACCTATGGCACGCGTGCCAGCTGTGGCACGCGAAGGCCTTGCAGCTGGCACGCAGGAAGGTCGCACATTAAAAAAAAAAAAAAGCCGCCCGCTGCCGCCGCGGCGGCATGGAGTGTCCCGCGGGGCTCCCTCTGCCCGGCGGGACTCTCCCGGCGCTGCTCAGCCCCTCTCTGCCGGCTTGCAGAGACGCGAAGGGAGAGTCTCCCTCGCGTCTCTGTTAAGCCCGCAGGGGCTGATGGGAAATTTCCCATCTGCCCCTGCGGGCTTAAGAGAGACGCGAGGGAGACTCTCTCTCCCTTCGCGTCTCTGCAAGCCGGCAGAGAGGGGCTGAGCAGCGCCGGAGAGTCCCGCCGGGCAGAGGGAGCCCCGCGGGACACTCCATGCCGCCGCGGCGGCAGCGGGCAGCTATTTTTTTTTTTATTGCCATGAGCCGAGGGAGGGGGGTTAAGACTGGCAATGGGCTAGGGAGGGAGAGAGGGGGGTTAAGACTGGCAATGGGCTAGGGAGGGAGGGAGGGGGGTTAAGACTGGCAATGGGCTAGGGAGGGAGGGAGGGGGTTAAGACTGGCAATGGGCTAGGGAGGGAGGGAGGTTAAGACTGGCAATGGGCTAGGGAGGGAGGGGGGTTGAGACTGGCAATGGGCTAGGGAGGGAGGGAGGGAGGGTGGTTGAGACTGGCAATGGGCTAGGGAGGGAGGGGGGTTGAGACTGGCAATGGGCTAGGGAGGGAGAGAGGGGGTTGAGACTGGCAATGGGCTAGGGAGGGAGAGAGGGGGGTTAAGACTGGCAATGGGCTAGGGAGGGAGGGAGGGGGGTTAAGACTGGCAATGGGCTAGGGAGGGAGGGAGGTTAAGACTGGCAATGGGCTAGGGAGGGAAGGGGGTTGAGACTGGCAATGGGCTAGGGAGGGAGGAAGGGGGTTGAGACTGGCAATGGGCTAGGGAGGGGGGGTTAAGACTGGCAATGGGCTAGGGAGGGAGGGAGGGGGTTAAGACTGGCAATGGGCTAGGGAGGGGGGGCGGGGGGTTGAGACTGGCAATGGGCTAGGGAGGGAGGGAGGGAGGGAGGGGGTTGAGACTGGCAATGGGCTAGGGAGGGGGGGTTAAGACTGGCAGTGGGCTGGGGAGGGGCTTAAGACGCAGTGGGCTATGGGGGGGAGTTAAGACTAGCAATGGGCTGTGGGCTGATGAGGGCTGGCAATGGGCTATGAGCTGATGAGGGCTGTCTGGAAATGGGGTGATGGGGGGGTTAGGACTGGTAATGGGCTATGGGGGGGGGGTTAAGACTGGTAGTGGGCTGATGGGGGGGTTAGGACTGGTAATGGGCTATGGGGGGGTTAAGACTGGTAGTGGGCTGATGGGGGTGTAGGACTGATAATGGGTTATGGGGGGGGCTAGGACAGGAAATGGGCTGATGGGGAGGGGTTAGGACTTGAGGTGGGCTGATGTGGTTAGGACTGGTAATGGGCTGTGGGCTGATGGGGGGGTTTAGGACTGGCAATGGGCTATGGGGGGCTGACTGGAAATGGGCTGATGGGGGGTTAGGACTGGTAAAGGGTTATAGGGGGGGGGCTTAAACTGAAAATGGGGTGATGGGGGTTAGGACTGGAAGTTGATTGACGGGGGGCTAGGACTGGTAATGGGTTGGGGTGTTGCTAGGACTGGAAATGGGCTGAGTGGAAGGGGAGGCTTGAACTGCAAATAGCTGATGGGGAGGGGGCTTGGAATGGAAATGGGCTGTGAGGGAAGGGAGCTAGGACTGAAAATGGGCTGATGGAACAGCTAGGATAGGACTGGAAATGGGCTGTTGGGGGGAGCTAAGATTGGAAATGGGCTGTGGTGGGGGCTTGAATTGAAATGGACTCATGGAGGGGCTAGAACTGGAAGTAGGCTCATGGGGGGGCTTGGACTGGAATTGGGCTGAGTGGAGGGGAGCTATGATTTGACATGGGCTGATGGTGGGGCTAGGAAATGAGTAGAAATGGGCTGATGGGGGGGCTAGGATTGAAAATGAGCTGATGAAGGGACTTGGACTGGAAATGGGCTGATGCAGGGACTAGAAGGGAATGGATGCTGGGTGAGACTGGAACTAGAAGGGAGCTGATGTTGGGGGAGGATTAGAATGGGATGGGGCTGGGAGAGTAAAATGGAGAGGGGAAAAATATTTTGTGTAGGAGGGATGAAAAATCTACAATTGGCCAGGTATTGGGAGAGTAATTGGGGATTGAGGATGGAGGGGTAAAATTTGTGTGGATGAAATAGGAATGAGGAAAGAGCAAAAGGAGAAAGATTAGTATGTTAAAGCAGATGTAGAGAGAGAGAGAATGGAAAAAAAACTAGAAGAGAGAAGAAAGGACAAATGGACAGCAGACGATGGAGAGTTAGCAGAAAACATGAAGAAACCAGAAGAAGGTGGCTGGACCAATTGCAACTGAAAAAAAAATGCACAAAAGGTAGAAAGATATCTCTTTATTTTGAATTTATTAACTGGAATATGTCAGCTCTGGGAAATGTGCATCATTAACATCTGCGCTTTGTTTGGTACAAGAGGAAATTCCTATTTGACGTTGCCACTTGTTCTCTTTCCCCAGTATTCTCTGAAATGTATTGGTTTAATATTTGCAGTGTTGCCTTTTGATAGGTAGGGTATGGTGCTTTGTGAGTCCTGGTAATGCTGTCAGGATACGGCGGGTTTGCTATGGGTTCTAAATGGGCAGCGTTTGTAGTAGTTCCTAATGTGCCTGGCGGTTGGCACTGGATTATAGTAATGTAGAAATCTTTTAGTCTTTCTTTATCCATACACTCATTAAGAGACATGTTTACTAAAAGTTAGTTTATGGTAACATTATGCAAATATTTATGCAAATAAGACCACTTATGCAAATGACGTGCTGGCACTTTGAGGAAATTCTTTGGTTTTGTGCGGCAGTTTGGGCACTCGGGCTCAAAAAGGTTAGCCATCACTGGTCTATATCATAGTTCCCCTGTCTCTCCTCTCCTCTAGCTTATACATACGAGTATTTAGGTCTTCAAATCTCTTCTCATACATCTTCTGACGCAGGCTCCAAATCATTTTGGTCACCTTCCTCTGAATCATTTCAAGTCTATTTATATCCTTTGTGAGATATGTTCTCCAAAACTGAACATAATATTCCAAGTGAGGCCTCACCAGCGACTCGTACAGTGACATTAGTACCTCCTCCTTTCTGCTAGTAATTCCTCTCTGTATGCAACCCAGCATCCTTCTGATTTTGGCCACTATCTTGTCACACAATAATATTTCACCACCTTGAGATCCTTCTCCTGGTCCATACGCACCAAACCTTTGCCCTCTATCACATTTAATTCTCTTGGATTTCTGCATCCCAAGTGCATGACACTGCACTTCTTCACATTAAATCTTAGCTACCAAGCATTAGACCATTCTTCCAGCTTTTGTAGATCTTTCCTCATGTTATTCAATCCCTCAGGGGAGTCCAATCTGTTGCAAATTTTCATGTCATCTGTAAAAAGACAGACTTTTCTATTCAGTTCTTCAGCAATATCACTCACAAATACATTGAACAATACTGGTCCCAGGACAAATCCCTGGGGCACACCACTAATAACCTTCCTTTAATCCAAGTGAGTTCCGTTTACCATCACCTTCTGTCATCTGTCAGTCAACCAATTTTGATCCAGTTCAACACCTTGAGACCATCTCCAGGCTGTTCAATTTATTGATAAGCCTCCTATGAGGAACAGTATCAAAGGCTTTGCTGAAATCTAGGTAGATCACATCCATCACATGCCCTTGATCTAGTTCTCTGGTCACCCAGTCAAAGAACTCAATCAGATTTGTTTGGCATGATCGTTCTTTGGTAAAACCATGTTGCCTTGTATCATGCAGCCTATTGGTTTTGAGAAAGTCTACTATTCTCTCTTCAGGAGCACCTCCATTACTTTTTCCGCCACTGAGGTAAGGTTTACTGGCCTGTGGTTAGTTACTTCTTCCCTATTATCACTTTTGTGAAGAGGTACCACATCAGCCCTTCTTCAGTCCTGTGAAACTTCTCCTGTTGTATTGTATTATGTGAGTATATTATTATCTGTTTAAAAATTTGTAATAGGTAGAGTATAAATTTTAATAATTGAATGAAATGAATGACAATGCCTTATCCTATATACTCTAACATTCTTTCAGCTCGTGTCACTGTCCTGTCATCCTGTTTTGCATACTTGTGATCATCGGATATGGTCAGCCTAGGATAGTTCTCCTGTGTGGTGCATGCCAGTATTTCATGCTCCGTCAAGCACTGCTCTTTTGTGTTTCTGAGACAAATTTATTAAAAGATGCTGGAGGGCATGTTCAGCAGCGGTGGCCAGTGTGATTAAAGTGGCTCGCCATCGTGATCGCGTTTTAATTTATGCATGGATATTTAGCACCGGGCCCTATCAGGCCAGCGGCACTGAATATTTAGTTTGCCTGGATGGCGATTTACCTAACTGATCATCTCCATCCCCTCTTCACTCCAACTTCTCCACTCAACCTTTGCCGCCCTTTCTTTCTTTTCTAAGATCTCAGAGGAAGAAACCATGCATCTTATTTCCTCCTCCAAACTCACTACCTGCTCCTCTGACCCTAGTCCCACCCATCTCTTAAGCTCCATATCCTCTGCTGTCATCCTACTACTAATACTGAGCTTTTGTATAGCACTACCAGTTGTACGCAGCGCTGGACAGACATGTAAGAGATGATCCCTGCTCATCAGAGCTTACAATCTAGTCATCCCTTCCATTTGTCATATCCTCAACCTATGGCTTTCCACTGCAACTGTTTCTGCAGCATTCAAGTATGCTGTGGTCACAGCTCTCCTCAAGAAACCCCCACTAGACCCTACCTGTTCTTCTAATTGTTGACACATCTCCTTCCTTCACTTTATTTCTAAACTACTTGAATGTGCGGTTCACCATTGTTGTCTTGACTTTCTTTCTTTTCAAGCTCTTCTGGATCCATTGCAATCTGGCTTTTGTCCTTTATATTCTACTGAAAAGGCTCTTGCCAAAGTCTCCAATGACTTCTCCTGGCCAATTCCAAGGGCCTTTACTCAATCCTCATTCTTTTTGCTGCTTTTGATACTGCCAACCACCACCTTCTCCTCAATACCTTGTCCTTGCTTGGTTTTAAGGGCTCTGTGCTACCCTGTTCTTTTCCTATTTCTCCCACCACACCTTTAGTGTTCATTCTGGTAGATCCTCATCTACTGCTATTCCACTTTCAGTTGGTGTACCTCAAGGGTCTGTCTTTGGACCATTCCTTTTCTCTCTCTATACCCAGTTCCTGGTGTGCTCATCTCCTCCCATGGTTTTCAATACCATCCTTACAGTACTATCCTTACACTCAGATCTACCTCTCTGCACCTGAAATCTCTCCAGGAATCAAGGCCCGTATCTCTGCCTACCTATCTGACATTGCTGCCTGGATGTCTCACTGCCATTTGAAATTGAACATGGCCAAAACTGAGCTTCTTATCTTTCCTCCTAAACACACCTCCTTTCTCCTTTCTCTGTTTCGGTGGATGAATCTCTACTTCTCCCTGTTTCCTCAGCTCGCAACCATGGGGTCATCTTTACTCCTCCCTCTCCTTCTCCACAGACATCCAACTGATAACTAAAACCTGTTGTTTCTTTCTCTATAATAACAAAATTTGGCCCTTCCTTTCTGAACACACTACAAGACACTTATCCACTCTTTAGTCACCTCCTTTCTAAACTATTGCAATTTCTTCCTTGCTGGTCTCCCTCTGAATCATCTTTGTCTTTAATGTGTTAAAAACTCAGCAGTGTGGCTAATCTTCCACCAGTCTCGCTATGCTGATATAACCCCTCTTCTCAGATTGCTTCATTGGTTCCCTATCCATTTCAGTATCCAGTTCATTGTGCTGCTCCTCACTATCTTTCCTCTAGATGCATATACCCTCCCAACAAATATAACCCTCCACAGATACACACACGGATCCAAGCATATATACACAGAAATACAAACACACACACATGCAGATACCGATGAACAGACTGGATAAGATGTATGATCTTGATCTGCCATCATTTTCTATGTTTCTGTAGACCCACAGTCACACGCATGCACACACAAATACAAACACATGCACATACCAGACATACACACACACGTGGATATGTCCACAGACACATGGATGCATACATGCATGTACAGAAAGTCATAAATGGACACACGCATGTATACACTCATAGACATAGACACATACAGAGAAGCACACACATAGACGCAGATGGAGACATGCACATATATACACACACATATACACACCAGCACACAGAGGAGTTGGAAATTACATGACTTGCAGTAGACTGATCTCTTTAGCTTAGCTTTCTAGCTAGGATTTTGGCCACCTGTGACAGGGTCTGTAAAGTGTTGCCTGTCCCTTTCCAGAGGGATTATCAACAGACCTCTTTAATGGAACCTGCAGCCCAGAGTTAAAGGCTGGGAAGGCGTAGCTCACAAGGAGAAGTTATAAACACAGCAGGCTGCAGGAGGGATAGAGGCCTGTGGAGCCAGGAGTTCTTTCAAGGCAAGCCATACAAAGGTAGGAACTTTAACTGAGAAAGGAAGGAACTTTAACTGGGCTGGAGGAAGAGCTGGGAGATCAGCTTTGTGAAGGTGTAACAAACTAGGTCTGACTAAAACAAGTTTTCTTTTCCCTGAACTGCTGTCTGTTTAGTGTTTGAACAGAAAACCTCTTTTCACCGCACACCACACTACCACATAAGGTGGCAGCTTGGGGATTTTCTCTACCACGTGACTGAGGGTAAATCCATGTTCCTCCAGGGCTGGGCCTCTGCAACAGGTCAGGGTTTTTTGTTTGTTTATGTGGGCTAAGGGGGCTAGCCTCACCCTAGTTAGTGAACTTTCAGAAGGTTTAGTCAGTGCTGGACAGGTAGGCTAGTTTTGGCCACTAGATGCAGCTAAAGGTTGTTGGGACTGGAATACTGCAGGGTTAACTCAGCTGCAGAAGGGGAAACTGGTGGTGTTGCAAGTGAAATGTGACAAGCCAGGATGGTGCAGCTCCTCCAAATTCTGGTAGAAGATCAGCAGCAACAGCAACAATGTCAGCAGCAGTTTCAACATGCTCTGCTGGAAGGACAGCAACAACAGTGGCAGCAAATAGAGGATCTTATTTGAGCACAGGGGGAGCTACAGAAGAGTTTCCTAGTTCAGTTGATCTAGGCATGCAGAGGCCACAACTCCACCCTCCAGGGCAAGTGCTCCTTAAGATGATGATAGAAGACAAACCGGACCATTTCCTGGTGAACTTTGGATGACCTCCCGTCTGGCTGAGTGACCAGAAGCGACATGGACTATGTACTGCCTATTTTGGAAATCTGATGATGGGCAGCAGTCGGGCTGCTTTCCAGGATGCCAACCCAGATGGGCGAACTATGTATGCAGCTGCCTTACTGGAATGGGCTGGCTGTACCCCAGGGATGTACCACCAGTAATCAGAAGGGGGAGGGGGAACTCCAGATAAAAGAGAGCCCTTGGAGGTTCCTCTATCCAGGGCTGTACTAATGGCTATGTGAGCAGTACAGCTGCAAAGGGCACAAGCACAAAAGGGGGCACTGATATCATTATTGGACTTCCAGAAAGCTCAAAAAGAGGGAGTTAGTGAATGTGACTGGGTGGAGGGGGGCACCAGATTCATTAGTCTCATAGGGCACATTTCTAGCTTGGTACAGTATGGTCCTGCCTCTATCGGTTGAAGAATCTCGCATAGAAGTGGCTGCAACCAGAAGGAAAGATTGGGCCCAAGATAGCCAAGATTGTGCTGTTGTAGCAGTTTTTGGAGGGCTTGACCAACCCGATGAAACAGTGGGTACATCAGCACCCCAAGCTTACACTGGAGAGTGGAGTGGAAATAGCTGAGGGGTATTATGAAGCTCAGCCAGCAACTGAAGCAGACAGTGAGAAAGGGAAGAAGTCACCCATCAGCCCAGAAGGACAAAAGGTGAAGCCGGAACAGATGTTGGCTCCCATGTTCCGAACCCTAAAGTCACCTTCTAAGTGAGGGCATGGCCCCAGTCACTACCCCTTCACCTGATTTATGTATGGAGTCCAGGGAGACTTTGCTCGGGAATGTCCCCTGGGTACGGAAGAGCCCATTGAGGTTGGGGTAACCACCCCTCCCACTTATGCTTTTGTGGACAGTCCCCACCCAGGGGCACAAAAGTATGTGATTCCTCTGGAGCCTGAGGGGACCCGCCTCCAGAATTTGATAGACTCCAGAAGTGTGGATCCTTATTCATCAGGAAACTGTAACCCGTTTTCAAATTGACTATGCAAAGACAATAACACTGGCCTGTGTTCATAGAGACCAGAGGCAGTATCCAAGAGCAGGTCTCACTAAAACCTCCAGCAAGGTAAGTCATTTTCAAGGTCGTGGTGCTGCCCTGTCTGCTGTATCCAATGGTGATCGGTCGAGACTACCAAAACTTTAGAACGATATGGACGTGGTTAACTGATGGCTCTGCTAAGATGGACCAGGAAGATTTCTCAGAGATCTTCGCCCTGGAAGACCTTGACCTATATGTCAAGACTCCTAAGCCTGCTAAGTCCCGGAGTCTGTGTCACCAGGAAAAGCTACTCTACCAATAAAATCTGGGGGTGGCTATGGGGAAGGAGTCTGGGGAGGAGGAGCCTAGGGAAGAAACCCCTGGGGATAGCTCAGGGCTCAGCGTTAGTGACCCAAATACAATGGTCCCCTTCCCAGAGTGGGGGCTGGGGGAAGACCCAGGAAGCTTCTGGAGGGCCCAGCAAGGGGATGAGTCTCTTAAACATGCCCGAGAGCAGGTTTTGGAGGGAGATGGGAGTCCAGTAGCTAAGACAGAGTCCCCTATAAAAACCTGTCTCTAACTTGTGCTAAAGGGAGATTTATTGTAACGAGTGGCCAAGGGGGCCATAGAGGGGGAAGAAGTAAACAACTGATAGTTCCCCAGCCCTATGATCAGCAGGTATTATCAATGGCTCATAGCCATTTATTAGGAAGGCAACTGGGGATGGAGAAAATACTAGAATGTGTTTTGGCCCGACTTTTTTGGCCTGGGATTCATAAACTGGTACAGTGATATTGCAGTCATGCCCTACCTGCCAACTTCATAATCCCAAAATACAATGTAACATTCATCCTTAAAAGGTCCTTCTCCTTTAAATCATATTTAAACAACTGGTCTAATACCTACACGGGTAGACAGTAAGCATCAATTTATGCAATTATACAATGTTTTTTCCATTATTCTATTTAACCTTTATTGTACAAAATCATATTTATAATACAATCTGTATTTTCATACATCTAAAACTTTGCAATCAAATTACCATACCTTAAAACAACTTGCAAATCAATCAACTTTGTTTATTTGGGACTCTGGTGATGATCTTGCATATTTGGATTCTTTGAAAGGCTCTTTAGAATCTTTAATTATGCTCACAATGGATATCGCTGCTTTGTACACGCACATACCACAAATTCAAGCGTTGGAAGTGTCAATGCGATATTTGGATTCTCTAGATTATTATGATACTCAGTTATATTTTTATCGTCAATTATTAAAGCTTGTACTGCAGCACAATTATTTAGAATTTAATGGTACCTTTTACCATCAAGTATACCGTGTGGCTCTGGTGCCACTGTTGCTTCATCGGTAGCAGGCTTGTATGTGAGTGATTTTGAGGAGCGTGAAGTATATACATCAATATTTTGGCCACAAGTGGTAAAGTGGGTACGTTACATCAACAATATTTTTTTCATTTGGCGAGGTAAGGAAACAGATCTGACATGTTTTTTGCAATGGCTAAATTCATGGGATGATGATTTGCATTTTACTTCCATGATTTCTTGAGATACAGTGGATTTTTTTAAATATCAAGATACAGTTGTGTGATGATAGATTTTTTACTTCCATCTTTTGTAAAGACACTAATCATAATAGTCTTCTTGACTATCATAGTTTCCGTCCCCACCATGTGACAAATAATATCCCTATGGGACAATTCCTACGTTTAAGGAAATTTATGTTCTACCTGATAGGAATATATATCGCAATCTCATCGGATCGTAACTAAATTTAAGAATTGTCAGGACCCTCCTCACGTCATACATAGGACATGCAAACGAGCTTTGAATGTGAATTGTGATCTTTTTTTTTTTGCACTCACATAAAGGCCATCTGACTGAAGACCGAACACGATTTAAGACAACTATCCAGAGGGTCACCATGAGTCAACACAGACTCAATGGCACTTAACAACAACAACAAGGGATCCGATTCACATTTAGTATGTGTGTTACCGTATTTGACACAATCAATGGGGATAAAGACATTGATACTGCAGTACTGGGAAATTTTAAAGGTACATCCTGTTTTTAGGGATCCACCTATATTTGCTTTCCACAGGAGTAGAAATTTAAGGGACCATTTGGTCCATTCACATTTGCTTTTCATGTCTTTCCTGAGTACAAAGTGAAGGGGTCACAGACGATGTGGGCATTGTGTGGTAGGTCCAATCAGGACGTAGATCTCTTTTGTACATCTGGGCTGAGCCGGACATACAAAGGAGATCACGATTCTGATCCCGCGAAGCACATCTAGCCCTTCAGGATCAGAATCGTAAACAGGCATGTACGTGCAGGCCAGGACTACTAATCAGTCCTGGCCTGTACATACATGCCCTGCCCAGCTAACTCAGTCAGGGCTTTTAAATGGAGCTGCGGCACCATGGCGTCATGTTGCCATGGCACCGCCGCTCCATTTAAAAGCCATGATGCCGGCTGCCTGCAAAAAGAGTTAATTCCCTGCAGCCTGACCCCTGATCCGGCCTCCTAAGGCCAGGGTCGAGCTGCGGGGAATTAACTCTGCCCCCCCCCCCAGCTCTATCTGCGCCCCGATGATGAAAACAAATGACGTCCAGGGAAGTGATACTACTTGCTCTACAAGTGGGGTAGTATATGTGGTTTTATGCCCATGTCAATTGTTATACATAGGGCAAACTACATGACCTTTCAAGATAAGGATGATTGAACATTACGTCGATGTGTTGAGACTGCTCCGCTAGTGTCCCATTGGCAACAATTTGGTCACAATTTACAGATTTTTCAGTGCTTTGTGCTTTAACAGGGAGGCAGGAGGGGATTTTAGTTAACAGCTTTGTCGCTGGGAACAGCAGTACATCTTAAATTGGAATATGGTGTATACTTTAGGTTTGAACACCCAGGTTGAGTGGTGTTGGTTCTATTGAACATATTTAAAGCATCCTGGAGAAGCAATAGTAGTGTTCATGCTTTGGCATTTTTTGGTGTACCCAGCTTTTTGATCTGTCAGCTGGTGGAGCGAATGTCAGTGGTTATGTTTGGGTATATTTTGCGGGATAGTTTTAATTTTGTGGGGTTTCAACTGACTGTTATGCATAATTTGGTTTATAGATTCCTTGAGAAAGCCTTTTTGGCAAAACTGTAGTCCATAGTTGGAACTGTGGAATTGGAGTTGTGGTAATGTGTAGCTGTGGAATCATGTAAAATTGTTCTTCCTTGTTGAGGGAATAGCGGGAGCTGTGGAACAGTGAAGTCAAGAAGTTGCGGGATGACATTATCCATTTTGAGAGAGCAACGGAACTATGGGGTTCCTGTTTCAGATTTAACAACTCCGATTGAAGCTTATCACAGATGTGTCTCTGTTTTGTATATTGAACTGAAGTACAGAACATGGAGTTTTCCTCAAATGTTCCTTATGTTTATGTTTATTGAACTTGCTTGACCGCCCTTCAGTATTAAGCAGGGCGGTTTACAATCACAAAAAGGTTAAAGTACAGCAGGCACAAGGTCGGAAACGGAAAAGGAAGTTACAAATTTTCTTTGACAGGATAGGAGAAGAAATAAAAAAAGAAAAGCGGAAACAAAAAGGGGGGGAAGACAATGTGGGGGGAGGATGGGCTAGAGGGGAGGGTGATTGAAGGCAAGGGAGAAAAGGTGGGTCTTCAGAGCTTGTTTGAAAGTGGTGTGATGAGGCTCCAGGCTGAGAGAGGTGGGTAGGGAGTTCCATAGGGCTGGGCCAATGAAGAAGAAGGCTGAGGATCGGGTAGATTGAAGATGAGCAGCTGAGGGGGAGGGGAGTGCAAGGCGGTTGAGGTGGAAGGAGCGAGGGGTGTGTCTGGGGGTGTGGAAGTGAATGAGATCGGACAGGTATAGTGGTGTGGAGGTATGGAGAGCTTTATGAGTGAGCGTAAGAAGTTTGAAATGAATGCGAAAGGAGATAGGAAGCCAGTGAAGACGGGAAAGAAGAGGAGTAGCATGGTCTCTGGGGGAAGAGTGGGAGATAAGGCGAGCGGCAGTATTTTGAATACGCTGAAGTCATGATAATTGGGTCTTAGTGATGCCGGAGAAGATTGAGTTGGCGAAATCTATGTGGGAGATGACGAGAGCAAGCAGAAGGGTGGCCAGAGCAGAGGGAGATAGGAAAGAGCGAATAGCACGAATTTGCCTGAGGTAAAAAAAGGAAGTTTTGGAAACGTAGGAGACATGAGCAGAGAAAGCAAGATCGGAATCGAAAAGCACGCCGAGATACCGAAAAGTAGTGACCAGTGAGATGGGAAGGCCAGAAAAAGAGGGAGCCATAGAAGGAGGGGGGTGGCCATGTGGAAACCAGATTGCTGTTGTTTTAGAGGGGTTGAGGTGCAGGCAGTTCTGAGACATCCAGATGGAGACAGCGACCAGACAGGAGTTAAGCGGGGCAAGGTCAGGGTTGATGGGGGAGGTGTGGTGCAAGAGGAGAATGTCATCAGCGTAATAGAAGGCAGAGATACCAAATTGCTGAATAAGAAGTGTGAGGGGAGTCAGAAAGAGATTGAAGAGGAGAGGGGCTAACACTGAACCCTGTGGAACGCCGCAGGATAGGGGGAAGGAGTCAGATGGAGGGGAGTGAAGGGAAGAGGGGAGAACAGCACCAGAACGGGAGGAAAGAAAGGAGTGGAACCACCGAAAGACTGTGCTACAGAGGCCGGCGTCACGTAATCGGGATAAAAGGAGGGAGTGATCGACCAAGTCGAAGGCAGCAGAGAGGTCGAGAGCAACCGCCACCGAGATTTCACCACGATCGTGTGCAACATGCAAAGCATTGGTGAAAGCGAGAAGAACAGTTTCAACGCTGTGCCCTGGGCGAAAACCGGATTGACGGGGGTGAAGGAAATTGGTGGAGTCGAGGTGGTGGGAAAGCTGGGCGAAAACAACCTTCTCGAGAAGTTTGGAAAGGAAGGGGAGTTGCGAGACTGGACGATAATTGTTGGGATCAAGGGAATCAAGGGAGGGTTTCTTAAGTAGAGGGCGGTTTAGAGCATGCTTCCAAGGTGAGGGAAAAGTCCCGGTGGATAAACTGGTGTTAATGAGGATTTGAATGTAGGGAAGAAAGGACTGAGAGGGTGAGAGTAGCCAGGCGGAGGGAATAGGGTCAAGGGGGCAGAAGGTTTTGTTAGAGGAGGAGATGAGATGGTGGAGTTCATCAGTAGTGGTCAGGGAGAAGGAAGACCAGGAATGAGAGAGAAGAGAAACTGGGGGTGGGGAGGCGGCTGGAGGAGGAGAGAGGATGGGAGGGGGATGCGAGGGTAGAGATGCTCTTAAGGTGGAGATTTTGTTGCTGAAGGCAGAGGCAAGAAGAGAGCGGGAGGGGGTGGGATGGGTGGGTGCAGAAGGGGCAGAGGGATGAAGGGAGGTAAGAAATTTGAGAGTGGAGTAGAGATGTCGTGTTTGGTTGGGGGCGTTGGCGATAGCAGTAGAAAAAAAGGAGGATTTGGCAAGGTGAAGTTGGGAGCGGTAATGGGAGTGCTGAGCTTTGAAGAGTGACAGGGAGGCCGGTGAGGGGGATTTACGCCATAACCTTTCAGCTCTGCGGAGTTGGGAACGAAGAAGAAGAAGACCAGGATGATACCAGGGATGTGAGGGTCGACGCGGAGCTGAGCGTGGGCGGAGGGGGGCAATCTGATCAAGAGCAGTTGAGAGAGAGGAGAACCAGGTGGAGGCCTGGGAATCAGGGGCTAGTGAGGCGAAATCAGAGGGGAGCAAATCTTCAACTGGGGGAAAGCGCTGGAATGTGGACTGGGTGAGGGAGCGGGAGAGGCGTGGGGAGGAGGAAGACTCGTGGGAGGGGAGTGATGCGGTGGATTGGGAGCAAGAGACTGAGAGGCAGAGATGGTCTGACCAGGGAAGGGGGAAACAGGACAGGTTGGAGAGCGAAAGCATGGAAGAGGAGGGGGTCATGAGGATGTCAAGAGTGTGGCCGGCAGAGTGAGTGGGGAAAGAGACGTGTTGCAGAAGCGACAAGTCATCTAGAAGGGAGAGGAATGCATAATCTCTGGGGGATGAAGGGGAGTCGAGGTGTAGGTTGAAGTCACCAGCAATTAAGAGGTGGGGGAAGAGCAGGAAGAGATCGGAAAGGGAGTGGAGAAGTGAGTCCCAAAGATCGGAGCGGAGAGCGGGAGGCGCGTAGACGAGGAGGACGTGGGTGGGAGGGGTAGTGTGGAGATGAAGGAGAAGGGCCTCAGGGTAGGAGAGAGAAGGAGAGAAAATCTGGGTGAAGGAGAGGGAGGAGGCAAGGATGGCAGCTACACCGCCGCCAGAGCGGCCTGTGCGAGGAACAGATAATGCTGAAAAGCCGGCTGGGAGGCAGCAGGCAAGGAGGGCATCCTCTCCTTCCTTTAGCCAAGTCTCGGTAAGAAGAGTTAGATCAAAGGAGGTCTGGGAAATGAGGTCCTGAATTAAAAGAGTTTTGGCCCTGAGGGATCGGGAGTTGACAAGACCAACCTTGAAGGAAAACTGGAGAAAGGCAGAGGGTGCAAGAGAACAGGAGGGGGAGGCAGCAGAAACTGCAGAGGAAGGGAAGACAGTACGAGATAGGACACAGTGAAGAAGGTTAGAAGGAGAGCGGGTGCGCCGACAGCGGGTAGCTGCTGGACGACGTCCCCAGAAAACTGGTATGCGTGACATAGTAGGGAGCTGAGGAGAAGCAGCAGTGAAAAGCGGGCAACTACAAACTGATACCTGATACGCCAGGAGAGGGGTGCAGATAGTGTGGTAGGTTGGTATAGCAGTAGTCCCGGAGTCAAACGCGGTGGAGGAGCGGTGAGCTGGAAAGGAATCAACACACCAATAAAGTTTAGCGTAGTGTTCTCCGCAGCTGGAGCGGCCCCAAGGAGCGCACCTAAGGAGCACGTCGTGCTCCTTAGGTGCGCACCCCTGTCGCACGCCGCGGCGACAAGCGCCGCAGGCGCTGTAGATTTATACTCGTAAGGCTGGATACCTCGGCAGCCGCGGGAACGCGACCACGTGACAGCTGTGGGCGGGATCAAGCAGGAGAGAGGAACCGGGTACTGGGAGCCGGTATGGCAAGCTCTGGGGGAGACACAAAAACAGCAGGATAACAGCAAAACAGGTAATAGCAGCATTAGGTACAACAGGAGAGAGCTAACTGATGCAGGCGCTGTAGATTTATACTCGTAGGGCTGGATACCTCGGCAGCCGCGGGAACGCGACCACGTGACAGCTGTGGGCGGGATCAAGCAGGAGAGAGGAACCGGGTACTGGGAGCCGGTATGGCAAGCTCTGGGGAGACACAAAAACAGCAGGATAGCAGCAAAACAGGTAATAGCAGCATTAGGTACAACAGGAGAGAGCTAACTGATGCAGGCGCTGTAGATTTATACTCGTAGGGCTGGATACCTCGGCAGCCGCGGGAACGCGACCACGTGACAGCTGTGGGCAGGATCAAGCAGGAGAGAGGAACCGGGTACTGGGAGCCGGTATGGCAAGCTCTCGGCAGCCGCGGGAACGCGACCACGTGACAGCTGTGGGCGGGATCAAGCAGGAGAGAGGAACCGGGTACTGGGAGCCGGTATGGCAAGCTCTCGGCAGCCGCGGGAACGCGACCACGTGACAGCTGTGGGCGGGATCAAGCAGGAGAGAGGAACCGGGTACTGGGAGCCGGTATGGCAAGCTCTCGGCAGCCGCGGGAACGCCACCACGTGACAGCTGTGGCGGGATCAAGCAGGAGAGAGGAACCGGGTACTGGGAGCCGGTATGGCAAGCTCTGGGGGAGACACAAAAACAGCAGGATAACAGCAAAACAGGTAATAGCAGCATTAGGTACAACAGGAGGAATGCAAGAAGAAGTTTCAATTACTTTATATTAAGACATTTTTATATCATGATTTAGGAACATTACTGCGGTTCTCTGTAAATTCTTTAGTGGGATCAGTGCGTTAGAAGCTACAGTTCAATTACAGCAGATGTTTGTGAAGAAACATATAGAATTTCACTTCATTGGGGGGTTTGTGCTTTTTAAGGGTGAATGAGTGTGTGGATGGGTGATTTAAATATATATGTTTAGTTAAAATCCTGATTGATGTGTAAGTTCTTTTAAGGTATGATAATTTGATTGTAAAGTTTTAGATGTATGAAAATATAGATTTTATTATAAATATGATTTTGTACAATAAAGGTTAAATAGAATAATGAAAAAAACATTGCATAATTGCACAAATTGATGCCAATTGTCTACCCATGTAGGTATTACTAGTTGTTTAAATATGATTTAAAGGAGAAGGGCCTTTTAAGGCTGAATGTTGCATTGTTTTTCGTGATTTAGTAGTTTGTAACAATTATGATAATTCAAGTTAGAACTTCATAATACCACAGAATCTGACCTGCCCCTCTAGTGCCTATGCCTATTATTGAAACCCAATTGCAACTGAAAAATAAAATGCACAAATAACAAAAGGTAGAAAAATGCTTTTTTATTTTGAATTTATTAACTGGAATATGTCAGCTCTGGGAAATGTGCATCGTTAACGTCTTTGCGTTTCATTTAGTACAAGAGGAAATTAATTTAGTTTTATTTCTCTAGTGTTGTTGTACATTCCAAGTTTGGCTTTTGGGGTTCCCAGTTTAATTATTGTCTTCATATTTCTAAATTGTGATCCCTTGTTTGTTTGGTGATGGTCTATGTTTTGCATGTGTAACCGAGCTGAGTTATTCTGTTTATGTAGTTTCTATTTGTTCTCTTTCCCCAGTAGGAGATGAGTTAGTATTCTCTGAGATGTATTGTTTAAATATTTGCAGTGTTGCCTTTTGATTGGTAGGGTTTGGTGCTTTGTGAGTCCTGGTAGTACTGTTATGATATAGTGGGTTTGCTATGGGTTCTAAATGGTAAGTGTTATAGTACTTCCTAATGTGCCTGGCGGTTGGCACTGGAGTATAGTAATGTAGAAATCTGGTAGTCTTTCTTTATCCAGACACTCATTAAGAGGCATGTTTACTAAAAGTTAGTGCACGTTAACATTATGCAAATATTTATGCAAATGAGTCCTCTTATGCAAATTAGGTCCCACAATGAATCTCTGCACATGACCCTGCACTTCCCTTGGGCAGCCCCTGACTGGCAGGTACCCTTGACCACAGCTACCAGGGAGAAAACTGCTTTTTCAACCCCACAAGATTTGTTCCAGTTTACAGTGCTGCCCTTTGGATTACATGGGACTACTCCCATGTTTCAATGCCTAGTTGACTGCCTACTGAGATTGCACAAGATATATGCAGCTGCCTACCTTGATGGCATCATCATCTACAGCAGAGACTGGACAACCCATCTAACCCAGGTAGAAACCATGTTGACCAGCCTGCGGACGGCCATGTTGACAGCCAACCCCAAGAAATGTTTTCTGAGTGGTCGAGACTTTCAATACCTGGGGTATTTAATCAGGAATGGAGAGATATGACCTCCACTGCAGAAGGTAGATGCCATTGCCGAGGTCCTCGCCCCAAACTTGAGAAAGAGGTTCATGCCTTCCTTGGACAGATTGGCTACTACCACCAATTCATTCCTAATTTTGTAGAGGTGGTAGAGCCATTAATCAATTTCCTCTGGAGGAGAGCTCCTGAGTGGATCCAGTGATCATCGGACCTGAACCTGGCCTTCCAGCATCTCAAGAAGGCTGTGTGCTCTGAACCCATCTTGAATAGCCCTAATTTTTCTCTACTGTTTACTGTGCAAATTGATGCCTTAGAGGTGAAGAACATTCCTTAGCATTCATCCGCAGGAACCTGCTTCCTCAGGAGAAGCATTATGCAATGATCAAGAAGGAGGCCCTTGCAGTCAAGTGGGTGCTCAAAACATTTAAATACTACCTGCTTGGCTGTCCATTTATGTTGATAATGAATCATCAACCCCTCAAGTGCCTGGCTCAGCATAAAAAGTCCAGTGGCTGTATTATGTGGTGGTTCTTGAGTCTCCAACCCTACCAGTTCCAGGTCCACCATAGAGCTGGTCAGACTCACCTGAAGTTGGACTTCCTTTCTTGAGTGGGGGTCCTGGGTAAGGCAACTTCTCAATGGGGCAAGGTTAAGCTGAAGGGGAGGGTGTGGGATGGGGTCTATAGAGTGTTTTCCCATCCCTCTCTGTGAAGATGAGTCATAGCACAAATATTTGTCATGCCCCTTCCCAATGATATTCTGGATAGCAGGTCTACTATTGATTGTTACCACTGTATACATGAAAGAGCTTACATAAGCTATCCATATCAATCCTTTAAAGAGGGCTATAGACCTCCTTTGGTTAAAGGAACATTTTATTTATCATTTTCATGGGGGCTTAACCTCCTTATCTTTCACTTCCTCATTCAATACTTTGTATTTAGTGATGGTTCCATCTCCTTGATCTGTTCCTCTCTTTTGGAATCACGTTCTCTGATTCTATTTCTCCTTCGATAATACCTTGTTGTGAAATCTTCGAATGGATGTAAGAAGGACAGGACTTGGAACTTTACTTAGTATATGGACTTAGGGCCTGATATTCAGCAGCGGTGGCTAGCGCTTAGAAAATGCATAGCTGTCATCACTGAATACTAACACCAGATATTGAATGCCGGGGTCATATCCATGTTAGTGCCACTGAATATCCAGCTAACTGACATTTACACAGTTTGCAGGTCTGCAAATCGTGTAAATGCCTTTGGATATCTCCCCCTACGTTTCTAAACGTCCATTATCCTTTGTGGAGCAAGATGGAATATCTGCCCCCTTCTTTGTGGTTTCTGTTGGACTCCCATTTTTTTTAACTTTCTGACAGTTTTCTGGACTCAAGAAATTGTTCAACTTCTGCCCAAATTCTAGTTATATTTCCTTTTCTCTCAGATTCACAGAAGATTGGCAAACTCTTGAACAAACCTTCCAAATCTCAGATAACATTTACTGTATTCTCACTATTCCAGGTGTGTGTTCCTCAATTTTCTATTTCTTAAATGCCCCTTGGTGATAACGTTTGTTCCACGCAAGTTATTTCTGCTTCTAAATCTCCAGTGACTGGGAGGATTATGCCATTTGCATCTTCTAGTCTACCTGGCTCTAGCTGTAATAGTTGACACATCAGAGCAAGTGTTTATGCAGCATCTGGTCCTTACACCCCCTATAGCCACATACATTACTGGAGATTTTCTGAAGGCAGCCTTATATTCTCAGTATTTCTCAATCAAGCTAGCTCATTGGAACCATACTGTAGAGGTGCTAAACCGAGATAGATCTCCTCATGTGTAAATGCTGTTCTCTGTCTTCCTATGTTCTCACCACCAGTATTAGGCTGCGGCTCTCTTCTATGGTCTACTGCTTTCCTTTCACTCATGCAGTTTATGGCTATATGTCCCAGTTGCTGGTACCAGAAAATACTAGCTCACCAGACTCTGTTCTCCTCGGAGTAGGCCTCCTCAGAGAAGGACTCACACCGGATGCACTTCTTGCAGTCTTCCTGAAGCTTTTGGCTGACATGCATACTGATTCTTTCTGTTGAGAGAAACATATTGCTTGCTGTAGTATATGCTTCTCTATGTTCTAGTTCAAAGTAGCTATGGCTATCTCTGTGGGCTTACTTGCAGCTGAAGTTGGGGTGGTGGCAGCTCTGGTACTCTTCTTTCTTCACTGCTGGGGGTTGAATCCTCGGTGGCACACTGGTAATACCACCCCTGCAAGATTTTACACTCTTTTGGTCTCAGCAGGATAGGGGGCCCCTGCTGTACCAACTTTTTTTAGGTCCCTGTTCCTTTTCAGGAAGTAAGCCCAACTTCCCTGCTATTCCTCTCAGTTTTATTTTCCACGGCTCTTTCTGCCTGTATCCCATATGTATGTGTGTATAGAAGGATGGACAAATGGACAGTCAGATGGATGTATCCTTTCCAATAGGTGCTATCGCATAGGCAGTGGAATGGGGTGAGCCACTGGAACCATAAGCCTACAATATTTTGCTCAACACAACATCAGCAACTAAAGAGTTTTAATGCAGGACCAGAGATTGGTTGTTTGGCCCCTTCAAACAAAATAAAATGTTCCACTGCCCCTGTGCTATCACAAACGAAATGTGCCTAAAACTGAAATTTAATTAGTTTTTCTGTTTCATTTCAAAAATAGAACATATTGATTCACAATTCTATAAAGAGCTGCAATGACCTATCTAAGCAGCCTCCAGTGAGGATTCTGAAGAGAGGTGATACATCCCTCTGCCTAGCATGTCCCTTCTATAGGGTACCATTCTTAGTAAGATCGCCATGGGACCCTTACACTACCTTCTGATTAATGCTGTTTTTCTTTTTTTATACAGATTTATTAAAGAACTTCTAGGGAGAAAAGTAAGTATAGTTATATTTATTTATCTGTCTCAAGACAGCATAGGTCCCAGCTTAGTATAGCCACTGAAGAAGGAAATCAAAGGTTTCTTAACTCTTTGCCTGGCCATTGAGGTGCATATGAAAGCATATATCCAGCTAGCTCTAGGGACCTCCAATAAATCTGAGTATGAGTTACCTGAGTGTTCATGGTTGTCAAGCTTTTATGTAAATAACAAGAAAAATTGTAAAGTTGTTGTACATGCTAAAGGCTTGATTCATCAAGATCTTTTTTTTAGAATTGGGGAAAACATTAGTGAATCAGGTTCCAAGATTGGATAACATAGTTAAGGGAATTTACTCCTTGAGGTCAATATTTAAAAGCATTTACTTGACCAGCTGAGGCTGAATGGATAATTTTGAATGTATAAATTATTATGCGTCCCAAATTATTCCCCTGGAAATGGGTGGGATTTAGGGGCACCTCTACTTAAATGTATAATGTACACATCTAAGTGGAACTATTCAGCTGCTGAATGTAAAAATGCGCAGGGTCATTTTATAACAGGTTGCCTATAACAGGCCTGTGTAAAGGCAACTTAGGAAGGCAAAGATCATGACAACTGGCATAATCAACAGGTTCATCATTGAAGGAGAAGAAATTGAATCGTGAACAACTTTAACCTACTTGGATCAACTATCAATAAAGAAGCAACCAGCAGTCAAGAAATCAGACGACGTATTGCTCTTGTCAGAATGACTATGAAAGACCTAGATAAGATTCTCAAGAGCAGAGATGTCTCTCTCCATACAAAGATTTAACTTGTTCAAGCCATGGTATTTTCAATAATATCATATGGATGTGAAAGATGGACAGTGAAAAAGATAGACAGGAAGAAAATTGATGCCTTTGAATTATGGTGCTGGCGGCGAATACTGTGTATACCATGGACTGCCCAAAGAACAAACCAGTCGGTACTAGAGGGGATCAAACGTAAGCTTTCTTTAGAAGCTCAGATGAAAAGACTTCGACTTTCATACTTTGGACACATCATGCGAAGAGAGAGATCATTAGAGAAAGACATCATGCTTGGCAAGATAGAAGGTCAATGCAAAAGAGGAAGGTCAGCAATGAGATGGATCGATACAATAACAGCAGCTACGGGTACCAGTCTGTCAACAATAAGCCGCCTGACTGAAGACCGAACACAATTTAGGATAGCTATCCAGAGGGTCGCCATGAGTCGACTCCGACTCGACAGCATTTAACAACAACAACATAAAGGAGGTTGGAGATGGAAGAGACCAAGTTCAGGATGCCATCCCAAGTGAATAAAATAACAAGAGAGATCATCTAATCTCCCTCATCAGCAACAAAAGGGAAGAACAGACCAGAATAAAAATGATAGAAAATACAAGCAAGCCATCCATAAACTGCCAAAAGGCTATAAGTTCAAAGCTCTTAGTCAAGGCAACAAAGTCCCTGATCTGGAAGTCCTAATGGAGGAAATGGACTTGGACATTGTGACAATTATAGAAACATGGCTCAATGAGTCTAATGAATGGGATAGCCATACCTGTCTAAAATCTATTTAGGAAGGACCAGGATGGTAGAAAAATTGGAGGAGTAGGACTCTATGGCCGTCATTTTAAAAGGCTTAGTTGTGATTTAGGATGTCAAAATCACAGAGATGTCTTCAAAGCCATTCCACAAATGATGTACTTACACGTCCCCATTCGATCTAAAAAATATCAGAAAAGTCTGCACATCAGGCACGTTAATATTTATACTTGCTCCAGGCCCGAATATACATCGGGGCCCAATTTTCAAAAGGCTTTACACGGGTAACTTCCCTAGTTACCCATGTAAAGGCCTTATCTGGGATTTTTGAAGGGCACCTACATGGGTAGTGCCCTTCGAAAATCCCAGATAAGTCCTTAATATGCCCAGATGCAATGCGGGTATCATTGGGGCATGTTAGGGGCATTCTGGGGCGGAGCAGGGGTAGAGGAAAGGGCTAAACATGTAGCAATGATTTTCGATGCTACCCACTAAGCCTCTGCACCTTAAAGATATCCTCGCCTATCTTTAAGGCACAGAGGCTAAGCGGGTAGCATCAAAAATCGCTGCTAACCATTTAGCCTCGGCAGCACATAGCCTGCCTAATTGAAAATCGGGCCCCATGAAAGTGCTTGTTTTCACCTTAAAACATCCTGCAAGTGTAGAATTAAGTAACTAGTCTTAGATCACAAAGGCCCACACTGGGATTTGAACCCTGACCACTCTGCTCTTAAGCCATTATGCTATTAGATGTCTTGGTTCTGAAATGCTGTCCTGGGGATGTCTATATAGACGTTTGATACACCTGCATATCGGATATTGTGCCAGAACTTGCATGTGCCTGCTTTTTTTTTCAGACATTCTGACTTTGATGTCCTAGATTGCACTTGGACGTCCCATTGTGAAATGTGCTTCTATGCTATTAGATGTCCATGTTGAGATTCTATTCTGAGGATGTCTATGCAGACATCTCTATAGATGTCTATATCAGGCATATCTATGTTTCTGAAATCGTGTCTGAACTTGCATGTGCCTGCTTTTGTTTTCAGACGTTCTGGCTTTGATGTACCAGAATGCACTTGGATATCACATTGTAAAATGTGCCGTTATGTAAAAAACAATATTTATGTGGCTGAAATGCAGGGGATGTGAGGAAAAGAGGAAGCACTGTGGATTGTCTAGGAAAGAGGAGATGGCATTTTGATCCATACTAGTGTAGTCTACATCCCTGTGATTCAAATGGAAGAACTGGACAATGTTGTTATAAAGGTGGGAACAAAGGGGGAACTGATCATAATAGGAGACTTTAATCTACCAGATGTTGATTGGAATATCCCATATGCAAATCTGGAAAGCAGTAGAAAAATTGTGGATGTCTTTCAAGGGGCTTTGCTCAGACAGATGGTGATAGAAGGGTTGGTGTTGGATCTGATACTTACAAATGGAGAAAGTGTCTAATGTCCAAGTGGGTGCCCACTTGGACAGTAATAATCATCACATGGTGTGGTTTGATATAAAGGTTAAGGCACAGTCCAGATACACCAAACTCAAATGTCTGGATTTCAAACATACTAACTTCAGTAAAGGGAAAGGAGGAGTTGGCAGGGTGGGAGGAGTAAGCGAAGTGGAAAGACAGTGGGCTAAACTGGATGGAACTATATAAAAGGTGACATATCTTTATGCAAATAAAGTAAAGCAAGAGGAGAAGAAAACTGCTGTGGTTCTCCAAAGAAGTGGCAGCAAAAATAAAGATAAAAACAGTAATGTAACAATGTACAAGAGATCACGAAAACGAGCACAGAAAAGAATACTGCATAAAACTGAAAGAGGCAAATTGGCAAAAAGCATGAGCAGAATTAAAAATAGGTAAAGAATGGTCAAGAATTTGGCAACTAAAATTTAATGCTAAAAAATGCAAGCTTATGCATTTGGGCTGCAGCAATTGAAGAGAGCATTACAGTACAGAGGGTGAAGTACTTCAATGCACGAAAGAAGAGCGTGGTCTGGAGATGATCATATTGGATGGTCTTAAAGTGGCCAAATGTATAGAAAAGGTGACAATGAAAGTCAGAAGGATGCTTGGGTGCATAGGAAGAGAAATGGCCAGCAGGAAAAAGATGATGGTGCCTTTGTATAAGTCTTTACTGAGAGCTCATTTAGAGTACTGTGTACAATTCTGGAGACCACACCTTCAGAAAGATATAAACAGGATGGAGTCAGTCCAGAAGCCAGCTTCTAAAATGGTCAGTGGTCTTCATCATATGCATATGGGGATAGATTTAAAGACAGGAGGAAAGGCAGGAGATGGGAGATATGATAGAGACATTGAAATATCTCCATATTTTTATTTATTTATTTATTTAACACGGGTTTTTGATACTGCTTTATCATAGATTCAAAGTGTTTTACATTATAGCAAACTAGAAAGTGTACATTGAACAGGGACAATAAGCCTTGGAAGCTTACATAGCAGGTGAAACCCTTGGAGTAGACATGATAAAGAGCTCTATAAGAACTCCAGAATTACAGAGGGATTAAGGAGCATAAATAAATTGAAGTTTACATAACATCAGATAAACAGTAAGATTACACATGAGTTTGCCATTTCGTGAGCGTTAAGAAGCAAAGATCATGAGTTATTCCCATAATGCACATTAATAACTACTCCCCTTAGCTGTTAATGACCTTATTACAACAGAATAAAAGTGGTACTTTGCTACAAATCAGACTAATGACATTCTGATGCTACAAAGGCAGAGCTCCATGAGTTCTCATATCAAAGGACTGTGAAATCTTATGACATAGAGACATGATTATTTAACAATTATCTGTTAATCTCTAATATTTGAATTGCAATATACCTTAACAATTTTCTTGCTCAGACTTAGCAGAATTCTTGTTTATGCAAGAAGAGATATCGTTAGGCCTTTACTCGCTTAAAAATCATTTTCAGGGCATTTACATTTTATATTGCTTAAAGAGTTTTGGCAGGGGCAAGGAATAGGAGAAACCCTATTGACAAGAATTTCAGGCTCAGGTTTCTTCCTCTGGGAATCCAGGGGGGGGGGGGGAGGAGTGTTTGCACTTTTACCACTGTTCAATTTCTGTGTGACTCTTTTAAGTATTGCAGGGTAAAGCCCGTCATAACACCCCGCTTTGCAATCTCCTGTTCAGAGAAGTTACTGCAGGAACTTGGAGAATTAGCCAAAATTCATGGTATCCGTATTCAGGTAATAACCTATGCTCAACATCTACTCTATTGTAGCTTGTTCAGTGGAATAAAACAAGATATATACTATTTTAGTTTGTTTTTTTTTAATGTATCGGAATCCTGAGTAATCTTAGCTAAGAAGCAGCTTCATTATATTTTTGGCATGAGTCATTACAGCAACATGGTGGACAAGTCTAGGGATCTGGGATCAGATTTGGAAATAGGTGCGATATGGTAGAAAAACAAAATAGGGGTCACAAAGATTTTCAGCAGGAAATGAGCCACCAGCCAGAATCATACAAAGAACAAAATCAGTTCTGGATGAAGAAGACCACTCAGATTATTGATGAGAGAACAACATAAATTCATTTTTCATGAGGGAACTGAAGAAGATTGCGTGAGAACATAAGAACATAAGATATGCCATTCTGGCTCAGACCAAAGGTTCATCAAGCGCAGTATCCTATTTCCAGCAGTGGTCAATCGAGGTCACTAGTATCTGTCAGGCTTCCAGAAGGTTGACAGATTCCATGCTGCTTATCCTAGGGGTAAAAATGGATTTTCTTGGTCTTCTTTAATAATGGTTTATGGACGTTTCCTCCAAGAACTTGTCCAAACCTCTTTAAAACCCATCTACACTTATAGCTTTCACTACATCCTCCAGTAATGAATTCTAGAGCTAAATTACACAGGTATACTAAAAAAAAATTTTTTTAAACTGCCTCTAATGTTTCGATTGATTTTTACGTTTTTTGGTGTGCTGAATCCAAATCTGGTAACCAATTTGCTCCATCACGTACAGATTTTTGCTACATTGGGTTAGCAGTTTGAGGTGAACGTTTCAGATTGAGTGCGATCGAGATAAAAGTTTCTTGGATGAATTCTTTATACTAATTGTTTAGTAGTTATTCAAATAAGAATAAAGAAAATTGTAACAAGACAGCACATAAGAATAGAGTAATGTCAACAAAACACACTGTGATGGTAGCAAAATTGTCTGCACTTAAAACAGCCACATACATGTGCACAAACATTGAGCATATAAGAGCGAGGTTAGACACAAAGCAAAGCAAAGAAATGTGCAAAAAATGTTGTACAGGTATGTATGTAAGAATAGAAAACGCAAACCGCACCATTGCAATACATGAAGACAAACACCCGATGGTGTGAAAATAAAATTCAAATAAATGAGATCCGACACTGTGGTAATAACTAGCAAATTTTTATTTCAAAGTTTAGTAAAAACACGATATTTGTCAACACAGTTTAGATTTTAAAGTCATTCTTGGGTCAATCAATCTCCTGGTGGGCCCGTTTCTTCTTCCCCCGAATGCTTCTCTTGGTGCGCTGCTTGGCGTATTTTTCATCTGGGGTTTCCCGCAGCAGCAACCAGCAGAAATCAGCCATCATAGTGGTGTTCCATCTTCCTTGGTACCTTCTCTCTGCGTCCTTGATGTCCTGGTGAAACCTTTCACCTTGTTCTTCACTGTACGCCCCCAAGTTTTCGGGAAAGTAGTTCACATGGGAGTGCAAGAAATGGACTTTCAGGCTCATGTTACAGCCTTGTTCTTTGAAGGCATTGAGCATCCTGGCAACAATATCCTTATAGTTCTCATCCCGCCTGTTCCCCAAGAATTTGAGAACAACATCCTTGAAGGAATCCCAGGCTTCTTTTTCCTTCTCAGACATCGTTTCAGCGAATGCTCCATCTGAAATGAGTTTCCTTATATCAGGGCCAACAAACACTCCTTCCTTTAGCTTTGCTTCAGAAAGTCGGGGGAACTTTGAGCAAAGGTACCGAAAGCACTCACCATCTTTTGGAATGGACTTGATGAATTGCTTAATGAGACCCAACTTAATGTGGAGAGGTGGTAATAGAATTTTATCACGAGGTACCAAGCTCTCATGAAGAACATTTTTCTCACCGGGTCTCAAATACTCCCGAATTGGCCAGTCTTTTTCCCCCAGTGTAGGTCACGGGCCCGGCTATCCCACAAGCAAAGGAAGCAGGGATATTTGGTGAAACCGGATTGCTGCCCTAATAGCATGGATAGAATTTTAAAGTCTCCACAAATCATCCACTTATGCTCATCATAACGAATCTTCTGAAGAATCAGGGCCAAATTCTCGTATTTTTCTTGGAGAATAACAGAGTGAGCAATAGGAACTGAAGCGAATGTGTTGCCATTATGAAGAAGAACACCTTTTATGCTGTCTTTTGACGAATCAATGAACAGCCGCCATTCAGCAGGATCATACTTGAGTTTAAACTTTTCCATCACTCCGTATATATCGTTGCAAAATACCAAATCTTCCTCTTTGCTGAAATACTTCAAAAATTGTGTCTCGCGGTTGCGGTACCAATAAAAAGTTGTTCCTGGTGACAATAGATTTTTCTGTTTAAGCCGAGAACCTAGCAGTTGGGCAGCATCTTTTGGGAGTCCTAAATCCCGGACTAAATCATTCAATTCAGCTTGAGAGAAAAGTTCAGGTTTCGGATCTGGTTCAGTTTCAAACTCGGAAGTACTGGACTCATCGGGAAAAGCCATCTGATGAGTCTCATCATGATCAGAACCGTCCACACAAATATGATCCAAAGATTTTGGTGGTTCAGGCACAGGTACTTCGTTGCTATGAGGCATAGGCCTAATTGCTGAGGGAAGGTTGGGGTAACTTATTACGTTCTTATTTTTTTAAGTTGTATCCCTTCACAATGCAAGAGCAAAAATAGCAGTCACTGCTGTGGTCTCTTTGTTCACGCCACATCATAGGTATTCCGAAATGAAATGCTTGTTTTTTACCTTTCATCCATAAGCGTAGATCTTCCTCACATGTCTTGCACACTTTGTGAGGAGCCCACGGTTTGTCTTGATCGCCTAACTTCAAACCGAAATAGGCGAAATATACTTTTTTAATAAATGCAGAAATGTTCCTCTGCCCGCTTTTTCACGGTATATTCCCCACAAATAAAACAAAAACTGTCCGGAGAGTTGACGCAACCTCTGGCTCTGTGAGCCATCACAAATACACAGCACTGCAAACTACAACTGTAGTGAACCACTTCGGAATAAAGCTGGATTACGACTGAGCAAACAAAAGGTAATAATGAACTTGCAAGAAACTGAAATTTGACAGGAACGTTCATGTCGCAACCACCGTGTTTATTTATTTATTTATTTAATTGGATTTCTATACCGCCTTATCATACAATCAAAGCGGTCTTACAAACAAAGATATTAAGAGTATTAGTGAGAAAATGTAAAGAAATAAAAGTTAAAGTTATGGTATAATGTGTTAGAGTGAGTTGCATTATCTACATAGTGAGCTATACTATAATGTGAGCTATTATACAATATGTATATGATTTACATTCCAGACAAATTAAGTTAGTTAATTGCATGACCGTAGTGTTCTATAAACAAAGATGTTTTCAGTTGCTTTCTAAAGTCATTGATGTCCTGAGCTGCTCTCAGCTCATTAGGTAGAGAGTTCCAGATGGAAGGTGCAGCAAAAGAGAAAGCCCTTTCAGAGGTGTCTTTACGTGTTTTTCTGACATCATTTGATAAGCTGATTCTGTTGTCAGATCCTCTTCTTCTAGGTCTGTTGCTAATATCTGACTGTATGAGATATGTCAGGCTTTCTGCAGAATACTGTTGTTTTATCTTGAAAATATAAATTATAGTTTTATATTTTACATGTGAAGCTATAGGTAACCAGTGAAGCTCTTTCAAGATGGGAGTTATATGTTCTCTACTTGATAGACCAAAAATTATACGTGCAGCGGTATTCTGCGCCAGTTGTAAAGGCTTAAGTGCTTGCTTAGATAAACCCAGATATATTGGATTACAGAAGTCAAGTAATGGAGTAATCAATGCTTGACAAACATTTCTGAAGTGAACAGTATCAAGAAGCGGCCTTAGTCTTTTGATGAGCTTCATTCTGTAATAAGCGCTTTTAATTGTCTTAATTGTGTTTGAGCGAGCGAACGAGGCGAACAGGAAAGAACATGCGCCAGCGCGAGTACTGGATTTAGCCCCTCGCCTCCCAATTGTCCTGTTAATGTATAAAATGAATACAAAACACTCTAAAATATCATGAGGGAGTGTTTCTAGTTAGTTAACCATTACAACCTCTATTTTGGGCCAAGAAAATAAACTGCAGTCGGCTAAAAAGAAATTATGTGAACATTCCTTATATGGGTAAGAAATCTAATTTTGCAAGAAAACGTGACGTGATGGAACATTTTGGCTATTTTTCCTGGATTCAGCACCCCAAAATCTATAGGAATCAGTTGCAAAACTGGAGGCAGTTTTTTGGTAGTGTACCTGTGTTATCAGTTGAGTGAAAAAAATATTTTCTTTGTTTAGTCTTAAATGTGCTACATTGTAGCTTGTTTGCATGTCCCATAGTCTTTTTCTACTTTTTGAAGGGATAAGACACCAATCTATGTTTACCTGTTCCACTCCACTCATTATTTATAGACCTCTATCATATCTCCCCTCAGCTGTCTCTTTTCCATGCAGAAGAGCCCTAAACTTTTAAGCCTTTCCTTGTCAAAGTATCCTTCCATCCCATTTATCATTTTGGCTACTCTTCTCTGTACCTTTTCTAATTCTGCTATATCCTTTTTTAGATATGGCACTATGTAACTGTAGTTTGGGTTGTTCTTCCCTAAATGCATAACTTTGCACTTGTCCACATTAAATTTCATCTGCCATTTAGATGCCCAGTCTCCCAATTTCTCAAGGTCCTCTTGAAATTTTTCACATTCTGCTTGTGATTTAACAATTATGAATAATTTTGTGTCCTCTGTAAATTTGATTACTTCACTCATTGTATGTCCTTCAAAAAATGGAAAAAGGATCTGAACGAAGAAAGAGGGAAACAGCATAAGCACTGAAAAATTAGATGCAGAGAAGGCAGGCAAAGAGATAATTTGAAAAGAAACTTGCTATGGAAGCAAAAACTCACAAAAAAATTTTTTTAGGTACATTCGAAGCATAAAGCATGTGAGAGAGTCATTTGGACCGTTAGGTGATAGAGAGGTAAAAGGGGCGTTAAGAGAGGCAAAGTCATGGCGGTCACATGATGTGAGTGTGAGTGGACATGCGCTGCTCAGGCTCCGGGCCCCAACCCTTCCTTTCGCCGGTAAAAGTGCCGAAAATACTTAACAAAGCTGCCACATAGCCACCGCATAGCAGAGAACTGCCAGCGGCAACGAAATGGAAACCAATGGCGGTGGTGGTGGAAGCGGGATGCCGAGAAAAAGAAAAGACCACCGTGCAGCAGAAAATGGTGGAGATGCCACCGAAATCCAGCTCGCCTGCCGCGCCAGAGCTTGTGGAGGAGATCTCGATGGCGGTAGTGGGGGCACTCTCCTCCCAGTTTGATGCCCTGAGTGGGAAGATTGACTTGCTGCAAACCTCAGTGGGAGCCTTGGGCAACCGAGTGCTGGAAGCAGAGACTCGCATTGAGAGGGCAGAGGAGAATGTGACGGAGCTGCAGCAGGAGGTAGGCCGCAGGAGAACAGCTTTGCAGACACAGGACACCAAATTAGATGACCTTGAGAATAGGTCCCGATGTAACACCTTGCGCTTCTTGGGCATCCCTGATAGCATCTTGGACCGAGAGTTAAAGCCCTATTTGGAGGCATTGGTGATGCGGATCTTGAAGGGCGAAGAGAAGGGAGGCCCGGTGAAAATTGAAAGAGCACACAGGGTGGGACCCTGGTGGCCAAATGATAGCCGGCCGCGTGTGGTCCTGGCAAGGTTCCTGAGATTTCCGCAGAAGGAGGCTGTGCTTCGTGCAGCTCGCAAGAAAGGAACTATGATACAGGACAATACTAAGCTGCGGATTGTGCAGGACTATTCAGCGGCCTGGGGTCAGCGCAGGCAGGCATATGGGCCTTTGTGCCAAAAGCTGATAGACGCTAACATTCAGTTTGTGGTACAATATCCTGCCCGTTTGATTGTCACTTATGAGGGATGGCGCTGGGCCTTCGAATCTGCCACAGAAGCGGCCCACTACGTAGATTAACTGACGAGGGGAGAGAGAACAACGTTGGGGGATCACTCCATAAATTTGAGAGCGGTGACCTGAAAGGGCCAAGACGACGACCAGGAACAGCAGGGTTCTGCAGAGGCGCAGTCTTTCAACAAACGAGAGAAGAGCGTAACCCAGGGCTGGACTTTCCTGAGACCCGGGCCCCCGAAAATTTGTTAAGAGTTCTGGAATTGTTGTTATTATAAAATTGTTTGTCTGATTGTGAATATTATGGAGCTTTCTATATGCTTGGTTGGGGGGGTTAAAAGGGACAAGTTCGGCAGGTAGCAGTACTGGAGTCTGGGTGGGGGGAGCCACTGAAAAGAGGAGGGGGGGTCCTGCACACATCTTGGTGACCTCACAGGAATGGAAGAGAGAGGTAAGTTGTATGCAACTTCCTTTGGGGGCGGGACGCCGCTGCACGGGAAGGCTCCGCAGTGGCTGGCTGATCGATCTCGCGCTAGTACAGCCACGGCTCCAAGAAGTAGGAGCCGCGGCTACTATAGAGGAGAGGTGAGTCTGCCGCTGCCAAGAAGCAGACTTGGCAGCGGCAGAAATTTGAACGTTTGGATTTCCTGGGGGCCAGGTCTGGAAAGGAAGGGGGGCCAGGACTGGAAATGGACTGTTGGGGGGGGAGGTTAGGACTGGATGGGGGTTGTTTAGGACTGGTAATGGGCTATGGGGGTCTAGGACTGGAAATGGGCTGCTGGGGGGGGGGCTGGTTAGGACTGGTAATGGTCTATGGGGGGTCTGGACTGCAAATGGGATGATGGGGGTGGTAGGAATGGAAGTGGGCGGATGGGGGGGTGTTGAGGACTGTTAATGGGCTATGGGGGGCTAGGACTCGAAAGTGGCACATGAAGGGGTTTAGGACTGGTAATGGGCTGATGGGGGGGTTAGGACTGGAAGTGGGCTGATGAGGGGTGTTTAGTAATGGTAATGGGCTATGGGGGGTTAGGACTGGTAATGTGCTGTTGGGGGGTTAGGACTTTAAATGGGTTGATGGGGAGGGGTTAGGACTGGTAATGGGCTGATGGGGGGTTAGGACTGGAAGTGGGCTGATGGGGTGTTTAGGACTGGAAATGGGCTGATGGGGGTGGTTGGGACTGGGAGTGGGCTGATGGGGGTGTTTAGGACTGGTAATGGACTGATGGGGGGTTAGGACTGGAAATGAACTTATGGGGGGGGGGGTTAGGACTGGTAATGGGTAGATGGGAGGCTAGCACTGGAAATGAGCTAGGACTGGAAATGGGCTAATGGGGGAGGGGAGGGGAGGAGCGTGCTGCTGGCCCTGGAAGAAAACTAGGGCTAGGGTACAAATGGGCTGATGCGGGAGGATGGTAGAATAGGACTGGAAGGGAGCGGATAATGAGAGGATGTGCCAGGGGAAGGAGGGGACACGGGGGAAGGAGGGGGCTGGAAAGGAGCTGACACCTGGGATGTACTGTAGGGGGACTGGAAGGGAGCTGATATTTAGGGATGAGAGTGGTAGGTGGTTGGGTAATGGGGAGGAGGCTGGAAGGGAGCTGACATGCAAATGGCACTGGAAGGGGGATGGACAGAGGGTAGGGCGACTGGAAGGGAGCTGACTGGGGGGTGGCACTGAGAGTGGACGTGAGCTGTTATCTGGGATGGTATTTGGACTAGAAGGGGCTGGACAATGGGGAAGGAGGGGGACTAAAAGGGAATGGACACCAGTTGCAGTCATGGGAATGCAAAGCGGTTGACATTGGAAGGTACTGGGAGGGAAGGACTGTAAAGGGGGCTGATACTGGGGAAGGTTACTGGAACTGGAAATGAGCTGATGGAAGGAAGTGAAGAAAACAAAAGAAGAGATAAGAAATGGCAGATGGATCATGGACCATAGACCACAGAAAGAGAGCTAAGAGAAGACAGGAAAGCAGAAGCCTCAGATCGGGACCAGCATGATCAGAGAATAAAATGGTCAGACAACAAAGGTAGAAATTTTTTTTTTATTTAATTTTAGTGATTGGACTTTGTGCTATTTTTATATTTTACACAGTATTGGGGAACTGCATCTTTTATTTATCTGATGCTGCACTGCATGTGGACTCTGGCTTCTTGGGGTTTCAATTTAAATTTAGTCTACATATTTTTATTTTTACTTTAGATTGTTGTTATTTCTTCTGTACTTGGTGAGGGTTGATGTTGCGAGTGTTTGACTGAGGTCAGGTGTTCTGTTAACATGGAGTTTGTACATAAAGATCTATACTGTACTGTACTAATTTGACTTCAGCATTTGAAATAGGTGTATGGATGTTCCAGGGCCCACTGTAGTATTTACAGTGATGCTTTTTTTGGATGGGCTCCTTATGTGAGTTTTGGAAGTTTGTGCTGATATGGTATGGTATGGTAGGATTGCTCTTTGTTGTAGGGTTTTGTATTAGTTCACAATATGCCTGGTACTGGAGAATAGTTGTTGTTGTTATTGTTGTTAATGAGATGATCAGAATCAGATTTTTTTTTTAAATATTGAGTTCTGTGGGTGAATGTCCTGGTTCTGCTCTGCACCTACTGTGGATGCAAAATATATGTTGAAAAAGAAAAAGCAAGAACCATAACACAGTTTATAACAACAAAATAAAAATGAGTTATAATTTAGTTTTATAAACTGTGCTGTTGGTTCTTGCTGTCTTTTAGTTCCTTGGTGTGCAAATGGGACCGTAACTAGCCCTGAGCAAGCGGTGCAGCCGCACAGGGCAGAAAGGTTTGGGGGGGTGCATTTCGGTTGTTTGCTGTTGCCCTGCCGCGCTCCCTAAGCCTTTTTGCAGCACTTTAAGCAGGTCTGGTCCCTCCCTTCTCCGACGCGATGTCAGAGTAGTGAGGGACAGATCTTCTTAAAGTGCCGGCGCCTTTCAGATTGGGCACATGCCCCCCTCCTCCTCCTCCTCCCCATACCTCCGTCCAGCGCTGCCTGCTCTTTCCCTGCTGCCGGCACCTCCATGAAAAAAACAGAGGGTAGCAGCAGCAGGGAAAGAGCAGGCAGCGCTGGACGGAGGTATGGGGGAGAGGGGGGGCGTGTGTCCGAGCTGCAAGTCGCACAGTGTGCGATTGCAGCTTGATATGGCCCTGTGTACAGACATCTTGCATTTCCTCCATATAATCTAATCGGCTTTTTGGTTTCATTCAGTTACTGAGTGGATTTCTGAAAAAGCCCCGCCCCCCTCTAAGGTGGGGGGGGGGGGCGCTTTTTCATACTTCGCCTCAGGCAGCAGATTGCCTTGATCTGCCCCTGAGTATATGGGTTGCTGGAGGGGAAGCCCATTGTACTGGGGAATCTGTATAGCCCCAATACTCTGGATAGAGAACTATATATGAGGTTGGCATCCCGACTAGAACAAATGCCAGAGGCCCCCTTAATTTTAGGTGGGGATTTTAATGGGGTGCTGGATGCGGAGTTGGACACAATGAGGGGTGGGGATAGACGATGCTCACAAACCACTAAAGCGCTGCAAGGGTTGCGCCGGAGGTTGGGGGCGGTAGACCCGTGGCGTCTGCTGCACCCGATGGATAAGGATTTTACCCATCAATCACGAGCGCATGGTACAAGTGCAAGAATAAATTATCTTCTAACTTCTGAAAGGCTGTTTGCCCATATTCTAGATGCACAGATTGGCCTGGTAGAGATTTCAGATCACGCCCTGATCTGGATATACCTGAAATGGCAGCATAGTAATACGCGAGTGAGATGGTGGAGATTCCCGTTGGAGTTAAATAGAGACTCAGCTTTTCACCTTTATTTGAAACAGAAATGGCAGGATTTTGCGCTTTACAATCAGGAGCACCAAAGTGATCCGGAGTTATACTGGGAGATGGCTAAAGTAGTGCTGAGAGGGGACATCATTGGGTATGCGGCGCAGAAAAGGTGACTGGCTTCAGAACAGATAGTTCGACTGGAGAAGCAACTGGTGAGAGAAAGGAGAAAATGTATGAGCTGTCCCAGTGCAGCAAATAAAAAGGGGCTGTGGGAGATGCAAGCGGCTCTTAATGAGCTGCTTCATCAAAGAGCAAAGAAATCCTTGTCATACTATCGCTACCAGCTCTATCGTTTTGGAGATAAGCCAGGGAAACTTCTAGCAAGATGTCTCCAAGGAACTTGGGGCTCTAGAGTAGTGGAAGCCCTGAGAGATGGCCAGGGTACCTTGCACAAAGACAGTAGAGCAATAACCCAAGTATTCCGAACTTTCTATCCGAAGTTATACTCGGCAGAGGAGGGATCTAGGTCCCACATGGAGGACTATTTTTGGGCGTTGCAGTTGCCGCGGCTTGGGGAGGAGCAGAAGGCCCTATTAGATAGACCCATAACGTTAAGTGAAGTACAGCAAGTTATTCAGGCGGCTAGCTGTTGTAAGTCACCTGGACCTGACGGCTATGGGGCAGAATTCTATAAGCTGTTGAGCGACTTGTTGGTCCCGGCTATGTTGGCAGTGTATCACAAGAGAGTGGAACAAGGCGGTGTTCGCTGGGGGGAGAACCACGCACACATCATTTTGATATCTAAACCAGGAAAAGACCCGCTCCAGGCGGCTTCATACAGGCCAATATCATTGCTAAATTATGATTGGAAGGTATTCTCTAAAATATTGGCGGAGCAGTTGGCAGCGGTCCTAAAGGACTTGATACATGACACGCAAGTGGGGTGTGTGAAAGGAAGATATGCAGTGCGAAACCTGTGAAAATGTTTAGCATCATTGGAGTGGGTTCAGGAAAAAAAGGTTACAATCAATGTTAGTTAGCTTTGACGCAAAGAAAGCTTTCAATCGGGCGAGTTGGCAATACATACAGTTTCTCCTACCGCGGTACGGCCTGGGCGACCCTTTTGTAGGATGGTGGAGTTATTATATACGAGCCCTACAGCAGGGGTGTTTTGTAATGGCAAGCTGTCTGACAAATATGCCTTGGAGAGGGGTACGAGACAAGGTTGTCTGCTTTCCTCGCTGCTATTCATGTTGACCTTGGATCCCTTAGTAACATAGTAACATAGTAAATGAGGGCAGATAAAGACCAGTATGGTCCATCTAGTCTGCCCAGCAATATGACAGGAGTAGGTGCACCCCTTCCCATGTCATTTTAGGGAGTAGGTGCACCCCTACCCATGTCTTTGCTTAGTGGTGCACCCACCAGGAGCAGGTGCACCCCTCCCCATGTCTTTACCCCTCCCCATATCTTTGTTTGTTTAGGGGTGAACACACCGCTCCTCCCCCCATCGCTCCATGTAGGACATCCCTATTTGTTGAGAAATTAGATGGTTCAGTTTATTTTGATTTAATCTTGTTGCTGTAAAGTGATCCACAGTGTCTGTCCCAGGCCACTTTGAATTCTGTCACTGTGTTTGTCCCCACCACCTCCATCGGGAGGGCATTCCAAGCATCCACCACCCTTTCAGTAAAAAAGTATTTCCTGACATTGCCTTTCAATTTACCACCTTACAGCTTCATGTTATGCCCTCTAGTTTTACAGCTTCACCGTACGGACGATAGAGGTGTCACAAGAGATACAAGGGGTGCAGGTTGGCAGTCAGGGGTTCAAGATGGCAACGTTTACTGATGACATGCTGGTACATTTGCTCTCCCCGCAGCAGGCATTGCCCAGGCTGTTGGAGGAGTTTTGCAGGTCTGAAAATTAACAGGGACAAATCAGAAGCGTTAGATGTGTCGGGTGAGCTTCAAGGAAAATGGGGTGGCTCCTTCCCGCTCAAATGGATGACTGATTCCTTTCTGTATTTGGGAATTCTCCTGACTCGGAATATGACGGAGCTGTATAAGTGGAACTTTGAGAGAATCTTTCTTAAACCCTTGTTGCTGGGTCAGGCTGCTGCACTGGGGATGGTGGTTTTGCCCCGAGTGTTGTATTGGTTGCAAACCCTCCCAGTCTGGCTGTTGTGAAAAGATTTGAATAGACTGGAGCGGGAGATTCATGGGTTTCTGTGGAAAGGGGCTTGGGCGCAGATCCAGATGGGCCGCCTGCAAGGGGAGTGGAAAAGAGGGGGCATCGGGGTTCCTGATTTGCACCTATACACGTTGGCTTGCCAGGCAAGACACATTGGAGACTGGCTGAGGGGGACAGAGACATACACCCCTAGGGCATTGGAGGAAGCAATGGTAGCGTCGCAGATGACGATGGCAGTTTTACACTTGGAGACTTCAGTGCTGCATCAAGGAGTGAGTAGGAGCGGGCTACTGCTGTCAGTGCGGAAAACATGGCGACAGTTGAATAGGTATTAAAGTAAATCTCCGGCTATTTCAAGTTGGTTGCCACTGCAGGGTAATGTAACATTTACGCCAGGTTCAGAATCGGCTGTTTTTAGGGTGTGGTATAGATTGGGCATTAGAACTACTGGGCATGTTGTGGACGTAGAGGGGAAATGTAAATCCTTTGAGACTATGCGCAGGGAATATGAGGTGAATAGTAGCCATTTTTTTGCTTATGCTCAGCTTTCTCACTATGTGGCATCTCTCTCACGGAGCGAGCTAACTGGGGAACGATCAGCACATTTGTTGGAATTTTTTTCGCTGGGTGGAGAATCTTCGCCAACGATCTCCGGTTTGAAGAAGAGATTGGACAAATATAGTGTGCTCCCTGACTACTCAACAGAGGAGGCCAAATGGTCGAAGGAATTGAAGCAGGGGGTGGCCCCTGGGTCAGTTGATAGAGCCCTATGCCGTATTGCCGGTTTGGTAGTGGGGGCGCGATGGAGGGAGGTATAGTTCAAAAGCATTATACCTGCCCACTTTTCCGAGACGGACTTGGCAGAGTCGTCTCACCTTGGACTGTGATTGTCCAAAGTGCTCCACTCCCCTCACAGATCTGGGTCATATGTGGTGGAGTTATCAAAAACTTTGGCGCTACTGGGCGTGAATATGCTCATATTTGAGTAACCTGCTCCGGCAACAAATCACCTGGATGGGAACCTTAGTGGCCCTGGATCATTTGGGACCTCTTCACCCTAAAGGGCGCTAGGAGTGCCTTTTGGTGCGAAAGGCATGTCTGGTGGGTAAAGGGCCAATACTTCATAGATGGCGAGAGCCAGCTCCCCCTACCTTTTGGGAATGGCATAATAGCTTTCATCAATTGATGCTCTTTGAGAGAGGGGTGGCGAGGGGTAGTGCCCCCCGTTGGTCCTCCTTCTGGCTGGTATGGGAACCCTGCATTCAAACACTAAGACCACGTACACGTAGCAAATTATTGCAGGAAGGTTAGGAAGAGGCTAGAGTGAAGTTCCAGGGGGGGATGGAGGGGCCCCATGGACTTAAGGATACGATATTGGTTGGTAAGAGGATGGAGAGGGACCAGTCAATGCTGGAGGTGTGGCACAGGGTGGGGATGGGGGGGGGAAGGGAGGGGAGGAGGGGAGGATAAGGGGGGTGGCGTGTTTTATCACTAAAAATTGAGCTCTCTCCAAGGCAGTGGTTAAGAGTTCACCCCGCCGGGAGATGTAGTGCATTGGTTGCTTGTGGTGTACTGTAATGTGATATGTGTGCATAAATAAACAGATTTAAAAAAAAAAAAAAAAGAGGAAAAGTCATATCGGAGAAACTGAATTCATTCTTTGTTTCAGTCCTTATAGAAGATGTAGGGAAAATACCTATGCCAGAAAAGATATTTAAAGGTGGTGATTTGGAGTAATTCAAACATATCTTCATGAAGATGGAAGATGTAGGAGCAATCTGACAAACTATAGAGTAGCAAATTACCCGGGTTGTATGGTATTCATCCCAGGGCGCTGAAAGAACTGAGAAATGAAATTGCAGATCTACTATTAGCAGTTCGTAAACTAATATTAAAATTATCTACAGTACCTGACCCTGCCAGTAGTTAAACTACCGATAGTTTAGCTCTCAGCATCACTGATGCACACAAGCCCTCACAGCACGACAAGCTGCAAACCAAGTGATGGACAGGTCTCTGCTGAGGTGCCAGACCAAGACAAACCACCCATCTGGGCAGCAGCAGAATGGGATAGAGTTGACGGCGGAGGATCACATTTCTGTGACAACGGCAACAACACCAAACTTAAACTGTGCGGAAGAAAGGCCCGGCAATCTACTTCTGTATCTTGCCATGAAAACCCAATGGATAGTTACAACAAAACAAATTGTGCTATAGTGCTGGAAGATGAGACCCCGAGGTCGGAAGGCACTCAACTAGCTACTGGGGAAGAGCTGAAGACTTTTCAGAGTAAAGTCAGCATTTATGATGTGGTTGGATCAAAGCCCTTGGGACATCTGACTACTGATGTAGCTGTGCATGAAATGAGAGTCAGAAGCTGTACAGATGTCTTACGCATTGGAACATGGAACGTACGAAGCATGAACCAAGGGAAGCTGGAGGTGGTCAAGAATGAAATGGAACGTGTACAACTTGATCTGTTGGGTGTCAGCGAACTGAAATGGACTGGAAATGAAAGACAAAGAAGAAATGGTGTTGCATTTATAATAAAGAAGAAACTTGCAAGAACTGTAATGAAATACAATGCAGTCAGCGAATGCTTAATCTCTATTCGTCTACGAGGAATGCCTATCAACACAACTATAATTCAAGTATATGCCCCAACAACAGCTGCAGAAGAGAATGAAATTGAAGAGTTCTATGAACAAGTACAAGCTGAAATTGACAGAACATGCAAACAGGATATCCTGATAGTCATGGGTGACTGGAACGCAAACATTGGCAACAAAGAAGAAGGCAAAGTAGTTGGAAAATATGGACTTGGCAACAGAAATGAAGCTGGAGAAAGACTGATAGAATTCTGCACAACCAAAGGTCTATTCATCTCAAACACCTTCTTCCATCAACACAAGCGGCGACTGTACACATGGACTTCACCCAATGGATTGTATAAAAATCAAATTGACTACATCTGTGGAAGTCAACGATGGAAAAGTTCTATAACATCAGCAAAGACAAAACCTGGAGCTGACTGTGATACAGATCATCAACTACTAGTATACAAACTCAAGCTAAAGTTGAAAAAGAGCAAACCACTCATGAATGCAGCAAAATATGACCTTGAGAATATACCACTGGAATTTAGACTGCATGCAAAATCGATTTTCTGCTTTAGATACAAATGACAGAGCTCCAGAAGAGTTATGGAATGACATCAAGAAGGTTGTGTTGGAAGAAAGTGAGAAGTCTCTACAAAAGGTGAAAAAGCAAAAATGGCCAAAATGGATGATGGAAGAAACTCTGAAAATTGCCCAGAAACGCAGAGAAGCTAAAGCCAGAGGAGAAAGAAAGACAATAACAGACCTCAACAGAGATTTCCAACGTGCAACAAGACAGGACAAGGAAAAGTACTACAATGACGCATGCAAGGAAATAGAAGCAGAAACTATTAGAGGAAGAACAAGATCGGCTTACCTAAACCGACGAGAGTTAAAGAAAAAGTTCCAGCCTCAAATTGGAATGTTACAAGATGCTCAAGGTTCTATGTTGAATGATGCTGAGAAGATCAAGAAAAGGTCGAAGGAATATACAGAGTTTTTATATGATAAAGATCAAATGGACCAACAGCGGTTTCAACCTGTACCTTATGATCGGGAACCATTGGTGATGAAAGAAGAAGTTGAAGCAGCATTGAAAGCCTTATCAAAGAACAAAGCACCAGGCATTGATAGCATTCCCATAGAAGTATTACAGCAATCTGATGCAGCTGTTACCGTACCTACAAGGCTCTGCCAAGAAATATGGAAGACAACATCATGGCCAAATGACTGGAAAAGATCTGTGTTTATACCAATACTAAAGAAAGATGATCCAAATGATTGTGGAAATTATCGCACAATTGCTCTGATCCCACATGCCAGCAAGATTCTACTGAAGATTATTCAAAAGAGACTACAACCATACCTGGAACAAGAACTACCTGAAGTGCAAGCAGGGTTCAGGAAAGGGCGAGGAACGAGAGACATCATTGCAGATGTGAGATGGATCCTTGAAAAGACTAAAGAATACCAAAAGGATATCTATTTGTGCTTTATCGACTATAGCAAGGCTTTTGACTGTGTAAACCATGAGAAACTCTGGGCCACATTAAGAAGCATGGGTATACCAGAACACCTGATCGTACTCTTGCACAATCTGTACATTGATCAAGAAGCAACAGTTCGAATGGAACAAGAAGAAACAGAATGGTTTAAAATAAGCAAAGGTGTAAGACAAGGCTGCATACTTTCCCCCTACCTGTTTAATTTATATGCAGAACAAATCATCAGAGAAGCAGGATTGTATGTAGACAACAGAGGCGTGAAGATTGGTGGAAGACTCATCAACAACCTTCGCTATGCTGATGATACCACATTACTGGCTGAAAGTGAAGATGATCTGAAACATTTGCTTCTCACAATCAAAGAACATAGTCTCAAAATGGGCCTGCACCTTAATGTAAAGAAGACAAAGATCATGACAACTGGCATAATCAACAGGTTCATCGTTGAAGGAGAATAAATTGAAATTGTGAACAACTTTAACCTACTTGGATCAACTATCAATAAAGAAGCAACAAGCAGTCAAGAAATCAAACGACGCATTACTCTTGGCAGAATGGCTATGAAAGACCTAGATAAGATTCTCAAGAGCAGAGATGTCTCTCTCCATACAAAGATTCAACTTGTTCAAGCCATGGTATTTTCAATAACATCATATGGATGTGAAAGCTGGACAGTGAAAAAGATAGACAGGAAGAAAATTGATGCCTTTGAATTATGGTGCTGGCGGCGAATACTGTGTATACCATGGACTGCCCGAAGAACAAACCAGTCGGTACTAGAGGAGATCAAACCTAAGCTTTCTTTAGAAGCTCAGATGACAAGACCTCGACTTTCATACTTTGGACACATCATGCGAAGAGAGAGATCATTAGAGAAAGACATCATGCTTGGCAAGATAGAAGAAGGTCAACGCAAAAGAGGAAGGCCAGCAATGAGATGGATCGATACAATAACAGCAGCTATGGGTACCAGTCTGTCAACAGTGAGCCGCCTGACTCAAGACCGAACACAGTCCGGAGGGTCGCCATGAGTCGACTCTGACTCGACGGCACTTAACAACAACAGTACCTGAAGATTGGAGGGTGGACAACATAATGCCAATTTTTAATAAGGGTTCCAGGCATCTTGGAAACTATCGACCAGTGTGTCTGAAATCAGTACTAGACAAAATGGTAGAAATCATTAAGAAAAAAAATACAGAACATATAGTCATGGATTAATGGAATGGAGTCAACATGGATCAAACCAAGAGAAGTCTTGCCTCATCAATCTTCTACTTTTCTTTGAAGGTGTGGATAAAGGACAGCCAGTTGATATAGAGTATCTGGATTTTCAGAAAGTGTTTGGCAAAACCCCTCATGAGAGACTTCAGGAAATTAAAAAGGCATGGGATGGGGGCAATGTCCTTTTGTAGATTCAGAATTGGTTAAAAGATAACAGAATAGGATTAAATGGTCAATTTTCTCATTGAAGAAAGGTGAATGGCCCAAGGATCTGTACTGGGCCCACTTCTTTTTAACATATGTATAAATAACCTGGAAATGGGAACATGTGAGGTGATCAAATTTGCAGACAACACACAATTATTCAATGTTGTTAAATCACAACAGGATGGTAAGAAATTGCAAGGGGACCTTGAGAAACTGGGAGATTGGGCATCCAAATGGCAGATAGAATTTAATATGGACAAGTGCAAAGTTATGCATTTAGGAAAGTACATTCCAAACTTAGATACACAATGCAAGGTTCCACATTAGGAGTTATCAGCAAGGGAAAGGTTCTAGACGTCATTGTAGATAATACGTTGAAATCCTGTGCTCAGTGTGCAACGACAGCTAAAGAAGCAAAGAGAATGCTTCAAATTATAAGGAAAGGAATGTGAATAAAACAGAGAATATCAAAATGCCTCTGTATCACACTATGGTGTGACTGCATCTTGAATATTTTGTGCAATTCTGGTTGCTCTATCTCAAATAGGATATAGCAGAATTAGAAAAGGTTCAGAGAGGGTAACCAAAATGAAAAAGAGAAGAGACAGCTGAGGGAAAATATGACAGAGGTTATATAAAATAATGAGTGGAATGGAACTGGTAAATGTGAATTGATTATTTGCTATTTCAAAAAGTACAAAAATTAGGGACACACAATGAAATTAGTAAGTAGTACATTTGAAACAAATCAGAGAAATGCTTTTTCAATCAACGCACAAACTTCTGGAATTTGTTGCCAGAGGATGTAGTAAAAGCTGTTAGTGTAGCTGGGTTTAAAAGAGATTTGGACAAGTTCCTGAAGAAAGTCCATAAACCATAATTAAAATGGACTGGAGAAAATCCATAGCTTACCCCTGGGACAAACAGCATGGAATCTGTCTATCTTTTGGGAACCTGACAGATACTTGAGACCTGGATTGGGCACTTTTGGAAATAGAATACTAGGCTTGATGGACCTTTGGCCTGACCCTGTATGGCAAATCAAATGTTCTTGTGTCAGAATTGTTTTTGTGTATTTTATTTCACTTAATTTACTTACAAGGGTAAGCACTAACATGCTTCCTTTCTTTCTTACAGAGTCACATAAGTGAGGCTGATGGAGAAATTCAGCTTGTGAAAACATTATTCCCCAACTCTAGAAATTATACAGATGTGTATGATAAAAACAAACTTTTGACAGATAAGGTAATAAGAAGGAATATGACTGGATGATTGGTGTTTGGTTATTTTATTTCTTTCACTGAGAGAATTAATGCTCCCATAATATTTCTGTAATAATTGATTGAGCTTTCGAGAAACATGAAAGCACGGAGATTCTCCATCTGTGATTCCAGTTGAACCCTGGAGGAAGAAGGAATGTTTGTAAGCTCCTCCGACTCATTTCATTATTGCCGCTGTTGAACAAAGTGCCGAGAAACAGGGTGTCGCTGCTGTGTGATGCTGATATTAATCAGAAACATGTTTCACATGTAACACTGGTAAATGCACCCCAGGCAAGGACCTCGCTCCCTGCCGGAGGTTCCATCTACCACAGTGGTTCTAGAAACCACTGCAGCAAACCAAATAGCTGACTCAAATGATTCTCGAATACACCTACTCCAGGTGCTACCATTTCATTTCATTTCAATTTATTAGGCTTATATACCGCAAAATGTAAAAAACATCAATGCAGTTTAGAATCAAACATACGTAATCTGGTTAAAAAATAGTGGGGCGGATTTAGCTGGGAGGGCAGGGTTTAGAGTGGAGCTAATATGCATTTTTGGCCCATGGTGGCTGGCAGTGCACGACCAGAAGGCTTCTGTGCTACAACCACTGTGCTACCTGAGCAATGTGCGAATTGGCGGGGTCAGAGTGGCGTTGGGGTGGAGAGTATACTCTACGCCAGTGACACATTAGAGGCACAAAGACACCATTAACATAGGTCCATAAACTGCCAACCTCCGACCAGGCAGTAGTTGCAATAGCCTTGCTAGTGCATCATGAATATGCAGTCCGGTTGCAAAATACCATCTGTTTTAAAAGCCAGAACTATCCCACACATATACCAGTGTTTGCACGTGAAGCAGGTGCTCGCCTACGACACCAGTATCAGAGGGCCGGCTTGGTGCAGCTACCATGGCAGCAGAGCACCACAGCCTGGAAGCCACAAAACCAGGGCCTGAAGCACATAATAATAATATAAGACATGCCATACTGAGTCAGACCAAAGGTCCATCAAGCCCAGTATCCTGTTTCCTACAGTGGCCAATCCAGGTCACAAGTATCTCTCAGGTTCTCAAAAGGTACACAGATCCCGTGCTGCTTATCCCAGGAGTAAGCAGTGGATTTCCCCAGTCCACTAGTTCATGGGCATATCCTCCAGGAACTTGTCCAAACCTCTGTTAAACCCAGCTATACTAATCGCTTTTACTACATCCTCTGTCAATGAATTCTGGATTTTGATTATGCATTGAGTGAAAAAATATTTTCTCCAATTACTTTTAAATGTGCTTCATTGTAGCTTCATTGTGTGTCCTCTAGTCTTTCTACTTCTGAGAGAGAGGACACACACACACACACATATAACAAGTAACAACACATTCTCCCCAATTTCATCAAGACCCCTGATGAGCCAATTTGTACTTAGATGATTTATGCCATGATATATGATGTTAATCTACTTGTATACAGTTACCCTGTTAAAATCTCTGCATATCCCAATGTTTCATTGTAAGTTCATTGCAGTTCAGACCTCCTGCACTGCACAGTTAGATTGTTTGTATACAGTTACCCTGTTAAAACCATGTTTTATTGTAAGTTCAGTGCAGAGCTCCTGCTCTGTTCAGTTTTGTTAGATGTAAACCACACTGATCCCAAAGAGCGCGGTATATAAGAAAGCTAAATAAATAAATAAATAATATATATATATATATATATATACACACACAAAGCAACGTCAGTCTTGAAAATATGATGTTCAAGTAATCCTATGTACTGGATAGGTGATGAGCTAGGGAAAACATAGGAGTCATGATCTGTGCTCAGTGAAACAGCCAGAACTGACCACATAGCCATGGTTGACAGCAGAGCACAGTTGAGGGAAGGGCATGCAAATGAAGTGTTGTAGCAGCCGGCAAAATGAAGGTTTGTCATCATTATGTGTTGTCAGATCATCACCTGCTTTGCATGGGGAGTCATGTAGTGGTGCATATGTGCACCGGAGGGGGAGGAACTTTACCAGTGCCATGGACCCTGTTCCTGTGGGCAGATAGCCCACTCACCCTGACCATAGCATGATGTGTCCATGCAGCCTAGCTAATCACGGGGGGGGGGGGGGGGTGTTCATGCCTGCATTCACATGGTAGTCATGGCTACCACCCTATCTGCACTCATATAAGGCCCACTGTCCTATCAGATGTTGTATTTAGAAGCATAGAAACATGACTGCAGAAAAAAACCCACAAGATCTATCTAGTCAGCCCTTCCATATCAACTACAGTAGTCCCCTTTTTTCTTTTAGAGATCTTCTGTGTTTGTTCTATGGTTTCTTGAATTCAGATACTATCCTTGTCTCTGCTACCTCCACTGGGAGACTATTCCACACATCTACCACTTTCCATAAAAAATATTTCCGCATATCACTCCTGAGTCTATCCCCTTTCACCCTCATCCTATGCCCCTTTGTAGCAGAGTTTGCTTTCAATGGAAAGAAGCTCTCCTCTTGTACATTTATGCTACGGAAGTATTTAGACATCTCTACCATATCTTCCCTATTCCGCCTTTTCTCTGATGTATATATATTAAGATCTTTAAGTCTGTCCTCATATGCGTTATAATGAAGACCACTAACTATTTTAGTAGCCACCCCCTGTACCGATTCCATCCTGTTTATATCTTTTGAAGGTGTGGTCTCCAGAATTGCATGCAATATTCCAAATGAGGTCACACCAAAGACTTAAACAGGGGCACTATCATCTCCTCTTTTCTGCTGGCCATTCCTATGCACCCAAGCATCCTTCTAGCTTTCACCATGACCTTTTCTACCTTTTTAGCCACTTTAAGATCATCTGAAACAATCACGCCCAGGTCCCGCTCTTCTTTCATGGACAGAAGTACTTTGCCCATTACACTGTACTGCTCCTTTGGCTTTTTGCAGCCCATATGCACGACCCTACATTTTTTAGTATTAAATCTCAACTGCCAACTTCTTGACCATTCTTCAAGCTTATCTAGATACCTGTTCATGTTATCTACTTCTTCCTGGGTGTCTATTGCAGATTTTGGTATCATCTGCAAAGAGGCAAACCTTATCCAACAGGTCTTCCGCAATATCACCCATAAAGATGTTAAAACGAATCGGACCAAGAAGAGATCCCTGTGTAATGTCCTTCTCCTCAGAGTGAGCTCCATTTACCTGTACCCTTTGTCACCTCCCACTCAACCAATTTCTAACCCAGTCAGTCACTTTAGGGTCCATCCCTAGTGTGTTCAGTTTGTTTATAAGTTGCCTATACGGAATGGTGTCAAAGGCTTTACTGAAATCTAAATACATCACCAACTCCGTGGTCACCCAGTCAAAGAAATCAATCAGGTTTGTCTAAGAAGATCTGCCTCTGGTAAACCCATCCGGCCTTGGATCCTGCAATCCATTGGACTCCAGAAACCCTATCTCCCCTGAAAGGGCCATAGCATGGTCTCTGTGCATGTTTGCTGTCCTTGTTTGCATGCCCCGCCCCTTGTACTTTGGCCATTGCTCTGAGCTGTGCAGCAGGATGTGTCTATTCCCAGGTCAGCCCTTTCTATCCTTTACTGGCCACTTATTGTGTGCCCTGTTAGAGGCTTAAGGGCCCAGCATTTGATGGCTGATATCTCTGCTGGGGTTTGGTAGCTTACTGTTTGCCATAACATCGCATTGGTAACAAGCAAGTGCAAGGCATATGTAGTGAGCACCTTTGGAGTGCGCATCTGCTATGGCTACGCATTCCCTACTACCACACTAGAGACACACCTAGTGCAGCAATGCTTCCCTACTATGGCTACGTTTCTTGCTTGTACCGTGGTTGCTATGTTCCCACTGAGGTAAATTTGCTAGTAAATGGAAATGTTTCTAGCATCTTCCACAAAAGCAAAAGGTTCTGCGCTAGCTGTAGTGGCATAGGCAAAGAGTTCCACATCTGGGAGTACAAAGTGAAAAAGTCCTATTTTGAGTACAAACCAAACAACCCTCTTTTACAGATGGATTACTAAAACACAAATTTTGCCAAGATGAATTACCCCTCACTGTATCAACCAACTCATTTTGTAGGCCCTGCTGAATCAGTTTATGCACCAGATATAAGCACTTGAATTCATGACATTGCTGAACAGGCAGCCAGTGTAATTCCTGAAGACAGATTGATATATGATCAAATTTCCGGAAAACAAATACTAAACATGCTACTGCATTCTGTATTATTTGGAGTGCATGAAAATATTTGGTAGGCCAAAATATATCAAGTTACAATAGTCAACATATGGCAGTATAACTGTTTTCACTAAACATCTAAACAATTCTTGCTGTAGAAATGCCCATAGCCTATAAATGGTGCAAATCCTAAAAAACACATTTCAAACCTAGAAGAACAGTGTAGCATCCAGTACAATTCCCAAGCATGCAAGGAATCAGAATATCACCTAATTGTAATACTTTAGAGTACTTTGCCCTTTGTGTCTAGAAATAACCATAGCTTCTGTTTTATCAAAATTAATGTATAAATATTTTGTAGCTAGCCAGTGCTGTGTCTCTGGAAAGGAAGGTCTTAGATATGAACTAACTTTCCATTAACATCCAGGGGGAAGTACAGTAAAATGTTATCTGCATATATCTTATCACTAATATGCATCAAACAGTCAACAAAGAGGAACTAGATATAAATTAAGTCGTAGCAGCTCATGCCGATCCCTATGGTACTGCTACTGGTAAATGAAACCGGTGTGACTCATGAGAGCTTATGGGATTGGAAATCCACTTCTGATTTCATTTTTAACGATCGTTCACTATCCCATTCCCTCCCTTTCCAACTAGACGATTAGTGTAATAAACTACATACTCAGGTGGACTAATTAGCACACCGCATCTGTAGGAGTGAGCCATGATTCTGTGATGCATGGGGGAGAGGAGGGGCTTCCTCGGTGGTGCAAATGGAAGAGGTGTATTAATGGAAGTCTATCCTCTTACAACAATTCCCATTCTTGGAGGAGATGGTCGCTGAAGGCAATCTTCAAGAGTTGCAAGCAGAGGTGTTAATGCATGTAAACTCACAGAGTACAGTTCCTGGGTGACACTTTGGATATTTTACATTCTGTCATCCCTTAACCTTCCTTACTGGAGTCAAACTGAAGTTTTCTTGACGCTCAGACTCAAAGTCTTGTTTAAAGATTTTACTTACTGTTTTCAGGCCTACTTATAAACAAAAAGTAAACCATTATTTTTGTAGTGTTCCATGCGCAGTCACAGTAGATGTTAAACGGAGAAATGCATTTATCTTTGTTTAGTGCCTTGCTGTGCTGTAACTTGTGACAGTCTTGCAGTCGCTGCCCTGTCTGTTCCTGGAGAACATCTGCATGCGGCTGGGATGCCACAAAAATAATAGTTTACATTGACTGTGCTCATATTTCAAGCTTGTCTTGCACACCCACCCACACACATTCTACACACACTTATTCAGTCCCCGCTCTCACACAATCACACTCTCAGTTCCCACTAGTACACAGTCCCTCCACCGCTCACCTTTTAACACCTCCCACAAGGAAACGTGCCACTGCATTGGGAATCCCGTAGGACCCTTTTTATGGGGGGAGGAGATAATGGATGATTTGTGGTGGAGGCTCACTATACATGCATTGGGGAGAGGAGAGACTTCCTTGGTGGTACAAATGAAAGGAGTGTATTAGGGGAAGTCTTAGAGGCTGAGTGGGTAGTGGGTGTTCAGAGGCAATGGCATATTAAGGAAAGGGGCGGTAGGAGCAGTCCGCCCTGAGTACAGGCAATAAGGGGATGTGTTGTCCCATGCTGGATATGTATCTTTCACTGTGCAACCCTTGTTGCATCACCGGGGGGGGGGGGGGGGGGGGGGGGGGGGGGAGAGAAATCCAGTAGGGATCTGACTGCAGCTGCTTAAGGTGGGCTGGATGGGATAGGGGGCAGCAGCTCCTTTCCAGGGCTCCCAGGCCCTGCTTCATATCACTCAGCCTCCCAGCACTTGCTTATTGCCACCCACCACCCTTGCCAGGTCTGTTTCCTGCAGCCTCAGTAGTGATCACCCTGTATTACACCTAAGAGGGAGGGAGTGGGGTTGAAAAAAAGGCCTGCGGGCAGACTATGATAGCTGTTTGTGGCTGAGCTCCTGGTGATGATTCGCAGAATGCTAGCAGGCAGGAACCGACATCTGACCCACTACTTCTTAAGATGACTCACTGTTACAATGGTGCCTGGCAGACATACGAAGTCTGGCCACAGAGAAAAGGCGCTCAAGGCTGGGGAGGGCTCCCAGCATCAAGGCGCTGCTAAAGCTTCAGTTAGAGGTGGGAACATTCACCGACAAAGTGTTTTCTTTCAAAAGAAAGTGAATGAAAGTAACCTTTTTTTAAAAACATATTCTTTATGGCAGAAAGTAGCCATGGAGGATGCTACAGGAGGAGTGAAAGGAAATGGGGGGGTGAGCTGATAAAAATTTTGTCATATAGAGGAGGGGGTGATGATCCTCTCCAGGTAGGAAATGTGCTAGGTATACCACTGTTGAGAGGTTAGGGCTGTTAGTTTGTGTGAGGGTTTTGTGGGGGATATATAGTTGTAGTGGAGGAGATACGTTATATTTTTAACTATTTCTCCCACAATTACATACCCAGCTATCCATTTGACTTGCAGTAAGCCCACAGTTTATATGTAAATGATAAAGGCAGTCCAAACATAGAAAGCCATGATGGTTTTCTACTGGCATGTACAGTACTAGATTGCCTAAATATGTTTTATATTAGCCAGAGGGAGCAGTTGTTGATCATCATAATTAGTCTTCCATTAATCTTAAAAAAAGCTCATAGATAAGCATATAGGTAAGCATTCTTCACAAAAGCTATGTGCTCAATATTGAGCTAAGTTCATTTTTGAAGGGTTATGTGCCTCGTCGGCACATAGCTGTCCCCACCAATCTCAAACCTAGATATTCAATGCCATGGCGACGTCATTAAATATCTGGGGATAGCCGGACACACCGGAAGCTGCCGAAGCCTATCTTTAAGGTGCAGATCGCTAACCAGGCAGCATGTAATATCGCTGTTGCCCAGTTATTGCTTGTCGCCTCTGCTCTGACCCAGAATACCCCCCAACAGACCCTCGATGCTAACCGGATAGCATTGGGGTGCATAGGGGAGTTAGAAGGGGATATGCAACGGCACTAACCTTGTAAATGCTGTTGGATATCCCAATTTAAAGTATTTACATGGTTTACTGGGCTGTAAACCATGTAAATGCCTTTCAAAAATCAGGCCCTATGATTATATCAATTTTAATGGAAAAATTATTTCAGGTCTTTATTTTTGAGCTACTACAAATGCAGTTTTACATTGATTATATATATACACTTCATCACTTTAAGAAGGGTCAAAGATTCCCCCTGCAACACCCCACTCACTTCCAGTACTCCTCGTTTCAAGAGGCAGTTCTGATAGACATATTTTTAGTTATTGGTGCCCCTTCCACCAAGACTAGATTCAATAGCTGTGTTGGCAACCTGGCAATCAAATTTGAAGCATCTTGGGGCAGTTTCTCCAAATGGTTTAGTTTTGCACACAGTCATGAACATCACTTCTAAGCCAGAGTATGTGAAGTATGATCTCAGTTTCTCAAATTTACTGCTAATACTCAGCATAGTACTTGCATCGTACCAAACAGAACTTCCTTCTGGAGTTTGTAAGATGTGACATGTATGGGTACCTTGTCAAGATGTGCTTGGAAATTCTTCTTTATCAAACCTGTGGCTCCCAATACGATGGGAAATATTTCTGTATCTTTCTGCCACATTTCCTTGGTCTCCGACTACATTTCTTGGTACTTCAGGATCTTCTGCCTCTCCACACGATTCACAGAATCACTTGGAACAGACACCTCTATTATCAGTGCCATTCTGTGGATTTCTCCTTTACCACTGTATCAGGTTTCCTCGCATCCATTTTCTTATCCGTTGGAATAGGAATGTTCCAGGTGATCATAACCTCTTCATTCTCTGTAATTCTCTTAAAGTCATAATCCTAGTGCTTTTCAGGCACAGTGATGTTGTAGTGTTTACAGAGTTTCCAATGGATGAGGCATGCTACTTTGTTGTGTCTTTCTGTATAGAAATTTTCTGCCTTTAGAACTTTACAGCTGCCTATGATGATACTACATTACTGGCTGAAAGTGAAGATGATCTGAAACATTTTCTTCTCACAATCAAAGAACATAGTCTAAAAATGAGCCTGCACCTTAAAGTAAAGAAGACAAAGATCATGACAACTGGCATAATCAACAGGTTCATCGTTGAAAGATAAGAAATTGAAATTGTGAACAACTTTAACCTACTTGGATCAACTATTAATAAAGAAGCAACAAGCAGTCAAGAAATCAAATGACGCATTACTCTTGGCAGAATGGCTATGAAAGACCTAGATAAGATTCTCAAGAGCAGAGATGTCTCTCTCCATACAAAGATTCGACTTTTTCAAGCCATGGTATTTTCAATAACATCATATGGATGTGAAAGCTGGACAGTGAAAAAGACAGACGGGAAGAAAATTGATGCCTTTGAATTATGGTGCTGGCGGCGAATACTGTGTATACCATGGACTGCCCGAAGAACAAACCAGTCGGTACTAGAAGAGATCAAACCTAAGCTTTCTTTAGAAGCTCAGATGACAAGACTTCGACTTTCATACTTTGGACACATCATGCGAAGAGAGAGATTCTTAGAGAAAGACATCATGCTTGGCAAGATAGAAGGTCAACGCAAAAGAGGAAGGCCAGCAATGAGATGGATCGATACAATAACAGCAGCTACGGGTACCAGTCTGTCAACAATGAGCCGCCTGACTGAAGACCGAACACAATTTAGGATAGCTATCCAGAGGGTCGCCATGAGTCGACTCCGACTCGACGGCACTTAACAACAACAACATGAGGTGAGTCACTGTTTCCAGGTCAGTCTTACAAAATCAACATTTATTTATTTATTTATTAAAAGTATTAATATCCCGCTTTATCCTTGAATCAAAGCGGATTTCCCTGCAAACCAATCAAATAGGATAGTGTAGGAGTGTCGGCATGCACTGGTTGTGAAGGTAGTGTTCGTGACTGTATGGATAGGCAGATCTTCATTTGGGGTGCAATATATACAGGTTGAGCTATCTACATTGGGCTATATACATTTTATTGAGAGTAATAGGATGTTTTTATGTTGTGGATGTCATGTCTTTGTAACTCGTTTTGTGGGGTGGTTAGAGTGGATTGGTGGTCTTCATTAAATTGTTCATTGAATAGGGTGGTTTTAAGTAGCTTCCGGAATTCTTTTATATCTGTTGTTGATTTTAGATTATCTGGGAGGATATTCCAGATAGCAGGGGCAGCAAGAGACAAGGCTCGCATGGATGTTGGTTTCTTTGTTCTTGTGAATAGAGCAGGTGTTGGTATATTGTTTTTGGTGCTGTTTCTGTCAGGTCTTTTGCTTGTTTTGGTTCCAATGAGTTCCTGTAGTATTCCTGCTGAGATGTTGTTTTTAATTTTGAAGATGTTGAGCGCTGATTTATATTTTGCCCATGAGGAGATTGGTAGCCAGTGTAGATCTTGTAGTATTGGAGTTATATGATCTTGTATTGAAGCGCTAGTAATGCGGGCAGCAGTGTTCTGGACTATTTGTAGGGGATGGGTGGTTTGCTTAGGCAGACCTTGGAATAGTCCAGCAGAGGTGTAATGATGGCCTGGCATACTGTACGGAAATGTTCTTTATTGAGGAGGGGTTTTAGTCTCCGGAGTGTTGCGAGTTTGAAGAAGGCTGTTCTGGATGTCTTGTTGACATGTGGTTGGAGGATGAGTTGCTTGTCTAGAATCACTCCAAGGTATATGACTTTGTCTTTTATTGTAATCGGTGAATTGGATATGTTGATAGCAGTAGGAGGAATGAATGTGGAGTCCCTCATGATGATAATTGCTTCCGTTTTTTTTATGTTGATGTTTAAGTTGTTGTTAGTTAGCCAGGTTGTTATTTCTTGAATGCAGGTTGATATAGTGGTATAGTCTGGGAGGTCCAGTTGAATAGGGCTGTATGTCATGATGTCGTCAGCATATATTGTGTATTGTATCTTGTGTTTGTTAAATATTTTGCATATGGGCTGAATATAGATGTTGAAGGGAGAGCTGATAATGATGAGCCTTGGGGGACTCCTTGAGTAGTCTTGAAGGGTTCTGAGGTGAGGTTCCCAGGTTTTACTCTCTGCTGTCTATCTTCAAGGTATGATTGGAACCATTTAATTGTGATATCTTGTAGTCCAATCTCCGTTAGGCACTTCAATGGGATGTGATGGGAAACTGTGTCGAATGCCAATGATATATTGATAAATATTAGTAGGAAGCTCTGCTTTATCTTGTCTATTCCTTTGATTATGTTATTGAGTAGATGTATGAGCAGTGTCTCAACGCCATGTTTTGGACGGAATCCGTGCTGGTGGGGATCTAGTGGGGCGAATTCATCAATGTGGTCTTGGACCTGTCTCTGTACAATTTTTTTCAGTTATTTTAGCCAGGAATGTGAGGCTGGATATTGGGCAGTAGGTTGAAGGGTCGACACTGTTGGATGAAGTAGATTTAGGAATGGGGCGGATAGTAGATTGCTTGAGGGCTTTTGGCATGTAGCCCTGGGTGAGAGAGGTGCTCACTATCTTTTGGATGAATGTGTTGAGTTCTTCTTTGGTGGATTTAATCCAAGTTACTGGGCAGGAGTCCGATGGAGAGGTGGTGGTGTTTAGAGCCGTGATGGTTTGTTCTATTTGTTTTGTTGATGGAATGCTGACGTTTTTCCATTGACTGGTAGTTCTAGAACCATCTGTTGCTGGTGTGTCCATAAAGGGGATGTTCTTATGGTGTGTATTGGTGCTGTTCTTGGCTGTTGGGTAATCAGCAAAGGTTTGCGGGTGCATTTTGCTTTCATCTTTCATTGTTGGGTCATTCGTTAGGGTACGAACGATGGTGAAGAGTTCTTTAGGTTTATTACAGGCTTTTAGTACAAGGTTTGTGTGGTATTGTTTATGGTTGTTTATTAGGTTATTGTAATTGTTTTGCATCTCTTGGTATTGTTCCAGCAACGTTCCAGTTGCCTTCGTTTTCTTTTTGATTCTCTTATTGTGTTAGAGTACCATGGTGTAGATCTGGTCCTGTTTTTGTTGTGGTGTGAATTCATACGAGGTGTTAGTTGAGATGCAGCAAGTATGGTGGTATTCCATGAGTTGATGGCTTCGTCCAGGTCTGTGAAATCTTGGGGTAGGGACTGCAAGATATCTTTGAGGAATTGCTCTTTGTTAAAAGTTTTGAAGTGTCTTGTATGCCAGGTTTTTCAATGCCTGCTTTAAACCATCTCAGCCATAATTCGCTGTCCTCGGCTGCAACTATCAATCTCTCATCTTTTGGTTTCAGTTCACCTCTCTTTAACCATTCATGTGTCAAAGCATGATCGACAAAGGGTTCCTGGAGTAACACTTTTTATTTCCCACTGTATTTATGCATTTGCCACTTGTTTTTCCTTATTTGCTAATCTATTTCTTTGAAGTTTTTTTTCTCTTGTTTTCAAATTCTGTTGCTTCCTTTTCTCTGTGTGCTTGTGGATTCTCATTCATCCCTTCTAGTCGTCAGAACACTTATCCCAGTTTGATGATGGAGACAGATTCTGGACATTTAATTTCATATTTCAGCACTTTTTGCTAATTTGGATCCAGTGATGCTGTTAGGTACACCTGGAGGCCGATGATAGTAGCTCTGTAGGTGTAATCAATCTCTATGAGGCCTAGCCTTCCTTCAGCTCTAGGAATGTACAGTCTTGGCATACACTGATTCTTGTAAATTACCTCATGGGTATGGAGGAGTTTTCTTGTTCGCACATCCAGTTTTTCAAGATATTTAAGAGTCCAGTCTACAATATCAAAGCTGTATGACAGTACAGGAATTGCCAGCTGATTGATGGCTTGTATCTTGTTCCGTGATGTTAAGGCACTTTTCAATAATGACTTTAATCTTCTATAGTATTCTTTACTGTTCTTTTCTCTTAGTAATTTTTGCTTGAGTGTCATTCCTTCCTCTACTCCAAGATATTTATATACGCCTTCCTGTTCAAGTTCCTTGATGTCACAGCACTCATCCAGGGAGATGCTTTCCATTTTGCTCAATTTTTCTCTAAAACAAAGTTGCCTTGGCAAATTTGTCAGGGGCCGTGGTTCTCAGCCCAGTCCTCTGGGACCCCCAGGTCAGACAGGTTTTCAAGACCTGAAGCTCTACAGTTCAGTTGACCAACAATTAGCAGAGCAACTCTGTGTAGCGAAAAGCATTTCTGATGACATCAGGATGACTTTTGGCCTAGACCAGTGATTCTCGACCCAGTCCTCTGGGGCCTCCAGGTCAGTCAGGTTTTCAGGATATCTGCAATGAATATGCATGAAATAGATCTGCATAAAATGGAAGTCCATGCAGATCTATCTCATGCATATTCATTGTATCTTTATCTTTATTTGTTGCTTTATATACCGCCCACACCGAGGCACCAGAGTGGTTTACAATATACAAAACAAAATATTTGGTTGCAGAAAAGGAAACAGAACTCCATTGGTACAATAGGAAAGGGATAGAGCCGAAGATAAAGAATAAGCTAAAGATAAGCATGGGACTCAGAGGAACAGACTAACAGGGGAAAATAAACTATGCAGGAAGCTAAGGGGGGAGGGGCTAAAGGGGGAGGAGGGAGGTGATAGATCAAAGGCCTCACAAAAGAGATGGGTCTTTAGACCAACCTTGAATCTGGTGAAGGAGGGTTCGAGGCAGAGGGTAGGGGGGAGCGAATTCCAGAGCTTGGGGCCAAGGAAGAAAAAGGCAGTGGAGCAAGTGGATTCTAGGTGGGCAGAAGAAGGGGAGGGGAGGAACATGCGAGTGGTGTGAATGATATCCTGAAAACCTGACTGGCCTGGGAGTCCCAGAGGACTGGGTCAAGAACCACTGGTCTAGGCCAAAAGTCATCCTGTTGTCATCAGAAACACTTTTTGCTACACAGAGTTGCTCTGCTAATTGTTGGTCAATGGAACTGTAGAGCTTCAGGTCATCTACAAATAGTAAATGGGATGTGACCTCTGGGTTGTTATCTTCTTTAGGATTCATGCTAAATCTGTATCCCAAAGAGTTGATGAGAGTACTCTTTGGTTAAGCGCCACACAAAACAGAAGTGGCGAAGGGAATCTCCCTGAAACATTCCTCACTGGGTCTTGATTTTAGGACTGATGTACTGACCATCTTCATACTTCAGAAAAAAATGTGGTTTGCCACATTGTCATGGTGGACCTAATGTACTCTATCAAACCAGGATTTATCTTATACATTTCAAGGCAATTTATTATCCAAGTGTGGGACGCTGTCAAAAGCTTTCTTAAAATGAGCTCCAAACTGGAAGAGCCCTGGCCCAGATGGAATGACTAACTTTTGGCTCAAACAGTTAATGTCACTCCACCAAGATCTGACAAACTGCAAAAATCAATTGACCGAGCAGCTGAACTTAACAGCACAATGGCTTATAACAGGAAGAACATTTCTTCTTCCAAAGGGGGACCCAAGTAATATTCCAAAGAATCACAGACCAATAAGTTGTCTACCTACAATCTATAAGCTGTTCACTGCAATAGACGCAGACAGAATATATGATGATATCGAATCTAATAACATCAGGGTAATAGAGCAAGAGGGGAGCATATTTAACCAAAGACCAGTTAATGTTTACTAAGGCCATCATGGCCAGTGCTAATGAAAGCAGAAATCTCAGTACAGCATGGATTGATAATAATGTGTTTTCCAGCTCTTTTGTTGTTACTACATGCCATTCCATAGGTTTGATGTTTGAGTTTTCTAAATGTTCCTGTATGTGTGCTCTATGGGGTCCTCATATAGACTTCTCTAGAAGATTTCTGTTTCAGCTTTGGTTGGTAGTGTTATTACTGTATTAGAGCTCTTTCCCAGTTCCCTATAGAACTGTTTTGGGTTCTCTCTAAATAGTTTATTTTGATATCTTTCTTCTCTGTTTTCTTCATATCTTTGCAATTTTTGCGCTTCTGCTTCTACTTTCTGTTAAAGTAGCATGCTTTAGTTTGATGTCTTGGATCTTCCTCAATATCTTTGATGATTTTAATCCTTTTAGATACCTGTTGATCAGGGATACCTCGCAACGCAATGATTTAATTTTTCCTTCCATGCACTTTTTATTTATTTATTTAGCTAAACTTATATACTGCAAATCTAAGGGGTATGTTTACTAAACTGCAGTAGGGGACTCTGTGCGTTATCGGAGTCGCGGACCCATTGATTTCAAACATGGCCATAAAGGTCTTACATAAAACTGTTACTGTTCCCTTTTTCTTATGGCCCTGCACTTTAGTCACTAATAATTTTAGCAGCACAATATTGTAGCTGATTTATTTTGGTGATGTCAGTAAATGATGTCTTTATACAGGATATGGCCTTGTTCATTTTAGTTATCATACTTTTAACCTTAGATGTTAAATTTAACTTGGGTAATCTTTCCCTTGCCTGGAAGCAGGGGCGGCCCAAGGGAGGTGCGGGGCCATGTGCGGAGGCTCATTGCGGGGCCTCATTTGCATAAGAAGTCTCATTTGCATAAATATTAGCATAATGTTAACATACCTCTTAATGAGTGTCTGGATAAAGAAAGACTACCAGATTTCTACATTACTATACTCCAGTGCCAACCATCAGGCACATTAGGAAGTACTATAACACTGACCATTTAGAACCCATAGCAAACCAGTCGTATCATAACAGCACTACTAGGACTCACAAAGCACCTAATCCTACCTATTAAAAAGTTAACACTGCAACTATTAAATCAGTACATCTCAGAGAATACCAAAACATCTCCTACTGGGGAAAGAAAACAAGTGGCACTGTCAAACAGAAACTACAAGAATAGAATACCTCAGCTCGGTTACACATGCAGAACATAGACCGTCACCAAACAAAGAACAAGGAATCACAATTTAGAAATTGGAAGACAATAATTCAGTTGGGAATCCCTAAAGCCAAACTTTGAATGTACAACAATACTATAAATTAATTTCCTTTTGTACTAAACAAAAATGCAAAGATGTTAGTGATACACATTTCCCAAAGCTGACATATTCCAGTTAATAAATTCAAAATAAAAAAGTATTTTTCTACCTTTTGTTGTTTGGGCATTTTATTTTTCAATTGCAATTGCTCTAGTCACTTTCTTCTGGACTCTTCTGTCTTCTGCTAATTCTGTCCATTTGTCCTTTCTTCTCTCTTCTAGATTTTTTCCATTCTATCTTCTACAGCTGCTTTAACATACCGATCTTTCCCCTTTTGCTATTTCCCCAATTTCTTTTTTATTCCTTTATCATCCACTCAAATTTCACCCTTCCATCCTCAATCCCCACTTACTCTGCCAATACCCAGCAACTTGTAAATTTTTCTTCCCTCCCACACAAAATATCTTTTCCCCCTCCATCCTCATTCCCCCAGCCCCATCCTCTTCTAGTCCTCCCCCAAAATCAGCTCCCTTCTAGTTCCAGCCCCACAGCATCCGCTCCCTTCTAACTGCATTCTCTCCCCCCCCACTTCAGCCCATTTCCAGTCCTAGCCCCCCCATCGGCTCATTTCCAGTCCTATTCCACCTCCCGCCAGCCCATTTCCAGTCCAAGCTCCCCCCATCAGCTCATTTGCAATCCTAGGCCCCCCATCAGCCATTTCCAATACTAGCCCCCCCCATAAACCAATTCCAGTCCTATTCCAGTGAGCTGATGGGGGGGCTTGGACTGGAAATTGGGCTGAGTGTGGGGGAGCTTCAGCCCATTTCCAGTCCAAGCTCCCCCAAACTCAGTCCATTTCCAGTCCGAGACCCCCCCCATCAGCTCATTTCCAGTCTTAGCCCCCCAAACAACTCATTTCCAGTCCAAGCTGCCCCTATCAGCCATTTCTAAAAGTAGCCCCCCCCCATTGTACATTTCCAATCCTATTCCAGAACCACATCAGTCCATTTCCAATCCTACCCCTCCAAAAGCCCATTTGCTGTCCTAGTCCTCCCCATCAGGTCATTTCCAGTCCTAGCTCCCCCCCCCCCACTCAGCCCATTTCCATTCCTAGCCCCCTCCCTCAATCCATTTCCAATTATAGCCCCCCCAGCCCATTTCCCATTTTAAGCCCCTCCATTCAGCCCATTTCAAGTCCAAGCCCAAGCTCCCACCTCCCCAAAGAGCCTCGCTGCAGGCTTTAGAGGCTCCCGGCAGGCTTAGCACAGCTCGTTAAAGTCGCCGAAGTGAAGAGCTTTGTTCCCTTCACTTTGGCAGCTGTATTGTAATGAAGATCACAAGTGCGCTGAGAGCCAGGACACAGGAAGTGTGCTTTGACCTCCAGCGTGCCTGCGATCTTCATTATAATACAGCTGCTGAAGTGAAGGGAACAACGCTCTTCACTTTGGCGACTGTAACGAGCTGTGTTGAGCCTGCCTTGTGCCGCTAAAGGAGGTGAGCAGCGTGCAGGATGATGTTGGTGTGAGGCCCCCTGAAACACGGGGCCCTGTGCCAACAACATTCTTGCTCAACGGATGGGCCGACCCTGCCTGGAACCCAGCATATTCATCTTTTTCCATATGGACTAGGAGTTTGAATTCCTCCACCTCTGGGTCTTTCTCCTCCCTTTCTTCCTCCTCTTCAGTTGATTTGTTGACCTGCTCTGTATTCATCTCACTCTCCTGCAGTTCCAGATCTCCAAGCTCCATCTCCCTCTCTTTATTTTTCTGTGTACTCCTTTCTCCTGATACTCTCAACTAGGTCTCCTCCTCCTTCCCTTTTTCAACGAAAGCCCTTAATTGATTCAAAGATGTTAATATTCACATATTACTTCACTTTGATCTGTGAAATTAAAGACCTTAAATTTGCATCCGTTGCTTTTTGCAGTTTTTCTTGTGGCAATTTTCCTCTTTCTTCCAGTTTTTGGTAGATTCTCTTTGTATACCCTCTTTATTTAAATATAAGGTTTGTAACATAAACATATCAGTACATTATCTCCAGAAGTCCACTTAACCGTAGTTAATCCTCTTAACTTTATCATTAATTTCTGTGGTTTATCTCCTGCCACAGTGGATCCATGAACACATTCACTATGACCTGTATCTATGGCCTGTATGCTATCTGCATCTGCAGTGTCTGCACTATCGCTACCGCCATCGTTAGGCCTAGTGCAGAGGCTATGGGTGGACCCCTTTTTATCCTGGGCGACATGTGGCTAGAATGTATTTTGCTTTTTCTTTCCTGCCATACTTCAAATGTAGTGCCACCTGCCCGGGATTTAGTACAGATTTTGTACAACGGGGTCACCACATGAAGGTACCCAGCAAGATTTGTGGCGGGAACCATGTTCTCTTCCCCTAAGAGTTGCACAGCAGTTCACCAACCACAGCCAGTGAATTTTGAATCATCTTCCCTTTGAATCATCTTTGTGGTTCCTTTTGTGTCCTGGCTGCAGAAGTGGAGGCAATGGTAGTAGGACTGAGGGCAGCCCGGGGAAGCAGGGGACTTGCTACCACAGGGGCAGTGGTGGTAAGAGGCTGCTGGTGCAAGCTGCAGGAAAAGTTCAACCAGAGGCCTGATTGAGGGAGGGAGGCAGGCGGTAAACAATAAAAAGAGAAGGTAGGGAGAGCTGAGCTCTCTTTTCAGCTAGAAATCCTGCACATGGCTCCTTAACTCTCCAGCTGCCTAAATGAAAGACCAGGTGCCTGATTTGGTGGGTCACTGAGAGCTGTTCTGACTGGCCAGCCTTCTTCTCTTAAGCTGTGGTAATGCATTGACATTGGTAGTGGGAAATAGGTACCTGTGTGTCTTTAGAAGATACTAGCAGAAATCATGCAGAAATCGCATCAAGACATTATGACTGCTGGAGAGAAGGAATAAATGTTACTGTGCGACTCCGCTGATGCTCCACCCAAATTTCTCCCTCGAGCATGTCTCTAGTACAAGTGCGCACCGGCATGCGTCCTGTGAACTTTTAAAAGTGTAGAACAGTGTTTTACGTGCAAAAAAAGATTTATACAATTACCCTTTGAGTGTTGCCCTGGCCCTAACTGGAAGGCCTTAGCCAAAAGTGCCCCACCCCCTCCCCATAGCTATACTCCTGCTTTGCTTCTTTCACTTCTTTCCAACTAAGGATACTCTGTGCTCATCTCAGGCCTTTTTGAATTCTTACTTTATTCCTTCTCAACCACTACTGAAAGACTATTCTGTGCATCTGCTACCCTTTCTGCATTCAATTATTTCCTTATTACTACTACTGTCTATTCTATTTGAGGCTCAAAACATGACCTATTGTTCAAGAACTTTCTTGCTGTTGAGAAATGTTCACTTTTAGTCTGAGAATTATGTCTATGGTATTTGAATGTCTCTATTAGATCCTCCCCTCTCTTCAAATTGTCTTTAACCTGCCTATATCCTGGACACAGAACTCTAGATAAGATCTCACCATTGTTTATAAAGAGGTGCTAATCACTATCAAAGGGCTGATGAGCACAAGAAACCTCCCCTGTCCTTTTCTCCCCCCCCCCCCCCCCAGAGTCAAATGCAAACCTTTGCAGCCTTCCTGACACACCCACCTAACCTTCCAAAAGCACTAGCCTTAGGGACTACCAAATCCTCACCTTGCACCTCCTAAAACCAAACAAGAGCCTCTGAGTCTATCTCCACCAGCAGGCAAGGGCCTCCAGGCTCACTCAAGCAGACAGAAGCATCCATACCCACCCATCTCCTATCCCTTCAGTCTAGAATATTTTGCAATGATAAGGCAAAGAAGAATTTAAATGCTGACAGTAAAAGGAGTCTCATTAAGTGTGGTGTACTCCACAGACAGTGATGGCCCATGGCTGCTACCTCGGTAATGAAGAATTGGCTCTCTTCAGAGAACGTGGAGCTGCGATTTCCCACTGCCCTAATTCAAACATTTCGTGAGTAGACATCTGGCTCATAAAGAAAGAGTTCATATTTATTGTACAATTTACAGTATAATGGTTTGATATGCTATTAACTTTTTCTTCTTGTTCCCTCAAGCTGGATTGTGTATCAGGGACTATGTATTGAGTACTGTCTTATTCAGATCTTTTATTTATTATTATTGTATGGCATCAAATATCAATTTTTAGAGCTATGAGCCATTGGCACTCAGTGTGTGAACTTTGCCTGTCCCATTGGGACATTTGTAAAGAATGCAGCTTTCAGTGAGATGCTGTTCAAGAAGTTTGTTTTATGGAAAATCGCTTTGAATGGACTATATGCAAACTTTTGTTGTCGGAGTTAGTTTTTGCTATTGGTTTGAAACACTGGAGAAGGTCTGATTCTTCTCGTTGGTTGATCCACTCCATTGAAAACCCATAGATTTGGCCTAACATTCCCATTCTCCAGGACCAAGCAGGAAGTCAGTCCTCACATATGGGTGACGTCGGCGCCGACGGAGCCCTCGCGGAGCAATTTTCCCCAGCTTTCAAAGAAAGCCTTTGGGAATTGCAGCGCGCATGCGCGGTCCTCTTCCCGCCCAAGGGTGCCATCTTGCTCAGTCTTCTTTTTTCCGCGGAGCCCTACAGACGTTGCCTGTGAATCCCCGCAGAAAAGTTGATTTTTCTCTATTTTTCTCTGTTTTTTCTTCGGTTCGACGCCGGTTCTTTTCCCGCCCGGACTCGCGACGCCGGTTGCGAGTCCGTCCTTTATTTTTCGGTTTTTTGTCCTTCGTGACAGATTTCGCGCTTTTTTCCTTTTTCCCTGGCTGCCCGGTCATTCGACCTCGCAGGGGCCCTTTTTCCCCCGATGGTGGCCAGTGGTTTCAAAAAGTGTGACCTCTGTAAGAAACGTATGTCTCTTACAGACACTCATGACTTCTGCCTCCGCTGCCTCGGCCCAGATCATGACCCCATGATCTGCGGGCCATGCGGCAAAATGTCCTCAAAAGCATTGAGGAATCGGCAGCACCAGCGGGAGCGTATCTTCTCTGACTCTGGCCGGGCTTGGACCTCGTCAGAGGCTTCGACGTCTCGGGACTCTGGTCCTGAGCATCGTCGGAGTTCCTCTGAAAGGGGGTCTCCTACCCGGGAGCATCATCGGAAGAAGAAACCCGCGAGGGCGGGATCGGTGGACGCTCCTGGTTCCTCGAGGGCCAGGTCGCATAGCCCCGATTCCCGTCCCGGGTCCTTGGAGTCGGAGAGGCCGTCGAAACATCCTCGACTCGAGGTGGACTTGCCCGCTCACGTAAGTACGGTTGTCCTCATGGACTCGCCTCCGAAGGACCCGACGTCGGGCCCGACGCCGTCGGGGCCCGAGTCGGGGGCTGCTGGGTCTCCTGAGCTCGGACTCAGGTTGACGGCCTTGGAGTGCAGTTTGTCTGCCTTCTTGGACCAGCAGCGGGCATTGATCGCTGGCCTCGCTGGTGCTTCTGCCCTGACCGCCGGGACGTCGACCTCCAAATCGACCTCGGAGACCGAGCCGATCCTCAAGTCCATGAGGGCTCGAGTCAATCCTCGGTCGAGGTCTCCTTCGGCCTCCCGTTCGGGACCAAGGTCGTTGACACCGACTCCCTCGGCGTCGGGGCAGATGGCTTCAGTGCCCGCCCGACCGGAGCCGATCGACTCCTCCTCCGAGGAGTCAGCCTGGGAATCTGAGGACGAAGAGTCACCTGGTTCCTTTCGGACTCGGTGTGTCCCCTCGGACTCCCCCGAGTCTGAACCTCGGAGACGGTCCCCCCCGGAGGATACCCGGTTCTCGGACTTCGTGAGGGATATGGCCAAAGCCTTGGCCTTCCCTGCGGATCCCGAGGAGGAGCCTCGAGTCGAAGAACTCGATGCCCTCCAATATGACTCTCCCCCGAAGGAGGCCTTTATTGTACCGGTTCCTCCCATGCTGGAACGGCTTCTCTTCCGCATGTGGGAGAGCCCGGCGTCGTCGCCGGTGTTAAGCAAGCGGGTCGATTCCATTTATCGAGTCCGCAAGAGCCCCGGGTTCCAAAAGGCACAACTACCGCACCATTCCATGGTGGTGGAATCGGCCATGCATAGACTGAAGAGTCAAAAAATGCACTCCTCGGTGCCCCCTGGTAGGGAAGCCCGAAGCCTGGATGCCCTCGGTAGGAAGTGCTTCCAGGGCTCTATGCTTGCTTGTCGAGTCCAGACATACCAGCTCTACATGGGCATGTATCTCCGAGACCTGGCTAAGGAAATAGCCGGGTTCTCTGCTGGTCTCTCCGACGAACCTTTGCAGAGGTTCCAATCCTTGTCTACTGGTATTCGGGAGTGCTCCAAGTTTATCTCTTGAGCAGCCTATGATGGTTTTGAGGCTTCGGCTCGAGTAGCCGCGGCCGGCATCGGTGGACGCCGCCAGGCTTGGCTTCAGACGTCCGACCTCGAGCCCTGGGTACAGGACAAGTTGGTCGATGTCCCCTGCCGAAGTGATAACCTTTTTGGCAAGCCCATGGATGAGAAGGCTGCACCAATCGAGACGGAGACTCTCACCAGGACTCGTCTCTCAAGGAAGACCTCTGCCCCTTCTCAGGGAAAGCAGGCCAAGGGACGGGGTAATGGGTCCCGTAGGCAGCAAGCCCCCAAGCCTGCACCACCGGCCCCTGCTCAGCAGGGTGGGGGTTTTTGACTTTCTCAGCATAGCCTCTCCCCCTCAGCTGGTTTCTCCCAGCACAGGAGGCCGGCTCGTCCACTTTGCCCACAGGTGGTCCAACATCACCACAGATACCTGGGTGCTTCAGATAGTTCAAAAGGGCTACCTTTTTCATTTTCACCAGGTACCTCCCTCCTACTTTCCAGGGGAGCCTTCCAGACTCCCTCTGCACAGGGACTTACTCCTTCAGGAGTTAGCAAGTCTTGTTCAGGAACAAGCCGTGGAACCGGTGCCCCACCACCTGAAGGGTCAAGGGTTTTATTCCAGATACTTCCTGATTCCGAAAAGAACAGGAGGCCTCAGACCCATCCTAGACTTGCGAAACCTCAACAAGTTCCTTGCAAGGGAAAAGTTCAAAATGCTTACCCTTGGAATCCTGCTGCCCTACCTCCAGCAGGGAGACTGGCTGTGCTCCTTAGATCTAAAGGATGCGTATACTCATATCCTTATTCATCCAGACCACAGACAATACCTCAGGTTTGTTGTGGGCGGACACCATTACCAGTACAGAGTACTGCCTTTCGGCCTATCCTCCGCCCCCAGAGTGTTCACCAAATGCCTAGCAGTGGTGGCGGCCTATCTGAGACTTCATCCCACTTCTGCTGCAGCTGGCGGTGGACACCTCTCTTCCTCTGGGGTTTCAGCCCGACCTCCTCTCGCAGGATCAGGGGACGCTCCTGCACCCCAACCTTCGGTCCCTTCATCTGATGGCCTGGTTGCTGAAAGGGTAGTCCTTGCTCCTCTCCAGCTACCTCCAGATGTGGAAGAGGTCGTCTTGGCCTCCAGGAGGCCTTCCACCCGGAAGTCCTACGCTCTTAAGTGGCGTCGGTTCTCCGTCTGGTGTACTCAGCAGTCACAAGACCCCTTCTCCTGTTCAACATCCGTGGTCTTGCAGTACTTGCTTTCCCTTTCCAATCTTGGACTTAAGTCCAACTCGGTCAAGGTCCACCTCAGTGCTATTTCTGCGCACCACCTACCGGTGGAGGGTAGACCTCTTTCCAGCCACCCTCTGGTGGCTCGTTTTCTCCGGGGCCTCCTACTCCTTAAACCACCTTTGCGCCCGCCAGCCCCGAACTGGGATCTCAATGTGGTTTTACAGCGGCTTACCTGTCCGCCTTTTGAGCCTATGGCTACCTGTCCTCTTCGTTTTATTTCCTGGAAAACCTTGTTCTTGGTGGCCCTCACTTCTGCTAGACGCGTTAGTGAGCTGCAGGCCCTGGTATCTGATCCTCCTTACACTAGGTTCTACAAGAACTGGGTAGTCCTACGGACTCACCCTAAGTTTCTTCCTAAAGTGGTTTCCCCTTTTCACATCAACCAGGAGGTAGTACTTCCGACCTACTTTCCCAGGCCACACTTCAGCCGAGCTGAAATGGTCCTGCATACCCTGGACTGTAGAAGGGCGCTGAACTTCTACCTTGACCGTACGCGGGAGCACCGAAGGGCTGTTCAGCTCTTCGTGTCTTATGACCCCAACAAGTTGGGGCTCCCTGTCTCCAAGCGTACTCTGTCCATCTGGATTGCGGACTGCATCGCTTGGGCTTACGAGGCTGCGGACCTCGTGCTGGAAGGTAGAGTCACCGCTCATCGTGTTCGGGCGAAGGCTACGTCAGTGGCTTACCTCCGCTCTGTTCCGTTGGCAGACATCTGCCGGGCCGCTACTTGGTCTTCAAGCCAGACTTTTGCAGCCCATTACTGCCTGGAGAGGGAGTCCCGCAGGGACAGTGCTTTCGGACAGGCAGTCCTCCGTAACCTCTTCGAGGTATAGGCAACTCCTACCCTCCATCCCGGATGTTGGGCTACCGGTTGGAGACGTATTCAGAGAAGATTCCTTCCTTCTGTGCTGCTGAGCTAGAGGGAGCTCCTTTTTGTGCTTAGGGTCTCCGGTAGCCTTAAGCTTGGGAGTCCCATATGTGAGGACTGACTTCCTGCTTGGTCCTGGAGAAAGCGTAGTTACTCATCTGTAACAGGTGTTCTCCAGGAGCAGCAGGAATCAGTCCTCACTACCCTCCCTCCTCCCCTTGGAGTTGCAGTTTTATGCTTTCGTTTTTGCTAATTTTTGCTGTCTTTTAGCTATGTCATCTGACTGAGCAAGATGGCACCCTTGGGCGGGAAGAGGACCGTGCATGCGCGCTGCAATTCCCAAAGGCTTTCTTTGAAAGCTGGGGAAAATTGCTCCACGAGGGCTCTGTCGGCGCCGACGTCACCCATATGTGAGGACTGATTCCTGCTGCTCCTGGAGAACACCTGTTACAGGTGAGTAACTACGCTATCTCAACATATGTTTCTGATACAACAGAGAAAGCGTTCATTAGTTTATCTGATAAAGTCCCTTTGCCACAAAATACATTTTTAGGTGGCAATTTGTGCAAATTTGTGCAAATAGTAAGTCCCAGCGCAATGAACATTGGGATGTTTATGCAGCTCTGAATATATGGCTGTGGTATTATTCTAGTGCAAAGCAGTGTAATAATTTGTCATCCATGTATCCACCTGTGTTCATGAAAAAAGTCAGAGACAGGAATAAAAAATGTTTTTTTTCTAATTATTTTAATTGCTAAGATTTTTGTATTTTATTTTTTGGCTATACTTTTATTAATATCAATTTTATTCTTAATTATTTTGATTAAATGTATTACTTAATTTGGGTTTAGGATTGATTGTTCTGCTATTGTAAGCATGGTTTTATATTACTGTAACAGTATATATTGTGATTTTTTGGATATCAAGGAATTAAAATCAATCAGTCATACCATGACAGGAATTAACCTCGCTCCACTGCCAGGGTATGTTGAAGATGATCTTATTTGCTCAGATTTACCACTAATGCTCGTTTTGCACTGTGTCAAAGAAAGTTGCCTTTGGGAGTTTCTAAGGCAGTGGTTATCTACTCAGTCCTAGGCCCATCGGGTTTTCAGGATTTCCCTAATGAATATGCATGAGATAGATTTGCATACTGAAGGAAGTACATGCAAATTTATCTCATGCATATGCATTGTGGGAATCCTGAAAACCCGACAGGCCAAGACATGCCCCGAGGACTGGACTACTGGTTGTAATATGTAGTTCATAGTTTATTACAGGTTTTGATATACCGCCCCATCATTTCGTACCACATTGTTCACATTGTTTCTTGGTGATTACCACTTCCTCATTCTTCACAATTCTGTCAAGGTCTTGATCCCAGGAGCATGTTTACTAAAATGCTGCAGTTAGTGTGGGACTAACACATTAGTGCACGTATTTACTTCAGCAGAGTTTGAGCAGCTATGTTAAAAGCAGAAGGAGAAGCCAGGACGGAGAAGAAATGCCATGCTAGGCGCATCAGTCACATGATAGTAGCGACAGTGCATCAGGTGTGCATGCGTGCTGTGAAGACATGCGCTGTGTGTGCCCCACATTTGCATGCTAACAGTACAACAGCCCTTCCCCCACTCCCAGGGAGAAGTAAGGCATTGTAGATTTCACTTATCAGGCTTTTTATTTTGGATAACAGGCTTAATTTAGATAGTTTTCCCTCTCTTGAACTCCAGCATATATATCCATCTCCATGTAGGCTAGGAGATCAACTTCCAGCTCTTCCATCTCCTTGGTTTCTCTTGTCTTTTCTCCTCATTCTGCTTCCTAGCCTGTCTTACATTGCTCTCATCCTCCTGACTTGCATTCTTGTCCTTCATTGGTGTTTCACCTCTTACATCTTCAAATTGCTTTCACTATTTTAGCATCTTTCCTCTGATACTCTGGTTATTCTGGCACCTTTTTTCTTCTGCCTCTTGCCTGTTCTGGCACCTCTTCTCTAGAATTCCTCCCTGGATCTCTTTTTTTCTTTCTCTGTTTCTGCATCACCTCTCAGCAGTTTTGAGATATCATCACTTAGGTACTTTGATTTGTTCAGAGATCTTAAATTTCAATCATTTGCCTTTTGCAGCTTTTCTTTGATATTTTTGTTCTTATCATCAGCACGTGCACCCTTCTCCCTCCTTAATTTAAACTTAAATTCTGAAGTCACATAGCACAAAAAACACATTAAAAACACCAGACCCAAGGGTCTTGGAAAAAAAAAAACAGGCTGCAGTTTTATTAACCAAACATATAACTCAAAGAACCATGAATACATAAAATATCACCCATGACTGGCATCCCACAACTTGACTAGATGGTGGCATCATAGTCATGTAGTGGAGCATTTTCGAATCCCCCTCCCACCCCAGCATATAGCAGTGGTACCAATGTCCCCTTGTAGTTCCAGGTGTAATCACCATTTTTCAATCCTTCCCCTCAAAGCCAATCATACTACAGCCAATCATACTACAGCAATAGATGTAACTTTCAACTAAAATCTGCCACAAACAGGGGCTGCCATCTGCATGTCCCCAATTTCCATCCCACAAGCTGCATCCTGCAGAATTCTGCTACTGCTTTCTAAAAGGTCCCGAATAGAACTTAAAAAGATCCTGACCAATAACAGACATAGGAATGCCATCTTCCCTGAAAAGGCCAAGGCAATCAGTTGACAAAAGGCAAGACAACAAATCTTAAAACAATCAGCATTCACTTTTCTCCTGAGTCTTTCAATAGCCTTAGGGGAGATAGCATCCTGCCAGAAAAGCCTAGGAATAATTAAAGCATAAAAAAAATATTACCAAATCAGTAACAAATCACATTTTATGTGTTGAATAAGCTCCACTCCTTTAAACCAACAAATATCATTCCCCTCTAAATAAATAATCAAATGACGAGGAGTAGAAGAATACTGGGCATGTCCTGTCAATGCAGATGAATACTATATGTAACCAGGCCCAAGTGCAGTCCCCATTTAGTCTCTAGTGATATCCAGCGGAGTGGTAGAAGGTTCACTGAGAGAGGACAAGGCCATAGTGAAGAGACTGAATGAATTTTTTGCTTCAGTCTTTACTGAAGAAGATGTAGTAAACTTACCCTTGCCAGAAATGATATTTAAAGGTGATATATCAGAGGAATTGAAACAAATCTCGATAAATCAGGAAGATATTATACAGCTAATTGATAAACTAAAGAGCAGCAAATTACCTGGACCGGATGACATACATCCCCGGGTGCTAAAAGAACTGAAATATGAGATTGCAGACCTACTTTTAGTAATCGGTGAACTATCATTAAAATCATCTGTAGTACCTGAAAATTGGAGAGTGGCCCATGTAATGCCAATTTTTAAAAAGGGGTTCCAGGGGTGATCTGGGAAAATACAAATCTGTGAGCCTGATGTCAATACCAGGAACAATGGTAGAAACCAGGGCCATACCAAGCCATAAATGCGCCCTGTGTGACTTGCAAATCTGGCACCGCCCCATTCCCCCATGCCCAGCAGCTCCCCATCTTACCTCACCTTTCATTGTCTATCAAGCTCCCCCCCCTTGCGCTGCCTGCCCAGCCTGCTCTTGCCCTGCCACCACTTTTCCTGTTCTCTTGGTGGTGGTGATGGTAGTGGCAGCAGCAGCAGCGGCAATGGACCCCCTCCAATTTAAAAAGAAAAATGCGGGTCTTTCCGACTCCACGCTTGCAAGGCTGGTCTGATTCCTCCCTTCTCTGACATATACTTGCATCATAGGAGGGAGGGAACAAACCAGCCTTGCAAGCGGGGCTGGGCAGGCAGTGGAGGGAGGAGCCCAAAATGCACTCCTATTTTTTTGTGCCCTGTGCGGCTACACCGCTCGCACAGACCTAGATACGGTGCTGGTAGAAACCATTCTAAAAAAACATAATTACTGAACATGTAGATAGCCATGGTTTAATGAGAGAAAGCCATCATAGATTTAGCCAAGGAAAGTCTTGTCTTACTAATCTTTTATATTTTTTGAAGGTGTGAATAAACAGGTAGATAAAAGTGAGCTGGTTGATATAGTGTATTTGGATTTTCAGAAAGTCTTTGACAAAGTCCCCATGAAAGACTCTTGGGGAAATTATAAAGTCATAGGATCAGAGACAATGTCCTATTGTGGATCAGGGACTGAATAAAAGATAGAAAGCAGAAAGTAGGGATAAATAGCCAATTTTCTCAATAGAGAAAGGTGAATAGTGGAGTACCCCAGGAATCGGTCACTGGGCCACTGCTTTTTAACATATTCATAAATGACCTGAAAATAGGAATAATGAGTGAGGTGATCAAATTTGCAGATGACACAAAATTATTCAAAGTTGTTAAAACACAAGAAGATTGTACAAAAATTGCAAGAGGACCTTGAATGATTGGAAGACTGGGTGTCCAAATGGCAGATGAAATTTAATGTGGACAAGTGCAACGTTATGCACTTAGGGAAGAACAACCCAAACTACAGCTACACAATGCAAAGTTCCACATTATGAATCACCACCCAGGAAAATTATCTGGGCATCATCGTGGATAATACGTTGAAACCTTCTGTCCAGTGTGCAGCGGTTCCAAGAAAGCAAATAGAATGCTGGGAATCATAAAGAAAGGAATGGAAAATGCAAATGCAATGTGTGCCTTTGAGTCAGTGCTGACTCCTGGTGACCCAGGAGCCTCCTGGGTTTTCTTGGGAGTATGACTAGAAGTAGATTGCCAGGTCCTTTTTCCAAGGCAATGGAGGGTTAAATGACTTGCCCAAGGCCACAACGAATGCTAGTGGGAATTGAACCTTAGTCTCTTGGGGCCCGATATTGAAAGGCATTTACACGGTTTACAGAGGTGTAAACTGTGTAAATGCCCCTAAGTGGGATATTCAGCATCACTAACATGGTTAGTGATGCTGAATATCCCTGAATAAGCACACTATATGTCCCGATGCTAACCACTTAGCGTCTGAGCATGTTGGGGGCAGTATCCAGGGATAACCATGTAGCCCTTGGTTGTTAAGCCAGTGCTCTAACCACTAGGCTACTCCTCAACTCCAGGACAGAAAATAAAAGGAAGGATATTATGATGCTGCTATATCGCTCCATGGTACCACCACACCTTGAATATTGTGTGTAGTTGTGGTCACCATATCTTAAAAAGGATATAGCAGAATTTGAAAAGGTACAGAGAAGAGTGACAAAAATGGTAAAGGGCATCGAAGGATATCCCTTTGAGGAAAGGCTTAAAAGGTTAGGGCTCTTCATTTTGGAAAAGAGATGGCTGAGATAAAATAATGAATGGAATGGAATGGGTATATGTAGATCAGTTGTTTACTCCTTCAAAAAGTACAAAGACTAGGGGACACACAATTAAGCTACAATATAGCCCATTTAAGACTAATCAGAAAAAATATTTTTTTCATGCAATTCGTAATAAAACTCTGGAATTCGTTGCCAGGTGAAGTAGTAAAAGCTGTTAGTGTAGCTGGATTTAAAAGAGGTTTGGATGAGTTCCTGGAGGAAAAGTCCATAAACCATTATTAAAGATGACCAGGAAAGTCTATTGCTTACCCATGGGACAAGCACCAATGAATCTGTATACCTTCTGGGAGCCTGACAGTTACTTCTGACCTGGATTGGCCACTGTTGGAAACAGGATAATGGGCTTGATGGTCCCTTGGTCTGACTCAGTATGGCATGTCTTATGTTCCAGTGTTACTAAATATCGGGCAGAGTGGGGTTTACCCAGTTAGCAGGTCCTGTTAGCCGGGTAAACCCTTTAGAATATCAACTTTATACTTCCTGTGAGGCTGCATCTGCAAAACACTAAAACAACAAAAAGAACATGAAATCAGGTCATGTGATGACAAGCCACTGAGCAGACATCCAAGCACTCAGCTCCTGAATTTATAGTAAAACTAATCTGAAAACTTTCACCTTGCCTTTTGGAGAAGGTACAAGTCATGAATTGAGAGGATGGAGAAGCTGCGGTGCAGTTTTCAGGGCAGGTGGGGCAGTGGTAGAAAGGTCGATGACAGGGAAGACACCCATGGATGTGCAGAGAGAAGACCTGGCGTGCAAAGCACAAAATGGTAATGGAAGCCTCCCAGCCAGAGATTGGCATGTAGGAATTGATGGTGTGAGAAATCACCAAAAGCATTAAGACAATATTGGAGAACACATTGTCAAAGCTGCAGTCCTCTATTGATGAAGTTAAAGACAGTCTTGATAGCCAAGTGTCTCGGATGCAGCAGGCAAAGGAGCAGATATCAGCGCAGGAAGATGACTTGGATGCAATGGAAGAACATGTCAGAAGTTGTTTGAGCACGTAGAAGATCAAGAGAATAGGGGGAGATGGAATAACATCCAGATTGTTGGCCTACCGGAATCAGTTAAAGACTTGCAGAGTGTGGTGGGCCAATGGTTACTGGAGCAATTTGACCTTGCAGCCTCTGACCTGTCATTTAAGATGGAGAGAGCACACTGCCTGGGAGTGTGGAGGGAGGGAGATAAGAGACTGCACACTGTGATAGCTCACATCTTGGATTTTGCAGACAAGAGCAACTAATGTCTGTCTACAACACCAAGTGGGACTTGAGATATGAAGGGGACCATCTCCTGCTGTTTCATGATTATTCAGTCCACATGGCTGAGTGCTGGTGCGCCATGGCACCTTATTGCTGTTATCTGCATTGGAGGGGCATTTGCTTCGCTCTCCATTTCCCGGCCCAGGTGCACCTTACCTACCAGAATTGCACCCAGCAGTTTGACACTGTGCAAGCCCTGAAGGCATTTATGGATGTCCTGCCGCCAGTACAAGCAGAGTGAGAATGACCAATGACAGGTTTACAGGTTTATAGGGTCTAGGACTGATCTGGGGCAGGAATGCTTTGTTTGCCGGACCCTTGACATTGCCAGCGCGCCTAGAGTAAGAAGGGTGATGATTGACTTACACCTTTGTGAGAGGGTGGACTTGGGAGAGGGTGACCTCTATATTGTCCCTTTGAGTGTGTGCCTGAGAGTGCGGACTGAGACCCACATGGCCAATTTCTGGATTTCCTGTGAATGTCCGAAGGCATGGCTGTGTATATATTGTTTAACCCCCAAAGGAGGGAAGGGATTGCATAAGGCACAATTTGGGTAATGCTACAAGAGACTGGGATCTGGATTGAACGGGCCAAGTGGGCCACTGCCAGGACTATGGCTGATGGCACAGAACATGAAAACAAAACTGCTTCATAAAGAAGGGACTGATCAATATGGGGGTGCGGGCTGTTGGTTGTGGTTTGGTTGTTTGATGTTTTTTTTTATATGCTGCTGGGAATTAAAGCAGACAATAGTTGGGTAGTTGGAGAGTGGCTCAAGGGGGGGGGTTTGGTGGGGTTATGTGTGACGTATACCGTGAGTTGAGTGGCAAGAGAGAGTATGTGGGGAGCTGGGAGAAATTACGGAAGGCTGAAAATGGGGGAGGGGGGGAGCATGGGAAAGGTTATGAATGCATGGGGTTTGTGTTTGTGGTAGGAGGGAAAGGGGGACAGGGGTGGGGGTCGATTTAGGAAACGGGAAGATTTGATGGGGGGGGGGCAGGGAAGGGTGCCAAAGCCAGAGTGGTATGGAAACAAAGAGAGGGCCAATGGGAATGGTTCAGATCATGGGATCTTGAAGGGGCCTAGGCTGGGGGGCCGGCTGAGGGGAGATGATTTGCTGGTCAAAAGTGAGCACATTAGGGAAGATGGGTAGAACGGACCTTAAACATGGAACGTGGGGGCATTAATTCACCTATTAATATGAATAAAATTCTGAAAGCCCTGAGACTTGGAAAGTGGAAGTGGGCCTATTGCAGGAAACCCACCTAACGGTGGTTGAGCATCTTAAGTTGAAAAGAGATTGGGTGGGGCAGATTTAGGCAACTACTTATAATGGTAAGCAGAGGGGGGTGGTTCTTTTGATCCTTCAGCAGCTACCGTTCATTGTACATAAAACCATTGGGGATCCAGAGGGCAGATATATGTTTGTGCCGGGTGAACTATGTGGGAAGCATAATGTATTTAAGTTCTATACTGCTGCCCTAATGTATATAAGTTCTATACTGCTGTCCTGAGTGTGCTGGGGGGGGGGGAGTTCGGGATACAAGTTTTTGGTGAGGGACGATTTCAACACTGACCAGGACCCAGTGCTTGACCATAGCTCGCACAAGCCCTCACTACAAGGACTCGAGGGGAAATGGGTGAACTTCCTTATACAGGGCCTAGAGTTGATAGATGTGTGGCACTCGCTACACCAAGATGAGGTGGATTTCACTCAGCACCACATCAGGTACATGCACAACTTGAATATCTTTTGGTAGTGGAGATTCTGTTCTCTAGGATACGTACTATGGAGATATGTGAGGGGGTATACTGGACCATGCTTATGTGTACATGGAGCTTGAGATAGATAATGTGGAGAGAGAATGGTTGTGGAGGATGAAACCCACCTTGTATCATGATGCATCATTTTATACCTGTCTAGGAAGACTTGGCAAGGCTATGTAGTAGAGAATGATAATGGTGAAGTTTGGGGAGGGGACATACTGGGCAGCTGTGAAAGCGGTACTTTGAGGGAAGATCCTAGCCTACACAGCCCACAAGAAAAGACAAACAGAAAAAGATTTGGTGTCCACTGTAACCAAGTTACAATCTCCGAGAAGAAGTTATATAATTAGACCCTCTGAAGAAAATCTGCAACAATACCTTGAGGCCAAGAAGAAAGTGAATGATATCTTGCAGCATAAGGTAGAAAGTGATATCAAAATCAATCAATGTGTGCCTTCGAGATATAGCTCTGTATAAATATAGGGTCTGATATTCCAAAGCAGTTGCACAGTTTACAGACCCGTAAACCGTGTAACTGCCTCTAAGCGGGATATTCAGCAGCACTAACCCAGTTAGTGCTGCTGAATATTCCCGGATACCACTGCTATATGCCCCAATGCTACATGATTAGCATCGAGGCATTCCAAGGGCATTCCAGGGGTGGTACCTAGGGATCACTGGTCAGCAGCGATGTTCATGTAGACCCAGCAAAAGTAGTCCTAACTTTTATCGCTGAAGCTAACCGGGCAGCGGCTGAATATCGATACTGCCTGGTTAGCATCCGTGCCATACAACGCTGTGTGGAAGACCTGGATATTCAATGCCAGTGGCCAGAAATGGTCCCGGCATTGAATATCCAGGTTGACTCTATAGCGGCGACGGCTAGGCACTATATTCATGCTAGCCGTCACCATTGAATATCTGGTCCATAGATTATACAAGTGAGGGAATAAGACAGGGAGGCTATTGGCCAGGTTAGTGGCCCAGGGTAGGAGCATAAAAACAGTTACAGCTATTCGAACAGGGGGTTTGCACAGATGCTCACCAGATCTCCCATGCGTTTGTTGACTTCTATAAATCCCTGTATACTGCAGAACACAGCAATAAAGAGCGACTAAGGAATTTCTTTAGGAACCTCAAATTGCCCTTATAGGCTGACCAGGCAGATGAAATAAATAGGCCTATTATAGTGGAGGAAATGCAGGGTGCTATTAAAAAGTTGAAGTTGGCCAAAACGCCAGTCCTGATGGACTGCCGGCCGAATTTTACAAAGTATTGAAAGATCAGGTGGCACCAGTGTTGGTGCACCTGGTGCAAGGGGTGATTTGGGATGGGGAAGAGGAACAGATTCCAAACTTAGCACATGTGATTAAGCAGCTAGGTGGGTTCTTACCGACCCATCTTGCTGCTTAATCAGGACATCAAAATATTGACTGCGGTGTGGGCTAGCCGGTTGGCTGAGATTCTGCTGTCCCTGGTCCATTCAGATCAGAGGAAGTTTGTACAAGGGTTCTGTGCTGCAGACAACTTGGTGCAGGCTTTAATGGCATTACGGAGTGGTGGAGACCAAGATGTGACTGCCTTGGTCAGCATGGATGGCTTTTGACGGTGTATCTTGGGAGTATATGGATTGAGTTCTAGAGCATTATGGGCTTCAGGGTGACATCATGGGCTGGGTTCGCTTTCTGTATTCTAGGCCTCGGGCGCAACTCATTGAATGGGTGAAGGACAGAGGCCTTTGTGCTGTCCAGAGGGACACGGCAGGGGTGCCCCTTGTCACCCATTTTGTTTGTACTGATCTTGGAACCCCTAGCGATCAAAATTAGGGAGGCCCAGACCATCAGCGGCATACAGGTGGGGAGCACTCTGTTGAAAATCAACCTGTTTGCAGATGATATGCTGCTGTTTTTGGGGCAGGCATAGAAAAACCTCCTGGAGGTGATGAGACTGATTGATGAATTTGGGACTTTGTTCAGGGTTAAAATTTATTCTAAATCAGAGGGGCTAGCATTGGGAGGGAGAGCACAGTAGGGACTGCATAGGGATTCCCTGTTGACCTAAGTCCAGACCAGCATGAAATACTTGAGAATACATTTAAGCACGAGCTATGCAGTCCTATACCGAAAGAATGTGGTTGGTAGTTTTGAACAAATCTGTAAGCTCTACAAAGTGTGGGAAGACCTACCAATATCATTCTTCAGGCAGGGTTGCTCTAGTAAAGATGGTCATTTTCCCCAAACTACTGCACATCCTACAGATCTTTCCCATCTGGATTCGTCAGAGAGAGGAGGCACGCTATAAGACTATTATTAGGTGCTTCATATGGAAAGGGCAGAATGCACGTATAGCCTATTCCAAGTTAATCCTGGATAGAGATCAGGGAGGGTTCAGGCTATCAGATTTAAGACTTTACAGTGTGGCTGCTCTGACTAGGTGGATCCATGAGGTGAATACAGCCAATTAAAGATACGCTCCAATAAGGTTTTTGGAAAACTGTCGGGCTCTGTGGACTTTCCTTAATTTGCTGCACACTAACCAAATCCAGCTGAGAGGCAGGAAATGGTTGTTGGCCCCCTTCAAGAAAGCTTGGTGATGGTGGCAGAGTAAGGGAGGGGGAACACAGAGGATATCACCTTTTTTTGCAGTTTGTGGGGAATCATGCATTTCCGACAGGAGTGGGAAGGACGAAATTCCAGGAATGGAGAGAGAAAGAGTGTAAAGAAATGGGACAACTCTTGCAGATACAGGAGTCTGGGTTTCCCTCTTTCAGCCAGGTTAAGAAGAAATGGGGGTTGGGAAACTCACACTTTTTTCAGTACCTACAAGCAAGGCATTACTATGGGAAACTGAAAGCACTTGATCCCATGGGCTGCCAATATACGGATTTTAACAAGATCTTCCAGAGGTCCCCACCCCAGGCAAATAAACTAGCTTGTTGATACCAAATTGGGAAAAGTTTGATGGACTCAGGTTACTTTCAGGGCCTTGCATCGATATGGGAAGGGGATGGGGTGGAAGGGCTGGAGGAAGAGGACCTTACACAATTGTTTTGGGAGCTATGGAAGCAGACCCTCAGTGCTGCATTGCAGGAAATGCAAATAAAGATTCTGCATAGAGTGTATATAACTTGAGAAAGAGGGAAGAGAATGGGGAATGTGGCAAGATAGTGCGTGCCTGAAATGTAAGGTAAAGCAAGGCAACTGGGTGCATTCCTTTTTGGAGTGTGACAAATTAAAAGGGCTGTGGGGGGAAGCACTGGGGTCTACTGAGTGAATACTGGGGAAAATTCTGGAGTGGACATATGGGTTAATGCTATCTGGGATGGATGTGCCCTTGCAGGACAAGGGCATTCCCAAGCTACAGAGAAAGTTTGTGTATATCCTCCTCTTACTGGTAAAAAAGGCAATCTTGCAGACTGGATTACAGAAGATACCCCACCAGTGACACAGTGGTGCTGCTTGGTGAGTGAATGGCCCTCTGGGAGATACGAGCACACAGGCCTAAGAACACCCCAGCCTGGGTAGAGTATTGCAGCTTTTGCATAGTGTTGGGGGGCAAAGGGAGGAAGGGAAGGAGGGTTGGGGGGGGGGGTAAGTATAGTTGTATGAATGATATATAGTATGGTGTGAGTGGAATGAAAGAGGAGAGAATGGGGAAGCTTGAGAGTGCTAAGATCTAGTTTTATGCCAGGGTAATTGGGTCAGTTCAGGACCCCTTACTATTACAGTTTATTGTTCAGGTTCTATACTGAGGTTTTTCTTTGAATGGTTATGCAACAATAGAATTATGCATAACTTGTTGTGAGACGTGTTCAGATGCACTTTGGAGAAAACCTGTAATGATATTGGTGGTTGTACTCCTCTGGAAAGCATAGTTACTCACCTGTAACAGGTGATCTCCAGGAACAGCAGGAATTTAGTCCTCACATATGGTATCATCGGTACCGACGGAGCCTGCACGGGAACGCTCCCCAGCATCCAATTAGAAAGCTTTTGGGAGCATCCCACAGTGCCTGCGTGCTGCCTTCCCGCCTTTCCCAACTGCCTCTCTCCAGTTGAGTTTTAAAGCTGAGACAAAGAGAGAGAGAGGGAAAGGAAAGAGATAGAGAGATACAACTCCTAGGGGAGGTGGGTGGGTTGTGAGGACTAAATTCCTGCTGTTCCCGGAGATCACCTGTTACAGGTGAGTAACTATGCTATCTCCAGGAGCAAGCAGGAATGTAGTCATCACATATGGGGACTCCCTAGCTTTAGGTGCCAGGGAGAGACCCCAGATGTTGTGTGTCCCTGAACAGGGCTCCACTTCCCCCCATGGATCTCTGGCATCCTACCAGGGATGGCGGGTAGGAGTTGATTAGGTATGGAACAGGTGTTGGAGAACAGCCTGACCAAACAAGGCATCCCGGCGGGAGTCCTTGTCCAAGCAGTAATGGGCTGTGAAGGTATGAACCGAGGCCCAAGTGGCTGTTCGACAGATATCGTCGATAGACACAGAGTGCAGATGAGCCATTGAGGCTGCCATGGCTCTCATATTGTGAGCTGTGACATGGCCCTCCAGAGAAAGGTTCTTACTCTGATAGGCGAAGGAACTACACTGAGCAATTCAGTTAGACAGTGTTCTCTTGGAGACTGGAAGTCCCAAATGAGAAGGATCAAAAGCAACAAAGAGTTGAGAGGACTTTCTATGTTGCTGTGTTCTTTGTAAGTAAAAGGCTAAAGCTCTTTTACAGTCCAAGGTATGAAGATTCCTCTCTGCATTTGATGCATGAGGCCTTGGAAAAAACACAGGTAGGTAGACCGCTTGGTTCAGATGAAAAGGCGAGACCACCTTTGGCATAAAGTGTAGATGAGTCCTAAGGACTACCTTGTCATGATGGAACCTTGTATAAGGTGGATCAGCTACTAGCGCTTGCAACTCACTAATGCGGCGTGCTGATGTGATTGCAATGAGAAAGATAACCTTCCAAGAAAGGAATTTCAAGGAGGTAGTAGCTAAAGGTTCGAAAGGTGGCTTCATAAGCTGCCCAAGAACCAGGTTTAAGTCCAATGCCACCGGTGGTGGCCTAATAGGAGGCTTAGTTAGAAGAAGGCCTCTCATAAATCTTGCTATAAGAGGATGAGCAGCTGTCCATTTAGAGGCTTAAAGGAAGCTGCAATAGGCTGTCCATTTAGAGGCTTAAAGGAAGCTGCAATAGCACTCAAATGGACTCTTACTGAATTAGTCTTAAGACCTGCATTGGATAAATGAAGGAGATACTCCAGCAATGATTCCAGAGGTATCGCAAGGGGGTTAAGACCCTTTTGCGAACACCATATGGTAAACCTTTTCCACTTGAAAGCATAAGAGCGTCTTGTGGAAGGTTTACTGGAAGCAAAAAGAATATCTTTTACTTGCTGATTGAGATTAAGATCATGAAGATCTAGGCCTTCAGCAACCAAGCCCTGAGACGCAGAGACTGGGAATTGGGATGCCATAACATTCCGTCCTCCTGAGATAGGAGATCTGGAGCAGACCCTAACTCCAGGGAGGGAGCTTGAGAGAGATGTAGAAGCAGAGGGTACCACACTTGCCGTGGCCAATGTGGAGCTATGAGAATCATATGGCCTCTGTCTCTCTGAAGCTTGAAAAGGGTTTTGGGAATTAGGGGAATGGGTGGAAAGGCATACAGGAAGTCTTGACCCCAGTAAAGGAGGAAAGCATCCCTGACCTGAGCCCCCTGAGCCGGAATTCTGGAACAGAACCGGGGAAGTTTGGCATTCCACGGATTTGCAAAGAGGTCTATGTCTGGTGTTCCCCAAAGTTGAAATATCCTGGTCACCTGGTCTGCATGCAGAGACCACTCGTGTGGAAGCAGAACTCGACTGAGTCTGTCTGCCCAAGAGTTTTGAGTGCCTGGAAGATACACTGCCAGAAGATGAATCTGATGCTCTCTGGTGAGGGCCCAGAGTCACAAAGCTTCGTTGCAAAGCGACAGAGAGCCTGTTCCCCCCTGCTTGTTCACATAGAACATGGCTACTTGATTGTCCGTATGAATGAGGACTGTCTTGTAGCTGAGCAGGGTGTGGAACACTCGCAGAGCAAGGAAGATTGCTCTGAGCTTCAAGAGATTGATATGTAGATGACTCTCCTGTGGAGACCAGGTGCCCTGGGTGGAGAGGTCTTGCAGATGAGCTCCCCAACCCATTGGAGAAGCATCTGTTGTGAGAGTTGCTTGGGGTAAAGGTTGTTGAAAAGGGGACCCCAGCAACAGGTTTTTAGTGGACTTCCACCACTGGAGGGACAAAATAAGGCGACTTGTGTTTGCTATTTTGTCTGACAGGCATCCTGATGCCTGGGTCCATTGAGTGGATAAAGTCCACTGGGCTGCCCTCATATGGAGGCGAGCATAGGGAACCACATGTACAGTAGATGCCATGTGGCCTAGTAGTTGTAACATTTCTCGAGCAGTGAGATGAGGCTTTAGCACTGCTTGAGAAGCTAACTGTACCATGCGAAGGCAGCGGGCCTGAGGGAGATAGGCCCTTGCCTTTCTGGTGTCCAGCAAAGCTCCTATGAACTCTAAAGACTGAGTGGGAGTTAGACTGGATTTTGGGATGTTTATTACCAGCCTTAAATACTGAAGGATACGCATTGTGCAGGATAGAGAAGTCCTGGCCTCTGACTCTGTTGGTGCTCGAATGAGCCAGTCATCTAAGTAAGGGAAGACGAATATCCCTAGAGTGCGGAGACATGCTGCTACTACAGCCATGCATTTCGTGAACATCCTTGGTGCTGAGGCCAAGCCAAAAGGAAGCACCCTGTATTGGTAGTGCTTTTGCTGAAAAAGGAACTGAAGGAAGCTTCTGTGGGTTGGATGGATGAGGACATGAGTGTACACATCCTTGAGATCTAGAGAACAAAGCCAATCCTGACTCTGAAGGTATGGCAGCAGAGATCTGAGAGAAATCATCTTGAATTTCTCCTTGACAAGGAATTTGTTCAATTCTCTGAGGTCTAAGGTAGGTCTGTAACCCCCTGTTTTCTTTGGGATAAGAAAATAAGGGGAATAGAACCCTGTACCCTGCTGATGAATGGGTACTTCTTCTATTGCCCCTTGGGCAAGGATAGCGACCTCCTGACCTAACAGGTTGATGAGAGAGGTCGGAGAATTGAACTGCTTTATTATTGTGTGAGGGGGCATGCTTGAAAAATTAAGCTTGTACCCCTCCTTTATGATGGAGAGTGTCCAATGCTCTGCTGTTATTTGCCCCCATCTGGGGGCAAAATGACATAACCTTCCTGGAATGGTGGAAGGCTCTGGTCCCCCGAGAGCCAGGAAGGCTAAGTTCTCTAGTTGAGAGTCAAAGGCCCTGTGGAGGCTGAACCTGCTGGGCCGGTTGAGGCCTAGCAGTCTTTGCTTTCTTCTGTTTGGGTGGTTGCTGACCTTTCCTGGCAAGCTGACCTGCAGAATGTCCCTGCTGAACATAAGCAGGATAAAATCTTTTCTTTTTAGAAAAGAATGTTTTTTTGAACAATTTCCTTCTAGCAGGATCAGCAGTGGACTTGGATAATCTAATTTTAAAGATTTGTTGGTTAGATCTACCTCCCCATTGGATAGATCTGCCCCCGCTTTGGACGATCGTGGACATTTTCCGTGCAATTCCTGTGTGCACTGCTCCACAACTTTATCAGGACTGGCTTGGACACATCCTGTTACAGGGTGTTCATTTGAATGTAGGTGGCTCACTACCTGCCGTTCCACTTATGTAGTATACGTATTACAGTGCCCGTGTGCATTGATATACATTGGTAGAACCTCCCGTTTGACCAAGGTGAGATTAAATGAACATGCATCACGGATATGGCAACAGATTCTTACAGCACCAATTGTGGAACACTGTCTGTTATTTAAACACATGTTTGCGGATTTGAAATGGTTTGTAATTGATCATGTACCCCAGGATCCCGGGGGGGGGGGGGTGATCGGCTAGCCTGATTACAATGGCAGGAACAGTGTTGGATCTACTGGTTAAATTCGGTCCACCCTTTTGGGTTGAACAGGGAGATTGACTGGCTCAGTCTGGTATGAGGTCATCCAGCACATAATAGGATTTCCCCGGTTTCAATGGGGCTTCCCTTTCTATGACTGGCGGTTCTCGTTGGAGTGATTGAACAATCCGGCCAATTGGAATGAGTTGGTTCCTTGAAAAATAAAATGCTATAACATTCGGCGTTTGATGGCAGTTGGCAGTAGCATATGAAACCAGTACTTGATACAGGGAACTGATCCCAAAACGTGCACGTCGTGCCTTGTTGCTGTGCCTGACTACAGGTTGAATTTCGACTATCTTCAATAATATCAAGTTAAGTGATTGCTTTCGAGTTAACCTAAATGATTAAAATGGAGTTTACCGTCAGGAGTGGATAGATGTAAGTTCTTTCCTCCCCCGGTGCACTCCGACAAAAATAACACAAGTTTACAATTTTTTGAGGGATTATTTGGTGATCTTTTTGAATTTCATTTATTTTGTCACTTTATTGGGATAATTTTGAGGGTTCTCTTTCCATGGCACTAGGAAGGACATTTGGAATTTGATCTATGGTAATACTGTCTTCATTTTTGTTGCCATTGTAGTGTAGTATATTTCCTCTTTATTTAAATACATTTTATTTTTTAAGCTATGATTGTCAAAGAGACTGATAGGGCATGTACTGACAATGAATCGCAGCACACAAAACTCATCTATGGGTTCCTTCACTAGATTTTCAAAACACAAGAAGTTCATGAAATGCCTCCACCCCACTTCATAAGATGAGTCCCATAAATCTGCTGGCAGAGGCTTAGGTATCTTGTTTGCTCCTGGAGCCAATGCTTGAAACTGGCTTCACTGGAAATGAGAGAGAGTCTGTTATTCCATTGTTTACCCCTGGAACATGTTTTGCAGTCAACATCACATTCAACTGTTTGGGTCCTTATACTCCTGACCAGGGGCAACAACACTGGAATCCTTCTTCTGCAATTGGTTTCTTATCTCTGGTCCCAGGGCAAGTGAGAAGAAGTAAAAATGCAACACATACAGAGGTCTACCATAACAAAGTTCTCTAGTAAAGCTTTAGGGAGGAAGTTACAGGACTGCAAACTTGAGCAGTCTCCCATAACCCCCACACCTCTGCTGTCTGCAGCACTTATTTTTATTAGAACAAATTGCCACATTGTACATTTTTGTTTTATCATCTGTGCATCATGCTTTGCCTTGATCAGAACACATTTGGACTTCACATGCAAAGTTAGTCATAAACATTATTATAAACATTATTAATTCTGCTTAATCATGCCAAACTTTCTACAGACATATGCTTCTGTTTCATTGTTCCTTGACAGTTTCACAATTATTCATACACATCCTCTGTAACATGGTCAGCACATTTCAAGCTGCTTTCACTCTCCAAACCATCCTAGCCCCCTTTCTGTTCCCTTTCCACATCAACTGCAAACAATGCAAGTCCAAAATCCTCAATAGTTCTAAAACCAGATGGCAATTTGCTGTCTACTAATTGTTTCAACTACTGCCATATTGTCAGAATTTAGCAATACTATCTTGTGCTTAAGTCTTTTGCCCCAAACTAAAAAGGTCATTAAGACCAGAAAGAGCTCCAAGAACACAATGTTCCGGCACCAACCTTTCTCCTGTCAATTCTCCAGCCATGCTTGTCCACACCAAGCTCACTTAAACACTAAATCCAAATCCTCTGGAGGCATCATAGAATAATAGCCCTTTAGTTAACAATGCTAAACAACAAGTAAAAACTTGTCTCATTGGAATAACTCTACAAGCAACATTAAAACTTGCATCGGACCCAAAGTAATCAGAATGAGAACAAGCCTGCTCAATCATCTCTCAAATTTTAACTATATTATGTTCAGGAGTGAGCATTCCATACACAAATGAATCCAGTTCAGTGCCTAACAATTAAAAGTTCCCACTTATAGCGTGACAAAATAGCATATTTCCCCTTCCTCTATTTGCAAATTCATACATGTCTGTGAGGAGACTGTTTGCAATTAGACATGGTAAAGTATGTCTCAGTAGGGTAGCAATGAATGTGGGGCTGTATGTGGCATCTCTATGAGTGGTGATATGTATACATTTGTACCTATCTAGGGGTAGTGTGTGTGCATGTGTGTATAGTGCAGGTGTGGGGTGCGAGAATGTTCAGGGATGGTGAATGTCCGTGAGTGCGTGTAATGGTATATATCCATGCATGCATCTGTTGTGTGGAGGTGGGCTATGTATGTGTGGGCCAGTGGCACATCAAAGGTGGAGTGATGGGTGCAAGTCCACCCAGATGCTGGCCAGGAAGTGGATGCCAAAACGCGGGCCCACATGGTGGAGATGTTTGCGGCAAGCATACCATATGTCTTGGATGGCTTGCCGTGTTGCCTCCACTCACGGCCAGGTCAAGAGGAGAATTAAAAGAAGCACATTGGACCAAAGAAAGAGTTAGATCAATAAATTTCCCCTATTGGGAAAGACAAATTATAAATTAAACAACATTTACCTGCTCTTATTTTGGAATAATGCTGAAAGGGAAACAACCAGATTCTGAAAAGGAGGGTAATTGAAGGAGCCAGCAATCCTGCCCAAATCTAATTCTTTCTATGATTTCTGAACAACCTCCTCTTTCAAAACAGACAGAAGGGGAATTCCTTGCCACATGTTACAAATGAGGTCCCTCAAAAGGAATAACAAAACTGTTCTTAAAATCTTCCCCTAACAAAATAGCTGTTTCTCCGTCTGGGTAAATGGGCAACCATAATTACAATGCTGCCTAATTATGTAGTGACGAGGCCTTGAGGAGCCAAGGCTGTAGTACCACAGGAGCGAGTAGTAATGGAAGTCACAGGCGCTTTATTAAATAAACAAACCCCAACGCGTTTCGGCTGTTGCCTTCATCAGGGGGTACTAGAGGACAGCAAAATAAAACATTAAAATAAATTAAATAAACCAATAAGTTATAAAATACCACAACATTATAAAAAATAATACAAAAAATTAATTAATACAAAACAATATAATAAAAAAATAATACTAAATTAAATTATTATTAATGAAATAGTTAATAAATAATTGATTAAAATTAAGACAAATACACATAAAAATATACCATATAGATAAGAAAACCAACAGTATATGATAATAAAATATATATAACATACTTACAAATGATCTCTTATTGGTACACTAGATGAAGCGCAAAATAGCAATAAAGATATGGCACAAAACCAATCATATGGTGGATAATGCTAAAAATTAATGTAAAAAACATTAATATGATACTGAACAATTAAAACCATCAATTTAAACATACAACACTAACATGACATAAAAAATAATTAAGAAAAAGACAACATGGAAAACCCAGACATAAGGAGTGGACCCACTCCAAAAAATAAAAATATCAAAATAAATCATCCTTAAAATAAATAATCTTCTAAATTATCTTATTCATGAAAACGATAGACCATTGGAGAAATAAACAGGAGAATAAACAGGAAAATGATGAGCACAGAGCATGCATGCTATCAGACAAACAAATATGATAACATTGTTGCAAATGCTGACGGAAAATAACTAATACTAAATGAAAATAAGACTGTGCTTTAGAAGTGCAAAATTGCTCAGCAACAGGTAATTACATGGGTGCAGGAATAGAATGCAACATAGGGCTTTTTAGAAAAGTATTTTATCAGTATTGCATAACCTTGTTTAGAAATTGCAACCTGAACTGAGCAAGTAGCCGCCAAGAAGATTATAAAAAGATTTCAAAACACCATCACCTAACCATTGTTGTAACCAAAGATATATAAGACACCCATACTTCTGCTCAAAACGTTCATGCAACCTATGTGGTATACTAGAGAGTGAAGGAAGTATAAAAGAATCGCTAAGAATCCCAGTTAACTGCCATCATAAACAAACCTTATCAGCAACTTTTTAAATCGCCAAATATTGTCAGCTCGTAAAAAACTTGAAAACATGGAAGCAAATAACCAAAAATGTGTAACCAGAAAAGACAGCTCAGGGAGCAGATACCTGAACACCAACGGCCAGCTATGTCAAATTCTTGAGAACGCCGACTTTGGCACGCATTTAAGATGACAAGATGCAACGTGGAAATGCATATGCATAAGATGACGTCAACGAAGAGAAAGCAATAAGACAACATATGAGGTTAACAACACTATAATAAAACACTTAGTATCGGGCAAAAAATGTGGAGGTCGAAATAAAGCAAATATAAAAACAAATATAATAATAATGAAAAATAAATGATGAATACAGCGATCACTAAGACTCACAGGCAACAGCCTTACCATCATGAATAACATCTCAGCCTAGTCTAAGAACTACGATTTTGGCGCGTTAATAAAAATGAATCGCACAATTGTTTTTGCACACAGTATACTCTTACTAAGGCTTAAAAATAATACACTACTTTCGGCAACCTTTACCGTCTAAGCCCTTTCTAAAAACGTCAATCTTTTCACGTTTAAAAATGAAACTAGACATACAATGAACTCTTACTAAAATGTAAGAATAACATTAGGACATCATGACTATCTGGTCTATTAAAATCATTCATTATCTCCTAAGGAGACATAGAAGCAGAGCTTGCTCGGCATGCTGGCAGGAAACGCGAAATCAACACAATAAAACTATATAAAAATTAATGAATAAAACTATATATTAATTATTGTACTAGAAACACCGCTGGATGTAAAAACAATTAGAACACATTTGAACAGGAAATTCATCCAAAAAAGGTGATTAAAAGCCAAAAAATGCAACCATCTTGCGATGGAAGAATACTCTCAAAGAGAGACCAAAATTTAAACGTAGAGGCAAAAGTCTGTGGACATGGCTAGCAAAGCCCACGAATATGTAAAAAATGATGAACCAAACACCTTATATCCATAATTTATCAGTGCATTTAAAAAAAACAAATTTTGCACAACCAACAAGAATCATAAATAAATACCAATAAAAATCCAAGTAAAAACAGTCAAAACGGTACCTAAGGTACACAACAATTTAATACAGAGTAAGGTGTACCTGTTAAAATTTTTTTTATATATATATAATATATAACATATAACACACAATATATAATATATAATACACAATATATAATATATAATATAATACATAATATATAAAAAAGGGGGTATATAAAATAATTATATATATATATATTTTTACTCTCTCCTGGAGAGGAAAACCAAACCTTGCACGGCAAAACAGCAGGGCTCGCAAATAAATAACAATCAAAATAATAATATGAACATATATATATATATATATATATATATATATATATATAAATAATAAAAGTATAAATATATATTATTAATAAAATATTGCCTTATATACAAAACAATATGTTATGAAAAAAATTTTTATATACAAAACAATATGTTATAAAAAGGTTTTTTGATGACCAAAGACTTGTTATGATGAAAGAAACACCTTGTGTCCATAAATTACAATATGCTGTGGAGAACAGTTAATACAAAAAGATATACAACAAAAGAGTAAAAAACTGAGGGCCACATAACCAAATGAGCAAAAGTGGGACTATGTTACGGAAGGTTTACAGAAAAACTGCTAAATTAAGATCTTGATTCAGACCTAGAGGGTCCACTGACTGTAACTCATAAATGAACCGCTGTTCAAGTTTAAGTAATATTGAATCTATATTGCCGCCACGCCAGTGTGGGTGCACAACCTTTAAAACAAAAAACTTTAAATCGGACACAAGATGGCCCTTCTCAATCCAATGGGCAACCATAGGTTTGTCTGCAACACGTCTTTCTAAGCAACTTTTGTGTTCTATAATGCGTGTCTTAATAGGCCGAGTGGTTTTGCCAACGTATAACAACTTGCATGGACACATAACAACATATATAACATTACTGGTCAAACAATTAGAATAATGATTAAGAAAAAACCTTTTCTGAGTTACTGGGTGAATAAACACATCCTTCATGATAATACCATTCAAACACACAGAGCATCGCCCACATTGAAAATGACCTTTCATTTTGACAATTGGTCGTGGTCTGGACAGAGCTGAGGGCACTAGATAATTTAATAAAGCGCCTGTGACTTCTATTACTACTCGCTCCTGTGGTTCTTCAGTTTGCTTTGCGAGCAGTGCTCCTGTTTGTGTTTCTTGCCAAGGCTGTAGTATACCTCACCCACTCCCAGAAAAACATGATTCATAGCGAAAGACTGGGTAGGCTCCTTCATAGGCACTGTGTCTGTGATGAAAACAACATTTATTTTTTTATTTCACAGGTTTTTTTATACCGCCCTATCATTAATTCAGGGTGGTTTACAGAAAAAATATCACCAAAACCAAACTTTTACATGGAACAGGGTTTTGAACTTGGATGATTGTATTGGGTTCAAGGGGTGTGTTAAATAACAACTATTAACATTAAAGCAGCAATAGTTTATACATGATGTAGTTATTTATAGGTTGAGGGTACAGTCCATGGGAGAGCTTAACTGAGATTGTAGCTGTAGACTGTAATAGATATGTTTAAGCAATGTGTTCATAGGGTGGGTCCATAGTATTCCATAAAGAGATAGGTCTTTGTAGCTTTCCTGTAGTCTGATAGGTCCTTGATGGCTCGTATTGAGGCGGGTAGCTCATTCCATAGTGGGGGAGCATATATGGAGAAAGCTCTTTTGCAAGTTGTTTGACTTTCATTTTGCTTGTAGGGATGTCCAAGGTGTTGTTATTGGATGTTCTTCTTGTTCTGTTCTGTGGTGTTTTCCTGATCATTGGTTGAAGGACGGGAGGTGATAGGTTGTGGATTATCCTGACGATTATTATTAAGGTCTTATATTTGGATCATATGGTGCCTGGGAGCCAGTGCAGCTGTTGTAGCGTGGGGGTTATGTGACTGTATCTTGCTGTTCCAGTAATTATTCGAGCTGCAGTGTTTTGCACCAGTTGGAGGGAGTATTGTTTTCTTGGGAAGGCCCTGGTAGATTATGTTGCAATAGTCTAATATGAGTGTTACTATGGCTTGATATACTGTTCGGAAGTCACTATCACCGAGTAGAGGCTTGAGTTTGTGTACTGTTCTTAATTTGTGGTAAGCTGTCCTGGTTGTTCTCTTTATGAGTGGTTGGAGGCTGAGTTGTTGGTTGAACATAACTCTGAGGTGTTTGACTTCTTGCTTGGTTGTTAGGGTTATAGTCTAAAATATGTATTGAATTTGGTGGGGAGAATATAGCGTTCCTGGTGATGTACTGTATAGCACTTCTGATTTTTTGAAGTTTATAGAGGTTTGGTTCTTCGAGCCGTCCTGTCATTGTTTTGAGGCATGTGGTGATCTGTGAATAATCTGGGTGTTCAATGTTTATAGGGGTAAATACCATTATGTCATCTGCATATATCCTGTATTGTATGTTGTCTTGTTTTATGATGTTGCAGAGTGGTTGTAAGTATATATTGAAAAGCAGTGCTGAGCCCTGTGGAACACCTTGCTGTTGAGTGGAAAGTCTTGATTGTTGGCTTCCAGATCTCACTTGTTGCTTTTGGTGGGATAGGTATACAAAGCATTTCATCATTGTACCATAGATCCCTGTTTCTTGAAGCCTTTGTAGTAGGTTATTATGGTTGATGGAGTCAAAGGCTGCAGGGAGGTCGATGAAGAATAGAACAAAGCCTTTTTGTATGTTATCTATGCCCATTATAAGGGTGTCCATAAGTGATGTAATTAGTGTTTCCACACTGTGATTCTGTTTAAATCCATACTGGTGTAGGTCTAGCAAGGCATGGTTGTCTATGTGTTGCTGGACTATTTTTTCAATTGCCCTGGTTATAAAAGACATGACTGATGTTCACATTGCCCTGCACTGAACTAAAAACAAGCATTATTTTGACCACTAAATCGTGCGCTTGTCTGAAACCCTGGCATGATGTTACCACCATTTGATGGAGTCTGAATCCCATGACACACTCGCCAAAATGAAGTCTCAAAACCAGATAGAAAACTCAAGCCTCTACTTACACCAGAGTTTGCTGGTTGAAAGTAGGTCTGCGACACAGCTGCATGAACCCGAGTCATCTCTGATAACCATATCTCAACATCCCTGAATCCCTAAGCTTCCGATTTTAATTTACCCAAACTCTTTCTGAACTATTCATCATAGTTAGGCCAAGGCCAACCACCCTATGTTCTGTGAGCCCTTAAAATCAAGTCTGCATATTTGAGAAACCCAGGGTATAAAGCTGCTTTAATCCCATCAAGTATACCAGAAAAAAACATGAAATGCTAACATCCAGTTATATGAGTATATATTCCTAGCCACTCTAGAGTTCTTATTTTTCCGCTCATCCTTACTTTCTTCAACCTTTGTCTTATTTCGCCCTCCTGTTCTCTGGAAAGCAATGAAAACATATGTACATATTTTCCCCTCTAAATCTTCCTATGACCCCCTATCCAATACCCCAGTACCTTAACTGTCAGGGGCAAAAGTGATGCTCACGTGCCACCATCTTGAAAAATAATGGTACCTGACCTTACGCAGTGCATCCTGGGATGCACCCCAGGGGGTCAGGTACACCATATTCCAAGATGGCAGCATGAGGGCAGGAGCATGTGGGTATCGCTCCTGCTCCCTCAATGGTTAAGGTACCAGGAAGATGATTGGATGGGTATTAGAGCTACTGGGGATTCAGAGATAGGGACAACTGGACCACCATGGAATTTTCTTGAAGACCATCAATGATATTTTGGTGATGTCAGGGTTGAGGGGGGGGGGGGTGAAAGGTAATCTGTCTTTGTCATTTGTGGTAGTGTCAAACTTCACCTGAGATTACTTTTATTTTCAGCAATCCAATACATGTGCACACCACTGTGCGCATGTGTCTGGCTTGCTCTTCATGTTTAACACAAATTGTTTTGTGCACAGCTCATTTTCATGCTGTTTGCTTGCAGCATGTGTGAGCAAAATCTCTATGTTAAGTATGTGTTAGGAAACCTTGTGCTAGGGTTTTAGCACTAGGCTGTAGCAGAGAGGGGTGGAGGAATAGCCTAGTGGTTAGCGCACTGGCTTGGTTACCAAGCAACCAGGGTTTGATTCCCACTTGTAGCTTTGGGCAAGTCACTTAACCCTACATTACCTCAAAAGAAAGGCCTGGCAATCTATTTTTGATCACACTGCCAAGAAAACCCAGGAACTGCTGGGTTGCCAGGAGTCAGCACTGAATCAAAGGCATATGTAGCATTTTTGTAGCACAGAGTTTCTCCTTCGAGCTCTCAATGAGCAGGAAAATACAAAAGGCCCAAAACACAGCATCTACTACAACAGCTGAGAAAGCAGCCAAACCCAAACTACAGCAACAACAAATGGAAAACAGCATAAATCAGCCCACCGAATTGCTAGCTATGCCCAGAAAGTACATCAGCCTCAGGAAACTATACTCCAGATTGCTACTTCTCTGCTACTATCATACTTCTATAAAAAAAATCCCAAACAGTGCCAGAAATCCAGCTTCATAGATTGCATTAAAAGTTTTTTAAATACTGGCATGGCTTGCCTGGACAGCCTGAGACTCTTGCATCCTTCCGATCATGCTGTTCGCACAGACTTGGCTGAAATAAGCAGCTAATCTCTTTCTCACCCTCCTTCCCACTCTCCTTACTACTTCTGCTCCTCACACCCCTCAAATAACCAGTCGCCTACTAGACCATTATGGTCCAGTGGCTGGGCTATGCTAAGTCACTCCCCTCCCCCCTTATTCCCTGCAGAACAGTGGGATAGGGTAGGACTCTCATTATTCCAGTTTTTGTGTTCCCTTATAATTTAAATTCAGGTTTGGTGGCATTAAAATAGTAATACTTTATATCTTCATAATTCCAGTTAGTCCTCTTGACTTTTCCATGAGTTACTGTGGGTTTTCTTCTGCTGCAGTGTGTCCATGTACAGGTTCATCATGGCTAGCTGCACCAAGGGTGTTACCTCCATCCAACGTTTCTGTATTATCGCTACCACCATCATTTGCCCTAGGAATATAAGAACAAAGGAACTGGCATATTGAGTCAGACCAGTGGTTCATCAAGACTAGTATCCTGTTTCTAGCAGTGTCCAACCCAGGTCACAAGTACCTGGTAGGATCTCAAACAGCAGATAGTTTCTATGCTGCTCGTACCCTGCGCTGTTGGAAACAGTATACTGGGCTTGATCGAACCTTGGTCTGGCCCAGTATGGCATATCTTATTTTGCTGAGATGTTACATAATTAGATCACCACATGAAGGTACTCAGCAAGACTTGGGGAAAGAAAGCATAGTTGCTCACCTGTAACAGGTGATCTCCGGGAACAGCAGGAATTTAGTCTTCACATATGGGTATCGTCGGTACCGACGGAACCTGTGGGGAAACACTCCCCAGCGTCCAGTAGGAACGCTTTTGAGAGCATCCCTCAGCACATGCGCGCTGCCTTCCCGCCTTTCCAACTGTCCCTCTTCAGTTAAGTTTGTAGCTGAGTAAAAGGATAGAAGGAGAGAGGAAAGAGACAAAGAGATAGAGAGACAACTCCTAGGGGAGGTTGGTGGGTTGAGAATACTAAATTCCTGCTGTTCCCGGAGATCACTTGTTACAGGTGAGTAACTACACTATCTCCAGGAACAAGCAGGAATGTAGTCTTCACATATGGGGACTCCCTAGCTGAAGATGCCAGGGAGATAGACCCAGGAAGGTGCCACTCTAGAAAGGTGGGAAGCCTTCCTCCCATGGATCTCTGGCATTCCACCAGGGTTGGTGGGTAGGAATTGAATTAGGTCTGAAAGAGATTTTGAAGAACAGCTTGGCCAAAGAAGGCATCCCGACAGGAGGCTTTATCCAGGCAGTAGTTGGCTGTGAAGGTGTGTTCCGAAGCCCAGGTGGCTGCTCGACAAATGTCATCAATAGACACAGAATGGAGATTAGCCATGGAAGTTGCCATGGCTCTCACATTATGAGCTGTGACATGGCCTTGAAGAGGAAGACCCTTACTCTCATAAGCAAAGGATATGCATTGGGCAATCCATTTAGATAAAGTTCTTTTGGAGACTGGAAGTCCCAGATGACTAGGGTCAAAAGCTATAAAAAGTTGCGAGGACTTTCTATGTTGCTGTGTTCTCTGTAGGTAAAAGGCTAAAGCTCTTTTACAATCCAAAGTGTGTCGGTTTCTTTCTGCCTTAGAGGCATGAGGCCTCGGAAAAAACACAGGAAGATAAATTGATTGATTTAAATGAAAAGGCGAAACCACCTTTGGCATAAAGTGTGGATGAGTTCTAAGAACAACCTTATCATGATGAAACCTAGTATAAGGAGGATCAGCCACTAAAGCTTGCAGTTCACTAATGCGACGTGCAGAGGTGATTGCAATTAGGAAGATGACCTTCCAGGTCAAAAACTTAAGGGTTGTAGTGGCTAAAGGCTCAAAAGGCGGCTTCATAAGTTGCCCGAGAACTAGATTTAGATCCCATTCTACCGGTGGTGGCTTAATGGGAGGTTTGGTTAATAGATGACCTCTCATAAATCTGGATATGAGTGGATGAGAGAAAATTGGTTGTCCATTCAGAGGCTTATAAGAAGCTGCAATTGCACTGAAATGGACTCTTACTGAATTGCTCTTTAGACCAGAATTCGATAAGTGAAGTTAGATACTCTAGTATCAATTCTAAAGGTATGACAAGGGGGTTTAATCCCTTCTTGGAGCACCATATAGTAAAACGTTTCCACTTGAAGGCATAAGATCTTCTTGTGGAAAGTTTCCTAGAAGCCTGAAGGATATCATTTACCTGTTGGGACAGGTTGAAATCCTGGAGGTCTAAGCCTTCAGCAACCAGGCCGTGAGATGCAGGGACTGGGGATTCGGGTGCCATAGCCTTTCGTCCTCTTGGGAAAGGAGATCTGGAGCATGCCCTAACTCCAGAGGTGCAACTTGAGAGAGATGTAGAAGCAGGGGATACCACGGTTGGCGTGACCATCGTGGCGCTATGAGAATCATGCGACCCCTCTCTCTCTGAAGCTTGAAGAGTATTTGGGGATGAGGGGAATGGGTGGGAAGGCATAAAGGAAGTCCTGACCCCAGTGAAGGATGAAGGCATCCCTTGCCTGACAATTGTGAGCCGGAATCCTGGAACAGAACCGGGGAAGTTTGGCATTCAGTGGACTTGCAAAGAGGTCTATGTCTGGAGTGCCCCAGAGATGAAATATCTTTGTCACCTGGTCTAGGTGGAGGGACCACTCGTGAGGCAGCAGTACTTGACTGAGTTTGTCTGCCCAAAGGTTTTGAATGCCTGGAAGATATACCACTAGAAAGTGAATTTGATACTCTCTGGCAAGGGCCCACAGTCGTAAAGCTTTGTTGCATAACGACAGAGAGCCTGTCCCGCCCTACTTGTTCACATAGAACATGGCTACTTGATTGTCCGTCTGGACTAGGACTGTCTTGTAGCTGAGTTGGGCGTGGAATACTTAAAGAGCTAAATAGATTGCTCTTAATTCCAGGAGGTTTATGTGTAGACCAGCCTCCTGTGGAGTCCAGGTGCCCTGGGTAGAGAGATGATTCAGGTAAATAGTTACCCCTGTTATCCCAGTTATTTGCCCTGTTATCTGTGAACTCATACGTGTTAATTGTACTGAGCATTTTTGTTCCATGTAAACCGCGCTGATGCTGAATAGTGCGGTATAGAAGAGACTTTAAATAAATAAATAAATAAATAAATAACCCACCTGTGAAGCATCTGTTGTTAGGGTGGCCTGAAAGAGGGGTTGATGAAAAGGAGACCCCACTGTCAGATTTTCTAGTGATTGCCACTATTGGAGGGACAAAATTAGTCATTGAGAGTTTATTATTTTGTCTGATAAATGACCTGTGGCCTGTATCCACTGTGTGGATAGGGTCCACTGAGCTGCTTGCATGTGGAGGCGAGCATATGGGACTACATGAACTGTGGATGCCATATGTCCCAGCAACTGTAGTAGCTCTCGAGCAGTTAGGGAGGATTTCCCCGCTGCTTGAGAAGCTAGGTGCATTATGCGAAGACACCGGGCCTGTGGAAGGAAAGCCCCTATGAACTCCAGGCATTGGGAAGGAACAAGTTGGGATTTTGGGAAGTTTATTACAAACCCCAAGTATTGGAGGATTTGCATTGTGCGAGACAGTGTAGCGCCGGCCTCTGCAACTGTAGGGGTTCGAATGAGCCAGTCATCTAAGTAAGGGAAGACAAATATCCCTAGGGTTCGCAGAAATGCAGCTACAACTGCCATGCATTTCGTGAATACCCTTGGTGCTGAAGCCAGACCAAAGGGAAGAACCCTGTACTGGAAATGTTTGCCCCTGAAAAGGAATCGTAAGAATTTCCTGTGATCTGGATGGATCAAAATGTGAGTGTATGCATCCTTTAAGTCTAGAGAGCAAAGCCAATCCTGGCTTTGAAGGTATGGCAGAAGAGTTCCTAAAGAAATCATTTTGAACTTCTCTCAAAACAGGTATTTGTTCAATTCTCTGAGGTCTAAAATGGGTCTGTGTCCCCCTGTTTTCTTCGGAATAAGAAAATAGGGGGAGTAGAACCCTGCACCCCGTTGAAGAATGGGTACCTCCTCTATTGCCCCTTGGGCAAAAAAAGTGTTGAGACCTCGTGATCTAGCAGATCGTCTGCGGAGGTTTGAGAATTGAATTGCTTCAGAATTGTAGGAGGGTCATGCTGTGAAAATGAAGCTTGTACCCTTCTCCTACAATGGACAAAGTCCAATCTTCTGCTGTTATCTGATGCCATCTGTTGGCAAAGTGGCATAACCTGCCTGGGATATTGGGGAGGGGGGGGGGTTGGGGACCCCTCAGAGGCAGAAAGGCTAAGCTCTCTAGGAAGCCTTTGAGGGGGCTGAACCTGCGGAGCTGGTTGGGCTCTCGGGCCTTTTGGCTTCTTTTGCTGTCTAGTTTGTCCCTTTTGGGCAACCTGACTCTGAGACTGACTCTGTTGGGTATAGGGAGGATAAAATTTCCTCTTTTTGCTGAAAGAGGGTTTTTTATAAGGCTTCTTTTGACTGGAGTGGCTGTAGATTTCGACAATCTATCTAGAGTAGTATTGTCAGCATCTAACTCGTTAGCCTTTTCCTGCCAATTCTTGCCAAAGAGATTCTCTCCCGTGCAAGGAATGTTGCCTAACTTGTCCTGTACCCAAGTCTCCAAGTCTGATGCCTGAAGCCAGGCAATCCATCGTGCACCAATGGCAATAGCAGAGGTTCTGCTGATGCATTCAAAGCAGTCAAAGGCTGCACGATTGACAAACTTGGAAACATCTTGAGCATACTTAACTAGAGCAAGAAAGTCTTGTCTCTTGTCATATGGGAGAAATGGGCTCATAAGCTCCAAGTCTCCTGTAACTTCCTTGAGGAACATTCCCATATATAATATATATGAACTGATCCTAGCTGAAAGCATGGAAGCCTGAAAGGTTTGGTGCCTAAAAGCGTCCAGAGTCCTGCATTCACAACCTGGGGGATTGGATGCATGCCTCTTTGCACTTTTCATCCTATGCATAGCTGACTCCACCACCATTGAATGGTGTGGCAGCTGAGTCTTTTGAAATCCAGGACATGGCGGAACTCAATACATAGTATCAATTCTCCTAGAATGAGGAGATGTAGTCAGAGGTGTCTCCCACATTCTGAGCATCAAGTTATGCAGAATTTCATGGATGGGCAGAGTGGCTGCCTCCTTTGGAGCTTTAGGATACTGGAGAATTTCCAATTCCTTTGCTCTGGGTTCCTCTTCAGGAGCCACCGTGATTGAAAGGCCTTTGGCCATTTCACGAATAAAATCCCGAAAAGACATGTTCTTTGGAGGTGACATTCTGCGTTGGGGAGAAGAGGGATCTTCTGGAAGAAACCCTCTAGTACCAGCAGAATTGTCAGACTCTTCAGAATCGGAGGATTCAAAGTATTCCTGACCACGATGCTCATGCAAAGCACGGTCCCGATATCGATCGAAGTCGGTACCGAGTTGATCCGGTACCAATCTGTTGATTCCAGCCAAAGATGACGTGGGAAGAATTCCTACTGGGGCCGGTACCGGTACCGGTGTCTGTACCGGTGTAGGTACTGGCATCGGTATTGATGTCGGTACCAGTGCCCGTTGGACCAAAGGTACCGCAGCTGAGAGAAGAGCTGCAATGCTGTGTTCGATAGCAAGGAATCTCTGGTCTATCGACGCTGCCGATGCCTGGGTGTCGGTACCGGTGAAAACGGCCGGGACCCCTGAGCATGGCACAGGCAGTTCTTGCAAGATTGGCGCCTCGAGAACATCCTGGAGCCCCATTGATGCTTTGGAAGCTGAAGCCTCCCACCGGGGCTGCTTTGCCGGTGTGGTTCCCTCAAGGGCAATGCCAATGGCCTCTTGATGCTTAGCAGGAGAGCTACCCTTTGAGGACCGGCTTTTATGTTTAGTTACCTGAGATCCATGGGAGGAAGAGGAGGCCCTTGAAGATGTCGATGCAATGGATCTGGCATCCGAAGAAAAGAGGGTACTGAGCTTTGCAGCCTGGTTCTGTCTTCTTCTTTTAGTCATCCCCATACAGGAGAGACATTCAGATGGAGAATGTTCAGGCCCTAAACGTTTAAGACACCAATCATGGGTGTCAGTGACGGAAATGGTACCGCCACACTTAGTACATTTTTTAAAACCATTAGTTGGTTTTTCGATGTTTTAGGAATATGGGGCCTAGTGCCCAAAATGGCGCCTAGCACTAAAAAAGAAAAGTTTCTGAAGAGAAGCAGTTCAAAGTATAAGGGGGGTTTTTTTGGAAAAGAAAAGAAAAGAACCGGCGGTACCGGTAAGCGTCGTGCGGAGGCAAACGCGACCACAAGAAAACAATTTTAAAGACTGAATTTTCTGCGGTGACAGGGTATGGATCCTGTTGGCTCTGCGGAAAACGAAGAACTGAAGAGGGACAGTTAGAAAGGCAGCGCGCATGTGCTGAGGGATGCTCCCAAAAGCGTTCCTATTGGACGCTGGGGAGCGTTCCCGCGCAGGCTCCGTCGGTACCAGCGATACCCATATGTGAAGAGTACATTCCTGTTTGTTCCTGGAGATAAACGTTTCTCCAAATATATGGATCTAATCACCATACCACTGATTTGTTCCTTTTTTAATTTTTGTTTTTTAAAATGAAAATCCATGTGGATTAAATACGGACTTTGAGTTTCCTGAGGATACAAACCTTCAGGACCATCTCTCACTAGCTGTAAGAAAGTGCAACTAGTTTCAAGCATATTTGTGAGGAAAGCTGCAAAGCTGTGGGAATGCATGTTGTACTCTAGTAGGATGATAAACCTTGTCAGTCACATGTTTAGACCAAGGTCCTATTTGCATTTTCCTTTAATCAAGGTTCAGATGTTGAAAAAATGCATTCCATTTGATTTTACTTAACTGTTATTTCCTTGTTCTTTCTTGTATGCATCGTCCCGCATATAAGAGAAATCATTCGGTAGCTATTTAATGCTTGCATTAGGATGTGTCCTATAACTTTCAAAGACTATCGTTCAACTTTTAGATGAGGGGGAACCAACTTCTTTTCAACCAGCTAAACAGGTCTCAGTTAAAAATAACGCCTTAAAAACTGGGCTTACACCCGATGTTTAATATTGGCGTTTTATCACATCAATGACCCACTGGTAATGGAGTGCAAAATATTCAATCCTTTATAGAAACTGGTATCTAACTTTTAATCTTAATTTTTATGTGTACTCAGCTTCTAAGCAGGATCAGCATAAAATCTTCTTCATCCCGACGTTCAATCCCGGTACCAGCTGACGTTTCATATATTTTCGTCAGGGGACCTAAAGATAACTACAAAATACACCACCATAAATCACTTAACCCACTCCCCAACCTACTAAACTTAATAAAAACCTTTATTAAAAAGGACCTTGAACTTTATGTACCTGTGATGCTGCCCGCGTTTTCTCCCTTAGTTCTCTGACCGCCACAATGTCAGCGTATCAGTAGGTAACGCCGCGCATGCTCCCCATTCTATTCCTCCGCCCTTTAAAGCCTTCAGGAGTCAATCGTTCTAGGAGATCCCCTCCCCTAAAAAGTTCAAGGTCCTTTTTAATAAAGGTTTTTATTAAGTTTAGTAGGTTGGGGAGTGGGTTAAGTGATTTATGGTGGTGTATTTTGTAGTTATCTTTAGGTCCCCTGACGAAAATATATGAAACGTCAGCTGGTACCGGGATTGAACGTCGGGATGAAGAAGATTTTATGCTGATCCTGCTTAGAAGCTGAGTACACATAAAAATTAAGATTAAAAGTTAGATACCAGTTTCTATAAAGGATTGAATATTTTGCACTTCATTACCAGTGGGTCATTGATGTGATAAAACGCCAATATTAAACATCGGGTGTAAGCCCAGTTTTTAAGGCGTTATTTTTAACTGAGACCTGTTTAGCTGGTTGAAAAGAAGTCTGTTCCCCCTCATCTAAAAGTTGAACGATAGTCTTTGAAAGTTATAGTATTCATATCGTTCAGTGGCCAAATTAAGTTTTGTGTGAACACAATTAGGATGTGTCCTGGCAGCCCACAAATAAACTTGTTATCCTGAAGATATAATTAAAAGCTAAAGAATGTTTCAAGAAGGTACAGAGAACCATAATCTTACAGATAAAAGTGGTTCTGCGAGCGAGGCTGGCATTTTCTTATATCTAATATTCAGCATTTCCAAAATTAAATACGGAAAGAGAATTGAATTTAGCTCACATCTATCTCAGAAGGTCAAGGCGAGTTACATTCAGTTATTGTAGCTATTTTCCTATCCCCAGAGGACTTAGAATCTAAGTTTGTACCCAAGGCAAAGGAAGATTAAGTGACTTACCCAAAATCACATGGGGGTAACAGTGGGATTCAAACATGGCTTCCCTGGGTCACACATTGCTGCTCTAACTGTTAGGCTACTCCACCACTCTATAATGCCTGGAAGAAATCTTACTTTTCCCATATTCACATTGTTCTGAAACCTGGATGAGCTATTTGATTTGTTTTCATTGCAGGTTGTGCAGTGGCCATCTAGATGTACGTAATGTTCTGAACCACAAAGTTAAGATTGGGCTTGGCACAGGTAAGTAGGTTCAATTACAGATCCAAAGATACAGAATTCAAGTCTTTGTTGAAAGAATCTAAAGGTACAGAATGACTGCCAGTCTGGTTTTCTTGTGGATCCACATCAGATCTGTAGACATGCTATATATTTTACTTTCAGCGGGAAATAAAATGATAGGCTCACAGATTATGAAGTTGATACCATACCAAAAAAAGATGTTAATGGGGATTTTCTTTAACACATAATAAAGGTTCATTACACTGATTTGACATAGAGTTCAATTTTTTTGTAGGTTTTTCAGATTCTTTAACCATTTCATTTAGAGAAGTTTGTACATCTCTAATGGGGACTCTATCCACTGGACCAAGGGCAGCCATGGTGCGGCCCATGAGCAAAATGTGGCCTATCTGACCATTAGATTTTTAGCAAACAAAAGAAATTACTTAAGTAGAGAACACACATAGTTTTGAAGCCTCACAGACCTATTTGGTGGATGTGAAGTCACAATTTCTAAAGATATTCACAGATTTTGATGAGTATAAATCATGCTATAATAGAATAAAATATTCATGCACCCCGCACATACATGGATTTCTCTGATGGTGTGGCCCACTATAAACAATTCACGTGGCCCAGAAAAAATGTGGATGCTCCTGCACTGGCCCATGGCTGCCAGTTTATTTCATATAAGTCACCCAATAACTTTCATGGTATGATGACGTTACGGGCTTGAGGTTTATTTTATTTGGCTGGACTCATACCGCTTTTCGCAGAGGTCGAAGCAGTATACATAGTATTTTGAACTTAGTTAATAATGTTTACAAGGAATAATATTTACATTAAGTTTCGGCAAAGGCATGTCACCTTTAACTTATTTACAAAGCATTCTTCGTAGTGGGAGGTAGAGTTTGACAGTGGGGGGGGGGGGGGGAGAGGCGGGTTAGGTGATGGGTCCAAAATGCAGGTTGAATAGGTGTATTTTGAGTAGTTTGCAGAACATGAGGAGGTCTTTGGTGTTCCTTATTGTGTGGGGGAGGGAGTTCCAGATGGTGGACGCGTAGGGCTCAAAAAATCTGGCAGATGCTTGTTGAGTGCTTCTTGTTTTTACTTGGGGGGTGGCTAGGATGTTCCTTGTGGACTGTCTTCATGGTCTGTTTGGGGTGATCGATGAGGGTTTGGAGGTGGGGAGATGATTGGTTATTGAGGGTTTGAAATATCATTAAGAGAATTTTGTATTGTAGTCTGCTCTGTAGGGGGAGCCAGTGCAGGTGCTTGAGGATGGGGGTGCTATGATCGTATCTGGAGGCTCCTTGGATGATCCTACCTGTCGTGTGGAGGGCTGTTTGCAGAGATAGGAGCATTGAGTGTGGAGGTCCATGGTAGATGGAGTTACAGTAGCCAACATCAGAGCTTGTAGGGCGGAGCGGAAGTCTGATGGAGTCCGTAGTGGGCAGAGATGCTGAAGGGTTCGGGTTGTGTAATAAGACTGTCCTTGCTGTGTTCATTATTTGGGTCTTCAGGGTGAGGTGATGGTCTGGGTGATTCCCAGGTATTTTACTTTGGGTCGGACTTAAATTTCTGTGTAGTTCAGGGTGATGGATGTGGGTGGGGTGAATGAGTCGCTCTTGGTGATGAATAAGTATTTGGTTTTCTTGAAATTTATGGATAGGTGGTCTGTAGTTAGATATTGGGAGGCATGTGTGAAGCATTGTTGTAGTTTGTAGGAATGCTTGTTTAGATTGAATGGTGCATACAGCATGATGTCATTGGTGTAGATGTGATAGTGAATGTTGTGTGATTGGATGATTGAACAGAGTGGTTGCATGTAGATGTTGAAGAGTAGTGCTGAGAGGTAGATCCTTGTGGGACACTTTGAGTTTGGGAATAGGGGATTGATGAGAGTGCGCTGATTTTTATTCATTGGAGCCTGCTGTGCAGGTAGGCTTGGAACTGTTTTAGTGTGTTGTGTAGGTAGGCTTGGAACTATTTTAGTACGGCATCTTGGATTCCTATTGACTGTAGGCGTCGTAAGAGGATGCTGTGGTTGATGGTATTGAAAGCTGCTGAGATGTTGAGGAATATTAGTATGAATCCTTGGTGGGTGTTTTGAATTCCTTTTATGAGGTTGTTCATGAGTGAGGTTAAGAGGGTTTCCACTCCGTTGTGTGGCCAGAATTGTTGTGGGTTGAGCAGGGCATGCATATCAAGGTATTCTTACAATTGATGTTGGGCGGTTTTCTAAATTATTTTGGCTATGAATGGCAGGCTTGCTATGGGCCTGTAGGATAAGGGGTCAGTGGGGTCTAGGTGGGTTTATTTAAAATCAATTTTAATAGGTATTTGAATTTTTATGTATAATAACAGGTTAACCTGCTTGTACGACCAGATTTAGGGTTGTGTTTACTAAAGCTTGGCACATGCCAATGGACATTAGTGTGCACTAAATGCTGTGAAGCCCATAGGAATAAGATTGGCTGCGGTTGCAGAGAGCATGCATTAATGCATTTAGGGTCATGTTTACTAAGTTGCGCTAACTGGTACCACGCAGTTTTATGAGCACTAAGGGGGTCATGCTAACAGTGTGGGGCCCTGTGCAAAAAATTGCATGCTAACCAGTTAATGCATGTTTTGGGCAGGGATTGGGTGGGTTGGGGGTATAATGTGGACTTTGATGGCATGTTGCGGTTAATGCAAGCATTTTGTGCTTCAATGAGTGGCATTAAGTGCATCTGCTTGATTGGTTAGCACAGTGCTGCATATTAGCATCTCGCTATCGGCAGGGGGATGGACGCACATACCCCCAAATATTAGCGCGGGCCTCAACACTAATTTGTTGGTCCAATTGTGTGCTACTGGCACACACCTTAGTAAAAATGCATGCTAAGATTTTGTAAACATGGCCTTTAATCACATATTAAAACTCTGTCTCCCATTGGAGATGGTATAAATTAAGACAGTATCTGAATTTAAAAAAGCATGGGACAAACACAGAGGATCTCTAAAGGAAAAAAGGGGGCTATTGTAGTAGTAGATGGGCCATGTGTTTTTTTTTTCTGCCGTCAGGTTTCTCTGTTTCTATCTATAGTGCCTATTTATTAAACTGCAATAACAGATTTGTACATGATAAACATAGATTTCAAATTTTGTACTTAATAAATGCAGATAGTGTTTGCTGTTTGGAAATATTGTACATGCCTAGATGATGTTAGATTTTGAGCAGTATATCAAATTGCATTAATAAAATAAAAATAAAGTAAATTCAGAATTTGCTAACTTTGCTTGCCTTTTTTCAAACATAAATAAAGTGCAATGTGATGCAGCTCATGAAGAAACTTTGCACGTTGTGCTACTTCAGGAAAGCTAGCTACATTCTAAGAGGTACTGTGTGTTCAACATTATTGGCACTCTTGCAGTTCAACCTCTTAATGTTCTATGTCTCCTAAAAAAAAGTGGCCAGTGAAATGGCTTTGGACTTAAATATATATGCACACATATTTGACACATTAAAGAATCAAATAAAACAAGACCAATTAAAAAAGGAAATAGTAGGAAATAGTATAAATACTGGGACATTGCCAGGACATGATTAGCATGAACATTCACAATTCCTGCACAGGTTTTTCAACGGGGCCACCCTCAGGGTTGCTGGCTTTATCGATCAGTTCAGGGGGAGGGCTGGAGGGAGCCCTCAACCTGCTTGTTTATAAAACAGCAATCATCGACCTATCATGAACAGAGTGGACAAAGACACAAGAGAGTGCATTGAATTTAGGCCTTTCATTTGTCCTCTCTCCAGTTTATAATCCATTTAAAATGCAGCAGGTGATTTATGGGTTTTTAAGAAAGTTACAGGTTATCCATTTTTTTCAAACCCTGGGATAGCCAATTTAAATATGGACTATTCCATAATGTATAATCTATCAAAATGGATACCTCCAGGCATGCTTGATCCTACCATAGTAACTTTCCAGCAAATGGTAATTTGTGAATTACAGAAGTTTGAATATTCCCCTCAAAAAAAAGTTTTCTAATATTACAACCCAACAATATTGAGCACGCCGTGAACTGGGAGCTATGAGGGATATAATTATATGCAGAGCAGATAAAGGGGGAGCAATTGTTATCCAAGACACTGACTATTATCATACTATTTTGTTAGATCATTTGAGAGATATCAAATATTATAAAATTTTCTCACTTGACCCCACTAGCTAGCTGTTGAAATTAAAGAACAGGTTAGAGTGGCTTTATTTAATGGTTGGATTACTAAGAGGTCTGAGTTCCTATGTTAAAAGCATCCAAGCGTTCCAGCCATTTATATGGTGCCTAAGATACATAAATCATTGGTGGCGCCTCCCGGGCGTACGATTGTTTCATGTCGTGACTCCATATTAGAGCCATTATCACAGTTTTGTGATAAATTTTTACAGCCTTTGACCATTCAGGTTCGGTCATATATAAAAGATTCTTTTCATTTTATTTCATTATTTTAACAAGTTAGGTTGGATTCAGGTATGGTTTATTTGGTAACAATGGACATAATCTCTTTATATACCCTCACTGACCAGATAGAAGCTTTGGACATTATATCTTCCTGTCAGTTATTATTACCATCAAGATTACCTAGTCATTTTATCCATCGGCTCCTCCGACTTGTATTAGGGAGAAACTATTATACATATGAGTCTATTTTCTACCTGCAAATTTTTGGGGTGGCTATGGGGGGCTACGGAGGCCCCGTCTATTGCCACTTTTTATACGGCTCATTATGAAGAATCTTTTATTTACACTTCCACTTGGTATAATTATATCTCTTGGGTATGTTTTCTTGACAATATATTCTTTCTATGGACTGGGACTGAAGGAGAATTACAAGAATTTTTTGACTGGATAAATTCTTTAAAGCCTAACATCCAGTTTATGCCAAAGTATCATTCCTCACAGATTGAATTTCTAGATTTGATTATTTACAAATAACATGGCCAGTTATACACTACTTTGTACCGTAAACCTGTTCAACGCAACACACTTCTAAGATACCATAGCTATCATCCAGGCAACCTTCATAGAGGTTTACAATAGGTACAATTTTTGTGATTGAGGAGGCTGTGTACTTCAGTTTCTGAATTCCACAAACATGCTCCTGATTTGACTCAGTGCCTATTAGATAGGGGCTATCCCCAATGAATAGTTTGATTGGCATATAAATGAGCACAATTTAACCATCCTGAATGGTGACAATTGGAAATAGATTCGAGAGGATCATCAGCCAGGTCTTCAAAGTTTGTTGGCATTTTGCCTTGTATGAAGAATACAGCAAACATGACAACATTTTTAAAAAAGTATTGGTATGTTTTCAGAAGCCGTTAATGATAGTTTATCAAAGAGGATGGAACATTGCTGATTTAGTAGTGTATACCACAAGTTCTCAGGATAGTTTAAATGGATTGAACATTAAAAGGGGTCATTTTGCATGTGAAATGTGTGATTTTTGTCAACAGACCCTGGTCCTGACTGGATGGATAGTATCACCAATCTTGTTTATAGAGCACACCTGTTTGACTGCATTTATGGTCTATCTCATTTTATGTCCATGTCAGATGAAATACATTGGAAGGACATCTCGGCCAATGAAACTGCGACTTCAGGAACATCGCTCTAGGTTAAACTTGAAGGTGTTATCAGCTCTGATGGTAGCTCATTGTGTTGAATCGGACCATACATTTCAAGAGTTGAAATGGTGAATAAGAGATCATGTCCCATCAAGTCTGAGAGGTGGGGATCCTTTGGCGTGGTTACAATACAAAGAGCAATTATGGATTTTCAAGCTACATACGGTGATACCTCAGGGATTAAATTCAGACATTGATTGGTGGAACCTACTATAGTTGATTACAATTGCGGGAATAATTCATATAAATCATATATCTCATCTGATTTCATTGGTCTTCAGAGCAGGTATTCAGTAATGAAAGGTCTCATTATACGAGGTATAGAAAGATATGTAGTTGTTTTAGGAGGCAGTGGTGTCCCCTTATTGAACTAACAACTGAATTAGCAATTAAATCATGATTTGCTTGATTGACTTGAGGATTGGCATCTGGCGCTTTATAAAAGAAGTACCTTGCTCATTTTTGGAATCACAACACTTAGAGGACAGAAGAAATCAATCTGGAACAGAGAAATCGCCTGAAAGTAATAAATCTGGAGCATAGCAATCGCTTAAGAAAGAGCTGTGAATTTACAGAAGCTGGAAACATGGCGCTGTATTGTGTTAGTGTTTATCAATGATTTGGAGCAGTACTCATTCCTTTCTGAGGGCTACAATGGTTGAAGTAGGAGACATCTTCATCTGTCTTTTCTCAGCTGGAAGACATGGAATGACAAGCTGAATATACCTGTTCCACCTTTTTGGCTGCCATTGGATCGCAGTGGAATCGCAGGCTCGAGTTTGCAAACACTTCTGAACACCTTTGAACCGTGGTTCAGTTACAAAAGATAAGTGATACTGAGGGCTCACTGATTGCATGGTTCCTCGGATTTTAAGGTTTAGAATTTGAGCAGTTCTGTTGCTCTTAATAAAGAGAAAAAAGGAGGGTTTGCTACGAGAGAGGATTTCCTCTCAAGGCAAATGATCCAACAATAAAAAACAAATGAATACAAAACAAACATTTTTTTTGATCCTTGAGTTAGAAATGTGAATAGGGTCATATGATATATAGTATTACTTTTGTTTTGATAGGACATGATTATTGGCACACTTATGAACAATTCAAATCGATCTGAACAGAAGAACCATATTCCCATTGCAGTAAAATTAGACATACTTGTAATCAATTGTCAGTACTCACATGACTTGAATCAACCACTGAATGATAGTTCTAATATTTAAAGTGGTGACATTCACTCCCTGTTGATGAAGACAAGAGAGCTGCCTGAGACCGTCAAAAAAAACATTATCACCAAACATCAAACTTCAAAGAGCAGTACAAGGCCATCTTCAAAGACTGTAAGATTTCTGTGTCTACAGTTTGCAGTGTTAAGAAGTTTTCTGCTCATGGAACTGTCAATGACCTCCCAGGATGGGGGGGGGGGGGGAAGAGGAAAATTAATCCAAGAAGTCTTCAAAGGTTAGTACGAACTGTTGAAAAAACACCATGTACAGCATCCAAAGAGCTTAAGGCTGACCTGGAGTAATCTGGCATGGTGGTTTCAACCCGCACCATATGCTGCACACTAAACAAAGAAGGACTTCATGGGCGAAGGCCGAGGAGGACCTCACTGCTGAAAGACAGACATAAAAAGGCACGTCTGATCTTTGCCCAAACCCACCTTGAGAAACCACAATCCTTCTGGGAAAATGTTCTGTGGACAGATAAAACCAAACTTGAGCTCTTTGGCAATGCAGATCAGCGATACATTTACAGGCAAAGAAATTAAGCTTATAAGGAAAAAAACACCCTTCCTACAGTTAAATATGGTAGAGGTTCCATAATGTTGTGGAGCTGTTTTGCTGGATCAAGAAATGGAGACCTGGAATGTATTAAAGGAAACAAAGTCAGAGGACTACCAAGGTATTTTGAAGCAAAATGTGCTACCTAGTGTCAGAAAGCTAGTTCTGGGTCGAAGGTCATGGGTCCTCCAGCAGGACAGTGACCCAAAACATACATCCAGAAGTACAAAAGAATGGTTAAAAAGGAACAAATGGACTGTTTTAAACTTATCAGCAATGAGTCCTGATCTCAGTCCAATTGAGAACCTTTGGAAAGAATTGAAATCTGCCCTTGGTAAAAGGAATCCTGCCAATGATAGAAGGAATTCATGAGCAGGAAGTAATCGCAGTTGAAGAGTGAGAAAAACTACCAGCAGACAAATGTATGAAACTTAGATAGCTACAAGAAATGTTTGGAGGCTGTCATTGCTGCCAAGGGTTGTGCAACCAAATATTAGTGAAGGGTGCCATTAATTCTGTCCAGGTCATATTTTGTTTTTTTTTTCTCAGAAATTACTTCCTCTAAGTTGCACAAACATCTTTTTTTGTTGCATACCTCTGAACATATTATTAAAATATTATGATGACATACAATTGGAATATTTCCAATTATTTCATAAGATATTGTACACAACATACCTAAAATGCAAAGGTGCCAATCATCTTGACCACAACTGCATAGCCAACTTAAGCTTAGAAGCAGAAACTCTGCACTAGAGCACTGGGTTTCCTAATGGAAGTTTAACGCAGACGTTTTACTCACCAGTGTTGTAAGCAAACAGCATGCAAATAAGTTGTGTGCAAAAAGTCTGCAAGGAGAGCAAGCCAGACACATGCACACAAGGGCCTGCGTTAGCAGTACCTATGTTGGGCATTTGTGCACATGTGTGCTGGAATGCTATCTGGGGTATACCAGGCACAGACCCCAATCCACAGCTGTCCTGGTCCAAACCCCCCATCCTCCCAATCCCCTCAAAAATCATTGGTAGCTCGTGTGACCCCCCCCCCCCCAAGCATTGGTGGCCCCATCAGCCCCTAATCCCACTCTCTGATCCACTCCCAAAAAATAAACATCAGTAGCCCACTGATTGCTAATCTCCCCAACAAATGTTGCCTAGTTACATTTCTCCCCCAGAGCCCTGGCCATATGCTGCTGCCTCCAAACCACCATCTTTCAAAATGGCAGAATCTGACCCCATGCAGTGCATTCTGGGATGCACCACATGAGGTCAGTCTGCCAAATAAGACAAAAATCACTTTATTTGGTAGATTGATGACACCCTCCTGTGGTGCATTCTGGGATGCACAGCTCGGGGTAAGGTACTGCCATTTTGAAAGATGACAGCTTGGATGCACCATGGAAGGTGGGGTTAATCTGCCAAATAAGGCAATTTTTGCCTTATTTATCAGAACAACCTCTGCACAGTGCATCTTAGGTGCTTGTCTTGTGACTAGAGAGTGGGAGGGGGGCTGACACTGGGGCAACCAGTGAGTTTTAAAGGGGATTGGAAGATGGAGGTTTTGGGGAAGGTCAGCAGGGGCATCTGAGGTCTGGGCCTGATTAGGTTATCTGAGATGAAGTGTTAAACTTGATCTCAGATGATCCTTTTGATTCAGTGCAAAAGGAAGAGTAAAAATCCGTGCTAAGTTTCATCACAGTGTTTTTTGCATCAGAAGCAATTTGTTATTCTATCATCTGCATGCACTCAGCTGGTCCACTGTACAGTGCTTTATTGCAGTAGTTATGCTTAGGATTTTCCTGAGCTAGCTAGCTTTCTGCATCAGGAACAAGACTAGTGTGGGAAAATCTTGAACAAAACGCCAAACTAGAGCATAGCGCAGCTTGCTTCTCTGGGGCTTACTTTGTAAAGCATTGTCTGGCTAAGACTTTTGGTGATGCACAATCCCCTATAGCAGAGGTGCACAAGTTTAGTTCTTGAGAGCCACAAACAGTTCAAGTTTTTAGGATATCTCTAATGAATATGCATGTGATAGATTTGCATACAATGGAAGTTGTGCATATGCAGATCTATCTCATGCATATTCATTAGAGATACCCTGAAAACCTGGCCTGTTTGTGGCCCTCAAGAACTGACCTTATACACCCCTGCCCTATAGAATGCCATTGATCCCCTTAAAAAATTATCTTTTGGGACATGGGGGCAAGCTAACATTCTCTGGCTCAGCTCCTGCCTACTCAGTACATATATATTCATAGAAGAGACACTCTCTCAAAGCAAGTTCTTTGATACCAAGAGTAAGACAGGAGCCCCAGTCAATAGACCATCGAGTTTCCCCTCTCTCCTCTGGCCCACCTCTCCCCTCAGCTTATCGTATTAGTATAAGGTGCTCTGCTAGCACCATCATTCCTAATAGCACAAAGAGAGCTACGGGTCAGCTGGCACGATTTGGAATTTTGACACCATTGGAACAGGAACGACTAAATCAGTTTTGCTCTCTTTGGGCCCCTGGGCATATGTGGTAAGGTGGAGAGAAGGTTGGGATGGGCATATGGAAACCAGGGAAGGAGAAATACTGTTGTAGATGTGATTATTGATCAAGGGTGGGGCTATTATGGGGCAAGGAGCTTACTTTAGGAGCCTTTATTGTGAATATGTATGTACTGAGTGGGATGGTACAAATGCCAAGGAATTTTCAAGGGAGAGTGAGGAGGCTTACTATAGAGATTTGCAAACCCTTTACCACAGTGACCCCAGAATGAGGGCCACCATAGCATATTGCCACAGCCAGGAATATGAAATTTCCTGGTCACAGCAATGCAAATAGGACTTCCATGGGATGTATTAAGTTTCGTTACTCAAGTCCCGCTGTTCAGTAAATCCTGGAATGCACTGTTTTACTGCAGCATAGTAAATAGGCCCCATATTCTACATGAATTCCATTTTAAAAGAGATAAGTATACCAAATGGGTTTATTTTATTAAGAAAATTAAGTTTTGTTTAACTTTATAAATATATAGTTCAGTGTTCATATAGCCGTATTGCCCCATGGTACTCAAATGAAATCAGAATTGCAAAGCGCACACTCAGAAGACTGGAAAGAAAATGGAGACGGAACAAATCACACAACCTCCTAACCCAATACAGAGACAAGCAACTGGAATATAATAATCTAATAAATGAGCATAGACAGCAGCACCATACCAACCTAATCATGAAATCTACTAATAGACCAAGAGAACTCTTTAGCATCATCCAAAAACTCACCAAGGATGACACACAACGAAGTACACACCACCCTGACCCACAAAAATACGCAGATTACATGTTGTCTAAAAACACTAACCAAACATGCTCCAATATACCACAAACAAACGATTACAAGATAAAAAAGCATGGGAGAGCTTCAGCATACCAACAAAGCAGCAAGTAGAAGACATTATATCTGAACTAAACACAACAACTTCACCATCAGACCCATGCCCAGTGGCATGGCTCAAAGCTACAAAAAGCCAACTCTCCCATCACATTCAAAAAATCGTCAAAGAATCACTCCAACAAGGATACATGCCGCAACCTCTAAAGCACGCAATGATATGACCAATACTCAAAAATAGCAATCTGAGCCCATCCGAACCAAAATCATACCGTCCCATCTCCAGCCTGCCATTCCTTGCTAAAATCATAGAAAAGGCAGTGCAAAGACAACTTCAAGACCATATTGACATAAACACCCCACTAGACATCCATCAGCACAGATTCAAGCCCCAACATGTCGTGGAAACTCTGCTCACCTCCCTCTTTGAAAATCTCCTAAGAGGCATTGACAACATAAAAAACGGCTTCTTGCTAGTGTTTATGGATATTTCATCGGCTTTCGACACTGTGTCCCACACTAAGCTACTGCATCACTTACAACAGATAGGACTATGTAAGAACACCCTGAATTGGTTCACATCATACTTGGAAGGGCAAACACAACAAGTCAAATGTGACCAAAAGAAATCACTACAATTCCCAGTCATGCAAGGAATACTACAAGGCTCAGTCCTATCATCAATGCTCTTTAACATCTACATCCAGCCCATATGCAACATCATCAAGCACCATAAACTACACTATCACATTTTTGCTGACGACATCATGATATACGCTCCAATCAACCTACTAGCACTAAATACCACAACAATAACCAAATGCTTCGAAGACATGAATGACTGGCTCATAGTCAACAACCTAACAGTCAACTATGATAAAATCGAGGCAATGTTCGTCACCAGGAACCCCACCTTCATACCTCCACAAACTATCAGCATCTTAGACAAACATATAGTAGTCAAAGAAGAAGTTAAGTATCTAGGCATCACATTGGACAGAGCGCTGAACCTGAAATCCCACATCACCAAAACCGCAAACAAGGCCTATCAACGTTTGAGGACCATCAGACAAATCAAACCAATACTCCTTCAGGACCACTTCCGCACAGTGTGCCAAGCACTCATCACACCACTGCTTGACTATGGAAACCAAGGCCTCCCTCAGCAGACACTACACCCACTACAGATGGGCAAAACACCACAGCACGCATCATTACAGACACTCCAAGGACAGAACACATCACCCCTGTCTTACAACAACTACACTGGCTCCCAATGCTGGCAAGAGCTAAATACAAAACACTCATGATCATCTTCAAAATCATTCACCATCTCTCAGAAGATGTGTACTACAAGACGTTATAACAAGAGATATCAACAATAGACCAAGAAGAACCAATAACGACAACATGATTGGCACACCTGCAGGCTATCACAAAACTAAGCAAACAACTTCAAAAAGAGCTCCATCACTACTGGCGTCCACACTATGGAACTCCCTCCCAATGAGCATGAGGGCACCAGATGACATCACAGACTTCCGCAAAGACCTCAAAACATTCCTATTTATAGAATCATATGGACATTTAGACAACAGCCCATACCCAAACAGAAACACAACCACCTCCGCCAACTAGGCACGCACTCATCCTACCTACACACTCAAGATTGATATATATGTTACTAAACACCCTCTTGTTAAATGTTACCCTTCAATTGTACTGTCTAAAATGGTGTTAAGTAATTGTTCTGTCTAAATGTTGACAAATACCCTAATGTTAAATGTAATCCTCCAATTGTAATGTGACGTGACCACTTTGATTGAAGGATAAAATGGAATACAAATCTGTCTAAATAAATAAAGAAATATTGGTCATAAACAACAGTGAAGTTTTCCGAGGTTGTGACATCTTTTCTTGACCCAGGGCCAGGTTTAAGATGCTGGTGCCCATAGGCAGGATTAGCAGAATAGTGGCAATGGGAGATTCCTTCCCGAGAGATTATAGATGACGTTCCTAAAGCAAGTGGAATCAGGCTCTCATTTAGTCCAGGTATTTAGTGCCTTCAAAATCTGGCACCCTAAGCAATAGCCTGCTGCCTATGCCTAAATCTGGGCTTGTCTTTTCTCATTGATCTGACATCACAATATCAAAAGCCGCTGTCCTGCATGAGCTGTTGAGTCATCTGAAGAAGGATTAAATATGGCTTTGCAAGCCCTTTTGCAACAATATAATTTTCTCAGTTTAATGTTTACAACATGGAATGTGCATGGTTTGTTAATGCTGAAGTATGATTGCTTTCCAGTCTGGACACAAGCAGATCCTCACATGAGTTCCTACCAGTTTTACCATGTAACCAGAGATGTGAAGATCTTAACAGAGCATTTACTAAAAGAGGCACAAATTATTCAATATTATATATACTGGAGGGGGGGGGGGATGAGGTAATTCAAAGCAATTAACATGGTTAGCAGACCTGCTCATAGCATTAATCATGCTGACTGGGATATTCAGTGGTACTAACACAGTTAGTGTTGCTGAATATCCATGGCTGCCGTCGCTGAACTCCCCGATGATAGACGGCTAGCACTGGGGCATTCTGAGGACGGCACCTGGCAATACTGCTGAAACTTGCGCTCATTAAAGACTGGCCTAACCTTTGCCACAGAAGCTAGTTGGGAAGTGGATGGATATCGCCTCTGCCCGGTTAGTTTCTTTGCTATCTGGCTGATCTAGATATTCAATGGCGGTGGCTAGATATGACCCCAGCATTGAATATCCGGGTTTAAGTTCAGCTGCAACGGCTAGTCGCTGAAACTGCGTTAGCCGCCGCAACTGAATATCCCACCCCCTCCCCACTATCTTTATTTTACAAAGTCTTGCTATTCCATTGGTCATGCTAGTACTTAACTGGCTAATGAAAAAACTAATAGTTACGATTTTTCTCTAGATGTTGCTGGTGGCTATTCTTCCTCCATCCTTGATGCTATAAGAAGAACAGTGGATACGTCCAAGGTCCTTTTCATTCAACACGAGCTAGGTATAGCTATGAATGATAGTGCTCTATCGGGACAAACATTTTCTGGAAACTATGACAGTAAAGGAGTCCTTCACATGTCTGTATACAAAATGGGTAATAAATTATGAGCAAGGATTATATATCTGTCTTATGACAGCCATTTTCAAATGTCTGCAAGAAGGTGCAAAATAATAATACTTCTTAGTATATTTATAGTGCTACTGGATGTATAGTCCCTGGCCTAAAGAGCTTACAAGCTAAGTGGATACCTGAGGCAATGGGATATAAAGTGACTTGCTCAAGGTCATAAGAAGTGCCAATGGGTGAACTGGAATTTGAACCCTGGCTTCCCTGGTTCTCAGCCCATTGTTCTAATCCCTAGGCCATTCCTCTCCCATGGATTTTTGCAAGGAAAGTACGTCTGTATCTTTTCTTTGAAAATTGCTTGATGAAAATGTAGACTCAGAGATTTGCACCTGACCTTTTCTGTAGGTATGTTTTTTGATTCAAAGGAGCACACTTAGCTTTGAAAATGCAAATCCATGTGCGCTATCACATTTCCTGCCTGCGAGGATGCTTCCCCTCGATGTGGGGACGGTGGACAGTTTTACCCAGGTGAACATCCCTTTGTCTGCTTAAATGGCCTCTGAAAATTGCCCTCTTTGTACCACAGTGAAATACTGTACAAAGGACATATCTGGGAATTTTTAATTTTAAGTGCATATAATCATAAAAGGCCTGGGCTTCCTCTGACCTAAATTAACTAAAGTTATAAAGTGGTTCTTGCACAAGTGTTTGCCTGTTCAGTTTATTTTGTGAATATTTTGTCCTTCCTAAAATAAATCCTTGGCATGGGGTTGGGGGGGGGGGGGGGAGGGAACAAGCAGTACAGAAGTTAGAACTGAGCTACAAAAGCCACGACAAGGGTTTGGCAGAATCCACTTAACACCTCCTTCCTATACACACAGAAGAACAACAACAGAGGGTCAGTAGTCCCAAAATAACACCGGCCTCCCACACATGCAGTCCCAACATAACCACCCCAGTGCCAGCTTCTCTTACCACTTCTGTCCTCTCATCCAAAGTATCCAGCATCTCCTTCAGTCCTTCCTGCCCAGGAGCCATCTCTCTTTCCTCCATCTTCTACCAAATTACCCACCTGCTTAGTTCCAGTATCCCCTGGGAGGCCAATGGCACAGTGATGAAGATGTAATACATGGTAGGACTGCCAATTTAAACTAAATCTATGACTGTAAGCCTCTCCCCAATTTCTCAGTCCTTTTTCCTCTCTGCAGACAACACCCACCCCCATCTCCCCCACAACGTCTCCTGCCCAATGGACATGTTCTTTATATGGCAGGTCCTGACCATGGCAGCAACAGAAGCTTGTTGGTCAAGAGCATGGACATGTTCAATCAATGAGTGTTCAATCATTTTTAAAGGCATAATGAGGAACTTACTGTGTGCTAATGATTGCACATCCTTGTGCCATGATCGTGCCTCAGACTGGGCCCTAACTTTTGAGAAAACTGTCCATTATTCACCCCCCCCCCCCCAGGCCTCTCAAACTTCACATATACACCTCTGACAATTATAAGTGAGGAATCTGATCATTTGCTATGGCAAATTTTTTGATATAGTGAAATGTTTATCCCCACAAAAAATAGGAGTTCATTCTAGGATGGTTCCACTGAAAAGTAAAAACCAGGATTTATTTAGAGTTGACTGAAAATACTTATTCTTTCCTGCTATGGAAAACATAATGAATAGAGATGTGCATGCCAAAAATGTTCATGCTTGTTTGTATTCATCGAAATTCCTCCATTCAGTTAGTGTTCAGATGCCAAATCATTTGTGCACTTATGTTATTCATCCCCATTCAAGTCTATGGAGAAAGCTATTTTACAGTGGAACAGTGAGGCATGCCATCCATTTTCAATCAAATCTGCTTTTAGTTGACAATAATAATACTAAATAACTAATGTTCTATATGAATCGACTCAAAAAACAAAATTAGAACAAACAAATCATGAGCTAAAAATTAATATTTGTGGGTATGTGTAAATGCATTAATGTTGGAAGTTTTAGCCTTGAGGAAACAGAACCACCTCTCGTGGCAACACTTCCGTTTTACTCAATTATATGAGAGCCCCATTGGAGCTTTCGAACGTAGGTAAAAAACACCATGGAATAGTGTGACCTACACCAAAATATGTGCCTAAATATATCAATTCCAACAATATTGCATATCAATTTTACATATCAAAAATCGCTGGTTTCCATGGGCTGTTGAGCTAAATCTTAGGACTAACTAATATGTGACAAAAAAGATCACTTATCTGTTGTCCATAGAAAAACTGAGCCTTGACATTCAGACTCAGTATAGATGTAAAGCTTCGACAGTTTACCGTTGTCAAATTGAGGGCTCTTCCACAGTCCACAGTTGTTTAAGGACTAATCTACCAAAGTCCCCAGTTACTGACTGAGACGCAAAGTCCACAGTTGTTAACTGAGAAGTCCGCAGAAGTTAACAACTGTGGACTTCTCAGTTAATAACTGTGGACTTTGAGTAAAACGGAAGTGTTGCCACGAGAGGTGGTTCTGTTTCCTCAAGGCTAAAACTTCCAACATTAATGCATTTACACATACCCACAAATATTAATTTTTAGCTCATGATTTTTTTGTTCTAATTTTGTTTTTTGAAGTTGATAACAGACATCTGTAACAGAGGCAACAGCATAATCCATCAAGAGTGTCACAAACACTGCAGAGCACCAGAAGAGGGGGCAAAGGGCACGTATAGTAGTAGGAAGACTTACCAGCAGTCACCTTCAGAAGGGCTAAGTGCGGAATGGAATAGAAGAGGGAAAAGCAGCACCAAAATTGGTGGAAGTACACCAGGGCACTTTGAGAAGAATAAAATGGCACCAGCAATGGCAGGAAGACTCTTAAGGCACAGGCAGACGGGTAAAACCGCAATAACATTGTCCAGATGACTCCGAGACAGTGTGAGTGACTTAAAGCAGCAATGACATTAACTAGGAGGCATAGAAACACTGGAAGAGGATCAATATAGCACCAATATTGGCTGGAAGGCCATAAGACACCAGAAAATAACCAACACAACACCAAGATCTTTTGAAAGCTCTAAAATGCCTATAGAATGCCAACTAGCAGCGAGACAGGCTAGAAGTCCTTAAAACACCTGAAGAGAGCCAACACAGCTGCAAGATCAACTGCAAGATGCTAAATACTCAATGAAGACCAGCACAACAGAAAGATCGACTACAAGATGCTAGAATTCTCAAAGAGAAGCAGCAGAGCATCTTGATCAACAGTAAGGCTCTAAAACATCTGAGCAGAGCCAACACAGCAGTAGAAGAGGCCACATGAGCCCGGGCTGCAGGAGTGAGACAGTTCAGCCAAGCTATGTGCCTGCATCTTAGAGTCCTGGCTCTGAGGATTTTGGTCCCAGATAGGAACCTTACGTACAGAGGAAGATTCCCTCGGAGTGGAAAAAGCATTCAGTGACTGCTTAGATGGCATGCTGAGGGATTTAAATAAGAATCAGAGGATGCGCCATGGTGAAGGCCCCAAAGGTAATGGAAGTGAGGCAGCAACATTGGCAGTGACAGCCCAGAAGAGCTAAGGAAGACCAATGCAGCAGCAAGATAGGCTGCAAGGCCCTAAAATAAAAGGCAGAAGGTTAGTAGTCAATAAGTATGGTAATGGAGGATGGTGATTGTGAGGCGATCTTTCACTACATGATAGTTAGGGTTAATTTGGCTATTAGGTTGGCTAGGAAGGTGTGCCCTTCCTCCCTCACTTCTCCATGATCATCCCACCCAATAGAAGAAGTACTAGGGTGAAAGAAGCATTTATGGCATGCATTCCAGTCATTCAGCAAAAGCTAAGTATTTCTTCCTGAGGCACTTTGACTGGACCAGGAAAACAACAAATACAGTAATGGAAATTTGAAAAGAACGTTGAAGAGTGAGCTCAAGGCTCGTCAATGGTGGTAGGCTTATAGTGTTCCCCCTACCGCGCTGGGTTCAGTTTCTCTCGGACTCATCTTGTTAGGAACTGCAAGCCAAGTGGGTAGAAAACTCAAAAAGGACTAGCTCAGCAGCAAGACAGGCTGGAGGACTGTACTAGCCAAATAGGAATACCTGAAGATACTGAGGACTTCTGTATTAGAAAAGAAAACCCCTTGCATCTCTTCATTAGGCACTTTAAAAAGACTAGGAAAAGCAATGCTGTAGCAAAGTGAGAAAGCTGTAGCAATGGCTGGAGGAACAACCTGGCCAGTTTAAAAGGGTTACATTGGCAATAGCTATAGTGCAAATATAAGGCTGCTGGGGACAGGAACTAGGTAGTGTGATAAGCAGGGCCGGATTTACCTATACGCCAACTACGCCGTGGCGTAGGGCCCACAGCTGACAAGGGCCCTCAAAAATTGAAAAAATTGTTAGGGTTCTTAAAATTAAATTTTAAAAAAACCGCTGGCTGCTGCCGCAGCAGCATGGACTGTCCCGCGGGGCCCCCTCTGCTGCCGCGGCAGCATGGACTGTCCCGCGGGGGCCCCCTCCGCCCGGCTGAATCCCTCCCTCCCTCCCTCTCTCCGTGCCGGCTTTGAGAGGCGCGAAGGAAGAGTGTCTCCCTCGCGTCTCTGTTAAGCCCGCAGGGGATCAGCCCCTGCGGGCTTAACAGAGACGCAAGGGAGACACTCTCCCTTCGCGCCTCTCAAAGCCGGCAGGGAGGGACGGATTCAGTCGGGCGGAGGGGGCCCCGTGGGACAGTCCATGCTGCAGCTGCCGAGACGGCAGCGGCAGCAGCCAGCGTTTAATTTTATTATTAAATTTTACTTGAGCCGATGGGGGGTAGGACTGGTAATGGGCTGGGGGGGTTAAGACGAGGTGGGCTGATGGGGTTAGGACTGGTAATGGGCTGTGGGCTGGTGGGGGTTAGAACTGGTAATGGGCTATTGGGGGGTTAAGACTGGTAATGGGCTGTGGGCTGATGGGGGGCTGTCTGGTAATAGGCTATGGGGGGGCTAGGACTGGAAATGGGCTGGGGGGGGTTAAGACTGGAGGTGGGCTGATGGGGTTAGGACTGGTAATGGGCTGTGGGCTGATGGGGGGTTAGGACTGGTAATGGGCTATGGGGGGGTTAGGACTGATAATGGGCTATGGGGGGGCTAGGACAGGAAATGGGCTGATGGGGAGGGGTTAGGACTTGAGGTGGGCTGATGGAGTTAGGACTGGTAATGGGCTGTGGGCTGATGGGGGGGTTAGGACTGGCAATGGGCTATGGGGGGCTGACTGGAAATGGGTTGATAGGGTTAGGACTGGAAGTGGGCTGATGGAGGGTTAGGACTGGTAATGGGTTATAGGGGGGGCTTAAACTGAAAATGGGGTGATGGGGGGTTAGGACTGGAAGTGGGTTGATGGGGGGGCTAGGACTGGTATTGGGTTGGGGGGTTGCTAGGACTGGAAATGGGCTGATGCAGGGATTAGAAGGGAATGGATGCTGGGTGAGGCTGGAACTAGAAGGGAGCTGATGTTGGGGGAGGATTAGAATGGGATGGGGCTGGAAGAGTAAAATGGAGAAGGGAAAAATATTTTGTGTGGGAGGGATAAAAAATCTACAATTGGCCGGGTATTGGGAGAGTAAGTGGGGATTGAGGATGGAGGGGTAAAATTTGAGTGGATGAAATAGGAATGAGGAAAGAGCAAAAGGAGAAAGATTAGTATGTTAAAGCAGATGTAGAGAGAGAATGGAAAAAAACTAGAAGAGAGAAGAAAGGACAAATGGACAGCAGATGATGGAGAGTTAGCAGAAGACACAAAGAAACCAGAAGAAAGTGGCTGGAGCAATTGCAGCTGAAAAAAATGCACAAAAGGTAGAAAAATCTCTCTTTATTTTGAATTTATTAATTGGAATATGTCAGCTCTGGTAAATGTGCATCATTAACGTCTGCGCTTTGTTTAGTACAAGAGCAAATTAATGTATAGTTTTATTTCTACAGTGTTATATATTCCAAGTTTGGCTTTTGGGATTCCCAGTTTAATTATGACGTCAGGGCCAACAGCGCGCAGCTGATCCGGCGTGCTCGTTTTTATCTTTTCTGGGGGCCCACAATTTTTGTTGGCGTAGGGCCTCACTCAAGGTAAATCTGGCCCTGGTGATAAGGAAGCTTATCAGGGCCCAGGAAACAAGGATAAAGAGGGGGAATTTACCCTTATCAAAGGACCTGTATTGCCAGGTCAGAGATACAAAACCTCAGTTGTACCTAGAAACCAGATTGTACCAGGCTGCAATAGGTTGCAGAGTGTCCCTAGTGGTGAGAAGGAGGGGGAAAGCAAGCTCAGAGTAAGGAACCTTTACATCACTGACTTTCCAAATTACTCAGCTGCCAAGAGGCAGACTGATTTGCAACACCTGAGAGGAGAAAGGGCAGGGTTAGAGCCTGGGAGGTTTAAAGCTAGGACAGAATATTCAGGAAGAGGGAGGAGAAGGAGTAGGAATGCCTACTAGAGGAGAAATGGAACTGAAGCCCTGAGAACCAAGAGCCCATGCTGGAGGACAAGACAGGGAAGCTCAGATACATGCTGGCCAGAATATGAGGGATGAACCACTGAACCAAGCCTTGACCCAGGTATGAGTTTTGGAAGCCTGTCTGATGGGGAGCATTACAGATTTGCTGGAGACAGCGCTTGTCCTGATGGGAGGCAGTCAGCTAAGCCCTCTGAGCCAGAAGTAGAACCCATGCAGCTAGGAGAACAGGAATTAGTTCTGGAAGAGGATGATTCTTACATGGACTGTTCTTTATGTCAAACTGCCAAGCACAAAGAAGTCCTGAGAGGGAATACATCATAAGGGAACCTTCCAGAGTCCAGTACCCTAGAGAGCCTGTATGTGAAGTGAAAACGTTCTTTGAAAAGGAAAATACTTGTGCTGAGAATGTCTGCAGCTGCTTAATTGTTTGCTCATTGACCAGCTGAAGTCAGTGCAGTGCAGAGCTTATGCCGTACTCACGGTGGATTTAAGAAGTTTCTTTTGGGAACAGAAAAAAGAGCTGTTTATGTGAAGCTGATATTTTTGGTTTTGTTTTAAACAGCACTGCTAGGCACGTTTGCTAGCAGTGGCTGTGGAAAGGACTTTCTGCTTTGCATTGAAAGATATTACAAGCTGATTGTGCTTAAGTTCAGTTATATCCTGTTGTACTAAATATTATCCTGGAGAAGAAATCCAATAGGTGACAATTTGTGAACCTTATTTGCGTATACCTCATAAATAAATTCTGTCAATGCCTTAACTCTCGACCAACTACAAAAGAGTGTTTTTCTGCCTAAAAGTCAAGTGTAACCTGAATGGACTACCTTTCCCAAGGTGCACTTCAAAGTCAGTCAGTCAGGCACATTGCTGAAGTGGTGGAATCTGCTATAAGAAGCACGCCCCTCCACACTTCTGTAAGGGGCTATGGGCGTGACAGTAGCAAGAAATTTGCAAAACAGGAAAATAAGGGATGGATTACCGCTTAAACTCACTAAGTCATGGATCACAGAGCAATGCAGCAAGATTACTTCACTCGTTATTCCCATTTCCAGGTCATTTATGGATATATTAAAAAGCAGTGGGCTCAGCACAGATCCCTGGGGTACTCCACTATTCATCTTTCTCCATTGAGAAAATTGGCTATTTAGCCCTACTCTCTGCTTCCTATCTTTTAACCAGTTCCTGTTCCACAATAGTACACCGCCTCCTATCCCAAGACTTTTAAATTTCGCCAAGAGTGTCTCATGAGGACCATGTCAAAGGTTTTCGGAAAATCCAGATACACTACATCAACAGGCTTACTGGTCTGTAGTTTCCCAGATCACCCCTGGAACACTGTTTAAAAACTGGCATTACATTAGCTATTCTCCAATTTCATGTACTACAGATGATTTTAATGATAGTTCATAGATTACTAATAGTAGGTCGCAATCTCATATTTCAGTTCTTTCAGCACTCTCGGATATATACCATCTGGTCCAGATGATTTGCTACTCTTTAGTTTATCAAATAGTTGTAATACATCTTCCCGATTTATCAAAATTTGTTTCAATTCTTCTGATACATTGCTTTTAAATACCATTTCTCTACATCTTCTTCAGTAAAGATCAAAGCAAGGAATTCATTCAGTTTCTCCGCTGTGCCTTGTCATCCCTTAGCACCCCTTTTACTCCTCTATCATCTAATCGTCCAACTGACACTTGCAGGTTTTTTGATATGAATGTATTTGAAAAGGTTTTTATTGTGTGTTTTTGCTTCCACAGCAGGCTTTTTTTTCAAATTCTTGCTTTGTCTGGCTTATCAATGTTTTGCATCTAACTTTCCAGTGCTTATGTTGTTTCCTGTTTTGTCATTTGGTTCCTTTTTCCATTTCCTGAAAAATGCTTTTTGGCTACAACAGCCTCTCTGATGTCACCTTGAAACCATGTTGGCAGTTTTTTGACCTTCCTTCAACCTTTCTTAAAGCATGGAATACATATGGTCTGGGCTTCCAAGATAGTATTTTTAAACAATGTCCATGCTTGTTGTAAACCTTTAATCTTTGCAGCTGCTCCTTTTAGTTTTTTCTTAATTATTTTCCTCATTTTATCAGTCTCCCATTTGAAAGTTAAAAGATAGTACTGTGGATTTCCTTGCCATCCTTTTTCCATTTATTAAATCAAATGGCCTTAATACTGTTATCTCTTGCACCAGATCCTGTGTTCCACTAAGGACTTGATCCAAAATAGCTTCCCCTCTTGTCAGGACATCAGTCAGCTGTTCCAAGAAGCAGACATTTATTTCATCTGGAAACTTTATCTCCCTAGCCTGTCTTGCTGTGTCATTGACCTAGTTTATACTTGGGTAATTGAAATCACCCATTGTTACTGTGTTGTAACTTTTGTTAGCTTCCCTGATTTCTTTTAGCATTTCGTCATCCATCTATTCATTCTTGCCAGTCGGACAGTAGTACACCCCCACTGCCATTGCCTTCCCCCTTTTACATGGAATTTATATCCATAGAGATTCTACAGTATGTTTTGTTTCCTGCAAATCTTTTATCCTGTTTGACTCAGCGCCCTCGCTAACATAGAGTGCAATCCCTCCACCAATTTGATTTACCCTATCATTGCAATATAGTTTGTACGCAGATATCACAGTGTCCCACTGGTTGTCCTCCTTCCACCAGGTCTCTGAGATGCCAATTATATCTATCCTTTCATTTATTGCTATATATTCTAACTCTCCCATGTTACTGTATTTTTTAGACTTCTAGTATTTGCATACAGGCATTTTAGAGGTTGTATTTTATTCATATTAACAATCTGGTTATCAGTTGATAAGAGTAATTTGAAATCTTTCAGCTCTGTCTGCTCCATACTTGAAGGCATCTGGGTTACTTTTATCTTTATTGGAATCTCCCTGTCAGGATGTCCTAACTTCTCGTATAGTAATTGCATTCTGCATTCCCTGGCACATCACGCATTTTAAAATACTTTCTCACTTCTGACGTTTTTTAAGACTTCCCCTCCAAGTTGGTGGGAGAGGGCTGCTGCTCTTATTGCTGCTGGTGGTGATGCTGCTGCTGGATGTGGGGCTGGGGATGGAAAAGAGGATGAAAGACTTGCGGCATTCTTCCCGCTTTCTACCTTCTCCTCCACCTGTGGGTTGTTCTTGACTCTGGCACTGCTCGCAGTAAGTTGTAGCTGTCCCTCTAAAGAAATCTCTAGTTTTGTTGATGTACTAGAGGAGGCCATAAGCATACCATAGGAAGGATTCACCTTTTGCATTTCTCACTTTCCTTTCCATGACTATAACATTTTCCATACCTATCCTTCCAAAGTATTTTGATATTAACAGACTGTTTTTGTAGCTTCTTATGACAGGAATTGCCTGTCTTTCTTAGTGCTCCCCCACCTGCAAGCACTTTGACACTGGGGCATACCGAATCCCCAACAGTGGTGTATTTGCCTCAGGGTTTCCTGCCCAGCTTAACCTAGTGTAATCCCCCACTCCTAAAGAAGGGCTTGGCCAGATCATACAATAATACCTTGGATGTTGTAGTGGGCCAAGGGGTAACTCAGGGTCTGACGTCTCCCTCCGATAAAGGCTTACAGAAGTCACTAACCTTGTTTCATCCAGCTCCACTGTTGGGTGAAGAAAGGCTGAGAGGAAAATAAACTAAATTGGGATAAGCCCCTACCAAGGTGATGTTACAATTATGGTGATAGGATAGACTTTGCAAGAATGGGCACAGAACACCTTAATATCTATAAACAGAATTTTCAGAAAAATTTATTAAGCTTGTGTAACTTGTTGAACAAGCTTAAAGATGGATTCAGAAATTGTAACAGTTAGTTAAGTTAAATCAATAAGGTATTTATACACGGTTGCATCTTAGAACTCAGAAATAAATCAACATTCAGTGTTTCTCTTTTGTTCAGAGTAGTCTTCTAATACAAAATACTCAAGTGTTTCAGTTTTTCTCTTTAGGATACTCTTTACAGTTTATCTCTTACTATGAATATACTTCTTTATACAGGAACGTCCACCTTTTGACAGGTGAGTTCTCTTATTATCCAGAGTACTCAGTATGTATGTCAATTGATAATGTAAGGTATGAGCTCAGAAATGTAGTTCCTTTTGTCTCTCAGGGTGTTTGTGTACTGGCACCTTTCTTCACAGAAACATTCTTGCGAAGGGGCCCAGTCTCTTGTCCAGAAGTCCCATAATGTCCTCTTCCAAGAGATCCAATGTCACAGGAACTCAGTATTCCTCTGGTCCAGCAGTGATATGGACTTTACCTACTCCCTAACTTTAATAAATCAATTAATAAAACTAATATAAATTGAGGCTGTGCCCATAGTCACCTGGGGGTTAGTATGTTGACTGAGATCTGATGTAGAAAACTGTCCCTATTCTTTTCCAAAAATAAAGAATAATTGAATGTCCCTATCTAAGCCCACACACTGTCCAAATCACACCTTTCAGAGTCATAAAATGTATTCCTTTAAGAGCTCAGGAATTTTCAGTTTAAACCTTAATTAGGCAGTGTCCTTCTTCCAGAGGTCTAAAACCAGTGCCTTTCTCTCTCCTCTGTACTGCTTCCAATAGCATGCAGCAATGTCACTACCCTTAGGATTCTAAACTGCCCAGACTCAGCAGAGCTTTTTGGATTCCTTCACTGGATTAAACATATGTATTTTCCAAAGAGCTTTTCTATAGTTTCAGCTTCCAGCAATCTTTGGTTCCTTAGAGAAGCTCAAAACAGCTTTCCTTTCCAATTTCTCAAGCTGCTTCAAAGAAAGTCAGCTTCTCCTTTCCTCCTTGCTCAGAGGTCTCCAAACTGCCATGCCCAGCAGAGCTACCAGCTCCTCTGCACAAGATTTTAAATATTTCTTTCCTCTAAGAAGCTTTGCTACGATCTTAGCTTTCAGAACCTTTAGTTCCTTGAAAGAGCATAATCTGGTATTCCTTAGAAATTTTCCAATTTATAAAGCAGGAAAAGTTTCCATGTTTCTTCTCAAACCCTTCTCCAAGAAATCTTTTTTCAGGATTTTGATTGCATTTCTCAACAGACAAAAGCTCAGCAAATTCCTTATGCTCAGAAGCTTTTCACTACTTCAAAAAATTTCTTAAAGAAGCTCCCTTCTGTTCCTTCCTTATACACTCTCTCTTAGTTCTGTCCAAAACCAGAACTTTTAAAATGAAAACTCAGTCAGAAAGTTCTGTTCTGAACTATCTGAGCAAATCTCTTCCCTCCAATACAGCTTGTACCCAGCATATCTATGCTTTAAACACAGGGCACAATTAATAAAACTCAAAGTCTGTTAACTCTCTGTTTTCTAATTCTCTCTCTAAGCAGGCATCAAACAATAAGCAGACTAATGACTTAACAAAGTTAGACCTTTATAACCCAATTTCCAGTTACCTTAAACTTTCACAGCACAAACAGATCCCTCTTCTTTTTCAGCCTCCAGCTACTTCTTTCAGTTTCACTTCAGTACTCCCAAGATCAACTATTTAGTGGTCTTCCACTGCTAGAACTGCAAATAGTACCCCAGCACTGCTCTGGAAAAGGGCAAGAAAACCCCCAAATCTCCAGTTACAAGTATTTTTCCACATCCAATTAGAATATACCTTAGGTTTCTCTGCTGTTTCTGTAAACCTCTGAAGCAGAAAATTTAAATACTGCTTCACTGCATCAGTTTCTGCAGTTTCCCTCCTGAAAGACTGCTCATTAAAGAGATCCCTGCACTTTCCCCAGCACACTCAATGCTTTCCTATGGAACCGGGATTTGCTTTTAAATTAAACTTCACTGCAAATTCAGGATTAGTCTTCTTTTATCTGAGGCTCCAATGCTCTCTCTGGATCCTGGGAGTGAAGCCCTGCACCCCTCCTGGGGCACCAAACAGGTAATCTATTTATTTTAACCTACTGGTTATACCAGGCCCTGGAGTGCCCCTCAATCTGGCCTCTCTGCTGCTATTCTTCAACTCATTTGAGAAACTTAGAAGAAAGCTTGTTTGCATAGTGAACCCATTTCAGACTGGACTCTCAGCTCCTCAGGACAGGGACTGTCTGCCTTTCTCTGCACTTTCTCAGCTGCTGGTGTTATACCACTTGGATGTTCTGTACCCCAAACTATAGTATGTCAGATATTTGCCCTAGGGTTGCCTACCCAGCTTGGCATAGGCCCTGGAGCGCCTCATGACCCAGCCTCCATGCTGCCACTCAACATCTTGCTTGGGAAAGGGGGTCTTTGATCTAGGTAGAATCCTCTCTCAAACCTAGATGAGTTTTGAAAATAAAAAAAGAATTCAGTTTCCTCTGGGCAACTAAATTATTTTCTGCTAACTTTATTTCTAGTAGGTTATGACTTTTCTGTACAGCCAGTAGGTGTGAAATAATTTCTTTGTATCCTCTAATTGTGGGATGCAATAGATACAGTTCAGTTGAGCTGCGCTTCCACCCTACCTTCTACAGCTGTGCTTTATGTGCCTACTTACTAATCTAACTGTTGTACAAATGTGTATTCTGACTGCAGTGCACCTCCTACCAATGCTCTCAAACGTGAAAAGTAAGCAATAAGTAATGGCAAACTGTAAAAGCACACTTTTCCTAGCCTTTCTCTCACTTGCCTGATTTCCTCCCCCTGCCCCCCCCCCCCCCCCCCCAGGAAGACTCTCTCTGCAAGAGGAGGGTGCCCTGCAAAAACCTGTCAAATGAAAAGTTCAAAAAACAGACACTGAGACAACAGCACTCCACTGCTTAGAACAGGGAGATATTCTGTTCCTTGAAAGATTTTTTTTTAAAATTTTCTGCCTTTAAATATTAAGCTGTAGCACCAATACCTCTTTCTTGCTCACTCAAAGTCACACTCAAAATGGTTCTTGCAGGCCTATGGGATTTGCATAACTCAGTTACCCTTAGGTTTCTTTGCCTGTTTGTCAAAGATTTCGAACTTGATTGTCTGAAGTGCCTTGTACTCCCTGCTTGTCTCCCCTCCCAGAGCGGTTCCAGTATGTCTGGTTGTGTGTGCATGCACAATGAAAATGAAGTCCACAAATGGCAATTTGTCAAAACGCTGCCTATGCACATTTGATTAGTCAGCCCGAACTAAACGAAAATGACACGATTTGTCGTGTTTTACTATTAGTTGCGCAATAAATGTACATCCCTAGTAATGAATATAGCAAGAAATGACAACAAAAATCTGTGTATACTTGATAGATCTCTGCCCTTTCTTACATTTTCCCTTTTATAAATACTTTTTTCCTGCTCGCTCTGTTGATAATCCAATTGCTTTATTTCTTAAATTCATCCTGGGAAAATATTATATTTATCAACAGGACAGAAGATTGATGGATCTTCTCTTCCTAGTTTTCATAATAATCAGCAAACAATGCCCACATCAAAGACTTTCTTAATCCAAAAAGAAAAATACACAGCCCTAACCTATAAAGAAGCCTTCAGGCTAGCAACCCTGGGAGGGAGTCAAGGTAAGATTATTTAATTTCTTTATTATTATTATTGTTTGCATAGCACTACTGGGAATACCAAGTGCTTTATAAAGTTCCTTGGAGCTGACAAATTAGTCAAGACAAGCAGAAAGAACACAAACACATAAAAGATGCTTTGAGTTAAAGGAATGAAGATTTAACTAGGAAGAACTAAACCAGGTGAGTAATAAATGGGTCTAAATATGTAAGCAAAGCTGTAAAAGCTCACTCCACTACTAATGTTAAGAATCAGTCTGTTGGCCTAAGAAATTGTCGCTTCTCACTTGAAGACTCCAGGGGGGCACATTCAAAAAGCTGTAGCTGCAAACAAACATCGTCAACATTTCTGAGATCGAATGAGGACATGCAAGTACATTGCCACTCCCCGGACATGCCTCCACCACACACCCCAATGCTTACTTGGACATCCCTGCACCGGAGACGTCTGTGAACATCATTTGTGGAATGGCTACGGAGACGTTCCATGATTTTGACATCCACATGCACGTCTTCAGACGTCGAAATCACGACTAAGGGGCTTGTTTACAAAGCCGCGGTAGTGGTTCGCGATCGCGATCGCAGCCGCGGCCCCATTGAAATCAATGGGGCCGCGGCTCCGATTACGATCGCAAACCGCTACCGCGGCTTTGTAAACAAGCCCCTAAATCTTTTAAAATGACCCTCATGGCCTCCACATCTCAATTCTGATCTCCATGTCCTATCTAAAATATGCCTCCACCTGTATAACGGTGCTGAATATCACTACTATACAGATCATGCCACCACTGGCTGCACTATCTGGATATTCACTGTCAGTCACTCTCTGGATACTAGTGCCGAAGATCTGGATTACTTGTAGCTGCACCAGTCACCATGGCTGAATATTGATCCATATGATTATATGGGGAACACTTAGATCTCCGAGGATAAGCATGCCACTATCCCCTGGGAGGTCATGAGCACAGTAATGAATATGTGATGCATGTCGGATTGTCAACTTAAAAAATCCTAAAGCCACGTTCCCCTTTCCCCTTTCTCCTTCTTCCTTCCCCTGTGCAGTGACCACCCACTTCCACATCCTCACAACCTCTCCTGCTTCATGGGCATGTTCTTTGTATGACAGGTCCTGATCATGGCAGCAACAGCAGCAGTAGCTTATTGGTAAAGAGCATGAACATGTTCAATCAACATGTTAAATTAATTTTTTGTGTGCAGAAAAGTTTTAAGGCACATTAATGAAGTGAATATGTGTTGATGAATGCACAGCACTATGCTGTGAGCATGCCTGAGACTGACCCTAGTGTGGGAAAGCTTCCCTTAGCTTTAGGTCTTTGAAAAACTTTGATTTCAACTGCACATGTACAGAACTTCTCATGCTGTGATGTTACACAGGGCTGCCTCAGTTCTAATTTTGCCATGGAGTCAGTGAGACATTTCCTCTTTTTTCTCCATTGCTGTAGTTAAAACTTTTAAACATAATTTGTTCTTATGCAAGGGTCATCTTTTTTCCTCAAGTTTTCGCCTCTTAGATAGTCTAGTCAGGATTTTAAATCTTTTTTAGACCTATTTTGCTGTCATGATAATGCCTATTGGGGATGGTTAGTCTGTCCATCTATCCATCCATCTCTATGTGAATTTGTATGTGAATGCATATACTCAAACAAATCTATGATAAAAAAAAGGAACAGGAGTTGGCAAGAATTGGCACTGAGACAAGAAGATCAGGTTCTATCATCAGGAAAGAGAAGAATGGAACACTGTAATATGGACTGCTCAATCTTGTGGCACCAGAGGAGGTGACCAGCTGTGATTATCCTGATACTGATTGGGTCAATGTCATATCAGGACATGCTAGGGAGATAAAGTTTCTAGATGATTGAGGAACTGACTCAAGGGGAAGCTATTATAGACCTAGCTGTCAGTGGAACACAGGATCTGGTGCGAGAGATAAAGGTGGGCCAGTTTGCAATAGTGATCATAACATGATCACATTTGATTTAATAAATGGAGGAAGGCTAAGAAAGAAATTCACTGCGCTAGCATTTAACTTTCAAAAAGGAGACTATGATAAAATGAGGAAAATAGTTAAGAAAAAACTAAAAGGAGCAACTGCAAAGATTAAGAATTTACAGCAGACTTGGGCATTATTTAAAAATAATTTTGGAAACTTTAAAAGAGGTGGAAGGAAGGCCAAATGACAGCTAGCATGGCTTAAAGGTAAGGTTAGAGAGGCTGTTATAGCTAAGAGAAAATCTCTCAGAAAATGGAAAGAAGAGCCAAATGACAAAAACAGGAAACAACGTAAGCACTGGCAAGTTAATTGCAAGGCATTGATAAGGCAGGCAAAGAGAAAATTTGAAAAGAAGCTTGCTGTGAAAGCAAAAGTGCGTACAACAACTTTTTCAAGTACATATGTCGTAAAACACCTGTGAGGGTCAGTTGGTCCATTAGATGATGCAGAGGTAAAAGGTGCACTAAGAAAGGACAAGGCCATAGTGGAGAGACTGAATGAATTTTATGCTTCATTCTTTATTGAAGAAGATGTAGGAAATTTACCTGTGTCAGAAATTATATTTAAAGGTGATGTATCAGAGGAACTGGAACAAATGATGGATGAATCATAAAGAAAGGAATGGAGAATAAAAGGAAGGATATTATAATGCCTCTGTATTGTTCCATGGTGCGATCGCACCTTGAATATTGTGTGCAATTCTGGTTACAATATCTTAAAAAGGATATAGCAGAATTAGAAAAGGTAAAGAAAATAGAAATTACACTTACCTGGTAATTGTAGTTCCTTGAGTGATGACAGTTTAGTCCTCCACCTCTGGGTAGTGCACCTCCACCTGTAGCTTGGAGACTGGACCAATCAAAATCCTGGTGTCACTGGTAGTAGCGTGCTGGCATTCCTTCTCAGCCCCAGTGAACTATTGACAAAGCAGACTCAAAAGAGCAACAAACAAGTAGCTAACATTTTAAAACCAAACCACAAAGGCTAACAAAACATAAACCTTTCCTAAAGACGGAAAGGAGTAAAGTTCTCTTATGAACGGTCCCCCTCCTGCCGAGCCATAGACAGCTAGCGGAAGAGAAGAAAGACATAACAGAAAGAAGGCACATGCGAACTGGATCTCTTGTCGAAAACACTCATCTGTATAGCCGCCTCCCAAGACAGACTGCGTGCCGTGCCCACCTATAAAACTAAGGGTGGGGATGAGGACTAAACTGTCGTCACTCAAGAAACTACAATTACCAGGTAAGTGTAATTTCTATTTCCTTATCGTTCCTCCAGTTTAGTCCTCCACCTCTGGGATGTAGCAGAGCAGTACGAACGGGAGGGGCCTTGCCAGGCGGCACGCAAAACCGCTGACCCAAAACAGGCATCCCTCGCTGCCAACACATCTAGCCGATAGTGTTTGCTGAAAGTATGCAGTGACGACCAAGTTGCTGCCTTACAAATTTCCACCGGCGGGACCAAACTGTGTTCCGCCCATGAAGCTGCCTGCGCTCTAGTTGAATGAGCTCTCAAACCTACCGGAGGTGGGCGACCCTGCAAAATGTAAGCTGAGACAATTGTTTCCTTAATTCATCTGGAAATGGATGCTTTTGCCGTAGCCTCCCCTTTCCTGGGACCCCCAAACAACACAAACAACCGATCCGACTTGCGGAAGGAATCGGTAACTGCCAAATAGCGACACAACACTCTTCTAATGTCTAAGTGACTAAGACCCTGGTCAGAAGCCTGCTCTCCTGTCGCCCGCAAGACCAGGAGAGACACCGCCTGATTCATATGAAAGGGGGACGACACCTTAGGCAAGAAGGAAGGCACCGGCCTGAGAACCACATTCTGAGAAGAAAAACATAGGAAAGGTTCCCTACAAGAAAGCGCTTGCAGCTCCAAAATGCGTCTAGCCGAACAGATAGCCACCAAAAAGACAGCTTTAAGAGTCAAGTCCTTCACCGAGACTTGAGATAAGGGCTCAAATGGAGCTCTTCCCAATGCCTGTAACACCAAGTTGAGATCCCATGGCGGAACGGAAATCCAACGTGCAGAACGCAATCTGGAAACTGCTTTAAGAAAACAGACGACATCTTAGTGCGCTCCTAGAGCCACACCTTGCACCTTACCTCTGTAACAGGCTAGGGCCACCAACTGCACTTTTAAGGAACTGGCGGCTAGCCCTTTATCGAAGTCATCCTGCAAGAAATCCAGTACCACCAGTACTGATGCCGTGGCAGCGCAGACCGGACGCCGTGAGCACCAGTCCTCAAAGATCCGCCAAACTCGCACATAAGCGAGCGAAGTTGAACGCTTACGCACCTGAAGTAAAGTTGCCACGACTGACTTGGAGTAACCTTTCTTTTTTAGCCGCGCCCGTTCAATGGCCAAGCCGTAAGCGAGAATCTCTCCACCCGCGGCATCAGGAGTGGCCCCTGGATCAGCAATTCCGGAGACAATGGGAGGCGCCACGGAACTCCGTCTAACAACCTTACCAGGTCAGCATACCACGGGCGCCTGGGCCAGTCCGGCGCTATCAATAGCACCCTTCCCCGATGCGCTTCGATGCACTGAATCACTCGTCCGATGAGTGCCCACGGAGGAAACACATAGAGAAGACCTATTGAGGGCCACGGCCGCATCAGGGCGTCGATCCCTTCTGACATGGGTTCCCGCCTTCTGCTGAAGAACCGATTCACTTTTGCGGATTGGAAAGTGGCCATCAGATCCATGACTGGCGTTCCCCACCGGAGAACCAATTGCGTGAACACTTCGGGATGCAGCTCCCATTCCCCTGCATCCACCTGGACCCTGCTGAGAAAATTTGCCATCATGTTGTCCTTTCCGGCGATGTGCGCTGCTGATATTGTCTGCAACCGCGACTCTATCCAGGAGAACAGCCTCTCGGATTCTTCCTCCATGACCGCGCTCCCGGTACCGCCCTGTCGATTTATGTATGCCACGGTCGCGGCATTGTCGGACAGCACTCGAACTGCATATCGCGTCACTTGGGCTTCGAAGCTTTTCAGGGCCAGAAACACTGCTCTCAGCTCCAACCGGTTGATTGACCAACTGCTCTCCTCTGGAGACCAGAGACCTTGTGCAAAGTCCACCCCGCAGTGAGCTCCCCAGCCTGCGAGACTGGCATCCGTCAACAGAGGAATCCACACCGGCTGTTCCAAAGGCATTCCTGCCCGCAAGGACGCAGGACGCAGCCGCCACTGCAGATCTTGACGGACTCATGGCGGACAAGGAAGCCGTTTGCTCAACGGATCGGACTGGTTGGACCAACGGCGAAGCAGAGCCCGCTGTAATGACCTCATATGAAACCTTGCCCAAGGCACCACCTCCAACGTCGCTTCCATTGTTCCTAGCACTTGAAGATATTTCCACGCTGACTGTGCCACGAGCTTCCGGAAGGCCCGCACCAGACTTCTCAAAGCTAGAGCTCTCCGTTCTGTCAGAAACACAGATCCTTTCTGAGTATCGAACTGCACTCCCAAGTACTCGAGAACCTGAGTCGGGACCAGGTGACTTTTGATTGGATTGACCACCCAGCCTAGAGTCTGGAGGAGAGCTACCACCTTTTCCGTGGCTTTCTCGCTCTCGACCTGAGACTTTGCCCGAATCAACCAATCGTCTAGGTACGGATGGACTAAGACTCCTTCTTTCTGCAGCGTCGCTGCCTTCACCACCATTATCTTGGTGAATACGCACGGCGCAGTCGCCAACCCGAAGGGCAGCACCTGGAACTGGTAATGCCCCCAAGGCAGCGCAAACCGCAGGAACCTTTGGTGCGACGCCCTAATGGGGATACGGAGATAGGCTTCCAAGAGATCGAGGGATGTTAAAAACTCTCCTTGCCGAACTGCAACAATCACTGACCGCAGGGTCTCCATACGAAAATGCGGCACCCAGAGACAGTGATTTACTCCCTTGAGGTCTAGAATGGTATGAAGAGAGCCATCCTTCTTTGGCACCACGAAATAAATAGAATAACGACCCATGCCGTATTCTGCTAATGGAACTGGAACGACCGCCCCCAACTGCAAGAGACGATCTAAGGTCTGCCACACCTGCAGCGCCTTCTGTGGACCCCTGCAGGGGGAGCGCACGAATGAGTCCAACACCGGTCTCGCGAGATCTAAGGCGTATCTGTCGCGAATGATCTCTAAGACCCACTGATCGGATGTTATATGGGTCCAGGCAGAAAGGAACCCCCGAAGGCGACCTCTGATCGGTTGAATTTCTGCCGGGACCCGCCGTCCTTCATTGTGGCTTCCGGGTGACTCTGGGGGCCACCACAGCGAAGCCTTTACTTGCACCGTGAAACCCCCGAAATCCCTGGGCTCGAAATGCAAACCTTCCTCTTTGAGATCCCACGAAACGGGGCGAACGAAACCTGCGGAAATCTCAAAACTGACCTCTAAAGGTCGAAGCAGACCTTCCACGCTTGGACTTATCCTCCGGCAGTCTGCCCCCTTTGGATTCTCCCAGATTCTTAACTAACTTATCCAGATCCTCACCAAACAACAGCTTCCCCTTAAACGGGAGCTTGCCGAACCATGACTTAGAAGACCCATCAGCCGCCCAATTTTTTAGCCAAAGAGATCTACGCTCCACTACCAATGAAGCCATACTATTCGATAAGGCTCTAATGAGGTCATAGTGCACATCTGCCAAATATGCCATACCGGACTCTAAGCGCTGGAGCTCACGCACTTCGTTGTGCTCCAAGGACGCCGGCTGTCTCAGGTGTTGGACCCAGCAAAGGCAGGCCCGTGCCACCCAAGCTCCACAAATGGAGGCCTGCAAGGCAACCGCATCTGCCTCAAAAGATTGCTTCAACAAACCATCCATTTTTCTGTCTTGCGCCTCCTTCAGGGCTGCACTGCCTTCCACTGGAATTGTGGTCTTTTTAGTGACCGCCGACACCGCAGCATCAATCTTCGGCGAACGGAACCTCTCCTTGTTCTTATCCGCCAGGGGATACAGCTTGTTCATGATTCTGATCCCCTTGAGACCGGATTCGGGATGATCCCACTCATTTTGAATCATCTGATCTACCACCTTATGGATAGGAAAGACCACCTGCGTCTGACGTACCGCTTGAATAATGGGATCCGCGCCATCCTCCTCTTCGACCGGTTGCTCAGCAGCTAGCTTAAGCGTCTGAAGGGCCTCCGAAATCAGAGCCGACAACTCCTCCTTTCTAAAGACTCGTATGATCCTCACTTGATCCTCAGGCTCAGGAAGCTCCCCTTCCTCTAATTCCTCCATCTCTGTATCCATATCAAACTCAGCCTCATCTCCCTCCTGCCATTCCGCTTCAGAATAGGAAGGATCAGAATGTCGCGGTCTCTTGGCCGCTTTCAATTCTAAAGCTTCGCGCTCCGGCAGCTCAGACCGCGCACTAGAGGAAGGGGTAGGCAGAGACCCTAACACCATACCCTGCCGTCTGCGACATAATGCTTGATGCATATGCAACACAAAGTATGGACAAAAGTCATCCATCTGCGCCGCAAAACCAACATCTGAATGCGCGCCAGGCTTACCAGATGCTGCTTCAGGAGGCGTAGTGGGGGAACCCGCTATCACCGCTTCACCTTCTGCACCCACAAGCACTCCTTGTGAAATGGAGGCCATGGAACTCTCCAACTGCTGCTCCATAGTGACAGAAACCGTCGCACAGCGCTGACATATACCTGTCTCTGAACGTGTGCTCCTACGTGTGCCACAAATAATACACTGGGAGATCGTGGACATGGGCCAAAAAACTTTGAAGGATCCTAGGATCCCCTGACTCCAGAAATAATAGGACACTGGAGAAGCACCTTTCTCCAGGCTGCTAACTCTCTCTTTTTTTTTTTGCAAGAACCAGGCACTCTGTCTGCAGTGACTTTCAGTGGGCTAAACCCCTCTGTGATTTAACCAGACTTCCAACAGCACTATGTTAAACCCCAAAATAACAAAAGACAAAAAGAACATCAAAATTCACTAAGGGAAAATAAAACAATAAGAAACAAAAGAAAAACAACTAAATACCTAGACGGAAAACCCAAAACAAGTCCCGAAGGCAATTTCAGATCCGGAGATCAGCGCTGCTGCCACGGGAATCAGAAACGCTGAGGAAACCGCATGCTCAAAACGGCCGCGGTTCCTCACAGCGTTTAGGTGCGCTGTGCAGAGCGGCCCTCCAGCCACTAACGGGCGTTCAATACAGCTGCCGAAAAAGCCCCCCTGCTGCTAATCTGCTTCACCGTATCTCCGCGGCTCTGCAAAGCGGAGCCGCGATCTTTGCTTTAAAAAGACAGCGCTGGTTCCCGACAATGAGACCGGTGTCTGAAGCTGCCCCCGCAGCCGTGGTCTGTAGTTTCGCGGCAATCGGGCCAACAGCGTGCCGCTGCAGGAGCTCTGCCCCATGCAGTCCAGGGGTCAGAGATCCTGAATAAAGGAAAGCCAACTCTGAAAGGTATGTGGCTTGGCAGGGCAGGGATCGCTCAAGACCCCCCCTTACACAGATTTCCTTTTTTTTTTTTTTATAAAGTAACAGACCAATCTAAATGTTAAATTTGAAAGGAACTAAAATAATACAAGGAATAAAGAAAGCCAAATCAAGAAATTTAACTATCCTGCTCCTTATCTGTTTCTCTAGTGAGCCCAGCACCTAGGCTCACTACGTCCTCCTGCTGCATGGAGACTGGACACACTGGGGCTGAGAAGGAATGCCAGCACGCTACTACCAGTGACACCAGGATTTTGATTGGTCCAGTCTCCAAGCTGCAGGAGGAGGTGCACTACCCAGAGGTGGAGGACTAAACTGGAGGAATGATAAGGAAAGTGTCATCAAAATGGTAAAGGGGATGGAAGGATACCCCTATGAGGAAAATCTTAAAAGGTTACGGCTCTTCAACTTAGAAAAAAGACAGCTGAGGGGAGATATGATAGAGGTCTGTAATATAATGAATTGATTGAATATCCAGATTGACTATATTGCCACAAAGCTAACCGGGCAATGGTGATATTCAGTCACTGCCTGGTTAGTTTCTGCGGTGAAAGTTAGGCGAGGGTTTCCTGCAACAGCTTTCACTGTGTATCACTACCTGTACAGAGGCTCAATATTGCTGCTCCAGGTTAATGACAAGTGCCACCCCAGAATGCCCCCAGCACACCCCATTGCTAACCGTTAGCATTGGGGCGTGTAGTGGCGGCACTCGGGGATGTTCGGCGGCACTAACCGTGTTAGTGCTGCTGAATATCCCGCAGAGTGGCATTTATCCGGTTTGAATACTCCCTCCTAGTCTTCTTCACAACAGACCACAGCAGTTTTTCCTCCCTGATGTGGCTGTGAACTTCACCTAAAGATGGGGAGAGCATTTCTAAAACCTTTAATGCAGGTAAACAGTGGTTTACCTGAGTAAACCAGCCTATGAAACTTGTCCTCAGTTTAACAGAAACATATGGAGGGGAATTTTAGAAGGGACGTCCAAGTGCAATCTGAGATGTATAAGCCAGAATATCTGAAAAAAAGGAGGCATATCCAGGTGCACATGTGATTTCACAAACATGGACAAGCCTGATATGGACGCCTGCAGGGGGGGGGGGGGATCTAGGATAGCCTTGTGGTTAGTGTAGTGGTTTAGGAACAGAGTAGCCAAGATTCAAATCCCACGGCTGCTGTTGTTGAAATTGTGCAGAGTACTGGTGATGATTGAGTGAGGGCCGGCACTACCATTAGGCAAACTAGGCGGTCACCTAGAGCGCCGGCCCTCTGGGGCACCCATTGCTGCCATTGTCTTCCCTCTCTAGATCCGACTGCAGCAGCAATGGTCAAAAACAACCCCGTTGAGCTGACCTTCAAGCTCCAGCACCACAGGGCTGTTTGCTTCCACCCCTCTCCGAATCTCAATGCCAGCATCCTGTTTGCATGGGAAGTCAGCATCAAGTGGTGGAAGCAAACAGCCCCATGGCACCAAAGGTTGAAGGTAAGCTCCATGGGGCTGTTTGTGGCTATTTCTACCACTGTCAATCCCGGAGAGGGCAGCAGCGGTGGCAATGGGTGTCATGCGGGGGGGCGCAATGGACAAGATTTGCCTAGGATGCCTCATCTCCTTGTGCCGGCCCTGATGGAATGCTATCATCTCTACACCCTCTGGATGTTTTTCAGTTAAAACAAGCACTTTTCAGATGCTTGTTCCTACTTGGAGCAGGTCTAACGTTAGACATGATGTTTCTGAGATCCTTCATGCCTGGCTCTAAAATGGCTCTGGAGATATCTCTGTGCTTTGGACAGTGTCTAAGGCTGTATCGGATGTCCAAAAGCATGAATAGGGCTTCTAAAATGACCCCCATAGGGAGTCATTTTATAAGGGGCTTGAACACGTAGAACAGCATTTTTCATACTCAAGTAGGATCTTAAAACTTATGCACATAAATAGTAGATGTGCAGAAACCCTCTATGTGATATACGTGTAGGCATTCCTGGTGGGGGAGAATAGGCAGAGAGGAGGAGAGATTGGCTTTTGTATGTATTTTATAAAATGCATCCTTATGTGCTTATTCATTTTTTTTAAATTAAAGTTTTGCATACTCGGAATACAAAAGCAAGTACAATACAAAGAAATACATAATCAATAAAAATATACAAATTATAAATCCTCTCAAAAAGAAACATTGTAGTGGCCCACATCTAGGGCAAGTCAAGGCACAATAAACAGATATACTCATATACAGGAAACTAAGGGACAAGGAAGAACCCCCCCCCCCCCCCCCCCCCACACACACACTTTTATTACTGGGCATAAACATCTATTAGACCCCTGTATCCAACACCTTCTTATCAGACAAAAAATTCTCCAACTGAGAAGAATCAAAAAAAGAAAAAGTACTACCCTTCCAAGTGACAATGCACTTGCAAGGGAAATGTAAAAAGAAGAACCCACCTATTCCCAAAACTTTAGGTTTCAGAGCCAAAAACTGTTTCCTCTGAAAGTGAATAGTCCTAGTCACGTCCGGGAATACATTCAGTTTCTTACCACAAAATAAAAATCGCCTCATCAATATCCCTCTTCACTCTCCTTTCACTTCCCCTCCCTCATGTCCCTCTTGGAGGGCACACTCATCCAGAGACACCCACCCATACCCTGGTCCCTCTAGACCTCAGTACTTCTCTGGCAATAGATCCTCACGTAACAGCCCCTCTAGACTGCTGTCTCACTCTGAAAAGAAGTCCTCATGTAACTTATCCAACCTTATCCATAACCCTCTCATTTCCCCCTCCACTCTCCCGTTCTCATGCACCCTATGGAATGCATGCTCACTCGCTAACAAACTTCCTTTTACTCAGGATCTCTTTATCTCTAATGAACTACACCTTCTTGCCCTAACTGAGACCTGGCTCCTCCCAGACAATACCACATCAGCTGCTGCTCTCTGCCACGGGGGCTACCAGTTCTCCCATACACCTCGATCCACTGGCCGAGGCGGTGGTGTTGGGCTTCTACTTTCTCCCTCTTGCCAATTCCAACCCTCAATCACTGCCTCAATCACACCCCTCCCTCTCTTTTGAAGTCCACTCCATTCGCCTCTTCACACCACTTCCCTTCCGAGTAGCTGTTATCTATCGCCCACCCGACAAATCCAAATCAACCTTCCTTACCGATTTCGATTCCTGGCTTTCCGTCTTTCTAGATCCCTCTTCCCCCACTCTTATTCTTGGCGACTTTAACATTCATGTCGATAACCCCTCTGACCCCCATGCTTTAAAGCTCCTCGCCCTCACCTCCTCATTTAACCTCCAGCTTTGCTTCACTGCCCCCACCCACCTGCACGGCCATTACCTTGACCTGATACTCTTCTCTAATTCCTCTCCCTTAAACTTCCACAACTCAATCCTTCCCTCATCTGACCATCACCTTTTAACCTTCAATCTTCAGCTTCCACTGTCTCAACCCCGTCCCGTCTCCTCCGACCTATTTAGAAACCTTCATAATATTGATCCCTTGACTCTCTCCTCCACCATTTCTCCATCTCTTGCCTCCATTATGTCCTCCAAGTCCGTCGATGAGGCAGTAGCCTCTTTTAATACTGCACTATCCTTGGCTCTTGATACTCTTGCCCCGTCCACCTCACATCCCGTTAGACGTTCTGCTCCTCAGCCCTGGCTTTCATCTACAACCCGTTATTTATGCATCTGTGCCCATTCTGCTGAACGCGCCTGGACCAAATCCCGCTCCCCGGAAGACCTTCTACACTTCAAATTCATGCTTGGCTCCTTCCAGTCAGCCATAGCACTTGCCAAACAAAAATACTACATCCATCTGACTAACTCCCTAGCCTCTGATCCTCACCGCCTCTTTAATACCCTCAATTCTCTCCTCAAGGTGTCCCCGCCCCAGTCCCACCCTCCCTTTCTGCCCAAACCCTTGCCGACTACTTCCATGACAAAATCCACAAGATTACCCTCCAATTCCCCACACCCTCATCTACCTCCCCCTCCCCAATTCTCCCCCCCATCCTGACTTCCTCTGTTACCCTCTCCTCCTTCCCTACAATCTCCAAAGAGGAGACCGCACTCCTTCTTTCCTCCTCCAAACTCACCACCTGTTCCTCTGACCCTATCCCCACACATCTTCTACACCCCATCTCCCCCACCATTATCCCCTCCATCTCTCATTCTCAACCTATCACTCTCCACAGCTACTGTCCCCATCGATTTCAAACATGCTGTTGTCACACCTCTCCTCAAGAAACCTTTACTCGATCCCACCTGTCCACCTAACTATCGGACCCATCTCCCTCCTTCCCTTCATATCTAAACTACTAGAATGAGCAGTCCACCACCGCTACCTCGACTTCCTCACCTCCCAGGCCCTCTTGGACCCACTACAATCCGGCTTCCATCCCCTACACTCCACCGAAACGGCTCTTACAAAAGTATGCAATAACTTGTTCCTCGCTAAATCTAAGGGCCTCTACTCTGTCCTCATCCTTCTCAACCTCTCCGCTGCCTTTGACACTGTTGACCACAATCTCCTCCTCTCCACCCCTTCCTCGCTTGGTTTCAAGGGCTCCGTATTATCCTGGTTCTCCTCCTACCTCTCCCATCGCTCCTTTAGTGTAAGCTCTGGCGGCTCCTCCTCCTCTCCCACCCCACTCCATGTTGGTGTACCCCAGGGTTCCGTATTGGGCCCCCTCCTTTTCTCTCTCTACACCCAATCCATTGGTGCGCTTATCTCCTCCCATGGCTTCCAGTACCATCTCTATGCCGATGACTCCCAAATCTACCTCTTTACACCTATTATCTCTCCAGCAATCCAAACCAAGATCTCTGCCTGCCTTTCTGATATCGCCGACTCGATGTCTCATCGCTGCCTGAAATTGAACATGGCAAAGACCGAACTCCTCCTCTTTCCCCCCCCAACTCCTCCCCTCCCCTTCCCCCTTTCTCAGTCTCCGTGGATGGATCTATGATCCTTCCTGTTCCCTCGGCCCGCAATCTGGGGGTTATCTTTGACACCTCTCTCTCCTTCTCCACACATATCCAGCTCATTGTTAAAACCTGCCGCTTCTTTCTTTACAACATTAGCAAAATTCGCCCCTTCCTGTCGGAACACACCACCAAAACGCTTATCCACTCCTTAGTCTCCTCTCGCCTTGACTACTGCAACCTACTCCTTGCTGATCTCCCTGTGAGCCATCTCTTCCCCCTTCAATCTATACAAAATTATGCTGCTCGACTAATCTTCCGCCAATCCCGCCATGCCGACATTACTCCTCTTCTCAAGTCGCTCCATTGGCTCCGCATCCAATTCCGCTTCTCCTGCTGACCTATAAATGCATTCACTCTGCAGCCCCTCAATACCTCTCATCTCTTATCTCACTCCACATCCCCTCTCGCGAACTTCGCTCCGCTAACAAATTACTTCTATCTAGGCCTTTCACTCACACCGCTAACTCCCGACTTCGTTCCTTTCACTTTGCTGCACCCTATGTCTGGAACAGCTTACCTGTGTCTATACGCCAGGCACCCTCCCTGGCCGTCTTCAAATCTAGGTTAAAAACACATCTCTTCACTGTCGCGTTCAGATCCTGACTTCTAGCCCTCATCTTAACCTAACCCCCATCATTTTCATGACGAACTGTGAAACCCATCAAATTGACTAATGCTCCGTATTGTTTTGACTAGATTGTAAGCTCGGAAGAGCAGGGACTGTTTCTTGTATGTATATCTGTACAGCGCTGTGTGCTGGCACTATATAAGTGTTTAATAGTAGTAGTAGTAGTAGCCTTGTGCTTAAAATAAAGCTTCAAAATCTTTTTCTTGTCTGCCACTGATAGAAATGAAATTAACATGGTGGCTCACTTGGATATATAATTCATCGAGCCCTTTAGAAACTTGGATAAATTCTTGACTTACATTAGGAGATAATACATCTGCCCCCTCCCCCATCGGGTCCTCAACCCGAAGCTTATTTGGCAAATAACATTTCTGAATAGGAATCACAACAGATATTTGAAGGACCTCATTAAACCACCCTCAGTGGACAGATGCAGGCAAGCTGTAGCAGCAAAGTGCCTATCCAAAGTGCCTATCCAACTACCCTACTAACAGGCAGTGCTGGAATTGACTTGGGTAGATTCTTTGCCTTCCACTTCTCCATGACGAAAAATGTTCAAAAGTCAAAGCAAAGGAAACACTGTACCTTAGGTGAAGAGGAACTCCAGCAAACTCCGACACTGCTCTGGCGTTGCGCAAAAGGGGCATGATGTGCCCCTTTGGTCCATGGCCCAAGGGCCTCTGGGCTGGGTTAAATACCTCAGAAAGGGCCTCTGTGCAGATGACGTCACCAGGAGCCATCCACGGAGATGCCAGCTAGGCTGCACTCCCGACCTGCAGGACCGCCTCAACTTGAGCATCACCCAACAACAAGTACCCAGAGCATGCAGCCTTGACGTTCCCATGTGCTTATTCTTATCAATATGTCATAAATAAACACCACACAACTATATTATTGAAAAAATGTTAAATTTGTTCCTTCTATGTCTTATTTACTTCCAAAAAACAAAAATGTGTATATAAAAAAGGAGAAAGGCATCACCTTTGGGTCTCTATTGGCAATTCTTCAGCCATACCTCCTCTTTTCTGTAATATTTGCACGTGCTGCCAAGGCAACTCAGATTTAGTTTGCACAGAGATGGTCTGAATGAAATATGAACCATTACACCCATTCTTAATGATGATCTATTAATTAGATCCTGTTCTCCTTAAGTACTTCATGGTGTGATAGAGATGATGAAAAAGTTGATCGACTATCTCATGATTTCTGTCTGACAAATTAAGATGCTCAATTTTTTTAAAGTAATTTTATAATTTGATTTATTTCACAGCTCTCAGTATAGATGATGTGACTGGGAACTTTCAGGTTGGCAAGGAATTTGATGCAATATTAGTGAGCCCTACTGTCCCAGATGGTCCATTTGAAGTGTTTGAAGATGATACATTTGAGGTAACCGGAATAGAATGCACTGAATAAGTCATTGCTGCTGTTAAGCATCTTCAGGCTGATGCAGACTCCTGGCAACAATGACTATTTCAGCCATGAAATAATGATGATTTTCATCGTGCAGTTTGGCATTGCCACGGAACATTGCAGCACATTTTTCTTGCAAGTAAAACCATCTAGCAAAGAGGCATTGCTGACAAGTAAAACTCTCTAGCCATTCAGTATTTGAATCAGGCCTTTAAGATTTGCTACCAATAGACCACATGTAAAATATTAACATTTGTCTTTTCTCATTTTCTTAGGATGTCATCCAGAAGTTCCTGTATCTAGGTATGTCCTATGTATGTATACTTACATATGCGCTGCAGATTTTTCAGGATATTTGCTGGAGACCCTCGTATTGTTTATACTGTACGACTGGATTTCTTAGTAAGATACCTTTGCTTGGAGAGGCCAATCAGAGGTAATAAAACCAGATTTATAGGACATAGCAGGTACGGAAATATACCTCAGGAGAGCATAAGACCGTTAATTTCACTGACAGCATATTAAACATAAGCAGCCCATGTGCTAGCTTATTCTTGAGAAGTGAAAATTGCATAAACCCCTTCTTTTGGGGCTACCTTTTCTTAATAATATTTATTTTATTTAATTGTTTACATTGATAACTTGTAAATTTAAAAAGCTTGTGGCAGTTTATAACAAAAATTAAAATCAACTAAAAATCAATGTACAATGTCTCATAAAATATATATAATAATATAATACTAACAATTCCCCATTAGATCCTTAAAACTATTTCTAACCCTCAGATGCTGCCTGACATAAAAGTTTTCAAATTCTATCAAAGGGACCAGTTTACTAGAGCACGCTACCTGGGAAGCACAGGGATAGCGTGTGTTTTTGACACCACGCTAAAATCAGCGTGGGGCCCTGTACTAAAAAACCCATGCAGTGCGTATCTGGGCAGGGTGTGGGTGTTCCTGTCATGGAGTCGCTAGCACAGGCCTTGAAAGCGTGTGCTGCTGGTGCTTGGTGGGGAGCAACTAGTGTCAGTAAAATAGGTGGCAGGAGTTGCTCCCCATGGTGGTACTACCACAGTGACCTGCACTAAATTCATGAGTATGACTGTCAGGGGCGAACCAAGGGTTCTTTTCACCCTAGGCATGCCTGACATGCAGCCCCCACCGCACCATGTGCTGTTACCCCGCTACCTCCGAAATCCAGCCTCTAACCTGGGGTTGATAGTTGGCATGGCGATCACCTCTTTAGAGCCATAGCAGGCCTTAAAGCGCATCCATGCACTCATGGCCTGCTATTCCTGCCCCCTCCGATGCAGCTTCCTGTTAGAAGGGGCAGGAGCGGAAGGCTGTAAGTGTGTACATGTACTTTAAAGCCTACAGTGGCACTAAAGAGGTGTTTGTCATGCTCCCCTTCAACCTCGGGTGAGAGGCTGGATATTGGGGGTGGCACGGCAAAAGCACATGGTGTGGTGCGGGTTGCACATTGGGCCTGTCAAGGGCTTAACCACCACTTAGGAGAGGAAGCAATTACTGTGTCACCCATCAGGGTCTGCCACCCTAATCAATTGCCTAGTTCACCTAGTCGATGGGCTAGCCCTGATGACTGTCCCCGCCCCCCTGCATCTAGCACAGTGACCCATGCTGGTAATGCGGCCCAAACCCACATTACTAGCATGGGGCTTAGTAGACCAGTCCCTAAAAGTCTTCAAGATCTGTTCTACCCACAACTAGCCTGTTCCACAGCAACAGAGCCTGGACTGAAAAGGCCCAGGCTCAATGCTACACTTTCCATGTATCTTTTATGCTGGTAACCACCAATAATTTGGTCCCCTAAGATCGCAGTGTCCTTGAGGGCACATACAGCTGCAAGTTTTCATACAAATAATCTGGGCCCAGGACCTTAAATACTTACAATAAGACCTTAAATTGGACTTGGAATCTGACAGTCAATGTAACTGAATCAATCCTGGGGTCATGTGATTGAATTTAGAAAGCCCCTTTACCAATTTTGCTGCTGTATTCTGGACTAACTGTAAGTGCTGCAGATCCTTTTGTGCTACATCTAGGCATGATATGAATCACAATATTCAGAGCCAGTGCAATGATAATAAGGCGCCCTCGGCAAACCTCAATCCTGCCACATACATGCTTCCATCCTTGCCCCCGCTGCCAACACTCTCTGGACCTGACTTGGTGACAGTGCCATTAAAACAGCAATGCAACACTTACCTGAAGCCTCTGATGCTGCATGTTATTCATATTTGCTTTGAGCAGCCGCTTATGCAAGTTGTGGAGGGGGGCGGCAGTGGTGGCAATGGGCTGCCCTGGAAATGTTGGCGTTTTAGCCAGCTGCTTAGTTCACCTATTGGCTATGCTGGTCCTGTTAATAGTCAGGATCAGGAACTGGTTAAAAGATAGAAAGCAGAGGGTAGGGCTAAATGGCCAATTTTCCCAGTGGAGAAAGGTGAATAGTGGTGTACCCCAGGGATCTGTGCTGGGTCCGTTGCTTTTTGACATATTCATAAATGACCTGGAAAAGGGAATATAACAAGTGAGGTTATCAGATTTGCAGATGACACAAAACTATTTAAAAGTTGTTAAAACCCAAGAGGATTGTGGAAAATTGATAGAGGATCTTGATAAATTGGAAGACTGGGCATCAAAATGGCAGATGAAATTTAATGTGGACAAGTGCAAAGTTATACACCTAGGAAAGAACAACCCAAACTATGGTTAAATGATGCAAGGTTCCATATTGAGAACCACTACCCAGGAAAACGATTTAGGCATCATCGTGGATAACATGTTAAAACCCTTAGCCCAGTGTGCAGCGGCGGCCAAGAGAGCAAATAGAATGCTAGGTATCATAAGGAAAGGAATGGAAAATAAGACAAAGGATATTATAATGCCTCTGTTTCGTTCCATGGTGCGACTGCACCTTGAATATTGTGTGCAATTCTGGTCGCCGTATCTTAAAAAGGATATAGCGTTATTAGAAAAGGTACAGAGAAGAGCCACCAAAATGGTAAAGGGGATGGAAGGATACGCCTATGAAGAGAGACTAAAAAGGTTAGCGCTCTTCACCTGGAAAAGAGACCGCTGAAGGGAGATATGATAGAGGTCTATAAATTAATGAATGGAGTGGAACGGGTAAACATAGATCGATTGTTTACGTCATCAGAATATAAAAAGACTAGGGGACATGCAATGAAGCTACAGGGTAACCTATTTAAAAATAATAAGAGAAAATATTTTTTCACTCAACGTGTAATCAAACTCTGGAATTTGTTACTGGAGGATGTAGTAAGAGCTGTTAGTGTAGCTGGGTTTAAAAAAGGTTTGGACAAGTTCCTGGAGGAAAGGTCCATAAACCATTATTAAAAAGGACATGGGATATCACTGCTTGACCCAATACAAGCACTGAGGAACCTGTGTCTTTTGGGGAAACTGCTAGGTACTTATGACCAAGATTGGCCACTACTGGAAACAGGATACGGGGCTTGATGGACCTTGGTCTGATCGAGTATGGCATATCTTATGTTCTTATGTTCCTTATGTTCTCACTTGTAGCATGATAAATCTTCAACTGGATGCAATCTTGACTCTCAGATCCAACAAGGAAGTGAGAACCCTAAATAAGCACAGATTTTTAGCGCTTTTGAACTTTGGCTCATCGAAAATTACATTATCCTTACTGGAGCAAGACCATTTTCATTAGGATAGGGACCATGCTCCACCTTCCCCATACCAAGAGGCTTCTATAGTAAAGTGCAAAATCTGTTTGCAAGCAGGGTCTATGTATGGAAAGCCACTCAAAATTTTCTAAAATGAACACACATATTTTGGCATTTTTCATACTCTTCCTTGTGCAGGCCTGTTTTGAGAAAAAATTCACAAATATCTCCCTTCCAAATAGCAAAGCCTAGCACATAGTTTACTGTGCACTAAACTCTACTAAACTGCTGAATTAATGAGCTACTGTGATGTAATGGAAGTCCTTTTAGAAAGGTTTTTACACATTAAAAGGGGGCTTTTCTAAAATTACATGGCCACAGAAATGCACCAAGAGTAACGTGTGTACTTATATGTATCCTGCACATCGGGGTTCCTGGAGATGAAGCTGCAATGGAGCTGTGATCTAAGGACATATGTTATAAAACGCACATCCACATACAGAGCATGCCAACACATTTACACTTGCCTCTGAGCAGATATACATTGATAGGCCTGTTCCATAACGTGCACGTCCAAACTGAAAACGTGCATGAATGGACCCTTATTCCACAGTCGCGGGTACAGAATCGCATACATAGATATATTTGGCACAGCATGCACATAACACTATGTTGTACGGAGACAGGTATGTGGCTGTGTTCATCCCCATGATCACTGGATTCTGAAAAGATGTTCATAATGCAATCTTGCCTGTCTCTGTGACATACCCGCACATGGCCACACCCCCCTTTAAAACATGCAGCTCCTAAGCTGCTGTGCCCACGGGCAATGCTCTTTTGAGGCAGAAGTGCAATGACAGCTGAAGATACATATAAGTGGATGCAAGTGAGACAATGGAAACTAGTCTGTGTCATGGCCAGAGCACTACAAAGCAATCGCAGTGCACTGTAATGTAATAGAAAAACAGGTAGAGAGTGATCTGTCTGGCATAAGATGCCGTACAGCACTACATACATGACAGTAGAAGACATCCCTAGGTATGCATGTTGTGGACAGCTCTGGAACATGTCTGCACAATGCGAAGTAAGGACATGAACACAGTAGAACAGGTCCACTATAGTGAACTGTCCAAACATCTCCCGTTCACAAATAAAGGGCCTTCTGAGTAACAGCAGTCAGCAGTGCAAGCACCACACGAGTAGCTGTTATCTATCGTCCTCCTGACATTTCCATCTCTACTTTTCTTTCTGATTTTGATTCTTGGCTTTCTACCTTTCTTCTCCCTTCCTTCACCACTCTTATTCTTGGTGACTTTATGTTTAAATTTGTTTATTCAGCTACAGATCTAACAGAATACATACTGTACAAAGCATAATACAACGTCCTTGTCAATTATATAACAAATACCCTTTACATTCCACCGATCACTCATTTTTATACCGGTTATAGGTGTTCAACTTCTTGTTAGAGTAGTTCCATCAATCCATGCTTATACAGTTGTAACCACCTACTGCTTTAAATAGCCAGTATAGACAGAAAAACAATAGCATGTATTCTGTCTAATACATAATAGTCTATCTAATATTTCAGCTTTTCTTTTTACATTCTTATGTTTAAAGTTGTTTATTCACCACATCAAAGTCCTTTACCATACATTCAGCTGGGCGCACCTATAGTACATCATATAAAGAGCACACAAATAATTATCTGAACACAAGATTAAACGTACTTAATATACCCACTTAATATACCCGGGAAACGAGACAGAACAATCATTTCACTGCACTTTACATACTTCATCTACCCCCCCCTAAAACTCCCCCCTTACCTCCTCCCCCCTTAACCCTCCCTCCCCCCCTTGCCCTTGAACTGCTGACCCCCCCTGGCTAAAGGCTAGGGGTGGTTTCTTCTCCCCAGCCCATTAGCCCTCTCCTTCTAACCTATACCTCTCCAGGCAGCCCAGTAATCCCCCTCCCTCCCATCCTCCCATGTACCCGCCCACCCAAAGGTGAATTCACCAATCGGGTTTGCCACCGATTTGCATCCTTATTAAGCTAGGAACCATCCCCACCTATTATCCTGCTCTGTGCCCTGACCGGTATAGTCTGGAGGTGTGAGCCCCAGCCCCTCATGAAGACCTCCCATCGTTGTGGGTTACCCCGCACCCTATATCTCTCCATCCACATCAAACTATGCAAACAAATCCTCCATTGCCCATACATAGGGCCCCGCGAGTCCATCCAATTATGTAGTATAGTCATTCGGGCTGTCACTAACACCAAACGCATCCAATCCCACTCTATCTTGCCCAAAACTACCCCGACATCTTCATTCCAAATATCTAGCACCATGTTCAGAGACGACAATATCAACAATGTCCCCAAGCACTTCTCTAAATACCCTTTGACTTTACCCCAGAAGATCTTTACCTTCGAGCAGTGCCAAAACATGTGCCCCAGCGTAGCTTCCGCGGCCTCACATCTCGGGCAACAATTCGTGCTTGCTATCCCCGCCCGCCAAGCCCTATTTGGAGCAAAGTAAAGCCTACGTATCAACCTATATTGCATGTCTCAATAGTCCACTGACACACTCAATTTGGGGATATGCGCTATAGCTTGCACAACCCACTCTCCATCCACTACGTCGCCAAGGTCCCGTGCCCAGGCCCCTGCTAATTCCTCTTCAATCCCATAAGATTCAAGCCCTAACAAAGATTTATGTAACTGAGCCACTTTCGCCACCTGCTCCCCCCTCCCCAACATCAGCTCTTCCATCCGTGAGCAAATTTCCCCTTGCAATGAGATCGCCAGCAGCGTGCCAATATAGCTCCGAATCTGAGCATAGGGAAACACATCGCCTCCAGTCCATGCATACTGCTCACTTAATTTGGCGAAGGACTCAATGGCCCCCTCTCCTGTTAGCAACCGCTCTATAGTGATAATTCCCCTCTATTCCCATCTCACAAAATTCTTATCTGTCATTCCCGCCACAAAATCCTTATTCCCCCTCACTGGAAGGTAGGGGGAACAGAACGCCGAGCACCCCATTTTCTCACATAAGTATCTCCAAGCTCCCAAGACCAGATGTAGCATTACAGACCGTGTCCGACTATCTATGCACTTCACCGACTTCATATGCAGTATGTATCTAACTTGCAATGGCTTAACCAGTGCCCAAATCACCTCTATCGGGGTATAGTCACCGAACCCCAATATCCAATCACGTACATGCCTAAGGAGGCACGCCATGTTATACTTTTTTATATCTGGAAAACCCATTCCCCCCCCGTCCACGGTCTCTTCAGCACCGCCAAGCGAACCCGAGGTCGCCTGCCTCTCCAAAGCAGAAGATTTATCTGTTTTTCCATCTGAAGAATATCTTTCCTTTTCAACAACAGTGGGAGTGTCTGAAGCGGGTATAGCCACCTGGGAAACAACGTCATCTTGAATAAGGCAATCCTACCCCCCCAATGATAGTGCCAGCTCCCTCCATTTCTGTACCCTATCCGTTAAATCCTTCAATAGAGTTGCTACGTTGATTTAGCGTAGTTACTCACCTGTAACAGGTGTTCTCCAGGAGCAGCAGGAATCAGTCCTCACATATGGGTGACGTCGGCGCCGACGGAGCCCTCGCGGAGCAATTTTCCCCAGCTTTCAAAGAAAGCCTTTGGGAATTGCAGCGCGCATGCGCGGTCCCCTTCCCGCCCAAAGGTGCCATCTTGGCCAGTCTGATGACATAGCGAAAAGACAGCAAAAAAATTTGCAAAAACTAAATCATATGACTGCAACTCCACGGGGAGGAGGGAGGGTTGTGAGGACTGATTCCTGCTGCTCCTGGAGAACACCTGTTACAGGTGAGTAACTACGCTTTCTCCAGGACCAAGCAGGAAGTCAGTCCTCACATATGGGACTCCCAAGCTTAAGGCTACCGGAGACCCTAAGCACAAAAATGAGCTCCCTCTAGCTCAGCAGCACAGAAGGAAGGAATCTTCTCTGACTAATCTCCAACCGGTAGCCCAACATCCGGGATGGAGGGTAGGAGTTGCTTAAACCTCGAAGAGATTACGGAGGACTGCCTGTCCGAAAGCACTGTCCCTGCGGGACTCCCTCTCGAGGCAGTAATGGGTTGCAAAAGTCTGGCTCGAAGACCAAGTAGCGGCCCGGCAGATGTCTGCCAATGGAACAGAGCGGAGGTAAGCCACTGACGCAGCCTTCGCCCTAACCCGATGAGCCGTGACTCGACTTTCCAACGAGAGGCCTGCCGCCGCATAAGTCCAAGCGATACAGTCAGCTACCCAGATGGACAGAGTACGCTTGGAGACAGGGAGCCCTAATTTATTAGGGTCGTAAGACAGGAAGAGCTGAACAGTCTTACGGTGCTCCCGCGTACGATCCAGGTAGAAGTTCAGCGCCCTTCTACAGTCCAGGGTATGCAAGACCATCTCAGCTCGGCTGGAGTGCGGCCTGGGAAAGAAGGTCGGAAGCACCACCTCCTGATTGATGTGAAAAGGGGAGACCACTTTTGGAAGAAACTTAGGGTGAGTCCGCAGGACTACCCTGTTCTTGTAGAACCTAGTGTAAGGGGGATCAGACACTAGGGCCTGCAGTTCACTAACGCGTCTAGCGGAAGTGAGGGCTACCAGGAATAAGGTTTTTCAAGAAAGAAAACGGAGAGGACAGGTAGCCATGGGTTCAAAAGGCGGACAGGTGATCCGCTGTAAAAACCACGTTCAGGTCCCAGTCGGGGGCTGGGGGGCGCAAAGGTGGTTTAAGGAGAAGGAGACCTCGGGAGAACCGTGCCACGAGAGGGTGGCCGGAAAGAGGCCTGCCTTCCACCGGCACATGATGTGCAGAAATAGCACTGAGGTGAACTTTGACCGAGTTGGACTTTAGACCAAGATTGGAGAGGGAAAGCAAGTACTGCAAGACCACCGACACCGAGCAGGAGAAGGGGTCTTGAGACTGTTGAGTACACCAGGTGGAGAAGCGACGCCATTTAAGGGCGTAGGATTTCCGGGTAGAGGGTCGCCTGGAAGCTAGCACGACCTCTTCCACCTCTGGAGGCAGCAGGAGGGGAGCAAGGACTACCCTTTCAGCAGCCAGGCCATCAGATGAGGAGATCTGAGGTTGGGGTGTAGGAGAGACCCCTGATCCTGGGTCAGGAGATCGGGTTGAAACCCCAGAGGCAACGGAGTATCTACCGCCAGTTGCATCAGAAGCGGGAACCACGGTTGCCTGGGCCACCGGGGAGCTATCAGGATCATCGAAGCCTTGTCCTGGAGAACCTTGAAAAGTGTTCGAGACACTAGTGGCATGGGAGGAAAGGCATACAGAAGGCCCGTGGACCATGAGAGCAGAAAAGCATCCGCCGCTACTCGGAGGGGATGCGGTTCCCGAGAGCAGAACCGAGGAAGTTGCCTGTTCAGAGGACTGGCAAAGAGATCCAGCGTGGGGAGGCCCCACCGGAGAAAGATCCTTTGAACCACCAACGGGTCCAATCTCCACTCGTGTGGTTGGAGGATTCTGCTCAGCTTGTCTGCCAGGTAATTTTCTTGACCTGGGAGATAGACAGTCTTGAGGAGGACTCCTCGGCTGACGGCCCAAGCGCAGAGCTTTTGCGCTTCCCGACAGAGAAGGAAGGAGCCCGTGCCCCCCTGTTTGTTCACGTAGAACATGGCCACTTGATTGTCCATCTGGACGAGGACGGACTGGCGAGTGGTAAGGTGGGAGAAGGCCCGGAGAGCCAGGCGGATCGCTCTGAGCTCCAGGAAGTTGATCTGCTGGGCAGATTCCCACGGGGTCCAGAGGCCCTGAGTACATGTCCCTTGGCAATGTGCTCCCCAACCCAGGAGAGAAGCATCGGTCGTCAGTACCTGAACAGGCGGAGGAGACTGAAAGGGCATTCCGAGCACTAGGTTGGGCAGATGAAGCCACCACCGTAGAGAAGAGACCAGCGGGCTGGAGATTCGTACTGAGTCCGCTAGTCTCCCCGAGGCCTGACGCCATTGCGAGCGAAGGCACCATTGGGCAGGCCGCATATTCAGGCGGGCATTGGGGGTCACATGGACCGTGGAAGCCATATGGCCGAGCAGTTTCAGAAAGTGCCTGGCCGAGACCCGGGAATGGCTGCGGAAGCGGCTGGCTAGAGCCATGAGCCGTTGTGCCCTATCGAGCGGCAGAAAGGCGCGCGCTTGAAGCGTGTTTAACCGGGCGCCGATGAACTCGAGATCCTGAGAGGGGAGCAAAGTGGACTTTGCGAAGTTTATGACAAAGCCCAGGTACTGGAGCAGAGTCACAGTACGTTGCGTGGCGTGAGTGGCCTCCGTGGAGGACGGAGCTCTGATGAGCCAGTCGTCTAGGTAAGGGAAGACAAAGAGGCCTTGAAGCCGGAGATAAGCCGCCACCACTGCGAGACATTTTGTGAAGACTCGTGGTGCGGAGGATAGATCAAAGGGCAGTACCCTGTACTGGTAATGATTGCCCGCCACCACAAACCTTAGGTATTGTCGGTGGCTTGGGTGGATGAGGATGTGAGTATAGGCATCCTTTAGATCCAAGGAGCATAGCTAATCTCCCTGCTGGAGGTAGGGCAGCAGGATTCCAAGGGTAAGCATTTTGAACTTTTCCCTTTCCAGGAACTTGTTGAGGTTCCGCAAGTCCAGGATGGGTCTGAGGCCTCCAGTACGCTTTGGAATCAGGAAGTACCTGGAATAGAAGCCTTGACCTCTCAGGTGGTGGGGCACCGGCTCCACCGCCTGTTCCTGAAGAAGACTTGCCAACTCTTGAAGGAGTAAGTCCCGGTGAAGAGGGGGTCACAGAGGCTCCCCTGGAAAGTAGGGGGGAGGTACCTGGTGGAAGTGTAGAAGATAGCCCTCTCGGACTATGTGGAGCACCCAGGTATCTGACGTGATGTTGGACCACCTGTGGGCAAAGTGGACCAGCCGGCCTCCCGTGCTGAGAGACACCAGCGGAGGGGGAGAGGCTATGCTGAAAGAGTCAAAAACCCCCACCCTGCGGAGCAGGGGCCGGTGGCGCAGGCTTGGGGGCTTGCTGCCTACGGGACCCGTTACCCCGTCCCTTGGCCTGCTGACCCTGTTGGGGAGCTGCTGAGGCCTGATAATGAGGGTAGTGTTTATAGGCAGCCGCCTTCCTCGGGTAAAAGGGCTTTTTCCCCGAGCCCTTCTTCTTCTGGGAAGGGGCAGAGGTTTTCCTGGAGAGCCGAGTCCTGGTGAGAGTCTCTGTCTCGAGTTGTGCAACCTTCTCGTCCATAGGTTTGCCAAAGAGGTTTTCACCTCTGCAGGGGACATCGACCAACTTGTCCTGCACCCAGGGCTCGAGGTCGGAGGACTGAAGCCAAGCCTGTCGGCGGGCCCCGATGCCGGCTGCGGCTACCCGAGCCGATGCCTCAAAGCCATCGTAGGCTGCTCGAGAGATAAACTTTGAGCACTCCCGAATACCGGTGGACAGGGCCAGGAACCTCCGCAAAGGTTCCTCGGAGAGACCAGCAGAGAATCCGGCTATTTCCTTAGCCAGGTCCCTGAGATACATGCCCATGTAGAGCTGGTAAGTCTGGACCCGACAAGCAAGCATAGAGCCCTGGAAACACTTCTTACCGATGCCATCCAGGCTGCGGGCTTCCCTGCCGGGAGGCACCGAGGAGTGCATCTTCTGGCTCTTGAGCCTATGCATGGCCGATTCCACCACCATGGAATGGTGCGGCAGCTGTGCTTTTTGGAAGCCAGGGCTCTTGCGGACTCGATATATGGCATCGACCCGCTTGCTTAATACCGGCGACGACGCCGGGCTCTCCCACATGCGGAAGAGAAGTCGTTCCAGCATCGGAGGAACCGGTACAGTAAAATGCTCCTTTGCAGGAGAGTCATACTGGAGGGCATCGAGCTCTTCGGCTCGAGGCTCCTCCTCGGGATCCGCAGGGAAGGCCAAGGCCTTGGCCATATCCCTCACGAAGTCCGAGAACCGTGCATCCTCCGGGGGGGACTGTCTCCGAGGTTCGGACTCGGGGGAGTCCGAAGGGATACACCGAGTCCGAAAAGAATCAGGTGACTCTTCCACCTCGGATTCCCAGGCGGACTCCTCGGAGGAGGAGTCGAGCGGCTCAGGCTGGGCGGGCACAGACGCCGTCCGCCCCGATGCCGAGGGAGTCGGCGTCGACGACCTCGGCCCCGAACGGGAGGCCGAAGGGGACCTCGACCGAGGATCGACTCGAGCCCGCATGGACTCGAGGATCGGCTCGGTCTCCGGGGTCGACTTAGAAGTCGACGTCCCGGCGGTCAGGGCAGAAGCGCCAGCGAGGCCAGCGATCAATGCCCGCTGCTGGTCCATGAAGGCAGCCAGGCTGCTCTCCAAGGCCGTCAACCTGAGTCCAAACTCAGGAGACCCAGCAGCCCCCGACTCGGGCCCCGACGGCGTCGGGCCCGACGTCGGACCCCTCAGAGGCGAGTCCACGAGGACAACAGGACTTACGTGAGCAGACGAGTCCATCTCCAGACGAGGCTGTTTGGACGGCCGCTCCAGCTCCAAAGACCCGGGACGGCTATCGGGGCTATGCGACCTGGCCCTCGCGGAGCCAGGAGCGTCCACCGACGCCGTCCTTGCGGGTTTCTTCCTCTGATGATGCTCCCGGGTAGGAGACCCCCTCTCAGAGGAGCTCCGCCGGTGTTCAGAGCCAGATTCCCTGGACACCGACGCCTCTGACGAGGTCCGGGTACGGCTGGGGTCAGAGAAGATTCTCTCCCTCTGATGCTTCCGACTCCGCAAGGATTTGGCGGACATCTTGCCACAGGCTCCACAGATCATTTCTTCATGATCTGGGCCCAGGCAACGGAGGCAGCAATCATGTGTGTCAGTAAGAGACATAAGTTTCTTACACTTAACACACTTTTTAAAGCCACTGGCGGCCATCGGGCGAAAAAGGGCCCCTGCGAGGTCGAACATTCGTGCCGCCAGGGAAAAGTGAAAAAAGTGCGAATTTGTCACTAAGGACAGAAAAAACCGAAAAGAAGGGGAGGCCTCGCAACCGGCGTCGCGAGGCCGGACGGAAAAGGGACCGGCGTCGAACCGAAGAAAATAATAAAATAATAAAGAAAAATCAACTTTGCAGCGGTGACTAGCAGACAGCGTCTGTAGGGCTCCGCGGAAAAAAGAAGACTGGCCAAGATGGCACCTTTGGGCAGGAAGGGGACCGCGCATGCGCGCTGCAATTCCCAAAGGCTTTCTTTGAAAGCTGGGGAAAATTGCTCCGCGAGGGCTCCGTCGGCGCCGACGTCACCCATATGTGAGGACTGACTTCCTGCTTGGTCCTGGAGAAGATAAAGGTCCCGCAAATCAGCCGGCAAGTAGATCCCCAAATATTTAAATCTATCTCCTGCCCATTTTAACGGAAAAGTACCCGGCCACCTTTGGGATATTGTAACATCCAGCGACATGGCCTCAGACTTATCCAAGTTTATTTATTTATTTATTTATTTAACACTTATTTATATACCGCATCTTCCAGCGATCAGTTGCGGTGTACATTTAACAACAATTAACAATGCAGAGCTTGTTTTACATAGAACAGTTATAACTTTTTACAATGAACATCTTAACTTGAACAACAAAGTGTATGTAAAAACTATGCGGAATAGTTCAATAAATCAACTAACACAGATTGTGTAACAATTTAAACTGAAGTACTGTTTCTAACTCAATTTTAACTATATACAAGTGGGGTATTGATGCATTAAGCCTGAGAACCCGCCATATTCTTGGAAAAGCTTCAACAAGGCCGGCAACCCTTCCTCAGGATTCTCAATATGCACTAAAAGGTCGTCAGCAAACGCCGCCACCTGAAATTCGGTCCTCCCCCCTGGAATCCCCCGAAAGTCTATTGATGTTCTAATTCGACATAATAAGGGTTCCAATGTCATTACAAATAGAAGTGGGGAGAGAGGACAGCCCTGTCGGGTACCCTTCTGGATCTTAAATTTTGAGGACATATTGCCATTGACCATGATCGCTCCCCTAGGGTCCGCATACAGCAACCTGACAACTTCCACAAAAAAACCTTGGATTCCCACAGCCTCCAGCACTTGGTACATAAACCCCCAATCTACCCTATCGAACGCCTTTTCTGCGTCAAAACGTATTAACATGGACCATCTGTTATCCTTTCTGCTAGCACACATTGAGGCCAAGATTCGGTGTAGACTATATGCCGCATGTCTACCTCTCACAAAACCTACCTGGTCCCCATGTATTAAGGCCGGCAGAAACTCAGCCAGCCTATCCGCCATTATCTTCGCTATGATTTTAATATCCACATTCAACAACGAAATAGGTCTATAGGAACTTGGGAGGAGTGGATCCCTACCTGGCTTAGATAAGACTGTGACCAAGGCTTTATTCGCCTCATAGGGAAACTTCCCTTTTTGAATCATATCCCCATAATATTCCGTTAAAGGGATCACCACCTTGTCCCCCATTATTTTATAAAACTCCCCCCTTAGGCCATCTATTCCTGGAGCCCTCCCACTCTTTAGATTTTTAATCGCCTTTTGCACCTCCTGCATGGAAATTGGCGCATTCAGCACCTGCAACTGAGCCATCGTCACTCTCGGCAAAGTGCAACCCTGCAGGAAGTCCCTTCCTCCCCGCGATTCCTCACCTTCCACAGCATATAACTTTTGGTAGTAGTCACAAAACACCTGTTCAATTTCCTCCGCTTCCGATTTTAATGTACCATCCTCATGTCTAATTACCCCCACTTGCTTAGGTCCCCCTTCGGCTCGCACCAAAGACGACAATAACTTACCAGCTCGATTCCCATATCTATATAGCTGGTATCTATAGTACATCAGTGACTTTTTAGCCCTTTGACCGAGCAGCAGCTCCAACTCATTTTGCAGTTCCTTCAGCCTAACCCTAGCTTCCCCACTCCTCTGCCTAGCGTGCCATCGTTGCACTTTCGAAAGTTCTTTCTCCAACTGTATTATTCTACTGTTCATTCGCTTACGTTTTTGACTGTGATAACTGATAATTTCCCCTCGCAACACGGTCTTTCCCGCCTCCCAAAAAAGGGTGGGATTGTCCTCATGCTGGGCATTATTCGTTGTATAGTCCCTCCACTTATCTCATAGGTATTTTTCAAACTCCACATCTCCTACTAGATCTAGGGGGTATCTCCAAATCCTCCTTCTACCCTGGTCCCACTGCCGCACCTCCAACACCACCATGGCATGGTCTGAAATTACTGAAGGGCCGATGTCCACCTGAGAGACCCAACTAAACAAGTCCCTTGAAAGGAGAAAGTAGTCGATTCTCGCCCACGTCCCATGAGTCCTAGACAGGTGCGTGTACTCTCTATGCCCTAGGTGAAAGACCCTCCACACATCCAATAATTCATACCCTTCACACAACCCCCGAATACACCGTGCACTCCGCTGATCACGGGTGCCAGGCATCCCCGAGCGATCCATACATTCATCCATCACCGAGTTAAAGTCGCCTCCCAAGAACAATTGATAATTCCCTAAATTGGAAACCATCGTGGACACTTGCCGATAGAACCGAGCCTCATACACATTCAGTGCATAAACCGAGCCTAAAACCACATGCATTCCATTTAGGGCCCCCCAAATAAAGACATACCGTCCCTCTGGGTCTATCTTCACCCGCTCCTCCACCCATCCCGCCGATTTAGCTATCAGAATGGCCACCCCCTTTTTTTTCCCTCCTGCAGGTGCCCCATAAACTTTGCCAAACCATCCTTTACACAACTTGTCATGCTCTACTGACGTTTGGTGTATTTCTTGTAACATTGCTATTTCAACCCATTTTAATCTCAACTGTTGCAGCACCTTATATCTCTTTATGGGAGAGCCCATTCCACAAATGTTCCAGGATCCTATTTTCAAAGCTTTACCCATTTTCTATTAGCCACAACATCATCTTCCGCATGTTATTGATACCTCCACATTGGAATGGACCCCCCCAGCCTAGGGCCCACACCTCAAGCCAAACACCCCCCCTCCAGCACCCAGAGCCTTTCAGCAGCGAAACCCTGACCACCCGCACCAAAAACCCCACTCCTTCTCCCTTTTCCCCCCTACTCCCTCTCCCACCCGCACCCTACCACTTAACTTTCCCCTCCGAAGATCCCTTTCCCCAGCACTCCTCCCACCCCTCCCCCCTACTCGACCTCCATTCCAGTCCCTTCCCAACTGGAACCCCATTCCAATGACATTCAGGTCCACCCCATGTACTCTTAACTAATCCTTCACTCATCCACCCACCGCTTCCCCTTTTCCCCCAGCTTCCCCCCACACTCCACTATATTGACTACTAGCTTGGAGCATCTCACGTCTCCTCCACTCCCTTTTAGCCTGACGTCTCCCCTTCCCGCTTTTCCCCATGCATAATAACATGTTAGCACAATGATGGAAAAGGATAAAAACATTAACACTGGTAACAGTAACTTTACATAGCTTCTCATACTTCCCCCATGCTTTAAACCCTACTTCCTTAACCCAGTGTATGACACTTCACAGGAGCAACACCATTTCCTTATTCCCGCTCTCTTTCACCACCTGCCCTCCCTCTCGCCCCAATTCCATATACATGTCCCACTTTTCATACACCCCATCAAAAAGTCCTCATTCAAACTCTCATCATGTTCCCCTTACTCAAGGAGCAGAGTCTCCACTTAATTGCGCCAAAAATTCTTGAGCCTCTTCAGGGGTGGAAAGATACTTCATGCGCCCTTTGTATTCTACCCGCAACTTCGCCGGATATAGTAGAGCGAAACGCAGGCCCTTGTTTGCTATCTGTCCACACGCTGCAGAGAACGCCCTGCGCTGCTGACTTACTAATAGGGAATAGTCTTGAAAGATCAAGATCTGGTCTGAGTCCCCTGGCTGCTTTCGACGACCGTGAGCTGCCCGCAGAACATCCTCCTTCTGCCAAAACTCCAGGAAGCGTGCAATGACAGCACGTGGCCGACGCACGTTGTCTTGCCATAGGCCCAGCCTGTGTACTCGCTCCAGCTTGATCGGGCCCACCACAGTGTTGGAAAAGTTCTTTACAATCCAGGTCTCCAGAAAACCAGAGTTCACTGTCTGCCACTGTCTCAGCGATTCCCACAAAGCGCAGATTTTTTTTGCCGCTCCCGATTCTCCAGGTCATCGATTTTCTCTCGTTGGTGCTTTACTAGACCCTCCAGGGCCGTCACCCTCGCCTGTAAGGTATGTTGCGTATCCTCCACCTCCGAGATACGTCCCTCATCCTGCTCCATGTGCCCTGTAAAGTTCCCAATGCTCTGGCTGACTTGAGTTAACTGCTCCGCCAAGTGAAAAGGAAGGCTTTTCTTGTACTTAAACCAATCATCTAGCGCACTCACCAAAGCAGCACTCACTTCGGACACCATAGCCTGGTTCTTTTCTATGCCGGGGCTGGCCGGCACATCCTCCGCCATCTTGCCCTCTGGGAACTGACCCTTCTCCTTTCGGGCTGATTTCGAGGCCATAAATCTTGCAGGGGAAACCTGGATTTATTTCCCCGCTCTCTCGTTGCCTCCTCTGCTGCTTTCGGAAGCCGGGTAAGATTACACACTTCATTATGAAGGGAATTGTTGCCGTGGTTAGGGGTAGTTTCCCCAGAGCTGGTCCACTAGCGTCCTACCAGCTTATTGCCACCGGAAGCATCCTTCTTGGTGACTTTAACATTCATGTCGACAACCCCTCTGATCCCCTTGCTTTAAAGCTTCTCTCCCTTACCACCTCACATAACCTTCAACTCTGTTCCACTGCCCTCACTCACCAACATGGTCACTGCCTTGACTTAATTTTCTTCTCTTACTGCTCACCCTCCAATTTCTGTAACTCTATCCTTCCCTTGTCCGATCACCACCTTTTAAGTTTTACTATTCGTCATCCCCTGCCCCAGCCTCGTTCTGTCTGCACTAACCTATTTAGAAACCTCCTTGCTATTGATCCTTCAGCTCTTTCCTCCACTATTTCCTCATCGCTTTCATCCACTCTGCTTTCTAAATCTATTGATGAGGCTGGGACCTCTTATAACACTGCACTCTCCTCTACCCTTGATGCTTTTGCCCCCCTCATCCTACGTCCTGTTAGGCGTTCTTCTCCCGAGCCCTGGCTCTCTTCCACTGCCTATTATCTGCACTCTTGTGCCCGCTCTGCTGAGCGTGCCTGGCTCAAATCCCGTTCTTATCCCGACTATCTCCACTTTAAATTCATGCTCTTCTACTTCCAATCAGCCATTGCACTTTTCAAACAAATCTACTTCATCCATCTGACTAACTCCTTCTCCTCTAATCCTCATCGTCTCTTTAGCACACTCAATTCTCTCCTTAGTGTGCATCCACCCCTGATTCCTCCCTCCCTTCCTGCCCAAACCTTGGCTGACTACTTCCACAACAAAATCCACACGATCACCCTCCAGTTCCCCTCCTCCCCCTCTTCCCCCCTATTTCCCAATTCTCTCCTCCCCCCCTACTTCTGCTTCCCTTTCTTCCTTCCCTATGGTCTCTGATGAGGAAACGTCACTCCTTCTCTCTTCCTCCAAACTTACTTCCTGCTCTTCTGATCCCTTCCCCACTCATCTCCTTAGCTCCATCTTTTCAACTATTGTCCCTTCTATTTCTCATATTCTTAACCTCTCTCTCCCCACTGCAACCTTCCCTTCTGATTTCAAGCACGCTGTGGTTACACCCCTCCTCAAAAAAACCTCACTTGATCCCACCTGTCCTAACTATCGACCCATCTCTCTCCTTCCTTTTATCTCTAAACTACTTGAGCGTGCAGTCTACCACCGTTGTCTTGATTTCCTCTCCTCTCTTGCCCTCTTGGATCCTTTACAATCCGGCTTCCGTCCTCTACACTCCACTGAAACAGCTCTTACTAAGGTCTCTAATGATTTGTTCCTGGCTAAGTCCAAAGGCTTCTACTCTGTCCTCATTCTTCTCGATCTATCTGCTGCCTTTGACACTGTTGACCATAACTTTCTTCTTATCACCCTGTCCTCACTTGGTTTCAAAGACTCTGTACTATCTTGGTTCTCCTCCTATCTCTCCCATCACTCTTTCAGTGTGTGCTTCGGTGGCTCCTCCTCTTCTTCAACCCCACTACCTGTAGGTGTTCCTCAGGTTTCCGTCTTAGGTCTGCTCCTCTTTTCTCTCTATGCCCAACCCTTGGTGCCCTTATCTCTTCCCATGGCTTTCACTATCATCTCTATGCCGACAACTCTCAAATCTATCTTTCTGCACCTGTTATCTCTCCTGAAATCCAGTCTAAGATCTCACTCTGACATTGCTACCTGGATGTCCCACTGCCACTTAAAACTGAACATGGCCAAAACTGAACTCCTTATCTTTCCCCCGTATGCCTCTCCTCCTCTTTCCCCTTTCTCTCTCTCTGTGGATAACTCTGTAATCCTCCCTGTCTCCTCGGCACGTAACCTTGGTGTTAGTTTTGATTCCTCTCTTTCTTTCTCTCCACATATCCAGCTCATTGCTAAAACATGCCATTTCTTTCTATACAATATCTGCAAAATTCGCCCTTTCCTCTCTGTTGATACCACTAAGATGATTGTCCACTCCTTAATCACTTCTCGTCTTGATTATTGTAATCTTCTCCTTGCCGGCCTCCCTGCGAGCCACCTCTTTCCTCTTCAATCAATTCAACACTCCGCTGCTCAACTTATTTTCTGCCAGTCTCGCTTTTCCCACATCACTCCTCTCCTCATCTCACTTCATTGGCTTCCCATCCGCCTCCGTATCCAATTTAAACTTCTCCTCCTAACCTATAAATGTATTCACTCTTCTGCCTCCCCAGTACCTTTCGTCTCTTATCTCTCCTTACACCCCCTCTTGGTTACTTCGCTCTTCTAATAGTCTTCGTTTATGTGTGCCCTTTACTCGTACTGCCAATTCCAGACTTCGCACCTTCCAACTGGCAGCATCCTTTGCTTGGAATAGTCTTCCTATCTCTGTGCGCCAGGCGTCCTCCCTGCCCATTTTCGTCCAGACTCAAATCCCACCTCTTCACTACTGCTTTTTGTTCCTGTCTTGCCCTATCTTGATCTCTCCATCAACTTTTGTTTACTTTGTCCTGTAAATTTTGTTATTTGTATTTTGTAACTTATTTTGTTTTCTGTCTTATTAGATTGTGAGCTCTGATGAGCAGGGACTGTCTCTCTTGTATGTTTGTACAGCGCTTCATATGTTGCAGCGCTATATAAGTGTTTATTAATACTAATAATACTAATAATAGAAATTATATAAATTATATAAATAATAATAGAAATAAGAGCATTAAATGATGTAAAGGAACTCCGCAAGAAATTAAAAACATATCTGTTCATCTCCCACTTCGGCACACTAGAAAATACTTTACCCATAACAGGAGATGGTTAATTGAGGTCTCAGGGAATGCTAAATTCAACTCTCTCAGACAAACCACAATTTAAAAAATGATTTAATAACTATCTGTAGGACTTGTAAATAGTTGTATGTAAATAGTTTTAGAATGTTCATTTAACCATGTTCAATGTAATAGCAAAACTTGTACTTAGTTTACCAATGTTTTATGTAAAACAGACCTGCTTTTCTGTTTATTACTCGTTCATTGTAAACCGCACCTGATCTGTGGAAGGTAGCGGTATATAAGCGACTGTTAAATAAAATAAAATAAATAAATAAATATATGTCTCCATGCCTGGTCATGCCCCTATTCTGTCCCCTCCCGCCCATGTTCTGAGATCCTCATGTAAGTGCAGGGCTGCGAAGGTTTGGAATACGGTTTTACACGTTTTCACGAGAAAAATGTCTTTCCCACACATCCATGAGGCTTATTCGTGTTTCAGAATGACCCCCATACTGTATGCATGTCTATTTGCATGCATTCTGCAGGTTTACTTTATAAAGGCACATAGGCACCTATGTTGCGTTCATAAAATAAGCATGAAAATGGCACATTTTTCACACTTTTAGTTGGCACCCTGTTCAGTCCAGTTTTAGGAATAGGCAACCTAGACAACTTTCTAGGGCACCAAATTTTTGAAGGCACCGCCCTGGTCTATGTTAAGACCATGTGCATTTGCTGCTTCAGAGGGATGCAAAGAGGGGTACAACTGTGGCAGTATGTCCTTCCTCTGCTTCTCCCCTGGCACTCCAAACTTTGGTATCTCTGATACCCCCCATCCTCTTGGGATCCACTATCTGGAATTGCCTATGGGCACCAAAATTGTAAATCTGACCCTGGCCTTGTTATAAAATTTCCCTCAGTTCCATGCAGAGCATCTTGTTAATTCAGAATACAGCCAAAATCCTCATCTTCCGGAAGTCTGCATCGGAGGGGGCGGAAGCGGCAATTAATAAAAGAATGAAACCACGGTGCAGTGACAGAGCCCTATGGTAAATGCTGTGCCACGGTTTGTAGCCATTGCTGCTGCTGCTGGCCCCAGAGAGGGGCAGCAGCAGTGGCAATTAGTGCCCTAGGAGGGCCGGAGCTCTAGCTGACCGCCTAGGGTACCTGGATGTGCAGTCTTGGCGAAGTGCAGGCAGAGTTCACATGTAAACGCATAGATTATAGAATACCTTAATCTATGGTTTCTTTTCTTAATGAGGTTGAAAAAAAATTGATTTTGAAGAAGTATTTTCGATTGAAAGATGCTCTTTTCTGTGGTGATATAATTCAGCTTTTCCCCAACATATCTAAGGCAACCCAAGTGAAAAGGAAAGCTTTTCTTGTACTTAAACCCCATGTAATAAGTTTGGTTCTTTTTATTTAAGATTTCCATGTAAATGTATTGTTACTCTACAAGGGGTAAGATATGTGTTTCAGGATCCTACTCACTTGGAGCGTTTGCTTACAGATAAAGACGCAACCCCACCTGCGGATTGGTAGTTAGTTGAAGGTTAATTAGGGTCATTGATTTCTCTGGCTCTGTCTTGGAGCAGAAGTAGTCTACAGTTAGCTCTAAGACCTTGCCTCTTTATTTTCCTTAAAATGTATTGGTATATACTATTTGGTTAATATGCTCCCTTGATGTGGGCTAACATCAGTCCTCCATACTTTTATTTGTTGTTTTTTTTCTTGTGGTTTATTTCTTTTTTCCTGTATGGCAGATTGTTTATGTTCATGGTTTTGTTTCTGAACTGTAATGTTTTATAATGCATATAAAAAAAAAAGAATATCTTAAATGAATGTACATCTGTCAAATAGCCGTAAACATTTATATCTGCTCACAAGCAGGTGCAAGTGATCATACTTATATTCAAGGTGTGATCTTTGCCACTTATGCTAGTATTTTATGAACACAAGTAGATGCTCTCCTGTCTTTATAAAATAGCTCCATGATGCACTGGTACAAAATTGCTCTGCAAACATATAAGTGTCGACTCTTTTACATGGAAGTTGCTAAATCACCAGTTGCACATATACTGTATAGATGTTGGTACTTATACATAGAAGCTGCCGGGCAATGTCGCTCTTCTTTCCCATGTATACCTTTTGAAAATTGCTGCTCCTCCATCCTTATAAGTATTTTACAAAATGCTCTGGGCTTGATTCTGTCCCAGACGTAGATTTCCTTTGTATGTCCGGACTGAGCCGGACGTACATAGAAGATCGCGATACTGATCCCGTGGGGCATATCTAGCTCCACGGGATCAGAATCGCAAAAAGGCATGTACTTGTAGGCTAGGACCGCGATCAGTCCCAGCCTGCATGTACATTCCCTGCCTGACTAATTCAGTCAGGGCATTTATGTTTATGTTTATTTATTTGATATACCACCCTACTTTAGCAATCAGAGCGGTTTACAATTCACAAACAGTTAGAAACAGGCACAAGGCCAGAAAGGAGGGAAGGAAGTTACAATTGTTGATAGGATAGTATGAGAGAAAGGATACAGGACTATATGTAGGGGACAGGATCAGACAAAAGGGGAGGGAAGGTCATAGGCCAAGGAAAAGAGGTGGGTTTTTAGGTCATGCTTGAAGGTGGTATGATGGGGTTCTAACTGGAAGAAGGTGGGGAGTGAATTCCAAAGTGCGGGGCCGATGAAAAAGAAAGCAGAGGAGCGGGTGGATTGAAGGTGAGTGAGGGAGGGGGAAGGGAGATTAAGGCAGTTGAGGTGGAAAGAGCGGGGGGTGTATCTAGGGGTGTGGAATGTAATGAGGTCTGCCAGGTATTGTGGAGTACTAGTATGAAGAGCTCTGTGAACTAGATAAACTTAATAGTAGCAAATCACCTGGACCGGATGGTATACATCCAAGAGTGTTGAAAGAACTGAAATATGAGATTGCAGACCTGCTATTAGTAATCTGTGAACTTTCATTACAATCATCTGTAATACCTGAAGATTGGAGGATCGCCAATGTAACGCCAATTTTTAAAAAGGGTTCCAGGGGTGATCCGGGAAATTACAGACCGGTGAGCCTGACATCAGTACCAGGGAAAATGGTAGAAACCATCATAAAGAACAAAATTACATAGCATGTAGATAGTCATGGCCTAATGGGAGACAGCCAACATGGCTTTAAACAAGGAAGATCTTGTCTTACTAATCTGATATGTTTTTTTGAAGCTGTGAATAAACAGGTAAAAACACAGGAGAAGAAGGTATCCGCAAGAACAAGCCAAGCCAAAAGCGGAACACCAAGGACCAGGCCTACACGCAGGTGTGATAATAAGCAGACACAATTTATTAAAGGACCCAACTAAAATGTTTCGGCCTGAGGCCTTCTTCAGGGGTCTAAAAACAAAATAAAACATACATATTAAAATATATACAAACGCTTGGACATCACACCTGCGTGTAGGCCTGGTCCTTGGTGTTCCTCTTTTGGTTTGGCTTGTGAATGAACAGGTAGACAAAGGTGAGTCAGTTGATATAGTGTATCTGGACTTTCAGAAAGCCTTTGACAGGGTCCCTCATCAGAGACTTTTGGCAAAACTAAAAAGTCATGGGATAGGAGGCAGTGTACTATTGTGGATCGGGAACTGGTTAAAAGATAGAAAGCAGAGGGTAGGGCTAAATGGCCAATTTTCCCAATGGAAAAAGGTGAATAGTGGAGTACCCCAGGGATCTGTACTGGGTCCGCTACTTTTTGACATATTCATAAATGACCTGGAAAAGGGAATAACTAGTGAGGTTATCAAATTTGCAGACGACACAAAACTGTTTGTGGTCTTCATTATAAAGCATATGAGGACAGACTGAAGGATCTTAATATGTACACCTTAGAGGAAAGGCGGGATAGAGGTGATATGATTGAGATGTTTAAATACCTCCGTGGCATAAATGTTCAGGGAGAGAGCTTCTTTCAATGAAAGCAAGTTCTGCTACGAGGGGACATGGGATGAGGGTGAAGGGAGATAGATTCAGGAGTGATATGCGGAAATATTTCTTTACGGAAAGAGTAGTGGATCCGTGGAATAGTCTCCAGTGGAGGTGGTAGAGATGAGGACAGTAACTGAATTCAAAAAAGCATGGGACAAACACAGAGGATCTCTAAAGGTAAAAAGGGGACTGTTGTAGTTGTTATGGAAGGACAGACTAGATAGGCCATGTGGTCTTTTTCTGTCGTTATATTTCTATGTTTAAAGTTGTTAAAACCCAAAAGGACTGTGGAAAACTTCAGGAGGATCTGGATAAATTGGAAGACTGGGCATCCAAATGGCAGATGAAATTTATTGTGGACAAGTGCAAAGTTATGCGCCTAGGAAAGAACAACCCACACTATGGTTACACGATGCAAGGTTCCACATTGGGAACCACCACCCAGGAAAAAGATTTAGGAGTCATCGTGGATAACATGTTAAAACCCTCCGCCCAGTGTGTAGCGACGGCCAAGAAAGCAAATAGAATGCTAGATATCATAAGGAAAGGAATGGAAAATAAAACAAAGGATATTATAATGCCTCTGTATCGTTCCATGGTACGACCGCACCTTGAATATTGTGTACAATTCTGGTCACCGTATCTTAAAAAGGATATAGCGTTATTAGAAAAGGTACAGAGAAGAGCCACCAAAATGGTAAAGGGGATGGAAGGCTACTCCTATGAAGAGAGGCTACAAAGGTTAGGGCTCTTCAACCTGGAAAAGAGACAGCTGAGGGGAGATATGATAGAGGTCTATAAATTAATGAATGGAGTGGAACGGGTAAACGTAGATCAATTGTTTACGCTATCAGAATATAGAAAGACTAGGGGACATGTAATGAAGCTACAGGTTAAACTATCTAAGACGAATAAGAGAAAATATTTTTTCACTCAACGTGTAATCAAACTCTGGAATTTGTTACCGGAGAATGTAGTCAGAGCTGTTAGTGTAGCTGGGTTTAAAAAAGGTTTGGACAAGTTCCTGGAGGAAAGGTCCATAAACCATTATTAAAAAGGGACCCAGGATATCAATGCTTGACCCACTACAAACATTGTGGAACCTGTGTCTTTTGGGGATACTGCTACATACGTATGACCTAGATTGGCCACTGTTGGAAACAGGATACTGGGCTTGATGGACCTTGGTCTGACCCAGTATGGCATATCTTATGTTCTTATGTTAGAGTAAGTAACTTAAACTGAGTGTGAAAGGAGACAGGTAACCAGTGTAGACTGTAATGGGGAAGACCCGTCCCTTGATATGGAGCTAGATGAAACTGAGGAGGTTACGTCAGATTCTGACAGGCAAGCAAAACACATGGCTACAGGTTGCCAGGGGAGATGTAAACAAACTCAGTCACGAGTGCAGTAGCCCCGCCCAAGCTACAAATTATCCCCGTGCTCTGAGCTCAATAGTAGACACCTGGGTGGGGGAGGGGCGAAGCTAAGCCCTAAGGGAAAGGAAGATAAAAAACACTCATTTGAATCAGGAACAGGAAGAAGGGGGACAAGAGAGAGAACAGGAACAAGCGGAGGCTCGAGAATAAGCCCGGGAACAAGAACAGGAACAGGCGTAAGAGAAGGAAGGAGAGAGAGGGTGCAGAGGAGCAGAGCCATCAGCAGGTTTGAGAGCAGAGAAGCTGAATCTGACTCAAGCAGCCCCAAGGACAGAGCAGAGAATGCTCCAGCTAGGGAGTTACAGAGAGGCCAAGCCCAAAGATCACAGGGAAGCAACTTTCGGTTAAAGCCTTATACTGAGGGCCATTGGAGAGAGAAGCCATCCAAAAGGTCAGTTTGGGAGTGCCCAGAAACTCCGGTGAGAGAGAGGTACAGGCCTATGGACTTTGATAATGCTGAAAGAGCACTGCTAAGGAAACCTATTAGGCAGAAGCCTGAAGGTAAGCCCTTTAGAAGGGATAAGGAGAAAACTAGAGATACAAGTTTTCTCTGGGATTGCCAGGCTCTCCAGGACTCTCTCAGTAATAATGATACCCGTTTTAAAGCTCTGTGTGATTGTGTTCCTACGTACCCAGTGGGGGAAGGGCTGGAAGATATGCAAATAGAATCTGTAGATGAAAGTGTAATTGGTGAACCCATGGATTGTACACTGTCCATAGCAGATAACATAGAGTCTCTGCGCTGACTTGGATATACAAAGCTATATGCACAGCATTGAAAGCAAAGTAAACCTTCGTGCCTTTAAAAGGAACTGTTTTTGGAATCCTGTGTTAAAGGATGGTGTGTTGAAAAGCTAGAAGAAAAAGAAGCTATTTTTCTTCTCTTCCTGAGTTAATTTCCTTATGCCAGAAAGTATGGATATTTTGTCTTAAGTTTTGTGCTTACCAATCCCCCGGGAAGGGGAAATAAAACCTCATTTGCTTTAAAACCACTCGATTACATCTATTTCTGTGCTTGGAGAGTGTGTGGGACTACGTCACCCAGAAGGCAGTGCACTACTACGCCTGCATTGCCCCACTTCCCAGCCCAGGATATTCACCAGCTTGGCCCTACTCTGCATGCCTTAGGACCCAGGGTAGACCACTGGTGACAAGACGAAAGAGGAGAGGTGTTACGTGATCTCGTTGGGAGGAGAAGGTGATAAGGCGGGCAGCAGTGTTTTGAAATCTTTGTAATCTACTTAATTGTGATTTGGAGAGGCCAGTGAAGACAGAGTTAGAGAAGTCAAGTCAACTCGCGACATGACCAGTGGCAGTAGCAGAGAAGCCGCGGATCCATTTAAAAGCCACGATGCCGGCTGCCTACAAAAAGAGTTAATTCCTTGCAGCCTGATCCTTGATACGGCCTCCTTAGGCCAGGGTCAGGCTGTAGGGAATTAACTCTGCCCCCCCCCCAGCCCCATCCGTGCCCCAATGATGAAAATAAATGATGTCCAGGGAAGTTATTCCATCCAGGGGGTGGAATAAATTCCCTGGCCATTTCGCCGGCCCTGGATGTACAGGGCTGACATTAGAATTGGCCCTGTACGTCCAGGGCTGGTGACCACCCACTGCCCGCCCACTCTCTGCCCGCAGACCGCCTCTTCCCCGCCCCCGACTAACTTCCCCACACAACTAGCGAGGAAGTGCCGCCATGAATAGAGGGAATCGATGTCCCATTGGGATGTCCATCCTCGCTATTCTTGGTTCAGAATGACCCCGTCTGAGTTCAGCAAAGGCTTTTTCAAACTACCAGGGAAACTGTGACTGTCTCTACCTGGACATTCCAATTCCTCCCTCAATGTGCTATGCAAAATGGGATTCAGTTTTTATTGTTCTATTAGCAAGCCACACAGTTTTTCTTTATTAAAATGTTTTTTCAAGATTTATATTTATTGTTTTCTTAATAAAGCAAGTGTAGTTAACAAAACAATTCATCAACGTAAGAAATCTAAAGCAGAAATAAAATGCCAAGTGGAGAAGGAAAATCCATTGCTGGAGATGTGTTGTACATTGTAGAGGATACTTGTCTAAACTCCCACATAGTTAACATGTTTTTCTACATGAATTTCATACCTATTTTATACAATGAGCACATGCATGCATGACTTTATAAAACAGGCACAAAAGGTCAAAAGTGTGGGTTAATTTAAGGCGTCATCATTTATAAACAGAGAATCAAAGAACCATGATGGCAGAAAGAGACCGCATTGTCTATCTAGTCTGCCCTTCCATATCAAGCGTAGTTACTCACCTGTAACAGGTGTTCTCCAGGAGCAGCAGGAATCAGTCCTCACATATGGATGACGTCGGCGCCGACGGAGCCCTCGCGGAGCAATTTTCCCCAGCTTTCAAAGAAAGCCTTTGGGAATTGCAGCGCGCATGCGCGGTCTCCTTCCCGCCCAAGGGTGCCATCTTAGCCAGTCTGATGACATAGCTAAAAGACAGCATAAAAATTTGCAAAAAAACTTAAGCAGATGATTGCAACTCCAAGGGGAGGAGGGAGGGTTGTGAGGACTGATTCCTGCTGCTCCTGGAGAACACCTGTTACAGGTGAGTAACTACGCTTTCTCCAGGACCAAGCAGGAAGTCAGTCCTCACATATGGGACTCCCAAGCTTAAGGCTACCGGAGACCCTAAGCACAAAAATGAGCTCCCTCTAGCTCAGCGGCACAGAAGGAAGGAATCTTCACTGAATTATTACCCACCGGTAGCCCACATCCGGGATGGAGGGTAGGAGTTGCTCAAACCTCGAAGAGATTTCGGAGGACTGCCTGTCCGAAAGCACTGTCCCTGCGGGACTCCCTCTCGAGACAGTAATGGACCGCAAAAGTCTGGCTCGAAGACCAAGTAGCGGCCCGGCAGATGTCTGCCAGCGGAACAGAGCGGAGGTAAGCCACTGACGTAGCCTTCGCCCGAACACAATGAGCCGTGACTCGACTTTCTAACGAGAGTCCGGCTGCCCCATAAGCCCAAGCGATACAGTCAGCAACCCAGATGGACAGAGTACGCTTGGAGACCGGGAGCCCCAATTTATTGGGGTCAAAAGACACAAAAAGCTGAGCAGCTTTACGGTGCTCCCGCGTACGGTCAAGGTAGAAGTTCAATGCTCTTCTACAGTCCAGGGTATGTAGGACCATTTCAGCTCGGCTGGAGTGTGGTCTGGGAAAGAAGGTCGGAAGTACCACCTCCTGATTGATGTGAAAAGGGGAGACCACTTTTGGAAGAAATTTTGGGTGAGTCCGTAGGACTACCCTATTTTTGTAGAACCGAGTGTAAGGGGGATCAGACACGAGGGCCTGAAATTCACTTACGCGTCGAGCGGAAGTGAGGGCTATCAGGAACAATGTTTTCCAAGAAAGAAAACGGAGAGAACAGGTAGCCATAGGTTCAAAAGGCGGACAGGTGATCCGCTGTAAAACCACATTCAGATCCCAGTCAAGCGCTGGCGGGCGCAGAGGTGGTTTAAGTAGAAGGAGACCTCGGAGAAACCTCGCTACGAGAGGGTCGCTGGAAAGAGGTCTGCCGTCCACACCGGCACATGATGTGCTGAAAGAGCACTGAGGTGAACTTTGACGGAGTTGGACTTAAGTCCCAGATTAGAGAGGTAGAGCAAGTACTGCAAGATCACCGACACCGAGCAGGAGAAGGGATCCTGAGACTGTTGGGTACACCAAACGGAAAAGCGACGCCATTTAAGGGCGTAGCATTTGCGGGTAGAAGGTCGCCGAGAAGCTAGGACGACCTCTTCCACCTCTGCCGGCAGGAGAAGGGGAGCAAGGACTACCCTCTCAGCAGCCAGGCCATTAGATTGAGAGATCTGAGATTGGGGTGTAGCAGAGACCCCTGATCCTGAGTGAGGAGATCCGGTTGAAACCCCAGAGGGAATGGATCCTCCACCGCTAATTGCAGCAGGAGTGGAAACCACGGCTGTCTGGGCCAGCGAGGAGCGATCAGGATCATGGAAGCTTTGTCTCGGAGAACCTTGAAAAGAGTTCGAGAGACTAGCGGGATGGGAGGAAAAGCATACAGAAGGCTCTCCGACCATGAGAGTAGAAAAGCATCCGCCGCAACTCGAAGGGGATGTGGCTGACGAGAGCAGAAGCGAGGAAGTTGCCGGTTGAGAGGACTGGCAAAGAGATCCATCGTGGGGAGGCCCCACCTTAGAAAGAGCTTCTGAACTACCAAGGGATCCAGGCGCCACTCGTGCGGCTGGAGGATCCTGCTGAGTTTGTCCGCCAGGCAATTTTCTTGGCCTGGGAGATAAACTGCCTTGAGAAGGATGCCGTGACTGACGGCCCAAGAGCAGAGCTTCTGAGCCTTGCGGCAGAGAAGGAAGGAGCCCGTGTCCCCCTGTTTGTTCACGTAGAACATGGCCACTTGATTGTCCGTCTGGACAAGGACGGACTGGTGAGAAGTCAGGTGGGAGAAAGCCCTGAGCGCCAGACGAATTGCTCTGAGCTCCAGGAAGTTGATCTGTTGAGCAGACTCCCACGCGGTCCAAAGACCCTGAGTACATGCCCCTTGGCAATGTGCTCCCCAACCCAGGAGGGACGCATCTGTCGTCAGCACTTGAGCCGGCTGAGGTGACTGAAAAGGCATGCCGAGTACCAGGTTCGGCCGATGAAGCCACCACTGGAGAGAAGAGGCCAGCGGCTCGGAGATGCGCACCAAGTCGGCTAGACCGCCGGTGGCTTGCTGCCACTGCTTGCGAAGGCACCATTGAGCAGGCCGCATATTCAGGCGGGCATTGGGGGTCACATGGACGGTGGAAGCCATATGGCCGAGCAGTCTTAGGAAGCGCCTGGCGGAGACCAGGGACTGGCTGCGAAAACGGCCGGCTAGGTCCATGAGCCGTTGAGCCCTGTCGAGAGGCAGGAAAGCTCGCGCCTGAGGAGTGTGCAGTCTTGCGCCGATGAACTCGAGATCCTGTGAGGGGAGCAAAGTGGACTTTGCGAAGTTTATGACAAAGCCCAAGTACTGCAGAAGGGTCACCGTGCGGTGCGTGGCGTTGGTGACCTCCGGAGCGGACGCTGCTCTGATGAGCCAGTCGTCGAGGTACGGAAAGACATAGAGGCCGTGAAGCCGGAGATGGGCCGCCACCACCGCGAGACATTTTGTGAAGACTCGCGGTGCGGAGGACAGGCCAAAGGGCAGTACTCTGTACTGGTAATGATTTCCTGCCACCACAAACCGTAGGTATTGGCGGTGGCTCGGGTGGATGAGGATGTGCGTGTAGGCATCCTTTAGATCCAAGGAGCATAGCCAATCTCCCTGCTGGAGGTAGGGCAGAAGGATTCCAAGGGTAAGCATTTTGAACTTTTCTCGCACGAGGAACTTGTTGAGGTTGCGCAAGTCCAGGATGGGTCTGAGGCCTCCTGTTCTTTTTGGTATTAGAAAATACCTGGAATAAAAGCCTTGACCTCTCAGGTGGTGGGGCACCGGTTCCACAGCCTGTTCCTGTAGGAGACTTGCTAACTCCTGAAGGAGTAAGTCCCTGTGCAGAGGGAGTCGTGGAGGTTCTCCCGGAAAATAAGAGGGAGGAACCTGATGGAAGTGGAGAAGATAGCCTTCTCGTACGACCTGAAGCACCCAGGCATCGGAAGTGATGTTGGACCACCTGTGGGCGAAGTGAACCAGCCGGCCTCCGGTGCTGGGAGGAGCCAGCGGAGGGGGAGAGGCTATGCTGATGTAGTCAAAAACCCCCACCCTGCTGAGCAGGGGCTGGTGGTGCAGGCTTGGGGGTTTGCTGCCTACGGGACCCGTTACCCCGTCCCTTGGCCTGCTGGCCCAGTTGGGGAGCTGCGGAGGCCTGATATTGAGGGTAGTGTTTATAGGCAGCCGCCTTTCTCGGGTAAAAGGACTTCTTTCCTGAGCCCTTCTTTTTCTGGGAAGGGGCGGAGGTCTTTCTAGAAAGCCTAGTCCTGGTGAGAGTCTCCGTCTCGATCTGTGCAGCCTTTTCCGCCATGGGCTTGCCAAAGAGGTTCTCACCTCGGCAGGGGACATCGACCAACTTGTCCTGCACCCAGGGTTCAAGGTCAGACGACTGAAGCCAAGCCTGTCGGCGGGCACCGATGCCGGCTGCGGCCACTCGAGCCGATGCTTCAAAGCCATCATAGGCTGCTCGGGACATGAATTTGGAGCATTCCCGAATACCAATTGTTAAGGCCAGGAACCTCCGCAAAGGTTCCTCGGACAATCCAGCGGAGAATCCGGCTAGCTCTTTAGCCAGGTCTCGGAGATACATGCCCATGTATAGCTGGTAGGTCTGGACACGACAAGCAAGCATAGAGCCCTGGAAACACTTCTTACCAAGGCCATCCAGGTTACGGGCCTCCCTGCCAGGAGGCACCGAGGAGTGCATCTTTTGGCTCTTAAGCCTATGCATGGCCGATTCCACTACCATGGAATGGTGTGGTAGCTGTGCTTTTTGGAAGCCAGGACTCTTGCGGACTCGATAGATGGAATCGACCCGCTTGCTTAAGACCGGCGAGGAGGCCGGACTCTCCCACATGCGGAAGAGTAGTCGTTCCAGCATGGGAGGAACCGGTACAGTAAAGTGTTCCCTGGCGGGAAAGTCATAATGGAGGGTGTCGAGCTCTTCGGCTCGAGGCTCCTCCTCGGGATCCGCAGGGAAGGCCAAAGCCTTGGCCATATCCCTGACGAAGTCCGAGAACCGGGCATCCTCCGGAGGGGACTGCTTCCGAGGTTCGGACTCAGGCGAGTCCGAGGGGACACACCGAGTCCGAAAGGAATCAGGTGACTCTTCCTCTTCCGATTCCCAGACCGACTCCGAGGAGGAATCGGTGGGGTCGGCTCGGGCGGGCGCAGACGTCGGCCGCCCCGACACCGAGGGAGTCGGCGTCGACGACCTCGGTCCCGAACGGGAGGCCGAGGGTGACCTCGACCGAGGATCGACTCGAGTTCGCATGGACTCGAGGATCGGCTCGGTCTCCGGGGTCGACTTAGACGTCGACGTCCCGGCGGTCGGGGCAGCGGCGCCAGCGAGGCTAGCGATCAGTGCCCGCTGCTGGTCCATGAAGGCAGACAGTCTGCTCTCCAAGGCCGTCAACCTGAGTCCGACCTCAGGTGACCCAGCAGCCCCCGACTCGGGCCCCGACGGCGTCGGGCCCGACGTCGGCAGTCTCGGAGGCGAGTCCAGGAGGACTACAGGACTTACCCGAGCAGGCAACTCCGACTCCAGGCGAGGTCGCTTCGGGAGGTGCTCCTTCTCCAAGGACCCGGGACGGCTATCGGGGCTATGCGACCTGGCCCTCGCGGAGCCAGGAGCGTCCACCGACGCCGCCCTCGCGGGTTTCGCCTTCCGTCGATGGTCCCCGGAGGGAGAACCCCTGTCGGAGGAGCTTCGGCGATGGTCAGAGCTGGAACCTCTGGACGCCGAAGCCTCCGACGAGGTCCGGGTACGGCTGGGGTCAGCGAAGATTCTATCCCGCTGGTGCCGCCGACTTCTCAACGCTTTGGAGGACATTTTGCCACAGGCCCCACAGATCATTTCTTCATGATCCGGGCCCAGGCAGCGGAGGCAATTATCGTGTGTGTCAGTGAGTGACATATTTCTGTCACACTGACCACACCGCTTGAAACCACTGGCAGCCATCGGGGGAAAAAGGGCCCCTGCAAGGTCAAAGGACCGGGCTGCCAGCGAAAAACCGAAAACGAAACTGAGTAAAATAAGAAAAACCGAAAAATAAGAGAAAGACTCGTGACGGCGTCGCGAGTCCGGGCAGGAAAAAGACCAGCGTCGAACCGAAGGAAAAAAGAGAAATATATTATAAAAATCAACTTTTTCGCGGGGACACGACGGGTACGTCTGTAGGGCTCCGCGGAAAAAAGAAGACTGGCTAAGATGGCACCCTTGGGCGGGAAGGAGACCGCGCATGCGCGCTGCAATTCCCAAAGGCTTTCTTTGAAAGCTGGGGAAAATTGCTCCGCGAGGGCTCCGTCGGCGCCGACGTCACCCATATGTGAGGACTGACTTCCTGCTTGGTCCTGGAGAAACAATAGTCCCCTTTTTTCCTTCAGAGATCTTCTGTGTTTGTCCCATGCTTTTTTGAATTCAGATACTGTCCTAATCTCTACTGCCTCCACTGGGAGACTATTCCACGCATCTACCACTCATTCCATAAAGAAATATTTCCACATATTACTCCTGAGTCTACCCACTTTCACCCTCATCCTATGTCCACTCGTAGCAGAGCTTGCTTTCAATTGAAAGAGACTCTCCTTTTGTACATTTATGCCATTCATACTTCCTATGGTCAATTTATCACTACTCCAAGGTTACCTCCCACCCACCCTTAAACAAGTACAAATCAGACCAATCCTGAAGAATAATACACTTGACAAAACCTCCCCAAAATCTTACCGACCTATCTCAAGTATACCATTCTTAGCAAAAGTCATCGAAAAAACTGTACAAATACAAACACAAGAATTTCTTGACTCATCCTACCCGCTAGATGACCAACAATATGGATTTCGCCCCAAGCATGGAGTTGAAACACTCCTGACTGTTTTTACCGATACACTACTAAGAGGAATAGACAACCACAAAAAAGCTTTTATCCTCTTATTTATTGACATATCAGCCGCTTTCGATAGTGTTAACCATTCAATAATGCTTAACTACTTAAGACACATAGGAATATACTCTACAGTTCACAAATGGTTCACCTCTTATCTGAGCAATAGAACGCAAAATGTTAGAATAAGCAATCAAACTTCTGAATCATATAAATTTGAAACAGGATTACCACAAGGCTCAGCGCTTTCAGCTCTACTATTTAATATATACATAAAACCAGTTTGCAATATCTTTAAGAAATATGGTGTACTCTATCATCTATATGCAGATGATATTATGATGTACATCCCATTCACTATCCCTAACATACCGTTGCAACTCCTTTCGGATTGTTTTAATGAAATAACATTATGGCTAAATGCCCACAATCTCCTAATAAACCATTCAAAAACTGAAGTGCTAATAGTCACCAAAAACCAAGATTATACCCCACCAACACATATAACACTTCAAAACCAAGAAATTAAAATAAAGAATGAAGTGAGATACTTAGGAGTCATTTTAGACAAACATCTCACTCTAGATACCCATATCAGAAATACCACAAAGAAAATTTACTACAAACTTAAAATACTTAAACAACTTAGACCTCTTGTTTACATACATGATTTTATCAGTATAATCCAAGCCACTATAACCCCCCACTTTGATTTTGCGAACCTTATATTATTAGGTACATCAAAACAAAACATCAAAAGACTGCAACTCGCACAAAACTCAGCAGCTAGGATAATAACAAAAACACACTCTCATCAACATATAACACCAATTCTAGCATCCCTTCACTGGCTTCCAATTCAAAACCGAATAACATATAAAACACTAATAACAGTATTTAAATCACTATTTGATTTGACACCATCTACTTTAAGTAACTTAATTACCAAAGAACATCCAAAACCTACTCAAAGAAAAAATCAACTAAACAAACTTAAAACCCCCATAGATTTCATAAAAACAAATAAATCAACAAACAACAGAGCGTTCTCACATGCAGCCCCAACAGCCTGGAATTCCCTCCCTGTTGAACTAAGAATATTAACAGAGATTAATGAATTCCGAAAAAAACTGAAAACACACCTCTTTACAATGCACTACAACACTATAGAACAGCCATCAAAAGAATTAGACAAAGGCTAAACAGTTTTATCTACATCTCACTATAACAGAAAACAAAAACCTGCCCTATCTGCATCTGTACTACTCATAATGATTATATCCCACATAACTTGTATATGTATTTAATAATATAATGTTAATGTACATAATGTATATAGTGTTGCACTGTTCAGTGCTATCTGTTCAACATTTCTGTTTACTGTACATTGGTTATAGTTATATGACGTTATATGTAAAACAAATCCATGATTTGTTGCCTGTTGTTATTTGTGAACCGCAGCTGATCTTAGGAAGCTGCGGTATATAAGAGATTGTTAAATAAATAAATAAATAAATAAATAAATAATGGAGGTATTTAAACATCTCTATCTTATCTCCTCCGACACGCTTTTTTTCTAACGTATACATATTAAGATCTTTAAGTCTGTCCTCATATGCTTTATAAAGAAAACCACTAACCCTTTTAATAGCCACCATCTGCACTGACTCCATCCTGTTTATATTTTTGAAGGCGCGGTCTCCAGAACTGCACACAATACTCCAAATGAGGTTACACCAGAGACTTGCACAGAGGCAGTTTCACCTCTTTTTTTTCTGCTGGCCATTCCTCTCCCTATACACCCAAGCATCCTTCTGGCTTTTGCCATTGTCTTTTCTACCTGTTTAGCCACTTTAAGATCAACAAAAACAATCACGCCCAAGTCCCGCTCTTCTTTCATGGACAGAAGTACTTTCCACCCTACACTTTACCACACTTGGATTTTTGCAGCCCATGTGCAAGACCCTGCATTTTTTGAGCATCAAATCTCAGCTGCCAAATTCTTGACCATTCTTCAAGCTTAGTTAGATCCTGCCACATGTTATCTATTCCTTCCTAGGTGTCTACTCTATTGCAGATTTTGGTATCATCCACAAGAGGCAAACCTTACCCAACAGCCCTTCTGCAATATCACTAACAAAGATGTTAAAAAGAATCAGATCAAGGACTGATCCCTGCGGCACACCACTGGTAACTTCCTTCTCCTCAGGATGAGCACCATTTATCTGTACCCTTTGTCGCCTCCCACTCAACCAATTTCTAACCCACTCACTTTAGGGTCCATCCCTAAGGTGCTCTGTTTATAAGTCACCTGTGCGGAATGGTTTCCAAGACTTTACTGAAGTCTAAGTACATCATATCTAGGGCTTTTCCTCGATCCAACTCCCTGGTTACCCAGTCAAAGAAATCAATCAGATTTGCCTGACAAGACTTGCCTCTGGTAAACCCATGCTGCCTCAGATCCTGCAATCCACTGGACTCGAGAAACCTCACTATTCTCTCTTTTAGTAGCATTTCCAATAATTTACTCACCACAGAAGTTAGACTAACTGGGCTCATTCTTCTGCTTTTGTGTAAAGGGACCACATGTGCCTTTCTCCAGTCCACTGGAACCACTCCTGACTGCAAAGAAGCATTGAAAAGGTCAGCCAGTGGAGTGGCTAGAATGTCCCCAAGTTCCTTCAGTATTCTCGGATGTATCCCATCCATCCCATGGCTTTGTCTACTTTTAGTTTAGCTAGTTCCTCATGAACACAATCTTCTGAAAATCGTTCAAGATCTCCATCATTTTTGTTCCTATTTGTGGGTGTTTTCTGAGGTTCTGCTCCTGGCCCTTCATCTGTGAACACAGAACAGAAATATTTGTTAAGCAATTCCGCTTTATACTCATCAGCTTCTACATATTCCTCCCCTTCACCCTTGAGTCAGATAATACCACTTTTGCCCTCCCTCTTCTCACTAATATCTGAAAAATGTCTTATCCCCCCCATTTTGTTGCATTGGCTATTTCTTCTTCTTGTGTCTTTGCTTTCCTGACTACTTTTGTAGCTTCTCTACGTTTTTCCAAATATAGATGCCTGTCTTCCTCTCTCTGTGATCTCTTCTATTTTATGAAGACTTCCTTTTTTTTCTTCACCTTTTCGGCTACTTTTGAGAATCATACTGGCCTCCTTTTCTTGTTATTTACCTGTCTAATAAAAATGTTTATTGCCCTTAAAATATTCCCTTTCAGTTTTGTCCATTGCTTTTCTACATCCCCGAGCTGTTCCCATCCCGCTAAGGACTCCTTGAAGTATTGTCCCATCTTGGCAAAGTTAGTTTTCCTAAAGTCTAAGACCCTTGATTTTGAATGGATTTTATCAGCTCTAGTCCTACTGCTGAACCACACCATGTGGTGATCACTGGATGTGAGGTGATCTCCCACTATGACATCAGCAACACTTTCCCCATTGATAGGCACAAAGTCCAGTATGGCCCCTTCATGTGTGGGGTCTGTTATCATTTGCTGGAATAGTTCTTCCTGTAGAGAATCTAGGATCTTCTTACTTCTAGATGATACCACAGCAGGGATTTGCCATTCAACATCTGGCAAATTGCAATCACCTATCAGTAGCACTTCCCCTTTCATGGCAATATTGCGTCTGTCTTCTATTAAATCTCCATCCACTTCTTCTTCCTTTAAGAGGCTCTGTATGTCACGCCAATGCAAATGGATTTTCCTTTCCTTTTTTCTAGTTTAACCCACAGTGTCTCCTCCCTCCCTTTTAAACCCTGTAATTCTATAGCTTTAATATTATTTTTTACATATAGTGCCATTCCTCCTCCCCTTCTTCCTACCCTGTCCTATCTGAATAAAGTATAGCCTGATATAATTACATCCCAGTCATGGTTGTCCATGAACCTGGTCTCCGTAACTGCCATTAAATCCAAGTCAGCCTCATCCATTAAAGCATCAACATCTAGGACCTTCTCTTCTTATTTACACCTCCATAGGGTTGTTATAAATGTTGTGCCTAGATTTGCAAGAAGCATGCATAAATTATAGTGTTGTATAATTTACATGTGTAACATTTCACTCCACCCATGCTCCTCCCAAACTCCTCCCCTGTGCATGCTCACAGCATAAGTACATGCGATCAAATGTGAGCTCATATTTACAGAAGCATGGCTGCAAAATTAAAATGCTTAGATTTACATGCATAGTTTACATGTCAGTCTAGCTGGCCTGTTAAAAAAATTACCCCTAAGTGTGCAGAATAGTGAGTTTTGTTTTATTCTGATTACTTTTTCAGGTGATGATCGGAACATAAAAGACGTATACGTGGCTGGCAAGCAAGTTGTTCCACTCCCAAATGCAGCTTAATGCTAACCCTTGTTCTAGTTAATTCTCCAGCAAGGGCTGAAGACTAAAGTTTCTGTTTTCATTTCATGCAAGAAATTCTACAATAGTCTGATGAAAGAAACATAGCTGCTGTTAATACTACTGCTACACATTTCTATTGTGCTACTAGGCGCACACAGTGCTATATAGATATATATAAAAAAAAAACCTGAGCTCGTAACACTCGATTTTAATCACCAATACATAAGTATCATTCATATGTTATTATTGGATTAAATGTATGTAAGTGTCTTTATTTACAGTCTCGGGTGCTCAACCTTCAGAACTATAACGTAAGAGTCCTTACACTAGCACAGAGCACAGAATGTATTGAATTAGAGATGAAAGCAGGCGCTCACAAGGGGCACACCCTTTCATATAGTGCAATGCGTATACAGGAGGCTATATTCACTACATACATCCCTTCAAATAGAAGCTAAACTCTAAGGAGGAACTTTTCAAAGTTTAGTCTGGATATGGATGCATAAAATGAAGACTGGCTCTAGGCTAACCAGCACCCTGTGCAAAAACTGAAATTGCTCTCCCCTTCCCTGGGAGAAAACTACCAGCTAAACTCACCTCACTACCTGCAGCGTCTTCTTTACCACCAACCTTTCTATGTCATTCCTAACCAATTTTTCCTTTTCAAGTGACAAATTTAAGTTTTTATCACCCCCTGGCACTGTTTGTGACAATACCCTTCCTCCCCTACTCCCCCCCAAAAAATCATACATCCCACTCCAGCCCTGTAAGGTCAGACATCATCAGTAAAGTCTGCAGAATATTCAAGAAGGAACAGAACCCCAAAATAAACCCTGTATCTTCAATCTATAAACATACACTGGACCCACAAAATTCCCCCAGTAATGGATGCAGAGCAAAACTGAGCATTTTCCTTCAACTTACCATACAAAAAAGGTAGGGCCTGATATGGTATTGGGCAGGCTATGTGCCACTACGGTGTATAGCCCTACCCGCCGACCCTTAACACTGGATATTCAATGCCACGACAACAGCACTGAATATCCAGCATCACCTCACATGCCCCGGAGCTGCCGAGGCTAACCGGGTAGCGGCAATATTACAGAACTACCCAAGTAGCATCTGTGGCTAAAAAATAAGCGAGCCAAAAGCTGGCCTAGTTTTGGTTGTGGATCACTAACCGGGTAGCAGTGCAATATCGCCACTACCCGGTTAGCGGCAGTCTCCCCTCTGCTCTATCCCAGAATGACCCCACACGCATTGATGCTAACCACAGAGCATCGGGGTGTATTGAGGGCGTTGAAGGAAATATTCAACAGCATAAACTGTGTAAGTGCTGTTGAATATCCCAATTCAGGGCATGCCTTTCGAATATTGGGCCCATAAAGTCTATCACTTCAATAAAAGTAGCATAAGCTCGCCATTATCAGACACTTTGTGAAGAACCACAAAGCTATACAAAAAGTCACTCATTAGCAAATCTTGCATACCGCAACAGCAGGGCTGGTGCAAGGATACGAGGTGAACCTCATTCTCACCGCTGCCCCATTCCCATCACTGCTGCCCCTTTCCGGGATATGCAGAGACGGCAATATATTTTAAAAGACATTTCGGCACCGTAATTACCTTCTCTTTTGGGCCATGGTGCAGTTCACGTTTCCGTCCCCCCCCCCCCTCCGATTCAACTTGTTCCAACAGGAAGTGGAATTGGACCGGGGCCGAAGTATGAATAACACCGTGGCCAGGAAGAGAAGATAATTCTAGCACTGCAGTGCCTTTTTAAATGTATTGCCTCTGCTGAACATCCTGGAGAGGGGCAGCAGTGATGGTAATGGGCGCCCTCTGACCATGAGCACTCTAGGCAATCGCTTAGTTCAGCTAATGGTCACACTGGACCTGCACAACAGCACTAATTCTCAGGACTCAAACAGCAACAACCCTACTCATGAAAAGGTCAGCACTAAATGTTATAGCAGGCCCTAGAACACCAGTACATCTCTTAGTGGGAAAAAGAGAACAAGTCAGGCTGCTATGGATCACTTCACAGAAACGATATGGTAGTAGAATCTCTCATCTTTGTCACACACACAAAATACAGATAGGCCCTCACCAAATACAGAATAACAGAACACAACCTAGAAATATGATGAAAAAAAATGAAAGTAAATCCCAGGAAGACAGAATATGAGCATTGCAATTCTGAAGAAATAAACATAAAAATGCATTTCCTTCAGTGCTACAAAAGATATCAGAGATGCACATTCCCAGAGCTGACATATCCTAAACACTATATTGAAAATAAAATGATTTTTTTTCTGCCTTTGTCTGGGCATTCTATTTTTCTAATTGCTTAGGTCTTGGTCTCTTTATTTCCACTTTTCTCTTGTAGGTCTGTTTTTCCTTCCTTTTTATCTCATTTTTTTTTCAATTTATCTTTCTTTCCCTTTCTACCTATCAGAGTTAGATATCATTCCTCCTCCTATCCCTCCAGTTTCCTTGTCCCATTCTATACCTTAGAAAACAGGAGAGAGGAGATCCTCTGCAAACAACAGAGAAGTGGAGAAAACCACCCCAAGGGTATCTTCACAACCACAAAACTCTATTAAGGATTGACAAAAGTAAAGAATGTTGCAAAACAAATACCAAAACAAATGCTGGTCAAAAATGCTGTAATTCCGTATAGCATCAGACTTTGCCCATTGCTAAGGCACTACAACATTTTTGATCAGCCTTTGTTCTGGTATTTGTTTGTTTTGCAACATTCTTTGTACTCTTGTCAAGTCAAAGCTGACCAAGACATTGACAGACCCCTGATGCAGACTTTTATGCTGAAACTTGGCCATTGGGTCCCTTAATAAAGTTTTGCGGTTGTAAAGATACTCAAACTATGGTTACACGATGCAAGGTTCCACATTAGGAACCACCACCCAGGAAAAAGATTTAGGCGTCATTGTGGATACCATGTTAAAACCCTCGGCCCAGTGTGCAGCGGCGGCCAAGAGAGCAAATAGAATGCTAGGTATCATAAGGAAAGGAATGGAAAATAAAACAAAAGATATTATAATGCCTCTATATCGTTCCATGGTAAGACCACACCTTGAATATTGTGTGCAATTCTGGTCGCCGTATCTTAAAAAAGATATAGTGATATTAGAAAAGGTTCAGAGAAGAGCCACCAAAATGGTAAAGGGGATGGAAGGATACTCCTATGAAGAAAGGCTAAAAAGGTTAGGGCTCTTTAACCTGGAAAAGAGACAGCTGAGGGGAGATATGATAGAAGTCTATAAATTAATGAACGGAGTGGAATGGGTAAATGTAGATCGATTGTTTACGTTATCAGAATATAGAAAGACTAGGGGACATGCAATGAAGCTACAGGGTAAACTATTTAAGACTAATAAAATAAAATATGTTTTCATTCAACGTGTAATCAAACTCTGGAATTTGTTATCGGAGGATGTAGTAAAGGCTGTTAGTATAGCTGGGTTTAAAAAATGTTTGGACAAGTTCCTGGAGGAAAGGTCCATAAACCATTATTAAGAAGGGACCCAGGATATCAATGCTTGACCCAGTACAAGCATTGTGGAACCTGTGTCTTTTGGGGAAACTGCTAGGTACGTATGACCTAGATTGGCCACTGTTGGAAACAGGATACTGGGCTTGATGGACCTTGGTCTGACCCAGTATGGCATATTGTATGTTCTTGGTGTGGCTGTGGTTTTTTTCCACTTCTCTGGTGGACCATTCTATACCTTACCAACTTTCCCCTTTATTGCACCATTTTAGTCTTCTTTCTCTAGCTATCTAGTTCCCTTTGTCTTCTTTTACCAGCAGCTATCTACTTTCTGACTCTCTTAGCTCCCCAAATCAACCCACACTCTCTCCAACCATTTCTTTTCACAATTACCCCTTATCTAGCTGGTCCATACCCTCCTTTCATACTCTTCCACCTCTATCACAATCACTTTACCTTTCCCTCCTTGCATCTTACACATCTTTGATTGTATTGCGTCTTCCCTCAACCTCCCCATCTTCAGTCTTATTCAATCATCTCCCTTCATACTATATCTCGTATGCCCATTGTTCTTCTCAATCCTCAAATTCCCTCTTTTTACTTCATGCCTATCTACCAACTTTATATCTCTCAATACCGTTTCCTCTGACTTATGTTTCTTCCTCAGCCTATTTTCCTCTTGCTTTCATCCATTAGATCTCTTTCTGTAGCCATCTCATCCATCTCCCTTCATTCTCTGAGTCCCCATTATCACAAATCTCTACAAAATCCCCGTCACAGTTCTTCCCTCCTTGACTCAGTATTTGTCCCCACTCTCCTCAAGAGCTTCAAAGCTAATCATCCTGTCTCCTAGGAACAATCTTTCTCTATCTCCCCCTCACTTTGTATCCTCCTCCACTCTCCTTCAACGTCTATCTTCTCCTCCTCTCTTTCTATTCCTACTTTTCCACCTTGCATCCTCATTCACCCATCTCACATTCATCTCTTTCCTTTCCTTGCCACCTTCCCTTACCTAAGTTTCATCTCTCTGCCTATGGTTTGACTGAATGGGGCTTGCCCATGCTTCTCTCTCATATGTGGTTCACTGATTTGCAAAACATAATGTATCTGGATTTTTAGAGACATTTGATAAGCCCTTGGTGAGGAAATAAAAAATGTCATGGGATATTGTTGCTTAGTAACTGGTTAAAGGATAGGAAACAAACAGTAGGATTAAAAAAGTTAGCCTTCCCATTGCAGAGGAAGTAAATAGTGGAGTGTCCCAGGGATCTGTAATGTGACCAGTTGTTGTTTAACTTCTTGATTAATGATCTGGAAAAAGGGACAAATGAGCGATATTTGCCATGAGACTTTTGTCTCCCACTTTATTTATTTATTTACATTCTCTTATATACCGCGCTATTCTGCATCAGTGCGGTTTACATTGAACAAACTGAAATTACATTGAACAGGGCATTATAACTTGGAGATGACTATTTTACAGGGAACATGGGCTATGGAGGGTTAAGTGGCTTGCCCAAGACCACAAGGAGCACCTGTGGGACTAGAAACCCCAGTCCTTCCGGCCCAAGGTTGCTGTCCTCTAGTGGGATTTGAACCCCCGACCTTCCGGCCTGAAGTACCTTGCCCCAACCACTAGGCCACTCCTCCACTCCACTGCATTTATTTGTTTAAATTTATAAACCACTTCCTTGATCTAAAAGGATTTCTGAAAGCGGTATCCCAGATAAAAATAAAATCAACAATAACATAAAATAAGCCAAATGGAAAAAGGTTACAGGGAATGCTACATTAAGATCTGAAACAGTAGAACTAAGAGCAGCACTCATTAAGTCAGAAAGTGATGTGCCATAAAGCATAGTTACTCACCTGTAACAGGTGATCTCCGGGAACAGCAGGAATTTAGTCCTCACATATGAGTATCGTCGGTACTGACGGAGCCTGCGCGGGAACGCTCCCCAGCGTCCAATTAGAAAGCTTTTGGGAGCATCCCACAGCGCCTGTGTGCTGCCTTCCTGCCTTTCCCAACTGCCTCTCTCCAGTTGAGTTTTAAAGCTGAGACAAAGAGAGAGGGAAAGGGAAAGAGATAGATAGAGAGATACAACTCCTAGGGGAGGTGGGTGGGTTGTGAGGACTAAATTCCTGATGTTCCCGGAGATCACCTGTTACAGGTGAGTAACTATGCTATCTCCAGGAACAAGCAGGAATGTAGTCATCACATATGGGGACTCCCTAGCTTTAGGTGCCAGGGAGAGACCCCAGAAGTTGTGAGTCCCTGTGAAAGGGCTCCACTTCCCCCCATGGATCTCTGGCATCCTACCAGGGATGGTGGGTAGGAGTTGATTAGGTATGGAACAGGTGTCGGAGAACAGCCTGACCAAACAAGGCATCCCGGCATCCTTGTCCAAGCAGTAATGGGCTGTGAAGGTATGAACCGAGGCCCAGGTGGCTGCTCGACAGATGTCGTCAGACACAGAGTGCAGATGAGCCATTGAGGCTGCCATGGCTCTCACATTGTGAGCTGTGACATGGCCCTCCAGGGAAAGGTTCTTACTCTGATAGGCGAAGGAAATACACTGAGCAATCCAGTTAGACAGTGTTCTCTTGGAGACTGGAAGTCCCAAATGAGAAGGATCAAAAGCAACAAAGAGTTGAGAAGACTTTCTATGTTGCTGTGTTCTTTGTAAGTAAAAGGCTAAAGCTCTTTTACAGTCCAAGGTATGAAGATTCCTCTCTGCATTTGATGCATGAGGCCTTGGAAAAAACACAGGAAGGTAGACCTCTTAGTTCAGATGAAAAGGCGAGACCACCTTTGGCATAAAGTGTGGATGAGTCCTAAGGACTACCTTGTCATGATGGAACCTTGTATAAGGTGGATCAGCTACTAGCGCTTGCAACTCACTAATGCGACGTGCTGATGTGATTGCAATGAGAAAGATAACCTTCCAAGAAAGGAATTTCAAGGATGTAGTAGCTAAAGGTTCAAAAGGTGGCTTCAAGAGCTGCCCAAGAACCAGGTTTAAGTCCCATGCCACCTGTGGTGGCCTAATGGGAGGCTTAGTTAGAAGAAGGCCTCTCATAAATCTTGCTATAAGAGGATGAGAGGAAATAGGCTGTCCATTTATAGGCTTAAAGGAAGCTGCAATAGCACTCAAATGGACTCTTACTGAGTTAGTCTTAAGTCCTGCATTGGAAAAATGAAGGAGATACTCCAGCAATGATTCCAGAGGTATCGCAAGGGGGTTAAGACCCTTTTGCGAACACCATATGGTAAACCTTTTCCACTTGAAAGCATAAGAGCATCTTGTGGAAGGTTTCCTGGAAGCAAAATGAATATCTTTTACTTGCTGAGGGAGATTAAGATCATGAAGATCTAGGCCTTCAGCAACCAAGCCCTGAGATGCAGAGACTGGGGATTGGGATGCCATAACATTCCATCCTCCTGAGATAGGAGATCTGGAGCAGACCCTAACTCCAGGGAGGGAGCTTGAGAGAGATGTAGAAGCAGAGGGTACCACACTTGCCGTGGCCAATGTGGAGCTATGAGAATCATATGGCCTCTGTCTCTCTGAAGCTTGAACAGGGTTTTGGGAATTAGGGGAATGGGTAGAAAGGCATACAGTAAGTCTTGACCCCAATGAAGGAGGAAAGCATCCCTGGCCTGAGCCCCCTGAGCCGGAATTCTGGAACAGAACCGGGGAAGTTTGGCATTCCACAGACTTGCAAAGAGGTCTATGTCAGGGGTTCCCCAAATTTGAAAAATCTTGGCCACCTGGTCTGCATGCAGAGACCACTCGTGTGGAAGCAGAACTCGACTGAGTCTGTCTGCCCAAGAGTTTTGTATGCCTGGAAGATACACTGCCAGGAGATGAATCTGATGCTCTCTGGCGAGGGCCCATAGTCGCAAAGCTTCGTTGCAAAGTGACAGGGAGCCTGTTCCCCCCTGCTTGTTTATATGGCTACTTGATTGTCCGTATGAATGAGGACTGTCTTGTAGCTGAGCAGGGTGTGGAACACTCGAAGAGCAAAGAAGATTGCTCTGAGCTCCAAGAGATTGATATGTAGATGAGTCTCCTGCGGAGACCAGGTGCCTTGGGTGGAGAGGTCTTGCAGATGAGCTCCCCAACCCATCGGAGAAGCATCTGTTGTTAGAGTTGCTTAGGGTAAGGGTTGTTGAAAAGGGGACCCCAGCAACAGGTTTTGAGTGGACTTCCACCACTGGAGGGACAAAATAAGGCGACATGTGTTTGCTATTTTGTCTGACAGGCATCCTGATGCCTGGGTCCATTGAGTGGATAAAGTCCACTGGGCTGCCCTCATATGGAGGCGAGCATAGGGAACCACATGCACAGTAGATGCCATGTGGCCTAGTAGTTGTAGCATTTCTCGGGCAGTGAGATGAGACTTTAGCACTGCTTGAGAAGCTAACTTCACCATGTGAATGCAGCGGGCCTGGGGGAGATAGGCCCTTGCCTTTCTGGTATCCAGCAAAGCCCCTATGAACTCTAAAGACTGAGTGGGAGTTAGACTGGATTTTGGGATGTTTATTACCAGACCCAAATACTGAAGGATACGCATTGTACAGGATAGAGAAGTCCTGGCCTCTGACTCTGTTGGGGCTCTAATGAGTCAGTCATCTAAGTAGGGGAAGACGAATATCCTTAGAGTGCAGAGAAATGCTGCTACTACAGCCATGCATTTTGTGAACACCCTTGGTGCTGAGGCCAGGCCAAAAGGAAGCACCCTGTATTGGTAGTGCTTTCCTTGAAAAAGGAACCGAAGGAACCTTCTGTGAGTTGCATGGATGAGAACATGGGTGTACGCATCCTTGAGATCTAGAGAACAAAGCCAGTCCTGACTCTGAAGGTATGGCAGCAGAGTTCCGAGAGAAATCATCTTGAATTTCTCTTTGACAAGGAATTTGTTCAATTCTCTGAGGTCCAAGATAGGCCTGTATTCCCCTGTTTTCTTCAGGATAAGGAAATAGGGGGAGTAAAAACCTGTACCCTGCTGATGGATGGGTACCTCTTCTATTGTCCCTTGGGCAAGAAGCATAGTGACCTCCTGACCTAACAGGTTGATGAGAGAGGTCGGAGAATTGAACTGCCTTATTATTGTGGGAGGGGGCATGCTTGAAAAATGAAGCTTGTCCCCCTCCTTTATGATGGAGAGTGTCTAATGCTCTGCTATTATCTACCCCCATCTGGGGGCAAAGTGACATAACCTTCCTGGAATGGTGGAAGGCTCTGGTCCCACAAGAGCCAGGAAGGCTAGGTTCTCTAGCTGAAAGTCAAAGGTCTTGTGGAAGCTGAGACTGCTAGGACGGCTGAGGCTTAGCAGTCTTTGCTTTCTTCTGTTTGGGTGGTTGCTGACCTTTTCTGACAAGCTGACCTGCAGAACGTCCCTGCTGAGCATAAGCAGGGTAATATCTTTTCTTCTTAGAAAAGAATGGTTTCTTGAAAGATTTCTTTCTAGCAGGATCAGCTGTGGACTTGGATAATCTATCCAAGGTGGAGTTGTCAGCATCCAACTCATTGGCCTTTTCCTGCCAGTCTCTACCAAACAGGTTCTCACCAGTACAAGGGATATTTCCCAATTTGTCTTGTACCCAGAGCTCCAGATCAGATGCCTGGAGCCAAGCAATTCTATGTGCACCTATGGCAGTGGCAGAGGTTCTTCTTATGCACTCAAAGCAGTCAAAAGCTGCACGGTTGACAAATTTAGAAACATCTTGGGCATGTTTGACCAATGTGAGAAAATCCTGTCTTCTATCATCAGGAAGAATAGGACTCAAAGCCTCTAAATCACCTGTGACCTCCTTCAGGAACATTCCCATGTATAGGCTATAGGAACTGATCCTGGCAGAAAGCATGGAAGCTTGGAAGACACGACGTCCAAAAGCATCCAGGGTTCTGCACTCACGTCCTGGAGGATTAGAGGCATGCCTCTTTGCACTCTTGATCCTTCTCATAGCTGATTCCACTACAATAAAGTGGTGAGGAAGCTGAATTTTTTGGAAACCAGGACAAGGAGGGACTCGATACAGAGTATCTAGTCTGCGAGAATGAGGAGAGGTGGTAAGAGGTGTCTCCCACATTCTTAACATGAGATCATACAAAATCTCATGAATGGGCAAGGTAGCTGCCTCCTTAGGAGTTTTGGGATATTGTAAAATTTCCAACTCCTTAGCTCTGGGCTCTGTTTCAGGGGCCACAGTAATGGACAGACTCCGAGCCACCTCCCTGATAAAATCCTGGAAGAAAATATCCTCTGGAGGAGACATCCTGCGCTTAGGGGAGGAGGGCTCCTCTGGGAGAAGCATTCCTGCATCGACAGAACTGTCAGCATCCTCAGATTCTTCTGAGGACTCGAAGTACCGTCTGTCCGGATGCTCTTGAAGAGCCCGATACCCGTACCGAGCGAAGTCGGTACCAGGAGTAGTCGGTACTGGGGTATCGGTACCGGAAGGCATCGGATGACTGGGTACCGGCAATGCAGACACCGATACTGATGTTGATGCCATCGGTGCCGGTACCAGCCGGATTGTCTGTCGCGGTTCCGAGGGCGTCGATGCCGCAAGGAGAGCCGCCAGACTGCGCTCAATAGCCAGGACTCTCTGGTCTATTGACGCTGCCGATGCCTGGATGTCAGTACCGGAGAAGACCGCCGGTACCCCAGAGCATGGCACCAGTAGTTCTGCCGAGGTCGAGGCCTCGAGAACATCCTGGAGCCCCGATAATGCTTTGGAAGCTGAAGCCTCCCGCCGGGGCAATTTTGCAGGTGCAGAATCCTCAAGGGCAACGCCAGAGGCATCTCGATGCTTAGAAGGAGATCTACCCTTTGAGAACTGACTAGACTTATGTTTAGTTACCTGAGATACACGGGAGGAAGACGAAGCCCTGGAAGACATCGATGCCACCGAAGCTGCATCAGAGGGAAACAGGGTACTGAGCTTGGCAGCTCGGTTCTGTTGACCTCTCTTTGACATCATGGCACAGGCCATACATTCCGAGATGGAATGGTCAGGACCACTGTTCCCTCTAAGCTGTGCGCGTGTGCACGCGCACACACCTCACCGAGCGAGCGCACATACTTTACAACAGAGCGCACAAAAATTACGGCTCTGATTCTGATAGAAAACAACACAGACATCTTAAAATGTAAAAGTTATGATTGTAATTACTAGAAATTTCCCGCTTCATTTAGTAATCGTCTATTTTCATTTAATTTGATTAAAATCAATGTGGTGTACATACTGTATTCTGACGTGTAGTCAAATTTTAAAGTATATAACTCCGAGTGTCGTTATGTGGCGCACAAAAATTTAACCTTCCTTCAAAAGCTGCACATAGCTGATATTTTATGCGCACACAGCCTACAGAAAATTAGAGGGAACATTGGTCAGGACATAAACATTTCAGACACCAGTCATGGGTGTCGGTGATGGAGATGGTACCGCCACACTTGATGCACTTTTTAAACCCAGAGGAGGGTTTTTCCTTCATGGAAAAAATTCTGGGCCTAAGGCCCAAAAAGGAGCGTGCACCTGTAAAAAAAAATGGGAAAAGTACTAAAAAGTTTTTTTTTTTAAGAAAAGAAAGAAAAATGAAAAAAACCGGCGGTACCGGTAAGCATTGAGGAAGGCAGACGCTACCACAAAAAAGAAGAACAATTTTCTGCGGTGACAGGAACATGACCTGCTGGCTCCGCGGAAAATGAAGAACTGGAGAGTGGCAGTTGGGAAAGGCGGGAAGGCAGCACGCAGGCGCTGTGGGATGCTCCCAAAAGCTTTCTAATTGGATGCTGGGGAGCGTTCCCGCGCAGGCTCCGTCGATACCGACGATACCCATATGTGATGACTACATTCCTGCTTATTCCTGGAGATCTTTTGTTGTCCAAAGATCAGGTAGTTCATTTCTTCCCTGACCTTTAGTAGAAAACTTCCATAATGCGGGTGCTGTGACTGAAAGGGGTCTAGATCTAAAACGGGCAAGTCACAACATCTGTAATGAGCAAATGCAATGCAAGGTGTGCCTGTTAGTCAATTGCTGCGACCAGAGGAGGTCTAGATCTAAAATGGGCAAGTCACATCTATAACAAGCAAATGCAATGCAATATGTGCCTTTGAGTCAATAGATTGCCAGGCCTTTCTTCCAAGGCAATGGAGGGTTAAATGACTTGCCCAAGGTGTGCCAGTGGGAATCAAACCATGGCCTCCTTGTTACCAAGCCAGTGCTCTAATCACTAGGCAACTCCAATCTGAGAGTACAACCAAAAGATGGTCCTGACTGCACAACACTTTATGGTGTCAGTTTGCTGATTGCCTGGGAATCAAGATTTTCAGAGTTTTATAACAGTCTAGAGTAAGCCTTGACAAATTTTCTTGGAATCTAGGAGCTAGCTTGAACATTTAGGAGCCAGCTCCCCATCTCCCAAAAGATGTATTGCAGCTCCTTTTTAAAGGGCCTGATTTACTGTTTTCCCATTTTCTATAGGAAAAGAAAGTTTAATAAATCCGGCCCATAACATGTCATTAGATAGTGCTAACAGAAGGCAGTGACCCTTTTCTCCCTCCCTCTCTCACCAATCCCAATGAGAACGTTGTCAGAAACTTATTGGTGACTTTTTATAGATGGACCCAAGATAACTTCCGTTTTTCTTCACGTATCACCATGGCTTGGTAATACATATAACAAAAAAAATCTCCCATAGCCCCCACACCCTGACCACAACATTTTCTCTTTCTCATAGCCCCCTCAGCCAACCAGTGTCTCACGTAGCCCCCCCTCCAGCCATCACACAGTCTCTCTCTCTCTCACAGCTCCCCCATCACCCCAGTCTGTCTCTCTTTCACAGCCCACCTTCCATCACCTCAGTTTCTCTCTCACACATCCCTCCACCATCACCCCAGTCTGTCTCTCTCTCTTACAGCTCCCCCACCACCATCACTCCAATCTCTCTTTCATAGCCACCCATCATCACCCCAGTTTGTTTCTCTCTCTCTCCTTGCCCCCTCCCCCAGTCATCCCCGATGTGTTTCTCTCTCCTTGCTCCCTCCCCCAACCATCACCCGATCTATCTTACCATTCCTGCTGCACTGTTCACTGCTCCACTGAGATTGGCTTTGCATGTAGCTTAAGCTGTGTGGTGCAGGAAGTTTGCTGATCTCGTGAGACTTGCTTAGAATTCCAGCCACACTATTTGCTATTCCAATTGCGGTGGAATAGCAAATAGTGTGGCTGGAATTCTAAGACATATTGAATGACAGCTGGGGAAGGGGGACAATGAAATTCCAGGCGCCAGGGTTCAATTTATAGTTGCCATGGTGATCTGGTGCCTGGGATTTGTCAAGCCCTGGTCTAGAGACCTTAGAAACCTCTGCCATCCCAAGAGGAATTGACTACAAACTGAAGTATTTTTTGGGGCTTTTTGCTGTTAAGTACTCTGCTTAATTTTCTTTAAAAAGTGAGATTTCTAGTAAAATTATTCCTGGGTTATTTTTTTATTGCTGTAGAAGAAAGGTGGGGGGTTAAGGGGGTTATTAGCTTGCTCTAGGGCTTTCTTTTTTTACCTCTAGCTCAAAGGGGAGGAAAGCTGATATCTCCAGGAACAAGCAGGAATGAGTCTTCACATATGGGTATCGTCGGTACCGACGGAGCCTGCGCAGGAACGCGCCCCAGCGTCCAGTAAGAAAGCTTTTGGGAGCATCCCACAGCGCCTGCGCGCTGCCTTCCCGCCTTTCCCAACCGCCTCTCTCCAGTTCTTCTTTTCCGCGGAGCCAGCAGGTCGTGTTCCTGTCACCGCAGAAGAAGTTCTTTATTTTTTTCTTTATTTTTCTGTGTCGCGTCTGCCTTTTTTCGACGTCAGACCGGTACCGCCGGTCTTTTCTTTCTTAAAAAAAAAAAAAAACACCTTTTTTTTCTTCAACTGTGCATTTTCAGTTTGGGCCTTAGGCCTGAACATTTTTCTCCTCATGGAGAAGCCCGCTTCCGGGTTCAAAAAGTGCACGAAATGTGGCGGTACTATTTCTGTCACCGACACCCATGATTGGTGTCTAAAATGTTTGGGTCCTGACCATTCCATCACGGATTGTGTGTCCTGTACCATGATGTCTAAAAGAGGTCGGCAGAACCGAGCAGCCATGCTCAATACCCTGTTTCCCTCTGATGCAGCCTCGGTGGCATTGACGTCTTCCAGGGCTTCTTCTTCCTCCCATGGATCTCAGGTAACCAAACATAAATCTAGCCGGTCCTCGAAGGGCAAATCTCCCTCTAAGCATCGAGATGCCTCCGGGCTTGTCCTTGAGGATTCCGCACCGGCAAAATTACCCCGGCGGGAAGTTCCGGCTTCCAAAGCATTGTCTATGGGGTCACAGGTTGACATCGATGGCTCGGCCTCGACCGATCACCTGTTGCCGTGTTCTGGGGTACCGGTGGCCTCCACTGGTACTGACATCCAGGCTCTGGTGGCATCAATGGATCAGAAGATTCTGTCCATGCAGCGCACCCTAACGGCGTTTATGCAGGCTTCGACGCCTCCGATACCGCAACAATCTCCGTTGCCGGTACCGACTCCGGCACCGGCATCGTTCCCGGTACCGATTGCATCGATATCGGCTTCGGTGTCGACTGCAACGGTACCCTGTCCTATGATGCCCATCGGTACCGAACCGGTACCGCTTACTCCCGATGTCGATCCCACTCGGTACGTGTATCGGGCTTTACAGGAGCATCCAGACAGGCGATACTTCGATTCCTCCGAAGACTCTGATGAGTCGGAGGCTTCTGTCGAGGCACCGGTACTTCTTCCTCAGGAGTCTGCTTCTCCAAAACAAAGAATGTCTCCTCCAGAAGACTTATCTTTTCAAGACTTCATTAGGGAAGTGGCTAGGGGCCTCTCCATTACAGTGGCCCCTGAGTCAGAGCCTAGAGCCAAGCAATTAGATATTTTGCAATATCCTAAGGCTCCTAAAGAAGCAGCTACCTTACCTATTCATGAGATTCTCTATGATCTCATGTTGAGCATGTGGGAGACTCCTCTTACCACCTCTCCTCATTCTCGTAGGTTAGACACCATGTACCGTGTCCCTCCTTGTCCTGGCTTTCATAAGTCTCAGCTTCCTCACCACTCTATTGTGGTAGAGTCTGCCATGAGGAAAATAAAGAGTGCAAAGAGACACTCATCTAATCCTCCAGGACGTGAATGCAGGACCCTTGATGCTTTTGGCCGAAGGGTTTTCCAAGCTAATATGCTTGCTGCCAGAATCAACTCCTATAGTCTCTATATGGGGATGTTTCTAAAAGAAGTCACAGATCATCTGCAGACTTTAGCCCAGTTTATTTCAGAAGATAAAAGGCAGGAATTTCTCACTTGGCTTAAACATGCCCAAGATGTTTCCAAATTTTCCAACCGTGCAGCCTTTGACTCTTTTGAGTGTGTAAGCAGAGCCTCGGCTATTGCCATAGGTGCACGCAGAATTGCTTGGTTACAAGCCTCTGATTTGGAACTCTGGGTCCAAGATGAACTGTGAAATCTTCCTTGTACAGGTGAAAACCTTTTAGGCAGGGATTGGCAAGCAAAGGCCACTCAGATGGATGCTGAGAACTCTGCTTTGGATCGACTTTCAAAGTCTACCTCTGCTCCTGTTAAGAAAAGATTGTTCAAAAAGACACCTTTTTCTAAAAAGGGAAGATATTATCCTGCTTATGATCAGCAGGCATCTTCTGCAGGTCGTTTTGCTGCAAAGCATCAGCAACCACCTAAACAGGCCAAGTCAAAGGCTGCCAGGCTTCCCACGGCCTAGCAGCCTCAGCCTCCTCAGGGCCTTTGACTTGCAACTAGAGAACTTAGCCTTTCTAGCTCTGGAAGAACCAGAGCCCCTCACCATTCCAGGAAGGTTGGCTTACTTTGCTCCCAGATGGGAGCAAATCACAGCAGAGCAATGGACCCTCTCCATTATAAGGGAAGGGTACAAGCTTCATTTCTTAAACCTTCCTCCCCACACTATGGTGAAACAGTTCAATTCTCCAACATCTCTCCTCAACCTTCTGGGTCAGGAGATTGCTACCCTTCTTGCCCAAGGGGCAATAGAAGAAGTACCTCTTCTTCAACAGGGCTCAGGGTTCTACTCGCCTTATTTTCTTATTCCAAAGAAAACAGGGGGCTACAGACCCATATTAGATCTCAGAGAATTGAACAAGTTTCTATTCAAAGAGAAATTCAAGATGATTTCTCTCAGTACTCTGCTGCCATACCTTCAGAGTCAGGACTGGCTTTGTTCTCTAGATCTCAAGGATGCGTACACCCATGTCCTCATCCATCCAACACACAGAAGGTTCCTTCGGTTCCATTTTCAAGGGAAGCACTACCAATACAGGGTGCTTCCTTTCGGTCTGGCCTCTGCACCAAGGGTGTTCACGAAATGCATGGCAGTAGTAGCTGCATTTCTACGCACTCTAGGAATATTCGTTTTCCCATATCTGGACGACTGGCTCATTCGAGCTCCATCCCAGTCAGAGGCCCAGATTTGTCTAACCTGCACAATGCATGTCCTTCAGTATTTGGGACTGGTAATAAATATCCCAAAATCCCATCTCACCCCTACTCAGTCTCTGGAGTTTATAGGGGCCTTGCTGGATACCACAACTGCAAGGGCCTATCTTCCTCAGGCCCGTTGCCTACGCTTGGTGCAGTTAGCCTCCCAGATACAGTTAAAGTCCCATTTAACTGCTCGAGAAATGTTACAACTATTAGGCCACATGGCATCCACCATGCATGTGGTTCCATATGCTCGCCTTCACATGAGGGCGGCTCAATGGACTTTGTCCAACCAATGGACTCAGGCATCAGGTTGCCTGTCAGACAAAATAGCAAACTCCAGTCGCCTATTTTGGTCTCTCCAGTGGTGGAAGTCCCCTCCAAATCTGTTGCTGGGATCCCCTTTTCAGCAGTCGCTACCCCAAGCAACTCTGACAACAGATGCTTCTGCAATGGGTTGGGGAGCTCATCTGCAGGATCTCTCCACCCAGGGCATCTGGTCTCCACAGGAGACTTCTCTGCATATGAATCTCTTGGAACTCAGAGCGATATTCTTAGCTCTCAGAGTGTTCCATTCCCTGCTCAGCTACAGGACAGTCCTCATCCATATGGACAACCAAGTAGCCATGTTCTATGTAAACAAGCAGGGCAGGACTGGCTCTCTGTCACTTTGCAACGAAGCTTTGCGACTGTGGGCCTTCGCCAGAGAGCATCACATCCATCTTCTGGCAGTATATCTTCCAGGCGTTCAAAACTCTTGGGCGGACAGACTCAGTCGAGTTCTGCTTCCACACGAGTGGTCCCTCCACATGGACCAGGTAGCCAGGATTTTTCAAATTTGGGGAACCCCGGACATAGACCTCTTTGCAAGTCCGTGGAATGCCAAACTTCCCCGGTTCTGTTCCAGAATTCCGTGTCAGGGAGTTCAGGCCAAGGATGCCTTCCTCCTTCACTGGGGTCAAGACTTCCTTTATGCCTTTCCACCAATTCCCCTAATTCCCAAAACACTATTCAAGCTTCAGAGAGATCGAGGGACCATGATCCTCATAGCACCACATTGGCCACGCCAAGTGTGGTACCCTCTACTTCTGCATCTCTCTCAAGCTCCTTCCCTGGACTTGGGCTCTGCACCAGACCTTCTGTCCCAGGAAGAGGGAACGTTGTGGCACCCAAACCCCCAGTCGCTCCATCTCAGGGCTTGGTTGCTGAGGGCCTAGACCTTCAAGATTTTCATCTCTCTCAGAAAGTCAGAGATGTTATTCATGCCTCTAGAAAGCCTTCTACTAGACGTTCCTATGCTTTCAAATGGAAAAGATTTACCATTTGGTGTTCAGGGAAGGGTCTAAACCCTCTTGCAATACCTCTGAATTCTCTACTAGAGTATCTCCTGCATCTATCCCATGCAGGTCTGAAAACGAATTCAGTAAGAGTCCATTTGAGTGCTATTGCAGCGTCCCTCAAGCCTCTCAATGGACAACCTATTTCCTCTCATCCTCTTATAGCAAGATTCATGAGAGGCCTTCTTTTAACTAAACCTCCCATTAGACCACCTCCAGTGGCATGGGACTTAAACCTGGTTCTTGGCCAGCTTATGAAGCCACCCTTTGAACCTTTAGCCACCACCTCCTTGAAATTTATTTCTTGGAAAGTTGTTTTTCTCATTGCAGTCACCTCAGCATGCCGCATCAGTGAGTTGCAAGCTTTGGTGGCTAATCCACCTTATACAAGGTTCCATCATGATAAGGTAGTCCTCAGGACCAATCCACACTTTATGCCTAAAGTGGTCTCGCCTTTTCATATGAACCAAGAGGTATATTTACCTGTCTTTTTTCCAGGACCTCATGCATCAAGTGCAGAGAGGAATCTTCATACCTTGGATTGTAAGAGAGCTCTCGCTTTTTACTTACAAAGAACACAGCAACATAGAAAATCTTCTCAACTCTTTGTTGCTTTTGATCCTTCTCATTTAGGACTTCCAGTCTCTAAGAGAACACTGTCCAACTGGATTGCTCAGTGTATTTCTTTCGCCTACCAGAGTAGGAACATTTCTCTGGAGGGCCATGGCAGCCTCAATGGCTTATCTAAACTCTTTGTCCATCGACCAAATCTGTCGAGCGGCCACCTGGGCCTCGGTTCATACCTTCACAGCCCATTACTGTTTGGAGAAGGACTCCTGCCGGGATGCCTCGTTTGGTCAGGCTGTTCTCAAACACCTGTTCCATTCCTAATCAACTCCTACCCACCTACCCTGATCGGATGCCAGAGATCCATGGGAGGATGTAGAGTCCTTTTCAAGGACACATAACCTGGGGTTTCTCCCTGGCATCTACAGCTAGGGAGTCCCCATACGAGTGAAGACTCATTCCTGCTTGTTCCTGGAGATAGCACAGTTACTTACCTGTAACAGGTGATCTCTGGGAACAGCAGGAATAAGTCTTCACAACCCACCCACCTCCCCTAGGAGTTGTATCTCTCTATCTATCTTTCCTTTCCTCTCTCTCTCTCTGTCTCAGCTTTAAAACTCGAACTGGAGAGAGGCGGTTGGGAAAGGCGGGAAGGCAGCGTGCAGGCGCTGTGGGATGCTCCCAAAAGCTTTCTTACTGGACGCTGGGGAGCGTTCCCGCGCAGGCTCCGTCGGTACCGACGATACCCATATGTGAAGACTTATTCCTGCTGTTCCCAGAGATCACCTGTTACAGGTAAGTAACTGTGCTTTATACTCTTTAAAATCACACTTCTGGGATGTTGGTTCCCTCCCTGCTCACCCCAGCTAAGAAATATTGCTATATAGAATCACTCACCAATTAGCTGATTGATAAAGATAGAAGTGTTTGGTATTGGTTGGAAGGAAAAATCTAGGAAGTAAATACATCTAAATTTGCTTCTCTGTTAAAAGTAAACAATTAGTTATGTTTCAGGAAGTCTGATTCTACAAAGGGAGCATATTAGACTATTCACTTCAGAAACATACATCAGATTTTAGTAGTTTGAAAGGATAAGAAACTGCTCTATACCCTAACAACATGTGAGCAAGCAAGTAGGTCTATACACAGGGAATTAGAACAGATGTATTAGATCTCACATAAATAAGACTAGCTGCTTTTCATCTTACAAGACAGCTGAGGAAAAGCTAGGGACTTCGGAAGGTCTTTTTCTCATTTCTTTCAACGGAAAACAAAGCTTCTACAACTGAAGAAATGGCTGGGAAACGTCATGTCACCAAAGCTGCTGCCCATCTTACATCTTCTGCCTCCTTCCAAAAGCCTAATCACAGTCAAAGGACTGTTTTGGGGTGTATGCTGTCAGTTGAATCCCTCATGAAACAAGTGGAGGAACTGAGAGAGCAAGAGCTACATTGATGAAATGCTTCTTGAGGCATCAAAGATCTCCATCAGAAGGGAAGATAGTATGGTACTGAAAGAAGACAGCTGGACACGGGTTACCAGAGCCGGCAGAACTGACAGTCCAACTCTACTTTCCCTTGAACTGAAGAACCAGCCTTGGAAGTCAAGGGGTGGAAACGTCCCAGGAACAAGAGTATCTGGAGCTAAAAAGGGCAAAGTTGCTAACTCAGCAACCATTAGAATGTGATGGGAAGTGGTGGTTGTTGACTCCCTTCTGAAGGGTACAGAGGTGTCCATCTGCCAACCAGACATGGTCTCCCAGGAGGTGTGCTGTCTGCCAGGTGTCACAATCCAAGATGTTACAGAGAGTTTGCAGAGACTCATCAAGCCTACTGACTATTATTCGATGCTGCTCATCCATGTTGGCATAGATGATACTTCTAGATATCCCCATGAGTATATCAAGAATGACTTCATGACTCTAGAAGAGAGGATGAAGCAGACAGGTGCTCAGGTGGTGTTCTCCTCAATCCTCCCTGTCAATGCAAAAGGCCGAGACAAATAAGCTCGCATTAAATACTTTTGTAGAAACTGGGAAAAAGGGCAACATCTAGAGACCGGTGTGCACTAACGCCTATAGTATGGGAAATACGATTCTGGATCTGGAGGTATAATGGCTGACTTGGATTCAGTGGTGATCATGGAGATGTGGTTCATGACTGGCATATAATTATACAAAGCTATAATCTATTCAAGAAGGACAGGGTAGAAAGAAAGGGAGGAGGAGTGGTGTTAGATGGACCATACTGGTCTTTATCTGCCATCATTTACTATGTTACTATATGTAGAAAATATTAAAGCAACAGAATTCCAGGGCTTACAAGATAATGAGAGGGCACTGTGGGTTATTCTGGAAGGAAGGAAAGAAGCATACTGGTGAGATATACAGACCTCTTTCACAGGCAGAAGAAGCAGGCAGAGATGTATTGGAAGACATTCATAATATGGCTAGGAAAGGAGAAGTGATTTTGATATGCTGGATGTTGTTGGAGATATGATAAAGATGATTAAATACCTCTATAACATAAATGCATAGGAAAGAGCCTCTTTCAATTGAAAGAAAATTCTGGAATGAGGAGGCACAGGATAAAGGTGAAAGGGGATAGACTCAGAAATAATAAGAGAGTAGTAAGAAATATATCATTTAACGTAATTATAAATTATCTGGAAATGGGAACAATAAGTAAAGTGATCAAATTTGCAAATGATACAAAACTATTCAAAGTTGTTAAAACACAAGAGGATTGTGAAAAATTGCAAGAAATTGCAAAAATTGAGAAATTGGGAGACCTGGCATCCAAATGGTAGATGAAATTTAATATGGACAAGTGCAAAGTTATACACTTAGGGTCCGATATTCGAAAGGCATTTACACGGTTTTCAGCCAAGTAAACCATGTAAATGCCTTAAATGGGGACATTCAATGGCACCTACACAGTTAGTGCCATTGAATATCCCCTACTCAGTCCCCTACGCGCCTTTAGCATCGGGGCATGTTGGGGCATTCCAGGATGGAGTGGAGGTGGAGAACGGCGCTAACCGGGCAGCAGCGATATTGGATGCTGCCAGGTTAACGATCTGTGCCTTAAAGATAGGTGAGAAAACCCCTTGCCTATCTTTAAGACACAGGAGCTAACCAGGCAGCATCCAATATCGCTGTTGCCCGGTTAGCTTTGGCAGCTTCCAGCTTTTGTGGTGATCACCAGATATTCAATGCCATTGCCATAGCATTGAATATCCACTTTAGAGGTTGGGCAACTGAAAATCGGGCCCTTAGAGGCCAATTCCATATAGGCCGGCTAGCAAACGCGGAAACGTTTAACTCAGACACGGGCGTGATTCCCACCCGATTCCGAAAACACAGGTTTAGACGTGCCTGCGTTTCTGACATCAGGATCATAGATGTGTTTGGCGCGGCACATCCAACATGCAGCAGGCCCATGCACATATCCAGCATGAGGCCCATGCACAGATACAGGCACAGTCCATACAGTAAAGCAGAGAAGCACTCCTCCATCAATAGTGGGAGATATGGGTAAACCGTGATCAGGTTTTGGCCATGCCTGTGCTCACCATATTCTGTAAAGTTAGCCGTCTCCGATTGTGCCCGTCTCTGAGCTGGTCATGCCTCCGCTGTAAAAACGTGCATCTCCTATGCTCACTGACAGTAGTTTGCCGATGCATACAAGATATAGAAACTGATGATAAATGCATGCGCTGATGCAAACTAGACCATATCCTAGTCCCCTACATGCCCAGAACAGCGCTAGGTAATCCCAGCACACTCTAAGAGAAGGTAAATATGAACATGTATAATAGAACATACCTTCCATCAAATGGTACTTGGCATCATAAAAAGGCTTCAGTGAGGCTTGCACTGGACAGCTCTACATACATCCTTAAAAGTGCTCAGGATGGACCCTCATCATGTGTACAAAAAGCAACACTAACACAGCAGTTCACCAAGGGATGCATACGATTGCTGAGCGACAAATGTATGCCCTGGGTATGGCATGCTGCATGGCACAATCTGGGGACTGTTGGAACTACATCAGTCATGTCTCCCAGTGCCTGGCCCTCCTCCCTGATATGCAACCTCACCTCAAATACTGTGTGCAGTTCTAGTCACCATATCTTACAAAGGATATAGCGGAATTAGAAAAGGTACAGAGAAGAGCGACCAAATTGATAAAAGGAATAGAAGGACTCATCTACGAGTAAAGGCTTAAAGGGTTAGGGCTCTACAGCTTGGAAAAGAGATGGCTGAGGAGAGATGTGATAGATGTTTATAAAATAATGAGTGGAATGGAACAGGTAAACATAGATCAGTTATTTACTCCTTCGAAAAGTAGGAAGAATAGAGGACTCGCAATGAAGCTACAATATAGCATATTTAAGACAAATCAGAGAAAATATATTTTCACTCAATGCATAATTAAACTCTGGAATTTGTTGCCTGAGAATGTAGTAAAAGCTTTTAGTGTAGCCAGTTTTAAAAGAGATTTGGACACGTTCCTGGAGGAAAAGTCCATAATTAAAGTGGACTAGGGGAAATCCACTGCTTACTTCTGGGATAAACAGCATGGAATGTGTCTACCTTATGGAAACCTGACAAGTACTTGTAACCTGGATTAGTCATTGCTGGAAACATGATACTGGGCTTGATGGACCTTTGGGCTGACCCAATATGGCTTATCTTATGTTCTTCTGAAATCACCGTCAATAGCATTTCCTCTTTCATAGCAATATTGTGAATGTCTTCATTAAATCCATGTCTATCTTGCTTATTTAGAGGTTGGGCAACGGAAAATCAGGCCCTTAGAGGCCAATTCCATATAGGCCGGCTATCAAACGTGGAAACATTTAACTCGGACACGATGATCACCTCCTTGATACCCTGTTAAGGCACCTGATCCCAACCTTTCCAGGCATCCGATGTACCCTGACACCCAACCTTTCAGGACATATGATTACCCCTACTCAAGCCTCTTCAGCATCTAGAATCCCTGCAATCATCCCTTCCATCTGTCATATCCTTAACCTTTTGCTTTCCACTGCAACTGTTCCTGCGGCCTTCAAACATATTGTTGTTACACCTCTCCTCAAAAAGCCTTCACTAGATCCTACCTGTCCTTCCAGTTATTGACCTATCTCTCATCTCCCCTTTGCTTCAAAACTACTTGAACGAGTGGTTCATCGCCACTGTCTTGAGTTTCTTTCCTCTCAAGACCTTCTGGACCCACCGCAATCTGGCTTTTGTTCTCTACATTCCACAGAAACGGCTCGTGCCAAAGTCTTCAGTGATTTGTTGCTTGCCAAATCCAAAGGCCTCTACTCAATTTTCATCCTTCTTGACCTTTCTACTGCTTTTGTCACTATTGATCTCCACCTTCTCCTTGATACCCTGTCCTCACTTGGTTTTAGGGGCTCTTTTCTGTCCTGGTTTTCTTCGTATCTCTCTGATCACACTTTTAGTGTATGTTCTGGTGGTTCCTCCTCTACCACCATCTTGCTTCCAGTTGGTGAACCTCAGGGCTCTGTCTTGGGACATCTCCTTTTTCTCTCTACACTCGGTCCCTTGGTGCACTTATTTCCTCTCATGGTTTTTAGTACCATCTTTATGCTAATGGCTCTCAGATCTACCTTTCCATGCCTGAAATCTCTCCAGAAATCCAGGCCCAGATTTCTGCCTGCTTATCCAATATTGCTGCCTGGATGTCTCACCGCCATCTGAAACTGAACATGGCCAAAACCAAACTCCTTATCTTTTCCCCTAAACCAACCTCCCCCCTTCCTTCCTTCTCTTTTTCTGTGGATAATACTATATGCCTCCCTGTTTCCTCAGCTCGCAACCTTGTGGTCATCTTCGACTTTACTCTCTCTTTCTCTGCACACATCCAACAGATAGCTAAAACTTGTTGCTTCTTTCTCTACAAGATTGGCAAAATTTGTCTCTTCCTTTCTACATACACTACGAAGCAGGAACCGTCTTTTACAGGTATCTGTACAGCGCTGCGTATGCCTTGTAGCATTATACAAAAGGCAAGTAGAAACAGAAACATAGAAATATGATGACAGAAAAAGACCACATGGCCTATCTAGTCTGTCCTTCCATATCAACAACTACAACAGTCCCCTTTTTTCTTTTAGAGATCCTCTGTGTTTGTCCCATGCTTTTTTTAATTCAGTTACTGTGCTCAACTCTACCACCTCCACTGGGAGACTATTCCACGGATCCACCACTCTTTCCGTAAAGATATATTTCTGCAAATCACTCCTGAAGCTATCCCCCTTCACCCTCATCCCATGTCCCCGCTATGATTCAAAGCGGTTTAAATTGAACAAGGAACTTATTATAAGGAACATGTGCTATAACATAGGATTAAACATAAAATTTTTGTATGGGATGTGGGATATACATATAACAATGTATTAAAGGGTTTACAGTGAAAAAGGGTCTAATAATGAGGAATAAGTATGATATGAGTCATGCATATAGTATTTTTACAGAACTTGGAATTTACATAACTATGGTACATTAATGAATTATTGGGAGTAGTACAAAGCTGGTGAGATTGAAACAGTAGATGAATGCAGAGTTGTTTCAGGGGGAAAAGACAGCAAGGACTAAAATGGAGAGAGGAAAGAGATGAAAGAGGGTGTGAATGAGCTAATGGTGAAATTCCAGGTAATATCATTGGAGGGGACCAAAGAGTTAGTAAAGATGATGAATGAATCATTCTTTGATGTGGACTTGGCCCCAGCAGTTGTTCTAAAGGGATATGTTAACCAGCTGCTGGGATGGATAATAACACAGGTACACTACCAAAAAACTGCCTCCAGTTTTGCAACTGATTCCTATAGATTTTGGGGTGCTGAATCCAGGAAAAATAGCCAAAATGTTCCATCACGTCACGTTTTCTTGCAAAATTAGATTTCTTACCCATATAAGGAATGTTCACATAATTTCTTTTTAGCCGACTGCAGTTTATTTTCTTGGCCCAAAATAGAGGTTGTAATGGTTAACTAACTAGAAACACTCCCTCATGATATTTTAGAGTGTTTTGTATTCATTTTATACATTAACAGGACAATTGGGAGGCGGGGGGGCAAAATCCAGTACTCGCGCTGGCGCATGTTCTTTCCTGTTCGCCTCGCCTCGTTCGCTCGCTCAAACACGGTGGTTGCGACATGAACGTTCCTGTCAAATTTCAGTTTCTTGCAAGTTCATTATTACCTTTTGTTTGCTCAGTCGTAATCCAGCTTTATTCCGAAGTGGTTCACTACAGTTGTAGTTTGCAGTGCTGTGTATTTGTGATGGCTCACAGAGCCAGAGGCTGCGTCAACTCTCCGGACAGTTTTTGTTTTATTTGTGGGGAATATACCGTGAAAAAGCGGCAGAGGAACATTTCTGCATTTATTAAAAAAGTATATTTCGCCTATTTCGGTTTGAAGTTAGGCGATCAAGACAAACCGTGAGCTCCTCACAAAGTGTGCGAGACATGTGAGGAAGATCTACACTTATGGATGAAAGGTAAAAAACAAGCATTTCGTTTCGGAATACCTATGATGTGGCGTGAACAAAGAGACCACAGCAGTGACTGCTATTTTTGCTCTTGCATTGTGAAGGGATACAACTTAAAAAATAAGAACGTAATAAGTTACCCCAACCTTCCCTCAGCAATTAGGCCTATGCCTCATAGCAACGAAGTACCTGTGCCTGAACCACCAAAATCTTTGGATCATATTTGTGTGGACGGTTCTGATCATGATGAGACTCATCAGATGGCTTTTCCCGATGAGTCCAGTACTTCCGAGTTTGAAACTGAACCAGATCCGAAACCTGAACTTTTCTCTCAAGCTGAATTGAATGATTTAGTCCGGGATTTAGGACTCCCAAAAGATGCTGCCCAACTGCTAGGTTCTCGGCTTAAACAGAAAAATCTATTGTCACCAGGAACAACTTTTTATTGGTACCGCAACCGCGAGACACAATTTTTGAAGTATTTCAGCAAAGAGGAAGATTTGGTATTTTGTAACGATATATACGGAGTGATGGAAAAGTTTAAACTCAAGTATGATCCTGCTGAATGGCGGCTGTTCATTAATTCGTCAAAAGACAGCATAAAAGGTGTTCTTCTTCATAATGGCAACACATTCGCTTCAGTTCCTATTGCTCACTCTGTTATTCTCCAAGAAAAATACGAGAATTTGGCCCTGATTCTTCAGAAGATTCGTTATGATGAGCATAAGTGGATGATTTGTGGAGACTTTAAAATTCTATCCATGCTATTAGGGCAGCAATCCGGTTTCACCAAATATCCCTGCTTCCTTTGCTTGTGGGATAGCCGGGCCCGCGACCTACACTGGGGGAAAAAAGACTGGCCAATTCGGGAGTATTTGAGACCCGGTGAGAAAAATGTTCTTCATGAGAGCTTGGTACCTTGTGATAAAATTCTATTACCACCTCTCCACATTAAGATGGGTCTCATTAAGCAATTCATCAAGTCCCTTCCAAAAGATGGTGAGTGCTTTCGGTACCTTTGCTCAAAGTTCCCCCGACTTTCTGAAGCAAAGCTAAAGGAAGGAGTGTTTGTTGGCCCTGATATAAGGAAACTCATTTCAGATGGAGTATTCGCTGAAACGATGTCTGAGAAGGAAAAAGAAGCCTGGGATTCCTTCAAGGATGTTGTTCTCAAATTATTGGGGAACAGGCGGGATGAGAACTATAAGGATATTATTGTTGCCAGGATGCTCAATGCCTTCAAAGGACAAGGCTGTAACATGAGCCTGAAAGTCCATTTCTTGCACTCCCATGTGAACTACTTTCCCGAAAACATGGGGGCGTACAGTGAAGAACAAGATGAAAGGTTTCACCAGGACATCAAGGACGCAGAGAGAAGGTACCAAGGAAGATGGAACACCACTATGATGGCTGATTTCTGCTGGTTGCTGCTGCGGGAAACCCAAGATGAAAAATACGCCAAGCAGCGCACCAAGAGAAGCATATGGGGGAAGAAGATTGCTTGACCCAAGAATGACTTTAAAATCTAAACTGTGTTGACAAATATCGTGTTTTTACTAAACTTTGAAATAAAAATTTGCTAGTTATTACCACAGTGTCGGATCTCATTTATTAGAATTTTACCATCGGGTGTTTGTCTTCATGTATTGCAATGGTGCGGTTTCTATTCTTACATACATACCTGTACAACATTTTTTGCACATTTCTTTGCTTTGCTTTGTGTCTAACCTCGCTCTTATATGCTCAATGTTTGTGCACATGTATGTGGCTGTTTTAAGTGCAGACAATTTTGCTAACATCACAGTGTGTTTTGTTGACATTACTCTATTCTTATGTGCTGCCTTGTTACAATTTTCTTTATTCTTATTTGAATAACTACTAAACAATTAGTATAAAGAATTCATCCAAGAAACTTTTATCTCGATCGCACTCAATCTGAAACGTTCACCTCAAACTGCTAACCCAATGTAGCAAAAAATCTGTACGTGATGGAGCAAATTGGTTACCAGATTTGGATTCAGCGCACCAAAAAAACTTAAAAATCAATCGAAACATTAGAGGCAGTTTAAAAAAAAAATTTTTAGTGTACCTGTGTAATTAATGTATCCTTGACATCAGGCAGTTATCCCACAAAACCGAAGGAATGTGATGTTTCCTCTGATTAAAGCACTGGCTTGGGAACCAAGAAACCAGGGTTTGATTCCCATTAGCATTCCTTGTAGCCTTGTGTAAGTCACTTAACCCTCCATGGCCTCAGAAAAATCCAAGTTATCAATGTCCCTGTTTAATGTGCATTATCAAGTTTAAGTTACAATGCAAACTGCTATGACTGAAATGATAAAGCGGTATAAAAAACCAAAATAAATTCTGAAGAAAACCAATGAAGGCACTGTAACTGAGGGGAGTTACAGGTCAATCTCTAATTTAACTTTTTTTGGCTAAACTGATCTAGAAGGAGATAGTCTCCCAGATCAGCTCTTATTTGGAGGAGAATAGTGCCTTTGATGAAGGACAGGCAGGATTTAGGGATGGGTGTAGAACAGAAGTTTTCCTTAATGTGGTTATGGATACTGTATATTCACATATGGCTAAGAATCATTTGGTCTTGTTAATCACGCTGGACTTAAGTTCAGCATTTGATTTGGTAGACCCTGACTTGTTATTGGTAAGATATGTGTGCTTAGGCCTAACTGGAAATGCATTTAGGTAGGTTGAGAAATTTTTGAAAGGGAGGACACTTCACATTAGAGCGGAAGTAGGACAAGTATATCTAGGCGCGCCTTCTAAAATTATGCTCCATAGGGCTTTTGAATACCATTTTGAATGATCTTTCAGGAAGGCGGTCTATAAGTGTTTTACAAATAAATAAATAAAAATATCCCAGTCATAGTGCTCCATGAATCACATCTCCATGACCGCTGCTAAATACAAGTCATCTTCTCTCATTACAACCTCTAGATCCAGAATCCTTTCTCTCATACTAGGGGTATTAGTGTACAGACCTTTCCAGATGTTGCCCTTTTTCCCATTTCTATACAGGAGTATAATGTTTTACTTAGCTGAGGGCTTTGTTCGCCCATCCCTGACGAACCTAGTTTAAAGCCCTCTTCAGTAGGTTAGCCAGTCTACTGCAGAAGATGCTTCGTCCCTTCTTTGATAGGTGGATGTCATCTCTGCTTAGCAGCCTGAAGAAGAAAAGCAATCCAGGAGTCTTGGTTAACTTCAATACATTAGCTTCTTAGCTGCTATATTTAATTGATGTACTGATGTTAGGAAATATTATTATTGTTTGTTTGAGGAGAGGGGATGTCACGCTGTTTCCTTTGAAAATGCTCATAAAACCAAAAATGAGATAGGAGTTCATCTATTATGTAGGTAAAAAAAAAGTTACATATATGGCATGGTTCTTTAATAATAGTGATTCCTTTCTTTACATCTTTTTTCTTTTATTCTCTGTTCAGCTTCTTTGTTTTCAACAGACACCTGAGACATGTCTTTAACTCTCCATCACTATATAACTACATTTATTTTTAAAACATTTTGATTACTTTATTTATTCTCTCATTCTGACTCTTGTTTACATGTTAAAATTTAGAACATAGTTCTTGGAGCTATGATGCCATCTAGTGTTGCAAGTACACTCTTATCCAATACTCATTCTAGGTTGTGTATGTTAATTCTTTTATATCAACAGTTTTTAGCTGTACTGTTTGTTCGATTTTGTGCTACAAATATAGCCATAGGCTGATGAATGCATGCTGTTGTTAAATGCCGTTGAGTCAGTGTTGACTCATAGCAACCCCTGTGTTTGGTCTTCTGTCAGGTGGCTAATTGTTGATAGAGTGGCCTCCATAGCTGCTGTTTTTGTATTGATTCATCACATTGCTGATCTTTGTCCTTTCCATTGACCTTTAACCTTACCAGGCATATCAGCCCTCTCTCCCCCGCACTTTGTCTTCCTGCTGGGAAGGGATGGGGGCATCTAGCGATGATGGCACCCCCTAGAGATCAGCGCACCTGCTGCTGCACTTACCCCGCAGTGCTGCCCCGTGCGTGAGATGGGATCCCCAATTGGGCAGACAGCAAAGTGGACAAAGAGAGCATTAAGGCCAGCCAGGCCGCATCACCATTTGAATCGAGGAGGGCTGAGGGCTCCAAGTCCAGGGTGGGACCATGGCAGCTGTGAAGGGAAGGACTGGGAGGGGGAGGCCAGCAGGCTGCAAAGCCTGTAAAAGCAATGGGCCCAGTCCACTCCCAGGCACAGCAGAGCAGCACTGCACATCAAAACTTTTTTTAAGACCCTGCGAAGTCTGAACTGAGTGACAGTATCAGACTCACTCACCTGGCTGGCTCCCTTTCCACTAGATAGAAGCAGGTCCCTCATGCCAGAAGCTCCCTCCACTACTCCCTCTGTTCTCATTGGCTGACTTACCCAACCTGGCTGAATAGCAGCTCCTCATGGGACAGGAGAAGAAAAACCTCTCATATGATGGCAATTTCACCCACTGGCTTTTCAAGTGCTGGTTTTAACTGTCTGCCAACAGCAGGTCTGGCCATATAAAATCCAGCCAGGCTGGCTAAAAAATGACCAGTTGTCATCCCTAGGCTGCTGTGTGTGGAGCATGCGCATCGACTGGACCAGTGCCAGGAGGGGTAACAGTGACCCCAAGTTGTCATTGCTCGCATCCTGAACTTCATAGTCCCTTTTTTTCCTTTAGAGATCTTCTGTGTTTGTCCCATGCTTTCTTGAATTCAGATACTGTCTTTGTCTCTACTACCTCCATTGGGAGACTATTCCATGTATCTACCACTCTTTCCTTTCACCCTCATCCTATGTACCCTTGTTGCAGGGCATTCTTTTTTTTTTATTTGAAATTTTTGCATATACATAGTGTTCTTCAAGCATACTCCCCATTCCATTTCCCCACCAAACAACACCCCCCCCATATCCTCCTCTCTTTCACTCCCCCAATACCCCTCTAACTGCACAGAAAAACATCACCATTTCAAACCCAATCCCCCAACCCTAGCAATCCCAAACATCCCCCAACTAGGCCTTCAGAGTTTGCCTCCAGCCCTCATAGGCTAACCATTGTTCATGAAAATGCGGCTTAGTCAATCTCAGCTGTGCAGTCACCTACGATATATCCATTCCAACCTGCTCTTCACAGAGTACAAAGCTGGCATCAATCTGCATTTCCAGTTTTTCACAATCTCTATCCGTGCTGCAATAATGCACATCTGGGCAGTTGATCTTCCATCTTTTTCCATCCCCTTAACAGATAAATTCAGTCTGAAGAGTCCAGCACAATGTCCACACCCACCGTTTCATCAACCAAGAGAGCAATTTTACACCAGAAGGGTCCAATTACACGACATATCCACCACATACGGAAAAATCCCTCTTCTTGCCCACATCCATGCCAATACTCCACATCATTTTGCTGCCCAAACCAATGTAATTGCACTGGATCCAAATACATTTGGCACAATATTTTGCACCTGTGTTCCACTATACAGCTGCTATGGACAGTTTACTGGAACCCACAAATATTCGCTCCCAATTCCTGTCCCCTAGTGGATTTCCCAGGTCTCTTTCCCAATTTGAAACAAACGTGGCTAGCCCATTAGACATCTGGGCAATACCTTATATAGGCCCATGAGTAAGCCCCGAGACCCCGCCCATCTCAAGATCGTTTCAAAGTCGGACAGATAGTCTACTGAGGAAGAAGGAACCAGTCCGGATTGCACACAATGGTGAACTTACCAGAAATAGAATTCATGCTCTGGTTTGATCTGGAATTTTTGTCTTAAGGTCCCAAAATTCATCAGTCCTCCTGTATTCCCAGCCAGTTGTCCAATATACTCCAGCCCAATTTGCTGCCACTCTAAGAAAATCCCATGTAACAACCCTGGTTTAGTCTGCATTATAATGAATAGGGGTATTCTAAAAGATCGCTCTCTTACCACATGGCTGCGCCCCTATAACACTGGTCAACAAATTTTTACAAAAGTCATGTTACTGAAATAAAAATAGTCATTTATCAATTTTTATATGCTGAACACTAATATGACAGTGAAATTGCAAAGTTGGCTCTAGTTTTTTTGTAATCTACAAGAATTAATGTTTACGTCACAAAATGCATGTCAATAGTAAATATAATAGGCCTTCGGTTAATACCTGTAAAGAAACAAGTCATAGACTACTTCTTAGATTTTTTCACCTGTCTCTTGTACAGCTGTTCGGGAGCTTCTCTGGGGAGTGTCCAGCAGTAGTCAGCCAGCATTGTAGTGGACCATTTTCCCTGGTATCTTTGCTCCATCGTTGCGATATCCTGGTGAAAATGTTCGCCCTGTTCATCACTAACCATACCACAGTTGTCAGGAAAGAAATCGAGATGGGAATCAAGGAAATGGATCTTTAGAGACATATTGCAGCCAAGTTTCTGATACTGCATCAGCATGTCTTCTACTAGTTCCTTGTAGTTTTCTGCCCTAACATTCCCGAGAAAGTTTGCTGACACTAGGCGAAAAGCATTCCATGCTTGTTTCGCATCACCCTGCAGCAAGTTGTTGAACCGGTCAACTTTGAAGAGCTCTTGAATCTGTGGACCCACAAAAACTCCTTCTTTAATCTTTGCTTCGCTGAGTCGAGAGAATTTTTCATGCAGGTATCGGAAAGCTGGTGAAGTGTGGTCCATGGCTTTCACGAAGTTTTTCATCAAACCTAGTTTGATATGAAGGGGTGGTAGCAGGATTTTGTGAGCCTCAATCAGAGCTGGGTGCTGGATATTCTTCTCTCCAACTGTTACATTTTGTCTGCGATTCCATTCCTTCCGCAAGTAGTGCCAATCCCTTGCTTGGCTATCCCACTCACATAAGAAACACATGTATTTTATATATCCTTGCTGCAGTCCCATTGAAAGGGCAACTACCTTCAAGTCACCACAGAGGTGCCAGCTGTACTTGTTATAGTTAATGGAAGTCAGTAGATGCTTTAAGTTATCATATGTCTCTTTCATGTGGACGGCATGCGCTAATGGAATGATGGAAGACGGTTTCCATTGATCAAAAGCACAGCCTTCAGAATCAGTTTCGAAGAGTCTATAAATAGTCTCCAGTCTTGTGGGTCATGAGTGATTTTTAAGGCATTCATGAGGCTTTCAATATCGGAACAGAATACCAGATTACTTTCCTTTCTGAAGAAAGGCTCCAACTGCTGGTGGCGCTTTCGATATGGAGTAATGTTGACTTTTTCTTCTAGAAGATTCCATTGTTGGAGTCTTGATCCTAGCAATTCTGCCTTGTTCTTGGATAAGTCCAAATCATGAACCAGGTCATTTAGTTCTTCCTGTGTTATTCTGTGCAGAGTTGATATGCATCCCAGTGAAAATCTGGGTCACTGCATGCTGACGGACCAGAAGAACAGGTCGGCTCACCCTTGTCCTCATCAGATGAATCAAGAGAATATTCTGATGGAGGTTGTGGAATAGGAAGTCCCTCATCATGTGGAACTGGTCTCAATGCAGACGGAATGTTTGGGTAGACTATGCTCGACTTCTTTTGCTTCGTTATTCCACTGGAAAGAGGAGGAACCAAGCAGAAGTAACAGTCATTTATGTGCAGGGCTGGCCCGTCCATTGAGCAAGAATGTTTTTTGCACAGGGCCCCACGTTTCAGGGGGTCCCGCGCAAAGAACATTCTGCTTTTTTTAAAAATGAAATTAAAATTTAAAAAAAAGCTGGCCGCTGCCGCCGCGGCAGCATGGAGTGTCCCGCGGGGCCCCCTCTGCCTGGCTGAACTCTCCTGGCACGGCTGAAGCCCTCTGTTCTGGCTTGCAGATACACGAAGGGAGAGTGTCTCCTTCGCGTCTCTGTTAAGCCCGCAGGGGCAGATGGGAAATTTCCCATCTGCCCCTGCTTCCCATCAGCCCCTGCAGGCTTAACAGAGACATGAGGGAGTCACTCTCCCTTCGCGTATCTGCAAGCCGGAGCAGAGGGCTTCAGCCACGCCGGGAGAGTTCAGCCGGGCAGAGGGAGCCCCGCGGGACACTCCATGCTGCCGCGGCGGCAGCGGCCAGCTTTTTTTTCTATTTTAATTTCCATGAGCCGATGGGGGGGGGGGGTTAGGACTGGCAATGAGCTGTGGGCTGATGGGGGGAATTAGGACTGGTAATGGGCTATGGGGGGGGTTAAGACTGGTAATGGGCTGTGGGCTGATGGGGGGGTTAGGACTGGTAATGGGCTATGGGGGGGTTAAGACTGGCAATGGGATGTGGGCTGATGGGGGCTGTCTGGAAATGGGGTGATTGGGGGTTAGTACTGTTAATGGGCTATGGGGGAGTCAAGACTGGCAATGGGCTGTGGGCTAATGGGGGCTGTCTGGAAATGGGGTGATGGGGGGTTAGGACTGGTAATGGGTTATGGGGGGGTTAAGACTGGCAATGGGCTGTGGGCTAATGGGGGCTGTCTGGAAATGGGGTGATGGGGGGGTTAGGACTGATAATGGGCTATGGGGGGGTTAAGGCTGGTAATGGGCTCTGGGCTGATGGGGGGTTAGGACTGGTAATGGGCTATGGGGGGGTTAAGACTGGCAATGGGCTGTGGGCTGTCTGGAAATGGGGTGATGGGGGTTAGGACTGGTAATGGGCTAGGGGGGGTTAGGACTGATAATGGGCTATGGGGGGCTAGGACAGGAAATGGGCTGATGGGGAGGGGTTAGGACTTGAGGTGGGCTGATGGGGTTAGGACTGGTAATGGGCTGTGGGCTGATGGGGGGTTTAGGACTGGCAATGGGCTATGGGGGGCTGACTGGAAATGGGCTGATGGGGTTAGGACTGGAAGTGGGCTGATGGGTTAGGACTGGTAATGGGTTATGGGGGGGCTTAAACTGAAAATGGGGTGATGGGGGGTTAGGACTGGAAGTTGGTTGACGGGGGGCTAGGACTGGTAATGGGTTGGGGGGTTGCTAGGACTGGAAATGGGCTGAGTGGAAGGGGAGGCTTGAACTGCAAATAGCTGATGGGGAGGGGGCTTGGAATGGAAATGGGCTGTGAGGCAATGTTCCCTCTAATTTTCTGTAGACTGTGTGCGCATAAAATATCAGCTGTGCAGCTTTTGAAGGAAGATTAAATTTTTGTGCGCCACATAATGACTCTCGGAGTTATATACTTTAAAATTTGACTACACGTCAGAATACAGTATGTACACCACATTGATTGCACTATAAAATATTGTAGAACTTGTGAAAACTGGAAATACACAACAACTTTTCAATTTTAAGATATCTGTGTTGTTTTCTATCAGAATCAGAACCGTAATTTTTGTGCGCTCTGTTGTAAAGTATGTGCGCTCGCTCGGCGAGGTGTGTGCGCGTGCACACGCGCATAGCTTAGAGGGAACAGTGCTGTGATGGAAAGGGAGCTAGGACTGAAAATGGGCTGATGGAGCAGCTAGGATAGGATTGGAAATGGGCTGTTGGGGGGAGCTAAGATTGGAAATGGGCTGTGGTGGGGGCTTGAATTGAAATGGACTCATGGAGGGGCTAGAACTGGAAGTAGGCTCATGGGGGGGCTTGGACTGGAATTGGGCTGAGTGGAGGGGAGCTATGATTTGACATGGGCTGATGATGGGGCTAGGAAATGACTAGAAATGGGCTGATGGGGGGGCTAGGATTGGAAATGAGCTGATGAAGGGACTCAGGCTGGAAATGGATGGGGGAGCTAGGACTGGAAATGGGCTGATGGGGGGCTAGGACTGGAAATGGGCTGATGCAGGGACTAGAAGGGAATGGATGCTGGGTGAGACTGGAACTAGAAGGGAGCTGATGTTGGGGGAGGATTAGAATAGGATGGGGCTGGGAGAGTAAAATGGAGAGGGGAAAAATATTTTGTGTGGGAGGGATGAAAAATCTATAATTGGCCGGGTATTGGGAGAGTAAGTGGGGATTGAGGATGGAGGGGTAAAATTTGTGAGGATGAAATAGAAATGAGGAAAGAGCAAAAGGTGAAAGATTAGTATGTTAAAGCAGATGTAGAGAGAGAGAATGGAAAAAAAAACTAGAAGAGAGAAGAAAGGACAAATGGACAGCAGATAATGGAGAGTTAGCAGAAAACATGAAGAAACCAGAAGAAAGTGGCTGGACCAATTGCAACTGAAAAAAATGCACAAAAGGTAGAAAGATATCTCTTTATTTTGAATGTATTAACTGGAATATGAAAGCTCTGGGAAATGTGCATCATTAACGTCTGTGCTTTGTTTGGTACAAGAGGAAATTAATTTATAGTTTTATTTCTACAGTGCTGTTGTACATTCCAAGTTTGGCTTTTGGGGTTCCCAGTTTAATTATTGCCTTCCTGTTTCTAAATTGTGATTCCTTGTTTGGTGATGGTCTATGTTCTGCATGTGTAACTGAGCTGAGGTATTCTGTTTATGTAATTCCTATTTGACATTGCCACTTGTTCTCTTTCCCCAGTATTCTCTGAAATGTATTGATTTAATATTTGCAGTGTTGCCTTTTGATAGGTAGGGTATGGTGCTTTGTGAGTCCTGGTACTGCTGTCAGGATACGGCGGGTTTGCTATGGGTTCTAAATGGGCAGCGTTTGTAGTAGTTCCTAATGTGCCTGGCACTGGATTATAGTAATGTAGAAATCTTTTAGTCTTTCTTTATCCATACACTCATTAAGAGACATGTTTACTAAAAGTTAGTGTATGGTAACATTATGCAAATATTTATGCAAATAAAGCCACTTATGCAAATGAGGCCCCGCACCGAGTCTCCGCACATGGCCCCGCACCCCCCTTCGGCCGCCCCTGTTTATGTGGTTGCTTGGCTCTCTCCACACCATGGGGACTGCAAACGGCATTGCTGGTCTTTTGCAATTCAACCACTGTGAAAGCTGTGTTGTACATGTAGCGCAGCATATATGCGGAGCCCAAGGCTCGTCTTGGTCACCAATCTTGCATCCGAAGTAAAGATGATATGCCTTCTTCAGTTGAGAAGTGATACTTTTCTTCTGGTTGGCAAATGTCACTTCCCCACAAATGTAGCAGAAATTGTCAATGGTATTAACGCACTTTCACGGCATTACTGTTCTGTATTGTACCTAAATGACTAAAATTATATGATTAATAAAAGTTACATGTAACAGTAGCTTAAACTGTCTTGCCCACAGTCTGAAATATTTTAAATGCTCAACCTTTCTGACTGCGTATAGTACACTGCTGACGTCAGATGACTTCAGCAGCCGTCTGGCAGTAGTATTGCATTGCATCAGAAAATGATGCAATCAACTCTGGATGATGTGTGCATGCTGGTATTATTCAATGTGATGCAATATTACATCATTCAAGGCTTATTTGGGATGTTGTTGATGTCCTACTGGATAAAGTTACACAGTGAAATGTCAAAAATGAACTACATGCAATATCTTCAAAACGAGAGCCAATAACATTTTTTTAATGTTATATTCGTGTTCAGCTCACCAAGATACTACAGATTAGGGCCTTTTAAAGTCAGTAACAATTTCAATGTTGACCAGTGTAATGGGACCAAACTTTCAAGGTATGCGAAACAAAAGGGTTTACCCTCCCGCCTGCTCCCTTCCCCTCTCTCAGCCAAAGCTCCTTTCCCAAGAGTGTATAACCATCCATTGCTTCCCTTTGTCCTCCTTTTTCCAACTGTGTTCCCACATAATAATGCTTCAGATCCAGGATACTCATCCCTCCTTCCCATTTGGGCCTTATCTACTATATGTGCCATCCTAGGGGGTCTCCTCCTCCAAATGAAATAAAAAATATGTTTCTGCTGTTTTTTTTTCAGTATCTTGTCCAAATTGGTAGGGCCATAAACAAAAGCAACAACCTCAGCAAGACATTCATTTTGACTATGCCAATCCTCCCTATCCAGGAAATGGATAATTGACTCCATATTTCCACATCCCCAACAATGGATAGCCAAAGATTCTCATAATTAAATGTAAATAATTCATCCCAATTCTTAACCACCTGGATCCCCAGATACCTAATAGATCCCCATGCCCACTTAAAAGGAAACGCCTCCCTTAACCTCCTCTGCAGCTACCCATCCAGGTAGACTGTCAGAATTTCAGTCTTAGTCAAGTTCATTTTGTATCCAGATACAGGGCCTGCCCTACCATTGAGCGGCCGTGTTCTTGCATATGACCTTGCTTTTTAGTCCCACTATTCAATCCCTAGGAGTGGAGGAGTAGCCTAGTGGTTAGAACACTGGCTTGGTAACCAAGCAACCAGGGTTCGATTCCCACTAGCACTCCTTGTGGCCTTGGGCAAGTCACTTAACCCTCCATTGCCTCGGAAGAAAGGCCTGGCAATCTACTTCCGGTGACACTGCCAAGAAAACCCAGGAGCTTCTGGGTCGCCAGGAGTCAGGACTGACTCGAAGGCACACATTGCATTTTGCATTCAATCCCTACTGATTTATGCAAATGAGGCCCTGCAATTAGTCACTGCACATAGCCCCACTTCTCTCTGCATCCCCCTCAGGCTGTCCCTGTCCAGATAGTCTGCTAAACTCAATTTTGTTAAAAAGATCTGTCAGAGAGATCAGCAGCTGAGTCAGCATGTAAATAACATCATCAGCAAATGAACCAATTTTGTACATATTGGACACGATATTCAAAGTCATTTACATGGTTTACAGAACTGTAAATGTCACTGAGCGGGATATTCAGTGACACTATTGCAGTTAGTGCCACTGAATATCCCCAATTATCTCCACTGCATGCCCCGATACTAATCGCTTAGCATCGGGGCATTCCGGGGGCGACACCAGTCGCTAACTGGGCAATGGCGATATTGCACCGCTGCCTGGTTAGCAGTCCCGGGTAAAAGATAGGCTAGCTTTTGCTGCACCTATCTTTAAAGACTCGTGGGAGCTAACTGGGCAGAGGCTCACTATCACCACTGCCTGGTTAGATTCTGTGGGCTTGTAGGCTGGGAGGTGACCCCGGATATTCAATGCCGGCCTTGCCGGGGCCATAGCAGCGCATACCATCCCAGAAGAATACCAGGCCCATTTTTCCCAAATTCTATTCCCTTAGAGGCTGATTCAAGAAATGATGGACAGCTCCGGCAGAAACATGCACACCAGAAACATGCATCTCCCGGAGCTAATTCCGTAAGTGCGTGAATATATGCACACATGCCCATGAAATCGGGCCAAAGGCATCTTTTGCACCTATATGAACAGCAGACTCTGCTAAGCGAGCAAGCCATGTACATGTGAACACTGACAATGGCTCCCCCTGTGGCCCGTCTAAACTGCCCTTGTAATGTATGCGCACTGCTCGCCTACAACCGAAACAGAGTCCAGTGATTCCGCCATCCATGTGTAACTTTGAAAACATGTCCACCTTCAATGAACAGAGGTTCAAGTGCAACAGGAAACAGGATGGAATAGCGCCCCCTTCCCAGCGCAGTGAAATCCGGACCGCAGAGGAAAGATAATGGCTACGAGGCAGCCAAACATTTCCAAGGAAGAGACCCACCTGCTCTGCAGGCTTCTACTGCAGGAAGAGGAGGTACTGCTCCCAGGAGGGCAGAGGAGGTTAGCCCATGCTGCAGCACACAGGGGCTGAGAAAGGATAAGATCCACTCTTGCCCAATAAGTATTGAAATAGCAGTAAAGCTGCACACATAGATAGATGAAAACAGGCAATCACAAAAGGAGGGACAGAGAGAGGGCACAAAAGGGAGGGACCAACTATGTGCAGAATGCATGAATGTGGAATAATTAGATGCTAGAGGAGAGGAGGGACAGGGGAGGTATGATACAGATCTTTAAATACTTAAAAGAGTATGAATGAACAAACCTTTTTCAAAGACAGGAAAGCTGGAAAACTAGAGGGCATAACATGAAGCTGCAAAGGGGTAAAGTGAAAGGCAACGTCAAGAAATACTGTATTACTGAAAGGGGCTTGGAATGCACTCCGATGGAAGTGGCGGGGGCAAATACAGTGACAGAATTCAAAATGGCATGGGACAGACACAGTGGATCCCTTTAGAACAACAGGATAAAATCAAAATAAACTTAACTACCTCTTATAACCTAACAAATAGGGGTGACCTGCAAGGAGCGGTGGGTACACCCTAAACAAAGGCATGGGGAGGCATGACCTGCACGGAGCGGCAGGTGCACCTACTCTTGCCACCTTTGCTGGGCAGAATAGATGGACCATACTGGTCTTTATCTGCCATCATATACTATGTTACCATGTTACTATGTGGGTGACAGGATGCAAACCCCACTGTCCAGTGTGTTCTGTTGTTCAAAAGAGCAGGTGCATTGCTAGCCAACATCACAGAACGAATGGACACCTAAAATAAGTCTCTGAATATGGAAATAGGAAGCAGGGTGTCAACATTTGAATACTATGCTGACAGAGCGGTGACCAAACCACCACACAGTAAGCAATATGAAACAGGGACACAGATAACCCAAATCAGACATAATGTGGGAGGTAAAGAGACATGGCTGATGACTCAAGGGAAGCAAGTGGGAACTGAACCCTGTGTACCCAGGCACCAAGCTATTGTAAGACCCACAAGGCCACCACTCCATTCTAAGAACATATTACAAGAACAGAAATTACACCTCGACAACAATAAGAGGTGTCAGTAAAAACAATAAAAATAAGGTCATAAATAGTGACAATGGGAATTGTACCCTTGATCTTTTGGGTATTAGGCAGTTACACTTACCTCTGGGGAGGAGTGGCTCAGTGGTTGGAACAAGTTACCTCAGGCCAGAGGGCCAGGGGTTCAATTCTCACATGGGGACAAGTAACCTAAGGCCAGGGGGACTGGGGTCTCTAGTCCCATGGCTGCTCCTTGTGGCCTTGGGCAAGCCACTTAACCCTCCATTGCCTCAGGTACACTTAGATTGTTAGCCCTTTGGGCGACAAGGGAATAAAAAAAAAAGAACCTGTTAGTATATACATGTAAAACTGCTCTGATGCATAAGTAAAGGGCAGTATATCAAATGCCTTAACCATAAGCCACTCCACCACCCCTGAACCAGTAGGGCTTAGCAAATGCACTCATGGAGGGCTCTTCCTATCCTGTCCACAGATGCTTTTATATCATGAGGGACACCGAGGCTTACAGGCCCAGGCTGATCTTGTGGCTATGACAGCAGCTGCAGGAGTAGCAAGGTGAGTGTCCATATTGAAGGTGACCACCATGACCCATAGCAACAATGTATGCTTGGTCGTTGCATGGTTCTCTGCAAACTGCCTTATTCTCAATATTTCCAAAACTGCCACAATTTGGTTCCCTCATAGTTCTACTTGTCCACTGCTTGCTCCTTCCTTCTCAGATACTCCAATCACACTTGTGCCCAAGCTCCGCTATCTAGGTATTATTCTTGATAGTGCTCTTTCATTCAACGATCATATTTCTCAGGTTTCCCGGCGTTCTTTCTTTTTCCTCCGATGTATTCGTGCTATTAGGCCCTTCCTCTCTTCACAGGCCTTGCTCACTCTCCTCCTTTCATTGGTTATCACAAGACTAGACTTTGGTAACTCTATACTCGCTGGTATCCCTCAATACCAATGTCGCAGATTACAATTGTTACAGAACACTGCAGCTAGGATGATAGCTCACGCTTCTTCTCGAGACACATTACTCCAATTCTCCATCGCCTTCACTGGCTGCCACTGGATTTCCGGATACAATTCAAGATCCTTATGTTAGTGCATCATGCTATTTACTCCCACAGACCCCAGTACCTGGCCGATCGATTAACATTTCACACACCACCTCGCAGTCTCCGCTTTATCCACATAAATCGCCTATACCTGCCTTCCCCCTCACAAGCGCATCTTCAATCAACTAGACATTCGGCCTTCTTCTACCTCGGTCCCTCCCTATGGAACTCTCTGCCCCCTGCCCTTCGACTGGAGGAGTCTTACCCTAAGTTCCGATCCCTACTGAAAACCTACCTCTTTTCCTCAGCCTTTAACCTTCTCCCCTAACTCTCTATTTCCCATTCTCTGCCAAGTTAATGTTTAAAGTTTTCTTTTCTCTCTCTTTCCTGAACAAAGATTGTAACTTCATTTCCTTTTCCTATACATTTATTGTATTGTAAACCGCCCCGATGTAACGGGGGGCGGTATATCAAATGCTAAATAAACAATAAACAATAAGTATAGCACATCCCCCCAAGGCATAAGCACCGCTGTATGCGGATGTACGAGAAAGGTTGGACACATGTGCCCAGTCCATCTGATCCAGACCAACAACACATCAACACTGGGGGTGAAACTGTGAAAAGTGACACATATATAATGTATTGGCAGAAAGGGGAGCAGTGTCAGGCAAGACCAGCTGTAAAGCGGTAGGACAGGAGCTGTGATCTGCAGATGGGTGTGGAGGCCAGGGAAAGTGCATGATGCTGTGGGGACTGTGGTATGTCCCATGCTGTAGAAGATGCAGGGTGAAAAGAGTGTTATCAGGACCTGAGAGTGACATGTGGAATGCTGGATGAAGGAAGCTAATCATCCAAACGGGTCCACATGTGTGGACCCAGGAGTACGGCAGACCATAACCAAGGTGTCAGATTGACATACATGTTGCTGCCACTGATGACATGGCCTAGCCAAAATCGCTGTGGCCCGTGTTCATCATATGCAACTGTGTACATATCATGGGTGTCACCAGATCCACACCTTGGATATGCACAGTCAGAGCAAGACAGGTGCCAGTAATGTGTAGACAGCCCACAGCACAGGGCAAAAATGGGGAGTGCACTCAGTCATGTCCCAACAGTAGGCACGTAACTGGCAATGCAAGACAGAGCTGTAGATAGAAGACAGCACACCATACATGTGCCCAAATGTGCATCATTCCCTCCACAGGTCCTGCCCAGCTGTCAAATAGTGACGCCATGCCTACCACAGTTCAGTATGCACATTATGCACAAAATCTAGCAAGGCTGAGAACCAGGAAATAGAGCACAGTTACTTACCTGTAACAGGTGATCTCTGGGAACAGCAGGAATGAGTCTTCACATATGGGTATGTCGGTACCGACGGAGTCCGCGCGGGAATGCTCCCCAGCATCCAATCAGAACGCTTTTGGGAGCATCCCACCATGCCTGCGTGCTGCCTTCCTGCCTTTCCCAACCACCTCTCCTCAGTTAAGTTTTAAAGCTGAGACAAAGAGAGAGAGAGAGAGGGAAAGATAGAGATAGAGAAATACAACTCCTAGGGGAGGTGGGTGGGTTGTGAAGACTTATTCCTGCTGTTCCCAGAGATAACCTGTTACAGGTAAGTAACTGTGCTATCTCCAGGAACAAGCAGGAATGAGTCTTCACATATGGGGACTCCCAAGCTAAGATGCCCGGAGGGAGTCCTAGCATGTTGTGAATCTAAGATGAGCCATGCTTTCCCTCAGAACCTCAGGCATCCTGGGGATGGAGGGTAGGAGTTGAAATAAAATGAGAGATGCTGTGAAACAGCTAGACTAAACCAGGACTTCCGTATGGGAGTCTAGGTGTAGGTGATCATAATAAGTAAATATTGGAGAGCAATATTCCAATATAGACCTCACCTGGTGGTATTGTAAAAGGTTTATTGAGTTTCACATGGATCTGTTAGTAAGAACCAGTAGAAAACCCTCAAGGAGTACCTCACTGTGAAGTAGAGGTAATCAAACTGTAGAAGGACAGGTGAAGGTTAGAAACCGTCAAGGGTGAGAGTAGCCCCAGGGAAAAACTGGGTGGTGTAATGAGGAAGGACTTCAGCGGAAAACGCAGAAGGCTGTATCAGACAAGGCTTAAAGTCCTTTGGTTCGAGAATAGCACAATCCTAGGACCAAAAGGAGATACGTTTGACCAATTTGGACGGACAAACAGAAAATAGTCCTTGTAGAAGGGAAGGGGTATTGAAGACCCCTGTATCCGATGAGAAATAAGGACAGATGTCCGAGGCGTTATAGCCTCTGATTAACTGAAGATCAGTAACATCTTTCCTAATTGATGTTAGGCAGGAAAGATAATGATACATGGAGAGCTTCAGAGGTACTTAAACCTGAAGGGTTATGGTAAGAAATTTGTTAATTACCACAAAGATTGGCTGTATATGTAGAACCCTATGCATGCTGGCACAGCATTGATAAGGGTAGTGCCCAGCTGTCAGAGTCATATAGGAATATATGTATATATGAACCTAGACAGATAAGTATCTAGATACATATCTACCTATATATATAGAGATATACATGAGCATAAATACACATAGATACATATAGATATATAGATATAGATATAAATATATCTGCATATAGATATATACATGTCTCCACATATGTAGGTAGAGACATGTCTATATAACTATACCCACCTAGGAGTATGTGGAGAGAGAAAGGTGCATCTAATAACAAGAAAGGTAATACCTGCTTGAAGAGATGCAAGAAAACCTTTGTCCCTAGTTATGATTGACAGAGTCAGGGGAATGCTCTCTCTGACAAGGAGCAGTCTAGATTCATTTAGGAATTCTAGCCCTTGAATAACCAGGATGGTTTACGTGAAAAAAGTGCAGATGATATCTTTAGTCTGCAGGCAGCAAGTCCAGGTCCTTTTAGAACTGTAGTATGGTAACTGGATAAAAGACGCAATGGAAATGAAAACCATATAAGGACATGCTGCACGAAAAAGAAAAATATCCCTGGTGAAGGAGTCCAGTGGAGACGTGGACAAAGCCAGGGAACTGAGCAATTCTTTAGGTTTTCACGTGATGTAAGGCATGTGTCCTTCGTTTTAAAAGGAGATGGTAAAGGTAGGGAAACCCTACCAGTCATGAGAGGGCATGACTGGATGAGGCCTTCCTAACCATCTGGGATTATCTGCTAGGAAGATGCAAATGCTCTCTAGCAAGGGCCCATAGTGCAGAGCTACTCTGTAGAGTTGCAGAGAGCATGCTGCAGGTTGGTTAGAAGAAAAAACTGGCTGTTTAAAAGCCAGTACGTAACTTAAACTATTCTGCCAATGCCAAGGGAATTGGAGATGGCGAGGAATAGAAATGAAACCGATAGGCCTGTAGTAATAGAGTTTCCAAAAGAAAGGTTGATAACCTGTTTTGGACTTACTACTAAGGCCAGAAAGGATTGCTAATGGAAGACAAACCTTGATTACTTGGTAAATAGAACCAGAGGGTAACCACTAGGAACTCCTGCCGTTGCAGCTATTACCAAGGCAGCAGAAAAGAATGAACAGACATAAGCAGGAGTGGCAAGACTCCCTTACTGACTGATAAGCTGCCCCAAGTAAGATTGAAAAAAAGGGGGGGGGGGGACAACTCTGAAAAGGAAACCCCTTACTGGAAAAGGTAGAAACCTACAGGGATTTTAGAAAAACCCCTCCAGCTAAATGGTACCACTCTTACAGATGAAATGTTTCAGTAAAAGGGTAGGTAAAGACAGAGTTGAAGGAGACTTACGATATGGTAAGTCCCTGGAAAGGTATGATGATACATGCTGGAACAGGAAACTATATTATTGATAGTTGTTACACCTCTTTTCCCTCCCAGGAGGAAGAGAAAAACCCCTGTTACTTTTAAGCATGATCATCCCTGAGAGCTCATAGAACAAAAAGAATGGATGTCTGTTGAGAAGAGATCCATGTCTAGAGTTTAGGATGGAAACAGTGTAGATGCTTCTATTAAGAAGAAGCAGACTACAGGTTCTAAACCCCAAACAGGAAAGAAAGATGTAATGATAATATATCAGAAGCCCTGCGGATGCTGGGTTTGCTGAACCTGTTGAGGTTGTGGTTTCCTTAGCCTGGTTGGATGTTTCCCCTGTCTGGGAACATCTATATGATGGGTAGAAGATGAATAAAACTTTCTCCCCTTAAGGGAACAAAGTTTGTTAGGAGATCTCCTACAAATTGGAATAGAGGAAGGCGTAGACAAGCCTCTGAAAGCAATAGTGTCAGTAGTTAACTGAGCAGCTTGGAGTAAAGCCTCCTTGTTAAAGAGATTCTCTCCAATACAAGGAGTATTTCCCAGTGTATCTTGTACCCATTTGTCCAAGTCTGAAGCTTGGAGCCAGGCTCTACGTCGTGCCCCTATGGCTATAGCAGAAGTTCTGCTAACAGACTCAAAAGAGTCCAGGGAAGCACGAATAAGGAACCTAGAAATATTTTGAGCATGATTGACTAGTATAGAAAAATCTGCTCTTTTAGGCTCTTGAACAAAAGGGGTCAAAAGTAGTAAATTCTTTGTGACCTCCTCAAGAGATAATCCCATATAGAAAATATATGAGAGAATTCTTGCTGAAAACATGGATGCCTGGAAGGTTTGGTGTCCAAAGTCATCTAAAGTCTTAGCCTCACGACCTGGCGGATAAGAAGAGTGCTTCTTAGTACTCTTAACACGCCTCATTGCTGATTCTACAACAATAGAATGATGAGGGAGCTGAGGCTTTTGAAAACCTGGAGAAGGGGGCACCATGTATAGAAGATCAGTTGCCCTAGAAGGTGGGGATACCGTTAAAGGAGCTTCCCACGTTCTAAATAGGATATCCTGCAAGGTCTGATGCAAAGGAAACATAATGACTTCCTTTGGATTGCAGGGGATCTGCAGAGGTTCTGGATCCCCTGGTGCAGGATATTGACCAGGTATAGAAATGGCAAGTAACTTTGCCATATCAAACAGGAATGCTTGAAAAGAAATCTCCCCAGAGAGGAGTCCTCTAGAAAGAGGAGTAAGAACTAGATCTGTTGAAGAACTAGCTCTAGCACCGACCGGTTCATTCAGATGCTCTAGAATAGAAGATCTGAAGGGGTGGAGCATCGGATTGTCTTTGAAGGATAGTTGTCGGTACCGCAAACCGTCGGTAGCAAATCGTCCATGCTAGGAATCGATTCCAAACTCGGTATGAAAGGAAGCGAGCCGGTTGAAACGAGCATGGGAGGTACTGACACCAATGCTGATACCGAGACTGGTACCATCATTGATACCGATACATGAAGATCAGTCTGTGATAGCTCTATCGGTACCGAAGTAACCGAACGTGGCAGACCTTGATCATCAGTAGAATGTCTTCGGTACCGTTTGAAGTCGGTACCGAGACGAGTCGGTACCCAGTCATCCAGACTAGAGATCGATTCCAGACTCGGCATCGAAGGAAGCGAGTCTGTCGATGCATATCTGGAGGGTACCGACGTGGATACCAGTACCGGTACCGGGATCGATACCAACACTGGAAGATCAGTCAGCAGCGGCTCAGTCAGCCCCGAAGGAACCGAGAGCGCTAGACTGCGATCTTTGGTGAGGAATGTTTCATCCAACACCATTGCCGATGCCGGGGTATCGGTACCGCCCCAAGCGGATGCCGCCACCGAGCATGGCTCAGGTATGTTCATAGAGGTGAGAACCCCAGAAACAACCTGAAACCCCTTAAATGGCTTGGAGGCCGAAGACTCCCACCGGGGTTTTAATGCCAAGGTGTTCTCGAGGGCAACGCCGGAGGCATCTCTATGCTGAGCATGAGATCTACCACTCGAGGCCTGGCTAGTCTTAACAGACTGTTTTTGGGTTACCTGATCCTGTGAAGAAGAAGCGTTGGCTGGTACCGTGAAGTTTAATGGGGACCGCGTATCGAGACATGCTCGATGCTGAAGACTTCTTCTGGATATACCGCTGCAGAAGGAACACTCCAGCGGATGGTGGTCAGGACCCAAACAGGGTAGACACCAATTATGAGTGTCTACAATTAATTTGGTACCGCCACAGTTTAGACATTTCTTAGGGTTAGTGGCTGGTATTTCCAGAAAGGAGAGTGAGTAGGCCTAGCAGGCCGAAAAAACGTCAGGCACTAACAGGGAAAAATATTCCTCAGAAAGGAAATTTTGTAAGAAAAAAGAAGAAAGAAACACCGGCGGTACCGGTGGCGTCGGGGAAGGCAGACGCTACCACAAGAAAACAAAAAAATAAAAGAAGAATTTTCTGCGGTGACAGGAGTACGTCCTGCCGGCTCCGCGGAAAAACGAAAACTGAGGAGAGGCGGTTGGGAAAGGCGGGAAGTCAGCATGCAGGCGTGGTGGGATGCTCCCAAAAGCGTTCTGATTGGACGCTGGGGAGCGTTCCCGCGCGGACTCCGTCGGTACCGACGTACCCATATGTGAAGACTCATTCCTGCTTGTTCCTGGAGATAAGCTATTCCCCAAAATGTAGAACTGCTGTATATGAGCCACACATAGAGCATCCTGGATAAATGACACCCACTCTCAGTCAGACACACAACAAATATCTCATGAGGGTGCAGCATGTATGAGAAGTGATGGGCAACCAGGGGTCCACCACTATCCATATCAGGAGACATCATGCACATGGGTACAGCATGTGTTGGCCAGCACCACTGCAGGTACCTGCCATGTGGCAATCCCAGTAGCAGCAGGATGTGCACAGAGGCCGCAGCAGGGGTGAGAAGATTACACCTGTCCCTGCACTGCCCATAGATGGTCAGACCAGGGGCCCATAGAGTCACAAATATAACTGAGGGAACACATATGTCACCACATTGTGCCCCCCCCAGATCATGTTCCTAGAGGACAGCAGTCAGCCAACCAAACATTGGACCACTTATAGCAGGCAGTCACCCTAGGTATCACATCCCCAAAATGGACACCCAGCAGGCACAACCAACCAATCCCCTGAGCCCAAGTACCAGATGACCAAATCACATCAGAGGAGCACATCCCCACAGCTGGTACCAACATAAGGGGAATGTGACAGCTGACACTCCCCAGCCCCACCCAGCTGTGCACAACTCATGTTCATACCATGCAAGACCAGCTAATCAAAGCAAAGCAGCACAGGCAAGAGCAGAGAGACTCCCCACAGTCCAGAGTCCACCTGGGACCCTGTCAGCCCCACAGGCCAGTATCAATGGGTGCTCAACCACTAACCTACCCTCAGGACATACACGGTATGGGCCTGACAGCTGCACACATACTGCCACTAACCACATAACCAGGGTAACCACATGGCCGACCACATCAGTACCAAGACACACTGGTACCTGATACCAACTCTGCTGGGATATGTATGGATGTCAGCAGGCAGCATGTTCAAATAGGGCCTGTCAAATGCCACATCACAGGAACCCATCCCCCATTGCTATAGCTAATCTTCCCCTCTTACACAGCTGTCCCAGAGAATGAATCACCACCCCACTTATCAGAGTAACCCACCAAGGAGGGGGAGAAGGAGGAGGAGCAGCAGAAGAAACAGCTGCAGCCAGTTGCCCTTACAGGTGGCACTATCGAAGACACAGCAACCGCAGCAGCAGGGCCATCACTGAGACTGCCCCAAGCACATCCATCCCCATAGTGCTATCCAGATCCTCCCCTTTGGAGGTGATCCTCATGTTGATGGAGGTGCCTAGTCCTCCTGAAGAGGAGGGGCTTGATAGCACCCTTGAGCTGGGGGATAGGCCTCTTCAAGGGGTGGGACAGCTGCCTGAGGAAGATGCCCTGAGGGAGGCAGCAGAACAGGTGGAGTGGCCAGTGGAAGCAGAAGCCAAGGCTTGCTAGGAGATGTTTGTAGAAGAGGAGGTGGAGGTCTGCTTGATGGTGGAGGGAGAGGTCACAAAGGAGATGGGGCCCTGGGAAGGGGATGTGGGAGTGTCCAATGAGGGGTCCCTGGAGGTGGAGGAGCTCAAGGACGAGGAGTCACCATCAGATGCCAGGGGTCAGAGGAAGGAGGAGGTGAAGGGGAGTGGGGTTGAGGAGGAGGGGGATGAAGGGAGTGGACCGGGGGAGGAGAGAGGATCAGGATGGGAGTGGGCCTGGGGAGAAGGGAGAAGGGAGGTATTGGGGGCTGGGGGAGGAATGTGGATATGGGAGTAGGCTGGGGGTGGGGGTAGGGCATAGGAGTGTGCTGGGGGGGAGGGTGGGGATGAGAGTGGGCAGCGGGTATGGGAAGAGGATGGGAGCAGTCTGGGGAAGAGGGTGGGAATGGGAGCAAGCTGGGGAGGAGGGTAGGGATGGGAGTGAGCTGGGGGTTACGGGTGCAGATGGGGGGAGGGGTCAGCAGTCACTGCCCACCTCCCCTCCAGCTATGGTGCATCACAAAGAGGCACCAGCCGCCAGTGCAGCCAGCGAGACCCTGCAGCAGTCAGAGATCTTTGAGTGCTCTGTACTTCAGGGCCTCACTGCCCTGGCCAGGCCACTAGACCTCATTGTGATGCACCTAGAGGGCATGCAAGGGGAGATACATGGACTGATGAAGAAGGTATGCCACCTCACAGAGACACTTACCTCCCCTCCAGGCTCTCCAGCTGGGGGGGAGGCAGACCAGTAGGCTGCCTGAATCACGGGGTTGGTGCCCCCAGCACACCATATCATCTGTGTAGAGGGTATGTAGACCCCAAGATCTGTATGCGATCAACATGCTAACATGTTATGTATGTCACTCACATCCACAACTGCTGTTGTGACGGCCATAGCAGTGACATGACGCCAAATGTTACACATGTACTGATATTGAAAGACTGTACAGAATGTAATAAATGTGTGTGGATGTTGAATACACTGGTCTCCACTGCTCCCATCATTCCGTGTCACAGGGGGGCACTGCATCATTCACAGAAAAGTGCAAGGACTGCCCACAGTCTGAAAGTGATGCCTCTGAGAATAGTAGTCTAGGGTGTGCCATGCTCATAGGGTGCACTGTACAGCCACTGTAATCCACTCAGGTGTAGCTGGACAAGGTTGAGAACACTGACAGCATGGGGCCCGTGTGGTACACTCAGAGGTGCTAAATGTCCAATGGCGGAACATGACCATATGCCCTATGGGAGAGGGGGGGAAGGGCACCAGGCAAGGGTGATAGATGGGTCAGGTCAGTGTGAGGGAGGAGGGCCTGTGCTTGCACAGCACGTGGGTCAGTGGGACACTGGCCAGACCAGGGAGGATGACAGCTGCACATGTGTATGCCTGTGGAGACTGTGGGTGCAAGAGGGGGGTTGCAGTGGATGTGCAAGATTAGTGGTTCCTGGGAATGGCCAACAGATACCTTGGGAATGGAGGTGTGGTGCCAGTGTAGGATACCCAAGCCATCCAACCCGACACCAGGGTTACATACACGATCACACCTTGTCAGACAGACCAGGTTTGGGTGAGGTCAGCAGAGGACATCCAGGAACACACTGCAGTTGGAAATAGGGGAGGATGTGCACATTGAATGTCAGGACTGACCCATGTAAAGATGGGATGCATTGACGAACAATTGCTAGATAACCACGGGAGATGTACCCAATCACTCATGCTGGGCAATGTATCCTGTGGCGGTGGTGTGGACATCCCAAAGGCAGCACATGCGCAATACACTAAGCCCAGTCAGTCCAGTGGGATCTAGCTGGCCTCCATTTCCCATCCACTCCCTTCCCCGTCCCCTCCCCCCAAGCCCACTCCCTTCACCCCTCCCTCCAGGTCCCCTCAATACCTCCCACCACCCCCAGCCCACTTCCATCCCTTCTCCCTGAAGGAGCTACTGGATAGGGGCCTGGGTCTTAGCAACTCTGGACTCTATGAAAAGGGGAACTTGTGCAGATGACATAGGGAAACCACAGATCCATATTCATTTGTGTGTGCAGTAGAGATGTCCATCAGCTGAGACCCACTTCTTACCTCTCCTCCATTTGAACTCTGGTGAAACATGTACAGTTTATGGCAGTTCCTATTTTCCTCCTCCAAGATTGTGCCATGGAATATACAGTTTACCCCAGAATATTAGGTCCCCCTGCCCCCATGACATGATAGGTAAGCTAGAGTGGATGGACAATACCAGGTTTGCAACCACCTCAACATCATATCTAGTTTTAAGGCTCCTCTTTGCTTATAGTGTATGTCACATGGTTAAAATACAAAGCAAAGGATCAGAGGAGTAGTGTTACTACTGGTGAATGATATGAGTAAGCAGTGGTCTTCATTACTCATGTTGTGAGAGAACATAGTTCAGACCTGATTGCTGTCTCAATTGTTGCTATTACATGAATAATGTTACCGTTAAACCCTCTAACTGTAAGCCATTAGTAAATGCAGGGCTTGCAAGCTAAAGGGTGTTTCCCAGCTACATATGAGAAGGGTTTGGCCTGAGAAAGGGCCTGCAGTGGATGAGTAACAGACAGGAATTGGACACCGGACCAAGAGTAAGGACCATTATGCTTGGTCATGGCGATGGGCCATTAGTTCTACAAACCGGCCAATAGGAACAAGGACAGATATGCTGCTAGCCCAGGAGATAGGAACACTGTGGTGCATAATACATGTCTGACATGGACGTGGGAAATTATCAGGATGAAACACCTGTACTGCCCCATCAGGTTTGTTTCTGTGATGTCTGAATATCTGCCATATCTGATTATAAAAGCATGTGCCCGATCAGCATGTCTGTCATCTCCCTAAATTGCACAACTCGCGCTTGGGACTGCTACTCATTGTGTTGTTAGAGTAGCCGTGCTGCAGTGGAGAATGAAACACTGTATTTGTTCCTTCCGCTCGAGACACGAACCTGAGAAGAGCTTCGCAGCTCCTCCCACAACAACTCCCCATCCCACTCCCATCCCCAGCCTCCTCCCCACCCCCATCCTCCATCCTCCCTCCGCCCACATCCCTCACCTCCCCCCCCTCCACCCCAATCCCCTCCTCCCACCCCCCTAGCATCTGTGGGCGACTCCTTGTCCCTCAAGCAAAATGAGTTTGCACTAAGTTCTGGAGGGCCACAAATCCCCTCCTGTCAGCCTGTCCATGGGGCACCTGCAGGGCAACAGTTTCATCATCACTGTCCTCCATGGGTATGTCCGCCCCATTTGGCATGGGCTGCCTGCACCGTAGCGCATAATTGTGGAGCATGCAGCAGGCAAGGAATATCTGGCACATCTTTGCTGGTTCATAGAGCAGCTCACCACCGAGAGATCCGGGCATCAGAAGTGGCTCTTCAATTGTCCAAAGGTCCACTCTATGATGCCCCTGGTCCTCCTGGGTGCACGATTATATCACTATTCTGCTGGTGTGCAGGAATGAACAATGGGGGTTATCAACCAGTCCCTCAGGGGGTATCCTCTGTCACCTGCATAGACATGGGGAAGAAAGTACTGGTCTCAGTGATGTGTACTGAGGCACATTGAGGCAGATATGGAGGAACATTGATTCCTGGTGTGGCATTGTGATGTGTGGGAGTGACATACAGTAACCAGGAAGATGTTGGCACATTGTCCATGGCCCAGTAGAGTGGCAACCAATGCACGTGCACACTGAATTGGGGATGGCATCCCTTCAACGCACAGGAGCCATAACCCATACAGAAATCCTTTGGGACAGGACATGCCCCTGTTACATCACAACATGGTGCTGCATGCCAGCAGCACTCACCATTAGACGGCCACGAGGGACAGACAAACCTGCTCCAGCAGCTCTTTAGTTCCGCAGCACTGCGGATATGGGTCGGTGAGCCAGGCTGTGGTCTGCAATGCCCCCCCCCACCACGTGTGAGAGGCCGACATGGGCTCCTCCAACATGTGGGGGCCATGGGTATGTGTGTGTGTGTGTATGTGACTGTGAGGGGACAGGGAGAATGCCGGAGCTGCTGGCACTGGGACTGGTCCAGAGGTCAAACAGGAAATGGCCCAATATTGGGGGATGGCAGAACAGGTACAGCAGGACTATTGATACAGGTAAGCTGGGACTGGAACAGGGCCTCTGCTGAGGGCTGGGGAGATTGCGATTGAGAGGGAGCAGACTCGGGGTCAGTTGGGCTAGGGGGTTGGGCCAGTCACTGTGGTAGGGGCTGGGGGGAGTGGATATAGGGACCGGGGGAGAGTGGATAAAGAGGAGAATAAATATGTTATATGGGAGATACATCAGAGGTCCTACAGCAGGATGAGGCGACAGAGTGGGGTATGAGAGGGAATGCTGGGGTTGGTGGGGGACTGGCAGAAGTAATGCATATTCCCAACAGAGGTAATCAGTTGGTGGGGGGGGGGGGTGATTTAGGGGCACAGAGGGGTATCAGAGACACTCAACAGAGTGAGAAGAGAAATGGAGGGCTGGGCTACGGGCTGAATGTGTAGCTGGAATGCTGCGAGGTGAACAGTCCATGGGGGAGGAAGAATGGAAGGCTGCACTTGAGTGGCTGACAAACAGAGTGTAGGAGACAACATTAACCAAATGTCCAGGATGTCAAGGGTGGATGTGGACATAATATGGACAGACGACCGGTTAGGGTGGGAAATGACAGATGGGCAGTGGGCAGTGCAGAGATAGGGACATGGATAACAGATGATAGAGGGACTGGGCCTTCGTGACGTGGTATCAGATGCTCAAACAAACACATGAATATATACCAGAAATCTGCTAGCACATCTCCTCACTGGCATATATTCACTTTGCTATATGTGCTCTGCTGTCGTTGTGCTGTGTTTGGTAGAAGCGGACACAACTGTCATTGGTCCATATCGCCAGTGTCATCCTGAAGTACAAGGCTGCCTTTTGGGGGTTCCACCTCCCAGTTCTGGTTATGATGTCAGATGTCTTCTATCGTGCTCCCTGGTCCTGTATTTCCGGATGGCCTGTCAATTGTGTCTGTATCACAGACCTGTGTTATGCTGTTCGTGTACTTGCTGTGTTATGGACTCACATATTCTGTTTTCCAGGAATGCAATGTTATGGTGTCATATTTGTCATGCTACCTAGTGCCAATTGGGGTTGTCCTAGTATTACTGTTCTTATGTAGCAGGTTTGCAATGGGTCCAGGTGAGCTGGGTTGGGACATCATGCACCAGGCAGCTGGCACTGAGGGTTGTTACTGCTGATATATGGCAGCATGTCTTTAACCACATTGGACATGCAAATTGTTCTCAGTCAGTATGTGGCATGTGTCCTACAGGTTGATTTGTTTTCACATATCCGCATGTGTGGTCTGTGCTGCAAAACCCAGTCGTGTCTATGCTGTGATGGTCACACAACATATCCCAATGTCATTGTTCGCTAACATGCGGCCTGTGCTGGTCCCCTTCAACTGCGGCTTTGCACTTGTAATGGAAAGCATACACAGTTTGGCATAGGATATCAGTTTTCTGGGGGTGGAGGGGTACCTAGTAGGGCACAGCAACTGCCTAATACTCCACAGATCAAGGGTTTGATTCCCACTGGCACCCCTTGTGAACTTCCATTTCTGGCCAGATATTGCCAGGACAACCCGGAGGCAGCTGGGTGGCCAGGTATCAGCACTGATGTGATGGCACTTACATATACAAAAATGCAGGAAACATCTATCTGCATACTTAGGACAGCCATGTCATTGCTGCCTCCTGGTGATCCTGCAGCCTCTGGGCATCCTTGGCAATGTATAAGCAGATGCAGCTTGTCATGCCTGTTCTTCTGAGACAGTGGAGTATAAGGTGTTGTGTCCACAGTGACACGGAGCGGCAGTGGGAATCAAACCCATGATCTATTGATTACTGGGCAGATGCAGGTGGAGGAGCACCTGGCTGCTTCTCCACTCACAAATTCGAACAGCAATACCGTGTCCCAGTCGATATGCTGCTATTTATGCTAATGTGGTCTCACAAGTAGTCTCTGCACATGCCCCAGTAATACCCTTGACCCGCCCCTGCATACCTGTCCACATCTTCTAGCAGGGGGCACTGTCAGCATGCCACCCACAGTGCCCCATTTTCAGGTGATCCCTAGTGCAGGCCTGTGTGAGCATGCAAAATGAGATCTCTGTGTCCTGTTACCTAGTAGCCAGCCACCGGAGATGTCTCCACTCTCAAGATGGCACGTATCCCAGAATAGCTGAGTATGTAGGAATTATGGCAGGATCTTGGGTAGTGTGCCACAACATCTGTGATCTCAGCCTGAACAATACAGATGACCTGTAAATTCATGGAGTGGTATGCCTTTCTGTTGTGGTATGTGGCCTCATGTTGCTATGGTGGCCTGAGAGCCTCATGCGTACAGTCTATGATCCTGAGGTTTGACAGGAAGCCAGCCACCTTGTAGAACTACACCATCACTTGTTGCCTCTATTGTGGTATTTGCAGTGCGGCAATGTAGTTTGCAGCATGCTCCACAAAGGCACCCAGGAACTGCATGATACATCTTTACACTTCTGCCTGGCTGAGATCTGCTTCTGATGCCAGCACTGATTGGAACAAACCTGTTTCCAGGAAGCCAAGAGCTGTGAGCACCTTCACATGGACAGGCACGACTTCCTGTCTGTGGGAATGCACAGTTAGGTAGGACTCAAGCTCCTAGCAGAGGTCATGGAAGGATAAGCGGTCAAACTGATACCTGGTCACACACAGTTCATCAGTCAGGTCCAGGTACTCACTCCTCAACCTGGGCACCCTTGGATATGGGCGCCTGCGGGCTGCCCTCTGCCGTTCCCAGTCAGCACTCTGCAGCAGGGCCATAGCAAACCATGAGTTGATATCCTCCGTGATATTTCTTTGTCAGGGCACCACAACGACTCCAACCTGCAGGAAAGAGTGCAACAATGTTGTAAGTAATGGTGAGCCTCCTGGGCATGTCCGTGAAGGTAAGTGAAAAATATAGCTCATCATAGTAACATATAGTAACATAGTAAATGATGGCAGATATTTATTTATTTATTTTTATTTATTTATTTAGCTGTATTTATATCCAGCTTTTCAACGGGTCAAAGCGGTCAATTGGGGGATACATTTAACATGAGGGGATATGAGACACACACACTAATACATACAGGGAACATGGGCATTGGAGGATTAAGTGGCTTGCCCAAGACCACAAGGAGTGCTGTCAGACGGCTGCCTAGGGTGAGAACTTACACAATCTTGACGATGCATATATTCATATGATTCTTGCAAGGTATTGTGGGTAATGTAGTTCTTTCACTCCCAAACACAGCTGAAGACAATAATTGAGTTGTGATACCAGTGGTAAGGCCAATAAAATACTTTTTATTGATGGGGTTTAATTCACCCAGCACAAATATGCTTGGTAGCAATATAAATGAGGTTACTTGCTTGCAGTGTTTAAATGGATAACATAAAGTCACAAAGCAAATCAGAAAACAACCTTCAACTTGTCAGGCAATTAGCTAATGTTTTCTTAGCAAATAATTACCAAATAAAAAGGCACAAAGAAATAAATGAACTTTGCTGGTTAGGTTAACTTCTGCTTATTTTCCACACAGATCCTGCAGTGATTCTTCCTTGCTCACACCCACAATCAGGTGCAGCTTTAATTACTATCAATTGTCCAGCTGAAACCATTTAGCTGGCTGGCTGCTACTGTGTGAACCCAAAATCCTGCTTTAAGAGCTGTTTGCAGTGGACATAAGAACAAAGTTAGGTTTCTTTGTGATGGCTTATGTGTTTGCTCACAGAAAGCTAGCAATAGCATTTAGATAGAGAACAGTCCATGTAATTAATAGTTTCATCTGCTGTATCTCCCCCTTCATCAATCAGCATAGGGTCACTATCATACATTGGCACAGACGAGTCTTTCCATAAGGCACTATCATGAGAATGCTTATTCCCTTGCTGCCATTCACTATTATAGATAGGGTCTGGATCAGTGTTCATACCTGAGCCTCTCCTGCTATCATAATTCCTCTCTGTATAGCCTGGCCAGTATGTAATCCAATTCTGATGTCCAGCCTTCCAATCTTGATTCCTGGACACTGGATCTCCTCTCACATACCTTCTGGCCTTGGTCTGAAAGTCCCTTCCACGTGCAGTCTTCTCTCTCCCAGGTAGCCACTGGTGATTCCTATCTCTGCCAATCCATTCCTCTGGCTGACTCCAGTCCAATGGACTCTGCTGGCATTTGGAAGACCTCCCAGTATAGGTACCGCCTTGGACTCTCCCAGACCTTCCAATGGCCTTTCTTCTCTTCCTTCCAGAGAGTTTCCTTCTCTCTCTATCCGCTTGGCTTGGCTTCTGCTTCTCGAGATGATGTTGGTGCTTGAGCTTGAAGCTGTTGCTGTATCTGTGTCTGAAGCTCTTTCTGTAGCCGTTATCTGTAGAATAAGCTCTATTCTTATTCTGTCCTAATGTGTGCTCCTCTCTAACACAGCGCAGCTGTGTTGAATCAGGCCCTGCCCTTTGAGATGAGTACTTAGGGATTACCTCATAACTCTCTTGATTGCACACACGTTTTCTCACTTCAGCCCCCCTCATGGCTGCTGGAAACCTGGTGCATTCTGGGACTGGTAGTCTTTTATGTGAAAACTCTGTTTTCTTACTTCTACCAAAACTGACAGGTTGCTTGTTCAGAGTCACATCATCTTTTCTATAGCTCCTACCTGAGCTATGATAAGCTTCCTTATCACATACCCCCCTGCTTAAGTTATTACGGACTGGTTTTACTGGTGAAACTTCTTCTCTACAGTCCGTAATACGGGAAAGTGCATCCGCATTCTTGTGTAACTTCCCAGCACGATGTTCAACCTGAAAATCAAACGCCTGTAAGGCCATGTACCAGCGTGTCAACCTGGCATTGTGGTTCTTCATTTGCTGCAACCACTTAAGTGGGGCATGGTCCGTGACCAACTGGAACTTTCTCCCTGTAAGGTAAAACCTTAACGCCTCCACTGACCACTTGATAGCCAAACACTCTTTTTCTATCGTGGAATACTTTTGTTCAGCCGGTGACAACTTCCTGCTCAGGTACATCACAGGATGCTCCTCCCCATCATGGCACTGGGATAGGACCGCTCCTAGCCCTACATCCGATGCATCGGTTTGAACCAGAAAGGGTTTCTTGAAGTCTACTCCTTTCAGTACCGGTCCTGTACACAATTTTTCTTTTAAGACTGAAAACGCTTTTTCAGCTTCTGGTGTCCACTTTATCTGGTTTGGACAATTCTTTCGCAGCATATCCGTGAAAATGGCACTTTTCTCTGCGAATTGCGGTATAAACCGGCGGCGGTAGTATCCAATAAGTCCTAAGAAACTTCTTAGTTGTTTCTTTGTTGTTGGAGGAGGAAAATTCCTGATGCTATCTATTTTGCTTAATAGAGGTTTAATTTTTCCTCTTCCCACTAGGTGGCCTAGGTATTTTACCTCCCTATTTGCAAAGGCACACTTCTTCGGATTTAAAGTGATTCCCGCTTGCTTCATAGAGCACAAGACTGCCCTGATCCTCTTCAAATGCTCCGCCCAGGTGTTACTATGGATTATGACATCATCCATGTATGCAAAAGCATAACTTTGGTGGGGTCGAAGTACCTGATCCACTAACCTTTGGCAGGTAGCCGCTGCTCCATGCAGTCCGAAAGGCATCCTCTTGAACTGGAAAAGGCCAACGGGGGTGCTGAACGCAGTCTTCGGCTTCGACTCCCTGGTAAGAGGGATTTGCCAATATCCTTTTGTCATATCAAGGGTGGTTAAGTATTGAGCCTGTCCCAGCTGGTCTAACAGCTCCTCAATTCTTGGCATTGGATATGCATCAAAAACTGATATGGCGTTTACCTGCCGGAAGTCAATACAAAATCTTAAGGATCCATCAGGCTTCGGCACCAGGGACTCTTTGACTCCTCTATTACCCCCATGTCCAACATCTCCTGGACTTGTGCCACTACCTCCTGTCTTTTGGCTTCAGGCAAGCGGTATGGCCTTTGACGAACCAATTTCCCAGGTGGAGTTATTATTTCATGGGCCACCAAATGGGTCTCCCCAGGTATGGGTGTCAACACATCTGGGAATTCCTTAAGCAACTTCCTAATTTCTTCCTGTTGTACCATTGTCAGGTCCTCACCTATTTGGGGCTCTGATTTTTCTTTACAATCAGATACCTGGGGTCCCAAATCTTCCTCTTCACTCACCTCCCTCTCTCGGGCACAGGTGGCAGCTAAGCTTTTAACCCCTTTGACATCAGTAGAACCAAAGCCTTTGGCTCCACGTTCAGAATTCTCTAGGGATGTGACCTCCTCCACAGGTGGAAAACCCAGCCTCTCACAGATCAATTGGGCAATTTTGTCTCCTGTCTTCACGTGATACTCATTCTGTCCAAAGTTAAATAACAGAACTTTAATATTGCCCCTGTAATCGGGATCAATTACTCCCGCACCCACATCGATGAAATATTTAAGGGCTAATCCGGACCTTGGGGCTACTCTACCATAACATCCAATTGGTATTTCCACTTGGAGACCGGTGTCAACCAGGACTCTCCCTTGGCTAGGTACAGTCACATTTTCTATGCTGCACAGGTCAAACCCAGCAGACTGAGGGGTTGCCCGCTTAGGAGCTTGGGCCTTCTCTGAGACCTTATGATACTTTAGGACGAATATCTGCTTTGGGGTAGCTTGGTCTTCTGGACGCTTAACCATCTTTTTAGCTGGGGTCTGAGGACTTCCAAATAAAGGCCCGGGAGCTACTACCATTAAACCTTCTCCCTCCTTCTTTCCTAGTCCTTCCACTAGACCCTGCTTAAATCTTGGCCAGTCTCTTCCTAGAACCAAATCAAAAGGTAGCCTAGGCACTACTGCTAGTAGGACTTCCTCTTGTTTCCCTAGGCACTTAACCTTTAGCCTATAGGTGGGATATGATGTTGCAGCACCATGAATGCATCTGATGTGAACTTGGCTTTCGGGGGTTCTAGGCACAAATCTTTCTTGGGCCTCTATCCTCTTCCAAAGCCTTTTTGACATCATACTCTGGTCTGCCCCAGAGTCTAATAAAGCATTTGTGGTAATTCCCTGCACATCAACCATCAAAAGAAATCCTTCCTTGGGCTGTTTTAAATCCAGACCCATTAAACTAGTGTGTGTCTGGCATCTCTTCCTTAAATGTCCCAATTTTCCACACTTGAAACATTTCTTTCTATTCCACTGTGTCATCTGGTTTGATACAGTACATTCATTTTCAGAAACATTCTTAATTATTCTCTTTTCTGATACAGCACATCTAGCCTCAGCATCCATCTTTAGAGGGCCACCCATTCTATGGCAAGCCTGCGTGGCTTCCAAGAATCTCTCTGCTAGCATGGTTGTCTCTCCAAGATTTTGGCAATTTTGCTGTATAAGAAAAACATTCAAATCTTTAGGTACCCCAAGCATAAATTGTTCCAGCATTATAATATCTAATAACATTTCTACTGTCTTTTGCTCAGGCTCCAACCATTTTACAGCTAAACTTCTGATTCTCTGACTCAGAGCCCTGGGTGTCTCACCCACTTTCAATGTAACAGCTCTAAACATTCGCCTATACTCTGAAATAGACAACCCTAGGCGATCTCTAATAGCTGCCTTTACATCCTTATAAATCAAAGCCTGGGCTGCTGGCATTGCTCTGTAAGCTGCAAGTGCCTTTCCAGTTAATGAGGCTGCCAGCCTTACTGCCCACTGGGTCTCTGGCCATGCTAAAGCCTGTGCCACTCTTTCAAAAGACTCTAGAAAATCATCAACATTATCATCTGGAGTTAATTTCACAAAATTAAATGCCCCAATCCCTTGATTGAGTCCCACATTGTCCACATGTGGTGTACCAGTACTAACTGCTGGTCTTGCATCTGTTCCACTTTGGCTCTGCAGCTGAACTAGAGCTTGCACCAGATCAAGCACTGGCTTCTGCTGTTCCATTAAGGCCTTCATAGCAGTGTCCTGGGCCTGCTGCGATAGCTCCTGCTGCTTACTAAATTGGGCTGCCATCCACTGAGCCATCTCCCTCGGATCCATCTTGCTCCCTGCAAGAAATAAAGAAAAAAAAAAAACAAAGAGCAGCACCTTCCAACCAGGTGTATTTTTTTTTCCAACTTTTTTTTTTTTTTTAAATTACCCCCTGTGCTTACACACATCCATCACTAGACATGCCCAGGTACATATTACCTTGTCTCAGTGATGAATCCAGCTCTGCACAGTGTCTTTTCATCTGGGACAGCTTCCTGGAACAACCACTTCTCCTCCAAAGTGCAGATGAGGGAAAAAAAATCTTCTTTCAGCTTCAAACTTGAATTTTATTTGTAATCCACAGCAAATAAATCCTCTTGGTGCAAAAGCAATCCGAAAAACTACGCCATTTGTCAGACGGCTGCCTAGGGTGAGAACTTACACAATCTTGACGATGCATATATTCATATGATTCTTGCAAGGTATTGTGGGTAATGTATAAGAATTGTTAATAAATAAATAAATAAAATAAATAAATAAATGTAGTTCTTTCACTCCCAAACACAGCTGAAGACAATAATTGAGTTGTGATACCAGTGGTAAGGCCAATAAAATACTTTTTATTGATGGGGTTTAATTCACCCAGCACAAATATGCTTGGTAGCAATATAAATGAGGTTACTTGCTTGCAGTGTTTAAATGGATAACATAAAGTCACAAAGCAAATCAGAAAACAACCTTCAACTTGTCAGGCAATTAGCTAATGTTTTCTTAGCAAATAATTACCAAATAAAAAGGCACAAAGAAATAAATGAACTTTGCTGGTTAGGTTAACTTCTGCTTATTTTTCACACAGATCCTGCAGTGATTCTTCCTTGCTCACACCCACAATCAGGTGCAGCTTTAATTACTATCAATTGTCCAGCTGAAACCATTTAGCTGGCTGGCTGCTACTGTGTGAACCCAAAATCCTGCTTTAAGAGCTGTTTGCAGTGGACATAAGAACAAAGTTAGGTTTCTTTGTGATGGCTTATGTGTTTGCTCACAGAAAGCTAGCAATAGCATTTAGATAGAGAACAGTCCATGTAATTAATAGTTTCATCTGCTGTATCTCCCCCTTCATCAATCAGCATAGGGTCACTATCATACATTGGCACAGACGAGTCTTTCCATAAGGCACTATCATGAGAATGCTTATTCCCTTGCTGCCATTCACTATTATAGATAGGGTCTGGATCAGTGTTCATACCTGAGCCTCTCCTGCTATCATAATTCCTCTCTGTATAGCCTGGCCAGTATGTAATCCAATTCTGATGTCCAGCCTTCCAATCTTGATCCCTGGACACTGGATCTCCTCTCACATACCTTCTGGCCTTGGTCTGAAAGTCCCTTCCACGTGCAGTCTTCTCTCTCCCAGGTAGCCACTGGTGATTCCTATCTCTGCCAATCCATTCCTCTGGCTGACTCCAGTCCAATGGACTCTGCTGGCATTTGGAAGACCTCCCAGTATAGGTACCGCCTTGGACTCTCCCAGACCTTCCAATGGCCTTTCTTCTCTTCCTTCCAGAGAGTTTCCTTCTCTCTCTATCCGCTTGGCTTGGCTTCTGCTTCTCGAGATGATGTTGGTGCTTGAGCTTGAAGCTGTTGCTGTATCTGTGTCTGAAGCTCTTTCTGTAGCCGTTATCTGTAGAATAAGCTCTATTCTTATTCTGTCCTAATGTGTGCTCCTCTCTAACACAGCGCAGCTGTGTTGAATCAGGCCCTGCCCTTTGAGATGAGTGCTTAGGGATTACCTCATAACTCTCTTGATTGCACACACGTTTTCTCACTTCAGCCCCCCTCATGGCTGCTGGAAACCTGGTGCATTCTGGGACTGGTAGTCTTTTATGTGAAAACTCTGTTTTCTTACTTCTACCAAAACTGACAGGTTGCTTGTTCAGAGTCACATCATCTTTTCTATAGCTCCTACCTGAGCTATGATAAGCTTCCTTATCACAGTGCCTATAGGACTAGAAATCCCAATCCCTCCGGCTTGAGATTGCTGTCCCCAGGTGGGACTTGAACCCCCGACCCTCCGGCCTGAAGTACCTTGTCCTAACCACTAGACCACGCCTCCCTCCTAGATAAAGACCAGTATGGTCCATCTAGTCTGCCCAGCAATATGGCAGGAGTAGGTGCACCCCTTCCCATGTCTTTAGGGAGTAGATGCACCCCTTCCCATGTCTTTGTTTAGGGGTGCTGGGAGTAGGTGCACCCCTTCTCATGTCTTTGTTTAGGGATGCACCCACCAGGAGCAGGTGCACCCCTCCCCATATCTTTGTTTAGGGGTGAACCCACCGCTCCTCCCACCATCGCTCCATGTAGGACACCCCTATTTGTTGAGAAATTAGATGGTTCAGTTTATTTTGATTTAGACTTGTTGCTGTAAAGTGATCCACTGTGTCTGTCCTAGGCCACTTTGAATTCTGTCACTGTGTTTGCCCCCACCACCTCCATCGGGAAGGTATGCCAAGCATCCACCACCCTTTCAGTGAAAAAGTATTTCCTGACATTGCCTTTCAATTTACCACCTTGCAGCTTCATTTCATGCCCACTAGTTTTACAGCTTCCCCATCTCTGGAAGAGGTTTCTTTGTTCATTATTTCTCTTTAAGTATTTAAAGGTCTGAATCATATTTCCCCTATCCCTCCTCTCCTCCAAAGTGTGCATATTTAGGTCTTCAAGTCTCTTCTCATAAGGCTTCTGAAGCAGGCTCCAAATTATTTTGTTCGCCTTCCTCTGAACAGCTTCCATTCTTTTTAAATCCCTTGCAAGATACGATCTCCAAAACTGAACACAGTATTCCAAGTGAGGCCTCACCAGAGACTTGTACAGTGGTACTAGTACCTCTTCCTTTCTGCTGGTAATTCCTCTTTGAATGCAGCCAAACATCCTCCTGGCTTTTGCCACTGCCTTGTCGCACTGTTTTGCCACCTTGAGATCTACAGAAATAATCACACCGAGGTCTTTCTCCTGCTCCGTGCACACCAACCTCTCGCCCCCTATTGTGTACATTTCCCTTTGATTTCTGCTACTCAAGTGCATGACACTGCACTTCTTCGCATTAAATCTTAATTGCCAAGCATTAGACCATTCTTCCAGCTTTTGTAGATCTTTCCTCATGTTAAGCACTCCCTCGGGGAAGTCCACTCTGTTGCAAATTTTCGTGTCATCTGCAAAAAGACAGGCCTTTCCATTCAGTCCTTCAGCAATATCACTCACAAATACATTGAACAGTGCCGGGCCCAGGACCGAACCCTGAGGCACCCCACTAATCACCTTCCTTTCATCCGAGTGAGCTCCATTTATCATCACCCTCTGTTGTCTGTCAGTCAACCAATTTCTGATCCAGTTTACCACCTTGGAACCCATCCCCAAACTACTGAGTTTATTGATAAGCCTCCTATGAGGGACAGTATCAAAGGCTTTGCTGAAATCTGGGTAGATGACATCCATCGCATGTCCTTGATCCAGTTCCCTGGTCACCCAGTCAAAGAACTCAATCAGATTTGTTTGGCAAGATCATCCCTCGGTAAAACCATGTTGCCTTGGATCTTGTAACCTGCTGGTTTTGAGAAAGTTCACTATTCGCTCTTTCAGGAGCGCCTCCATTACTTTTCCCGCCACCGAGGTAAGGCTCACGGGCCTGTAGTTTGACACTTCTTCCCTGTCACCACTTTTGTGTAGAGGTACAACATCAGCCATTCTCCAGTCCTGAGGAACCTCTCCTGTTTCCAAGGATCTGTTGAAAACATCCTTTAACGGCCCTGCAAGAACCTCTCTGAGCTCTTTCAGTATCCTGGGATGTATCCCATCCAGTCCCATGGCCTTGTCCACTTTCAGTTTTGCAAGTTGTTCTAACACCTCATCGTCTCTGAATGGTGTGGTATCTACTTCTTTCCCATTTTTATATTTGGGAGTCACAGGTGGTCCTTCTCCAGGATTTTCTTTAGTAAAAACAGAGCAGAAGTATTTGTTTAGTAATTTCGCTTTATCAATGTCATTTTCCAAGAGTCCGTTCCCAGCACTTCTGAGCCCTGCAATTCCACCTCTGAACTTCTTCCTTTCCCGAATATACCTGAAGAAAGTTTTGTCACTGCACTTAACATCTTTAGCCATCTTTTCCTCTGCCTGTGATTTTGCTATCCTTATTTCTCTTTTTGTCTCCTTGAGTTTGATCCTGTATTCATTTCTGTGTTCCTCTGTTTGCAAGCTTTTGAATTTTGCGAAAGCTGTGTTTTTTGCCCTTATTTGAGCAGCCACTTCTTTGGAAAACCAAATAGGTTTCCTTCTCCTCTTGTTTTTATTTACTTTTCTTACATATTTATCTGTTGCCCCTTTTATTGCCCCTTTTAGTTTAGCCCATTGCAATTCCACTTCCCTTATCCCCTTCCACCCTGTCAGCTCATCCTTTAGGTACTTGGCCATTTTATTGAAGTCAGTGTTTTTGAAGTTTGGGACTTTGAGCTTGCTATGATTGGACTGCACCTTGGCTTTTATCTCAAACCACACTGTGTGATGATCACTGTTGCTCACAAGGGCACTCACCCAGACATTCAACATGCTATCACTGTTGGTGAGCTTTCCCTGGTTGGTTCCATCACCATTTGTCTAACGCATCTTGGATAGCGTCCACAATTCTTTTGCTTCTTTCCAGATTTGCAGAAGGAGTGATCCAATCCACATCGGGTAGATTAAAGTCACCCAATATGATTGCTTCCCCCTTTGTTGCTATCTTGGCAATATCTATAATCAATTCGTTATCTATCTCTTCAATTTGAGTTAGAGGTCTGTAGACTACAGCAGTATGGATGACAGTGCCATCTCCTCTTACCAACACGATCCAGAGCGCTTCTTTTCCCCATGCCCCCTGTATTTCAGTAGCTTTAATATTGCTTTTGACATACAAGGCTACTCCTCCCCCTTTTCCATTTTCTCTGTCTCTTCTGAATAGATTATAGCCAGGTATGGCTATATCCCAATCATGTGATTCATTAAACCATGTTTCTGTAATGGCCACAATGTCCAAGTCCTTTTCCACCATTAGGGCTTCCAGGTCCAGAACTTTGTTGGCTAAGCTTCGAGCATTTGTGCTGATTGCTTTCCAGCATTTAACTGGCTTGTGGGTATTTTGCATTGATTTTGTTCTACCCGCTTCTTCCCAGTTGCTTTTTATGTGTGGTTTAAAAGTGTGGTTGTTTCTGTTGTTATTCTGCTTGTGCAGGGGGTGACATCCAGAACGACCTTCCCCATCTGTCACCCCCTTCTTCTAGTTTAAATGCAAATCAACATACTGCCTGAATTTTTCATGTAGGATTCTTTTCCCTGCGACAGAGAGGTGTAGTCCGTCAGCACAGTATAGTCTCTTGTTGGTCCATGGGTTTTCCCAGTCGCTAATAAATCTGAATCCTTCTAGTTTGCACCAGGTCTGGAGCCATGTATTAAAGTTGTTAATGTGATTTAGCCTTTTTTCCCCCTTACCTAGAACAGGTAGAACTTCTGATAATGCAACAGTTAACAATGGGCTTGAGTTTTTCTCCCAGAGACTGGAAGTCCTTTTGGACTGTAGAGGCACTATTTCTAGCCAGGTCATTCATACCCAAGTGGATGACAACATCAAGTTTGGAGTGTTTGCTTTCCGCGCTAAGTATGTCAATAATTTGGTTTGTATTCCTGCCGGCTGAGGAGCCTGGGAGGCATTTGACTATCTTCTCTCCTTTGAACCGTGTTCCCAAGTTGGTGTCTCTGATGATGGAATCTCCAAGTAGTAGTAGTTTTCTGTTTGGTGAGTTTTTCTTCATATTTGGTGCTTTAGCAGGAGATTTGGCACTGACTGACTCATCTAAGGGCCTTTCAGTTTCTTTGGATTGGGCATCCTCATTAACCAAGGCAGAGAATGTATTATGCAGGGATATCTCTTGATGTATAGGATGTCTCTGTGTTACAGGTCGCAATCTACCAGAATCCACTGTGATCCATTTCTTCCTGGTGTGTTTGATTCTTTGTGGGAGCAGTGGTGGACTTTGTTCAGTCTGTATCCTAGAAGAGGTGCATTTCATTGCAGCCAGTTCTTCCCTCAGTAGAGACAATTATTTATACATGGCAGCTAGGTCTTCCCTTAGTAGAGTCAATTCGTTATGCATGGCAGATGACCTGCAGCACATAGGACATGCTCTTAGGTTCCAAATGATTCGGCTTGGAATGAAAGTACCGCAGGTATTGCATTGAATACACGACATGCTGGTTAAGAGAATGTGGGCATATCCCAAGCTATTGGCCACTATATAGGCAATGCAGCCCCAGCGGTGGGTGGGGCGAGGAGTAGGGTGAGTGGGAACCTAAGTGTCCCTGCCCCAGTAGGCTTATACCTGAACTGTGGGCACACTCAGATATCTGTTAAGACTACACAAGGAAATCAAGCAGTTTGAATATCCCCAAACGTAATGTAGGACCAGCAATTAGCAATATCCCCAATACCTGGAAGTTTAACCAACAGTTAATATTCTATATTTACAATAAAAACCCAGCAGAGATAAGAAAGAAAAAAGCTTAGTCTTAGCTGTGTGTAGTGCAGCTCCGGCCTTTCAGACTGGCTGTGACCGGTATGTGAGGCCAGGTGTATGATGATCTAAAGTAGCCCCCTTCCTGGGAGCTGCCTTTCAAGCAGACAATGAAGCAGAATTACCCAAAATATACCTTTGTAGTTCTACCTATCTGCCCCCTGTGCAAAGGTCTCTGATGCCTTTGCTTCTATCTTAGTGTGGAGACGCCGGTCCCCTGCAATGTAAGTATTTCTATTCCAAGTAGCTGATTATCTTAAAAATGTCCCTGCCCCAGTAGGCTTATACCTGAACTGTGGACACACTCAGATATCTGTTAAGGCTACACAAGGAAATCAAGCAGTTTGAATATCCCCAAAGGTAATGCAGGACCAGCAATTAGCAATATCCCCAATACCTAAAAGTTTAACCAACAGTTAATATTCTATATTTGCAATAAAAAACCAGCAGAGATAAGAAAGAAAAAAGCTTAGTCTTAGCTGTGTGTAGTGCAGTTCCAGCCTTTCAGACTGGCTGCCAGTGGCCATTTCTTGACACGCATGCATGCCTGTGCCATGACATGGGTACTGACATGCCCACAGCCATGTGCAGACACACCTATAGCTGCACACATGCCCATCTCCAGACACGCATATGCCTCTGACCTGCCCACTCACTGACTGGCCTCCTGAGGTACACTCCTGTGCCCTCATGCTATGCTGGGTGCTGCATCCTCAGTAAGAGCACATGGGGCAACTGGTGGGAACTGAACCCTGGTCACCTAGGTGGTAGCCTGTGGTTTATACCACCATGCTACAGCACCACTCCAAGGGTACCATGACTACTGCTATTAGCTAAATGCACTCATGACAAACAGGATGTGTGGGTGACTGATAGGAGACACCAGTGACAGGACAGCACTGTCACGGGACATGTATGAGTGCTGGGCACCTCTGGTAGGTCTGCACAGAGGTACCACTCTGCAGGGTCATCATATCTGCAACTGTTGGGGGATAGTGTGGGGTCAGGGAAGTGAATCCAGCAACCAGCCCTGCCTCGAACAGCAATCTGGCAAGCACAATCAGGTACAGTCAAGCTGCCTGACATTTAGTGTTGGATGGCGCTAGGCATGCTGCTCCTGCTCTGGCACTGTTGCCCACTCCAGTTATCCAGAGAGGCACTGGCACTGGATACCTAGCAGGAAGTGACATGGTCCCGATGCACAACCTCTTGGGCCAACACATTGTCTACATGACTCCACTGCCACCTACCTTGTGCATCCTACCACGGTTTCGGACTCCACCTCTGTTGTGTCAACTGTATATGTGATTGCCACCAGGGAACTGTTGTGTATGTTGTAGTACTTCTCTGAGTACTGGCACAGGTGCATGCATGGACAGGGGGTCTTGCGGCAGAAACAAGGGCCCAGCCTATGGCGCTTTATATATGCACGTGTCTGGACATCCACGCACATAATGTATTCTGGTGATTTCCACATTGCCGCGCATGTCCATCTAAACACTATGAAATGTGGATGCCTTTGGCAGCCCCACCCCCATAGTTTGTGCATGCCTCTAGTTACTCTCTACTTTGACAGGGACATGGCTCCCAAGGTGGCCTTATGAAAACCTAATTTTGGTTAAGGGGAGCTGATACTAAAAGAGATCCTTGGGGACTTTGAGATCCTCATGGGCACAGAGGAGACTAAGATTGGGGCCTATGAGCAGAAGAGGAGGTGGCTTGCCATATGCCAGAAAATAAATGTGATCTATCACAATAACCGTGAGATTGAGGACATGAAGTGGAAGTTGCGGCATGTGCAGAGGGATACATGCAAGAAGGCCAGATGTATGGGACCAGATGGGCAGGCTGAGCCCTTGACTGAGCTAGAGCAGCAGGTACTGGTGACTGTGGACCCTGCTGCTATGGAGGACATTGGAATGCTGGACATATCACTGTCCTCACTGGACCAGGATGAGTGGCTGCTATATGGCTTCCCCCTTCACACACAGGTTCTGTTCCACACTTGTGTCTCTGGTTCAAACCACAAATCCTTCCACCATCACCCTCTACATGTTTTTCCAGATCCTGATCCTGTGGTATCCACACACCCCCTGCCCACTTAACAGGATTACTGCTCAGCAATACACTACACACATGATATGCCGCATCCACTCACAACTGGGGATATGGGTGTCCAGGTTTGCAGCACACATAATTGCCATTGGACAAATCCTCCCCCTTATTTCCTCGTTTGGTAAACATTATAGGGAACAGTATTTTATTGTGTAAGGTGTTTGTTGGTGCTGCTGTGGGTTACTATTTCCCTTATGTTGACTGGATACTGCATTTGTGTGTGTTCTGTGGGATTCACAGATGCTACACCTATGTGGACACAGCAGGTGTTCCCAGTCACAGCTGGGCAGCGGTGTCACAGTGGGCATCTGTGGTGTCGCAATTCACAGAAGGCATGCACTGATAACTGAGGGTGTGCGATTTGGGACTGTTCAGGACGTGTAGCTCATGCATGTGGGGCTCTGCTGCCTATTTGGGGGGCTCTGTGGTTGCAGGACTGCCATGTTGTGTACTGGTTGTTCCCTTTTTAACTGTGCTGCATGGCACACTGGGACAGCAGCTCCCACCTTAATGTTGTCATCCTGTTTTTCAGTGGAGTCTGGTGTTCTCTCATATACTGGCATTCCTGTGTGTGTGATGGGTGCATCATTCGGTGTCAGACATGCCTTTGTTCTGTCTGTCCACAGGTACAGATACAGCTGCGGGATAAAGCACTGCCCCAGATCCTGCCACCACTCCTGCTGATCCTCCGACATTGCGGGCTGAAACAGATACTGCCACCTCTAGCGAGCCACCTCATGTGGGGGATCAGCAGTCCATGACTCTAGCTGGTGATGACCCAGCTCACCATATCAAGGAGCAGCAGGGGGATGTGGGTACAGGTGCTGATGTGGACCAGCTTGCACCATCACCAGAACCCCCTGAGAAGCAGGGTGCGGATCACAATAGGCGTCGCCGCCACCAGTGCACCTCTGAGCAGATACTGTTGTGTGCAGAGAGATTGCTCACCCACAATGAATCACATGTTGAATGGGGATGGGCAAAGCAGGAACTCTTGCACCATAGCGTGGCCCTGCAGGAGCACCAGCTGGCTGCAACTGAGTACCTGGATGCATCTGTGTGCCGCCTGAATGTGAGCACTGATCGCCTTCTAGCACAGCTGGCACAGACACAGGCTGCCTCTGTCCCCATCCCTGTGCTGGGTGGCGACACCTCCTAGCAAGTGGCCCCAACTGCTGCTCACACCACTGGTGGGTCTGCTGCTACTGGCGCCACTTCCACCATATGCACTTCTGCACTAGGGTCTGTGCCTTCCACCAGCAAGGTTATCACATGTGCCAGTATAAGGGCTGCCTCAGCAGCAGACTCAGCCTTCGTGGCACCCTCCAATATTTTGGGCCCTGTTCCTTGGGGCATGGGCCCCACTGACCTTTCCTCCCTTCCATGAGGGTCTAGTGGAAGGGAGTGAGGACAGCGAAAGTTCAGGGTCCAATAGCACACTGCCGTCCACACCTGTCAGTGCCATTGTGCCAGCAATTGGGCATTTGCTCTCTGGGAGGGGGAAGGCCAGGGGTAGGGGAAGGGGTTGGGGGGTGAAAGTAACTGTCTCATGGAGAGGCTAGGGTGTGTGCTTGGCAAGGGGTAGGGCTGCTGTTCTATTAGTGTAAGTAGAGAGTGTGGGGATTGCTGCAGGTGATGTATGGTGGGATATGTGGGGGTAATGGGATGTAAGAGTGTGGGCACATTTGGGGGTCTGCGAATGCACATGAGTTTGACTTTGGGGTGTGTGGGTGTGGTGGGGTGAGCAAGGACAGGCATTTGTCATCGCAAGCCTGTGGGGGGGTGCTGTACCTCTGCTTATGCTATTATTAAATGCATTTATTTATTTAATGGGGTGTTTTTATACTATTTTATCATATAGTCAAAGCAGTTTATTTTATAACACAACTTTGCAATTACATTAAACAGGAACAGTAACTTGGAATATCAGTTAACAAGTATAACCTGGGTGAAACATGGCTTTGTTATGGGGGCGGAGCAAGAACATAGGGAGTGGGGTTGGTTGGGTTGGGTTGTAGGAGTGAACTGTTTAAGTAGTGTTGAGGGGTTGTGATGGGTTATGTGATGGTCCCGAAATGTTCTGTGAACAAAAGTGGTTTTAATTTTTTTGCAAAATCTTTGATGTCTGTTGCTCTTATGTTGTCTGGTGGAGAGTTCCATATCAATGGTACAGATATGGAGAATGCTCTGTTGCACGTTGTTTGTCTGCATATTGTTTTTGTGGTGGAGATGGTAATGTGATGTTTATTGCTGATTCTCTGTGGTCTGTTGTCTGGGTCTCTGTGGATGAGTGGGTCCACGGAGTTAAGGTGTAGGATTCTGAATGGGATGAGTGTTGTTTTGAATTTTATGCATGAACACATTGGGAACCAGTGTAGTTGTTTTAGCAGAGAAGTTATGTGCTCATGCCTTGGGGCCCCGGTTATGATTCGTGCTGCCAAGGTTTGGGCCAACTGTAGAGGATGTATTGTGTATTTTGGGAGGCCTTTGTATAGTAGTCCAGTATCAATAGGATTGTTGCTTGAAATTTCTAAAGTCATTTTGGCTCAGCAGTGGTTTGAATTTCTGTATTACTTTCATTTTGTAGTATGCTGTTTTCATAGTTTTGCTTATGTGGGATTGTAGATTGAGGTTTTGATCCAAAATTACTCCTAGGTGTTTTACTTCTTTCTTTACTGTTTTGCTTTGCTGTGATGTTTTTCTGGAGGGATGAATGTTTTGTTCCTGGTGATGTATAGAGCCTCTGTTTTTTTGAAGTTTATAGTTAGGTTGTGCTGTTTTAACCACTTTGTCATAGACTCCAAGCAGTGAGAGATGCTTGTGTAGGCTGGTTTGTCTATGTTGAAAGGCATGTATATCATTATGTCATCCGCATATATGTTGTATAGTATATTGTGGTTTCTTATTATTGAGCAGAGTGGTTGGAGATATAAGTTGAAGAGTAATGAGGAAAGTGATGAGCCTTGAGGGATCCCTTGTGATTGTTCAAAGGGTTTTAATTTGTTTGGTCCAATTCTGACCTGCTGTTGCCAATGATTTATGTATAAATGGAACCATTTGAGGGTAGTGTCCCTATGGATGTATGGCACAGGGAGGAGAAGGGGGACATCTACCAAACCCAGACCTAGCGTAATGGACAATGTGGCAATGTGGAAACACACTCAGCTGACTAATGTGGTGCCTACCTTTCCCTTGACCTGTGTAATGTGTGGTCAGGCATGGTGGTGGTGCTGGGAGGCAGAATGGCATGGGAATATTGCAAGGCACCTGAGAAGATTCAAGGGTGAGCAGCAGCCGATGTTAGGGGAGCAGCTTGTGGACTACACACTGTGAAAGGGAGCAGGTTGTTTGCAGGGAAGAGAGGTCGCACAAGGAAGGAAGTTCAACACACATCTATTGCTGTCCTGGGGGGTTGCACTGTAGGGGTGGTTGGGTGTAGGAAAGATGTATGCAGTATACCAGGCCTACTCACCCTCTGGTGCAGCCGGAGAGAAGGTATCCTGGCCAGTTAACCCAGCAATACAGCAGTCATTAATACATACTGGCACCCTCTCCTCCAGGTCACTCAGGGCCTTCCGCTGCTCTGGTGTCACTTTCAAGTTTGCTTCCTGCTTCTCCTTAGCAAGCTAGCGGAGCACACGCCACTTCTTTTTTTATGTCCTCAACCTCCCTATTATGGTGGTGCACAGCATTCACCTGCCTGGCAATGTCACGCCAGGCACACTGCTGGTTGTGGGCATCCCCAGAGCCAAACAGACGATTATGCTCTTTAAGGATGAGGCCAATAGCGAGTTCCACCTCCGCAGCCAAGAAGTTCAAATTCCTTGTCCTTTTCATGGCCGAAATCCAGCATTTCTGACCTAACCATTCATATCTATCACATACATGGATATGATGTGAGCGGGCAGCAACCTAACTGTGGATATTGGTCTACATGGCCAAGCCCATGCATAAATAGCTTCCTCATGGGTGTGTTCAGAAAAAGGCGCCTTGTCACTCAAAATCATGGATTGGGCTATGCACATCTTGTAGAGATAATCAGTTAGCTCGGCCCGCTTCAATATCCTATGCCCTACCCATGTATGTAGAGCTAATTGCATATGATGAATATGCCCTTCAGGTGCATAGTCGGTTAGGACAGTCTAAAGTCCCAAAAGACTCAGGTATGTGCACATTCCTTTTCAGAGCTGGGTGCCAAGTTGTCTGAGGTGTGGGCACCCCAGGCAATGTGAAAAACATGTGTCCCTCGCAAAGTCTGGCTTCAATGTGTGATGGGGACAGCCATGTGCTCTCCCGCCCCCTTTTCTCTCACACCCTAGGCAGTTGCCTATGATACGTGTACTCTCTCTCTTTCATCCCCTTTCTTCATTGGGGGTCTAACAGGTTACATCATGTGATTTGACCAAAGCAATGGTCAACACTAAGTCTGTGGGTCCCTCCAAGTATGGATGCTGTCCAAGGGGCAAGTGTTGAGGTAGCTGCCAACCCAGCTGTATGGCTCAATATCAGTCTGCTTAGGGTCACAGAACATATCATTCCCACCCACTATGGGTCTTCTGCACTACTATATATGGGAATAGTTGGAATTTTCCACCTTGCTGTAAACGTTGGTCTGAGCAATAGGAAACCACATACCATCCACATGACACTGTATTCCGTAGAGCACCCAGTGAAGCACAAAATAGTATGTGCCATGCTCAATGTCTCACAATAGTTAGGTGTCCTGACATCATTCCCACCTCCTACACATTGATACAGTACCTAGGCACACTATCTGTGAGAATGCCAAAAACCCCATTGACCATATTCACTTACAGTTCTGCATGTGGGACTCCGTGCACAACCTGCATGGAGTTGGCACCCCAATGTGCTCCTGATGTGGCTGACAGTGGCCCTGATCCAGCCATATGTATGTGACACAGAGCTCCAAGACCCCACTACAGCAGCATTAAACAGTTCCTGTGGAGGTCTGCTGTTCTATGGATGTGTGGGGTGTCTCAAGCCAACTATGCAGATATACCCTTACTACAACGACTACTACTGACTATTTTTATGGCACTACTAGGCATACGCAGCACTGCACAGATACATGTAAGGATGGTTTCTGCTCATCAGAGCTTAATATCTCATCAGGACAGGCTATACAACAGCTAAGAACAAGGACACACTCAGGGAAAATACAGAGACACATGGAGCCTGATTCACTATAGGGCATGTCCGGGCCGTCTGGAAGGCCCCGACCAAGAAGTGGACATTTGGACTCGATTCTGTACTGCAGGAGAAGACGCTCTTACGGGTGCAGCATCGGGCCTGGAGACGGCCCGGCATGTCCTTGCTGCAATGCGGGGACGTCTTGCCTGTGGGCCAATCCTCCCTGCTGTGTGCCCCCTGCAACCCAACCAACCGACCAAACTGCTAGGTACGTATGACCTAGATTGGCCACTGTTGTAAACAGGATACTGGGCTTGATGGACGTTGGTCTGACCCAGTATGGCATATCTTATGTTCTTATGACCCCTGGTGGGTGTCACTGGGGCTTGGATCAGGCAGTGGGGACCCATCATTGGCCTCCATCTGTGGCGAGGGGGGGGGCTTCCTGGCTCCAGGGGTGGGGTCCATCCAGGATCGGGAGGGTGCTCCGTGCTTATTCCACCTCTGAGGTGGAATAAGCAGGGCATCCCCCCAGCGATTCCTGGATGTACAGGGCCGTCAATAGAATCAGCTCTGTAAATCCAGGGGGTCGGTCCCACCCACGATCCGCCTCCGCCCCTGTCACGCCTCCATCCCCCGCAGCATGCACAGCAGCTCTATGCGTGCAGTGGGGGACGGAGGGGGAATACTGGAAAGGTGGATAGTGGGGTAGCATGTCCTGGTGGGACGTGCTGCCCCGCTATCTGCCTTATGGAATCAGGGCCATAAGGGACTAAGCGGATCAGGATCCTAAAGCAGCCCCAAAGAAGTGAGCCTTCAGCATGGATTTGAACAGGGGCAAGGATGAAGCCTGACATACAGACTCAGGTAGTTTGTTCCAAGCATAAAGAGCAGCAAGGTAAAAGACTCAAAGTCTGGAGTTGGCAGTGGAAGAAAAGGGCATAGACAGTAGCAATCCACTAGAAATGCAGAGTTCACGAGGAGCGGTGAAGAGAAAGATGGGAGAGGAATAGTAGTGCTTATTTACACAACAACCCTGCAAATGAGTCCATCACTAGGGAGACTGTACAGGTCTGTGGCTGATACCTGCAGATGTAGGTGTTGTGGCACTCTAGTGTGTGGCAGCGCCTTCATGACACAATGTGCATGGCAAAGGATAGTGCCTAAGAAAATAAAAAAATGCCACATAGAAACTCACCTTTAGCACCCCCTTAATACCAAATTAACTAACTAATAAAGGGCTAAACATAACCAGTCTTCCATTAGCTTATCACCAAAGACAATTAAGCAGGAAAAAAAGACCTCAGGATGGCTCTATCCCACCATGCGGCAATAAAAATTACCATAGGGGAAAGCGAGATATTCACATCACTGGTCTCAAAAAACTCCTATTCAATTTAATTATATTATTTTATTAATTCAAAAAAATACTTCATTTCAATACTCATTCTTTTCAATACTTCATTCATATTTAAAATATGAAAACACTACCCAATATTTCCACATAGTTTTAAGAGTCGCAGGTATCTCAAAAACACTCAATGCAATCCGACACCTACGACATCTGCTTGAGCCAGATAACTTCCAAACAATCTATCAGGCCCTTGTAATCCTTCACTTTGACTATGCCAAAGCAATTCTGCAAGGACTCCCGAAGAACACGCTGAACCCACTTCAGCTTGCAATGAACGCAGCTGCCAGAATATTGCACGGAGCCTCTAGAAGGGATCATGTAACCCCAATCTTGAAACACTTCCAATGGCTGCCGGTTCATTGCAGACTCTCCTTCAAAATACTATTGATGACCTTCAAAGCTATCAACAAGTGCTCCTCCACCTCCCTCACATACCTCGTCCACTCCACCCCCAACAGAGCCAGGAGATCATTTGCTGCCAACACTCTGATAATCCCAAAGGCAATCAGAGGAGAGCAGCGGAAGTAATGACCACGGCCTACCAGGTGATAGATAAAATTCTTTATTAAGGAATCCTTGCTTGTGTTCAGTTAACGTCTTTGCCTCTGCTGCCTGCCCTGGGAGACTGCTCCAGGTACTCACCATCGTTGTTGCCAAAAAATTGTTTCTAGGGCTACTAACCCCTGACGAAGGCTTTGGCCGAAACTTGTTAAGTTGGGTCCTTAATAAAGAATTTTATCTATCACCTGGTAGGCCGTGGTCATTATATCCGCTGCTCTCCTCTGGTTGTCTATCTGCGGAAGATTATCTTCTTTTCCTTCCTCCTTCCCCAATCCCAAAGGCAATAACAAAATGCTCGCAAGCAACAAGAAACAGAGCCTTTGTATTCTATGCACCCACATGCTGGAATGCCCTCCCACCCTCCATCTGGGCCATTACTGACCTCGCCCAATTTAGGAAGTCACTGAAGCATCATCTCTTCCTCCAGCACTACTCCCATATAAATGACATATCACAGCCAGCCATACTCAACCACCAGGACACCACCCCCAGCACACTCACACGTTGCAGCCCCACCCTTTAGCTCAACGGTACACCCAGTATATTGACCGTGTATATAGTTATCTAATAATGCAAATGGATACCAATGTGTAACAGAGGCCAAGTGTATATAGCCATCTAATATCGTGCATAGTCACCAAGCAATACTGTACATCTGCAATTTGAACGATCAATCTGTTTATAGTTAGACAATCTGTAAATAGATGCCAGCTGATCCGGTCACCTGCGACTGATCGCTTAGCCTGTACATAGTTACCCTCGTTAGTCCCAAGTTCTAGCACCTGTTCATTGTAAGTACAGTGCAGGTTCTGCCGGCACTGTAACTGTAAACCGCACTGATTCTAAAAGCGCGGTATAGAAGAGACATTAAATAAATAAATGCCACTATCCTCATTTCCTCGTATGGATACAACCAGCTACTCCTTGGGGTCTGACGACCTCTTCCTTCTTCTGATTCAGCCCTAAAACAATGAAAGGCTTAATTGTAATATATAAACAATATCCATACATATGGAATATACTGCACTTATCTTAAGATTCCCCACACTCCAGATGCCATTAAGCCGCAGCCCAACAAAGATCTCTGTTTCTCCTTAAAAAGGCTTCTTCAGGAGGAAGTGACGTCACCAGAGCCGATGGCGGCGTGAGGCAGTCACTCCGGCACCGACCCAGCCAAAAAGCTTTAAAATTGAACCTCCGGAGGTGCAAAACGGCAGCCCCAAGTGGGGGAAGATGTCGGGAGCCAGCTGAGGAGGTTTAAAACTTGGCGGCACTGGAGGAAACTGAGGCGGGCTGCAACAGTGGGAGCGGAGGGCAGCCATGTGGAGAGGCAAGATGGCACCCGGAGCTCTGGAGCAGACGGCGTGAGCGGAACGGGGGCTGCGGCAGAGCTCAGGAGGCTACAGATACCCAGTGGCGCTAGCAGGAGCAAAGTGGCTGGAAAGAGGGGGCTACCCTGAAAGTGGAAGAAGCAGGAGCTGGGAGTGCAGCAGCGGTGATAGTGGAAAGGAGAGCTGGGCAGGAGGAGAGATTTACTGTGGAGGCAGCAAGCAGTGTTCCCCTACAGAAGCCAACGGCAGGAGGAGTAGGAGCTTAAGAGGAACCGTGGTGGAGCACCGAACCCTGGCACAGGGGCAGAGAGACTGCAAGTAAGAATATAAGGGCAGCAGCTGTCTGAGAGGAAGGGACATGGGTAGCTGTGATGACTATGAGAAGAAAAGCAGCAGATCTCAGAGAGTATGCATACTCGGGGTCACAAGCAGGGAAGAGCGACAATATGCCGAGTGAGAATAAACAACAGCAAGGAGGTACCGAAGAGCGGGTGGAGGAGGTGGAGACGGGGAGTGAGATGGCACCAGGAAAAAGACCCCCCCACCAAAATGTTACTAGAGTGGAGCTCAGGGACTGGTTCCTTGAAATTAAAAAAGAGGTGCAGTCAGTGAAAAGTGAGCTAAATGAACTCTTGGGACCATTGAAGGAGGAAATTGGGGACCTGGTATGCAGGATGGGACAACACGAAAACCGGCTGCAAGAGATTGAGCAGCTGCAGGAAGAAGGGATACAAAGAGGTTTAAAGTTAAACTCTCAGCATGAAGCTCTACTTTATTACCTGGAAGATTTGGAAAATCGATCGCGTCGAAACAACTTGAGAATCTGAGGAATCCCAGAGGAGAAAGAATTTCAGGATAGTGAAAAGGTGGCAGTGTCTGTGTGTCTAGAGGTGCTAAAGAAAGGGGGAGAGGAGGTGGCAGCTGTGGATATACCAATTGAGAGAGCACACAGAGCACTGGGACCACCAGTAGGGATCAGGCCTAGAGACATTGTAATATGCCTGGCACGCTATAAAACAAAGGAGAGAATTGTCAGCAAAATGAGGGGTTTTGGAGCTCTTACATGGCAGGGATACCCTGTGCATATATATGAGGACTTGTCTGCTGGCACACTGCAGCGGAGGAGGGCAATGCAACCAGTGACACAACTATTGCGGAAAGCGGACGTTAAGTACAGATGCCTACATCCGTTTGGAATATCCTTTACCCTCAAAGGGCAGACATGGCGGACGCAGTCGCCAGAGGAGGCAATGGGGGCCCTAAGAGAAGCAGGACTGGGGTCCCAGGATGCTCCTAAGGTGGCAGGCTCAATGGAGCGGAGGCGGCAGCAGCAGCGAGGAGAGAGTCAGGAGAGGCGGAGCAACAGGAAGATAAGGCAGGAGCAGCGAGAGGACCGGAATGTGGAAGGAACCTGAGGACTGCTAATATGATGGTTATACATTGTGGGGGAGGTGGGGGAGTGTTATAAGCACTGTAAGTTTGGGAGAGGTGGGGTAGGTAGGAATGGAGGGTGAGGGGTGGTGGGAGGGGGATCTGGTGCAAAGAGGTTGTCACAGTTGCGAATGCCTGATGTGGGAATAGGGAGGAGAAGAGGGTGGGAGGATGGTGGGGGAGGGGGAACATCGGGGAAGAGGAGAAAGGGGTTAGGGTGCTGAGTGGGGTGGGGAGGGGGCAGGGTAAGATTAAGGGGTGGATTGGGAAGTGGGAGGCGGGAGAGCACGGACAGGGAAGGAGAAGGGGGGGGGAGCAAGAAGTAAGTGGCTCGGGGAGGTAGGGGCGCACTACTCCTGGTGTATCCTCTTGAGAAGGAGGATACGGGGGGAGGGGGAGGGAGGGAGGTGGGAGGGTAAAGGGGATGGGGAAGCAGGGGAGGGACCTGGAAGCAGGGACTAGTGGAAAGGGGGGGGGAGAGGGAGCAAACGGGGGAGCTGGGCAGGGGCAGAGGAGCGGAGGGGCGGTGGAAGGAAGGGAGGGGGGTCAGGGGAAGATAGATCAGAGGAGAAAAATGTTAACAATTGCGACATTGAATTTAAAGGGGTTGCGCACGTGGAGGAAACGGAAAATGGTAGAACATGAGGGCAGAAGAATGGGGGCGGAAATTCTGTGCATACAGGAAACCCACCTGCGGGAGGGGCAGGAATACCTATTGGAGTCTAGACAATACCCTAAGGTGGTCCTGGCAGGACAGAGAAAGAACTCCCGAAGGGGGGGGGGGGGGCGGTTGGGATCTTGGTGGGAGGCGAATATCAGCATATGGTGAAGAGTACCTGTAGGGGGAAAGGGGGTAGATGGGTGGGGGTGCAATTACAAATAGAGCGGGAAGAGGTGTGGGTGATTAGTCCATATGGACCGAATGAGAGGCAGGGGAAGGCCTATGAGCAAAATCCTGAAGGAGTTAGAGGAATTTGGAAGTACTTCCATAATCCTGGGAGGGGATTTTAACCTGACATGTAACCTCCGAATGGATACTAGTGGGGGTCGGTGGGAGGGGGCTGAGGGGATAGGCGCCATTTGCAAAAAATGAGGGAGAGATTGGGATTGGTTGACGTTTGGAGAAGCTGGCACCCGGGAGAGCAGAAGTATACTTATTACTCCCCAGTACATGGAACCTACAGTAGGCTAGATATGATATGGGGGGGGGGGGGGAGGACAATGGGTGGAGAGGGTACAGGAAGTGGAACATGGCCTAATCACCTGGTCAGACCACGTACCAGTTAGTGTCAAGTTTGCCTTGGGTACAGAAAATGATAGCTTAAAATTCTGGAAGCTAAATGATTCCTTGCTTAAGGAGGAGTGGAATGTGGGGAAGCTTAAGGACAGTATAAAAGAATATATCAGGTTGAATGACACAGGGGAGGTGTCTATGGGGACTCTGTGGGATGGACTAAAGGCGGTAATTCGGGGACAGCTGGTTAGTAGGGGGGAACAAGTAAAGAGGGAGAAAGGGGTGGCAGAAAAAGACTTATTGCAGAACCTGGGGAACCTTGAGAGAGCGCATCAAACAGTGCAGGATCCACACACTATTGCAGAGCTCATTAAGGTGAGGGCAGAGTTGAGTAAACTGCAAGCCCAGGAGATGGCATATCAACTGGCGGTGTTGAAGCAAGCCCACTTCGAAGGGGGTAACAGGGCAGAGAGGCTATTAGCCTGTCGCCTAAAGGCAAGGAGGCAGGCAGCATTCATAGATGGGATTAGGAATAGTAAAGGAGAAATAGAACACCGAACCAAGGCTATCGAGAAGATATTTAGGGAATTTTATAAGAATTTGTATAAAAGTGAAACAACGGTGGGGGAGGGGGTAGATTGAAGAGTTCTTGAATGAGTGTCACCTTCCACAGGTGAATGAGGAGAGGGAACGCTTGGGGCAAGAGATTCAGGAGGAGGAGGTAAGGAGGGCTATAGCCACGTTAAAAATTGGGAAGGCACCAGGCTTGGATGGGTACACTGCAAAGTTTTATAAAGTGATGTCTGAATCTATTACGCCCATCCTCACTCAGGTAGTGAATAGGGTTCTCCAAGGGGACAATCTCCCAAAGTCTATGGCGGAAGCCAGAATTACGGTATTACCAAAGCCCGGTAAAGATAGGGGGGTGTGGATCCTACAGACCAATATCCCTAATAAATTTGGATGCCAAAATCTTGGCAAAGGTGTTGGCAAACCGGATCCAAGATGTAGTGCCACAGTTGATCCATCCCAATCAGACCGGGTCTGTCAAAGGGCAACAGGGAAGTGACAATGTGAGAAAGATCTTTAATATAGCCTGGCATCTTCAGAGATCTAAAGAATCAGCAGTGATGGTCACGGTTGATGCAGAAAAAGCGTTTGACCGCGTGGCGTGGCCAAACATGTTTCAAGTACTAGAGAAAATGGGGTCTGGAACGCAGTATATCAGCTGGATAAGAGCATTGTACCAGGGACCACGAACTAGAGTCAGAGAAAATGGCGGGTATTCAGATAGTTTTGAGCTCCATAGAGCCCGCTGTCTCCTTTGCTGTTCGCAATAGCTATTGAACCGCTTGCCGCATACATTAGACGGGAGGTGGATATAAAAGGGGTAGGGATTCGGGGGCGAGAGGAAAAGATTGGGCTATTTGTGGATGATATTATCTTTACCTTGACACAACCACTTACAACGCTGCCAGTGTTAATAAAGGTCATTCAGCAGTATAGCCGGATAACAGGCTATTGAATGAATCAAGGTAAAACCGAAATGTTAGGGTTTAATTTGGCACCTAGAGTGGAAGAGAGTTTGTGGCACAATTTTAGGTTCCGGTGGGTAGTGGGTGAAAGAAAGCTTGATTGTACCAGGTTGGATACACAGTCAGGCCCTGTGTATAATATTGCTATAGTCCCTAAGAAAGAGTTAATATCATTTGTAGTTCCTATTTAATACTATCCTTGAAAGGTCTGTAGAAGAAATTGGGTTAAAGGTTTAGATAACATAAACATTAGTCTTGTTATTAGAAAGATAAGTAAAAGGCAAGTTGTTTACCTAGCTTCACAGTCTCGCTGTCTCTGGTCAGAGATATCAAACTGTCAGTGTTAGAATTAATTAGAATTAAGGCCTACATAGTCATGCCTGAGAATATATGTATGTCTTTTCATGATTGTCTATGACGTGCATGCCTACAGAAAAGTATATTATGAATATACGTAACACTAGACGTAGAATAAAATATGTATATTATGAATATACGTGATGTGAGACGTAGAATAATAAAGTGAAATTATGCTGTGTAATGGAATCTTTACCTATAAATAAAAAGAGGCCTAAAGCTTTGATTTCAGAGTAAACATAGGCAACTGCCTAGCTTGCTCTCCCAAAGCGCTTTGGTCCTGTGTTTATAATACAAGTGTGTTGTGTATTATTTACAGATTTGTGTATTATCTAAAGATTGTGATCAGTTAACCTTCTCCTTGTTTTGTGTGCGGATTTCTGTGACCCAAGAACCTGCCTCGTTGTAGGTGAGGGGGGTGCAGAGTATCTTTCAGTTTGGTGCCATGCCAGGATAACGGATTTCTGCATTCAAGGCAAGGGCAGAAGGTGCCTGAAGATTTGTGAGTATTATGAAAATTATCAGTGATGGGTAATCGGTTAAATAGACAGGCTCTGTCTCAGATGCGTGAATGGCATGACAGAGCTAGGGCTTTAGTGTTTAGAAAAGATAGCCCTTATTGTATGCTTCTATTGTATGTGTGAGAAGCATAGGTGATGTAGCCATCGATTCCATAGCACATAGGGATTCAGTGACAAAAGGTAATGTGAATTTGCAGTTTCCTTTGGAGGGAACTTTCTCTGTAGATAAGGTCCATTGCCTGAGATATGAGTTAGAGGTTAAAGGTAAACCGTGCAAATGTGCTTACATGGGGGAACAGATGGTACATGATGCAAAATATTGGAATGTTTATGTTTTGAAACAAAAAGTTGTTTGTGTTCGGAAATGTACCTATTGACCAGCTGAGCAAGTGCGGGTCACTCGTGTAGCAGAGCTAAGAGAAAAAGAAAATATTTAAAAAGAAACAGAAGTTAAGGGGAGTAGAATTGTGTATTTTGGATATTTGGAATGTCTCCCCGCTCAAAGAATTGAGAGCATGTTTGAATCAAGAAACGGAAAGTGTTGTACTTGTAATAAGAATCATAGAAGTAGCAATAGGTCATAGAGTTTCTGTTGCAAAAAAAAAAAATTAGCATTCTCGGGAAATAAATTACCTATGCCTGGAGTTCAGGATAGCAGTAATGATTTGAAATTCAAAGCAGTATTTATAGGTCTATTTATACTTCCCGTCTGCCCGGCAGAGCCCTCAGCTGTCAGCTCCATCAGCGGCAGCTTTCAGAGCCGCGAAGAGAGTAGTATTTCCCTCTCGCGGCTATGTTAAGCCTGCTGGGGCTGATGGGTTCCCATCAGCCCCGGCAGGCTTAACAGAGCCGCGAGAGGGAAATCACTCTTCACAGCTTGAAAAGCCCGCAGCTGATGGAGCTGACAGCTGAGGGCTCTGCCGGGCAGACGGGAAGGGGCCGCGGAACAGTTGATTCTGCCGCTGCCACGGCGGTGGCGGCAGCGGCAGCAGCCAGGGGTTTGTTTTGTTTTTAATTTTTAAATTTACTTGGGCTGATGGGGGGAGGGGGTTAGGACTGGTAATGGGGGGGGGATAGGATTGGAAATGGGCTGATGGGGGGTTAGGACTGGTAATGGGCTATGGTGGGGGCTAGGACTGGTAATGGGCAGATGGGGGTTAGGACTGGAGGTGGTCTGATTGGGGGGTTAAGACTGAAAATGGGGTTATGGGGGGGCTAAGAATGAAAATGGGATGATGGAAGGGTTAGGACTGGAAGTGGGCTGTTGGGGGGCTTAGGACTGGTAATGGGCTATGGGGGGCTAGAACTGGTAATGGACTGGGGGGGTTGCTAGGACTGGAAATGGGCTGAGTAGAAGGGGGGTTTGAACTGCAAATAGCTAATGGGGACGGGGTTTTGGAATGGAAATAGGCTGAGTGGAAGGGGCATGGAATGGAAATGGGCTGATGGGGAGGTGGGCTTGGAAAGGAAATGGGCTGTGAGGGGAGGGAGCTAGGACTGGAAATGGGCTGATGATGCGGGGACTAGAAGGGAGCAGATGCTGGGTGGGGCTGGAACTAGAAGGGAGCTGATGTTGGGGGAGGATTAGAATGGGATAGGGCTGGGAGAGTGAAATGGAGAGGGGAAAAATATTTTGTGTGGGAGGGAAGAAAAATCTACAATTGGCCGGGTACTGGGAGAGTAAGTGTGGATTGAGGATGGAGGGGTAAAATTTGAATGGATGAAATAGGAATGAGGAAAGAGCAAAAGGAGAAAGATTAGTATGTTAAAGCAGATGTAGAGAGAGAATGGAAAAAAAACTAGAAGAGAGAAGAAAGGACAAATGGACAGCAGACGATGGAGAGTTAGCAGAAGACACGAAGAAACCAGAAGAAAGTGGCTGGAAAAATTGCAACTGAAAAAAAAATGCACAAAAGGTAGAAAAATCTCTCTTTATTTTGAATTTATTAACTGGAATATGTCAGCTCTTGGAAATGTGCATCATTAACGTCTGCGCTTTGTTTAATACAAGAGGAAATTAATTTATAGTTTTATTTCTACAGTGTTGTACATTCCAAGTTTGGCTTTTGAGGTTCCCAGTTTAATTATTGTCTTCCTGTTTCTAAATTGTGATTCCTTGTTTGGTGATGGTGTATGTTCTGCATGTGTAACTGAGCTGAGGTATTCTGTTTATGTAATTCCTATTTGACATTGCCACTTGTTCTCTTTCCCCAGTAGGTCATGTATTGTTATGCCCTGAAATGTATTGATTTAATATTTGTAGTGTTGCCTTTTGATAGGTAGAGTATGGTGCTTTGTGAATCCTGGTAGTGCTGATAGGATATGGCGGGTTTGCTATGGGTTCTAAATGGGCAGTGTTTGTAGTAGTTCCTAATGTGCCTGGTGGTTGGCACTGGATTATAGTAATGTAGAAATCTTTTAGTCTTTCTTTATCCATACACACATTAAGAGGCATGTTTACTAAAAGTTAGTGTATGGTAACATTATGCAAATATTTATGCAAATGATGCCCCTTATGCAAATGAGGCCTGCATCTTGTGCGGCCCCCAGGTTACTTTACAAGTCCTCATTTGGCCCTCAAAGCAATTTGAGTTTGAGACCCCTGTACTAGACTATTGGGCAGCCGTGGAAAGTCTCACAGCAGATATTATTAAGGTGCGGGTACAGTTTACACCCGCTATGACAATACTGAATGAGGAAGTGGAGGGAGGAGGAGGTGGAGATTTGGGGAGGTTACAGGGGTACTGCATAATTGTGGCCAGGATGAGCCTTCTCCGTTGGTGGAAAAATACTGGGGTACCCCCGTTAAAAGAGGTGGTGGGGAGAATGGAGCAGCTATGGGGCTTCTGTGCGATAGAAGCACACAGAAAGCACACTCATACAAAGTACAACAAGGTGTGGGAACTGTATGCACAGTGGAGGGGGGTGGGGGTGGAATATTGGTGTGAGAAACCAGAAGGAGGTGGAGTAGCACTGTAAAGATGTAATTGGTTAGCTCTTTACCTGCTTAAAGATATCACTATTGAACTGTTTAAAAAGTTTAAAATACCAACGGTTTACAATGTATACTGTATAATGTTAAATGTGTAGAAGGGCGTTGCAGCATTTGAGAATAGATAGAGGGAGGTAGGGGAGGGTGGGCTGGGGGGGTGGGAAGGGTAGGGAGGGTGAGTGGGAGGAGGGAGGGGGTGGGGGTAAAAGGGGGAAATGAAACAATGCTGCTTAATAATAATAATAATATTATTATATTATATTATTATATTATATTATTATATTATATTATTATTATTATTGGTGGAAGTTAGTTCGCTAATGTATAGGAAGGAAGATTTTGATAGACCGGTAGGGTCTTTGGATGTGTAGATGTACGTTTGTGCTGGAAAATTGAATAAAGAACAAATTACAAAAAAAAAAAAAAAAAAAAGGCTTCTTCAGGGGCTCAGAATCGGCCCTGTACATCCAGGGTGACGGCTCACCCACGCACTACTCTCGCTCTGCCTTCTGCCTGCCCCCTCCTGTCCCTTTCCAAGGCTCCCCTTACAACTCCACTGTTCGTATAGGGAGCCTTGCATGGAGACAGCAAGGGGGGGTGAATAGCGGGGACATACATCCAGGCAGGGTGTACATCTCTGCTCTTTGTGGCTCAGAATAGACCTCATGCTGTCCTCATATCTACCACCTCCACTGGGGCACTATTCCACGCATCTACCACTCTTTCCATAAAGAAATATTTCCGCCTATTACTCCTGAGTCTATCCCATTTCACTCTCATGCTATGTTCCCTCATAGCAGAGCTTGCCTTCAATTGAAAGAGACCCTCCTGTGCATTTATGCCACAGAGGTATTTAAATATCTCTATCATATAGCCTCTATCCCGCCTTTCCTCTAAAGTATACATATTAAGATCTTTGTCTGTCCTCACATGCTTCAAAGTGAAGACAATTAACCATTTTAGTAGCCACCCTCTGCACAGACTCCAACCTGCTTATATCCTTTTGAAGTTGTGGTCTCCAGAATTGCACACAATGAGGTCGCATCAGAGACTTATACAGAGGCATTATCACCTCCTTTTTTCTGCTGGCCATTCCTCTCCCTATGCACCCAAGCATCCTTCTGGCTTTCATAGTCACCTTTTCTACCTGTTTAGCTACTTTAAGATCATCAGACACAATTACGCCCTGGTCCCGCTCTTCTTTGTGGACAGAAGTATCTCACCCCCTAAACTGTACCACTCCTTTGGATTTTTGCAGCCCAATTGCATGACCATGCATTTTTTAGCATTACATTTCAGCTGCCAAATTCTAGACCATTCTTCAAGCTTAGCTAGATCCCTCCTCATGTTATCTACTCCTTCCTGGGTGTCTACTGCAGATTTTGGCATCATCTGCAAAGAGGCAAACCTTATCTGACAGCCCTTCTGCAATATCACTCAAAGACGTTAAAAAGAATTGGACCAAAGACAGATCCCTGCGGCACACCACTGGTAAACTCCTTCTCCTCAGAGTGAGCTCCATTTACCTGTACCCTTTGTAGCCTCCCACCCAACCAATTTCTAAACCAATCAGTAACTTTAGGGTCCTCAGTTTATTTAGAAGTCGCCTGTGCGGAACGGTGTCAAAGACTTTACTGAAGTCTACTACTACTACTATTTCTACTGAGCATTTGTGTAGCGCTACAAGACGTATGCACAGACATGTAAGAGACAGTCCCTGCTCATCAGAGCTTACAATCTAGTCAAGACAGACAACACAAGGGAAACACAAGGAGATCAGGTGAGTCAAGATCTGAAAGTGGCAGCGAAGAGATGAGTTTTCAGTCTGGATTTGAAAAGGGTCAGAGAAGGCACCTGACATACAGACTGAGGTAGTTTGTTCCAGGCGTAAAGTGCAGCAAGGTGAAAGGAGCAAAGTCTGGAATTAGCAATAGAAGAGAAGGGCACAGATAGAAGTGATTTGCCAGAAGAGCAGAATTCCCGAGGGGGGGGTGTAGGGAGAGATAAGAGAGGAAAGATAGTGAGGAGCTGCAGAGTGAATGCACTTATAGGTCAGCAGGAGAAGTCTGAACTGGATGTGATAATGGATAGGGAGTCAATGAAGAGACTTGAGAAAAGGAGCGGAAGATTAGCTGCGCAGCAGAGTGTTGAACAGATCGAAGGGGAGAGGGATGATTCAAATTGAGACCAGTAAAGAGCAGATTACAATAGTCAAGACGGGAGGTGATTAAGGAGTGGTGTGTTCAGAAAGGAATGGGCAGATTTTGTTGATGTTATAGAGAAAGAAATGGCAGGTTTTAGCTATCAGATGGCTGTGTGTAGAGCAGGAGAGAGTCAAAGACGACCCCAAGGTTGCGAGCTGAGGAAAAAGGGAGGAGTAGAGAGTTATCCACAGAGACTGAGAAAGGAGGAAGAGGAGAGGAGGTTTTATTGGGAAAAATAAGAAGCTTGATTTTGGATATGTTCAATTTCAAGTGGCGGTGAGACATCCAAGCAGCAATGTCAGAAAGGCAGGCAGAGATCCAGGTCTAGATTAACGGAGAGATTTCAAGTGTAGAGAGGTAGATCTGGGAGTCATCAGCATAAAGATGGTACTGAAAGCCAGGGGAAGAAATGAGCACACCAAGGGACTGGGTATAGAGAGAAAAGGAGTGAACCCAAGACAGATCCTTGGGGTACATCAACTAAGAGCAGGATATTAGCAGAGGAGGATCCACCAGAACAATCACTGAAAGAGCGATGGGAGAGATAAGAGGAGAACCAGGATAGTACAGAGCACTTAAAACCAAACAAGGACAGGGTATCAAGGAGAAAGTTGTGGTTAACAGTGTCAAAAGCAGCAGAGAGGTCAAGTAGAATGAGGACTGAGTAAAGGCCCTTGGATTTTGCCAGTCTCCACTGGAGACTTTGGCAAGAGCCGTTTCAGTAGAATGTAACGGACGAAAGCCAGATTGTAAAGGATCCAGGAGAGTTTGAGAGGAGAAAGTCACGGCAATGGAGGTGAACTGCACATTCAAGTAGTTTAGAAATGAAGGGGAGGAGGGAGATGGGTCGATACTTGGGGTCGATACTTAGGACAGGTAGGATCAAGTGAGGGTTTCTTGAGGAGAGGTGTAACTACAGCATGCTTGAAGGCTACAGGGACAGTTGCAATGGAGAATGATAGGCTGACAATATGAGAGATGGAAGAGACAACAGTGGAGGAGATGGGGCTTAGGAGACGGGTGGGAATGGGATCAGAGGAGCAGGTAGTGATTTTGGAGGAGGAAAGAAGGTGTGTGGTTTCCTTCTCAGAGATCACATGTGCTTTGTCACAAATGGCCTGCCGCCCCCCCCCCCCTCTGCATGCCAAGCTGCGCTGCTCTTCGCCCTCATAATTAGCTGCTCCATGTTGCTGTCCCCCACTGCCACTGATTTCGGTAGCAGGTGAGGGACAGCTAAACTCGGTGACAGGCCATCTGTTTCGGCACACATGGCCTGCTGCTTCTGAACCCCCAAAGTTATGTCAGAAGGGGTCAGAAGCAGCAGGGCATGTGTGCTGAAGCACATGGCTGCCGCCAAGCCAAGCTGCACCCCCCTTGACCTCGCCAAAGGAATCGGTAGTAGTGTGGCTCAACACGGGGGCATGGCTTGGGATGTGGGAGTCGGCACAGATCGTGTGGGGGGGGGCAGAATGGCCGAGGCTTCTGCCTTGGATGCCAGAAACCCTTGGGCCAGCCATGGTTGGAAGGCATATTGAGCGCTGTGCGGGCTTTCCCCCCCCCCCCCAACTGCATATAGCCACGATACGCGGTTAGTTTGCTAAGTCCCATATATTTGGGCATTTTGTTCCCCCTACGCGCCCTGCCTGCATTCCTCCAATATGGCATCCATCTTCAAGCTACATACACAGGCTTCTGCGCCACCCGCCGCACATTCGCTAAACCTCATATTTGTGAATTACCTGTGTTTAATCCGCCTTACTCATGATTCATGCCTTTCTTTGAACATGTGTTTTCCTGTGCATTGTGACGCCTTCACCACCTTACTGAATTATCAGGCTCATAGTCTACAATGTTAAAGCGAGGAAGAAATAGGCAGTTAAAATCTAAACAATACCCCTATAACATTCACACTTCCTACATCTCTCCATCCTAAAGCCTCGACTGGCATCACACATCCACTGAAGAAAGATGCCCCGACTGACTACGGAAATTATCGCACAATCGTTCTGATCCCCCATGCCAGCAAGATTCTACTCAAGATCATTCAGCAGAGACTACAACCATACCTGGAATGAGAACTGCCTGACGTGCAAGCAGGGTTCAGGAAAGGGTGAGGAATGAGAGACATCATCGTGAATGTGTGATGGATCCTTGAAAAGACAAAAGAATACCAAAAGGATATCCATATGTGTGTTATTGACTACAGCAATGCTTTTGACTGTGCAAACCATGAGACACTCTGCGCCACATTAAGAAGCATGGGTATACCACAACATCTGATAGTGCTCTTGCACAACCTTTACATTGATCAAGAAGCAACAGTTTGAATGGAATAAGAAGAAACAGAATGGTTTAAAATCAGCAAAGGTGTACAACAAGGCTACATACTTTTCCCCTACCTCTCATTTATATGCAGAACAAGTCTTCAGAGAAACAGGACTATATGAAGACAACCGAGGTGTGAAGATTAGTGAAAAACTCATCAACAACCTTCGCTATGCTGATGATACCACATTACTGGCTGAAAGTGAAGTCAATCTGAAACATTTGCTTCTCAAGATCAAGGAACATAGTCTTAAAATGGGCCTGTACCTTAATGTTAAGAAGACAAAGATCCTGACAACCGGCAAAATCAATAGTTTCATCGTTGATGGAGAAGAAATTGAAATAGTTGACAGCTTTAACTTACTTGGTTCAACAATCAATAAAGAAAGGACACATGGCGACCCTCTGGATAGCTATCCTAAATCGTGTTCGGTCTTGAGTCATGCGGCTCATTGTTGACAGACTGGTACCCGTAGCTGCTGTTATTGTCTCGATCCATCTCATTGCTGGCCTTCCTCTTTTGCGTTGACCTTCTATCTTGCCAAGCATGATGTCTTTCTCTAATGATCTCTCTCTTCGCATGATGTGTCCAAAGTATGAAAGTCAAAGTCTTGTCATCTGAGCTTCTAAAGAAAGCTTAGGTTTGATCTCCTGTAGTACCGACTGGTTTGTTCTTCGGGCAATCCATGGTATACACAGTATTCGCCGCCAGCACCATAATTCAAAGGCATCAATTTTCTTCCTGTCTATCTTTTTCACTGTCCAGCTTTCACATCCATATGATGTTATTGAAAATACCATGGCTTGAACAAGTTGAATCTTTGTATGGAGAGAGTCATCTCTGCTCTTGAGAATCTTATCTAGGTCTTTCATAGCCATTCTGCCAAGAGCAATGCGTCGTCTGATTTCTTGACTGCTTGTTGCTTCTTTATTGATAGTTGATCCAAGTAGGTTAAAGTTGTTCACGATTTCAATTTCTTCTCCTTCAATGATAAACCTGTTGATTATGCCAGTTGTCATGATCTTTGTCTTCTTTACATTAAGGTGCAGGCCCATTTTGAGACTATGTTCTTTGATTGTGAGAGCAAATAGTTCAGATCTTCACTTTCAGCCAGTAATGTGGTATCATCAGCATAGCGAAGATTGTTGATGAGTCTTCCACCAATCTTCACACCTCTGTTGTCTTCATACAATCCTGCTTCTCTGATGATTTGTTCTGCATATAAATTAAACAGGTGGGGGAAAGTATGCAGCCTTGTCTTACACCTTTGCTTATTTTAAACCATTCTGTTTCTCCTTGTTCCGTTCGAACTGTTGCTTCTTGATCAATGTACAGATTGTGCAAGAGTACGATCAGGTGTTCTGGTATACCCATGCTTCTTAATGTGACCCAGAGTTTCTCAAGGTTTACACAGTCAAAAGCCTTGCTATAGTCGATAAAGCACAAAAAGATATCCTTTTGGTATTCTTTAGTCTTTTCAAGGATCCATCTCACATCCACAATGATGTCTCTCGTTCCTCGCCCTTTCCTGAACCCTGCCTGCATTTCAGGTAGTCCTTGTTCCAGGTATGATTGTAGTCTCTTTTGAATAATCTTCAGTAGAATCTTGCTGGCATGTGGGATCAGAGCGATTATGCGATAATTTCCACAGTCAGTTGGATCACCTTTCTTTAGTATTGGTATAAACACAGATCTTTGCCAGTCAGTTGGCCATGATGTTGTCTTCCATATTTCTTGGCAGAGCCTTGTAAGTATGGTAACAGCTGCATCAGATTGCTGTAATACTACTATGGGAATGCTATCAATCCCTGATGCTTTGTTCTTTGATAAGGCTTTCAATGCTGCTTCAACTTCTTCTTTCATCACCAATGGTTCCCGATCATAAGGTACAGGTTGAAACGGCTGTTGGTCCACTTGATCTTTATCATATAAAAGCTCTGTATATTCCTTCCACCTTTTCTTGATCTTCTCAGCATCATTCAACATAGAACCTTGAGCATCTTGTAACATTCCAATTCGAGGCTGGAACTTTTTCTTTAACTCTCGTAGCTTTAGGAAAGCAGATCTTGTTCTTCCTCTAATAGTTTCTGCTTCTATTTCCTTGCATGCGTTGTTGTAGTACTTTTCCTTGTCCTGTCTTGCTGCACATTGGAAATCTCTGTTGAGTTCTGTTATTGTCTTTCTTTCTCCTCTGGCTTTAGCTTCTCTGCATTTCTGGGCAATTTTCAGAGTTTCTTCCATCATCCATTTTGGCCATTTTTGCTTTTTCACCTTTTGTAGAGACTTCTCGTTTTCTTCCAACACAACCTTCTTGATGTCATTCCATAACTCTTCTGGAAAGAAAGGACTAGCAGTCAAGAAATCTGACGACGCATTTATCTTGGTAGAATGGCTATGAAGGACCTAGACAAGATTCTCAAGAGCAGAGATGTCTCTCTCCATACAAAAATTCAAATTGTTCAGGTTATGGTATTTTCAATAATATCATATGGATGTGAAAGTTAGACAGTGAAAAAGATAGACAGGATGAAAACTGATGCCTTTGAATTATGGTGCTGGCGACAAATACTGTGTATATCATGGACTGCCCGAAGAACAAACCAGTCAGTACTAGAGGAGATCAAACCTAAGCTTTCCTTAGAAGCTTAGATGACAAGACTTTGACTTTTATACTTTGGACATATCATGCGAAGAGAGAGAGATCATTAGAGAAAGACATAGTGCTTGGCAAGGTAGAAGGTCACCGTAAAAGAGGAAGGCCGGCAATGAGCTAGATCGATACAATAACAGCAGCTATGGATACCACTCTCTCACCAATGAGCCACTTGGCTGAAGACTGAACATATTTTGGTCAACTATCCAAAGGGTTTCCAGGAATCGACACCAACTCGACAGCACTTAACAGAGCCGGCCCTGCTCTCAAGGGAGGGTAGTATACTTTCCAAACAAATTTCATTGTGTCTCTTAGTCCAATATTTACAGTGGTTTGTGTTGCATGAGCTATTACTTGCAATCATCTTTCAAAGATAACCCCAATTCTTCATCCCATTTATGGGCAAGGCTATCACAGTTCTCAGGAACTATCCTGGAAGGACTTCTGTACCCATGACACACACATTCTCCCTTATCCAAATCCTTATCCCTTGTGCTGAGTTATAACTTTCAGTGGAAGGGAGGGAAGTTAAATATTTTAAATTAAACTTTTTAAGTTTTAGCGTCATGCGTGCCTAATACTTTACAAATTATGGAATTGCAGCAAAGATTTGCAGATTTCAGTAACCAAGAAGTTGGCTGTAGCTTTCCAGGAGAAGGCTTAGGGGCTTGAAATCAATGGGGCCGCGGCTCTGATAACGATCGCGAACCGCTACCGCGGCTTTGTAAACAAGCCCCTTAGACTATCTCATTGCAGATCTGCTGCTGAACAGCAAATGTAAATGAATCTCTGATATTCTTTTTCACCTCTTTCACCAGACAAACTTGCTTTTAAAAGATCTACTTAACTACTGTATACATTTAAAAAATAGCTGCCATCTATTAGTCCTTCTAATTAATGAAAGTATAAAACCTTTCAGATTAATTATCACACATTATGGGGCTCTCTTATAAGAATGTTTGCAGATTATATCTCTTGAAGTTTTCGGTGCGGCTAAACTTATGCTTTTAGCCTTTGAACTTCCAGATTAATGAACCAGACAGTGCACTACACCTAGAGGACAGCTGCTGTATGATTGTTTACCGATTGTGCTGCGTGTTTTCTCTCTATATTTTCTTCTCCCCTGTCCTATCTATGATTTTGGAGTTCTTTTCATGTTTCTATATCTTTATTTTGAAATAATTCTTTTATAAACCGCTCTGTGTAACCGGAAAAGGCGGCATAGGTGTCGGAATGGGGTGGGTTACATGGGCCCTATCCCCAGCAAACATTTGGCTGGCAAGGTGCCAGAAAACTGCATGGAGACCTCAACCGCTGCCTTCCCCTCCTGTTCTGCCCATAGGGATCCCATCTCTTGCGAGCAGAAGATAGCAACTGCGATCGCAGCAAAGACTCCTTCTGTCTGCCTGCGGGAGATCGGGGCAGACAGAAGGAATCGTTGCCGTGATCCTCCTCCTCTTCTGCCCACAAGGATCAGGAATCAGAGCCCCGTGGGACTAGAGGCAGAGCTTGGGGCAGTCAGGGCAGAGCATGGGGCAGAGCTTCGACCCCCCCCCCCTTTATTTGACCATTCTGTCGTCCATAAAAGTATAGGAAATAAACTAAACCGGAAAATGAAATTCCAGGTCTTTCATCATTTAACTATTTATTTTATTTAGTAGGATTTCTATACCGCCTTTTCTTATAATCAAAGCGGTTTACAACTCAACATTGCAACTTTTACATAAAACATTGGGAGAGGGGGCATGCATGGCAATGGTTTAAACTATTTACAGAATGAGCTATTTACATTATGGTGCAATGCTTGCTAATTAAATGAGTGGGGGGTTGGGGCTGTGTTATGAGGGTCTTGTTATATGCTTCTTTGCCCTTCCTATCAATGCCATTTCTTATTCGGTACTGTAGGCAAAGTGCCTAGGGTCTAAGAAACATTTAGGTCCTACAAAGGAGGGAAAAAAATTCAAAAAGCAGAAAAAATAAGGAAAAAAGATTGTGAGACAGAAATTTAATGCAACTAAAACTTCTAAATTGCATTTAAAAAGCATAATTCCAGAATTTCTTGGCATTTCTTAAGAAAGTTCCTTCCTTCGGCTTCTTTTTTCAGCAAAATCTTTAATAATGCCCTCAAACTCCATATTTTGGAGTGAAAGTGCCTAAGGCCTACGAACACCAAAATCCATCCCTGCTGCCTATGTGGCCTACATCCAGCCAGAGGTGTCCAAAACAGAGCCCTTGGGCACCTTTCTTCTGGTCTGCATTGCCACTGCAGGCTTGAACACATTGCAAGCCTGATAATTTATAACAATTGCTTTCCAGAGTTATGCTCTTTACCTTCCTTCAGTCAGATCTTGAGATCATGACAATCTCTCAGCCCTCTGGGCTGCCTGTGAAACTGAGACGAGTGACAAAAAGAGGTCAGTGTTACCTGTTTGGATTACTCCTGACATCACTCAGCAGCTAGTCCTCTGTCGCTCCTGTCTCTCTCTTTCTCTCAAAGGGTGAAAGCCAGCTGAACAAACTGTCTCTCTCTCAGGTGCCAGTCATACCACTGCCTTACAATATCACCTGCTGATGAACTTAGCGTCTGTAAGGAACAAGCTATTTACAGGACCAAATAACCTAAAGACAAACAAGAAACAATAGCACACATATAGAATCACTATTTCTCCAAGAGACATTGTGATATTCTCAGTTTGATTCACTATTCCTTTCCAAATAATTCCTAAAATTCCATTTGTCCTTTTTCAGCGCTATTGCATGCTGAGCTGAGGATTTCAACATATTGTTCAGAATGACCCCCAAGGTCCCTTTTCCAGAATAATTGCTAATGTGGAGTTCAGTGCTGTTTGCATCCACTAGGTGGCAGATCATTGCTGTGGCTGACAACACAGGACAAGACTGAGGCTCAAACCTTGGAAATGCATGTGGATCTCCTAGAGTGCAGCTACATGTGAACTTCCAATGCTGTGATTCAACACTGTGGAAACTATTTTAAAAATATGGTACCAGGAAGCACGCCTCTTTCAACTGAAAGGAAGCTCTGGAATAAGGAGTCATGGGACAAAGATGAAAGAGGATAAACTCAGGAGTAACCTAAGGAAATAGTGCTTTACAGAAAGGCTGGTGGATGCATGGAACAGCCTCCCTGCAGAGGTGGTGGAGACAAGGACTGTGTCTGAATTCAAGAAAGTACAGCGGATTTCTGAAGATTACCCCTGGTCAGGGCCGGCCCAACCACTAAGCAAATGAGGCAGTTGCCTAGGGTAGCAACTTCTGGAGGGCAGCAAAGGCAGGGCATTTAAAGCTAAATGATAGATTTTGACAGCTAGAGGGGGTGTAAAGCATCAACACCTTGAAACAACTCTAGGGCCAGCCCTGCCCGCGGTAACTATGAAATCTCTCAATATATCGAGATGAATCTATTCACAGTGGTCTATGTCGTGAAGCATCATGGCTAGACTACTGTAATGCCCTGTATATAGGCCATACCACAAAGAGTTTTTACCAGCTCCCATTAATTCACAGTGCTGCAGCATGACTGACAGGGCCGCAAAAGGCATGATCACATTTTACCCTTCCTGCAAAAATTGTACCCTACAGCGTCAAATTACCAGTACCCTACAGGGCCAAATTTAAAACTCTATCTCTGATTTTCAAGGCTCTCAGATGAAATGGGCCAGAATGCCTAGAGAATAAGTTATCCCTCTACACATCTTTAGGTCTCTAAGGTTATCTCAAGGAGCATTCTTTAACTGTACCCTCACCAAAGGAAATCACACAATATGACACCCACCAGCAAGCTTTCTCAGGAATAGCCCCCACACTCTAGGACTCACTCCCAGAGAGGCTATGCTAACTCGGGTCTACTTTAGGGGGCAGCTGTAAGCCTGCTTGTTCTCCCAGGCCTTTAATGGTTGTGGTGATTAACTCTCCATTTACTCATACTGCTTCAGAACTAGTTTGCTGCAATCTGAGTCCAGTCCCACCTATCTTATTCATCTATACACACAATTTACTCTCTGACTAGCTACCCATTTTAATATATTTCTATGCCTTTGTCATCTTTTTCTATCTAAATATACCAATTGTGCATGCCCCTTCTGCTGTGTATGGAGATATTGTATAGTGTTAACAATGTGAGTACTGGAAACACTGCTAAAACAGAGGATAGTGAGATTTCTGGAGTCGAATGGATTGCAGGATTCGCAGCAGACAAATCTGATTGATTTCTTTGACTGGGTGACAAGGGAGTTGGACCAAGGGACAGCCCTAGATGTGGTGTACTTAGATTTCAGTAAAACCTTTGACACCGTTCGGCACATGCAACTTATAAACAAAGTGAGCACCCTAGGGATGTACCCTAAAGTGACTGACTGGGTTACGAATTGGTTGAGTGGGAGGCGAATTGGTTGAGTGGGAGGTACTCTGAGTAGGTTACCAGTAGTGTGCTGCAGGGATCTGTCCTTGGTCTGAATCTTTTTAACATCTTTGTTTGTGACATTGTGGAAGGGCTGTCAGGTAAGGTTTGCCTCTTATGTTTATGTTTATTTTATTTGATATATCGCCTTTCAATAAGAAAATCAAGGCGGTTTACAATTCCGTAATTACAAAGAGGGCCAATGGCTGAGAAAAAGAAAAGAAGTTACAATACTTGACAGAATAGTGCATAGTACAATCAAGCATACCGGTCATATAGATGTGGACAGTGCTGACAGAGAGGGAGACACAGAATTACATGGGGGGAGCAGGGAGGTCAAACGCAGTGGAGAAAAGATGGGTTTTTAGGCGGACTTTAAAAGTGCTGTGGTTCTGTTCCAGTCTAAGGGAGGATGATAGGGAATTCCAGAGTGCAGGTCCAGCAAAGAAAAAGGCAGAAGTGCGGGTAGATTGTAAGTGGGCATGAGCAGGGGAAGAAGGTGAAGGCGATTTATATGCATTGACCGGAGAGTACGACTGGGAGTGTGAGACTGAATGAGGTCTGACAAATATTGTGGAGTGTGAGTGTATATAACTTGGTGGACCAATGTGAGAAGTTTAAAGTGAATGCGAAAATCCATGCGGAGCCAATGAAGATGAATGAGGAGAGGGGTTACGTGCTCCCAATGTGGGATGACACCAAAATCTGCAATAGACACCCAGGAAGGAGTGGATAACATAAGGGATCTAGTTAAGCTTGAAGAATAGTCAAGAATTTGACAGCTGAGATTTAATGCTAAAAAATGCAGGATCATGCATTTGGGCTGCAAAAATCCAAGGGAGCAGTACAGTGAAGGGGGCAAAGTACTTCTGTCCACGACAGAATTATGGATCTGGGTGTGATAGTGAGTGGGAGGAGTGGTCCAGTAGTTGGGGCAAGTTACCTCAGGCTAGAGGGTCAGGGGTTTGAATCCTGCTAGAGGACAGCAACCTTGGGCTGGAAGGACTTAGGTTTCTAGTCGCACAGGTGCACCTTGGCAAGCCACTTAACCCTCCATTGCCTCAGGTACAAAAACACAAATTGTAAGCCCTATAAAGGGAAAAAATATATATAGTACCTGAATGTACACCACTTTGACTGGTAGAAAAGCAGTATATAATCCTAGTTAAATCAATTAATTGTTTCTGATGATCTTGAAGTGGCTAAACAGGTAGAAAAGGCAACAGCAAAAGCTAGAAGGATGCTTGGGTGCATAGGGAGAGGAATGGCCAGCAGAATAAAGGAGGTGATAGTGCCTCTGTATAAGTCTTTGGTGCAACCTCATTTGGAGTATTGTGTGCAATTCTGGAGACCACACTTTTAAAAAGATATAAACAGGATGGAATCGGTGCAGAGGGTGGCTACTATAATGGTCAGTGGTCTTCACTATAAAGCATAGGGGACAGACAAAGATCTTAACATGTATATCTTACAGGAAAGGTGGGATAGAGATGTTTAAATACCTCCATGGCATAAATGCACAAGTGGAGAGCCACTTTCCATTGAAAGCAAGCTTCGCTACGAGGGGACATAGGATGAGGGTGAAAGGGGATAGACACAGGAGTAATATGCATTAATATTTCTTTATGGAAAGAGTGGTGGATCCGTGGAATAGTCTCCCAGTGGAAGCAAAATAGACGAGGACAGTATCTGAATTCAAGAATGCATGGGACAAACATAGAAGATCTCTAAAGGAAAAAAGGGGACTACTGTAGTTGATATGGAAGGGCAGACTTGATAGGTCATAATGGTCTTTTTCTGCCATCATTTCTCTTTCGATGAATGTTCTACTGTGTTCTGGAGTGGAGGAGCAGCCTAGTGGTTAGAACACTGGCTTGGTAACCAAGCAACCAGGGTTCAATTCCCACTAGCACTCCTTGTGGCCTTGGGCAAGTCACTTAACCCTCCATTGCCTCGGAAGAAAGGCCTGGCAATCTACTTCCAGTGACACTGCCAAGAAAACCCAGGAGCTTCTGGGTCGCCAGGAGTCAGGACTGACTCGAAGGCACACATTGCATTTTTGTCATTGTGAGTATTCTAGCTATGCTTTATGAGTGTTCTATTGTGCTGCCTATTAAGTAAGTTATATCATTTGTGTTCTGCTGATATTGAGGTAGGCTATGGCCTAGCATGGCCTGCTACTATGAAAGGCCTGTAAGTTAGGCCTGGATCCTAACTCCCATTATAGCTAGAAAAGAACCAGAAATCTGTGAGAAATAAGAAAGCTGTTTTAAAATGCTTAATAAGAAGTTTTCATGAATTCATAAGTCTTCTATTATTCTCTTGTATGTGAAAGAACAGAAATGTTACAGTATATGCATTCCAGAAGCCAAAGTTAACCTTGCAGTAGAAAAGTAACGAGATTTAGAACTATACCATTGTTCAAGCAATCCTAAAGGAGGGGGCCGGTTGCTAGGCTCCGGAGGGATTTCTAATTGGACAAATGAAGGGAATGTATAACCAATGAGAAGTTTGCATGTTATCGAGCTAGAACCAATAGAACGTTTTCATGTATCAAACTGAAAAAGCGGTATAAAAATTTATGTCTCTGTATAAACTTTCGCTCAGTACCTTTTGAAGCTTTGACTGACTGGGCCTTGTGCACAATAAACTGACTTGGACCCTGTCAATCGACTCCTGGACTTATTCATTGATTGCACTTTGCTACAGCAATATTGTATCATATTTCTGTTATTTAAATAATCTATTCTGCTGTTTTAAGGTTTACATTACTGACACTGTATCATACTTTTGCTACGACTGTTTAATATGCCTATCTCCACATTTATTTCACTGTCCTAATCAAAGATGTCCTAACTACTAGGCAAACTTCGTGGTCACCTAGGGCAACAGCTTATTGGGAGGGGGGGAGCAATGAGCAGGGCATTCAAAGCTAAATAATAGATTCTGACAGCCAGGAGGGGCATAAGACTTAATATTTGCCTAGGGTACCAATAGCTTGAATCAACCCTGGGGCTGGCCCTGATCCTAACTGTTTATTATGCTTACATAGAGACATAGAAACATTGGCTGGGCCAGCCATATGTGTGGTCATTTTGCTATTTTTTAGCTGCTACTACAAATGTAACTTGTCAATGCCATACAAAGTTATACCTGTTGTACACTGCCTAGGCTGAATCTCTTCTTAAAGGGAGTTAATAAATAGATCTTAGTAATTGTATGGATGCACAGAGTGGATAGGCCTTAAGGGCTTTATCTGCTGTCATTTCCTATGTTCTGTGTTTTTAAGTTTGGGGCTAACAGCAGCCTCCACCTTCCATTGCAACTGTAATGGGAAAAAGAAAGCAAGTTCAAAAAGACTCAAGGTTGGCAATAAAAAGTTCCAGTTTGCTGACCTTACTTGATCTACGCATGTAGGCAGAAAAATTCTGTAGAAAGCCCTTACTTGCATTTTCCACCACACCAGCCTACCTAAACAGAAACAGAGAAAATGATGGCAGAGAAAAAGAAACCCATACAGCCTATCCAGTCTGTTCATCTGTACCAACTATTAAGCTCTTCTTCTCGTTCAGCGATCTCTGTATTCACCCCATAAATTCTCAGAGATGAAGTTTTTCCAAGGTGTCTGAGTTTTGTGGACAAGGGTAAACACAACATGAACAGTTTGTTGCTGCAATCAATACAGAAAAATGTTTATTGAAAGATTTATTCAAAGGATCATTTTAGGTAGTATGTGGTGATCAGACTTGAGACTTTAAGGTCAGGAATATGCAATTATAACAGTATTTTAGAAACAGCTCGGCTGAAATACATAGGAGGAAGTGCAGGGATGCTCAGAGGCCGATATCCATGTATAGAGGGGAGGAGCCATTTCAGAAATGCATATGTGGGAAAAATCAACAGAGGAGACTGGGCAACTTAGATGTGTAAGTTACATAAGATATGCCATACTGGGTCAGACCAAGGTCCATCAAGCCCAGTATCCTGTTTCCAACAGTGGCCAATCTAGGTCATATGTACCTAGCAGTTTCCCCAAAAGACACAGGTTCCGCAATGCTTGTACTGGGTCAAGCATTGATATCCTGAGTCCCTTCTTAATAATGGTTTATGGACCTTTCCTCCAGGAACTTGTCCAAACCTTTTTTAAACCCAGCCACACTAACAGCCTTTACTACATCCTCCGGTAACAAATTCCAGAGTTTGATTACACGTTGAGTGAAAAAATATTTTCTCTTATTAGTCTTAAATAGTTTACCCTGTAGCTTCATTGCATGTCCCCTAGTCTTTCTATATTCTGATAACTGTGATGGCGCAGCTGGGTTAAACCCTAGAGAAAGGAGGAGAAACCAGTTTTTTTTCCCTGAAGCAAAGAGCAGTGCAGGAAGGGAAAGGGTTAAACCTCCAACTCAGAAAAAAACCTCTATGCACAGAAAGCTAGAGAGGGAGCCACACCTCAGCTCCATGGCAACCAAGGGAGCTGACGTGAGAGGCAGGGGGGCGGAGTCAAAGCCCATAGGACAGCCCCAAACTCTTAAGCAAGAAGAAACAGTTAGTGAAGGAAGGCGTGTGGGGAGAGAGAGGAAAAACCACGGGACAAGCAGTAGAGAGCAGGAAGAGAGAAGAAGGAATAATCCTTGAAAGGAAAGGCTGGAAAGTTTGTCTAAGAGCCAGAGGAGTTCTTCTCAGGAGTCTTCCGTTGAAGCTGTTTTAGAAGGTGGGAAAATAAGCAGAAACAAAGCTCCCTTTGAAAGGCTGCACAAACACTCTTATTGCAGGCAGCGTGTTTGTAGCTCCAGTTCTGAGAGAAGCACAGCTGACAGAGAGCAAGTTGCTAACCGGAAGCTGTGGAGACAGGAGTCAGAGCCAGACCCTGCTGAGAAGCATGCCATAAGAGATCAGGTGAAGCAGTCTGGGGACAAGTGGTTGCCTTTAAGCCTACCAGAAAGGGCAAGAAGTGCCAGGAAAAAGGTGAGCACTTTTGAAACCCTTAAGTCAGTGTTAAAGGAGACTGGTATCCTTAGTTCCTCCCCCATATCTCAGAGTAAGGAAGAGTCCTGTTGGAGACAGCTTAAAACATTATTAGAGCAATGGAAGCCTGCTGTGGAGAACCCTGTAAATAAGCAGGTTATATCAGACTCAGAGGGAGAACCCATGCAAACTGAGGAAGCTTTTATAGAAAGCGAAGGTTCTGATATGGAAACAGATTGTGCTTATTGCCAAAGAGAGTAAAAGCTGTTAAATGTTTATGATGATGATAAGTGCTGGAAGAAGCCTGAATCTGTGCTGGTGGGATTTACACTGGGAGAGGCAGAGAGCTGCCGAAGTGTAAAGCCAAGCCAATTGGGCAACTGTGAAAGAAGAGAACATTACTGTTTTACTATCTGTTATAAGAAGGCATTTGTTGCTGGAAGAAAAGCAGTTAATGTTTGGCAACTGAAAGAAGGTTTGAGAAAGTGCTTTGAAACAGACATGCCTGCATGTATAACAGGTGGACTTTGCTGTATCAGTTAACTTCATTTTGGTTTGGAGAAGAATCCTTTATTTCTGTTCAATAGGGTAGTAGATAAATACTTGTGCAACAATAAAACTTATTGTTACCCCAATTCCTTTGCTGTCTCCGTCTTGACCACAACTACAAGGAACATAGACTCGCAGCACTTATAAGGATATATAAATATGTGGTCCGTCCATTTCTAATAGGCAACCGCCTATACCAAGGAGTGGACGCGACATAACGTAAACAATCAATCTACGTTTACCCATTCCACTCCGTTCATTAATTTATAGACTTCTATCATATCTCCCCTCAGCCGTCTCTTTTCCAGGTTAAAGAGCCCTAACCTTTTTAGCCTTTCTTCATAGGAGTATCCTTCCATCCCCTTTACCATTTTGGTGGCTCTTCTCTGAACCTTTTGTAATAACGCTATATCTTTTTTAAGATACGGCGACCAGAATTGCACACAATATTCAAGGTATGGTCTCACCATGGAACAATATAGAGGCATTATAATATATTTAGTTTTATTTTCCATTCCTTTCCTTATGATACCTAGCATTCTATTTGCTCTCTTGGCCGCCGCTGCACACTGGGCCGAGGGTTTTAACATGCTATCCACAATGACACCTAAATCTTTTTCCTGGGTGGTGGTTCCTAATGTGGAACCTTGCATCGTGTAAGCATAGTTTGGGTTGTTCTTTTCTAGGTGCATAACTTTGCACTTGTCCACATTAAATTTCATCTGCCATTTTGATGCCCAGTCTTCCAATTTATCAAGATCCTCTTGCAATTTTCACAATCCTCTTGGGTTTTAACAACTTTAAATAGTTTTGTGTCATCTGCAAATTTGATAACCTCACTCGTTATTCCACTTTCCAGGTCATTTATGAATATGTCAAAAAGCAGCGGACCCAGCACAGATCCCTGGGGTACACCACTATTCACCTTTCTCCATTGGGAAAATTGGCCATTTAGTCCTACCCTCTGCTTTCTATCTTTTAACCAGTTCTTGATTCAAGTTGTGGGCATTACCCAACGTGTGCGTGTAAATGGCAGCATTTATGCGTGTGTCTAAGCCAGTTTGCAAACCCAGACGTGCAGATACCACTGCCTAACTACAGAGAGCATTACCTTTACGTCATTTCAATTTGAAGGGAGAAATAAACATTGGGGGATCAAGGGGCTATCTCCCTTAATCGCTCCTGTAGAGGGAGAGGCGAAAGGAGCACTTTTTACATACATATTTGTTTCAGGGAGCAGGTGTAAATCTGGAGGTGGGGAATTTTGGGCTTGCACTGCAACCTCTATATGGAATGGGGAATACATGTGTAGAATGTTGTCCTGCCCAGGCCATGCCACCAACATGCCCTTGCCATTATTGACACGGTGTGGACATCCACGTGTAAAATGAACCTTTTCTAAAATGCCCATTTGTGTGTGGTGCAATTTCCATGCGCTTGTGGTCATTTTTACACAACAATCATATAAAAGGCTTCTAAAATAGCTCCCTTGATGTTCTCGATCATGCATGTGGAACATATTCTGGGTGAAATCAGCAGCACCTTTTGTGTCGGTCCTCTTAGACTGCACTTAAAATGCTTCATATAAAATTAGATTACATTTAAAAGTACATACAGTACAAACCTGTGTGTATTTGTAGAGCAGGTTGCTCAGGGGAGAGAGGTGGGGGAGAGGCCATGGGTGGAGTCACAATTTGCACATACATAGCCAGGCTTACCCTAGTGCTTAGGACAGCAGCCTGGAACTGGAAAGACTAGGGCTCAAATCTCACTGACACGCCTTGTGGCCTTGGGTACAAAGTACGAACTTAGATTTGTAAGTCCTCCACAACAGGGAATTAACTACTGTACATGAATGTCTACTTACTGGAAAGACATGAGCTAAATACCCATAAAGTATGTACTAATATTTACCCGTTCTTGAGAAGGTATAATACCTGCCTCTTCAAACAAGGTGCGATTTCTGGAGAATTTTCACTAGCGTTTTATAAAGCTACATAGGTGCTTATGTTTCTTTATAAAATAAGCTAAAAATAGGCACCTTCATAGTAACATAGCAACATATTAAATGATGGCAGATAAAGACCAGTATGGTCCATCTATTCTGCCCAGCAAGGTGGCAAGAGTAGGTGCACCTGCCGCTCTGTGCAGGCCACCCCTCCCCATGTCTTTGTTTAGGAGTGAACCCACCACTCCATGTAGGGCACCCCTGTATGTTGAGAAATTAGATATTTACATTTATTTTGATTTTATCCTGTTGCTGCAAAGAGATCCACTGTGTCTGTCCCATGCCATTTTGAATTCTGTCACTGTATTTGCCCCCACCACGTCCATCGGGAGGGCATTCCAAGCATCCACCACCCTTTCAATGAAAAAGTATTTCCTGACATTGCCTTTCAATTTATCCCCTTGCAACTTCATGTTATGCCCTCTAGTTTTGCAGCTTCCGCGTCTTTGGAAGAGGTTTGTTTGTTCATTAATAATCTTTACCTATTTAAAGGTCTGAATCATATCTCCCCTATCCCTCCTCTCCTCGAGTGTACATATTTAGGTCTTCAAGTCTCTTCTCATAAGGCTTCTGGCACAGGCTCCAAATCATTTTGGTCACCTTCTTCTGAACCATTCCCAGTCTTTTTACATCCTTGACGAGATACGGTTTCCAAAACTGAACACAGTATTTCAAGTGAGGCCTCACCATTGACTTATACAGTGGCATTAGTAGCTCTTCCTTTCTGATGGTAATTCCTCTTTGTAGACAACCCAACATCCTCCTGGCTTTTGCCACTGCCTTGTCACACTGTTTTGCCATCTTGAGATCCTCAGAAATAATCACACCAAGGTCCTTCTCCTGGTCTGTGCACACCAACATCTCGCCCCCTATCACATACATTTCCCTTGGATTTCTGCTTCCCAAGTGCATGACACTACATTTCTTTGCATTAAATCTTAACTGCCAAGCATTGGACCATTCTTCCAGCTTTTGTAGATCTTTCCTCATGTTATCCACTCCCACAGGGGGAGGCCACTCTGTTGCAAATGTTCATGTCATCTGCAAAAAGACAGACTTTTCCATTCAGTCCTTCAGCAATATCACTCACAAATACATTGAACAGTGCCGGTCCCAGGACCAAACCCTGGGGCACCCCGCTAATCACCCTCCTTTCATCCAAGTGAGCTCCATTTACCATCACATTCCGACGTCTATCAGTCAACCAATTTCTGATCCAGTTTACCACCTTGGGACCCATCCCCAAACTATTGAGTTTATTGATAAGCCTCCTATGAGGATCAGTATCAAAAGCTTTGCTGAAATCTAGGTAGATGACATCTATTGCATGCCCCTGATCTAGTTCTCTGGTGACTCAATCAGATTTGTTTGGCAAGATCGTCCTTTGATAAAACCATGTTACCTTGGATCATGCAACCTGTTGGTTTTGAGAAAGTCCACTATTCGCTCTTTCAGGTGCGCCTCCATTACTTTTCTCGCCATCGAGGTAAGGCTCACCGGCCTGCAGTTTGTCACTTCTTCCCTGTCACCACTTTTGTGAAGAGGTACCACATCAGCCCTCCTCCAGTCCTGAGTTTCCAAGGAACTGTTAAAAACATCCTTTAACGGCCCTGCAAGAATCTCTGAGCTCTTTCAGTATCCTGGGATGTATCCCATCCGGTCCCATGGCCTTGTCCACTTTCAGTTTGTTTGTTTTTAAAAGTTCTCTTTGCTGCACATGGGGAGAGAAGGGGGAGGGAGGAAGGAAGGCATGTGGCCGGGGGAGGGGGGGGACACGCCAGTGGTAATCCCCCCCCCCCCCCCCCCGGAGATTTGCACCCTGTCAGCTGTGGCACTGAAGCCAGTTTTGCAAGTTGTTCTAACACATCATCTTCTGTGAATGGTGTGGTATCTACTTCATTCCTATTTTTATATTTGGGAGTCACAGGTGGTCCGTCTCCAGGATTTTCTTTAGTAAAACAGAGCAGAAGCATTTCTTTAGCAATTTTGCTTTTTCAATGTCACTCTCCAAGAGTTCGTTCCTAGCATGTCTGAGTCCTGCAATTCCACCTCTGATTTACCTTAAAGTTTTGTCCCCACACTTCACATCTTTAGCCATCTTTTCCTCTGCCTTTGATTTTGCTTTCCTTATCTCTCTTTTTAGAGGGTAATTCTATAAACTCCCACCCAGCTAATGTGTGTTATTTGCCAACGTGTATTTACCAAATAGCTTTAAAAAGGAGGCGGGGGAGGGTTAGATAAATTGGTAAGTCAAGAGTTGCTGGATCTTACAGTGTTTTTAGAAGCCTCTCAGGGTAACATCTCTACTTGTACTAACCTATTAGTCACTTTTGCATCTCAGTGAGATAAGATTGCTATTTTGAAGTTATTTTTTCATAAAAAGTAAGTTAGTTTTTGTGGTCAAAGGATTAATATTTTCACAGATGTTTCTAAGGTTACTCAAATAAGGGGTAGATCGTTCTTACAGCTGAAACCACGTGTTTCCTTAAATTTCCCTGTAAATGTTTAATTTCTTATAAAGCTAATAATTATGTTTTCTTTGACCCTATTCAGTTGGAGAATTTTCTTGTGAAAATGCAGTTATCTCTTTTTTTGTTTGATCCTGTATTCCTTTCTGTGTTCCTCTGTTTGTGAGCTTTTGAATTTTGCGAAAGCTGTGTTTTTGCCTTTGAGCAGCCACTTCTTTGGAGAACCAAATAGGTTTCCTTCTCTTGTTTTTATTTACTTTCCTTACATATTTATCTGTTCCCCTTTTATTGCCACCTTTAGTTTAGCCCTGTTAACCTAGCCGCTCAGTTATAAAATGACCTACCTTAAAAATGTCTCAATGTTAGACTCTAGTTTTCTCCAGGACTAATATAGCAACCCGAACGTTATGCTAAAACATACAATGAAGAAATCACGCGGGGAGTGACAGCTGCAGGCAAGAAAAGGATTTATTTGAAGCGGGGATTATGGGAAGCGGCGCCGCCGCAAACTTCTTTTAAAGTAAGTAAGTTCTCTTTGCTGCACGTGGGGAGAGAAGGGGGAGGGAGGAAGGAAGGCAGGCATGTGGCCGGGGGGGGGGGGTGGTACCCCCCCACCCCCACCCCCACCCCGGAGATTTGCACCCTGTCAGCTGTGGCACTGAAGCCAGGGCAGTAGGTAGGCTGAGGCGGAAGTGGAAGAGTAGATGTGGAGCCAGGTTCCCACGAAGCTGCACGGAGCCCCCGGCCTACGCTGTTGCTGACTAGAAGTGTGACATTGCAGCGCCTCCGCCTCCTCCTCCCCGGCAGCAGCGCGGGCAGGGAACTCCCGTACAGCTCCGTGGGAAAGGTTAGTACGCAGGTTCCCTTCGCTGGCCCCCTCAGAGCCTGGCTTATTTCCTTTTTGGCACATAACAACTGTAGAAACTTAGTGACACAGCTGCCAGGAGGGGCAACGGGAACCACGGTCTCGGAGTAAGGTGATAACAGAGTTCGCTTACAGAGAGCGCGTCTGGGTCATTACAGATGCTGAGCCAGAGACAGGAAGAGGCGAAAGCAAAAACACATCTGAGAGCAGACTCTGAGCTTACCGCATGCAAATATCACACACTAAGCAAGAGGAAGAGAAAGGACGGCAAGTCGAGACACTCCCCCGGTCATTACCTTTGCTTTCCCCGTCATACGTTTCAGAAGTATGTCTCGGCTCTAAAACCAGAGTTGTGCACACTGAACTAAGGAAGCGGCACCTTCAGCTGAGTCAGCAAGGAGATTCATTGCATTTTAACCCGGTTGTTTGTTTCCCTGACTCATCACATCCTCCCACTCCAGGGGCCTGAATGTGTGCAGCTAGGTGGTTTTCCATCTTTATACTGTATGAGAGCTCTTACACTGAATCCACCATGCTATGGCCAGTGCAGTGCAGACGAGATGAGGGGAAGGCAGATACTTTACTAAAGCACTTCACAGAAGCCCTCGAGTAAGAACAGCATCTCTCTTTAAACGGAAGATTGCAAAACGTGGGTATCCCCCCACCTTTTTTATTATATATTTTTTATAAATTTGCAGTTGCAATTAACAAAAAAGAAAACTACAACAGACAAGGAAAGCTATCATCAGGAAAGGGGAGGGGGGGGGGGGAGAAAGCAAACTAAGCACAAATCGCCACATTAATAAATGACCTAGCCCACTCAGGGGAGAGAGCAAATCCACCAGATAGATAAATCATCCAACACCCAGTTAATATTTTTCCCAAAGGACCCAATGCCTAGCAGCAGAAACCATTAAAGGTCAAGATACAATAACTGCATTTTCACAAGAAAATTCTCCAACTGAATAGGGTCAAAGAAAACATAATTATTAGCGTTATAAGAAATTAAACATTTACAGGGAAATTTAAGGAAATACATGGTTTCAGCTGTAAGAACAATCTACGCCTTATTTGAGTAACCTTAGAAACATCTGTGAAAATATTAATCCTTTGACCACAAAAACTAACTTACTTTTTATGAAAAAATAACTTCAAAATAGCAATCTTATCTCACTGAGATGCAAAAGTGACTAATAGGTTAGCACAAGTAGAGATGTTATCCTGAGAGGCTTCTAAAAACACTGTAAGATCCAGCGACTCTTGACTTACCAATTTATCTAACCCTCCCCCCGCCTCCTTTTTAAAGCTATTTGGTAAATACACGTTGGTAAATAACACACATTAGCTGGGTGGGAGTTTATAGAATTACCCTCTAAAAGCCCAATTTTGGAAATTATCTGGGTAGAAAAATAGCCATCCAAGTCTAGACATTCACAATTTCCAAAGCATTTTACAAAAGGTTCCTGAGCACAGAAATACATGTAGCTAGCAGGAACAGTCGTTTTACAGAGAAATATGTTCAAAAAGAAGGACATCACTTAGGGCATCAAATGTGTAAGTAGCGGCGCTTACATGCATAAGCTGCTGATTTTGCAACTTGCATTTCTGTTTGTACACCCTTTAAGAATCCTAGCGTCCCCTAAGTTTATGTAGCTTGAATACCTTCTAAAATAGCTTGATTGGATTTTATTCCAGATGTTTCCCCTATTGTGCTCTTCTGCTTTGATCATCTACATCTCAAATACTGCTCTTTTGCCCTAGTACTGTGCCGTTGCTTATTTTGCTCCCCCTCCTGATGTAATAGAGCAGAGGGGCAAGTGCTTCTTATAAGAAAGGAATAAATAATTCTATCACCATTTTGTGGAGTATCTCAGTCTTGTTTGAGGGGCAAAGCGGATGTGCAGTGCCAATTGAGGCTTTAGTATGGAGAGATGTAGGAAGTGTGAATGTGATATGTATATTTGGGAAACAAAATACACTGTAGAATCTCTATGGGTAGAAATTCCATGTAGAAAGGGTAAGGCAGTGGCAGTGGGGGGTGTACTACCAGTTGTCTGGCCAAAATGAACAAACAGACGACGAAATGCTTCCAGAAATTAGGTAAGCTAGCAAAATTTACAACACAGTAATAAATGATAATTACACTTACCTGGTAATTGTAGTTCCTTTAGTGACGACAGTTCAGTCCTCTACCTCTGGGTTGTCAATCTCCTCCTGCAGCTAGGAGACTGGTATGTCAGAATGATGACATCACTGGATATAGCCTGCTGCACTCCCACTTGCATCCCAGTGTAAACTATAACAAAGCAGACTCAAAGGAGCAACAAATAAGTAGCAAAACAGAATAACAACTGTACTATCAGTAAGCCACCCCCCTCGAACAGGCCTTCTTACCTCCTGCCCCGCCATCGAGAAGGATAAAAACAAAGGAAGAGAAGGAATCCAGACTCACCTGTAACCCTCTTCAGCTCGGCAAGAACCCTGGCACCTCCTAGAAACACCCGGGTGGGAAGGAGGACTGAACTGTCGTCACTAAAGGAACTACAATTACCAGGTAAGTGTAATTATCATTTCCTTAGCGTTCCTCCAGTTCAGTCCTCTACCTCTGGGAAGTACCAGAGCAGTAATCAATGGGAGGGACCCTTCCAGCCGGCAGACAAGACAGCCGAGCCAAAACGAGCATCCGAAGCCGCAGCAACATCCAAGCGATAGTGTTTGCTGAACGTATGCAGAGACGACCAAATCGCCGCCCTACAAATGTCCCCCGGGGGAACCAAACTATGCTCTGCCCACGAGGACGCCTGCGCCCTGGTGGAATGCGCTCTCAGACCCACAGGCACCACACGCCCCCGAAGCAAATAAGTGGATGCAATCGCTTCTTTAAGCCAGCGGGCGATGGACGCCTTAGCTGCCGCTTCACCCCGACGAGCTCCGCCGAAGAGAACAAACAAACGCTCAGACTTGCGGAACGACTCAGTGGCTCTCAAATACTGACGCAAAGCTCTCTTCACGTCGAGACGCCGAAGACCGCGATCCGCGTCATCGCCCCCCAAAGATCCCAAGACGGGCAAGCAAACTGCCTGGTCCAGATGAAAGGGAGACACCACCTTAGGCAGAAAGGACGGAACCGGACGCAAGACCACCTTTTCCTTAGAAAAGGACAGGAAGGGCTCACGGCACGACAACGCCTGCAGCTCCGAGACCCGCCGTGCAGAACAAATCGCCACCAGGAACACCGTCTTGGATGATCCCCCAACGGCCGTCCATTGATCTTGCTCCGATAACAGGACAGGGCTGCCAACTGCACGCGCAAGGAACTGGCAGCAAGACCTTTGTCAAAACCGTCCTGCAGAAATTCTAGGACTAAAGGAATTGAAGCCGCGCCCGACCTCACCTGACGCCGCGAACACCAATCCTCAAAAACACGCCAGACCCGCACATACGCCAAGGATGTCGACTGCTTATGCGCCCGCAGTAAGGTTGCCACAACCGCCGACGAGTAGCCCTTTTTCAGGAGTTTAGTCCTCTCAATGGCCATACCGTAAGCGAGAACCGATCCACCTGAGGCATGAAAAGGGGCCCTTGGAGCAACAGATCCGACCTGGTCGGCAGTCGCCAAGGTTCCCCGTCCAACAGACGGATTCGATCGGCGTACCAGGGCCGCCTCGGCCAATCGGGAGCCACCAACAGTACCTGACCCGCATGCGCCCCGATCTTCTGAACCACCCGGCCTATCAACGCCCAGGGTGGAAAGACATAGAGGAGGCCGTCCGTCAGCCACCGACGTAGCAAGGCGTCGATGCCCTCCGACATCCTTTCCCGCCGTCTGCTGAAGAAACGGCCGACTTTGGCCGACTGAAAGGTCGCCATGAGATCCATGACGGGGGTCCCCCAGCGCCTGACGATCTGACGGAAAACCGCGGGATGCAGTTCCCACTCCCCTGCATCCACGTGCACTCTGCTGAGAAAGTCCGCGGTGACATTGTCTTTGCCGGCAATGTGCGCCGCCAAAATCGCGGACAAGCGAAGCTCACCCACGCGAATAGCAGGTCGGCCTCTGCCTCCATCGCGGCACTCCCAGTGCCACCCTGTCGGTTGATGTACGCCACCATTGCCGAGTTGTCGGAGAGAACTCTCACAGCCTGACCGCGCACCAGGCCCTCGAACGCCTGTAGGGCCCGAAACACCGCTCGAAGTTCCAAGCGATTGATCGCCCACGAGGCCTCCAGGGGGGTCCACAGGCCCTGCGCAAATTGAGTCTCGCAGTTGGCTCCCCAGCCCACCAGACTGGCATCCGTCATCAATGGCAGCCACTCTGGCTGCTCCAGCGGCAAGCCCCCCGCCAATGAGGAGGGGCGAAGCCACCACCGAAGGGACCGCCGAACTGTGCCCGTGCAAGGAAGACGCGTGCTCAACGAATGTTCCTGATGCGACCAACGATGGAGCAGCGCTCTCTGGAGAGGCCGCATATGGAACCGGGCCCAAGGCACCACCTCCAAAGTTGCCGCCATGGTTCCCAGCACCCGGAGATAATCCCATGCCGAGGGAGCCGCCACCGACAGGAACTGCCGCACCAGAGTCCGCAACCCCTCGGCTCGTTTGTGGGGCAGGAACACCTGCCCCTGGCAGGTATCGAACTGGACTCCCAGGTATTCGAGCACCTGAGTGGGCTGCAATCGGCTCTTGGCCGGGTTGACCACCCAACCCAGCTCTTGCAAAAGCTGCACCACCCTGTCCGTCACCCGGAGACTTTCCTCCGCGGACTTGGCGCGAATCAACCAATCGTCGAGGTAAGGGTGAACCAGGACACCTTCTTTGCGTAATGCCGCCGCTACCACCACCATTATTTTGGTGAAGGTCCGAGGCACCGTCGCCAGGCTGAACGGTAAGGCCTGAAACTGGTAGTGGCCCCAGGGAAGGGCAAACCGCAGCAATCGCTGGTGCACATCTCGAATGGGGATGTGCAAGTACGCCTCCGACAGGTCGAGAGACGTCAAGAATTCTCCGCGTCGCACGGCTATGATGACTGAGCGCAATGTTTCCATCCGAAAGTGCGGCACCCGCAAGCACCGGTTCACCCCCTTCAGATCTAGAATGGGTCGCAATTGCCCTCCCTTTTTGGGCACCACGAAATAGATGGAATAGCGACCCAAGCCGTAATCGGCCTTGGGAACCTCCACGACGGTTCCCAAGCGAATGAGCCTGTCCATGGTTTCGCGAACCGCCGCCACCTTTGCGGGACCCTGGCAAGGCGACATGACAAAGGAGTCCCACACGGGCCGGGCCAGCTCCAGCGCGTATCCGTGTTGAATGATTTCCAACACCCACTGATCGGAGGTGATGTGGGTCCAGGCGGAAAGAAACCCCCGAAGCCGACCGCCAATGGGAGGCTCCACCGCCGGGACCCGCCTCGCCTCGCCTCATTGGGCCTTTCGGGCAGAAGACGCCGGGAGGGAGGAGAAGCCTCTGCTCGCTCCCCGAAATCCCCGAAAGCCCTGGCCCCTAGAGGGAAACCGCCCCCTCTGGAATGCACATGGCCGCATGGAACGGAATCTTCTGAAATCCCGAAACTGACCCCGGACGCTCTGGGCAGACTTGGACTGTTTCGGTTTGTCCTCGGGCAGACGTCCCGCTTTAGACTCACCCAGGTCCTTCACCAACTTATCCAAATCCTCTCCAAACAGCAAACCGCCTTTAAAGGGAAGTTTACTGAGGCAGGATTTAGAAGGGCCGTCCGCGGCCCTATTACGCAACCACAAGGAACGACGGGCAGCCATCACGGAGCCCGTGCTGTTGGCCAGCGCCCGAATTAAGTCGTAATGCACATCAGCAAGGTAGGCCGCACCTGACTCCAAACGATCCAGCTCTTTCACCTCCTCGAGGTCAACGTGCGGGGATTGGCGCAGCCGTTGGGCCCAGCGCAAACACGCTCGGGCAACCCAGGCTCCGCAGATAGAGGCTTGAAGTGAAAGGGAATCCGCCTCAAAAACCTGCTTTAGCAAACCGTCAACCTTATGGTCCTGAGCATCCTTCAAGGCCGCACTTCCCTCCACGGGAATGGTGGTCTTTTTAGTAACAGCCGATACCACCGCGTCTATCCGCGGTGCTCGGAAGCGGTCTTTAGCGGATTCCGCCAAAGGATATAACCGGCTCATCGTTCGAATGCCCCGGAGCCCCGCTTCCGGCTTATCCTATTCGTCCTGAATCATCCTCTCGACCACCCGGTGCACCGGAAACACCACCTGAGTCTGTCGAACCGCTTGGATGACCGGATCCTCCAATTCGTCCTCCACTGCCGCTGGCGGAGCCAGGTGCAACATCTGCAAAGTCTCCGAGATCAAGGCAGCCAACTCCTCTCTGCGGAACACTCAAATGATCTTGGCTTGCTCTTCGGGCTCCGGGATCTCACCCTCCTCCAGGTCCTGTGATCCCTCTTCAGGATCCGGATCTGGGGCCTCAGGCCAGGAGCCCTCCACTGGGTCTGCAAGCCGTGCTCGCTTCGGTGCAGGCGGCTCCGTGACCGCCGCTCCTTCCGCCACCAACTGTGGAGACTGGGACGCAGGCGACGCCGAGCGCGGCCTCTTGCCCTGCTGATGCAGGCAAAAAGCCTGATGCAGGAGAAGGACAAACTCCGGACTGAATCCACTGAGACCGGACGGCTGAGGGGCCAAGGGTTCCCCGGAGGGCCCTGGCATCGCCTCCAAATCGGGCTCTTGCTCCGAGAGCCGCTGGGAAGCAGCGGGAGCCCCCGCTGGCTCCCCCTGTTCCTCCGAAGACCCCTGGACTGCCATCTGAAGCTCCACCGCAGAAGACAGGGCTGCACAGCCCCTGCACACACCGGTGTCAGGGGCCGTGCCTCTCCTAGTGCCACACACTAGGCACAGAGGCCGGGCAGCCATAAGGATGAAGCCAAACGCCCAAAAAAGCTGATGCCAACTTCGCTCCAAGACTGGACAGGCTATGGCAGGCAATTTGGTTTTGTTTGCACTTATGGATTGATCTATGATAAGCCCCTTTTTTTTTTTTTAACTGTGTTAGAATTCTCTAATGAACTAGCTCCCAAAGAAAAGGAAGGCCCCTCAGCCCCCCCCCCCCCACCCTGTGAACACACAGGATCGACTGAAGAGGCTGAAGAGAAAAAGAAAAACAACGAGGCCCACCCAAAATAAATCAAAGCAAACAACCCAAAAGGAAATTAAAGAAATGAAAGGGAATTAAAAGAAATGAAAACGCAGCAGTGCCCCAACGAGAAAACGGCAGCCGATTCTCTGACACGCGGCTGCAGCGCGGCACACAAAATGGCCGCCGCGACTGCAAGCCGCGAAGGTAAAAGGGTGCCAAAAGCACCGTGGCATTCCCACACCCCAAAAACAGCGCGGTCTGGAATAAAAGGGCAGCCGGAAGCCGGTGCAGCACTTACCGGTCCGGTCTGCCACTCCTCCTGCGCTACCGATAGCGTCTGGGACCCCGGGCCCTGCAATCACCTGATGTGAGGTACAGCAGCAGATCAGCCTCAGAGCACAGCAACCACAGCTCCGGGAGACACGCTGTCAAGAAGGACTCACCCCCGTAAAGTCAGGGAGGTGAGATTTCTGGGCCAACCGGGGGGAGGGGGGAAAACCCGATCCTGAGCCAGGACCCCCGCACAGGAAGAAAACCCCAGCCCCGGCACCGGCAGGGAGCAAGAAGGCTTTCCTCCTGTTTGTCTTTTTTTTGTTGTTTTTTTTTTTTAAAGGGACACTGCCGTGAACAGATACCAACCCACTTAAATATCCTAAAAACCTTCCTGCTCCTTATCCATTCCTCCAAAAGAGCCTCTCCTTAAGGCTCGTCAAGACCTCCTGCTGCAAGGAGACTGGTAACACTGGGATGCAAGTGGGAGTGCAGCAGGCTATATCCAGTGATGTCATCATTCTGACATACCAGTCTCCTAGCTGCAGGAGGAGATTGACAACCCAGAGGTAGAGGACTGAACTGGAGGAACGCTAAGGAATGGGAGATTTCAATTATCCCAGTATTGACTTGGTCAATGTCACATGTTCTAGATGAAATAAATGACTGCTTCATGGAGTAACTGGTTCATGAACCAACATTAAGGGAAGCTATTTTAGACCTAGTCTTTAGTGCAATGCAGGATCTAGTGTGAGAGGTAATAGTGTTTGGGCCACTTGGCAATAGTGATCATAACATGATTACATTTGATTAAAAAATGGATGGATAACAAGGAAATTGCCAGTGCTAGCGTTTAACTTTCAAAAAGGAGACTGATAAAATAAGGACAATGGTGTAGAAAAAAATAAAAGGAGCAACTGCAAAGGTTATCTAAAATACTGGGCCCAATTTTCATTTGGGCGGTGCTATGTGCCACATTGGCACAAAGCTTGCCCGCCATCCATCTAACCCAGATTTTCAATGCTGGGGGTCATATGCGGCTCCAGCATTGAAAATCCGGTTCTCGCTGCACAACCTGGAAGCTGCACAGTAACTGCCCTATTTACCCATGTAGATGCCTTATCCGGGATTTTCGAAAGGCACCTACATGGGTAGTGCCCTTTGAAAATCCCGGCTAAGTCCCTAACGCGCCCAGATGCTATGCAGATAGCATCAGAGCATGTTAGGGGCGTTCCGGGGTGGAGCAGGGGCAGAGGAAAGGGCTAAATGGGTAGCAGCGATTTTTGATGCTACCCGTTTAGCCCCTGCACCTGAAAGATAGGCGAGGAAAAACCTGGCCTATCTTTAAGGTGCAGAGGGCTAAGCAGGTAGCATCGAAAAATCGGTGTTACCCATATAGCCCTTTCCCCTGCCCCTGCTCCACCCCAGAACGCCCCTAACACGTCCTGATGCTATCTGCATAGCATCTGGGTGCGTTAGGGACTTATCCGGGATTTTCAAAGGGCACTACCCATGTAGGTGCCTTTCGAAAATCCTGCATAAGGCATCTACATGGGTAAATAGGGCAGTTACTGTGTAATTGCCTTTGAAAATCTGGCCCACTATCCTGAAAGCCCAGGCCAGATATATCCACGCTTTAAGAAAAGTGGCTGGATCGAAACAATAACAGCAGCTATGGATGCCACTCTATCAACAATGAGCTGCCCGACTGGAGACCAAATACATGAGTCGACACCAACTCGATGGAACATAACATCAACAACAAGAAAGATGGAAGGAAGGCCAAACAATAGCCAGTATGGCTTAAAGGTGAGGTTAGAGAGGCTGTTACAGCTAAGAGAGAATCTTCCAGAATATGGAAAAAAGAGCCAAATGACAAAAACAGGAAAGAACATAAGTACTGACAAGATAAGGCAGGCAAAGAGAGAATTTGAAAAGAAGCTTGCTGTGGAAGCAAAAGCACATAATAAAATCTTTTTCCAAGTACATTCATAACAAAACATCAGTGAGTGAGTCAATTGGACTATTAGATGATAGAGGAATAAAAGGAGCACTAAGAGAGGACAAGGCAATAGCGGAGAGAATGAACACATTTTTTGCTTCATTCTTTACTGAAGATGATATAAGATATGCCAGAAATGATATTTAAAGGTGATGTATCAGAGAAATTGAAACAAATTTCAATAAATTGAGAAGATGTAATAACAGCTATTTGATAAACTAAAGAGTAGCAAATCACCTGGTCTAGAAGGCATACATCCCAGGGTACTGAAAGAACTGAAATATGAAATTGCAAACCTATTTTTAGTGATCTCTGAGGCATCATTAAAATCATCTGTAGTACCTGAAGATTGGAGAGTGGTCAATATAATGTAAATTTTTAAAAAGAGTTCCAGGGATGACCAGGAAACTACAGACCAGTGAGCCTGACATCAGTACTGGGCAAAATAGTAGAAATCGTTATGAAGAACAAATATTACTGAACATGTGGAAAGTCATAGTTTAATGGCAGAAAACAGACATGCATTTAGACAAGTAAAGTCTTCTCTCGCTAATCTCATATTTTTTTTGAAAGTGTGAATAAACAGGTAAATAAAGGTGAGCCAGTTGATATAGTGTATCTGGATTTTCAGAAAGCCTTTGATAAGATCCCTCATAAGAGACTCTTGGTGAAATTAAAAATTCATGGGATAGGAGGCAGTGTACTATTGTGGATTAGGAACTGGTTAAAAGATAGAAAACAGAGAGTAGGGCTAAATGATCAATTTTCTTAATGGAGAAAGGTGAATAATGGAGTTCCCCTGGGATCTGTGCTGGGCCCGCTGCTTTTTAACAGAGTCATAAATGATCTGGAAATGGGAACATGAGTGAGGTGATCACATTTGCAGATGATACAAAATTATTCAAAGTTGTTAAAACACCAAGAGAATTGTGAAAAATTGCAAGAGGACCTTGAAGAACTGGAAGACTGGGTGTCCAAATTGCAAATGAAATTTAACGTAGACAAGTGCAGTTATGCACTTAGCGAAAAAGAACCCAAACTATGGTTACAGGATGCAAGGTTTAGGAATCATCACCCAGGAAAAGGATCTGGGCAACATCGTGGATAAAACAAATGTTGAAACCTTCTACCCAGTATGTTTCAGCGACCAAGAAAGCAAATAGAATGCTAGGAATCATAAGGAAAGGAATAGAGAATAAAACAAAGGATATTATGCCTCTGTATCATTCCATGGTGTGATCGCACCTTGAATATTGTGTACAGTTCTGGTCACCATATCTTAAAAAGGATATAGCAAAATTAGAAAAGGTACAGAAAGGAGCGACCATAAAATGAATGGAAGGATATTCTTATGAGGCAAGGCTTTAAAGGTTAGGGCTCTTCAACTTGGAAAAGAAATGGCTGAGGGGAGATATGATAGAGGTTATAAAATAATGACGAGTGGAACAGGTAAATGAAGCACAATGAATGAAAACAATTTTTCTCATATTTATCTTAAATGTGTGATCAAATTCTGGAATTCGTTACTAGAGATTGCAGTAAAAGCTGTAAGTGTAGTAGGGTTTAAAAGAGGTTTGGACAAGTTCCTGGAGGAAAAGTTATAGACCATTATTAAAGTGAACTGGGAAAATCCACTGCGTACCCCGGGATAAGCAACATGGAATCTGTATACCTTTTCGGAACCTGACAGGTATTTGTGACCTGAATTGGCCACCGTTGGAAACAGGATACTGGGCTTGATGACCCTTGTTCTGACCCAGTATGGTATATCTTATGTTTGTTTAGCACCCATGAGCCGAGCCTGCCCTGAAGCTTATGTTAGTCATGTTGTAAGCTGGCTTCCAAGGCAATGAAACGTGTGTGCTGGCTGCCTGCCATCCCGTCCCTGGTTTAGGCTGCAGCCGCTGATGTCACTAGAAAGCACCCTCTTACAGGGAGGAGGCTGTGGTGTAGCAAAGAAGCAGTGACGCAAAGATTAAGATGGGGAGAAAGCACTTCAGCCTGGAGCTGCATCTAGGGAGTTCATCTATTCCAGTTGTTCCCAAACCTATCCTGGGGGCTCCCCAGCCAATCAGGTTTTCAGGATATCCACTATGGATATTCATAAGAGAGATTTGCATACACTGCCTCCACTGACTGCAAATCTACCTCCTGCATATTCATAGTGGATATCCTGAAAACCCGACTAGCTGGGGAGCCCCCAGGACAGGCTTGGGAACTACTGATCTATTCTATGCATCACTTTCCAGCTATCCCAATATAAACCCATGAAGCAACAAAATTAATGAATTAATTAAAATAAAAGGTCCTTTTGCCATCAGAAGTTACAATGTATTAGTTACTGGCTAATTGCCTAAAATGTGCAATTAGCCAGTAAGTAGTCCAGGATGGAAAACAGAGAACACGGTGGCAGATAAAGTGAAGTTGCTTACTGTAATGGGCTTCTCCGTAGGCAGAAGGATAAAAGAGCCACACAGGTGTGTGACAAGAACTGATGGCACTGGGACAGTGTACCTTTCTCAGAGCCCAGAATAAACTAGAACAGGTTTCGAGCATGAGCTGGATTTCCCTGCAGTATGATAAAGCTATTTGTGAATGCATGCTCTTATGATTATGTCTCACTCCTCCCGGCTTTGCACCCTGGTTCCCAGTTTCTTTCCATTCAAAGTGTAAAATTCTTGTCTTAACTTTCCTGCCATGTCATATTTGGCAGACTGCCCGACTTCATCTATGCCGTCAAGGGCACTTCATTCCTCTCAAGCTTCTCTACATATTATTCTGTTGTCTGTGAGAATGCGGTTGGAAATTTCTGCTTTTTTGGCACCTTCCCTTTAGGAATTCATTACCACTGTTTAAGAAATACCTAAAATCTCTGTACTCTCAAAAAGCCTCTGGGACTGAGACTTAAGCTCTAGGCTGGTGACTATCTGGGTTTTTTTTAAGCTATCTGTATACACTGTCTTGATGGACTTTTAGCCAGAATGGTAGTAGAGTAAATTATTAAATAATAAGAATAATCTCTAAATGGTGGCACAAGTTCTAATGAAGGGTCCCCGAGCAAAATTTGCTGAGGGCTTCACCATTGTCCTGGCATCAGCACCCCCCCCCCCCCCCCCATCCTGGCAAACTTAAAAATATTTGCTGCTGCCTCCATTGTTCTCCTCTCTTTCAGTTAAGTTTTGAGGCTCAGTATCCATCACCTTCCACTGCTGGGACGAAATCTTGTACAGCTGTTAATGCAAGACATCAGCCCAACAATGAATGGTGATGACTGCTGGGCCTCATAACTTAAAAGAAGAGAGGAGAGGAGTGAGAGGCAGCATGGCAAACATTTTAAAGTAAGTTTGCCACGCTGCCTTTACCACAATCATATGGGCCTTCTTCTTGCCTAGGCCTCCCTGCATTGTGGGGACTGTGTGGTTGGACTTTATGCTACTGTGTGTCTCCACATAAGCCCCTCCACTGGTGAAAAAGCTAAGCTTCACGTCTAGGGAAGGTGCAGCCATGATAAATCCAAGGTTAACCTTTCAAGCTGCAGAGAACAACAAAGGTTTTATAAAGAAAAGGTTAGTGAAGCTAAATGATCCTATTACTCCAACTTAATTAATGAATCACAAAATCCTAGGAAAAAAACTATTTTTTTACTGTCTCCTCTGTAACTTCATACACCAGAAACTCCCTCCTTCCAACCAGCTGTATCAGTTCCCTTTGCCACTGATATAGCTGCTGAATCTTGTAAGAAAATTTCTGATATACAGTCCACTCTTTCTGCAGTTACTCACAATAATAGGTTGACCATGATGTCCCGCTAAACTTTTCTCTATAATAAGCCCCACCAAATCCCCTGCAAGTCCCTCCAACAGCTTTACAAGCTCCTGGATCCAGTTTAATCTCGTTTCCATGTTCCATCTTCACACTGCTTCCTTCCATTAGCACTACTACCGCTTCCTTCAAATGGGTTAAGGAAACCTCCCTAGATCTTTGCTGTACATTATATCTATGGAAAATACAAGCTTACAAGAAGCAACTATTCCAAGATGCTGGAAACAAGCAGCAGTTCCTTATCCTCCCTCCAGTCCAGTCCCGAACTCTGGGTAGTGAACCTCTTCCAGCAGCTTGGAAACTGAGCATGTCATCTTTTGATGACCTCACATTACTTAGGCATCTGGCCCCACCTACCAGCCCCAGTAAGCTCAGTCTTCAAGCAGCTGGAAGACATGGTGAGCCAAGGTTTTGGATTCACGGAAGGGACAATTAAGGAGCATAGATGTAGTGTAAGTTAGCCTTCTCTCTCTATTGCAGAGCTACACTTTATTGTTTTGAGTTTAGTTAGACTTGTTGAAGAAAAAAAAAAGAGGAAGGAGCTGAAACTTGCAAAGTACAAAGAGACAGCTGAGGAGGAGACTCCCCCTCCCTCCCTCCCCCTGCTGAGCGGGGGTCTGTTGGTGGTGAGAGCATCCCGGGGGCTGGAGGCGGCTCCTGAACCCGTCAAAGGGGTGAGGAGTCATCGCGCGGACACAGACCAGCACACTTGCAGTTTCCCAGGCAAACCTCCTCAGCGCCGAAGCCAACATGTAGCGGCTGAGCATGAGGGGAGAGAACAATGCAGTTGGCTGCGGGCCAGAGCTCATCGGAGCACAGAGGTGAACAACGGAATCTGGAGCCGGGCAGCTGAAATGTGCAGCAGAGTTTGAGAGACGTGCTGGGTAGGAGTGCGGCCTGCAACCGTGTGGCTGGAATTTTGCTGCAGCATGGGAAGGAAAGGGGCGCCCTTTCTCTTCTGTTTTTTTTTCAGCATATCTGCAGTGCAGCCAGCCTGTTTCTGCCATGGTTTTTCCTTTCTTGGGGGAAAATTTCAAGGCTGAAGGCTAGGGTTCCCTTTATTTTGGGCTCATTTCCTTTATACTGGGTTGCTTTGGTTATTCTGGTTTATTTCACTTGATATAAGTTTATTTTATTTTCTTTGGCTGGGTTCTTTCAGGGTGTTTGTTTTCTGTCCCAAGCCGATCAGAAAGGAGCTAGCAACTGAGGGAGGGGGGCCTGCTCGGGCACAGGGTCAACTCCTTCGCTGTTTTTTATTTTTCACTTTCTCTTTCTCTGGCTGGCCAAGCCTGTTTCTTAGCAACATGATCTATACAAAAAAAAAAAATGCCTACTCCATAGCTCAGCTGTAGGTTACTAACCTCTAGACAGCAGAGTCATGGGCTTAATCCCCAGTGCACCTGACAGAAGCAGGTTGTGGAGGCTAAAATACAAAATGACTTCACAAAAGTGCAATCTTCCAGAAGAATGCCACAAAAAAACCAACAACTCCGAAGTTCAGGACTGCACAGCTACTTCTAGTCATGCGGGGACCTTTGAGGGGGCAGTGTGAGCCACAGGGGGACAGGCTTCTCCTCCATAGTGGCAATGGCAGCAGCCCAGCTCGAGGGAGGAGCGAGTTCCGTGCCACTGGTGGTGGAGCTTTGTGCAGTGTAGCGCCCCTCTCCTGGGCCCTTCATGTCACAGGTACGATTCGAGTAAGGGGCTCAAGGAGGCTTTTGCCCGGAATTTGTCCTTCTTAGGTATAAGGCATTCTGCCTGAAACGGGGGGGGGGGGGGGGGGAGGAGGGGGTAGGGGAACCCCACTTGCAGGGTCACAAAGAGGAAAGAAGTGTGCAGCAGCAGCTCAGTGGCTTGAGGAGGACGAGACGCTAGCCAGCAGGTGCCACCTTGAGGAAGTCCTGGGGGGAGAATGGGCTCCCTGCATTCCAAAGATTAGGAGGAGTTGGAAGAAGACGAAATCCCACAGCAAGATGAGAGCAGGCATTGGATAGTCTTCATATCATACGAGTCATCTGCCATGAAGAGGGGCAACACTAATAGCCTAACTGTTTAAAGTTCTTAATATGCCTACCAGAGGACCCTGGAAGGGATGCCAGGCAAGATTCGCTGTGACAAGCTGTCAGAAAGTTGCAACAGGAGTTTCCATCGACTGAATATGTGGGACTTCTCAGGGGTCGGTCTGAGGGGGACAAGAGGCATGGTGTGCCTTACCCTCTGCTGGAACTCGAGAGAGAACTCCTCTGTTCCCCCAAGGTGGATTCTGCACTGTAGGCAGTGACCAAAGAGCCTACTATTCCCATGGAGGGTAGCTTGGCCCTCAGAGAGGTTGAGGGCAGACAGTTGGATACTTTGTTGAAGCAGGCACTGGATACCAATGCCCCTTCCTTACAAGCCTCCATTGGTGGGGCTGTTGTGGCTAGACCCTGCCCTAGCTGGGCACAGAGAGTTCTGGAGCCGGCGGAGCAGCCTCAGTGGCCAGCGGTGGCGGCGACGGCAAGTGAGAGTCTGGAGCCGCTTACCAAGCACATGCTTTTTGCATTCTTATCCAAAGGCTCTCGTAGTGGCACTCTGCTACCTCTGGTTACGTAACTGGTCAGCCAAAGTCTCTTCCAAGACACAGGGAGTAAGCTACCAGTTAAGGGCAAGCTTCTGTTTGGAGTAGCATGGAAGATGTTAGTGAAGGACTTGGGGGAGTCCAAAGGAGGGGCGCTTGCCTGATGACAGGCAGAAACAGGGGCGCCCTCGGTGCCAGCACAGGGTCAGTCGAGGAATTTCACTGATTCCGCGTGGCGCAGTTTTCTCGATACCAGAGGGATGGTTCTGTCTCGGGGCAAGTCTACCTCTCCGCCGCCTCCTCCTCAGTCCTGAAGAAGATGCAGTTAAGTGAGGCGGGCCCAGGCAGTGGTGGAGTCCAGAGGGGGTTGGTTATGGGACTGTTACCCAACCTGGCTCCACATCACGTTGGACCCATGGGTCCTCGAAGGTATTCGGGAGGGCTATGCACTGGAGTTCGCAAGGCCTCTTGATCCCGCCTCCGTACGTTTCCCAAGCATAAAGGCTGTGCAGGTCACTCTCGAACAATTGCTGCAGTTAGGGACCGCCAGGGTCAGTGTGGCAGAGGTCGACACTCCATTTGTTTCATCATGCTGAAAAAGGAGGGTAGTTTTCGGCCTATTCTGGACCTCCAAGCATGTAAACAGATGTTTACAGGGGCCTCAGTTTCTCATGGAGACCTGTTCAGGAGCGGCAGTTTTCTTACTTCCCTTGATGTCATGGAGGCTTATTTACACAGTATGATCCGTCCGGAGCACTATCAGTTCCTGCATTTTGCGAACCCAAGGAGCAGTTTTCAGTCCAAAGAGTTGCCTTTCAGCTGGCTGACGGCCCCACTCACCTTCATGAAGGTCACTGGTTCATCCTTACCTCAATGATGGGCGCATTCCGGCAACAGGGGCAGCTCAAGGCAATCTGCTGCCTGAGGCGAAGTATGAAAAAGGCATCCCCCCCACCTTAGAGGGGGGCGGGGCTTTTTCAGAAATCCAATCAGAAACTGAACCAAACCATTAGATTATATGGAGGAAATGCAAGTTGTTTGCACACAGGGCCATATCGAGCTGCAATCACACCCCGTGAGACTTGCAGCTCGGGTGCACGCTGCCCTCCCTCCCCATACCTCCATCCAGCGCTGCCTGCTCTTTCCCTGCAGCTGCTGCCCTCTGTTTTTTTCTCAGAGGCGCCAGCAGCAGGGAAAGAGCAGGCAGCGCTGGATGGAGGTATGGGGAGGAGAAGGGGGGCATGCGCCCGATCTGAAAGGCGCCGGCACTTTAAGCAGATCTGTCCCACTTGACATCGAGTTGGAGGAGGGAGGGACCAGATCTGCTTAAAGAGGCTTGGGGGAGCGCATTTCGGCTGCCTGCTATTGTCCTTCCAGCAGCAGCAGGGCTACAGCAGACAGCCAAAATAGGCCTCCCAAGCCTTTCCACCCTCTGCGGCTGCATCGCTTGCACAAGGCTAGGTACGGTCCCATTTGCACACCAAGGAACTAAAAGCAAGAACTAACAGCACAGATTATAAAACTAAATTATAACTCATTTTTATTTTGTTATAAACTGCATTATGGTTCTTGCTTTTTCTTTTTCAACATATATTTTGCATTCACAGTAGGTGCAGAGCAGAACCAGGACATTCACCCACAGAACTCAATATTTAAAAAAAAAATCTGATTCTGATCATCTCACTAACAACAACAACAACCACTATTCTCCAGTACCAGGCATATTGTGAATTACTACAAAACCCTACAACAAAGAACAAACCTACCATACCGTATCAGCACAAACTTCCAAAACTCGCATAAGGAGCCCATCCAAAAAAAGCATCACTGTAAATACTACAGTGGGCCCTGGAACATCCATACACCTATTTGAAAAGCTGAACAAGTCAAATTACTACAGTACAGTATAGATCTTTATGTAGAAACGCCATGTTAACAGAACACCTGACCTCAGTCACACTCGCAACATCGACTCTCACCAAGTACAGAATAAGTAACCACAATCTAAAGTAAAAATAATAATATGTAGACTAAATTTAAATTGAAACCCCAAGAAGCCAGAGTCCACATGCAGTGCAACATTAGATAAATAGATAAATAAGAGATGCAGTTCCCCAGTACTGTGTAAAATATTAAAATAGCACAAAGTCCAATCACTAAAATTAAATAAAATTATTTTTTCTACCTTTGTTGTCTGACCATTTTATTCTCTGATCATGCTGGTCCCGATCTGAGGCTTCCGCTTTCCTGTCTTCTCTTAGCTCTCTTTCTGTGGTCTATGGTCCATCTGCCATTTCTTTTTTTTTCTTTTTTTTTTATTTATGAAATTTTACAATAATGAAACAAGAGAGCCAACAACAGCATTTCTTGAGGAAAAAGGAAGATACAGCAGTAATTAAACATGATTCGTACATAACAAAAAAGGAAATCTCTCAACAAGAGAGAATAGGAAATATCTTCCACACTAGCCCACAATAAAGAGGGGAGTGATATCAAAATCAAATATTATACAAACAACAATATAGGTAAATTAAGTGCAAGCCGTGACAGTAATATTATGTGAGATCAAATGAGGGAATAACAGAGGACTCTAACCGCTTAGCATTAATGAAAGCTGTAAGTTAGGAGGGGTCATAAAAAATATAGGAAACAGTTTTATATTTAACTGAACACTTACACGGATATTTAAGAAAACAGACCCCTCCCAGCTGAAGGATACCAGGGCGTAACAAGAGAAACTCTGTCCGACGCCGTTGTGTATCCCTAGCCAGATCCGGGTAAATTCTTACCGCTAACCCTTTAAAAGGCCGGGGGGAGGAGTCTCTAGCTAAGATGGTGGCAATTACCGTTTCTGAGTGAGAGCGTTTTTTCTTGTTACCTGAATGGGTCGGAAGCGTAAAGGCAAGGGGGGGACTTTGTCCTCTCAATCTCCACCTACCTCTACGCCGATTACCTCGGGTCCGATGGATACCTTTGTTCAGCGCTCAAACCGGACTGTGACTGATTTAGGGGAGGAATCCCGAGCTGCGATATCGCCAGAGTCTGGAGGCTCGGCTTTTGCTTCGGGTCTATCTCTCTCCCCTGTGAGTCCAGCACCTAAGGTTTCTCACGCCCTGTCCCTTCCGGAAGGGTTCCTGGAGCTCGGCCTCCACCCGAAGTTGGCGGAAGCTGATGGTTCGACTGGACCAGGAATAGAGGCGCGGTTGCCCTGCAGGATTGGAATTCCTGCGGCGTCTATACCTGTTTCTTCATCGGTGCCGAGTGAAGGGGATTCCACAGGTCAGAAGTTACCTGTGGTGGATCGAGGGCAGGTGCCTATGGCAGATATGGCAGCTGGTGTAAAGAGAACTGATTCGGGTTTACCGTTTTCTCTTCGGAGGCCGGAAAGTTTTACTCTTGAATCGATTTGGCAGGCGATTCTTTCTCTTGGGGAGGCCTTGGTACCACGGGTAACCTCTTTGGAGCAGAAAGTGAATACTACCTGTCTGGCTACGGAGAGTTTGGAGCAGAAAGTTTCAGTTTTGCAACCTGAGGTGGCAGAAATGCAACGGAAGTTGGCAGGCTTGGAAGAACAGTCGGATGCTTTTCGGAAAAACTTTTCCTCCACTCAAGCTAAGTTGGAACATTTGGATAACCTTGCTAGAATGAATAATTTGCGTTTAATTAATTTTCCTAGAATTTCTTCTGTATCTCCTAGTGATATGTTTAAACGATATTTAAATGAGGTGTTGGATGTTTCTTCCAAATTAATCCCGCCACTGGTGAGTGCTTATTATTTGCCTAAAGCTAAATTGTCCACTGATGTGGGTCAGGTGGGGGTTGATTTGGTACAAGGTAATATGCTGAATGTAACTGACCTACTGGAAAAATCTGTGGATGAAACTCCTGTTCCCTCTACATTGTTGGTTACCTTTGCCTTGTTATCTGACAGAGAGTGGGTGCTAAGGCTTTTTTTCATCTGCCATTTCTTATCTCTTCTTTTGTTTTCTTCACTTCCTTCCAACAGCCCATTTCCAGTTCCAGTAATCCTCCCCAGTATCAACCCCCTTTCCAGTCCTTCCCTCCCAGTACCTTCCAATGTCAACTGCCATGCATTCCCACGACTGCAACTGGTGTCCATTCCCTTCCAGTCCCCCTCCTTCCCCACTGTCCAGCCCCTTCTAGTCCAAATACCATCCCAGATATTAGCTCAGTCCACTCTCAGTGCCACCCTCCAGGTCAGCTCCCTTTCAGTCACCCTACCCTCTGTCCATCCCCCTTTGAGTGCCATTTGCATGTCAGCTCCCTTCCAGCCTTCTCCCCATTACCCAACCACCTACCACTCCCATCCCCAAGTGTCAGCTCCCTTCCAGTCCCCCTTCAGTACATCCCAGGTGTCAGCTCCTTTCCAGCCCCCTCCTTCCCCCTTGTCAGCTCCCTTTGTGCCCCCTCCTTCCCCTGGCAGATCCTCCCATTATCTGTTCCCTTTCAGTCCCATTCTACCATTCTCCCGCATCAGCCCATTTGTAGCCCTAGCCCCTAGTTTTCTTCCAGCGCCAGCAGCACTCTCCTCCCCTCCCCCAATAGCCCATTTCAAGTCCCAGCCCATTTCCAGTCCTATCCCTACATCAGTCCACCTCCAGTCCTACCCCCCCATCAGCCCACCTCCAGTCCTAGCCCTCCCATCAGCCCATTACAAGTCCTTGCCCCCATCAGCCCATTTCCAGTCCTAACCCTCCCATCAGCCCATTACCAGTCCTAGCCCCCCCCATAGCCCATTACCAGTCCTAGCCCCCCCCATCAGCCCATTACCAGTCCTAGCCCCCCATAGCCCATTACCAGTTCTAACCCCCCATCAGCCCATTTCATCGTAGCCCCCCCATAGTCCATTACCAGTCATAACCCCCCATCAGCCCATTTCCAGTCCTAGCCTCCCATAGCCCATTACCAGTCCTAAACACCTCCCATCAGCCCACCTCCAGTCCTACACCCCCCATTAGCCCATTTCCAGTCCTAGAACCCCCCATAGCCCATTACCAATCCTACCCCCCCATCAGCCCAATATAAGTCCTAATCCCCCTCCCCCCCAGGAAATTAAAAAAAAAAGAACCTGGCTGCTGAAGCCACTGCCGCCGTGGCAGCAGGAAGTGCCCCGTGGCCGACCCGGCAGAGCCCTCCTGTCTCCCTCAGCGCGGCTTTACAGAGCCGTGAAGGCTGTGTAAAGCCGCGCTGAGGGAGACAGGAGGACTCTGCCAGGGGGGCCACGAGGCACTTCCTGCTGCTGCAGCAGCTCCTCTCCTTGGGTTTTTTTTTTTTGAAGGCCGGCAGCAGCAAACTCAACCTCCATTTCCAGGCAGCCGCGGCTCCCTGCCTCATAGAGAACCGCGGCTGTGCTGCGACTGCAGTTTTAAATACAAACGAAACCAGTGCAGCGCCTTCCCACGTCTCTGAAGGACCCCTTACAGCTTTGTCCCGCCCCCAAAGGAACTTCCTCCTTTGGAGGCGGGACAAAGCTGCATGGGATCCTTCACGGAGGCGAGAAGGCTCCGCACCGGTTTTGTTTGTATTTAAAACTGCAGTCACAGCACAGCCACGGTTCTCTAAGAGGCAGGGAGCCTTGGCTGCCTGGAAATGGAGGTTGAGTTTGCCGCTGCTGAGAAGCAGACTCGGCAGCAACGTGCATCTTTTTTGGGGATTTTTTTTTTTACTTTTGAAGGTGAAGTGAGGCAGCAGTTTTGGGGGGCATTTTTTGCCGCCTTCAAGACTTTGCCGCCTGAGGCAGCCGCCTCATTATAGAGCCGCCCCTGTCTGGCAAAGTCCTGGGAGCAGAGCGAGCGAGTTATAGCGCAGTTGTAGAGTTTCCGCAGATCCTCGGCTGGGTCATCAATGTGGCAAAGAGTTCGCTAACCCTTTCGCAGGATCTGAAATACCTCTTGGTGCCCTTCAGCATGCGTAATGGCAAGATGTTCCTCCTAGAACGGAGAGCCAGGAGGCAGGCGTCTTCCATGTGACATTATCTTCAGGTGCTGAGGACCATGGTAGCTACAATAGAGTGAGTGCAGTGGGCGTGTGCCCACATTTGCCCTTTGCTCCAGGCACTTCTCTGGCACTGGTCTTTGCAACCCCATACGCTGAACTGACCCTTACCCTATCAGGGAGCAACCTGGAAAGCACTCAGAGGGGGACTATGGTGAAACAGCTGGAGGCTGTTAACTTTCGCAATGGACACAGTCTCCTCAGTTGGAGAGTGTGTTGCGAGGGCCGGATGGCCCTAGAGTGCTGGACGCTGGAAGAGAGCGGCTGGGCATTCAACTGGGTAGGAGTTTCTCCCCTTCCTATAGGAAAACCGGTTCAGGTTTTATCCAACACCACCACAGTGGCCTGCATCAATCGAGAAGGGGGCATAGGAAGTGTCCACCTAGACAGCAAAGCCTGCATCCTGCTGGATTGGGCAGAAACACATCTGCAAGCCAGCTCTGTGGCCCATGTCATGGGCATGGAAAAGGTGGAGATGAAAGAGCTGAGTCGCATGCACCTAGACTCAGGAGAGTGGATGCTCAATATCAGTCTTCTTGCAGATAACACAGATGGGAGGCATGCCCATAATGGATCTGATGGCGACATTGGCAACGGCCAAGGCAAAGAGGTTCTTTAGCAGGCAACAGGAGAGTTTGGCGGAAGGCATAGGTGCTGTAGTGCAGAGTTGGCCCACGGGGGGCTGCTCTGTTTCCCTCCTGGGGTGCTCATTGGGTGCATTGTACAGCGAATCGAGGTGCACTGGGGCAAATGATTCTCATTGCCCCAGACTGGCCCAGGGAGCCAAAGTATGCGGAACTCATCAAGGACGGTGGCACAGCTGCAGCGTCTGATGGTTCTGCTCCAGGGGCCGGTTTGGCTGACTCAGGTGGATCTAGCCATGGCTCTGGATAGGACTAGGTTGAACAAGCAAGGTTGCTCTGCTCTGATAATTTTCAACCTGGTTGAGGGTGTGGCAGCGGTCGGCATCCTTGTCATCTATCAGTGTTGGTGCCTGAGAGCTTTTAGATTTCCCTCAGTCAAGCCTGGTCAAGGGTTGGCCAGCAGTTGCTTGCCGGTGCAAGTGGCGGCAAGAATTTGCCACAAGGGTGATGCCTAGGGGGTGTCCTTAGGGATGAACCTGGAGGTGGTACAGTTTCTCAGATCATTCAAGCAGCTCTGCTCACTGTAGCAGGCGGTGGTTCTTCCCCAGGACCTCAGCTAGTGTTGTCAGATATGGTGTAGGAGCCATTGAGCTTCTGCACCCTGAAGGTCTTGGTACTTACGACAGGATTCCTGGTGGCCATCTGTTCCACTCGTAGGATTTCAGAGCTCCATGCACGGTCCTGTCGGGAAATCTTCTCTCTATCTCCAAAGACAAGGTAGTCTTGCAATCGGTCCCATCATTTTTACCTACTGTGCTCTCGTTTTTTAATGTTAACCAACCATTCACTCTGTCAGGGGCATCGGAGGAAGCCTTAGACCAGTGGTAGCACCAGCTGGATGTGTGTCAAGTTTTCAACACTATTTGAAAAGGGCAGAGCCTTTCTGAAAGTCGGACAGGCTGTTTGTTTTTGTTTAGAGGTCCTGCATTTCTGCTACAGTGGAGAGCAGGGTTCCAGGGTTTGGTGCCACCAGCAGAAATTTGTAAGGTAGTTACTTGGTCATCTCTTTAGACCTTTGTGAAGCACGACTGCCTGGATGTGCAGGCTAAGGGGGGGTAGAGTTTGAGGCAGCATTCATTCAGTCCGGTCTCGCGGGTCCCTCCTGAGTGTAATACCGCTATGGTATATCCCAGAGGGCGGGACTGGACTGGAGGGACAATAACGAAAGAGAAATTAGACTTACCAGCTAATTGTTGTTCTTTGAGGAACTCCAGTCCAGTCCCGGATCCCTCCCTGATACAGTAATTGTGACAGTTTGGCAATCTCAGGCCAGGAGAAGAGTTCATCAGGTGAGAGTGGTCCAGCATATAGTATCAAGGAAGGAAGTCCATCAAAGCTAGTGACATGTGGCCATTCAGAAGATTGATGAGTAAGCCTTCTTTTCTTCCTTGTGGCTGGAGGTTCCCCGAATAAGTGGACTGATCTGTTTCCAGTTTCTGGTCTTTGTTTTGGAATATGATTAATGTAGTGCTTTTTTAACTTATTTCTTGCTCTTGTGAGTCTGCTTTGTCAATAGGTTACTGGGCTGGTAAGTGGGGCCAGCTCCCTAAGTACTGTGAGGTCATCAAAAGATGACATGCTCAGTCTCCAAGCTGCTGGAGTTGGACTGAGGGAGATCCCTAGATATGGTGTACTTAGATTTTAATAAAACCTTTGAAACGGGCACCTTATAAATAAATAAAGTGTCCTAGGGATAGATCCTAAACTGATCAACTGGATTAGAAAATGGTTGAATAGGAGGCAACAAAAGTTACTGGTAAATGGAGTTCATTCTGAGGAGAAGAATGGTAGCTGTGGTGAGCTGCAAGGATTGGTAATTGGTCTGATTCTTTTTAATATTTTTGTTAAATGATAATGTCGAAGGGCTGTCAGATAATGTTTTCCACTTTGTGAATGATACCAAAATGTGCAATAGGGTAGACATTCAGGAAGATGTAGATAACGTGAGAAAGGATTTAGTGAAGTATGAAGAATGGTTGAGAATTTGGTAGTCAAGATTTAATACTAAGAAAATGCAGGATCATGCATTTAACAAAAATCCAAGGGAGCAGAACAGTATAGGGGGTGAAGTACTTCTGTCCATGAACGTAGAGTGGGATGTTGGGGGTGGCTGTATCTAGTGATCTTAAGATGGCCAAACTGTAGAAAAGGTGATTGCACCTGAGCATTCTTATAGGTTTTTGCTTAGGAGAGGAATGGCCAGCAGGAAAAAAGAGCGATAGTGCCTCTGCTTAAGTCTCTGGTGAACTGTGTGCAATTCTGAAGACCACACCTTCAGGAGAATAAATAGGATGTAGTTGGTGCAGAGGGCAGCTACTAAAATAGTGTCTTTGTTATAAAGCATATGGGGGCAGACGTAAAGATCTCAATGTATACCCTTGTGGCATAAATGCACAGAAGAGCGTCTTTTAATTGAAAGAAAACTGTGGGATGAGGGGGCATAGGATAAAAGGGGATAGACTTGAGAGTAAGCTGAGGAAATTGGGCCTTACCTTAGTTTATAAATAAACTCGTAACAGAATTTGTGGAGGAGTATCCTAGTGGTTAGAGCATCTGCCTACTACGCAGATCAAGGGTTTGATTCCCACTGGCACTCCTTGTGACCTTGAGCAAGTCACTTTACCCTTTATTGCCTCGGAAGAAAAGGCCTAGCAATCTTCTTCCAGTGATACATTGCCAAGAAAACCCAGAGGAGCTGGGTCACTAGGAATCAGCACTGACTTGACAGCACAAAAAAAAAGAATCTAGGCTTTAACTAAATTTATCAACAAGTGTACTGGATTTTAAATAGACACAGAATTTGAGTTCAGATCTCCAAATCTCTCTTTCCCCCAATCTTTAAGACAATTTCCCAGTAGGTAAATACTCAGCAAGTACAAATTCCTTCCCAGAAGTAGCAAGTCCTGTCTCAGCACTCCTTCAGGTATATAGTGAGAACTATGCTACAGCTCTTCAAATTGTATCCAGAACATAGAGATTAGGACAGGGGTTCCTAAACCTGCTTCCCAGCCAGTCAGGTTTTTAGGATATCCACAATGAATATGCATGAGATATATTTGCATGCACTGCCTCCATTGTATTTGACTATCTCATGCATATTCATTAGGGATATCCTGAAAACCTGAGTGGTTTGTGGCCCTCCAGGACTGGATTTGAGTATCCCTGGTCTACAACCTAAATTTTGGGTTAGTGTGTATGCTAAGAGCATATGCATGCTAATGAGGTTAATGTTTAGCATGTGCACTAAAAAAATGTAGTGCATCACCCATTAAATGGTAATGTTAGTGCGTGTTTTAATGTAAAGGTAACTTACATGGAAGACTAGCTGTCATAATTACTGGAATTATGTGACTCACCTGCCATCATGAGATTAAAACAAGAGCACCTTGTTTACCTGCTGTAACCGAGTTCCACTCACCTTGAGCTATCAATACAAAGGCGTGAGCCAAATCTAAATAGATGATTAATGTCACTATTTTCTTGTTGTGTGCATAACGATTTCCGCATGACTGTTTTATGATATCTATCCACTGGGAGCCTCTTGGACATCTTTTTAAGGAGTGTGTTGGCTGCCATAGAGTGAGAAATGTTATTAAAGGAAATCATCTGGGCATATCTCTGGGGGACTATCGTTAGCATAACAGAATCTGAGCATAAAATATAATTGTTACATAGCGGGGAAAAAACATGTTTCATGAGCAATAGCAAAAAGTATTTTTTAAAATTTTCAGTTAATGTAAAGAATTTATTAATATTTTTCTTAGTATTTCTAGTTTCTATTTTGAATGCTACAGTACTCTTTCTTCTTTCAGTCTTTCCACCATTCTCTCACCTCATTGTGCTTACATGTGGTATATTTTCATTTCTAGAGAGGTGGGGTCCTATGTAAGTTCTAATCACTTCATGTATCACTGAAATATCTGATACAAAACATCATGTTCCATACAACTTGGGCGAGATGAGCAGAAGTCAGAGTACATTGAACTGCATGGTTTCTTGTCTAACAGTCTAACACAAGAAGGAACTTGCCTACCATAAAGAACCATGTCCCCTACAACTTAGCCAGCACTTTAGTAATCTATAGGGACTAAAACAGTAAAATGAAATCAAATACATTTGATTCAGGTACCAATAGATGAACTGTGCTGACATGTCCTTACTTCTAACTGGGGAGATGGTATTAAGTGCATTTTTCCCCGGTTTGTGCAGCGTCGTGTTACAGAGCTGAAAATCAATATACCAATCCCAAGGGATCAAACTGTTTTCCCTGAGCTTAGAAGCAGGACGTGGCATATCATAGCTGCTGCAAGTTGGTAGAAAGGAAGCAACATGCCAGAAACATAGAAACGATGGCAGATAAAGCCTACATGGCCTATCTAGTCTGCGCTTCCATATCAACTATTGTAGTCCCTTTTTTCCTTTAGAAATCTTGTGTTTGTCCCATGTTCTCTTGAATTCAGATACTGTCCAATGGGATGTGATAATGAAAACACTGAGATGTATTCTGATGGGGGATGATATAGTAGTATAAAAAATGGCATATGGTGGTAAGCAGACATTTAATATGGTTGTGACCATTTGGGAACATCAGATGGGGAAAAAAACACTCAACTTGAATGTGTAGGTACACTTGGTGCAGGATTTTCTTTGCTTTAGCTATACATATGTTCTGAAAAGGTACTGGTAATCATAAAGTAGAGGCAAAATTCTGCTTTATTTCCCTGCTGTAAAAGTAATAACTTCAACTGGAATAAAGAAGATAGCCATCCTCTTGAGTAATTTACGTAAGAATATTTGGAGTCTGCATGGGAGCAGAACTGCCATTCTTTAAAAAGAGGAAAACCAGTTCTGTTGAGGCTTATATAGTGCTATGAGAATCATGGTACTTGGCTGCTGTTGAAATTTGTGCAGGGATTTGCTATAAATAGGAGCATATGCCAACAGAAGCAGTCAAGTTGCAAGGAACCACCAGTAAGTCTTGTGGCTGGATGACGCAGCAGTGGCAGAATAGCTTTGCATACCGGCTGCTAACAAAGAAATCTACCTGAGGGATTTTACAATCCTGAAACAAATATTCTGCAAGATTGTTACATCTAGGGAGTTGTCCTGAAGCTATAGAACTCTGTTGATCTGGTTGTCTATATAGTTATGAACTCCGGTAATACAATGTATCCTGAAGCAGATGAACAAGACTGGAGAGTATGGTCCGGAGCACAAGTTCAGTGATGAGAAGAAAACCTTCCTGTAGTTTGACCACAGACCCATGGTTGGGGTAGTCAAAATTCTAATCAAGACAATGGATCACCTGCTGCAAGATTAGCCTTGGAGGTTCCACACTACAGAGAGTCTAAAGCTAAACCCAAAGACGAATAATGATTGAATATGGCAATTTCATGCAAACTTTGCTGGTGTTAAGGCCTGGGATTGAAATCCTTTTTTTTCCCAATACTATGGTTCACTTGTCTTAATTTCAGCTGAGCAAAGGGGGCTACATGGACAACTGTAGCCATGTGGCCTAGCCTTTGTAGTTAGGCCATTGCCATAATTGCAGTTGAAGTTTGTACATTATGGACTTCTGGCAGGAAAACCTGTGCCTAAACTGTGTGGAAAATAGTGCTGATCAAAAAAATGTTTGTAGAGCACAAAGTGGATTTAGCATTGTTACTCACCTATAAGAGATGTTTTCTGTAGACAGCAGGACTGGTCAGACACCCAAGTGAGTGACGTCATCACACATAGCTGAGATGGAACAGCTTTCCCAGAGCTCAGAACTTAGAGTTCAACTGCTAAAAAAGAAAACAGAATGTTAGGAACTATCAAAAAAGGAATGGAGAACAAAACTGAGAATATGCCTCGGTATAGGTCCCTGGTGCATCCGCACCTTGAGAACTATGTGTAGTTCACCATCTCAAAAAGGATATAGTGCAACTGCAAAAGGTTCAGAGAAGGGCAAAAAAATGATAAAGGGGATGGAACACCTTCCTTATGAAGAGAGGCTAAAAATGTTAGAGCTTTCCAACTTGGAGAAGAGATGACTAAGAGCAGATATAATAGAACTTTATAAAATTATGAGTGGGATGGAATTGTTAAATAAGGCACAGTTCTTTAACCTGTGAAAAAAAATGCAGATTGAAAATAAATTGTAGAATTTTTTTTCACACAGCTCATAGTTTAAACTGGAATCTGTTGCTAGGGGATGTGGTCCAGGCAACCAACACAATGAGATTCACAACAGGATTGGACAAGTTGCTGGATGAAAAGTCCATAAAAAATTATTAGCCAGGTAGACTTGAAAGAGCTGCCGCACATCCCTTGAAATGAACTTTGGGATATAGATCTACTTTTGGGAATTTGCTGGGTTTGCAACCTGGACTGGCAAATGTTGATGAGAGGATGCTAGGCTCAATGGACTTTGCTATGAATCAGGATGGATTTTCTTATGTTCTTCTTTCTTGGTAAGCAAGGACCATGTCAGTCCTCTATAAATTGTATCCAGTGAAGCAAATTTTAGGAGAGTCACAATAGCTGCAATGGCTCTAATTTGGTGAGGTTTTACTTTGATGTTCAGAGAAGAACCTGTTTGATCATAATAGAATTGGATACAAGATGCCATCAAACTTGCTAGAAGTCTTTTGGCAATTGATATTCCAATTCTGATGGATCAAAGGAGACAAAAAGCAGCACAGACTTCCTGATTAAACCGTAAGTGGGCCCTCACATACTGCTTCAAAAAAACTGAGAGTGTGCAGGGCTTAGACTTTCTTGTGTGGATTCTTATGAAGTTTGGACAGAATTTCAGAAGTTCTATGTTCTCTGTGATGTGGAAAGATATTACTACCTTAAGTAAAAACTTGGATGATTTCAAAGAACTAACTTGTTATGATGAAATTGTGTGAACAGTTAGCGTCGTTACTCACCTGTAGCAGGTATTCTCTGGGAACACAGGAATCAGTCCTCACATATGGGTGACGTCGACACCGACACCGACAGAGCCCACGCGGCAACCTCACTCCAGCTTTCAAAGAAAGACTTTGGGAGATCCAGCATGCATGTGTGGTCATGATCCTGCCCAAGGGTGCCATCTTGCCTCAGTATGATGACATAGCTCAAGGCAAAAAGAAATGCAACTCCAAGGGGAGGAGGGATGGTGTGAGGACTGATTCCTACTGTTCCTGGAGAACACCTGCTACAGGTGAGTAACTATGCTTTCTCCGGGAACAAGCAGGAAGATAGTCCTCACATATGGGATTCCCCAGCTATAGGCTACTGAAAAAACCTGCCAGCCACGGGTAACCCAAAAGGCAAACCATGAGGAGTAGCAGAGAGTACAGTATGGTCGCAAGACCTCAGCATCGACCAGGAAACCAGCTCCCTGGTAGCCTGGACACACCAAAGGACCAGAGGGCAGGAGTTACCTTAAACCCTAAACAGATGACGGAGTACCGCCTGGCTGAAGCCGCTGTTCCACTGGGACTCCTGTTCCAGACAGTAATGCAGTACAAAGGTGTAGACTGAGGACCAGGTGGCGGCCCGACAGATCTCCAGCAAGGGAACTGAGCGGAGGTTTGCCACAGATGCTGCCATGGCCCAGACACTGTGCACCATGACGTGGTGCTCTAGCGAAAGACTGGCCTGCTCATAGGTGAAGGCAATGCAGTCCACCACCCAGGTGGACAGAGTACGCTTGGAGACCACTAAACCCAGGCAATTAGGGTCATAGGAAATGAAAAGCTGCGAGGAGCAGTGATGAGGCTTGGTTCGCTCCAGATAGTAGGTGAAGGCCCACATATGATCCAGAGTGTGGAGAGTGGCCTTTGCCCTGTTAGCATGAGGCTGCGGAAAAAAGGCGGGAAGCACCACCTCCTATTTGAGGAGGAACAGAGAAACCACCTTAGGGAGGAACTTAGGGTATGTCCGGAGCACCACCCTATTCCTGTGGAACCCGGTGTAGGGGGCATGAGCCACCAGAGCCTGGAACTCACTGACTCTATGTGCAGATGTGAGCACCACGAGGAAGACCACTTTCCAGGACAGATACTTGAGATAGGAGGAAGCCAGCAGTTCAAAGGGCGGAGAGAGGACCACATTGAGATCCCATGCCATAGCCAGTGGGCGGGTGGGTGGTCGAAAAAGCAGGAGACCCCTCAGGAAGTGAGCCACGAGAGGCTGAGTGGAGAGAGGCTTCCCCTCGATGAGGTGATAGTGCGCCAACAGCGCACTGAGGTGTACCCTGATTGAGTTAGACTTCAGACCTGTGTAGGACAGGTGCAGCAAGTACTTCAGCACCAGCTGGACAGAACAGGAGACGGGGTTGGCACTCCTCTCCGCACACCAGGCAGAGAATCTGTGCCACTTGAAGGCATAAGCCTGTTGAGTGGGATCCTTGCTGGATGCCAACACGACCTCTTCTACGTCTTTGGGCATGTCGAACTGGGCCAAGGCTACCCTTTTAGCAGCCAGGCCATTAGAAACATAGAAACATAGAAACATGATGACAGAAAAAGACCACAAGGCCCATCTAGTCTGTCCTTCCATAACAACAACTACAACAGTCCACTTTTTACCTTTAGAGATCCTCTGTGTTGGTCCCATGCTTTTTTGAATTCAGTTACTGTCCTCATCTCTACCACCTCCACTGGGAGACTATTCCACGGATCCACTACTCTTTCCGTAAAGAAATATTTCCGCATATCACTCCTGAATCTATCTCCCTTCACCCTCATCCCATGTCCCCTCGTCGCAGAACTTACTTTCAATTGAAAGAGGCTCTCTCCCTGAACATTTATGCCACGGAGGTATTTAAACATCTCAATCATATCACCTCTATCCCGCCTTCCTCTAAGGTGTACATATTAAGATCCTTAAGTCTGTCCTCATATGCTTTATAATGAAGACTACTAATCATCTTAGTAGCAACCCTCTGCACCGACTCCATCCTGTTCACATCCTTTTGAAGGTGCGGTCTCCAGAATTGCACACCATACTCCAAATGAGGTCGCACCAAAGACTTATACAGAGGCATTATCACCTCCTTTTTTCTGCTAGCCATTCCTCTCCGTATGCACCCAAGCATCCTTCTAGCTTTTGCCGTCGCCTTTTCTACCTGTTTAGCTACTTTAAGATCATCGGACACAACTACGCCTAGGTCCCGCTCTTCTTTAGTGGACAAAAGTACTTCACCTCCTATGCTGTATTGCTCCCTTGGATTGCTGCAGCCAAAATGCATGACCTTACATTTTTTAACATTAAATCCCAGCTGCCAAATTCTAGACCATTCTTCAAGCTTAGCTAGATCCCTCCTCATGTTATCTACACCTTCCTGGGTGTCTACTTTATTGCAGATTTTGGTATCATCCGCAAAGAGGCAAACCTTACCCGACAGCCCTTCCGCTATATCACTAACAAAGATGTTAAAAAGAATCGGACCAAGGACAGATCCCTGGGGCACACCACTGGTAACAACCTTCTCCTCAGAGTGAGCTCCATTTACTTGTACTCTTTGTCGCCTCCCACCCAACCAATTTCTAACCCAAGCAGTAACTTTAGGGTCCATCCCTAGGGTGCTCAGTTTGTTTATAAGTCGCCTGTGAGGAACAGTGTCAAAGGCTTTACTGAAATCTAAATACACCACATCTAGAGCTCTCCCTCGGTCCAACTCCCTGGTCACCCAGTCAAAGAAATCAATCAGATTTGTCTGACAAGACCTGCCTCTGGTGAATCCATGCTGCCTCGGATCCTGTAATCCGCTGGACTCCAGAAACCTCACTATTTTCTCTTTCAACAACGTTTCCATTAATTTACTCACCACTGAAGTTAAACTAACCGGCCTGTAGTTTTCAACCACATCCTTACTTCCGCTTTTGTGTAAAGGCACCACATGAGCCTCTCTCCAGTCCTTTGGCACCACTCCCGACTCCAACGAGGCATTGAAAAGGTCAGTCAGTGGAGTTGCTAGAAGGTCCCCAAGTTCCCTCAGTATTCTAGGGTGTATCCCATCCGGTCCCATCGCTTTGTCTACTTTAAGTTGAGCTAGTTTCTCACGAACACAGTCTTCTGAAAATTGTTCAAGATGTCCCTCGCTTCTGTTCTTATTTGTGGGTGTTTTCTGAGGTCCTGCTCCTGGTTCTTCATCTGTGAACACAGAACAAAAATATTTGTTAAGCAATTCCGCTTTATCCTTATCAGCTTCTACATATTCCCCCCCTGTACCCTTGAGTCTGACAATACCACTTTTGCCCTTCCTCTTCTCACTAATATATCTGAAAAATGTCTTATCTCCCCATTTTATTGCATTGGCTATTTCCTCCTCCTTTTGAATCTTTGCCTTCTTGACTACTTTGCTAGCTTCTCTAAGTTTTTCCAAATACAGATGCCTGTCTTCCTTTCTCTGTGATCTCTTGTATTTCATGAAGGCCTCCCTCTTTTTCTTCACTTTTTCAGCTACTTCCTTCGAAAACCATAGCGGTCTCCTGTTCCTTTTGCCTTTATTTACCATTTTAACAAAAAGGTTGGTTGCCTTTAAAATACCCCCTTTCAGTTTTGCCCACTGTTGTTCTACATCCCCCAGCTGTTCCCATCCCACTAATGACTCCCTGAGGTATTGGCCCATCTTCGCAAAGTTAGTCTTCCTAAAGTCTAAGATCTTTACCTTGGAATGGATTCTAACAGCCCTAGTCCTAATACTGAACCACACCATCTGGTGATCACTGGATGCAAAATGATCTCCCACTACAACATCAGAAACACTTTCACCATTGGTAAGCACCAAGTCCAGTATGGCCCCTTCACGTGTGGGGTCTGTTACCAATTGCCTGAATAGTTCTCCCTGTAGAGAATCCAGGATCTCCTTACTCCTAGATGATACTGCAGCAGGAAAGTGCCAATCAACATCTGGCATATTGAAATCTCCTAGCAGTAGCACTTCCCCTTTCCTAGCAATGCTGCGTATGTCTTCAATTAACTCTCTGTCCACCTCTTCCTCTTGTGAGGGAGGTCTGTATATCACACCAATGCAAATAGATTTCTCTTTCCCTCTTTCTAGTTTAACCCACAATGCCTCCTCTCTCCCTTTTAAGCTCTGTAATTCCAAAGCTTTAATAGTAGTTTTTACATATAGTGCTACTCCTCCTCCCCTTCTTCCTACCCTGTCCTTTCTGAATAAAGTATAGCCAGGTATGGTTACATCCCAGTCATGGTTTTCTGTGAACCATGTTTCTGTAACTGCCACTAAATCTAAGTCAGCCACTCCCACCAAAGCTTCAACTTCAGAGATCTTATTTCCCATGCTACGGGCATTAATACACACTGCTTTCCATATGTTACCCCTGTTACCCATTTCCATAAAGGTATTTAATGTATCACTTACCTGGGGGCTTTCACTTACCTGGGGGCTTTCTTCACCCATCCCCAACGAATCTAGTTTAAAGCCCTCTTCAGTAGATTAGCCAGTCTACTACCAAAGATGTGTTGACCTTTCTTGGACAGATGGATGCCATCTCTGCTCTGCAACCCTTGGAACAGCATCCCATGGTCTAGGAAACCAAAACGCTCTCGAAGACACCATCCACACAGCCATGCATTAATCTCCAGGATGCGAGCCTCTCTGCCTTGGCCTTTACCCTCAACAGGGAGGATTGAAGAGAACACCACCTGTGCACCTACCTGCTTCACCCTCTGTCCCAGAGCCATGAAGTCACTTTTGATACGTTCCGAGGTATACCTGGCAGTATCATTTGTTCCAACATGGATTAGCAACATTGGGTAATAGTCAGTGGGCTTGATGAGTCTCGGTAAATTCTCCGTAACATTTTGGATCTTGGCACCAGGCAGACAGCATACCTCTCTGGACATCAAGTCTGGTCGGCAGATGGACGCCTCAGTACCCCTCAGAAGAGAGTCTCCAACCACCACTACCCTTCGTTTCCTTCTGGTCACTGATTCTGCAACTATGGGGTACTTGAACTCTGGTTCTTCCCTTTCCAGGGATGCTTTCACCTCCTCCACTTCCAGGGCTGCATAATGGTTCTTCAATTCAAGGGCTGGAGAAGTTGGATTGGTGATTTTGCAGGCTCTGGTGACTTTTGTCCAACCATCGACATTCTGTTGACACCCATCTTCTCCTGTGCTGGAGAGCCTGGTTGCTGCAAGCAGCATCTCATCAATGTACTTCTCACTGTCTTGAATGCTCCTCAGCCTCGCCACCTCCTCTCTGAGTTCCTCCACTTGTTTCCTCAGAGCTTCAGCATGCAGGCACCCTGCACATGGAACTGGTTCTTCAACTGGCAATAGGGCCTCTGTCTGGACCGAGGCAGAAGCTGTAACGGGGGCAACAGCTTTAGCAATACGATTTTTCTCAGCCATTGTTCTGTTTGTGGAGCTTAGGTATCTGTTAAAGCAAAAGAGAGAGATCTACGAAGTACCAGCTGGTTTCGCAGCTGTCCTTTCAGAGAAAAAGCAGTTAAAGCTCTTTAATTATATTCAAAATGTGCTGGTCCAATTCACTGTGATTTGATAAAGGGGGAGGTGCCCTATAAAGCAAGACTGCTCACTAGGGGTGGGTGGGAGTTGGGGTGGGTAGGGAGGGAACTAACACCTGATTAGGTGTTAGCAGTTCCTGAACCTGAGGGGGTTACAGAGTTCAGCAATACTACTGTGCTCAAGTACAGATTCCCCTAAAACAGCAAAAATGAACTTAACCTTGCTTTAAAAAAAAATATACACAAAACCCTTTTAAGAGCTCCCAGTCAGAGAGCTAGCAATGTAACAAAAAACACCAAACAAAGAAACCCTCAAAACCTCACTTACTGTTTGATGTGTGGAGCCCTGGTTAAGAAAGCCTCAAAAGGGCAGGGCAAAGCAGCCTTATTATGCAGGCTTCAATTGCACTCAGGAAACAGGCCCACTAACCCCTGATTAGGTGTTAGCAGTTCCTGAACCTGAGGGGGTTACAGAGTTCAGCAATACTACTGTGCTCAAGTACAGATTCCCCTAAAACAGCAAAAATGAACTTAACCTTGCTTTAAAAAAAAAATATACACAAAACCCTTTTAAGAGCTCCCAGTCAGAGAGCTAGCAATGTAACAAAAAACACCAAACAAAGAAACCCTCAAAACCTCACTTACTGTTTGATGTGTGGAGCCCTGGTTAAGAAAGCCTCAAAAGGGCAGGGCAAAGCAGCCTTATTATGCAGGCTTCAATTGCACTCAGGAAACAGGCCCACTAACCCCTGATTAGGTGTTAGCAGTTCCTGAACCTGAGGGGGTTACAGAGTTCAGCAATACTACTGTGCTCAAGTACAGATTCCCCTAAAACAGCAAAAAATGAACTTAACCTTGCTTTAAAAAAAAATATACACAAAACCCTTTTAAGAGCTCCCAGTCAGAGAGCTAGCAATGTAACAAAAAACACCAAACAAAGAAACCCTCAAAACCTCACTTACTGTTTGATGTGTGGAGCCCTGGTTAAGAAAGCCTCAAAAGGGCAGGGCAAAGCAGCCTTATTATGCAGGCTTCAATTGCACTCAGGAAACAGGCCCACTAACCCCTGATTAGGTGTTAGCAGTTCCTGAACCTGAGGGGGTTACAGAGTTCAGCAATACTACTGTGCTCAAGTACAGATTCCCCTAAAACAGCAAAAATGAACTTAACCTTGCTTTAAAAAAAAATATACACAAAACCCTTTTAAGAGCTCCCGGTCAGAGAGCTAGCAATGTAACAAAAAACACCAAACAAAGAAACCCTCAAAACCTCACTTACTGTTTGATGTGTGGAGCCCTGGTTAAGAAAGCCTCAAAAGGGCAGGGCAAAGCAGCCTTATTATGCAGGCTTCAATTGCACTCAGGAAACAGGCCCACTAACCCCAGATTAGGTGTTAGCAGTTCCTGAACCTGAGGGGGTTACAGAGTTCAGCAATACTACTGTGCTCAAGTACAGATTCCCCTAAAACAGCAAAAATGAACTTAACCTTGCTTTAAAAAAAAATATACACAAAACCCTTTTAAGAGCTCCCAGTCAGAGAGCTAGCAATGTAACAAAAAACACCAAACAAAGAAACCCTCAAAACCTCACTTACTGTTTGATGTGTGGAGCCCTGGTTAAGAAAGCCTCAAAAGGGCAGGGCAAAGCAGCCTTATTATGCAGGCTTCAATTGCACTCAGGAAACAGGCCCACTAACCCCTGATTAGGTGTTAGCAGTTCCTGAACCTGAGGGGGTTACAGAGTTCAGCAATACTACTGTGCTCAAGTACAGATTCCCCTAAAACAGCAAAAATGAACTTAACCTTGCTTTAAAAAAAAATATACACAAAACCCTTTTAAGAGCTCCCAGTCAGAGAGCTAGCAATGTAACAAAAAACACCAAACAAAGAAACCCTCAAAACCTCACTTACTGTTTGATGTGTGGAGCCCTGGTTAAGAAAGCCTCAAAAGGGCAGGGCAAAGCAGCCTTATTATGCAGGCTTCAATTGCACTCAGGAAACAGGCCCACTAACCCCTGATTAGGTGTTAGCGGTTCCTGAACCTGAGGGGGTTACAGAGTTCAGCAATACTACTGTGCTCAAGTACAGATTCCCCTAAAACAGCAAAAATGAACTTAACCTTGCTTTAAAAAAAAATATACACAAAACCCTTTTAAGAGCTCCCAGTCAGAGAGCTAGCAATGTAACAAAAAACACCAAACAAAGAAACCCTCAAAACCTCACTTACTGTTTGATGTGTGGAGCCCTGGTTAAGAAAGCCAGGGCTCCACAGGGACCCCAGGTTGGGGTGCAGGAGAGAGCCATCATCCTGCGAGAGCAGGTCCGGGGCACACCCTAGGGGAGTGTGGTGCCTGAGAGGCTGAGAAGCAGAGGAAACCACGACTGCCGGGGCCACTGGGGAGCTATGAGGATCAGGGTGGTCTGGTCAAGCTGGACCTTGAAAAGAGTCTTGGTAATCAGCGGTATGTGAGGGTAGGCATAGAGAAGGCCCTCCATACACGGGATGAGAAACGCATTGGCTGCCACCTGGGAGGGATGTGGCATCCTGGAGCAAAACCATGGCAACTGGGCATTGCCCGGGCTGGTAAAGAGGTCCATCGCAGGAAGGCCCCAGCAATGAAACCCACCCACTGGTCAAGCCACCATTCATAGGATCGAAGAACCCAGTTGAGCCCATCCATCAGGAGATTGTCCTGGCTGGGGAGGTACCCGGCCCTGAGGAGCATCCGACCCTCGCTGGAAAAAGTGCAGAGTTGGACCGCTTCCCAGCACAGGAGGGATGACCCCGTGCCCCCTTGCTTGTTGATATAGAACATTGCCACCTAATTGTCTGTCTGAATCAGAATTGACTGGTTCTGCAAGTATTGCTGGAAGGACCGAGGGCATAGGCAATGACTCGGAGTTGTAGGAAATTGATCTGCTAGAAGCTCTCTGACACCGACCACAGACCCTGCATGCAAATGTTGTTGCAGTAGGCCCCCAGCCCAACTTGGATGCATCCGTGGTGAGGACCCTCTGAGGGGTCAGGGCTGTTGCTACCAGTCAAGGGACTTAGCAAGGGGGTGGGTGACGGTCACCCTGTCCTGTAGGTGCCCCGTTGCCTCAGACCACTGGGAGCAGAGGGCCCATTGGGCCAGACGCATATGGAGATGGGCATTGGTTTTGACATGCATAGTCAAGGTCATGTGCCCCAGGAGGTACAATATGAGCCAGGCAGAGGCCGAGTTCCAGCCCTGAACCTCCTTTGCAAGGGCCGCTAGGCACCGTGCCCTGTTGAGAGGGAGGAGGGCTCTGACCTGGACAGTGTCTAGCAGCGTCCCTATGAACTCCAAGCATTGGGTCGGCTGCAAGTGGAATTTGGGGTAGTAGATGACAAACCCCAGGTGCTCCAGAGTGAGAATAGTGCGGCGTGCCACTTGCTGGACTGACAGCGGTGTGGCCCTTGATGAGCCAGTCGCCCAGATAGGGGAAGATGAACACCTCCTGCAGCTGTAGGCAGGCTATGACCACCGCCAGACACTAGGTGAACACCCTTTGGGTCAAAGTCTGGCCAAAGGGTGGGACTCTGTATGACAAATGCAGAAGTACTGCCGGTGGTGAGGATGTGCATGTATGCATCTTTGAGATCTAAGGAGAATATTCAATCTCTCTGCCAGAGGTAGGGCAGCAACCTTCCAAGGGAGAGCATTTTGAACTTCTCCTTCACCAAGAACTGGTTGAGATCCCAAAGATCCAGTATAGGCCGAAAGCCGTTGGTCCTTTTGGAAACCAGGAAATACCGGGAGTAGAAGCCCTCATACCTGAGGTGGGATGGGACCGGTTCCACCGCCTTGCTGGCTAAGAGCCAGGAGAGCTCTCGCTGGAGTAGGTCTCAGTGAAGAGTAGTCATTGGGAGTTCCCCTGGAAAGAAAGGAGCGGGCTCCTGATTGAAATGGAGGAGGTAACCCTCCCCACCACATGCGGTGATGCTGTACCACTAGACACCTCCCCCCACCCCCCGTGTGCTGTGGAGTTAGACCTCCCGGGGGAGGAAAGGCTATGCCCAAGGAGTCAAATGCCCCTTCCAGTTGTGGCTGGGGCACTGCCTGGGGCTTGGGGGGGGGGGGGGGTGCTTAGGCTTACATGGGCCGTGCCCCTGTCCCTTGGCCTGATGGCCCTGTTGGGGAGCCGAGAAGGCCAGATACTAGGGGTAGTTTCTGTCAGCCTTCCTCTTCTTCGGATATAGGAACATTTTCCCCAAAGTCTTCCATTGGGAAGGGTCAGTGGTCTTTTTGGAGAGCCTGGTCCTGGTCAGAAACTCAGACTCCAGCTCAGCAGCCTTATCCGTCATGGGCTTGCCGAAGAGATTCTCTCCCAGCAGGGGACATTGACTAACTTGTCCTAAACCCATTGCTCCAAGTCGGAGGACTGTAGCCAGGCCTGGCGGTGGGCACTAATGCCCACCGAGCTACTCTGGCCACCGACTCAAAGCCGTCATAGGTCGCATGAGTGATGAACTTGGAGCAGTCCCTGACTGTCGAGGTCAGGGTCCAGAACAGCTGAAGAGGTTCCTCCAACAGCCCAGCCGAGAACCCAATGAGCTCCCTTTCCAGCTCCCACAAATACATTCCCATGTACAGCTGGTAAGTCTGGATCTGGCCCATGAGCATTGAGCCCTGGTAGCACTTTCTGCCCAAGGTGTCCATGGTGCAGGTCTCCCTGCCCGGTGGCACAGAGGAATGCATCTTCTGGCTCTTGATCCTGTGTATGGTTGATTCCACCACTATAGAGTTATGAGGCAGCTGCGCTTTCTGGAATCCAGGGCTCTTGTGGACTCGATACATAGAATTGAGCTGTCTGCTAATGATCAGCACTGAGACTGGGGGACTTCCACATGCAGAAGAAAAGCCATTCCAGGATGAGGAGAATAGGCACCATGAGTGCCTCCTTTGGATGGGCCTCATACTGGAGGATCTCGAGGTCCTCCACCACTGTTCCCTCTAAGCTGGGCGCGTGTGCGCGCGCACACACCTCGCCGAGCGAGCGCACATACTTTACAACAGAGCGCACAAAAATTACGGCTCTGATTCTGATAGAAAACAACACAGACGTCTTAAAATTTAAAAGTTATGATTGTAATTACTAGAAATTTCCCGCTTCATTTAGTAATCGTCTATTTTCATTTAATTTGAGTAAAATCAATGTGGTGTACATACTGTATTCTGAGGTGTAGTCAAATTTTAAAGTATATAACTCCGAGTGTCGTTATGTGGCACACAAAAATTTAACCTTCCTTCAAAAGCTGCACACAGCTGATATTTTATGCGCACACAGCCTACAGAAAATTAGAGGGAACTGAATTAGCATATGTGTATATGCATATTTGAGATCTAGGGCACACAGCCCCTTTCTTTGAGGCTGGTAGAATAGAGGGTAAAATATTAATTCTGAATTTCTACTTGTGAAGAAATTGGTTGAGGCCTCTGAGATCCAAGATGGCGCATAAGGTGACATTGTACTTACCAGTTAATGTCCTTTCTTTGAGTCGTGCTAGACCAATCCAGAAAGTGGGTCGTATTCCCCTTCTAGCAGATTGGTGGAGACAAAGAACCAATGAAAACCCTATGTTTCAATGACATCACTCCCATGCCTCTATTCGTCTCAGCCACCGGAGGTTCCTTCAGTATTCATCCCAAAGCATATGGGAGAAAAATGGCAAGCCTCACACAACCTCAGTCGTGGGCAACAATGAGTAATCAACAGTAAAGAACTATGTACAGGAAAGCATAAAGAGAAAGCTGTCAGAAGATGAACTTGCAGAGCAAAGTGTACAAAAAAAATCATAGCAGACTCAAGGGTATCACAGCAAAGGAACAGAGCAAATACAGTTTTAGGGGTGGGTCCTGGACTGGTCTAGCAAGACTCAAGAAAAGGACATTAATTGGTAAGTTAAATGTCACCTTCCATATTGTCCTGCTAGTCCAGGCCAGACAAGTGGGATGTTCCAAAGCTATAACTCTACTGGGTGGGAAGAAGACACAGTAGCTCGCAAAACCCTTGAGCCAAGGCCGTGTCCATCCATTTGTGGACATCCAAATGGTAATGCTTGACAACTCTGGAAAGTGATGCCCACATTTCTTCCTGACAAATGTCCGCAGGGGCTACCGAGTTCCATTCTGCCCATGAGGATGCTTGTGCTCAGATAGAATGGGTGCACAAACCCTCTGGAATCAGCCGGTTCCACAACAGATATGCCTAGGAAATGACTTCATTAATTCAGCCACCGCATCACCCTTGCACGGGCCAGCAAACAGCACAAAAAGATGGTGGAACTTACAAAAGGAATTCATAACTCCAAGTATCAGAGAACCACCCCAGAAATCCATAATAAACAGATCCTTATCCTTCCCTTGATACTGTTCCTTCGAGAAGGAGGGCAGGCAATCCATCTGGCCCATGTGAAGGAGAAAGCACTGTAGGCAAGGGAGGCACAGGCTGAATGGAAACAGCCTCCTTTAAAAAAGACATAAGGATCTCGGCAAGACAGAGATCATTTGTTTAGCGCTACAAGGCATATGTAGCGCTGTACAGACACATGTAAAAGATGGTTCCTGCTCATCAGAGCTTACACTCTAGTTAAGACAGACAACACAGCAGCTATGGACAAGGATACATCTAGGGGAATGGTAAGGAAACACATAGGAGATTAAGTGGATCAGGATCCAAAAGCTTCTATCAGGAGCCGAATTAGAAATCCACCTTGCAGAACAAATCATGACCAAGAAGACTGTCTTGAGCATCAGATCCTGCAAAGGTAGCATGCTTCAATGGCTCAAGGGGCACTGACATCAGGGCCATGAGCAGCAGACTCAGATCCCAGGCCGAAGGGGAAGATGTAGATGCCGAACCCCCTGGAGAAAGCGTGAGACGTCTGGGTGCAAGGCCAGAGACTTACCAGCCACCGGATCTTGGAAACAGGACAAAGCTGCCACCTGAACTTTCAAGGAGCTGAGGGAAAGGCCCTTCTCCAAACCATCATGTAGAAGGCCAACAGAGATGGCACTTTGGCTGCCTCAGGAACCAAATGCTGAGCACCACATCATCGCTCAAAGAGGCACCAGATCCACATGTATGCCAGCATGGTAGACTTCCTCCAGGCTCCATGCAGAGTAGAGACCACTACTGGAGAGTAGCCCTTACGTGCAAGCTGTCTCCTTTCAACAGCCAAGTCATAAATGAGCAGGGAGTCAGGACCTCCTGGATGATCAGTCCCTGTCACAATAGACCCCGAGACAGAGTCAACTGAAGAAGAGGCGCCTGCAGAAGCCGCATCAGGTCTCCAAACCACACTCTCCTCAGCCAATCCTGCCTGAGTGGTGTTCTATACTAGGGGCCACAGAGGAAGCACATACAGCAAGTGCTGATTTGGCCAAGGCTGGGTCAGGGTGATGATGCCATCGGACTTTATCTCCATGTGGCAACTGAAGACATGGAAAACTTTGGCACTGGAGCGAGTCACCATCAGATCCATTTCGGGGTGATCCCAGCAGCGCAGAATCAATTGAAACACCTCCTGTCTCAACTCCCACTCTCCAGGATCCAGAGAGTGCCGACTGAAGAAGTCTGCTTCCATATTGTGCACCCCAACAATGTGCTGAGCCGACAAGGTTAGGAGGTTCTTCTCTGCTCAGGCAAACAGGAGAGCCATCTCCAGAGCTACCCTGGCACTCCTTGTGCCGCCTTGCTGATTCACAGAAGCTACCACTTGTAATCATCTGAATATGTAATCTTCTGGTCTAGTCTCCGCTTGGTCCTGGGTTCATTTCACTTCACAGAGGCAGGAGGGCTTGTAATAAGACAACCAAACAGGTGTGGCTTGGAGAAAGATTTTTATGTAGAAATAGGCTTATTACATAGGTATTTAACAGAGGTATATAGTGATTGTTGCAGAGCTGTTTCAATGTGCATCAATGAATCTGTGTGTGCATGTGCATGTGTGAGAGAGAGAGAGAGAGAACTTGTGGGTCAGGGCCTTATGGTAGGCCAGAACATGTGGATCAGAGCCTCATGGTAGTGTCCAAACCTGTCCGATGAAGGAGAGAGAGAGCTAGGCCCGAACATGTGGCTCAGAGCCTCATGGAGAGAGAGAGAGAGAGAAGCGTGTCTGTCCTTTATAGTGCCTCTCCAGCACTTCCCCTTGAAGTCTGCTATTGTCTTTGGCCACTCCCTTTGAGGTCTGCCCTTCTTGATTTAGCAAGGAGGGGCTGCAGACAGGTCCTAGAGACTGACATCACCAGGGGGTCAGAGTTTAACTTTGGAGACTGAATTCACCAGAGTCCACAGCTGCATGAAATGTATGCTGACATCTCCCACACCTTTTTTATTTTTATTTATTATTTGTGCCTGGAAATGGTGGAAGCAAACCTGTGGTACCTGTCCCAGGTGTCATTACCTGAGAGTAGGCAGCTTGTCTAATACCTCCTGTATTAAATACCTTGCTATGTCTAGCAGGTCCCCTGTCCTGCACAGTACTGTCTCTAGTGTTCTAGAGATAAACAAGTCTCCTTATGAGTCCAAACCTCGTGTCTTAGGTAGAGCAGCCACTACTGGGGGGGGGGGGGGGGGGGGAACCCAATATGCCACTTCCGTGCCCGTCTTAGAGAGAGTGAACAGTGCATAAGGTCTGCAGGAATTTTTAAGGAGGCTAAAACCAAAAGGTACCAGGATGCTATGAGTGAGGATAGGAAGCAATATTAGACGGCAGCTGACTCTGGTATTCAGTGTAATAGGAAATGCCAAATTAGCCAAATTATCAGGCCAAATTAGCCTGGATGTAGGGGTGGATGCTGGAGAAGTTCAGTGTAACTACCTTAAAATGTTGTTGTTCTGTATGACATGTGCTGCAAGGAAATGTACATTTTTTTCATCTTACAGCACAGGAAAATTACGATAATGCATAGAAATATTTGTACAGCAGTTAAAATAATAATAGGGTGAATAAAAACATTAAAGACATGATCAGCAGTAGGTGAGTAACCAAATAACAATTCCCATACAGACATATGAGCATCTTGTCGCAAGTGTCCAACAATTTGTTGAATGTGTCCATTCTCATAAGCAATGGTGTGATTCACTTCAGTGGATGTTGTTTTTAAGGTGATCCATATAGGCATGGAGTTCTGTAAAGTTGAGCAGTTTATGTAGTGTCTCTTCTCCCATGCCAAGTGGTAATGGATGCACAGCATATGAGATAAAGTCTGGAATGTCCATAGAGTCATTGGTAACCAGCGGTGTGGAATAAGTTGTCCCATTAATGGTGAGGGAGACCAGTGGTGTATGACTGCACCAGGTATTGTTTGGTAAATGGTTTGAACTGTACAACAAAGTGTTCTTGGGAAGGCGAATGTCATGCATTTTGGGAGCAATCGAAAAAGAAACATTCTGGGGAAAGAACAGATGAAAACAAAAGTGTCCAGCTCCAAGGTAATACAAACTGTGTGAGGTAGTCAGGGAATATGAGAGCTTAACAGTCAGGGAGCAAGAGGAGGAATTGTTCCAGCAGGAGGTGTCAGCCTCTTTAAACTGGTGAGGTTGACACTTGAACTGAAATGTAGTCTGCTCACACAAACTGGGGTCCATCGGCTTGAATGAAGTCCAGGTGTCGTCCAGTGGCTGCACCCATGTGAGATGGTCCACAGGATACATAAGCATATTATCAAACTGCACCCCAATATTAACCATAGGATAAATAACTGTGTGTTGTCCTGACCATGGGATCAAAGTACAGATAGAGCAGCCTTGTGGTGAACAAATGGGAACACTAACTGTCCACCAATCAAGGTGAGCTATAGCAAATTCAGGTATTTTGGTAGTAGCCATATGAATGAGAGATGGTGGCCAGTGTCCTAACTTAGCAGTGATCAGAATTTCCTTTAGTATAGTAATAAGCTTGATCTGTACTTGATCACAGGCAAGAGCCCAGGAAATATTCTTTCCCAATCTATATTCTGCATGTGCTAAGGTAACAATTTTCTGTTCTATAATGGGAGATATAAGAGCAAAGGTATCTACAACTACATTGGACAGTTTAGAGGAAGCTTCATTAATAATATGTTGTGAGGTAAAACCATCAGCAGCATGCTGAGCAGTGGATCCCATTTTATTACGGAGCACCTCTATATCAATTATATTAAGGGCACCCAGTGCAGTCCCTGTGCCACCTAAAATTGTATCAATTAATTCACGCTTGTGTCGAAATTGCTTGGCTCTGGGTGTTACTGACTGCATATCAAACCAAGTATTGAGCATTTGTATGTGGTTGGCAACAAACTGAGAGCAATTTGGATATTTGTGAGTAACTAGAAACAATTTGGGAAATAGATGCCAAGTAAGAAAATGGTATTCCACATCATATAAAACATCGTGTGGTGCATCATATTTAATCTGAAAGGGATGTCCTTCCTGAAATGGGTGGATATCAGAAAGGTAGAGTACAGGAGGAGCAGAAGTGGTGGGAGGGGTGGGATGAGGGGTGGTAGGTAAACAAGATACATCCAAAAGGAATGAAGTCTCAGTGATGTGCTGTTGATCACTCACAACCCATGTATAAGTTATTTTCCAGGTACCTCTGTCCTGACAGGAAATATTGTACAAAATCAAAGCAGGAGGACCTAGAAAGTAACGTTCTGGGCATACCCTCAATTCTTGTGTCCTTTCTAGAGAAGTGGAAACTGGTGGCTCCCACTGTACTTGAGTGATGTTTAATGAATAGAACACTGGCTTGTCCTGTACCAAACAGAAACTCAGGATGACCAGATCCTTTCCTTCCGGGAAAGGTGGGGGTATTTCTTGGTAGCGATACACTCCACCTGTGGAATTAGCCCAGCCAATCGTGCATATTCGGATGATAGTTCCTGTAATGAGACTTGAGTAGAAGAGAGCAGATACAAGAACAACAGGAAACCGAGACATAATAAAAGCAAACTTGTTTCACTCTACTAGGGAGTAAACTAATGCTCCCTACTTATACTATGTAACAACAAAACAAAACAAAAAATAATAATTTTTACTACTTATTTACATAACTATTAAACACATGTCAACTATACAGCAGGAGTAAATAGTTACCGTTCTCAAGCGACTTTTGTTCAGAAAGCAGCTGTCCGTGCTGTCTTCAGGTGGTAGCTGAAAACAAAGACTGATAAAACACATATTACCCCTATGGTTTTAACTGGGTGATGTGTTTCCAGTACTGCTGGTTGTCAGGCATTAGGATCTGGTATAGGCTTGGGCCTAAGGTATCAGTAACTAAGTACGGTCCTTCCCACTGTGCAGTTCCAAAGGGGAGGTTTGGTCTAGGTCTCATTTCTGCAAGACACTAGTGACAGGGCTTCCTTCATGTATTTATGAAATATTGATGGGGAATCCTTATATCCCTGTGGAAGCACAGTCCATGCAGACTGTTTCGGCCAGGCTGGTGAATTGCATGTGGAAGAAATAGGTCTAATCAGACCCCTCTCCTCCAGTATCTTCACAATTTTAGTCACTGGTTCTATAGCCTGATGAGGTACTGGGTATTGCTTCTGTGGTGGAGGATCCTCACCTTCCAACAGTATTTCTGTGTGCATTTTCCCACAATCTAACTTGTCTTGAGCCCAGACTGGAATATCAGCCACTTCTGAGGGAATTACACACAGATCATACTGCTGAGCTGCCTTAGTGCACTGAGTTGCTAACTGCATGGGAATGACTTCATGCACTAAAGTTTTAGAAGCACTTGAAGTTCCTGAATACTGCCACAATTTAAGATTAGCCATATCCACCACCAAATTTAACTGGTTGAGAACATCAATTCCAATTATTTCTTTTGGTGTGTTCACTATAGTGGAGGCAGTGGTTTCTAACATTTCCTTGTTTTGTTCACTGTGCAAAGGGATACCCCATTTAACTGGGATAGCCACACATTTGGAAGCTGTGTCATTAATTCCTTGAATTTCATAAATTTCCATATTTTCTGATCTGCAGTGGGAGAAGCTCTGTTAGTAAAACTAATTCCAGCCCCTGTGTCAATCAAAGCTAATTTATCCTGACCCCCTATTCTACTGATAACATTGGGGCGTGCACAAGAGTCCAGTATCAAGGGTGTTACAAGCCTTAAATTGTGTCCTGGGCCTGTATCCATTTCATCATCCAGAGGCTCTGGAATTGAGTCCTCTGCTGAGATAAAGGAGGCAGGCTGGGCTATGAAGGCTTGAGACATTTTGATATCTGAACTCAAGAGGTCAGGACACCCCTATGCACTAGCCTTGTGTTTGTCCTGAGCTGCTTGTAAATCCTGTTTTAATTTATCTATTTCTATCTGCAGTATATGTTTGTCTTGTTCCCATTTAGTTTTCTCATTTTCTAACCCATCTCTCTGTGCTTTGAACTCCTGAAAAGGAATGTAACCTGAGGAGTTTCTAAAAGTACCTCTGCCATGTGCTCTCCAAGGTGTGTGTCCTCTGTCTGTGTTTCTTGTGTACTGAGAGGATCCCTCGGCTTGCCACTTAGGTGTGTGTCCTCTGTCTGTGTTTCTTATGTACTGAGAGGATTCCTTGGCTTGCCACTTCCGTGCTTCTGATACTGTAATGACCTGCGAGGGCTGGGTCTTCCAAACAGACCCAATTCTGAGCATTAAAGTATCAAAAGGGGTTGCTTCAGGGTCTTCAGAAAATAACAGAAGGTGTTTTGTAATCTCAGGGGATAGCAATTCTAATAAAAATTCCTTATGCATGCTCTCCCCATAATCTTCTGCCTTGGGCCAGGACTCCTGCTCATTAAGAACTGCTTTTAAAATCCAGGCTCTATATGCAAACTGTTCCAGTGTATCATTTGGTAAAGGTGAAATAATTTTAAATACTTGCATCGGGGAACAGTGAAATAGTTTCTCAGTACCCCTTTTAACCAACTGGTATGGGTGAGTGAGAGAGCCAACTCTATAATAGTGTGGCCCCAGAGCCAAATGCATAAGTCTATCAAAGTCTGATTGTTTTCTTCTGTATTTCCCTAGACCCCAGTGAATCAGAATATCAATCGCCCATTTAACCCACTGATTTACATTAAGAGGCATAGGGCCAATTTTCTCAACTATTTTTTCTATATCTCTATCTTATACATTTTCATGCAACATTACTTTAACTGGTGCTTTGAGTTCAGTACTGGGTGCCATGTCTAAGTCATCTGAATTATCCTCCTGACAGAGATTCTGGTTATTGCTGGGATCTGGCTGAGATAAACTATCATGATTTTCCTGCTGTGATTCATCTGTGTTCTTCCCATTCCTAAGTCCAACTATGCATACTTCTGTATTCTTTTGTTGCTGATAAGGTGTGTCATAGGCATAGGGTGCTGAGGGAGGGGTGGGTGTTGGCTTTCTTGCAGAGGCCAATTGATCTTTAACGTGCCTCAATTCAAGTTTAAGTGCTTCTAATTGCTCACTAACAGTTATAAAAGAATGTGTGGCTTGTATCACTTGAGTTCTTTGTATAGAGATGCAAATTTGTGCCTCCTCAAGGTCTTTGGTCAATTGGGTACACTGAGAAGTCAGTTCAGAGTTTTCTTGTCTCATGCTAATGAGTCCCCTGCACATGCCTTGGATAAAAAGGCATTTTCTTTTATTTGTTTTCTTTTTGAATTCTTGATCATGGTTTAACATTTGTTTTTGAATATTATACCATGATGACTCAGGGAATTCCCCTTCAAATGGACCCCCTTTCCTCTTACAATATGAATTAAACTTTCTTTAAGTTCTTTAAAATCAAAGGCTTCCATATTTGATACTGCAGAAAGGCTGTAGTTGGACTATCTAAAATGTGTAACCTTAGAAGGAGGAATGCTCACTTTTATGAAGAAGTGAGACTTAGAATTATAGTTGGAATGGTATAAATTTTATGGGTGTTCAGTAAAGAGTACTGGCATAAAGACCACACCTTAAAATTTTACCTGAATAAAAAGTGCTTCTCACCTTTTAACAGGGTGGAAGTTTAGGGTGAAGTTATAGTAAGAAGGGTGTTAGGAGATTATCAATTGCAGCCAGTTTTAAGCCTGCTCTCACTAAGATAGTTACTGACAGGATACAGAGAAATAAAAGTTAAAAGGGACAGGAGATTAACAGAATTGTCAGATATTCCTGCTCTCACCAAGATATATACTGACAGGAGAGAGAAATAAAAGTCAAACAGACAGGAGGTAAATTAGTGTTACCAGGAAAGATGTATATTGTACTCTATGAAGGAATATTTAACTGTGTAACTCTGTATTTTCTTAGTAGCTCAAATACTATAGAAAAATCTTTAGCAAGCCTATACATCAAAATAACACCCTTGCAAGCCACTCTGTGTGATGTCCTTAAAATTCTAGATTCTTACAGAGCCTTTTGATAATAAAAATCTCACCTTGTCTAACCCACAAAACAAAATTGTAAATGGTCACACGGACTTTCGATTCTGTCTCACTCTGTCTGAAATCTACTTAATGTATTATACAAAATTATTACTTATCCAACTGGAGATCTGCTGTGAAATCCGAGAAGGCGAGCCCCCATATGTAATCATCTGAATATGTAATCTTCTGGTCTAGTCTCCGCTTGGTCCTGGGTTCACTTCACTTCACAGAGGCAGGAGGGCTTGTAATAAGACAACCAAACAGGTGTGGCTTGGAGAAAAAGTTTTATGTAGAAATAGGCTTATTACATAGGTATTTAACAGAGGTATATAGTGATTGTTGCAGAGCTGTTTCAATGTGCATCAATGAATCTGTGTGTGCATGTGCATATGTGTGAGAGAGAGAGAGAGAGAGAGAGAGAGAGAGAGAGAGAGGGAACATGTGGGTCAGGGCCTCATGGTAGGCCAGAACATGTGGATCAGAGCCTCATGGTAGTGTCCAAACCTGTCCGATGAAGGAGAGAGAGAGAGAGCTAGGCCCGAACATGTGGCTCAGAGCCTCATGGAGAGAGAGAGAGAGAGAGAAGCAGGAAGTGTGTCTGTCCTTTATAGTGCCTCTCCAGCACTTCCCCTTGAAGTCTGCTATTGTCTTTGGCCACTCCCTTTGAGGTCTGTCTTTCTTGATTTAGCAAGGAGGGGCTGGAGACAGGTCCTAGAGACTGACATCACCAGGGGGTCAGAGTTTAACTTTGGAGACTGAATTCACTAGAGTCCACAGCTGCATGAAATGTATGCTGACACCACTGTGGCGTTATCTGAAAACACTTGAACTGCCCGACCCTTAACCAAGGGCCGGAAATGCAGAAGAGCCAACTGGATGGCCCTCACCTTAAGGCAGCTGATGGACCACACCTCTTCCCTGTGGTTCCAATGGCCCTAGACTGTATGGTCTTGGCAATGGACTCTCCATCTCGAGAGATGGCATCCATCATCAAGAGGATCAAGGAGAAATTGTCCAGCAGTACACCATTCCTCAGATGACTAGGCTGCTGCCACCACCACAGGCTGGACCCCCCATCAATGGGAGCGGGGGCCTGTGCTCGAACACCTGAGAACTCAGGGACCACTGAGTCAGCAGAGACCCCTGGAGCGATTGCAAGTGAGCATGTGCACACAGCACCATCTCTATGGTCCGCAACATCAATCTGAGAAGCTGAAGATAATCCTAGACTCTGGGAGTTTGCTGTGCACAGGAACAACCCCAGGCAATGCAACAATCTTTTGACTTTCTCTTCTGGCAGGAAAACTTTGCCCACTTGACTGTTGAAACGTACTCCCAGAAACTCCAAAGACTGGGAAGGCAATAGCTGGATCTTCCCCCAAATGATCACCCAGCCAAGGCTCTCCAAAAAGGACACCACTCGGGAAGCTACCCAAGATGCCTCTGAAAGGGAAAAGGCCCAGATGAGCCAGTCATCCAGATATGGATGGGAACAGATCCCTTGGTGCCACGGGGCCACTACCACCATGACCTCGGAGAATGTCCTTGTGGCAGTGGACAAAGTGAGAGCCAAGCACAGAAAAAACGCAGATACTGCTGCTGATCTATGCAGATCAGGATATGAAAATATACCTCAGCCAGATCCAGAGAAGCCAAGAACTTCCCTTGTTGCACTGAATCACGGAGTGCAAGATTTCCATCCCGAAGCGCAGGACAAACAAATGCTTGTTGACCCCCTTGGGCCGAATGGAACCATCTTTTTTGGGCACCACAAACTAGATGGAGTATCTGCCCTTGCCTTGCTCATCTGACAGGATGGGAATCATTGCTTTTAGGTACAGCAACTTATCCAAGGTGGCACTTTGATCGCAGACCCACAAGGGGAGATGACAAAGGCATCTGGAATCGGCTCTTTGCAGGACATAGCCAAACTGAATGATGTCTAGCACCCAGTGATCCTTACCCATTGCCAAAAGAAAAGGCGAACCCTGCCTCCAGCTGGAGGAACCAAAGAATGGGGTCCCCAAACTTCCTGCAGCTTGGGAGGATCCTCCTCTGGAAGGGACCAAGTCTCTTGGCCCAAGCGTTCCACGGAATGACTGAGAATGAGCCCAAAGTCCAGAAGCAGAGAAGAAAGGTGATCCATGTCAGCAACGAAGAGAGTTGCGAGAACCCCGGGAATCTGGCCAGCGCCCCCTCGGAGAATTGGTGGAGGCTGACGAGAAAGGAGCACTAGCCTGCTTCACAAACCCCTTGGATCTGTCTTCTGGAAGGCGGTAAGGTTTTGTTTTGCCCAGGTCCTTTACCAGTTTCTCTAATTTGGCTCTTGATAGAAGCTTTTGGATCCTGATCCACTTAATCTCCTATGTGTTTCCTTACCATTCTCCTAGATGTATCCTTGTTCATAGCTGCTGTGTTGTCTGTCTTAACTAGAGAGTAAGCTCTGATGAGAAGGGACCATCTTTTACATGTGTCTGTACAGTGCTACATATGCCTTTAGGCACTAAACAAATGATCAGTAGTAGTAGTAGTAGTAGGAGGTTTCCCCTTAAAAGCCTGTTGGGCCAACTGGGCTTTGGAAGATGAATCCACTGCCCAGTGCCGGAGCCAAAACTAATATTTTTTCACTCAACGTGTAATCAAACTCTGGAATTTGTTACCAGAGGATGTAGTAAGAGTTGTTAGTGTAGCTGGGTTTAAAAAAGGTTTGGACAAGTTCCTGGACAAAAGGTCCATAAACCATTATTAAAAAGGGACCCAGGATATCAATGCTTGACCCAATACAAGCATTGTGGAGCCTGTGTCTTTTGGGGATACTGCTAGGTACGTATGACCTAGATTGGCCACTGTTGGAAACAGGATACTGGGCTTGATGGACCTTGGTCTGACCCAGTATGGCATATCTTATGTTCTTATGTTAATGCTGTGACACCATTGCCAGGGCACCATCCCTGGCTGCCAAATCTACCAGTCATACATGGCAGCAGAAAGAAAAGCTGCAGCTGACTCCAAAAGAGGGGTAGAACCATCTAGCAGAAGAGATTGAATCCACTGGAGCAGGGCTCGAGATATCAGGCTGGTACATACCACCAGCTGCAGAATAGCGACTGACACGGTGAACTGACTCTGCAACAATGAATCCACCTTGCAGTCCAGGAAGTCCTTTGAGGCCGATCCACCTTTCACAGGAATGGTGGTCTGTCTGATAACCACTGTGACATGAGTATCAACTTTGGAAATGCCAAACATCTCAATGCACTCCTTCTCCGGGAGAGCGCAGACCTTCTTATATATCCACAGCCCCTTAGGTGGTAATGTCTAGTAAAGGTAGGCACGGACCCATGACCAAAGTACAAAATGCTCGCAATGCCAAGTGGATGGCCCAGGCTTTGAGCCCCCCACCCAGACAGGTTGGCATGCATGGTCCAGGGCAGAGACTCCAAGGGCATCCCCGGAAGATGTTGTCTGGAATCGCCCACCAGTGCAGACTGGCTGACACTGGCGAGGGTAGAGGGAGGCGGACCGAATAGCGAGATAAAAGAGCCTGCTGCAGTGGATGCATGTGTGCTTGTGCCCAAGGCACTAAATCCAGGGTCGCCACCATGAAGCTGAGCAAATGAAGGTAGTCCCATGTTGTGGGCACTGGACGAACCTGAAAGCCCAGGACCTGAGCTTGAAACTTGATCCAACGCTCCTTAGTGAGAAAGACTCTTCTTACCTGAGTATCAGACTTCAATCCCAGAAACGCCAAGCACTGGGCCAGATGCAACTGGCTCTTTGCATGGTTCACCACCCAGTCCAGGCTCTGAAGGAAATGAACCACCCGGGCAACCACCCTGTGAGCTTCTGACTGCATCTTTGCTTGAATAGCCAGTCATCCAAGTAGAAATAAACACATCCCCCCTTGCGTCTGCCACTACCCCCAACACCATGACCTTTGAGAAGGTTTGAGGAGTGGTGGCAAGCCCAAAAGGCAGAGCACAGAACATGATGACAGAGCATGATGACAAATAGCAGGATACGCTGCTGATCCTCGCAAATGGAAATATGAAAATAGGCCTCGGAGAGATCCAGGAATGCCAGAAAACACCCTCTCACACCACCTGAATGACAGAGCTCAATGTCTTCATGTGAAAGCAGGTGATCCTCAAAGCATGCGGTTGACTCCCTTAAGTTGAGAATGGGACAGAAGGAACAATGCTATTTGGGAATGATGAAATAAATGGATTACATCCCCTTTCCCCGCTTCGCGGTCGGTACGGTAAGTATCACCTGAAGCAAAAGTAAATGCTGTAGGGTGGAGCTTATGGCCGCCTGTTTCACTGCTGATCTACATGGGGAGACCACGAAGGAGTCTCGGACAAGCTTCATAAGCTTCAAAACATAACATTGTCTCATAATGTCGAGAATCCAAGAATCCAACGTTATATGGGCGCATTCCTGGTAAAAAAAAAAAAAGGTTCGATCTTCCACCCATCTATGGCACCTCTGAATAGGCCCCTTGCTCATCAATGGGCAGGCCGAGCCAAAGAAGACTTTGAGAAGGAGCTCGGCCCACTGCGAAACCACTTTGCACCCTGAACCAACAGAGGAATTGGATATGGTCCAGGCCGGTATATCCTAAAATTACAAAACCGCGCCCTAAAAGATCCTCTGGCCGAAGTAAAAGGGCGCTTGGTGGGCAGCTTCAGTTTTTCCTCTGGCAAACGCTGTGGCATCATCTCCCCCAAGTCCTTAATCAATTTTTCAAGATCTTCTCTAAATAGCAATTTGCCCTTCAAAGGCAACCTCGCTAGCCGCTCCTTAGAAGACATTAACTGCCCAGTTGTGGAGCCAGAACCACCTACATGCTACTGTTACTGCAGTGACATCCCTAGTGGCCAAATGCAACAGGTCATACAGGGCATTTGGCCACTGACTATGTGTGCCATAGTCAAGTTCTCTTGTGGTGGATCCAACTGTTGTCAGAGCGCACGCATTGTTAGACTCCCCACAAGCCAAGACCTTTAGTGTGAGAGAGGATGCAGAGAATTCCATCTTCAACAGGGCCTACAGCTTTCTGTCCTGTTGATTCTGGAGCACAGTTCTGTCTTCCATCAGAGTGGTGGTAGGCTTTGTGACGGCTGCCACCAAGGTATCCACCTTGGGGAAACACAGCCACTTATCCAGGTCCACCTGAAAGCATGTGTAGATCTTCTCCAACCAACAACCACTCCGCAACATGGTGCCCAGAGCATCCCATTCAGCAGACACCAACTGCTGCAATTTCTGCAGAAAAGGAAAGGCTCTTATTGGTCTCCAAACACCCGCCAGAATAGGGGCCACTTCAGACTTAGGCTTCTCACCCTCTGTTGGCTCTGCAAAGTGCAGTGTAGTCACAATATGAGCAATAAGGGCTGGGAGCTCATCCTTCTGGAAAAGACGAATATTCAGAGTCCCTGTCATCCTCCGAAGGGGACAACTTGCCTTCTTCCCTTTTGGTATCATTGACAGAAGTATCCTTGTCTGAGTCAGTGCTCTGATCTATGTCCTCACTCACCGTCGACTCTCAATCCCCAAGAGCCAGGAAGCTACCTTGATTGTCTCCAACTCTCTATCCCCTGCATGCTCCCGAGCTCCCCAGTGCTTCCTAGAAGAATCCCTGGCCTGCAAGCCTTCAGGTGCACAGGCACTCACCAAGTCCCCTGCTGAGAACCTCTGAGCAGGAGGCTGCATCCGCGCTGTCAACATGGACCAAACCAAAGGTCCACTGCCATCGGGCCCCCAGCCGGCACTACAATCCCTGGGGTCCCTTCAGACGCCAAGGCAGGAGAACTGGATTCGGGTTCCTTGGGTAATACTGCAGGCACAGATGCTGTCTCTGCCGGTGGCCTAACCAACAGCTAGTCCTGGGACTTCTGTGATCCCTCCATCAGAAATCACTACCGCCTTCCGCAGCCTATGCAACACTGGTTAGACAGGGGCATGAGGCACTCAAGGAAATGAAATGGCCACCACAGTCATGAGGCTGACCCCAAGCACACGCGTGGACTGCAAAAAGGAAATATTCCTTGATCCTTCTGATGTGGCAAAACAAACTACAGTGCAACCCAGCCAGACAGTGATCCTAAGCATGGCTTTCTCTGCAGGTGGCAGATAGCTGCAGACAAAAAACAATCTGCCGCGGCCACACTTACCTTGCACTGCTCCTCAGGCCTTGGAGTGAAACGGCTGTGGGAGGAGGGCTGGAGGAGAGAAAGAGAGAGGACATGGCTTTCTGCTGTACAAAAAATTTAACCACCAAATCACAAAACTCAGTGAAAGAAACCACTATTATATTTAAAAAATTTTTGTCGGAAATGGCCAGCCATGTAGAAAGGAATTTTACCTTCCACCGCCGTGGCCTGTCCTTTTTAATCACTTAGAAAAATCTTTTTTTTAAAAAACAGCACTTATTCAAAAATGGCTGGTACTTAGTCGTCAAAGCTAAGTACCAGCCATTTTTGAATAAGTGCTGTTTTTTAAAAAAAAGATTTTTCTAAGTGATTAAAAAGGACAGGCCACGGCGGTGGAAGGTAAAATTCCTTTCTACCTGGCTGGCCATTTCCGACAAAAAATTTTTTGAATATAATAGTGGTTTCTTTCACTGAGTTTTGTGATTTGGTGGTTCAATTGGAGCTCAGGGTGGAGGTTTTTGGTTACGTTTGGTACAAAAAATTTAAAGCAGAATTACCCCTTAACTATTACATTAACAAATTTTTTTTTTTACTCTAAGGAAACAAAAACTCAAATACTAAGCAGAAATAGGGCCCTCTTCTACTGGAACCTCCTGCTCAATTGATCCATGTGACCAGGACCAGGACTCCCTATGGCATGCGAGAAACTCCAGAGGGGTATTCAAAAATATATCCTGGAGACCTCCACCAAGATGATGTCCCTGCGGATGGCTACCAGGAGCCCAAGATCCTCACTGTATCAGACACATGACCATCATCTGATGAAGACTGATAAAAAACTGGAGGGTGCCCCTAGCTGCACCGGTATTGGTTCCAGTGGTGATGTCACTGAAGTTTCTGTTTTTTTTCTCTGTCTCCATCAATTGCTGGCAGGAGGGGCATAACCCACTGGTTCAGCAGGACACTCTGGAAAAGCTAGTCTACCAACTAAAGCAACCATCATTCCCTTATTTAGCTCTGACCCCTAGCTGTGCCTCTTCACACACTGCTAGGGGTCAAATATCATTTTCCAACAAAGTGGCAAGAACAGGGTTATTGCTTGACACCTGCCCAGATTTAAAAAAGAAAATTTTTAAAGTGTCATCACGCCAATGCTGATGCCTGGTGACCCAGCAGCCCCTGGGCTTTCTTGGCAAGGTATGATCAGAAGTAGATTGCCAGGCCTTTTCTTCCAAGGCAAGGGAAGGTAAAGTAACTTGCCCAAGATCACAAGGAGTGACAGTGGGAATCGAACGCCAGTTTCTCTGGGTGTTAGGCTGTTGCTCTAATCACTAGTATACTCTTCCACTCCTGCCCAGCTTAGGTAAGTATAAATAAGTGTGGAGGGGGGAGGGTGTGAAAAAGAGTCTAGCCCACACGGGGGGGGGGGGGGGGGGGGGAAGAGAGGTGGGGTCATGGAGTCTTACCAACTTTCTCTCCATTGCTGTGTGAGCCAATCCGTGTTCTTGCACTGGTAAAATTGGACATAAAAAAATACTAGTAGTTTCAGTGTGGCAGCACCTATGAAGAGGAAGTAGAAAAAAAAAGAAACCCCCAAACACCACTATTTATGCACCATTTAAAATATTAGAGCTTTTAAAGTTTTGATGCATTTATTCATCAAAAATTGAACACAATAGCATCGAATTTGGTCATTAACTAATTAGCTCAGTTGTGCAAAACACTCATCAAGTTATTATATAAGAGAAGACTAAAGCAATGAAATGAATTTTTTTTTACATCTGATTACTGTTCAAGAAACTGTTAGACGCCATTTCATCTCATGCTATACACATTGTAACAAATAGTGCTTTTATATAATTTTTTTCTTATTTTCTAAATTGTCCCATTTGTGTCATCTTAGGATCCCTATTTCTTGATAATCGATGTTTCAGCAAATACCAGCTACAGGGGTTAGAAAAGGAAACCATCCCTTAACAGTTATTGAGTGTGCACTTTTGAAACTGCTTTTGCGTATGCCTTGCAGCGCCATACAAATGATTAGTAGTAGTGGTAGTAGTAATGTCTTCACTGCGAAATCAACAATTCTGGCCGCTGTTTTTAAAAAAGAAGACAACAAACGGGTGTCAAACAGATGATTCACAGTTGCCAAGCTGCCCACTTCCAAGTGTGAGATATTTTGCCAGTTTCGGTGTTTGCACTGGAATTGCAATGCAGTGTGATACTTGCAGGACTAATTACAATTGAGGGACTACAAGTGCCATCATGTATCAGAAACATTGTCAGAAATCCGGGATTGGTTTGAAATCTCACTCCTGGAGCTGGGTAACTCGGCATCTCTAGGATTCACTGCCTGTTATCTACAATCTTAAACACACCGCACCATGCAAAAAATAAAATGATGCTGAATTATATGCACGTTAATGGCTGTTTTCAGTGAAGACATTGCCGTATTTAAGAATGTGCTTTTTAGGGCCTTTTTACTGAAGTGCACAATGCAGTTAAAGAATGATTTGTCACCAGGTTACTGCACTTCTGCCCAGAGTATGTTACTGCAGGGGCATAACAGCATGAAAATATGTGCCAAATGGGTAGGTTGTGGGCAGAGATGGGCATGGCGAACACATTGCAATTAGCACTGATGTATTTCTTTCCACCTCAGCAGGTGGAGCGAGATGCACCTGTGGAAATAGCACCATATAAATTAGGTTACACATCCTCACAGTAACTATTGCGAGCATGATCATCCTGTTCCCAACAGTTACTACAGAGGCTTTACGTTTAAACGTTAGTGTTTTGCACTTTGTGCTCTTTAGTAAAAGGGCCCTTCAGTGTTGGTTTAAATAGTGATGCTTACCTGATAAAAGCGGGATGGGAACAGCTGGGGGATGTAGAAAAACAGTGGGCAAAACTGAAAGGGGATATTTTAAGGTCAACCAACCTTTTTGTTATAATGGTACATAAAGGTAAAAGGAAAAGGAGACCACTATGGTTTTTGAAAGAAGTAGCTGAAAAGGTGAAGAAAAAGAGGGAGGTCTTCATGAAATACAAGAGATCACAGAGAGGAAGACAGGCATCTATATTTGGAAAACCTTAGGGAAGCTAGCAAAGTAGTCAGGAAAGCAAAGATTCAAAAAGAGGAGGAAATAGCCAATGCAATAAAATGGGGGGGGGGGGGGGGAGGGGGGATAAGATATTTTTCAGATATGTTAGTGAGAAGAGGAAGGGCAAAAGTGGTATTGTCAGACTCAAGGGTGAAGGGGAGGAATATGTAGAAGCTGATGAGGATAAAGCGGAATTGCTTAACAAATATTTCTGTTGTGTGTCCACAGATGAAGAACCAGGAACAGGACCTCAGAAAACAACCACAAACAGGAACAGAAGCGAGGGGCATCTTGAACAATTTTCAGAAGACTGTGTTCATGAGAAACTAGCTAAACTTAAAGTAAACAAAATGATGGGACCGGATTGGATACACCCTAGAATACTGAAGGGAACTTGGGGACATTCTAGCAGCTCCACTGACTGATCTTTTCAATGCCTTATTGGAGTCAGGAGTGGAGCCAAAGGACTGGAGAGAGGCACATGTGGTCCTTTTACACAAAAGCGAAAGTAAAGATGTGGTTGAAAACTACAGGCCGGTTAGTTTAGCTTTGGTGGTAAATTATTGGAAACGCTGCTGAAAGAGAAAATAGTGAGGTTTCTGGAGTCCAGCGGCTTACAGGATCTGAGGCAGCATGGATTCACCAGAGGCAGGTCTTGTCAGACAAATCTGATTGATTTCTTTGACTGGGTTACCAGGGAGTTGGACCAAGAGAGAGCCCTAGATGTGGTGTATTTAGATTTCAGTAAAGCCTTTGACACCATTCCTCACAGGCGACCAATAAACAAACTGAGCACCCTAGGGATGGACGCTAAAGTTACTGCATGGGTCGGAAATTGGTTGAGTGGGAGGCGATAAAGGGTGCAGATAAATGGAGCTCACTCTGAGGAGAAGGAAGTTACCTGTGGTGTGTCCCAGGGATCTGTCCTTGGTCCGATTCTTTTTAACATCTTTGTTAGTGATATAGTGGAAGGGCTGTCGGGTAAAGTTTGCCTCTTTGCGGATGATACCAAAATCTGCAATAGAGTAGACACCCAGGAAGGTGTAGATAACATGAGGAGGGATCTAGCTAAGCTTTTAGAATGGTCTAGAATTTGGCAGCTGAGATTTAATGTTAAAAAATGCAAGGTGATACATTTAGGCTGCAGCAATCCAAGGGAGCGATATAGTATAGGGGGTGAAGTACTTTTATCCACTAAAGAAGAGCGTGACCTAGGTGTGATTGTGTCTGATGATCTTAAAGTAGCTAAACAGGTAGAAAAGGCGACAGCAAAAGCTAGACGGATGATTGGGTGCGTAGGGAGAGGAAGAGCAAGCAGAAGAAAGAAGGTTATAGTGCCTCTGGATAAGTCCTTGTTGTGACCTCATTTGGAGTATTGTGTGTAATTCTGGAGACTGCACCTTCAAAAGGATATAAACAGGCTGGAGTCAGTTCAGAGGGTGGCTACTAAAATGGTTAGTTGTCTTCATTATAAAGCATATGAGGAGAGACTTAAGGATCTTAATATGTACACCTTAGAGGAAAGGAGGGATACAGATGATATGACTGAGATGTTTAAATACCTCCGTGGCATAAATGCACAGGAGAGCCTCTTCCGATTGAAAGCAAGCTCTGCTATGAGGGGACATGGGATGAAGATGAAAGGGGATAGATTCAGGAGTGATATGCGGAAATATTTCTTTATGGAAAGAGTGGTGGATCCGTGAAATAGTCTCCCAGGGGAGGTGGTAGAGGTGAGGACAGTATCTGAATTCAAAGAAGCATGGGTGAAACACAGAGGATGTCTAAAGGAAAAAAAGGGACTGTTGTAGTGGTTGAAATGGAAGGACAGACTAGATAGGCTATGTGGTCTTTTTCTGTCATTATGTTTCTATTGTCGTGACCCTCGCCTGGGCCAAAGGTTTACAGGCATAGGGCTGCCAATGTTTGTCCTTAAATAAAGAGTTACTATCCTTGTCTCCAGCAGAGAACTCTGGGACTTGTAGTTGATTATTTTACTCAAAGACAAAGTAGTGCGAGACCGTTGGTTTTAAGGCAAAACAAGAATTTTATTTAGGTTCCCATAAGCACTAAGGTTCAACGCAGACATGAGGATTATTCTCCAAGTAAATAATAACAGGAAACATATGCAACTGGAACTGAAGAAACTGAAAGAACCTTTAAACATGTGCAGCTGTTTTCAGCAAAACCATTTCAGCAAGTAAATCACAGCTTCCTTTGTTCGTCCAGCACAGCTAAATTTCTTCATTTATCATGTGCTCCTTCAGTTATCAAACTCTAGGTTAAGCAAGGGTTCTTTACCTTAGAAGAAGTTCCTGGCATTCACATGGCTAGGTAAAACCCTGCTTCTCAAAAGCTTCTTCTGTTAACACTTTTTATCACCAACGTTCAAACTTCCTTCTTACACAAAGAACAGTCCATAGGAGACTCCTCAGTAACAGAATCCTGCCCAAAAGAGTCAATTTGCATTTCTTCCTGTGCTACGAAATGCTTGTCTGTCTGGGTTTTCATTAACTCCTTCAAGCTTACTGTTCTGTAGGAACTTCTGAATTTCCTTCCACAGCTGCTCTCCCTGGTATGGAATATTTGTACCTTGAGTATGGGGCTTCTTTCCCTGGATCAATTGCCTCAATGCTTCAATCGTGTTCAACTCTGGTTCTCTGCCCTCGGCTGGGTTCTGGTCACTTCCAGTTGTAACCGTATTCACCTACCTTCTGGCAGCTTGAATTCTCTGAGCTGGCTCACGGACACTCTGCACTGCAATCTGTTCCTCGTTGTCAGCAACTTTCCCAGCCACCCATCTGCTGGTTTCTGAATTAAGAGTACCTCTCTTACAAGGACTGTTTCCTCTGTTGCTGCTTCCTTTCTTGCTGGAGCCGTTCTCCAACTCGAAGTCAGACTTCCCACTTCTCCTTTTCCTTTCCTCTGAACAGGGCTTATAAAGCTGTTTCCTAACTAACACTCCCCTGTCTCTGCACAGGTGATTATCATTACCCTCCAAGCCTGCACTTACGTTAGAGCTTGGGTGTGGCTTGGTTTCAGCAACTACATACTTCTTTCCTTTGCCTGCAGTCTGAACCCTGTGAATACCTTGCCTGTCTCTCACCTTAAAGGCATATTCACTGTTTTCTTCTGTTTCCATCGGCTCAGCACAGCTCTCATCATCACACTATGTTAATATCCTTTCCTTGAGTCCTACTAGACCAGTCCAGACAAGTGGGCTATGTTCCCCTCCCAACACATATGAAGACAAACATTCCAGAGGCTTCTTATGACATCATCATGCCATTAACAGCCAGCACCACTGGAGGGTCAGGGGACACCTCAGTGTTTTCTTGGTGGAAGGAGGACAACCAGTGGGACACTGTGATACCTGGGTAAAAACTATATCGTAATGATAGAGCTGATCAAATTGGTGGAGGGGTTGCGCTCTGTTAGAGAGGGCAATTAGTCACAAAGGATTAAAGTTTTGCAGGAAACAAAATTCGCTGTAGAATCTCTATGGATTGAAATTCCATGTAAAAAGGGGAAGGCGAAGGCAGTGGGGTTGTACTATAGACTGTCTGGCTTGAATGAACAAATGGATGATGAAATGCTCAAATAAATCACGGAAGCTAACAAACGTTACAGCACAGTAATAATAATGGGTGATTTCAATTACCCCAATATTGACTGGGTTAGCGTCACGGCAGGACATGCTAGGGAGTTAAAGTTTCTAGATGAAATAAATGACTGCTTATTGGAGCAGCTGGTTCATGAACTGACTAGAGGGGAAGCCATTTTAGACTTAGTTATTAGTGGAACACCAGATCTGGTGCAAGAGATAAGGGTGTTGGGGCCATTTGGCAATAGTGATCATAGCATGATCGCGTTTGATTTAATTAATGGAAGAGGGATGGTAAGGAAATACACAGTACTACCTTTTAACTTTTAAAAGGGAGACTATGATAAAATGAGGAAAATAGTTAAGAAAAAACTAAAAGGAGCAGTTGCAAAGGTTAAAGACTTACATCAAGCTTGGGTGTTATTTAAAAATACTCTCTTGAAAGCTCAGAACAGCTGTATTCCACGCTTTAAGAAAAGTGGAAGGAAGTCCAAAAAGCTGCCAGCATTGCTTAAAGGTGAGGTCAGAGAGGCTGTTGCCAAAAAAGCATCTTTCAGGAAATGGGAAAAAAGAGCCAAATGACAAAAATGGGAAAAAGCACAAGCACTGGCAAGTTAAATGCAAGGCATTGATAAGACAGGTAAAGAGAGAATTTGAGAAGAAATTTGCCGTGGAAGCAAAAACGCATAATAAAGACTTTTTCAAGTACATTCATAGCAAAAAACATGTGAGAAAGTCAGTTGGACCATTAGATGATAGAGGGGTAAAAGGGGCAGTAAGAGGGGACATGGCAATAGCGGAGAGACTGAATGAATTCTTTGCTTCAGTCTTTACTGAGGAAGATATAGGGATGTTATCCATGACTGAAGTGGTATTTAAAGGTGATACTGCGGAATAATTGAAAGAAAATATCGATACACCGGGAAGATGTATTACAACTATTTGATAAACTGAAGAGTAGCAGATCACCTGGACAGGGTGGTATACATCCAAGGGTGTTGAAAGAACTGAAATATGAGATTGCAGATCTGCTATTAGTAATCTGCGAACTATCATTAAAATCATCTGTAATACCTGAAGAATGGAGGATTGCCAATGTAACGCCAGTTTTTAAAAAGGGTTCCAGGGGTGATCCGGGAAACTACAGACCAATGAGCCTGACGTCAGTACCGGGAAAAATGGTAGAAACCATCATAAAGAACAAAATTACTGAACATGTAAATAGTCATGGCTTTAGACAAGGAAGATCTTGTCTTACTAATCTGTTATGTTTTTTTGAAGGTGTGAATAAACAGGTAGACAAAGGTGAGTCGATTGATATAGTGTATCTGGACTTTCAGAAAGCCTTTGATAAGGTCTCTCATCAGAGACTTTTGGCAAAACTAAAAAGTCATGGGATAGGAGGCAGTGTACTATTGTGGATCAGGAACTGGTTAAAAGATAGAAAATAGAGGGTAGGGCTAAATAGCCAATTTTCCCAATGGAAAAAGGTGAATAGTGGTGTACCGCAGGGATCTGTGCTGGGTCCGCTGCTTTTTGACATATTCATAAATGACCTGGAAAAGGGAATAACGAGTGAGGTTATCAAATTTGCAGATGACACAAAGTTATTTAAAGTTGGATTGTGGAAAATTGCAAGAGGATCTTGATAAATTGGAAGACTGGGCATCCAAATGGCAGATAAAATTAATGTGACAAGTGCAAAGTTATGCACCTAGGAAAGAACAACCCAAACTATGGTTAAATGATGCAAAGTTCAACATTGGAAACCACCACCCAGGAAAAAGATTTAGGCTTCATCGTGGATAACATGTTAAAACCCTCTGCTCAGTGTGCAATGACGGCCAAGAGAGCAAATATAATGCTAGGTATCATAATGGAAAATAAAACAAAGGATATTATAATGCCTCTATATCGTTCCATGGTGCGATCGCACCTTGAATATTGTGTGCAATTCTGGTCGCTGTATCTTAAAAAGGATATAGCGCTGTGGAGAGGAACAAGATGGCGGACACGCGTTAGCTGTTGTCAGTTTGTATTTGCTTTCCTCTAATTTTTCTATAATTTACCTCTGACCAGATGCCTCGAAAGCGGATGGCTAAGCATTGGGAGCTTCCCAAGCGCACAACGTTGACGGTGTCTATGGGGCCAATCAATTCTTTCGTAAGGCCCGTTGGTGCTGTTTTACATCTGGAGCGGAGTTCGTTGGGGGCGATGGAGGCGGAAGGTGGCCTTTCAGGCCCCTTTGAACTGCAGGTCACTCTTAGCCCGGATGCCCGAAACCCGCCAGAGCAGCCTTCAGCGCCAGGTGTGGGGTCAGCAGAGGCTGAGTCTCAGAGAGTAGAGAGACTTGCTGCCGTTGCGTCGGCATTGCTGGGGTGCTTAGGAGAGGCGTCGCTCTGCTGAGCCTGCTGGCATGGCGTCTGTTCCAGCTGCTATTGTGGGAGCATACATCGGCTGAGGACGTGGTGACTGGATTGGGTGCTCATTTAAAGGTACCGATTCAATCTGTTCTTGTTCACCCTGTTACTGTGACATTGGACTCTTTATGGGAAGGCCTTAGGGTGTTGGAAACCTCCTTTACCTCCCAGTTTGCTGCTTTGTATGAGGTTTTTCCTTTTTAGGCTCAATCTGTTACCCAGCAGAAGCAGGAGTTGGCTGATATTTCTTCTAAAGTGGGGAAACTGCTAGGTACGTATGACCTAGATTGGCCACTGTTGGAAACAGGATACTGGGCTTGATGGACCTTGGTCTGACCCAGTATGGCATATCTTATGTTCTTATGTTAAGTTGGAAGTAAAACTTGAGGATTCTGCTACTAGACCAGGTACTGTTATGAAAGATTTATCTGCAATCCATGGGAAAATAGAGATGCTAGAGAATTCAGCCCGCAAGAGGAACCTGCGCTTGTTGAATTTTCCCCGTGTCCCCGTCACCTCGCTAAAGGATTTGTTCCATACTTATGCTACTTCCATTTTGAAAATCCCGGTGGAATCTGTCCCCCCTTTGGCTAGGGTTTTTTATTTGCCATCAGCTAAGCTAAGACCCATGGTGTTTCCTCACCTGCACATTCTCCTCCAATGGATTCACTCGATCTGACTGGGTTTTTGGGAACCACCGATCCTGGATATGTTCCAAGAGCAACCCTGCTTTTGACTGTTGCGTTTGATTCGGATTGTGACTTTCTTCTGAAGTTATATTTCAAAGCCAGGAATGAGTCATTTATGGGGGGGGGGGGGGGGGGGGTATAGTTAGGATGTTTCCTGATGTCTCTAAATCCACCCAGAAACGTTGATAGCAGTTTTTATTGCTTTGCCCCCAGGTTTTACAGCTCAGTGGGCTTTTTTTTCTTAGATATCCATGTAGATGTCTAGTTAAATATCAGGGCGTTAGTTATACTTTTTTTGAGCCTTCCCATCTAACCCAGTTCATAGTCGGTAGGAGTGCTCTTCCATTTAAGCAATGATTCGTGAATAATTATAAAGCACCATTATGTGTCTTATTTCCTAAAATGTTTCTTTGGATCTGTGTCTTGTTCGCCCCCTATGTTTGTGGGCTAGTGAATGTTATTTCTTTATTAATTGAATAGGATAAGGGACTTTCTCTTATGTTGTACGGGTGTCCCTTTTTTTTTTGTACATTCTTTACTGTAGCAATTGTGCATGTTGTGAATTATTTTGAAATTGCATAAATAAATAAATAAAAAAGGATACAGCGTTATTAGAAAAGGTACAGAGAAGAGCCACCAAAATGGTAAAGGGGATGGAAGGATACCCCTATGAAGAGAGGTTAAAAAGGTTAGGGCTCTTCAACCTGGAAAAGAGACGGCTGAGGGAAGATATGATAGAGGTCTATAAATTAATGAATGGAATGGAATGGGTAAACGTAGATCGATTGTTTACGTCATCAGAATATAAAAAGACTAGGGGACATGCAATGAAGCTACAGGGTAACCTATTTAAGATTAATAAGAGAAAATATTTTTTCACTCAAACATGTAATCAAACTCTGGAATTTGTTACCAGAGGATGTAGTAAAAGCTGTTAGTGTAGCTGGGTTTAAAAAAGGTTTGGACAAGTTCCTGGAGGAAAGGTCCATAAACCATTATTAAAAGGGACCCAGGATACCACTGCTTGACCCAATACAAGCATTGAGGAACCTGTGTCTTTTGGGGAGACTGCTAGGTACTTATGACCTAGATTGGCCACTGTTGGAAACAGGCTACTGGGCTTGATGGACCTTGGTCTGACCCAGTATGGCATATCTCATGTTCTCTATCTCCAGCAGAGTAAGGATTTGAGTGAGTCCAAACCTCATTGTCTCCAAGAAGATAGGTTCAAGGAGCCTGGGAGGCATACAGGTGTCTTCCTCTTTGGCATCTTTCCCATTTTCCTTGTTCCTGATAGTTTGAACCCTGTGACTCCCGTAGGCATCACCCTGGAAAGCCTACCTTCTTTTTCTCTTCTGGATTTTGGTCTCAGACCCAGCCCTTTGGTAGAGCTCGTCAACTCCAGGAATCTACTGCCGTCAAAAGTGCCAACTCCCATCTGACACAATGAGCCTCAGTGGGCACAGGCTGCACTTTTTCTACCAGAGGTAGGCCTGGGTCACTGAGAATTGCTGGGTGTTACACCCCATTCAGCTAATGTTCTGGAGTGCAGGGAGACTATCCTGAACACTTTTGTTATCTTGACATGTAGTTCTGTGACAAGAAGCAGCACCATTTGGGTCACACTGGAAAGATTGCTCAGTGTTTTTCCAGGTTCCCCTGATGAGCAGGGCAAGGTCTGGTGCTCCATCCACTATATGGTGCCAAAAGTAGGATGGCTCCTTTCAGCCAATTCAACCTCAAAAAGGGGTCATACCCACCTGTGATTGCTGCACTTCCATATGGAGACGCTACAGTCTGTGATCCCACTGGTGCAGCATGGAAAATTTCTGACATTTCTAGATATGGCTGAAAACTATATTCACATTTCCATCCATGAAAATCAACCATGCTTTTCACAATGCTTGGTTCTCATTTTCCAATTTGTTGCTCTTCCCTTTGGCCTTCCCAGTGCCCCAATGACATTCTCGAAGGTCATGGTGGTGAGGCACTAAGGAACCCGTGTTCACCCATATCTAGGCAACTGGTTCATTTGAGCTGGGTCATACTCAGAAGCATTTCAGGTATCAGTTTGTGTGGTACAGTTCCTGGAGAGTTGCAGCTGGGTGACCAACCATGGAACATCACTTGGAACCCTCCCAGTATAGCTGGAAGTGTGGTTCAACACTTGGGTAGGTAGAGTCTTCCTACCTGAGGAGAGAGTGGAAAAGCTATTATTTTGACTAGTAGCCGGCTTGAGCTCAGCTGACTCCCAGAGCTTGGGACTACCTGCAACTTCTTGGCAGCATTGATCAAATAGCACCTTGGGAAAATGAGGTCACCGCAGAGGTCTTTGCCATCTCAATGGTCTCCAAGCTCAGGACTGAGACCAGACTTCCTCTTCAGCCAGCAGTGGTGTCCAGTCTGTATTGGTGAAGGTAACCCCAGCAACCAAGGACAGGCATGCTTTTGGACAATCAAGCCTGGCTCCTCCTGTTGACAGATGCCAGTCTGTTTGGCTGGGAGCTCATTGTAGATATAATGGCTCAGGACCATTGCAGCAACTGGGAGTCAGCCTGGCCCATCAGCCACCTTGAAGCAAGAGTAATTTGGTTGGCCCTAGTCAAGGGCAGAGCAGTCTGGGTGTTCTTGCTATGGCAGTGGCATATGTCAACCAGCAAGAGGGCACAGAAAGACAGAGAGCTTCTGTTTGTGGCAGAGAACATCCTGGCTCGCACAGCACAGCACAGTACACTAATTGACAACATGGGCATTGTCTTCAGTTACCACTTTCTTGATCCCAGGGAGTGGGAACTGGGTCCATTAGTGTTTCAGAAGATTCTGTGCCATGGGGTGGGGGGGGGGGGGGGGTATCCCGCACTGGACTGAGTCACCATCTGATCCAGTACCAGATGAGACTATTTTTCAGTTGCCACAGGGAAGCAGGCTCCAAGTGCATCAGTGCCCTAGTTCAGTCCTGGCCAAAGCAATGCCTACTATATGCATGCCCTCTGTGGCCACTTGTCAGGTATGTGCTTTAGCGTACAGCACATCATCCAGGCTGGGTTGTCTTACTGGCACTAGACTGGTCCTGAAAGTTATGATTAAGGGACCTGATGCAACTCCTGCAGGAACCTCCTCTGTAAATTCCACCTGCCTAGGGGCTGTTATGTCAAGGGCCAGACTTTCTGGACACCTGGCCTTTTCATGCATTGGTGCTGTAAAGTCCCAGTAGGGTGGGGAATAGACATCCTTGTTTGCCTTTCTTCAGGATGGCCTGGACAAGGGCCTGTCCCTAAGGGTTCAGGTGGCAGCCTTATTTCAGGGGACCAGTGGCAGGACAGTCCATTGCCTTACATCCAGATGTCTCTCATTTCCTTCAGGAGGTATGGCACCAGTATCCTTCCCTGCATTGTTATTTCCTCATGGAATCTTGGCCTGGTGCTCCAAGTCCTGATGTCTGAACCCTTCCAGCAGGCCATTCTTTTTGGTCACAATCCACTCAGCCAGGTGTATCTCTGCACTGCAAGGACTCTTGTCATTCACAAAGGGAGCATGTATATTAAGCCCATCCCCTCCTTACCCAAGGTGCCACCTTCCTACCATCTGAATCAGATAGTCTGTCCTCTTTTCCTGGGAACCAGTGCCATGAGAATGTAAAGAACCCTCATCTGATGGATGTCAAGAGAATGCTTCTCAGGTATCTGAAGGTTAATATCGTTCACAAGTCAGACTATCTCGATGTGGCTACCTTGTCAAGGCTGGAGCACTGGATTGAGGTCATTGCCTTAGCATTGCTGTTGGTTCTGGAGCATGTGTTCACATTCTACTCAGGTGCAAGTATCCTTAAGGGCAGTGTGTCATTCAGTTGCCAACTCAGGCATGTTGGGTAGCAACATGGGCATCATTTTCCAGTTCTCGCATGCATTACCATTTGGTAAATGGTCACACTGCAGCCACAGCCCTTGGCTCATCTTGAAACTACTGAAAATAAGAAAAATACTAAATATAATAAAAAAATAACCCATAGTCAGCATCTGCTATCTTGTTGAAGGACGTGAAAAGATCACCAATTCCTCCCACCCCAAGCTTGCTGCTTCTTATTGCAGAAAGCAATACAAAAGGCAGGTAACACACATAAGCATTGCACAAGTAAGGCCATAGTTTATGGTCAGACACTTGTGTTGATACATCAGATATAAAATTTTGAAAAATTCTACTTTGAATAGTGCATGTTTTTGACAACCAGTAACTACCTATTCACACCATGGTGCATAGTTTGACAGCATACAATGCTACTGTTTTTGCCATTTGTTTAGTGAATATTAGGGAGAAAATTATATCGTAACTGCTAATTTTCTTTCCGTTAATGGCTCCAGTCCAGACACCCAGGTTCTGTCCCCTTCCAGCAGATGGAGGCTGAGCATGCTAGTTTTCAGTAACATCAAAAACTAAGGAGGCTATGCTCCATCCACCAAACCAGTATTCCAATGCCAAAAGTAGACATAAACAGGAGGCAAAGTCCCAAGAAAACTATAAACACTATGCTCTATTTCACAACCTTCATCCAAACAAATGTGGTGACTTGGCCTCTCAGGCTGCACTAAGGCCCCAGTTCAGCCCAGACCTGACACCTTAGTGCCCAGTAACCAACCTCTGACAACACCCACAGGAAATGACCAAAAAAAACCTACACTGATAACCTGAGCTGAGTTTGCCACACCAAAACAGAAAAAGCATAGTTACTCACCTGTAACAGGTGTGCTCCAGCAAAAGCAGGAATCAGTCCTCACAGATGGGTAACATCAGAACTAATCCCCAGCTTTCAAAGAAAGCCTTAGGGATTACTACCACATATGCATGGTCCCCTTCCCACCCAAGGCTGCCATCTTGCTCAGAGAACATAGCTAAAAGACAGCAAAATAAAATTAAAGATGGTACAGCTACAACTCAGAGGAGGGAGGGTCATGAGGATTGATTCCTGCTGGCACCAAAGAACACATGTTACAGGTGAATAACTACACTTTCTCCAGGAACACACAGGAAGTCAGTCCTCAGGTATGGGGCTACCAAGGACCCACAGCAAACACATTAGAGATATAGAGAGATCTCTATCTCGGCCACAGGGAAGTACCACAAGCAGAAGCAGCAGCAATCATGTCTATATAGACAGGCCAACATACTCCCTGAATCCAATGAAACCAGTAGCCTGACCACAGAAGGGTAGGAGTTGCCTAGACCCCAAAAAGATTAGAGCACAGCTTGGCCAAAAGCTCTGTCCCCCTCAGGACTCTGTCCAGGCAGTAATGAGCAACAAAAGTATGGACAGCAGATGCCTACCAGTAGGACCAAGCCCAGGTTAGCTATTAAGGTCGCCATAGCCCTGACCCAGCCTTCCAACAGAAGCCTCACCACCTCATAAGCAAGGGCAATACAGTCCACCACCCATATGGACAGTAAACGCTTGTCACCGCCACCCCCAGCTTACTAGCATCATAGGAAACAAAAAGCTGAGAGAGTTTAGTGGCCCTGAATGCATTGTATGTAGAAGGACAAGGCCCTCTTACAGTCTTTTTACCTGAGCCATTCCATCAGGGAGGGGCAGTGGTCTTCTTGGAGAGCCTATTCCTCATCATGAACTCTGTCTCCAGCTCTGCAGCCTTGTCGGTCATGGGTTTGCCAAAGAGGTTCTCCCCCTGGCAAGGGACATTGACCAATTTGTCCTGTACCCATTGGTCACAGTCAGACAACTGGAGGCAAGTACCCATGCCTGATATGGCTGCCCAGGCTACTGATTCAAAACCATCATAGGCCACCCAAGACAAATTTGGAGCACTCATGTACAGCTTTGGACAGGCCCGTGAAGTGCTGTAAAGGCTCCTCAGAGGGGACAGCTGAGTACCCAGTGAGTTCCTTCACCAGGTCCCTCAAGTACATACCCATGTACAGCTGGTAGGCCTGGAACTGGCAATTCAGCATCAAGTCCTGGTAGCACTTTCTGCCAAAGGCATCCAAGGTGCAGCACTCCCTGTCGGGGGGGACTATCAAGGAGTGAGTCTTCTGGCTCTTCAGCCAACACATGGCCAACTCCATCACCATGGAGTTGTGTAGCAGCTGTAACTCTTGAAAGCCAGGGCTCCAGTAGACTCGGTACATCGAGTAAAGCTGCTTGCTGACCACCACAGATGCCAGTGTCTCCCACATGCAGAAACATGAGCTGCTCCAGGATGGGAGGGATGGGCACTGTGAGCAATTCCCCAGGGGGGAGCTTTGTATTGGAGGATCTTGAGCTTGTCAGCCCAAGGATCCTTCTCAGACTTTGTGGGGAACACCAAAGCCTTGACAAAGTCCAAGAAGTCCATGTCCTCCGGTGGGAACCTTCGAGGTTCAGAGACCAGGGAATATCACGGTGCCAACAGATAGCCAGGGACTCCTCATCCTCTGTCTCCCAGTCAGAACACTCCAAGGCAGACTTGAGGGGGTGCTGTTTCTCAGGCCTCAAGGGGCCTAGCCCCATCGAACAGATCATCAAGCATGACCTTGGCTGAGGATCTACTCAGGCCCATATGGCCTCGAGGATCAGCTCAGCCTCCAGGGACAATCATCTTTGATGTCAAACACCCAGTGGTCAGGGCAGAGGAACCTGCTGTGGTGGACATTAGCACCCACTGCACTCCAGCCCAGATGGCTCCATAGCCTTTGGCACAGGCACCAGGGGACACAGGCCCAATACCAGCTCCCCTGGAGAGGAATCCTTGACAAGGACTATGTCTAGCTGGCAAGGCCACTCCACAGCTGGATCCTTCTGAGGGACCTTAGCCGGCCACTTCCTCTCAGACAGCTTGACCAGGCCCAGGTAGACCCTGTCTGTCTTCAAGGACTTTTTCCCCCTCCTCTTCAGTTCCCTCAAGGGAGACTCCCAAGGTGTTGAGGCCTTAGATGAGGTCCTGGCTCTCAGAGGCATCGGGGACTCAGAAAAAATTGTCATATGCTGCTACTGCTGGCAACTTCTCAAAGCCTTAGGAGACATCTTCTTGCAAAGGCCAGACCACTGGGTCATGGTCCGGACCAAGGCACAAGAGGCAGCAGTCGTGTGTGTCAGACATCTTAGTGCACCAATCACACTTTTTGAAATCGCTGGTCAACATAGGGGGAAAAAGAACCCCAGCAAGGTCAAAGACCCTTTGGGTGGCCAGCAGAGAAAAAGGCATGAAGACACCCAAAAAAAAAAAAAAAAAAAGGGAACAAAAATCAACTCTTTCCAGGGGAAAACAGATATGTCTGGTGGGCTCTGTGGAAAGAGGAGACTGAGCAAGATGCCACCCTTGGGCAGGAAGGGGACCATGTATGTGAAAGGGGGGGGGGGGAGATTTGCTCCATCAGCACCAAAGTCACCTATATATGAGGACTGATTTCCTGCTTGTTCCCAGAGAAAGGGCAGGTTCTGGACTAGACTGGGACAGCTAAAGGAAAGAAAATTAAACCTTGCTAATGTCCTCTTCCATAACATCCCTCCAGTCTAGATTCCTGGGCTGTAATCAAAACAGTACTTAGAGCAGGGTAGGATCAGCAAGCCATCTGCAAGACCCAAGTACCACACATCAGACCCACCCTATAGGTCAGAGCAAGAATGCCATGCAAACATACACAAGGTGTTGCACTGCAAATATCCATGGGCAGACCAAGACTGCACACTCCACCCAACACACCATCTGCTTCCTGGCCAAATTGGCATACAACCCCACCAGTGGGCTTACTGTAGAAGAAGGTAGGCCGAAGCTATTGCCTCTTCAACTATTGAGCTATCACTGCCTTAGAAGCCACTGCACCCATCTGAGGTCCTCTGACCAGGATGGAGACAATCTTTTGAAACCAAGCCATTTGGCACATATCCAAACAGAGCTGTCAATCCATCTCCTCAGGATGGATTGCTAAGGATGTCTGATTTATGTAGAACACTACCACAGGCCAAAAAACAAAAAATGGTACTGTCCACAACACAACCTTAACTTTGGACAAGACAAGGTAACACCTGCAACTCAGGAGGAATTACCTAAGAGCACAGGCTTGGGAACCAAGAGACTAGTGTTGCAATCCCACTAGTATTCCTTGTGGCCTGGGGCAAGTCACTTAAGAACCTGAGTTTTCTGAAGCACTGGAGGGTTAGTGTCTCTGGTAATGTACATTAAACAATGTTAACCACAGAAGGGAATGACAGTATAAAAAAAGCTATTAAAATAAATATCCAGCAGGCCAAACAAATTAAAAGGTTTTCCTGGTAGCTAAGTGATATCTTGAACTTGGTCTTAGCAGCCTTGACAGAGGCTATCTTTGGGAATGGCATCTGTTAAAGTCCCAGGCCAGCATCACAGAACTCAAGGGAGGGAGCACCTGCTTGATCACCCCGAGAACACACACCACCTTTAGATGAGACGTTAAAAGCACCCCTTACATGCAGCCCTCATAACAAGCAGCAACCGTTTGCACTCTAATGGAGTTCAGTGCTAAAGCCTCATCCATGTCATAAGAGCATAAGATATGCCATATTGGGTCAGACCAAGGTCCATCAAGCCCAGTATCCTGTTTCCAACAGTGGCCAATCTAGGTCATACGCACCTAGCAGTTTCCCCAAAAGAGACAGGTTCCGCAATGCTTGTACTGCGTCAAGCATTGATATCCTGGGTTCCTTCTTATTAATGGTTTATGGACCTTTCCTCCAGGAACTTGTCCAAACCTTTAAGCCCAGCTACACTAACAGCCTTTACTACATCCTCCAGTAACAAGATTCCAGAGTTTGATTACACATTGAGTGAAAAAATATTTTTAGTCTTAAATAGTTTACCCTGTAGCTTCATTGTATGTCCCCTAGTCTTTCTATATTCTGATAATGTAAAGAATCAATCTACATTTACCTGTTCCACACCGTTCATTAATTTATAGACTTCTATCATATCTCCCCTCAGCCATCTCTTTTCCAGGTTAAAGAGCCCTAACCTTTTTAACCTTTCCTCATACGAGTATCCTTCCATCCCCTTTACCATTTTGGTGGCTCTTCTCTGAACCTTTTCTAATATCGCTATATCCTTTTTAAGATACAGCGACCAGAATTGCACACAATATTCAAGGTGCAGTCTCACCATGGAACAATATGCAGGGGTTCTCAACCCTGTCCTCAGGACCCACCTAGCCAGTCAAGTTTTCAGGATAACCACAATGAATATGCATGGAGAGATTTGCATATAATGTAGGCAGTGTATGCAAATCTCTCCTACATATTCATTGTGGTTCACCTTTGTCCACAAGCAGCAGGGTCACCTTGTCCTCCAGAAGCACTTCCTGTGCACCTGCCCCCTCCCAACAATTTATGTATGCTACTGTGGTGGCAGCACTGTCTGATACCATAGCAGGGGCAGAAAAACCTGAAGTGCTAACATGGCTCTTATCTCCAGATGGAGCACTGGGCTGTCTCCTGTGACCACTATCCCTGCACCATTTGCAATAAATACCCCCTCCCCCCAACCTGAGACACTGGCATCTGTTGTCACCACCATCCAAGCTGGTGGTGGCAGAGGCATCACCTTTGCAAGGTTGGAGATGGTTAAGCACCAGGCTAGGTTGCTACAGACAAATGGGCAAAGAAGTTTCTGCACAAGAGAACATTTGAGACAACCAGCACAAGAGAGCAGCTCTCTGCAGAGACTTCATATGTGCTCTTGCCCATGGCAAGAAGTCCAGTGTCACTACCATGGATCCCAAGACCTGAAGGTAAGACCATGCTGACTGGGTATGCTTGTGCAAGAAACTGTATCCGATCCTGAATCTTTGCTATCCATTAGCCGGGGATGCAAATGAGCCATATTAAACAGATCCTCTAGGTACAGGAGATTGAGAGGGTGCAAGGTGAATTAATTATGTTCACCACCTAGCCAAGATCTTGTAGCACTGGCTGAGTGGCCTTCACACTCTCCTCATGCAATTTTGCTCAAAATCAGCCAGTTGTCTAGATAAGGATGTAACAGTATTTCCAACTGCTCAGGGCTATCATAACCACCACCATGATCTTCATAAAACATCCAGGGTCATCACAAGACTGAATGGAAGGGCCCGAAACTGCTAATGGCCCATGGGAATGGCAAATCTCAGATATCTGATGGTCTGGCTAGGTAGGAACATGCAAAGGCCTTAGTCAGGTTCAAGGCAGTCAAATACTCTCCCTGCCGCACAGCAATGGATGGAACAGCATCTCCATCCGAAACAGTGTGGTCCCTAAGACACCCAATTGACATGCTTCAAGTCTAGGATGGGCCAAAAGGACCCTTCCCTTCTTGGGAATCACAAAATATAGGAAAGTTGACTTTGAACCAAGTTGTCTACAGGGTCAAGTACTACCCCCTGCAACTGCAGCAGACAATTGAGCGTGTCCTTGACAGCATGTCTCACAAGGTACTTTGCAGGTGGAAGTGAGAAAGGCATCCCAGACAGGACGAGCAAAACTCCAACACATAACCCTCACAAATTGACCTCCAGAACACACTGAGCAGAGGTGATCCAGGACCAGGCAGGGCAAAATTGTCAGAGATGCCCCCCCCCCTCCCCGACTGGCACAGTCCCTGCTTGAGCCCCTCCACAATTCTGATTTCTTAGAGCTGGTGCCTGCTCTGAAGAAACCTTGGCAGAACCTCTGCCCCCTCAAAAAGAACTACCCCACGAGGGATACCTCCATCTCTGCTAAGTGGCAAAACATTGCTTTAAGAACACCAGAAATCCCAGGTTTGGCTCCTGGAAGACCATGTCAACTTGGAGTCTGGTTTGTCCTCTGGAAACTTGGCCAGCTTAGACGCAACTCCTTCATGGCTTTGCCAAAAAGGAGCTTGCCCCAAAATGGTAGCTTACTCAAGCAATACTTAGACATCCATCAACCAGCTATGCAGCAACAGCTGCCTTGAAGTCATGACTACTGATGTCATGCTCTTGGCAGAGGCCCTGAGCAAATCAGAACACATCCAACAGGTATGCTGCATTTGACCCCAGTTGTGCCACCTCAGGGAGAACCAGAACTTCTGCCTGTGTACCCACTGGGGTGTGATCACTGCATGCACACCCTGCAACATAAGCACTGCACACCGAGTCCTGCAAAACCAGGGTGTTGACCTCTAAGGCCTGCTTCAAAGACTCCAGCTTCTTGTCCTGTGTACCCTTTAAAGCTGGCCTGCTTTCTACTGAGATAGTGGTTTAGTCAAAGCCATCACCAAGGCATCCACTTTTGGCATCCTCAGGAGATTTTTTCAGGGGAGGCTACTGGATAAAGCCATTGCCTGACCACCAGGCAACCCTTGCCTCAGGCACTTCCCATTCTAAAAAAAAATAAAAAAAATCAATCTGATTCAGAGCTCTATGTACAGGGAAGGCTACTTCTGACACCTTAATACTATGCAAGAACAGATCTTCAGGGAGGTTCAGTAGTCTGAGGATCCAAAAGGCAGGTTCCGAGCTGCTGAGTGAGCAATCAGGGCTGAGAATCCCTCCTGACTGAACATACACAAATGTTAGGATCCTCCCTAGGGGGAAGCTGCTCCTCCTGTCCTACGCAGCATCTCCCCCCAGAAGGGTGGATGACTACCCCAAAGGGTCATCTGACCCCAGCAGATGTTCAGAGGCCTGGTCTTTGCTCACAGGCTCCAAACCGCCAAGGCACTGAGGAGCAGGGGGACCCCCCCCCCCCATAGGCTGTTTTTATAGCTTGGCCCCACAGACCTGGCCCCCTTAAGACACCCTCCCCAGGCCTTGCTTAATGCAATACCACCCCCCCCCCCCCCCTGCTTAATGCAATACTCATGGAGGAGCAACAGAATAAATTCAGGCAAAGAGTTGCTATTGCCCAGAGGCTCCACAATCCACCACCAGCTGCAGAAACCAAATCCTGCCATGCTATAGGCTCCAAAAAATGTCCAACTGAGGAAGACATGGCAGTGGGTCCTGCATCAGAGTAAGCACTGCACATACTTGAACCACCATTTCTGAAGGTCACAGAGCACCTACAGTTAGATAGCAAGCCCCCTAAGAAACTGTTGCCAGTTGCATGATCTTTAGCCTCTCAGGTCTGACAAAAGCCTGCAGCCAAGAGATGGCTGTACTTGCTGCCACAGGCACACACAGCTTTCAGACAGCATATTTTGCATGGGAAAACCCTGCAGAGGCCAATGTTCTTGCTTGCAAGCCACCAACAATCCAACATCCATCTGCTGGGAGGAAAAATACACTCACCACTGTGTTGAGAAATGAAGTGAAAGACACTAATGTGAGCTTTCATAGCAGAAGTGGCAGTGTCCCAAGTTATCCCAACACACTAAAGATGCTAGAAATATTGGGCAAAGCAAGCAAGAGCAGACCAAGGATCAGGCTCCCCCTGGTGTGCTTCAGCCAACTAAATGGCATTGGCATCCTCAGGTCAGGCCATTACACCACAGACCATTAACTAGCTCTACAGAACATAGGCCTTTGCAAGAGGAATACAAGGCTGCACTTGGGAATAAAATCTTTTCCCCCCGCCCCCAGCAGCTTTTTTTGCAAGCTACTAAACTTTCAGTGTAGCTCAGACTACACAGTTCACCCATCAGCTGGATATAGAGGATATTGGCTTGGATGGGGGAGCTCAGCCTCCTTATGCTGTATCACCACCCAAAGCTAGCATGCTCAGTTCTCCATCTGCTGGAAGGAGGACAGAATCCAGGAGTCTGGACTGAACTAGAGGCATGCTATGGCATGTATACATTAGAATGCTGTGTACTCAAGCTATGTAGAGGCTCATTGTTTACTTAAGCTTTTAAGACAAGATTGTCCTCGTTTGCATGCAGTTGTGTTTATAATTTGTACTTTTCCTAACATTTTTGCTTCAAGAATAGTGTGACTACAGTAAACTAGCAAATATTCCCTCTGTACATATTTTTATTTACATAATACAATATAGCATAAATGCTGAATAGCATGATACTGCAATACATAAATATGAACTCTGTACACATCTGCATATCTAGGTCAAACTAAAGTACATGAAAGTTTAAAGCAAAAAGCTGCTACTTTGGGAAATGAAAAAATTAGGACAAACACTGATTAAAACCTTAACATGGAGCCTTGTGTACATATCTAAATATTTACAGAATAGAACAGGCATTACCACACCACTACTCTAATTTGTACTTGTTTATATATAATCTGTGTATGTATATATATATATTTATAAAAAAAACAAAATAAAACAAGTTCCATACATCACAAGAAAACCTTCCATTATAACACAGAAGTGATTACCAGACAAGCATCAGTGAAGTATACTGCCTTTTCTAAGATTGTTTTGTACAATGTTATAGACAATGCAGCCCATGCAATACACCCAAGAACACTAGTCCTAGACCCAAGTACAATTAAATGCGATTTAAGAGGCACACCAAGAGTTGTTCTTGGTACCACTTCAGAAGTCAGCAGCCAGAGTTAGGTTTGCATGGAAAGCATACCTATGAAGGGACATTTAAACCTCAAAGAAAAATAAAAAATAAAGTGTGTGTTAACTTGTCTTATGAAATTTACAACAAAATCGTGCAAAATACTTTGATCCATCAGATGCATGTGTTACTTGATGAAAGCAGCTTGGCAGTCAAAAGTATCTTCACTTCTTGTTAAAGAAAAAACAAAACCAAACACACCCCACCCACAAGTTTTAGCTATGCAAGACTAGAGAAAGAGCCCCCTGGCAAAAATAAGTTTAACAGGAAGCAACATCCCCCTTCAAGATATGAATTTTTAGTTTAAAAACCTACAACTTTACCCCTCAAATGCAGCCAAAACCAGTATAACATCTGGCACAAGCAAAACAAGCATGGCTTAAATATGGCACAAACACAGGGGGGGGGGGGGGGGGGGGACCAGACATGAACTGCCTGCATAAAGCATTACTTCACATGAAGTTGCAACCTCAAAACTATTCTTCTGGTGTATTGTTACATACAGACACAGCAAAATAGAATACTGCTCAATTCCATTCTCAATGCACATGCAGACTATGCATCTTTTTGGCACATGTGAACCAGATGTTTTGACCAGTCTATGCATTCTTGTATATGGTGTAAAGACATTGCTATCCAACTGTAAATCTTGGGATGAGGCAAAGATTTGAAAGGGCTGTATCTATCCAATTCTGCCTGTGACAAACATCCTAAAAATGTCAAATAGAAGATGAAATACTAAATTAAAACCTGGAGAACATCAAAGGAAAATAGTCATGCATCCGCTCTTTAATGTTTCCTAAGATATTAAAATAAAAACAAAAAAAATTGTCTCTTTGCAAACAGTATTGTTATTCGTTTATATTCTCTGGATTTTTTCAGCCACCACAACTGGGTTCTCTTTCCTGATTTTTGCTGCAGCTTCTGTTTTGTAATCATACGGGCAGTTGTGCTTGTCAGAATAACGGTGAAGTCCACAAAACAAGTTCCCACAACGGCAGTCAAATCCTTAAGGAAAAAAAAGCACACCAGAAGTGTAAGCAAATGAGACTACCCTAAACCTATAGCACAAGACCAACTACATTTCTCAAATATATTTTTCTTTTGCTCAACTACCTAAATATGCAATAGAGCTGAATATGAAAGCAAGGGTAAAGTATACATTGTGACCTTTTCCTGTATAATGAAAATACCATTGCCAGAGGTGATGCCATACTTGCAAAATATCACATCAGCTTCTGGTAAAGAGCAAAGATGGAGACTAAATCTGTAGCTCTACAATTTTTTTCTTTTAAGGAGTAGAGTAGCAACCTATTGGTTAGAACACTGGCTTGGTAAGTAAGAGACCAGGGTTTGATTCCCACTAGCACTCTGTGGCCTTGAGTAAGTCACTTAACCCTCCATTGCCTCAGAAGAAAGGTCTGGCAGTCTTCTTCCAGGTCACACTTTCAAGACCACAGGAACCACTGGGTTGCCAGGAGTTAGCACCAACTTGCGCAAAATGCAATGTGTGCCTAAGTTCTTTTAAGGGGGTGGGGGGAGGGTAAGGGGGAAACCCCCCCACCAAAAAAACCCTGACCATTTCACAATCTGAAACTTGAAAGCAGTGCTCCCATAAGACTTGTTTTGCTTTTTAAAGTAAAAACAAAAAGTTTACTGTATTGCCCCTACCTGTAAGGCCTATTTTCTTCCTACACATGAAACATCTGTTCTTCTTTGGTTTGGGCAATTCTGTAACGTTTTCCTCATGCTGAGCGGAGGCAGGCTGGGAAACAGATGGGGTTGGTTGCGTAACAACTATTAAGAAAATAAAGCCCCAGTACAAAATCGTTATATGACTATCTGAAAGATATCACCACAGCATATTATGCAGCACTGACATCCTACATTTCAGTTCTGCCAAAAACGTTTAAAGACAGCATGCTTTAAGATCTAAGAACTCCAACATAAGCCCCTCCCGCTCTACAGCCCATGAAGCTGTGTATACTGCATGCATGCATAAACTGATATACTACAAGCCAAATGAGTGGGGAATGTACATAGAGCAAGGCTCATGGAATGCTTTCCAACCTTGCTGTTTTTATGTGCATACATGCACACATACATGCACTGGCAATGCAGATGCATCTGTATGCATGTTTTGTATTTTTTTTTAAACTTTCATGTATCTTTGAATATTTTTGTGGGTTGGTATGTCAAATTTGTATGAATGTGCATGTTTGTCACTGTGTTTATACATGCATGTGAATGCTTGGATGTATGTGTGGACATTTGTCTGTGTGAAATAGGAGTGAGGCAATACGTTTGATAGCAATTCTGTAACAGTTATGTTACTGTGGATCAAGTGTATAGTGCAACTGTTGGCGCCACTTTTCCTGAAGTATTATTGGGAAGAGATACCAGATCTTTCATATCGCCATATGCAAACTAAACCTATACAGAACATTAACTTCTCCCAGCTCACCCCCTTCAATTCTGCAAGTAGGACTGTAGTCCACCCTCCCCCCACCCTCACTGCCTTTCCATTGGCTGGATACTATCCAGTGTGTGTGTAGCTAGTTACATTGAAAATCAAAGCAGGGCCACACAGGGGGAGGTTTAGAAAAAACTGCAGATATATTCTAAATTCAAAAGTACTGAAATGTTTACATTAAGGTTTGACAGAAAGAATATAAAAAAATCCTCAGTAGAATCATGAAACAATTCCAGACAGTTTAATTCTAAACTTCCTGATTGCTAAACACATCTGACTGCACCTCTACACCCCCCCCCTCAACTTGACCTTAATATCTCTAGGATGCCAATAATGTCTGCCCTGCCCATGGCAACTGATATTGCCATGAGCAATGCAAGCTACTAAAAGCAGTCCAATTCAGTCAGCTTTCACAGTAGAAACAGCAAGGAAAGCAGTTACTTACCTGTAACAGGTGATCTCTGGGAACAGCAGGAATAAGTCTTCACATATGGGTATCGTCGGTATCGACGGAGCCTGCGCGGGAATGCTCCCCAGCGTCCAGTAAGAAAGCTTTTGGGAGCATCCCACAGCACCTGCATGCTGCCTTCCCGCCTTCCCCAACCGCCTCTCTCCAGTTCGAGTTTTAAAGCTGAGACAAAGAGAAAGGAAAGATAGAGAGATACAACTCCTAGGGGAGGTGGGTGGGTTGTGAAGACTTATTCCTGCTGTTCCCAAAGATCACCTGTTACAGGTAAGTAACTGCTATCTCCAGGAACAAGAAGGAATGAGTCTTCACATATGGGGGACTCCCTAGCTGCAGATGCCAGGGAGAAACCCCAGGTTGTGTGTCCTTGAAAAGGACTCTACCTCCCCCCATGGATCTCTGGCATCCGACCAGGGTAGGTGGGTAGGAGCTGATTAGGAATGGAACAGGTGTTTGAGAACAGCCTGACCAAAGGAGGCATCACGGCAGGAGTCCTTGTCCAAACAGTAACTGGCTGTGAAAGTATGAACCGAGGCCCAGGTGGCCGCTCGACAGATTTGGTCGATGGACAGAGTTTAGATGAGCCATTGAGGCTGCCATGGCTCTCACATTGTGAGCTGTGACATGGCCCTCCAGAGAAATGTTCCTACTCTGGTAGGCGAAAAATACACTGAGCAATCCAGTTGGACAGTGTTCTCTTAGAGACTGGAAGCCCATATGAGAAGGATCAAAAGCAACAAAGAGTTGAGAAGACTTTCTATGTTGCTGTGTTCTTTGTAAGTAAAAAGCGAGAGCTTTCTTACAATCCAAGGTATGAAGATTCCTCTGCATTTGATGCATGAGGTCCTGGAAAAAAGACAGGTAAATATACCTCTTGGTTCAGATGAAAAGGTGAGACCACTTTAGGCATAAAGTGTGGATTGGTCCCGAGGACTACCTTATGATGGAACCTTGTATAAGGAGGATTAGCCACCAAAGCTTGCAACTCACTGATGCGGCGTGCTGAGGTGACTGCAATGAGAAAAATAACTTTCCAAGAAAGGAATTTCAAGGTGGTGGTGGCTAAAGGTTCAAAGGGTGGCTTCATAAGCTGGCCAAGAACCAGGATTAAGTCCCATGCCACTGGAGGTGGTCTAATGGGAGGTTTAGTTAAAAGGCCTCTCATGAATCTTGCTATAAAAGAGGATGAGAGGAAAGAGGTTGTCCATTGAGAGGCTTGAGGGACGCTGCAATAGCACTCAAATGGACTCTTACTGAATTCGTTTTCAGACCTGCATGTGATAGATGCAGGAGATACTCTAGTAGAGAATTCAGAGGTATTGCAAGAGGGTTTAGACCTTTCCCTGAACACCAAATGGTAAATCTTTTCCATTTGAAAGCATAGGAGCGTCTAGTAGAAGGCCTTCTAGAGGCATGAACATCTGACTTGCTGAGAGAGATGAAAATCTTGAAGGTCTAGGCACTCAGCAACCAAGCCCTGAGATGGAGCGACTGGGGGTTTGGGTGCCACAAAGTTCCCTCTTCCTGGGACAGAAGGTCTGGTGCAGAGCCCAAGTCCAGGGAAGGAGCTTGAGAGAGATGCAGAAGTAGAGGGTACCACACTTGGCGTGGCCAAAGTGGTTCTATGAGGATCATGGTCCCTTGATCTCTCTGAAGCTTGAATAGTGTCTTGGGAATTAGGGGAATTGGTGGAAAGGCATAAAGGAAGTCTTGACCCCAGTGAAGGAGAAAGGCATCCTTGGCCTGAACTCCCTGACACGGAATTCTGGAACAGAACAGGGGAAGTTTGGCATTCCACAGACGTGCAAAGAGGTCTATGTCCGGGGTTCCCCAAATTCAAAAAATCCTGGCTACCTGGTCCATGTGGAGGGACCACTCGTGTGGAAGCAGAACTCGACTGAGTCTGTCCGCCCAAGAGTTTTGAACGCCTGGAAGAAATACTGCCAAAAGATGGATGTGATGCTCTCTGGCGAAGGCCCACAGTCGCAAAGCTTCGTTGCAAAGCGACAGAGCCAGTCCTGCCCTGCTTGTTTACATAGAACATGGCTACTTGGTTGTCCGTATGGATGAGGACTGTCCTGTTGCTGAGCAGGGAATGGAACACAGAGCTAAGAATATCGCTCTGAGTTCCAAGAGATTCATATGCAGAGAAGTCTCATGTGGAGACCAGATGCCCTGGGTGGAGAGATCTTGCAGATGAGCTCCCCAACCCATTGGAGAAGCATCTGTTGTCAGAGTTGCTTGGGGTAGCGACTGCTGAAAAGGGGACCCCAGCAACAGATTTGGAGGGGACTTCCACCACTGGAGAGACCAAAATAGATGACTGGAGTTTGCTATTTTGTCTGACAGGCAACCTGATGCCTGAGTCCATTGGGTAGACAAAGTCCATTGAGCTGCCCTCATGTGAAGGCGAGCATATGGAACCACATGCACGGTGGATGCCATGTGGCTTAATAGTTGTAACATCTCTCGAGCAGTTAAATGGGACTTTAACTGTATCTGGGAGGCTAACTGCACCAAGCGTAGGCAACGGGCCTGAGGAAGATAGGCCCTTGCAGTTGTGGTATCCAGCAAGGCAACCAATAAACTCCAGAGACTGAGTAGGGGTGAGATGGGATTTTGGGATGTTTATTACCAGTCCCAAATACTGAAGGACACGCATTGTGCAGGTTAGAGAAAGCTGGGCCTCTGACTGGGATGGAGCTCGAATGAGCCAGTCGTCCAGATATGGGAAAACGAATATTCCTAGAGTGCGTAGAAATGCAGCTACTACTGCCATGCATTTCGTGAACACCCTTGGTGCAGAGGTCAGACCGAAAGGAAGCACCCTGTATTGGTAGTGCTTTCCTTGAAAAAGGAACCGAAGGAACCTTCTGTGTGTTGGATGGATGAGGACATGGGTGTACGCATCCTTGAGATCTAGAGAACAAAGCCAGTCCTGACTCTGAAGGTATGGCAGCAGAGTACCGAGAGAAATCATCCTGAATTTCTCTTTGAATAGAAACGTGTTCAATTCTCTGAGATCTAATATGGGTCTGTAGCCCCCTGTTTTCTTTGGAATAAGAAAATAAGGGGAGTAGAACCCTGAGCCCTGTTGAAGAAGGGGTACTTCTTCTATTGCCCCGTGGGCAAGAAGGGTAGCAATCTCCTGACCCAGAAGGTTGAGGAGAGATGTTGGAGAATTGAACTGTCTCACCATGGTGTGGGGAGGAAGGTTTAAGAAATGAAGCTTGTACCCTTCCCTTACAATGGAGAGGGTCCATTGCTCTGCTGTAATTTGCTCCCATCTGGGAGCAAAGTAAGCCAACCTTCCTGGAATGGTGAGGGGCTCTGGTTCTTCCAGAGCCAGAAAGGCTAAGTTCTCTAGTTGCAAGTCAAAGGCCCTGAGGAGGATGAGGCTGCTGAGCTGTGGGAGGCCTGGCAGCCTTTGACTTGGCCTGTTTAGGTGGTTGCTGACGCTTTGCAGCAAAGACGACCTGCAGAAGATGCCTGCTGACCATAAGCAGGATAGTATCTTCCCTTTTTAGAAAAAGTTGTCTTTTTGAACAATCTTTTCTTAACAGGAGCAGAGGTAGACTTTGAAAGTCGATCCAAAGCAGAGTTCTCAGCATCCATCTGAGTGACCTTTGCTTTCCAATCCCTGCCAAAAAGGTTTTCACCTGTACAAGGAAGATTTCCCAGTTCATCTTGGACCCAAAGTTCCAAATCAGAGGCTTGTAACCAAGCAATTCTGCATGCACCTATGGCAATAGCCGAGGCTCTGCTTACACACTCAAAAGAGTCAAAGGCTGCACAGTTGGAAAATTTGGAAACATCTTGGGCATGTTTAAGCCAAGTGAGAAATTCCTGCCTTTTATCTTCTGAAATAAAAGGGGCTAAAGTCTTCAGATCTGTGACTTTTTAGAAACATCCCCATATAGAGACTATAGGAGTTGATTCTGGCAGCAAGCATATTAGCTTGGAAAACCCTTCGGCCAAAAGCATCAAGGGTCCTGCATTCACGTCCTGGGGGATTAGATAAGTGTCTTTGAACTCTTTAATTTTCCTCATGGCAGACTCTACCACAATAGAGTGGTGAGGAAGCTGAGACTTATGAAAGCCAGGACAAGGAGGGACACGGTAGATGGTGTCTAATCTACGAGAATGAGGAGAGGTGGTAAGAGGAGTCTCCCACATGCTCAACATGAGATCATAAAGAATCTCATGAATAGGTAAAGTAGCTGCCTCTTTAGGAGCCTTAGGATATTGCAAAATATCTAGTTGCTTGGCTCTAGGCTCTGACTCAGGGGCCACTGTAATGGAGGTCCCTAGCCACTTCCCTAATGAAGTACTGAAAAGACAAGTCTTCTGGAGGAGACATTCTTCGTTTTGGAGAATCAGACTCCTGAGGAAGAAGTACCGGTGCATCGACAGAAACCTCCGACTCAGAGTCTTCGGAGGAATCGAAGTATCGCCTGTCTGGATGCTCCTGTAAAGTCCGATACGCGTACCGAGTGGGATCGACATCGGGAGTAAGCGGTACTGGTTCGGTACCGATGGGCATCATAGGATAGGGTACCGTTGCAGTCGACACTGAAGCCGATGTCGATGCAATCGGTACCGGCACCAGGAACGATGCCAGTGCTGGAGTCGGTACCGGCAACAGAGACTGTTGCGGTACCGGAGGCGTCGAAGCCTGCATAAACGCCGTTAAGGTGCACTGCATGGACAGAATCTTTTGATCCATCAACGCCACCAGAGTCTGGATGTCGGTACCAGTGGAGGCCACCGGTACCCCAGAACACGGCAACAGGTGATCTGTCGAGGCCGAGCTATCGATGTCAACCTGTGACCCCATAGACAATGCTTTGGAAGCCGGAACTTCCTGCCGGGGTAATTTTGCCGGTGCGGAATCCTCGAGGACAAGCCCGGAGGCATCTCGATGCTTAGAGGGAGATTTGCCCTTCAAGGACCGGCTAGATTTATGTTTGGTTACCTGACATCCATGGGAGGAAGAAGCAGCCCTGGAAGATGTTGATGCCGAGGCTGCATCAGAGGGAAACAGGGTACTGAGCTTGGCTGCTCGGTTCTGCCAACCTCTTTTAGACATCATGGTACAGGACACAATCCGTGACGGAATGGTCAGGACCCAAACATTTTAGACACCAGTCATGGGTGTCGGTGACAGAAATAGTACCGCCACACTTTGTGCACTTTTTGAACCCAGAAGCGGGCTTCTCCATGAGGAGAAAATATGTTCAGGGCTAAGGCCCAAACAAAAATGCACAGTTGAAGAAATTTTTTTTTTTTTTTTTTAAAGAAAAGCAAAGACCGGCGGTACCGGTCTGATGTCGAAGGCAGACGCGAGACAGAAAAATAAAGAAAAAAATAAAGAATTCTTCTGCGGTGACAGGAACACGACCTGCTGGCTCTGCGGAAAAGAAGAACTGGAGAGAGGCGGTTGGGAAAGGCGGGAAGGCAGCGTGCAGGCGCTGTGGGATGCTCCCAAAAGCTTTCTTACTGGACACTGGGGAGCTTTCCCGCGCAGGCTCTGTCGGTACCGACGATACCATATGTGAAGACTCATTCCTGCTTGTTCCTGGAGATAATGAAATATACCGCATTTCACATAAACTTCTAAACACTAAGGAATTCTCTAATCCTTGTGTCTGGTTGCAGGGTATCAGGGCAGTTGCAAAATAGATATTTGGAATGGAAGCAGTTTGTAGAGTGGTGGGGGAATTTGAGTTTTATAGGTTCGGGCAGTGTACAGATTGGCGTAGCAGTAATAAAGTGGGTAATACTTGGGGTGGGGCAGTTGGTAGGGTGGTGGGACATTTGTGGGAGTTTGTTTGGAGTGGCAGCAGTTTGTGGCATGGTAATGTTGCAGTGTACAGCTTCTGGGAAGCGGGGCAGTTTGTAGGCTGGTGAGGCTTTATTTCATCAATCACCAAGGCCATAGCATCAGGGCGGTTTACAAAATCAAGGTGGCTGCAGGTATTGAAACACAAGAGAACTCCATCTTAAAAGCGCAACCCACTCACCAGGTTTTCAAAGGTTGCATTATGGCTTATAGGGCCTTCCAGATATTACAGCAAACAGAGACTGCAGGAACAGCAACACCAACTGTCCTACCCTAGACTCATGGCCAATGGGCATTGTTAAGTATTAGCCTGCCTGGCTCCTTTTACCACCCATCGCCTCAAACACTATTCGCCACTATTTCCTCCCCATCGCCTCTAAAAACTGATACCGTATGGCTATCGTAGTGGAGCAGCCTACGATTCACGTGCAGATACAATCACAAAAATATCCCTTGGACAGGCAGACCAACACCAGGGCTGCGACTTAATCTCCATGAGGGTAGTTTGTTGCAGCAAAACTTGGTAGGACTAGTTTTGGAGGATGGGGCTAATAGAGAACAGAGGGCATCTGAAAGGAGAACAATTCCCTAACTGCTGTTTCACTTTAAGTGTCATTGCTACAGAAGCTGTAACGTCTTCTCCCATAGAATCGCATTTTTTTTTTGGGGGGGGGGGGGGGGGGGGGGAGGAGGGTGATGTCTCTACCAGTGTTTCACATGTGAAGTTTCATTCCAGTCCATAAAATTTTAGTTATTTTGCCCCTAGACCTTTGACCTCTATCATAAAACTTTTGAACTTCCATTGTGTTGAAACGTTTTCCACATGGGTAAAGCTAGTCACAAGAGAGGGCAATGGCACCAAACTGCTTAGTAGCCAATATACTCTGGATTATTAACATAAGATAGACCAAAAAGGTCTGGCCCAGTATGGCCTGAACAGTAACCAATCCAGGTCAAGTACCTGTCAGTCATGTTCCCAAAAAGGTAGACAGATTCTATGCTGCTTATCCTAGGGGTAAGTAGATTTCTTCAGTCTACTTTAATGTTTTATGGACTTTACTTCCAGGAACTTGCCAAGAACAAACAGTCCTCTTGCTAGCAGAGAGAAAAACCTGGAAGTTTTCAGCACCACCACCACTGGTATTTGGATGGATGTAGCAAGGGGCATCCTTCATTAAGTTACATAAACCCCAGAATAGAACCACCACAAAAACACATCTTAATATCCTGAGGAAATCAACCCTGAAAGGAGGTAAAGGCAAAAGCCCACCAAAACAAACATTTTATTAGACAAAAGTCAGATACTTACTGGATTAGCAGTGAACTTCCACAGACAGGTCTTGGACTGGTCTAGCAGGATTCCAGAAAAAAAAAGTTACTTGATAAAATTTCCTGTTTTACATTTCAGCCTGCTAGACCAGTCCAGACAAATACCAAAAGCTACGACTTAGCCAGGCAGGTGGAAGACAGATACTTTAAAGAACTGAGCTGGAGGCCACATCCAACCTAGCCAACAGATCCCAAGTGATAATGTTCAAGTAACCACAGAAGAGGGGACCATCAGGGCCACTGGCCTGGACTCTGCCCAAGAAGTTTAAATTAGACTTACCTGCTAATTGCAGCTCCTGAAGGAACTCCAGTCTAGTCCTGGAAACTCTAGGGTTGTCATCCTCTTCCAGCAGCTTGGAGACTGATAGATGTCATTCTTTGATGACACTGGTATAAGGACACAGGCACCGGCTCCTCCCACTCAAGTAACCTATTGACAAAGTAGACTCACCAGAGCAACAATTAATTTAGAACAGACACTTAAATCTAGTGCCTACCAACTGTACAACTACCAAACCATAACCAAACAGAAATATAACGTCCCCCACAATGATATTTAGCTTGACTGTTAAGGGTCTCGCTTCCCTGCCAGGAATAGAAAAATTGTCTGGAGTCTATCAAACCCTTTAAGGCTCCCAACCTGCCCCCTGAACCCAAAGCTCCACAGTTCTCCATGTGCTCTTACCTGTAAAATCTGCGCTTCAGGCTCAAACTCTGAAATAATCGGGACGGGATCCGGGACTAGACTGGAGTTCCTTCAGAAACTGCAATTAGCAGGTAAGTCTAATTTAAACTTCCTTATCCCTCCAGTCTAATCCCGGAAACTCTAGGGATGTAACAAAGCAGTAAAAGAACTCAACGGGTGGGACCTGCTAGACCAGCCTGAAGCACCGCTGTACCAAAAACAGGCATCCCTACTCGCCTGAATATCCAGACGAGTGCTTCACAAAAGGAATTCAACGAAGACCACGTCGCGGCCTTACAAATTTCAGCCGCCAGCACAAAACTGTACTCCGCCCAGGAAGCCGCTAGCGCTCTTAAACCTTCTGGCACCGATTTTCCTTTTAGGAGGTATGCTGACCCTATTGCTTCTTTTATCCATCTAGCAATCGACGCTTTGACGCAGCTTCCCCTTTGTGAGGACCGAACAAGACAATCTGTCAGACTTTCTGAACTTCGCCGTCCGCCTGAGATCTCTTTTCAATGCCCTCCGGACATACAAAAGATGCAACTGCGGATTCGCAGAACCGTCTGATGCTGTACGGAACACCGGCAGCGAGACAACCTGATTCACATGAAAAGGAGGCAGGACTTTTGGCAAAAAAGGACGGTACCGGCCTTAAGACCACCTTCGACTCATGAAAGGCCAGGAACAGCTCCCTACAAGATAACGACTAACTCTGAAATTCGCCTCGCCGACACAATGGCCACTAAGAACACTACCTTCAGAGTAAGAGCCTTCAAGGTCGCTTTTGCCAAAGGCTCAAACGGCTGTGAACCCAAAGCTGTCAAAACCAACTGCAGATCCCACGTCGGAAATACTTGCCTGCACGGTGGTCTCAACACACCCACCGCTTTCAGAAATCTTTTAACATCTGGATGGGAACACAGCGCCTGCCCCTTGATCTTTCCACTATAACAGGAAAGCGCTGCTAACTGCACTTTCAAGGATGCTGCCGCTAATCCTTTTTGGAACCCATCCTGCAAAAACGCCAATACCTGCGGTGTACTGGCCCACAAGGCCTCAGTTCCTATCTATACACCAAGCTTCAAAAAACACACCACACGCGAACATACGTCAACGATGTAGACCTTCTGTGCGCCCTCAATGTCGCAATCACTTCCGCCGAATAGCCTTTAGCTCTTAACCTCGCCCTCTCAAGAGCCATGCTGTAAGCGAGAACTGAGCTACCTGAGGCATACACAACGGACCTTGTCTCATGAGATCCTGCCTGGCTGGTAGCCGCCACAGCTTCCCCACTACTAGCCTCCAGAGACCCGTGTACCAAGGCCTTCTCGGCCAATCCGGTGCTATCAGAATCACGCATCCTCTGACGTTCGATTCGCTGCACTACCCGGTCTATTAACACCCATGGCAGAAAGACAAAGAAGCTGATCTGTTGGCCACTCTTGGACGAGTGCATCCAGGCCTTCTGACATCCTCTCTGCGCCTGCTGAAAAACCGTCCCACTTTTGCTGAATTGAACGTCGCCATGAGATCCATAACGAGCATCCCCCATCGCCAAACTACCACCTCGTAAACCTCCGGATGAAGCGTCCACTCTCCCGGATCTACTCTCACCCGACTTAGAAAATCGACCGCTACATTGTCCACTCCTGTGACATGCGCTGCCAACAGCGCCTGAAGGTTTTGCTCGACCCAGTGAAACAACTGATCTGCCTCGGCCTCTAAGAGCACTGCCGGTGCCCCCTTGCCTGTTGATGTAAGCTACTGCCGTCGCATTGTCTGAAAACACTCTGATCGCTGCTCCCTTCAGATACCGCTGAAACTCCAGCAACGCCAATCCCACCGCTCGAAATTAGCGGAGTGCCCGGCCTCTTCTGCCCCAAATCTGCTGCCATGGACCCCGCTGCCGAGGCAGAAGAATCTCTAGGAGCACCGGCGAACGCCCTTTGAATAAGAGCTACAAAGTCTGGAGAAAAGATTGATGTCAAATCACCTGCCAAGGGGGCCTGAGCCCACGGGACCTCTGGAGCAGAGGAGGGACCCGGCACAGGCTCTACAGGGTCTGCGAGCGGAGACATCGGGCCCTGCGCCACTACCTCCCGGTCCTCCGCCAAATCTAAGCATTGGTGCTCCACTGCTGAAGCCTGGCTACAGGTCTTACAGATGCCTGCTTCTGACACTATAGACCTCTTCACTCCACAGAGCAAGCATAAGGTCTTTGCAGGCATCCTCTCTCCTAATGTGCCTCACTCAATGCTTAAAAATCCTTAAAAGCTTCCAAAAACAAACTTACCCCTGCAATCACACAGAACTACCAGAAATATTCAGCTGAGACCGCCCGTTGAGTTCTTTAAGGGCAGGACGTCTCAGACCCAATTTTTTTTTTTTTATATAAATGAAAGCAGGAAGGCACCCGACTTGAAATATACCAAAAATACTCAAAAACGAAGCTTCCTTAACTCAACTTCAAATTGTTTCCCCGAAGCCTCTACCGGCTTTTCCCGCCCAAAACAGGACGTGGCGGGAAACTGCTGCTTACTAGGGCCTGATTCCCAGACCAACAGCCACGAGTTCACCAGCCAAGGTAAATTAGAAATCGCAGCTTACCTTACCTCTAAGTCGATGAAACAGTCCAGGCTGCTCCACAACACTGTGCCCAATTTTGGGAGGCAAAAGTGCTGCGATCAAGAGCACAGCAGAGACTTGTGTGCTAGCTTTTTCCCCCGCTGCCGAACTCAACCAAGCACCTGCAGGCACCCCTTCTGCGTTGCGCTAGAGCCGGCAGGCAAACTTAATTTGGGCCCCCCTCCAGGCCTAACCCGGTCCTTAAATCTTCTTGCCCTCTGTCTCTCTGATAAGAGGGAGGAAGCATGGAAGAGAGGCCCTGTAGCCGCCAAAAATTAAAGTGGTACACCCCTTGAAAGAAAATAAAGTAAAAATAAAACTACAATGAACACAAATATGCCCAATTAGATTTAAATCAGCCCCACTGAACTAAAATAACTAACACTAAGTCCTTAATTGTTTCTCTTGGGAGCCAGAAACTCTGGCTCACATCCTCCAGCTGCTTGGAGACTGATATAACTGGAGTGGGAGGAGCCGGTGCCTGTGTCCTTATACCAGTGTCAAGGAACGACATCTATCAGTCTCCAAGCCGCTGGAAGAGGACGACAACCCTAGAGTTTCCGGGACTAGACTGGAGGGATAAGGAAGATGCCTTTATGCAAGCAGAGCGAGTATGCCAAACCACTAGATTGCTCTGCAGGATGAGCCCACAGGTGGAGACAGTCAGCCCCTAAACTACCACCCCAGGATGGTCTTGGAAGCTGCCTCGTTTATGTAGCTCCTCAAACAAAATGAGAGTGTCATTTGAAAGAAGAATTAGCCACTTTCAAAGAAACTGAGCAACATCTTACAATTTAGCATGTAGAATGCCGTGTTTAACATGGAGAATGCCAGAAGCTAAACAGCCCAGTTTGCATGAAAGATACTACAGTGGTGTGCAAAAGTCTGGAATCACTTGTGAGTTTTGCGTTTCTCGTACTTTCTAATGTTTTAAATGTGGCGTTAGCCCAGCATATTCATCTTTCTACCACGTTAAAAGGGATACATTTGGCTATTAGAGTTGACTTTTTTGCATTCCTTGCTTCCAATTTAAATACTTTACAGACACTGGGAGATAGCTACTGTGAATTGTGGATCCTGCGTCAAACTGGATCAAGATTATCCAATATGCACATTAGGGTGGTCCACTGCCATAGGGGAAAAAATAAAAGTAGGAATTTCTTTGCTCCCTGGCCTGATTCTGGTTCCATTTATGTAGAAAACAATGTGTGCAAAGTTTGAAGCCAATCAAATAATATTTAGGGGTGGCTCAAGGTCCCTATCAGGCCCCTGGATCCCCCCCAGGGTTCAGACCACTGGGTATTATCCGCTCATAGACGGGGGTATCATGCTTGCCAAGCACTCAATGTGGTCCAGATGCTAGTAAGGACTTTGACGATGTGGGGAACATCTTACGGTGTTGCGAGACAACACCCAGAAGGAACTGGAGTTGCTCTTCTTTTGTGGTGTGTCGGCCGTTGAACTCCTCAATGAGTTTGACCCCTCGCTCAGCCACATCGTTGATCACTGGAAGATTTTTTACTTTCTTCAGACCGTCTTTGAATGATGCATTCTCTTCCCAGTCTTCTGGGTCTGCATTAAGAAAATCACTGTTGATGTCGAGGTGTTTCAGGAAACAGATTGACTTGCGAGTTGCAAAAGATTCAAGGGGTGGAATCATGGAACTTTTCAATTCGACCTGCTTTGGGGGATCTTCGTCTTCCTCATCCTCATCGCTTTCATCTGATTCTGCCGGGATCATGGCCGACACTATGGCCCGCTTTGTCGGTGCTGAAACAGCTTCATCGAACAGTGACAGTGCCACAAGCTCCTCTGACACATACCACAGATGCTGTTGCAGTTTGTCTCTGGCCGCTCTTCCAACACGGTCATTGTGGTAAGAGTGTAGTTTCTTCAGCATCTCCAAATCTGTTCGAGGAGCAACTGCGGCATCAGGGGCAGAAAACCAGGCTTCCACATGAATCAGGATGGAGAAAATGCTCACATCACGAACACAGGACTCCTCCCGTTGGGTAAGATCTTTGAGTTGTCCTCGGAACATCCAAATCTTGAGACAGTACAAGACTTTTGCCATCCATCTGGCATGATGGAAAGCTCCGGGTTTCTTGAAATTGAAACTAGGAAGATTCCCTCCAAGGCAGACAATCGTTAACTCCAAGAATTCCAGGTAATCATCTCGGTGATTGCCCTGTGCCAACTTGGATTCCGCAAACTTCATGATGCGATCCCTGTCAGGTTGCAGCACCTCCAAGTCTTTTCCAGTTTGATAGTTGGACTTGTCAAGGGAGCCCCAATTCTTTTGGAACCGGCGAAAGAGTTGGACATCGGGACCCGATGAAGCTCCAGAGCATGTAGAGAATACTGCACCAAGAATTATTTCGTAAATGTGATGGCGGCATGCCAAATGAAGGACTGTGCGACGGAGTCTGTTCTAGAAGAATGCACGCTCCTGATCGACATCCCGTGTTCGATGCAGTTGTATCAAAGCAGAAGCCTGCAACCTTTTCATCCAAACACCATTCCTGTAACAGTTCATAAACTGCTGCAGCTTGATTCTCGCCCATTCCTGATGTCAGTTTTGGTACACCAAGAAGTTGTGTTTCTCCAGTGGAGACAGCCGTTATCAAAACTGGAAGGCGGTCAACGGATGTGGTTGAACAGAGGAGAGATGGCAATAACTTGCTATCCCAATGCACAATGCATGTTTTGCCTTCGGCTTTGAATGCGTTGTGCAGGTCCGTCCATTGTTGCTGACGGTGCTTTTCTCTATGGCGCTTGACGCTGGAATGGCTGATATTGAGCTCCCCAGGATAATGTCCCAGACTTCTGGCGGTTTCAGCTACCACAAACAGAGCATTGCGATCCGTTGTCCCTGTCCGATCCAGGGCTGCTGTAAGCTCTGGGGTCCAGACATTGTTAGGTCGATACTGCTTCGTTTGTGGAGTTGCTTTCTTCTGTCCGTTATCTGAATCCGCAGATGTCGACGAGTCTTCACCTGACTCTGCTGAGGAAGAAGATCCTTCCAGCTGAACTTGGCTTGTAGTTGCCTCGGCTTCGTCAACATGTTTGTCTGTGCCTTTTCAGTTCTCCTCGCTGTTGCGATCTTGCTTCCGTGTTGGCCAGTTTGTCCATCGCACACATTGAGCCGCGGTGCCCTGGTTCTCGTTGCGCTATTAAGAACTCTGTCTTCTTGAATATGGAATTAAAGACATTGCATTGGCATGCGCCACATCAAATAGGTTTTTCATTGCAACCTGGAATTTTTTCATTTGCCTCTTGTTTCCCTCCTCTCCCTTTGTTTTTCTTCAAAAGTTTCCACTGATTGAACAATTTCTTTACTTTTTCTTGAATTTTGTCATTTCTTTGAACAGGAAGCCTGGCCTTTTCCCAGTAAGCTTCTACTTCACTTGTTACAATAGATGCACTTTCACTAATGCCTTTGTTTAATGTCATATGGTGATGTAAAAATACACTTAACACTTGCTCCTTGCTGGGGAGCTTGGCCCCCAGAATTGTGGTGGACATTTCTTCAATGAGATAAAAACCACGTTTTTTCACCATCTGAAAAGAATAAAGATACAAAGATAATAGTACAATGTCTTTGCCACCTCTCAGAGATGAGATTAGTTCAAATATGACGCAATCAAATGTAATCAGCGTGGAACTGAGTGGATGATACAAGATGCAACATTTCGTCATCTGCTCCCAGGGGGAAGTCTCAAGACTTGAGCCACCTCTAAATATTATTTGATTGGCTTCAAACTTTGTACACAGTGTTTTCTACCTAAATGGAACCAGAATCAGGCTAGGGAGCAAAGGAATTCAGGAATTCATTTTTATGGACCACCCTAATGCACATGTTATTTCTGACCAATCAGGAGGCTGGTTTCATTAACCAATCACAATGCAGATATCTAGCCAACAGTGCAGCTATAAAAAAAATGCATGGAATTTTTGAATTTCATATGCTTTCTGGATCGACCATGAAGATGACTCGGACCCTGATATTGGAGCATGTTCATGTGTCCTTTATGAGCAAGGAAGGATTTTCAAGCCATCAGATAGCCAGGAGAGCTGGCTGCAGTCAGAGCGCTGTTAAGATTGTACAGAAGAAACGGGTTCAGTGGCAGACAAGCCTTGTTCAGGTCGTCCATATGCATCACCACCATGCCAGGACCGCACACTACGATGCATTTCACTGACTAATTGCAAGTTGACCTCTCCTCAGCTACTTCAAGAGTGGTCAGACAAGAGTGAGGTCAGTGTCAGCTCATCAACAGTTCGTCACTGGTGCCTGCAGTTTGGTCTCTGGGGCTGCAAAGCATGGAATAAGCCACCGACTGACATACAAAGGGGTAACCGGATCATGTGGGCGAGAAAGCACTCAATCTGGTCGATCGAAATGTGGGAAAAGGTGCTATTCAGCGATGAAAGCACCTTCTGCCTGTTTGGTAACCAGGCCCACACCTATGTGAGGAGATTTCCTGGAGAGGAGTTCAAGCCCGAGTGTCTCAACCTCACTGTGAAGCATCCTTTGAAGGTCATGGTCTGGGGGGCTGCATGGCTGCCAGTGGTGTTGGACGTCTTCACATCATCGATGGCATGGTCAACGGGGCCAAGTACATCACCATACTGCAAAAGTGCATGGTGCCATCAGCACACCAGCTGTTTCCTGGCCAGTTCCTGTTCCAAGATGACAATGCACCCTGCCATCACTCCAGACAGGTGATCAGCTGGAAGCAGCAGATCATCAAGTCAATGGATTGGCCTGCCCAGTCTCCAGACCTGAATCCAATCGAGAACTTGTGGTACAAGGTGGCCTTGGAAATATCCAAGAGGCAACCGACAAAGTGTAAGCTGAGTCACTCATTGCAGCTTGCAACAGTGTTGTCACCAACGATCACCTTGTTAGACTGGTTCATTCAATGCTGACAAGGTACAGTTAGGTGATCAAAAACAACGGGTGGCCCAAATACTGAGCCATCACTGACACATAAAAACGGCCTTTCAAGGCCACATACATTAATTTGAAGGAAACCTGGTGTGCGTCCATAATATTTTAAAGCACACTTACAATATATAGTTGGCCAACGATGTACATTATGCAATTTTCACAGAAAAAAAAAAAAACAGGACAACTATGGGGAACAAACTCAGAAAATAAGGGCCAAACCAATACTAAAAGTTGACCCTAATAGCCAAATCTATCACTATGAGATACACAGAAAAAGCCACTGGGAGGAAAAAGAAATTAAGATATAAGGTCACGAAGTTGAAGAAACGTCAAATTTACAAGTGATTCCAGACCTGCACACCACTACCTTTGGGTAAAAAGGAAGGTACTGGTTGAAGTGACATGGCCTCTGCCAAAAAGGCTCAAAGATGGGTTGTAAAAGGACAAGTACTGCACCTCAAAATGTGGAGACGAATGCCACCAAGATGGACTTCAAACATAGCTTGGCCCAAAAGCCCAAAAACTAAGATCCCAAGGCAGAACCATGTCGGGGGGGGGGGGGGGGGGGGGCAGCGGCAGCAGATGGGATCTCCTTGCTTGAGGGGCTCAGGACCCTGTAATTTAGTTCCCCCCCCCTCCAGGCTTGCTTTGCTTAAAGACAGGGAGAGAGAGACTTCAAGTAATACTTCCTGAATGTGAGAGCCAGGGGACCAAGCAGTAGTGCCCAGGCCACTGCATGGTGTGGTTGGAAGGGAGTGACTATGCATCTGCAGGGATGACCCAGTGGCTTTTTTCCCTCAGTGTTTAGCAGCAAGGTGCAGAAGCTTCTGGACTCAGCGCTGTGGTGGTTTTGTGCTGCATTTACAATCAAATGTATGTCAGCAGGAAAGCATGGCAGGAATGTGCTGGCCTCCTTGGCAAAGCTGGCTGCCAATGAACTGTGTTCAGACTCTTCCCCCCCCTCCCCCGGCAGGCAACATCATCATTTGAGACTGATTCTTTTTAGCAGTCCTCATTTGACCCATGATTCAATGAGTGTGGGGGGGGGGGGGGGAATCCCTATTGCTGGTTCCAGATGAGGTTGGGCTCAGAGTGGTCCCAGGGGTGCCAATGTTTATCACAAGGGGGGTTCTCATCTCTGGTCTTGTGCACTCTTTCCATTAGGCCAGTGTACAGCAAGACTTGGCTCCAGCACATAATGGGGATTGTTAAACCAGCCCCCAGTAGCCTCCCTAACCCCTGGCCTTCCAGGGTTGGTTTAAACAACCCCTCCCCCACAATTTTATTCCTTCCATCTTACTTCAAAAATGCCTAAAAATTCACAATCCAGATGAACCACAAATGCTAACCTTTCATCAACTGTTACATCATGCTTCCTTCCTTGCTATAACAAAAAATGTTAACCACCTCAATGGCAATGCCTTTGCTTTATAAAATGTTCATATCCTTGATAATTCCCCCTTTGTTCCTTCATTTCTATGGTTGCCAAGCATTCATGGGTCTTTGCCAGAAACGTTTGGTTAAATATCTAGGATTAAGAGTATCCATATTTGCATGCAACTCACCCCAACTAGCAGAAATAGTCCTATTTGCCATTTCCTCTTTAGGCTCACTCTGAACTACCCTCTTCAGACTTTAAAAAGGCAAAGATTCCAAATAAAATAGCACTATCCTAGTGTGCTGTACAAGTGTGTAATATAGCTAGCAGTTTCTATACATGGATATACAAATTTTTTTGAATTAAAAACGTTTGCATTCTTCACCTAGTCTTTTGTACCATATACAAGTATGACGCAAAGACTAACTTGTTCCACTGGGAATAAGATGCAGAGCAGCAGACTTCAGATCACCACAGCTGTAGTGGTTGGAATCTCAGATCATGATTAAAATGTTTGACTAGCATCCTGCTTTAGTTAAGTGCATTTCAGCTGATTGCTGACAACTACTGGACTGACAACTGCTGGTGTTGAGACAAATAGCTGGGTAGACTGATAGACCTAGTTTGATATGGGCATATTCAAAAGAGGTTTCCTTTCCTCTATTTGCGCTAGACCAGTCCAAAACAAGTGGGTCATGCTCCCCAGCCAGCAGCCAGAGGCAGACAAGGTGATATTTACCAGTTAATTTCCTTTCCTTGAGTCCTGCTAGACTAGTCCAGATAAATGGGTTGTGTTCCCCTACCAGGAAGTTGGAGACTAACAATGAAAACCACAAGTTTCAATGACCTCACTATCATGCCTCTTCGCTTCAGCCACCAGAGGTCCCTTCAGTATTTGCTCCAAAGCAAATGGAAGATACATACAAAGCCTTACACCACCTCAATTGTGAGCAACAATGAGCAATCAACAGTAGAGAACTATGTACAGAAATGTAAAAAGAGAAGGTTGTCAGAAGAAATCTGCAGAGCCAAGTATAAAAATCAGTGTATCCAAGGGTACTGCGGCAGCAGAACAGAAATCAGTTTCAGGGATGGGCCCTGGACTGGTCTAGCAGGGCTCAAGGAAAGGATTAACTGGCAAGTAAAATGTCATCTTCCATATCATCCTGCTAGACAAGTGGGATGTATCAAAGTTAGACCACCACTGGGCAGAGCGACGGCAGCTCTTAAAACCCTTGAGCTGAAGGCGCTCTCTGCCCATGCATGACTATCCAAGTGTTAATGCTTGACAAAGGTGGCTGGATGACACTGTCTGCAAAGGGCAGGGTAGAGCAGAGCTTAGTAGCCATGAGGATACTTGTGCAACCAGCTGATTCCAGGGGGTTTGTAAGCTCATGCTACTACAGCACGAGCTTACAAACCCCATGGAATCAGCTGGTTGCACAACAGATACGCCAGTTCTCCAAAGCTGACTTGGCTGCACTTGCATGGCCTAGCAAATAAAAGTTGTATTTACGAAGGGATATGTAACCTCCAGTTACTGAAGAATACCCTCCGGACATCTGCCAGGCAAAGATCCTTATCCTTTCCCCAATACTGCTCCTTTGGGAAAGATGGCAGTCAAACCACCTGGTTCATGTGAAAGGGAGAAAGCATCTTAGGCAAGGAAGGCACAGGTTGAATGGAAATAATGTCCTCCAAAAAAGGATAGATAAGGATCTCAGCAAGACAGCCTACAGCTTGGAAATCCATTGTGCAAAATAAACTGACTAAGACGAGAGTCTTGAGCACCAAATCCATTAAGGTAGCATGCTTCAATGGCTCAAAGGGGGCCCCATCAGAGTTCTGAGCACCAGAAAGATCCCAGACAGAAGTAGATGCAGATGCTGAGCCCCCTGGCATCCAGATTAAGACCAAGGACTTGCCTGCCACCGAAACATTGAAACAGGCCAGAGTTGCTACCTGAAATTGAGGGAGATAAGTGAAAAGCCCTCCTCTAGGCCATCCTGCAGAAAAGCCACCGAGGACACCTTGGCCACCTTAGGAGCCAACTGCCAGGCACTGTACCAACACTCAAAGACACCATACCCATATGAATGCTGGCTTACTAGAGCTCCTCCAGGCACCAAGTATAGATCACTGCTGGAGAGCAGGCCTCATGCACGAGCAGTCTCCTTTCAAGAGTCATGCCCTCCAGGACAATCTGTCCCTGCCACAATAGCCCAAGAGACAGCCAAACAGGCTGTGCCTGCAGAACATCAGGTCTCCAAATCACACTTCGCAGCCAATCCAGTGCTATCAGAACAATACTGTCTGGGTGGCACTCTATACATCGAATCACGTGCCCCACCAGGGCCAGAGGAAGCATGTACAGCAGCTGACGACTTGGTGTCAGTGCCCTGATCCAGCCTTGGCCCCTCTGACTCCAGCTCTGTATGGCAACTGAAGAAGCTGTAAACTTTGGCACTGGAGTAGGTTGTCAGATCCATTTTGGGGTGAACCCAGCGGTGCAAAATGCCACCTGACAACTCCCACTCTCCAGAATGCCGACTGGGCAGACAAGGCTTGATGTTCTTCACCCAGGCAACCAGGAGAGCCATCTCCAGAGCAACCCCGATACTCATCATGCCACCTTGCTGGCTGCCATAGGCATGGTGTCTAGCACCCAGTGATCCTTGGTAACCCAGGCCCATTCTTGAAAGAGAAGGCAAAGCCTGCCTCCAACTGGAAGAACCAGGGAATGGGGCCCCAAAACCTTCAGTGCACAGCCTGGGAAGGGTACTCTTCTGGAAGGGACCAAGTCCCTGGGCCCAAGTGCTCCACAAAAAAGATTTTCCAGATCAGTAATGATAGTCCTGAGACCCTGGGAATCTGGCCAGCACACTTTGTGGTCATGTGGAGGCTGATGAGAAAGGGGCACCAGCCCCTTGATCTGTCTTCTGGGAGGTGGTAAGATTGGTACTGATTTTTGGAGAAACTGGTGAAGGACCTAGGTGAGAAACAGCAGCTTTCCCTTAAAAGAAGATTGAGTCCACTGAGCTCTGGTGGATGTGTCTGCTGCCCAGTGCCAGAGCCAAATCCAATGCTGGCAACATCAGGGCACCATCCCTAGCCAAACATACCAGGTCATACATGGCAAGAGAAAGGAAGACTGTAGCAGACTCTAAAAGAGGGGTAGTATCAGGTGGAAGAGACTGAATCCACTGGAGCAGGGCTTGAGGCATCAAGATGGTACACACTGCCAGCTGTAGAATAGCTGCCACCATGGCAAACTGGCTCCTCAGCAAGAAATCCATTTTGCAGGTCACATCATTTAAGGCCACAATGGTGGTCCTTCTTGTAACCACCTTGACCTGCACATCCACCTTGGGAATGTCAAACCACTTGAGACACTCCACACTTAACCCTTTAGATAGGGAGTTAGTAGTGTTCCACTCCAACTGGATCATATCCTTGATCACCTACAGGAACGGGAAGACAGACGTGGATTTCCACATAGTTTGAAGAAGCAGGTGTACCTTCAGCTCCTCTACATTCATCTGTCAAGTTCAAGGTGGAGACGACCCTGGTAAATTCCAGCTACTCATTCCAGAATAGGTGGATCACGCCAGCCTCTGCATAACCTTCTGAAAGTAAGATCACTTCCTTATCCACATCAGAGCCCAGGTCTGGCCATCTGAATCATATTCAACATCTGATAGCTCCCAGCTGTTCCCAAATCTACAGGGGAGTAGCCCTTGTTAGGGATGCTTAGCCTAAAGCTAAGCAAACAGGGCTTCCATTCTCAGTCTATCTAGCATGAGATTGCATCCAGGGGACCCAGAGTCCTAAGAGTCTGAATTACAATGCCAGATGCAAAAAGAAAACTTCGACAATCCAGAGGAAAATCCACCATCTGCTGGAGATAAAGAAATACTGAAGGGACCTCTGGTGGCTAAGGCAAATAGAGGTATGAACGATGTCATTGAAACTTAGGCTTTTTATTGGTTGTTTGTCTCCAATCTGCTGATGGGGAGTAACCCACTTGTCTGGACTGGCCTAGCAGGACAATATGGAAAAACAGCTTTCAGTTATGGCATCACCTGTATGTGCGCTGGTGCACTGAAGCTTGCCAGTATCTGGGTAGAACCCAGGTAAAATTAAAAACCAACCACACCAGAAACACAACCCACCCACAACTCAGTAGCTGCCTTATGCAAAGTCAGGTTATTTCTTATACACATACAAACACTAAAAAAAGGCTAAAGGCTCCCCAACTTATAGGTGAAGTCTTCCCAGGGAAGTTCCTAGACTGGTCTTCCTGGAATCAAGGAAAGGAAATTAAACAGGAAAAAAATCTCACCACCCTGCTAGACCACTCCAGATAAGTGGAATATATTCAAGCAGTTAGGACTCTGGGTGGGAGAAAATGTTTTCAGCCCAGAAGGCAGTTTGAGTCCTGGTGAAAAACTACTCCCTCCAGCACTTTCCCCACACAAGTAGGATATCCCAATTACCTCAAATCCAGTAGGCAATCAAGAATTTGGCCATTGCCTGTCACTTCAAAACCACCATATCAGTAATCTCCAGATCTCTCTCAAAACACCCTCCTCACATCCAACACATAGCAAGGTGTGCCTGCAGACCATTCAAAGGTCGGCAAGATCACTACTCCATTAAGATGAGGACAGCATTTTAGGAGGAAAAAAAAGACAGTACTGAGACAGATGCCATTAAGATGACCATAAGAGGCACCCAAGGCCTGTAGCCAACAGCTGCAATAACCACTAGAAGACGAGTGTCAAATCCTTGAGAAAAGCCTTCCTGGAGGCTCAAGTGTGTGGGGGAGCTAGCCGTTCAGTACCCTCAAAGGCTGGAGGCTCCACTGTGGCACAACCAGACGTAAGGGTGGATAATCTCCTTTACCCCTTTAAAGAAGGCAGGATACATCTAAGTGTGTAACAAGGGGCACATCCTGAACTTTCCTCTTGGTAGTACCATGGGAACCATCTGAATCTTGAGTTCCAATCCAACTCCACTCAAAAAAAAAAAACCACCACAAAACTGGTCTATAAGAAGATCAAAAAGGCAATTGTCCTTCCTGGCTTCTGGAGCGTGAGATAAATGATAATTACACTTACCTGGTAATTGTAGTTCCTTTAGTGACGACAGTTCAGTCCTCTACCTCTGGGTTGTCAATCTCCTCCTGCAGCTAGGAGACTGGTATGTCAGAATGACGACATCACTGGATATAGCCTGCTGCACTCCCACTTGTATCCCAGTGTAAACTATAACAAAAGCAGACTCAAAGGAGCAACAAATAAGTAGCAAAACATGAAGACAACTGTATTATCAGTAAGTCACCCCTGACAACAATCCTTCTTACCTCCTGCCCTGCCAAGGAAAAGGGCAAACAGAAGAAATGAAGAAAGCCAGACTCACCTGTAACCCTCTTCTGTTCGGTACAAAGCGCGAAACCTGCGAGAAACATCCGGGCGGGAAGGAGGACTGAACTGTCGTCACTAAAGGAAGTACAATTACCAGGTAAGTGTAATTATCATTTCCTTAGCGTTCCTCCAGTTCAGTCCTCTACCTCTGGGAAGTACCAGAGCAGTAATCAATGGGAGGGACCCTTCCAGCTGGCAGACAAGACAGCTGAGCCGAAACGAGCATCCGAAGCCGCAGCCAGATCCAACCTGTAGTGTTTACTGAAGGTATGCAGGGACGACCAAGTCGCCGCCCTACAAATGTCCCCCGGGGGGACCAAACCATGTTCTGCCCAAGAGGACGCCTGCGCCCGGGTGGAATGCGCCCGCAGACCCGTAGGCACCACACGCCCCCGGAGCAAATAAGCGGATGCAATCGCTTCCTTAAGCCAGCGGGCAATAGATGCTTTAGCTGCCGCTTCGCCCTGACGAGTACCGCCGAAGAGCACAAACGTTCCGTCTTCCTGAACGATTCCGTTACCCGCAAATACTGACGCAAAGCCCTCTTCACGTCAAGCCGCCGAAGACCGCGATCCGCGGCATCGCCCCCCAAAGATCCTAAGACTGGCAAGGAAACAACCTGATTTAGATGAAAAGGAGACACCACCTTCGGCAGAAAGGACGGAACCGGACGCAAGACCACCTTCTCCCTAGAAAAAGGAAAGGAAGGGTTCACGGCACGACAATGCCTGCAGTTCGGAAACCCTCCGTGCGGAACAAATCGCCACCAAAAACACAGTTTTGAGCGTCAAATCTTTCACAGACGCCCGACGCAAAGGCTCAAAGGGGGACTCGGCCAGAGCCGTGAGCACAAGATTCAGATCCCACGGGGGAACGAACACTCTGTGTGCCGGCCGTACCCGAACGACCGCTTTCAGAAAACGACGCATGTCAGGATGAGTTCCCAACGAGCGGCCATTGACTTTGCCGCGAAAACATGACAAAGCTGCCAGTTGTACCCGTAAGGAGCCGGCAGCAAGCCCTTTGTCAAAACCGTCTTGTAGGAATTCCAAGATTGAAGGAATTGAAGCCGATCCCGGCCGAACCTGACGCTGGGAACACCAATCCTCAAAAATACGCCAGACCCGCACATACGCCAAGGACGTGGACTGCTTACGCACCCTCAGTAAGGTCGCCACCACCGCAGACGAGTAGCCCTTTTTCAAGAGTTTAGCCCTCTCAATGGCCAAACCGTAAGCGAGAACCGATCCACCCGAGGCATGAACAGGGGCCCTTGGAGCAACAGATCGGACCTGTCCAGGAAACGCCAAGGTTCCCCGTCCAACAGACGGATCATGTCCGCGTACCATGGACGCCTCGGCCAATCGGGAGCCACCAACAGGACCGGTCCCGCATGCGCCCCGATCTTCTGGACCACCCGGCCTATCAGAGCCCAGGGTGGGAAGACAGAGAAGGCCGGTCTCCGGCCACCGACGCAGCAAGGCGTCGATGCCCTTGGACATTCTTTCTCGCCGTCTGCTGAAGAATCGGCCGACTTTCGCCGACTGAAAGGTCGCCATGAGATCCATAATCGGAGTCCCCCAGCGCCTGACGATCTGACGGAAAACCGCGGGATGCAGTTCCCACTCCCCTGCATCCACGTGCACTCTGCTGAGGAAGTCCGCGGTGATATTGTCCTTGCCGGCTATGTGAGCTGCCGAAATCGCAGAGAGACGAAGCTCTACCCATGCGAATAGCAGGTCGGCCTCTGCCTCCATTGCGGCACTGCCGGTGCCACCCTGGCGATTGATGTAGGCCACCGTTGCCGAGTTGTCGGAGAGCACTCGCACGGCCTGGCCGCGCACCAAGGCCTCGAACGCCTGCAGGGCCCGAAACACCGCTCGAAGTTCCAAGCGATTGATCGCCCACGATGACTCCAGAGGGGTCCAAAGTCCTTGTGCAAACTGACTCTCGCAGTGGGCCCCCCAGGCCACCAGGCTGGCATCCGTCAGCAATGGCAGCCACTCTGGCTGATCCAACGGCAAGCCCCCTGCCAGAGACGAGGGGCGCAGCCACCACTGAAGGGACCGTCGAACCGGGCCCGGACAAGGGAGACGCTTGCTCAGCGAGTGCCTTTGATGCGACCAACGACGGAGCAGAGCCCTCTGGAGAGGTCGCATGTGAAACCGGGCCCAGGGCACCGCCTCCAGCGTCACCGCCATGGTGCCCAGCACTCAGAGATAATCCCAAGCCGAGGGAGCCGCTACCGACAGGAAGCGCCGCACTAGAGTCCGCAACCCCTCGGCTCGCTTGAACGGCAGGAACACTTGTCCCTTGCACGTATCGAACTGAACTCCCAGGTATTCGAGAACCTGGGTGGGCTGCAAACGGCTCTTGTCCGGGTTGATCACCCAACCCAGTTCCTGCAAGAACTGCACCACCCTGTCCGTCACCCGGAGACTTTCCTCCGCGGACTTGGCGCGAATCAACCAATCGTCGAGGTAAGGGTGCACCAGAATACCTTCTTTGCGCAACGCCGCCGCCACCACCACCATTATTTTGGTGAAGGTCCGAGGCGCCGTCGCCAGGCCGAATGGTAAGACCTGAAACTGGTAGTGACCCCAGGGGAGGGCAAACCGCAGAAAACGCTGGTGCACATCGCGAATGGGAATGTGCAAGTACGCCTCCGAAAGGTCTAGGGACGTCAAGAACTCCCCGCGTCGCACCGCTACGATGACTGACCGCAACGTTTCCATCCGAAAGTGCGGGACCTGCAAACAGCGGTTTACCCCCTTCAGATCGAGAATGGGACGCAATTGTCTGCCCTTTTTGGGCACCACGAAATAAATGGAATAGCGACCCAAGCCGTAATCGGCCTCGGGAACCTCCACGACTGCTCCCAAACGAAGGAGCCTGTCCAGGGTTTCGCGAACGGCTGCCGCCTTCGCAGGACCCCGACAAGGCGACATGACAAAGGCGTCCCGTACGGGCCGGGCCAACTCCAGCGCGTAACCGTGCTGAATGATTTCTAGCACCCACTGATCTGAGGTGATGAGGGTCCAGGTGGACAGAAACTCCCGAAGCCGACCGCAAATGGGAGGCTCCACCGCCGGGACCCGCCTCGCTTCATTGGGTCTTACGGGCAGAAGCCGCCGGGAGGGAGGAGAAGCCTCTACTCGCTCCCCGAAACCCCCGAAAGCTCTGACTCCGAGAGGGAAACCTCCCTCTCTGGAAACCCCCAGGCCGGGTAGAACGAAATCTTCTGAAGTCCCGAAACGGACCCCGAAGCCCCTGGGCAGACTTGGCCTGTTTGGGTTTGTCCTCGGGCAAACGGCCCGCTTTAGATTCACCTAGGTCCTTCACCAACTTCTCCAAATCCTCCCCAAACAGTAACCCCCCCTTAAAGGGAAGCTTACTGAGGCGGGATTTAGAAGGACCGTCCGCGGCCCAATTCCGCAGCCACAAGGAGCGACGGGCAGCTACCACAGAACCCGTGCTGTTGGCCAGCGCTCGAATTAAGTCATAATGCACATCCGCCAGGTAGGCTGCACCTGACTCCATCCGGTCGAGCTCTTTCACCTCCGAGGTCCACGTGCGGGGATTGGCGTAGCCTTTGGGCCCAGCGCAAGCACGCCTGGGCAACCTAGGCCCCGCAGATGGAGGCTTGAAGCGATAGGGAATCCGCCTCAAACACCTGCTTGAGCAGACCGTCAATCTTACGGTCCTGAGGATCCTTTAAGGCCGCACTTCCCTCCATGGGAATGGTGGTCTTTTTAGTAACAGCCGAAACCACGGCGTCTAATCGCGGTGCTCGGAAGCGGTCTTTAGCGGTTTCCACCAAAGGATATAACCGGCTCATAGCACGAATGCCCCGGAGCCCCGCCTCCGGTTTATCCCATTCGTCCTGAATCATCCGCTCGACTACTCGGTGCAGCGGAAACACCACCTGAGTCTGACGAACCGCTTGAATGACCGGGTCCTCTAAATCGTCCTCCACCGCTGCCGGCGGAGCCAAGTGTAACATCTGCAAGGTTTCCGAAATTAAGGCAGCCAACTCCTCTCTGCGGAACAGGCGACTAAGCTGGCTTGCTCTTCGGGCTCCGGGATCTCTCCTTCTTCCAGATCCTGTGAGCTCTCCTCAGGATCCCATTCCGGATCCGGGGTCTCCAGCCAGGAACTCTCCAGCGTATCAGCCAGCCGTGCCCGTTTCGACGCTGGCTGTTCCGTGACCGCCGCCCCTTCCGCTACCAACTGCGGAGGTTGAGATGCCGGCGAAGCCTGTCTCTTGCCCTGCTGATGCAGGCAAAAAGCTTGATGCAGAAGAAGGACAAACTCCGGACTGAAACCACTGATACCTGGCAGCTGAGGTTGCAAGGGTTCACCGGAGGGCCCTGGCAGCGACCCTAAATCGGGCTCTTGCTCAGAGAGCCGCGGTGAGGTAGCGCCCGCCCCTGCGGGCGCCGTCTGCACCTCCGGAGACTCCTGGGCGGCCATCTGCAGCTCCACCTCTGAAGAGAGAGCCGTGCAGCCCCTACACACCCCAGTGTCCGTGATCGTGCCCCTTCTGGAACCACACACCAGGCACAGAGGCCGGGAAGCCATCAGGAGACACCCAACACCCGTAAGGACTGATGCCCAGGTGGTATATTATAGTGGGCTTTGCTGTACAGGTTTGTCTCCTTTGTTTTTGTTTTTTTTTTTTAGATATTTTATTGAGCTGGGTTAGAAGGGTAGCTAGCCCCCAAGAAAAGGAAGACCCCGCAGCCCCCCTTCCACCCCGGGAACGCACAGGGCTGACAGAAGAGGCTGAAGAAATAACCAAATAAAATAGGCCTCCCAAAAGAAAAGAAACAAAGCAAATAAAGGAAATATAAAGAAACCCAAATAATTAAATCAAAAGCGCAGCAGTGCCCCGGTAGGAAAAAACGGGAACCGATGCTCGCACACGCGGCTGCAGCGCGGCACACAAAATGGCTGCCGCGACTGCAAGCCGTGCAGGAAAAAAAGGCGCCAAAACACAGCGGGCGTTCTTTGTCCCCTGAAACAGCGCGGGAGGGATGAAAAAAGCAGGCGGATGCCGGCGGAGCACTTACCGGTCCGGTCTGCCACCCCTCGATCGCTGCGGAGAGCGTCTGCAACCCCGGGCCCTGAAAACAAGCGAGGTCAGCCAACACCCGACCAGCCTCTCACAGAGGAATAGCAGTTCGGAGATACCGGCGTTTAAGAAGGGCTCACCTCCGTAAGGTCCGGGAGGTGAGACCTCTGGGCCAAGCAGGGGGAGGGAGGGAAACTCGAGCCTGAGCCAAAAACCCCCCTCCAGGAAGAAACCCCCAGAACTGACACAGGCAGGGATCAAGAAGGGTATCTTCCTCTTCACTGTTTTCTTTTCTTTTTTTTTTTTTTTTAAAGAGATACCGCCAAATAAATTTCAACCCACTTAACTATCCTAACAGAAAAAACTACATGCTCCTTATCCACTCCTCCATAGAGCCTCTCCCTAAGGCTCGTCAACACCTCCTGCTGCAAGGAGACTGGTTACACTGGGATACAAGTGGGAGTGCAGCAGGCTATATCCAGTGATGTCATCATTCTGACATACCAGTCTCCTAGCTGTAGGAGGAGATTGACAACCCAGAGGTAGAGGACTGAACTGGAGGAACGCTAAGGAAACCACTTCTCAAAAGGTCCTCCAAACCTTGGCTTAAGCCAAGTTCAGTCCAGTCCCTTCTGACTTAAAAGGAGAGCAATATATACTGCCCTGAATATCCTCAGAGCTTTTACCTCTCAAAGGCCAAGCTGTAAGCATGAAGGGAACGAGACCCTCTGACAGGGGTCTCAAACCCAAATTGCTTTGAGGGCCAAATGAGGACTTGTAAAGTAACCTGCGGGCCGCATAAAATGCAGGGCCTCATTTGCATAATGTTACCATACACTAACTTTTAGTAAACATGCCTCTTAATGAGTATGGATAAAGACTAAAAGATTTCTACATTACTATAATCCAGTGCCAACCGCCAGGCACATTAGGAACTACTATAAACACTGCCCATTTAGAACCCATAGCAAACCCGCCATATCCTAACAGCATACCAGGACTCACAAAGCACCATACTCTATCAAAAGGCAACACTGCAAATATGAAATCAATACATTTCAGAGAATACATGACCTACTGGGGAAAGTGGCAATGTCAAATAGGAATTACATAAACAGAATACCTCAGCTCAGTTACACATACAGAACATACACCATCACCAAACAAGGAATCACAAATTTAGAAACAGGAAGACAAACTGGGAACCCCAAAAGCCAAACTTGGAATGTACAACTGTAGAAATAAAACTATAAATTAATTTTCTCTTGTACTAAACAAAGCGCAGATGTTAATGATGCACATTTGCCAGAGCCGACATATTCCAGTTAATAAATTCAAGAGATTTTTCTACCTTTTTGTGCATTTTCAGTTGCAATTGCTCCAGCTACTTTCTTCTGGTTTCTTTGTGTTTTCTGCTAACTCTCCATTGTCTGCTGTCCATTTGTCCTTTCTTCTCTTCTAGTTCCCCCCCCCCCATTCTCTCTACATCTGCTTTAACATACTAATCTTTCTCCTTTTGCTCTTTCCCCATTCCTATTTCATGCACTCAAATTTTACCCCTCCATCCTCAATCCACACTTACTCTCCCAATACCCGGCCAATTGTAGATTTTTCTTCCCTCCCACATAAAAGATTGTTCCCCTCTCCATTTCACTCTCCCAGCCCCATCCCATTCTAATCCTCCCCCAACATCAGCTCTCTTCTAGTTACAGCCCCACCCAGCGTCTGCTCCCTTCTAGTCCCCTCATCAGCCCATTTCCAGTCCTAGCTCCCTCCCCTCACAGCCCATTTCCATTCCAAGCCCACCTACCCATCAGCTATTTGCAGTTCAAGCCCTCCCTTCTACTCAGCCCATTTCCAGTCTTAGTAACCCCCCATAGCCCATTACCAGTCCTAACCCACCCCCCCCCCATCAGCCCAGGTAAATTTAAAAAAAAAAATTTAAAAGGACCCCCCCCCCTGGCTTCTGCTGCTGCCACCGCTGCCGTGGCAGCAGCACAATCAACTGTCCTGCGGCCCCTTCCCGTCTGCCCGGCAGAGCCTCGTCAGCTCCATCAGCAGAGGGTTTTTCAAGCTACGAAGAGAGTATTTCCCTCTCGTGGCTCTGTTAAGTCTGCTGGGGCTGATCAGAAAAACTTTGCAGGAGGCCCTGAAAGCTGCTGCTGCTGATGTGGCTCTGCCGAGACTGCCAGGCAGATGGGAAGGGGCCGCGGGACAGTTGATTCTGCCAGGGTTTTTTTTAGATTCCTCTCCATCGCGGGCCACACAAAGTTCTCTCTGAGGCCCGCGGGCCAAGTGTTTGAGACCCCGGCTCTATGACAAGAGAGTCCCAGCTCATAATGCAATATAGAGGGAACTTCACCAACAGGCTCAAAGAATCAGTGCACCATAGCTTGTGTGGCTAGTCAGGTGCCACTAGAATGACGGAGCTTGGGCATGACCAAATACTGCATCCAACCTGGCTCATTAAGGACTGGGGGGAAAAAAAACGCATAAAAACCATACAGAAGCCAACCCCTGGGGTCATCATCTGCAGAGGAACATTAAATACTGCTACTTACAAGTCTTTCTTGCAGAAAAAAAATAAAATAAAAAAAATATGCCACCTTGGCATTCTCCTAGCTGACCATAAAGGAGAAACACTGGCATCAGTCAAGAGATGGTATCACCCAAACATAAGCAGCTTCCTTGCATATTGACAACTCATACTGTTGAACACTGACAGGACTACTAGATTGATCTCCACCAACAGTACAGCTCTGCCACCATGCTTGTTGGCATATGCCATGCATGGCCTTCTAACACTAAGTACCTCACCCTCCACTAGGGTCTGAAGCTTCATAAAGGCTAGGCAAAATTGCCCTGCCTGTTATCAACTAAGTGGCACCCTGAGTTGACTAGTCCCTGTATGAATTTTTCCTGGCATCTATGGTGACTAATCACCCAGTTTGGTGGCTCCAGAGGAATCTTTCAGCAGGAGAGTTTGTAGCCACCATACTAAATTCCTCCTTGATCTTCCTGGAAAGAAGACTTGGACTGCTTGAACTTTGAGCAAGAAAGTCAGTGAGCAAGTACATGTCTCTGCAGGAGGTGCATTAACACCATCGATGCCAGAAATCTAAGGTTATTTCTAAGCCCAGGGAGCTACCTGAGAGCAAAAACTCACTGAACAGTGACTGCAGCTTGCCGAAGGAAGTCTGCTTCACTAGGGCTGATTTGACAGTCGTATTCAAGACAGTCAGAGCCTCTCCACTTTCAGGAGTGTGAAAAACCACAGCAGGAGGAGAATAGCCCTCACATGTTATGCATCACCTCTCAAGATCCAGGCCACAGGCAAGAAGGGAGCTAGGTTGCCTAGTAGGACTAGCTCCCTCTGCTGATGGAAGGCAAATCAGATCTTCACAGATTCTCTGTGGCCAATGTGGTGCCACCAGAACTACTGAACCCTGAGGCACACAATGCCATGGAGTACCATACACTGCGAGAGGTCACAGAGAAACATACAGCAGAATCTGCCTTGGCAAAGGTTAAACCAGAGTGTCCATGTACTCCATATGCCTGCCTCTTTGTGGTGACTGAAGAATCTTTGCAGTTTGGCACTTGCCTGGGTCATCATAAGATCAGACTGTGCGATTCCATCCAGGTCAATCACTCTTCAGGGGTCAAAGCAGTGGTGGCCAATAGTCAGCTTCCACATTGTTCATTCCACAATATGCTGCGCTGAGGGGCTAGGAAATTCTTTGCCCAGGAAAACCAAGATGGGGAACTGCAGGACACCCCAGAAATCTTCCTGCCCTCTTGCCTGTTGACATACACTACAGCTATGATGCTGTGAGAAGATACAGATCAAGGTCTGAAGATGCAAGAAAGTCAAATGAATGGCCCTCACCTTGATAGGCCATGTTGCTTTGACTGTTCTAGAGATCAAAAAGCTGTTCACCCATTGCAACAGGCTACCCAGCTGAACACCTGGTGTCTGTTGATAGCCACTGGGGGTTTTGTCCAGGGAAGTCTGATCTCAAAGTCCCAAGAGCAAGAAAGCTAGATACAATATTTGCAGCAGCCTCACGTAAGCTCACACTGAACATAACATCTTGATCTTTGGGACCATCAAGTTGAGGAATTGGCAGTAATCCCAAACCTTGGTAGTGAGCTGTTTCTGAAAGGATGGTTAGTGGAGACAGCAGCTTCTGTACTCCTTTCTTGGGCAGTAAGACCCTGCCAGTGCTGGTGTCTATCCATGCCCCAAGGTACTCTAGCAATTGGGCAGGCTCTAGATTGCTGTTGCTGTAAGTTTACCTCCCAGTCCAGATTTCAGAAATTGCACAACTCAGGCTAGCACCCAATATGCTTCTGACAGCAAGCTGGCTCAGATCAGCCAGTTCAAATATGAACGACAAAATCCTTTTGGAGCTGTAGAGCAGTGGCCACGGCCACTATCACCATTATCTTGGTGAGTGTCTTACAAGTGACAGAGCGAACTGAACGTAGAACAGTGAACTGAAAGCGAGAGCAGAGAATGGTGGATAGGAATGTGGCAATAGGCGCTGGACAGATGTAGGGATGCAAGACATTCCCCATATCAAGCTGCCTGGATGACTGGCCTCAGTTCATGCACACAGCTGAGCACATACTTGAGATCTAGGACTGGCCAGAAGGATACATCTTAAGCACCACAAAATAAAAGGAGTAAAAGCCAGTATTCCATTTGGCAGACACTACTGCACAACAGCATGTAGGCTGAGCAGTCTTAGAATAGCTTGAATGGTGGTCGTCTTGGCTACAAACCTGTACAGACACATCTGGGAAGGGATCCCTGCATTCCAGCATGTTGAATGTCTAGCACCCATTCCTGTTAGAAAAGACAGTCTTGACACCTACAGGAGGCACTTTGGAATGGGCCCTAACCCATCATTGTGTCTGGCTGAAGACTTGCAAGCTGCCTCCCAGGGACCATGGGCCTCATGAAGGGACAGATTGTGAAAAAGCCAGGAGAAAGGAAAAGGCTTTCCTGGATGATACCAGGATTCCCAGAAGTATAGGAAGGATAAAGCGAGTAGATGGACCAGACCGCTTCCAAGACTTTGGACTTATTCTCCATAAGAAATTTGGATTCTCCCAACTCCTTGACCAGCATCAAGTCTTCTCCAAACATGAGCTTAAAAAGGAAGCTTTGATTGCTGGCATTGGCTTCAGCTTAGTCATGAGCCATGTCTGCTGCCCAAAGTCCCAGCTATGTGCCATTTTAAAACACTTTGGCCTTTAGGCAGATCAGATCATACATGGTATCCAACAAGGCAGCTTCTGCTTACTCAGCCATCAGCCCTCCACAAATCACTGTCTGGAAAGTTAGTGAGGAGGCAAAGAACTAGCTCTTCAGGATAGCCTGCTTGTGATCCAACCCAGGCAGAACCATACTACCTGCCACTGGGATGGTGGTGTGCTTGGTGAATGCTGTTACATGCCCCAAGGTGGACATGCAAACAGCCAGACATTGAAATCTCATGAAGAGCATAAAGCTTGCTCACGACTGACCCCTTACAATAGGGAGTTGGGTAGGTCCATTCTGTGCATACTCTTGAGAACCTCCAGGAAGGGAAACATACTGGAGGTTTCCAAACCCCCTGCAAGAGGGTGCACTTGTGGCATCTGCCTGTTGCTGGAAGATCAGACACACAGGGTAGAAGACACCTGATCAATGCTGCTAGCACTTCCTTCCAAAAAGGAAGGAGAGGAGGGAATTCTCTGTCATCTAGCACTGAAGGCTCACCATCACATGGAGTTTCCATCGGAACTAATCAGAGCTCAAGTCAGGATCCAAAGCACAGGAGAGACGACCGTTCCCAGAATCAAAATCTCTGCTGGGACTGATTCTGTGGTGCATCTCCTGCAGGACTTTGCCCACTCTGAAGTGGGAGCCTTCTCTGACAGAACACCAGGGCCCAGATGCCTCTAAGAAAGATGACGGCAGAAAAGACCACATGGCCTATCTAGTCTGCCCTTCCATATCAACTACAACAGCCCTCTTTTCCTTTAGAGATCGTCTGCATTTGTCTCATGCTGTTTTGAATTCAGATACTGTCCATGTCTCTATTGCATCCACTGGGAGACACTTCCACACATCCACCCCCCTTTCCATAAAGAAATTTGTCGATATTACTCCTTAGTCTATCCCTGTTTACCCTCATCCTGTCCTCTCGTAGCAGGCTCTCCTCTTGCCATGGAGGTATTTAAACGTCTCTATCCTATCTCTTCAAACATATAGATCTTAAGATATTTAAGCCTGTCCTCATGTTTTATAACAAGGACCAATAACCATTTTAATAGCCACCCTCTGCACCAACTCCATCCTGCAGCCTCTAGAATTTCATACTATACACTGAAGATTTAGAGGAACTATCACCTTTTTCTGCTGGCCTTTTCTCTTCCTATGAACCCAAGCATTCTACTGGCTTTCGCTGTCACCTTTTTACCTGTTTAGCCACCTTATCATCCAACTGTGATGTGACCACTTTGATAAGGATAAGGTGGTATACAAATCTGTCTAAATAATCAGAAACAATCATGCCTAGATCCTGCTCTTTTGAGGGCGGAAGTACTTTGCCTCTACACTATCACTCCCTTACATTTTTTGCAGCCCAAGTGCATAACCCTGCATTTTTTTTTAGCATTAGACCTCAGCTGCCAAATTGACCATTCTTCAGGCTTAACTAAATCCCTCATGTTATCTACTCCTTCTTGGGTGTCTACTCTATTGCAGGAGTTTGGTATCATCTGCAAAGAGGCAAACCTTACCCGACAGCCCTTCTGAAATATTGCTAACAGAGGTGAAAAAAAGAGAATTGGACCAAGGACAGATTCCTGCAGTACCCCCTTGGTAACCTCCTCAGAGTGCCATTTACCTGTACCCTTGGTCGCCTCCCACTCAACTAATTTCTAACCCAGCCAGTCACTTTAGGGCTCATCCCTAGGGTGCTGTTAGTTTATAAGTCACCTGTGTGAAACTGTCCAAGGATTTACTGAAATGTAAGTACACTGCATCTAGGACTCTCCCTCAGTCCAATTTCCTGGAAACCCATCAAAGAAATCAGATGTGACAATTCCTGTATCTGGTAAACCCATGTGCACTTGAGAAAACAGGCTAGATAATATTGCAGTTTTTCCAGGTCAGCATGCATTAAGAATGATAGCAATGCCCACTAGAAAATGTGTGGTACCAACATCTGAGTAGGTGTTTTCCAGGGAAGGGAATGTCTGCATATGACATGACATCAACTTTGACTGAAGTAAACAGCAAATGGGATTTTGAAGTCTGTGTATAGATAAAATGAGTATAACTACTAACCCTAAAGAGCGAGTGGCTCTCCATTCACCATGTGCTTAAAGAATCCTAGGTATGAGATAAACATAATAGAAGCCACTCTGAGGTGGATGGGTGCAACAGCTTTATTTAAAATAAATGGGCTGCTTCTTAGGCTACTGTGATGAATGAAATTGAGGAGGAAAAAAATCGCCAATGGAAACTTGTGATATCAAGTCATGGTCCCAAAATTTTATGAAGACTAGAGAAAGTCAAACAGATCTTTTATTGCATCTATGCAGGAGTCATGCCTACAGATTGAGATGACAACGTGCTAGGAGATACAATTTTGGGACACTTCTGTATTTCCTTACCAACTGACTATCTGCTGTGAGTAAGAGAAACAGATGTTTTGAAAGAGGCCATGAAGTAACTCAGGTATTGGCCCAGTCACTGTATAGAGAGCTGAGGCTCAGGAGTCCTGTCCTGTAAAAGTACACTGCTGAATCAGTATGTAGCTTCTCTGCATCAGTGCACATGGATGATTACACTGACTGAGGTCAGAATATGATAGCAAAGACTTTACCAACACAAGCAAGCATTGTGGCTTAACTGGGTGGGCTTGTGCTTATAGGACATATTTTACAAGATCCAGCAGAGAAGAATGCAATTATTCTGCCTTCACTTCAGGCCTATGAGTGTTCTGATGATTTCCTTCTGAGCTTCAGCACAAGGAGTTGACACTTGAGCAGTACCAGAACTCTGCTTATCTGCAAAGGGAGGTGGATGAAACGTCACTCACATGAAGCTGCCGAGTGGGCAGTCACCATCTGTGCAGAGAAAGCCTGTCTTTCTTCATGCCAGGCCAACAGCAGCCTCTTTTGCATCATAATGGTCTAAGACGGACAGGTCAGCTGTCATGGGCTTGTAGAGAAAACGGCAAGTCTAGCAGTCAGCAAAGTTATTTGAGCTAAAGCAAATAGAGTAGGCACCAAGCTTTTGATGCTTCTAACAATGCAGGCAGTGGTGGAAGTTGGCTGAATATGCCCACTGAGAGCCAGCATGGACCCTAAGGCAAAGGATCTCTCGGACCCTCTTATTATCAGCCTCCCAAAAGAAAAGTGATGTGACAGTGGGTCTTGCAGCAACCACACAAGCTCAGATTAGCTGTATCCCATGCCCTCTAATACTTTTGATGGAGAGGGTAGGATGCAGCCAGCCAGTCTAGAGCACCTGTGGGTGCTGCAAGAAAAGCCGAGGCTGGGCACTGAGACTCATGGGCCCATGGGTCACACTTCTTGCCCCTACCTGTCACATTATGGCATATTTAGGCCCAGGTCTTTTTTTGAAAAGTAAAAGCGAAACACCTCCCACGAACATCTCAGATGCTAAACCTCTTTTGTATCTATTCAGCAGAGCTGAATTTAGAAAGTGGAGAAGACTGCTGCACACAGGAGGGCCACACATGCAAGAACTTGAGCTGTTCCATCATGACCTGCAGTCAATCACATATGCACCCGACAAATCTATTTCACAGAACATCTTAGGCCTTAACATTTTATTTATTATATACAATACCTGGTTCTGTTTCTGTTTTTGGTGTTGCTATTTTCTCCTCTCTCGAGATGCTCATTTCTGTCATTTGCTGCGTTACAGGCAAGGCAGCTACATGAACATTTCTGCTTGTAATTAAAAATTAGACAAGTCAGTGATTTTACTTGAAACATGTCAAATTGAGACATTAGTGTTTATTTAGCATTAACATGCTACGAGAGGCATTTTAGGAAGGATGATGTCCAAGTGCAATCTGGGACATCTATGACAATGTCTGGGGAACAAAAGGGGGGGGGGAGGAGAACAGGCATGCCCATGACAGACCATTTCACAGACTTGCCTGATATGGACATCTGTGGGGGGAGGGGGCCACTATAGAGGTCCCAAGGATATTACAGAATCTGGACATTTAAGACTAGCCTAATGGTTAAAGTAGTGGACTATGACCAGGGAAGCCAGGGTTCAAATCCCACTACTGCTATCATTGTAAATGTGCCAAGTACAGGGGATGATAGAGACGATAGCACACTACAACTTCTGAATGTTTTGCAGCCACAAACTAGCACTTTCTAGATGGGTATTCTTGCCTAGAGCAGTCTAAACTTAAGATGCAACTCAAAACATCCAGGATGTTTGAGCAGGCAATGATGTCCAGGTTCCTGGAAATGCCCCAGCCATACCTCCAGAGCCACCTTCTAAGATGGCTCTGGATAAGTGTGCTTTGAACATCTCTATGCCTGTTATCAAAACATCCAAAAGCATGAATAGCTTCCAAAACACTTTCAATCTTCCATTTATACCTCTGGGAAGTCCTAAAAACTTCCATAACATGTCTAAAAAGGAAAGATGAAACTGGTGAAAAACTACATGCCAGTGCAATCGTATACATCAATGTTGCAAGGATGAAGGTTAAAGATCAAAATACAAACCTAGCAAGCTATATGGTTTCTATGCAGAAATGTTTTGAGTGTATAGTGTACACTTACGTCTTATGAGGGTGCAGCACAGATTATGCACAACAAAAAATGGGAAGTCACATCTTATCTCCAGGAACAAGAAGGAATGCAGTCTTCACACATGGGTGATGTCAGCACCGAGAGCTTGCACAGAATGCTCCCAGGCACCCAATAGGGAAGCCTTTGGGAACACTCCACTGTGCCTGCCTTACTGCCTTCTCAAACCCTCAGTTCTTATTTTTCCCCTCCAACAGCAGATAGTACAAATGCCGTTACTGCGGGAAAAAAAAAAAAGGGTGCGAAATACTGTGCTCTGCCTTTCCAGCGACACTGGTTCCGTCAGATTCGCACCAGCTCCAATAGAAATTCTTCTAGGACACAGGATCCTAGCCCCAATGCAAGGATGCACTTTGCCGCCTGTGGTTCTTTGCGTCATACATCACATTCACCTAAGAGCAATGTACCTCCCAGGCAAACTCCATGTCCTTGTGGATAGGCCAAGCCGTATCCTTCATCCACATGAGTGGACCTTACATCGAGATGAATGCTTGGATCTTCCGAACGTGGGTCACAGTTCAAGACTTCCATCCCTGCACCGACAGTCCCCAGAAGCCTTCCTTCTCAAAAGGGGACAGGGTCTGCTCTATGTATTTCCTCCCATCCCCTTGATGCTCGAAAGGCTGGCAAGGACTACATGATCCTCTTAGCCCCTTTTTGACCCCATCAACCATGGTTTCCTATGCTTCATTGCCTTATGCAGACTCAACCCCTCAGACTTATGTGTGCCCAAACCTCTACCAAGACCAAAAGAGAGACACTCCTCCAATCCCAATCTTCACTCCCTACGTCTCACAGCATGGCTGCTGAAGGGATAGTACTTGATAACCTTGACCTGCCACAGGTGGTCAGATATCCCACTTGCATCATGCAAGGATTCCATCAGGTGCTCTTATGCCTTCAAGTGGCAAAGGTTTGCCCTCTGGTGCTTCACAAAGGGCACTGACCCCTTTACTTGCCCGGTGGAGTCCCTTGTACAATATCCCCTCCACTTGTCAGGACTTAAGACTAACTCAGTGAGAGTTTCTGCATGCCATTGCAGCTTCTCACAAACCACTGTATGTTAGTAGCATGCTTCATGCAGGGTGTTGTACTGGACAAGCCCCCACTAAGCTGCCACTGGTGGCTTGGGACCTCACCGTGGTTCTCGCTCAACTTCTAAAGCTTCCTGTTGAGCCTTGTGCCACCACTTCACTGAAGTTATCTTGGAAGGTTCTCTTCCTCATCGCTGTCACATTAGCTCATCACATCCGCGAACTGCAGGCTCTGGTGGCAGATCCACCATGACAAGATGATTCCCTGTACCCATCAGCATTTTTTTCCTAAGGTAGTCTCTCCTCCCTTCTAAACCAGTCAGTAATCATACCGATTTTCTTTCCAAGACCATGTGTGTCTCAGGCTGAAGCAGTGCTACACACCTTAGACTGCAAGCAAGCACTAGCTTACTACTTGGATAGAACTAAAGTTCACAGAAAATCCTCTATTTGTTTCCTTTGATTCCAGTCACCTTGGGCTACCAGTAACCAAATTAATTCTATCCAGATGGAAAGTAGAGCACAAGCAGGACTCTCTGGAGGGTCACGTTATTGTTCGTGTGCTGCCTATGGCAACCTCCACAGCCAATCTCCATTGAGGAGATTTGTCAGGCAGGTACTTGGTCCTCCATTCATACTTTTGCTGCACATTATCTGGACAGGGACTCCCATCGGGATGTGGTCTTTGGCCAAGTTGTACTCCAGCACCTCTTTGGGACCTAAACTCAACTCCTACCCTCTGTCCCAGACGTTAAGTGACCAGATTCATTAGAGGTGATATAGCCTCCTAGAATCAAGTCCAAATGGGTCACATGTCCACACTTCAGTTCTAAGCTTTAGCGGCAGGCATCACATTGGCTTGGGGAGAGAACAGTCTGGTACCTGGGAGCTAGCGAGTCCCATATGTGACTGCATTCCTGCTTGTTCCTGGAGATAGCCTAATTACTCACCTGTAATGGAACAGTAGGAATCAGTCTTCACAACCCACCCTCCTCCCCTAGAAGTTGTAAGGTTGGTTTTTCTTCTCTTCCTCTCAACTACAAATTCAGCTGAGAAGGGGAGTTGAAAAGGCAGGCACAGTGGATTGCTCCCAAAGGCTCTTACTGAACACTGGGGAGCATTCCCACATGGGCTCTGTCTGTGCCGATGTCGCCCAAATGTGAAGACTCATGCCTGCTGTTCCCAGTGATCACCTGTTATAGGTGAACAACTACACTGTCAACTGCTAAAGCCTCACTAGTCTCAATTTCTACCATTTGGTGAAATGGACATTTGTCACATCTTACCTTGATTTGTCATTTGTGCTGCCAACAGCACCTTCACAGTTGTTTAAGCTAGCTTCTCTCTGCACTGATGAAGTATCTGAGGTAGGGCTGTTTGAACCACTGGCTGTTCCTATGCAGTAAGAAATTAAAAGCCATTTAGTATGTATTTTTCCACCTTTGTTTTATGAAAAAAATATGAACTGGCTAAAAGTGTTTACTGCCAATGGTGTTTAATGCCAATGAATGTGTATTTAAAGTGTTTCTCCCTGAATGCCCAAAAGACACGCCTGACAAAATGGTGCACAGTAACATTCTGTTGCATCTCTTCTGATAGCCACCTTATCACTGAAACAGGATTTCAACAGTTCTGGTCAGACCTTAAGACTCAATTTAGATGTTAGTGGAGGCAGAGTCCAGTGTGGAAGGTGGGGGGGGCCCCCACACCCATGGTCCCACAGAACAAGAACTACCCCACTTCTGGGTACTATAAAAAAAATTTTCATTTACAGTCACAATGACTAGAATGACTTCAATTTGTTGCCATCAACCCCAGTGGTGCTATTACAAATTTTAATTTTACATACTGGAGCAGTGTTGAACTGGTGCTAAAAGATCTGCATACTGAAGTCCTTGTAATAGGATAGGAGTCACCTGGATGAAGATACTTTCTCCTTAAATACCAGTCAAAACCTGGGGTTAGCTTTGGATTCCCACATTTCCCAGGTATGCACAGCCACATTAAAACAAACCAGTTTATACAAAGCTTCAGAGACTATACAATGTGTAATACCACAAGTGTCTGAATTCTACCCCATCACCCTAAATGTCTCCAAATTCCTTTTACCTCCCTTTAAAAGATCTTACAGTATTTACAAATGTAATGTGGTCCCCTAACAACCCCTGTCTTTTTAACATCTACCCTATTTAAATTGTATTGGAATCAATTTTATAATCACTTCCAAATATCTGGCTGGAAGAGCCATTTCCCCTATCATTTAGGATGAAAAGAGGACATTAGACCTTACCTGCTAATTGTCCGAGTACCTCCAGGCCAGTCTAGATACACATGGGTAGTCACTGCCCCCTCCAGCAATAGAGGATGGAGCTTGCCAGAACCCTGTCACCCTATAAGGGCTCCTCTTTCAGCTCCAGGATACAGTTGACTGACCAGACTCCAAGCAACTAAAGAACCCTCCTATACTTGGAGCAAGCACTCAGACATCGGGCAAGAAAAGGATATCTGAAAAGCTTCTACGTTAACCCCCCACGAACTATTACAGAGTAAGGGCAAGACCAGGCAACAGGGCTATCTTGCCATGACACCATGCCTGATAAGGACTATCCTATTTCGTAGTACTGTATTTATTCACTGAAGGTCTGAAGTCCATAACTGATTTCATACAAGCTGGACACAGACTGGCCACTACATCCTGCCTGCAACTGGGAAGGTACTGGACTAGCCCAGCCCGGGAGATACTCAAGGAAAGAATTAGCAGGTAAGGTCTAATTTCACCTCCAGGCTAGTCCAGATATGCATGGGATGTAAAAGCCATGCCTAAACATGGGAGGAATTCTGCAAGGCCAGCTCAAAGAATGGAAGCTCCAAAAAACACATCTGGTGGCCTGAACATCCAGACATTAGTGCCTAGAGAAGGAAAGGAGCAAAGACCATATCGCTGCTCTGCAAGTGTCCACTGGCAGCCACCAGATGGTACTCTGCCTGGGACAACCCCCTGTGCTCTGGTCGAATGGGCCCAAAGCACTACCAGGGGTTCCTCTCCACAGGCTGAATAAATGGAGGTGATGGCTTGCTTAACCCAAGGGGCAAAGGAGGACAACTCCTTTATGAGGGCCTCCTAACACAAACGATCCAATGTCCATAGAGATTGCCCAAGACCCTGCGCAAATCCAACCAATACAGCTGTTGGTCCCCCTGAGTCTCCCAGTACTTCAACAGTAGGAGGAAAAACAAAAAAGTTCAGAACTTCAGGCTCTCTCGTCAGGAAGAGCCATGTGGAACAAATTGCTACCAAAAAGGCAGTCTTTAAAGTGAGGTCCCTCAAGGATGCTCTCGCAAAAGGCTTGAATGAACCCCTGTCAGAACCTCCAGGACCAAAATTAGAGGTCCCAGGGTAGAACCGCACGACAGAAGATGAATGTACTTCACTGCTGCCAGAAAAAACAAAACAAAAAAAAAAAAAACAGACCACATCCAGGTGGCTCAGTGAGCGCCTCTGAATCTGCCCTCTGTAGCAAGAGCATCCCCACTTGAACCTTCAAGCTAAGATGTGGCAGAGAATAGGAAAGGAGGCAAAGACTACTAGAGGAGCACCAGTCCTCACGCACACTCACGTAGGTCACTGTGGTAGACCTCTTTCTGGACTTCAGCACTGCTCCAATCACTGAAGCTGAACAGCCTCTCTGCATCAGCTGGGTCCTCAAGTGTCAAGCCGTAAGCGAGAATTGATCTACCTGCAGCATCAATACAGGACCTTAGGAGAGCAGGTTCACCCTGTCGGGGACATGCCAAGGTCTGTCCACCAACAGCTGGGTCAGAGCTGCATACCACATCCTGTGGGGCCATTCTGGTGCAATGAAGATCACTAGTCCATTGTGTGCTGCAATCCATTGCAGAAGGTGCCTGATCAGTGCCCACAATTACAGAATCCTGTACATCAGTCATGCCTGAGCAAGAGCTGAGACCCTTGGACATGTTCCCTGTGCCTGCTTAAATAACGACCCCCCCCCCCCCCCCCACACAGATGCCTTAGTGTTTCCCCATTATGGCCGGCTCCCCCCAGTGTACTGTGATCTCATGGAACCCCCACTTGCTGGGATCTAGTCTGTATGAGAGAGTCCACCAGAATGTCATCCTTCCCATTAACATACACTGGTTGACAGCACCAGATTCTCCTCTGATCACCTCAAGGCTCGACTCTTGGCCAGTAAGGTCACACACTGCTCGTGCTCCCCTGCAGAAGAACATACACCATGGTCGCATTGCCCGAACAAACCCAGACTACCTTGTGAACTACCAGTGAACGGAAGGACCATAGAGCGAGGAAGACCACTCTGGGGTCCACCACCACTGGGTCACCTGTGACAGTGCACCTCCCAGCCAGCAAGGCTGACATCTATCATGACAAGGATCCACTGCAGTTGCTCCAGCAGCAGACCCACTGTAAGGTTGCAGTTGTAGCCACCAGTGCAGACTGCACCGCACATGTTCCGGACAAGGCAATTTCTGAAACAGTGGCCGATGCAGAGGTGATCAGCAGGAAAGTAGCATGTGTGCTAGTGTCCAAGGCACAAGGTCCAGTCCTGCCGCCATCAACACAAGGAGCTGCAGGTAGCTTTGGCAGCATGGTACTTTCTGCTTCAGAAACCACCTCACCTGCAACTGGAGCTCATGTACCCCATCCTGTGGCAGGGACATCACCCCTGCCTGTCTCTCAAACTGGGTACCCAGATAAATCAAATACTAGACCAGCTACAGTTGACACTTGCCCAGATCACCCAGCCCAGACGTCTCAAGAGGTCCACCACCTGATGGGTGGTGACTCCCCCCTTGACCTCCAGTTACCTGGATGAGGCAGCTGTCCAAACAGGGGTGAACCATAAATCCTTGTCTATAATGCTGCTGCCACCACCACAATCTTGTTAAAGGTATGCAGGGTAGTAGCCAAGTCAAAAGGCAGTGCCTTGAACTGAAAGTGCCCATCTGACACCACAACTGCAGGTATTGCTGATGTGGCCAGAATGACCAAGTGCAGGGTTCCCATCTGGAAGTGTAGAACACACAGTTGGCCATCCTCAAAATATGTCAAGGAGGAGCCTCTTTTTGGGCACCACAAAATAGATTTGCGTATCGACCGGATCTGCACTGGCTTTGGGGAACAGACACCACTGCCTCCAACTAGAGCTGAGTGCCTTTTCTTGCGCCCTGCAGGGTGAAAGTACAAAGGCTTCGGGCAGAGGAAAATTCCAGTGCATACCCCACCAAAATGATCTCCAGAATCCACTGGCTGGTTTTAATACTGGCCTAGATGGAGAAAAATTGTTGTAACCAACCTCCAATGGTGATGTCTATCTGGGATGGTTGGTTTTATTGAAGCTTCTTCGTTGGGGCCGGTGGGGCTAGTAAAAGCACTCCAACTGGATCCTCAGTAGCCCTAAAAGAGCTACCCCAGACTCGTGATATGGGGCAAAACAGATGGTGCAGAACTGCCTGAAATCCCTCAGCTGTCCCCACCGCATAGCTCCTTGCCTTCAGTCCATCCTCTGGAAGGCGACAGTCCCCCAGATCCTTTGACCAGCTTCTCCAAAGAGCAACTTACCCTAAAGTGAAGTTTGAGCCTGGATTTGGAGGCAGGATCTGCCAACCAATTGTGAAGCCACAAAAGACACCACCCCAAATTGGAGGCCATGGTCTTAGAGGAGACCCAGACCAAATTGCAAAAGGCATCTGCCATGAATGCCGCAGCTAACTCCAGCATGGCTCCCTCCGATGCAAATTGCCTCTCCAGGTCAGACAGAACCAATGAATAGAAGTTCTGGAGACGTACACCCCACAAATGGAGGCCCGCAGCATCAACATGCTGGTATCAAAGACTAATTTAAGGAGAGACTCCAGCTTACGATCCTGAAGGTCCTTCAGGGCCACACCCCTTTTCACCAGGATAGTGGTCTTTTTAGTGACCACAAAGACCAAGACGTCCACCTTAGGCATCTGGAGGAGCTTTGGCTCTTCTTGTGGGCTGGGGTACAAGCGAGCCATCACCCTGCCCTCAGTCGTCTCAGGAAATTTCCATTCCAATTCAATCCTTTTAATCACTCGATGGACTGGGAAACACCTGTGCCCCTTTTAAACACCCACAGCAATGGATCCTCCAGAGGCTCTTCCACTACTGCAGGCAGCAGTAGTATGTTCAGAGCCGTCAGCAACTGATCAATGAGAGCAGCAAACTCCTCTCTATGGAACACCCTGACAGTATTGGGATCCTCTCCCAAGGCAGTCTTGCCTTTACCTACTTCCAGTGCCCTTGGCTTGCCCCAGAGGTCTGAGGAACCTTCCCCCAACTGTGACAGCGGAGTTATGACCCAGCAAGGCCTCAGACTCCATTATGCTTTTTAAATGGGGTTGCTTCTCAAAGGGCCCCAGGGGCTATCAACTCCAGGACCTTACTCATCCCTGGAGAAGACTCCACTTGACAAGCAGCCTACTTCATCTTAGGGCAGCAAGCCTTATGTAGGGACAGGATAAAAATTGGTTGGAAAAAACCCTCCTGTTCCTTTAAAGATGCTGACCATTCAGCCACTGTCCAGAGTGCTAATTCCTTCCCCCCCCCCACCGTTTTCACCTTATATTTCCCATTTTTACTGGCCTTATGCAAGGACAGGGCTGCCTAAGTTAAGATGGCTGCAGTTCCTGCTAAAACTGTGGAAACCACTGCCTCTGAACAGCCCCCTGCTGTTGCTGCTGAATTCTCCTCTATCATCTCAGGGCTGGACTGCTCCAGTGATCTGCCCTGTCTAATGCAGAGCTTGGACCCTGTGCACAACACACAAGCCGACCAGATCGACCCAGCATGCACGACGGGCCAGTGACTGAGGGGAACCTAACAAACTGCCTTTCCCAATGATGGAAGAGTGTCAGGCAGCCAGCCAGTCCTCCACCGTTTTCACACTTAACTCTGGCTCCCCCCTCCCTGGTTGTACTGAAGGAGAGAGGGAATTTAGCAGCAGGTCTAAGACGACCCCTGTGCTGGGGGGGACGACCTGGGGCTCCCAGGTAGTTTACCCCTTTCAAAGCCTACTGCTGGCAGGCCCTGCCAGCCCTCACTCACCACAGTCCTAGTAGTAACTAAGCAGGCCCCAGCCTCAAACTGCAAACCTCTGGTCTGTTGCCGCAAGGCCAACACATCTCTGAATCCCTGTCCTATTTTCTTTTTAAACATAAGATATGCCATACTGGGTAAGACCAAGGTCCATCAAGCCCAGTATACCGTTTCCAACAGTGGCCAATCTAGGTCATACGTACCTAGCAGTTTCCCCAAGAGAGACAGGTTCCGCATTGCTTGTACTGGGTCAAGCATTGATATCCTGGGTCCCCTCTTAATAATGGTTTATGGACCTTTCCTCCAGGAATTTGTCCAAACCTTTTTTAAACCCAGCTACACTAACAGCCTTTACAACATTCTCTGGTAACAAATTCCAGGGTTTGATTACACGTTGAGTGAAGAAATATTCTTATTAGTTTTAAATAGTTTACCCTGTAGCTTCATTGCATGTCCTAGTCTTTGTATATTCTGATAACAAACCCACACTAAAGGAATAGTAACTCCAGGGGGGTCCACCACACAAGATCTTCACTCAGCTGCAAGGACAGATTGGATCCTGGAGCTGAAGGCAGAGCTCTTGTACTGGGACATCACAATTCTGTAATGCTTAGTCCTCAGCTGCTAGTAGGTAGTGACTACCCATGTGTATCTGGACTGGAGGTACGATTAGGAATGATTTTTTCCCCCATTTAACTTCTGTTGGAGAACTAAGACAACTAAAATTAGGTCTAAAAACTATCACCCCAGCCTCATGGGATTCCTTAGGAAATAAAAAGTATGTTTGAGAAACAGATTGATGGCTTCCAAAGGACTACTTTCGAAACACTTTCTACTGAAGTTCCCATCAGTTCAGTTGTGGCCTCTACATAGAATCACAAGACCAATAGCTTTCACTAGAATAGCTTACAAATACTGTGCAATAAGACATCACCCAAGACATTAAATTCTCAAGTCACATTAGCTCATCTAATATCTGCTAGATCATGATTAACTGAAAGGCACTCTAAGCATCTTGAGTATTGGGGGGGTTTTGGGGTGGTTTTATTTATATCACAATTTGTTCTATTCCCCCTCCACCCAACAGAATACTGGGGTATTGTTTCATGTTTAGAGAAAATCTAGTATTTTACCATACAAAGCTTTGGATGGGTAATAGAATATGACCAACATACACAAATTGAAGACCCGATGAACTAAATCTACTCTACTCTCCCCAGAGCAGACAGCCTTTATAAAAGAAAAAAGTATTAATAAATATCACAACACAAAGGAACCAGTGGTGAAGTTTGTCATGCAAATATGGCTCAGTGGCACAATTCAGTCTTCACATCTCTGCATATCAACTGTCTTTTCAAATAATACTTTGCCAGACAGTAACCCTGAGGCTCAACACACCAAGCATCAGGTCACTCTGGCGACTAAAATCAGACCTGGCATCTGGAACACCTGCAGCATGACCAGCACTGACTGACTTGTGTCTGTCCACAGGAGATAGGATCCTTGCAGGCACACAGCTTGCATCTGGATGACTGCAATGGCAGCCTGCCCATTCTCTCCTACCCATGGGAGATCAGATCCCAGTAGGCAGAACAGGCAGGGGGAAGCAGGCTGCCTATGGAATCCAATCCAGTCAGGGCCTTCAATAAAAAGAGTTGGATGGGATGGGGGGGGGGGGGCAGAAAGAATGGTGGGAGTACTGGGGGGAGACAGAAAGGTTAAAGGGATGAACGCATGGGGACAAGCAGGCACAATCCATTTATCTAAATGTGTATTCCACTCCCCCAAGAGGAAAACACAAATACACCATGCCACATACAGGCACCCCACCTCTATAGGAGAGATGTTTCCCCACCTGCAAATTACATACACATGGACAAATACAGGAACCTTACTTCTGCACCATACATACAGAATCTGCCTAGCTCTGCACACATACATGCACCACAGCCATGCATAATCCACACTCAGACTGTCACACCACCACTGCACCACACGCCCGCTTGCTATATGAAGCTATAGCTGTTTCTGGTCTCACAAGGCTTGAGAACATGAGACCAGTGTGAGAACCAGGAAGGGGGGGCACAAGCACTGGCTCCTAATCCACACAAAATTTGCCAAGGCCTGACTTACCCATTGGGCTGATTCTGCCACTATTCTGTTGCCTCTGAAGATGTTCTTTGTAGCAAACTGAGCACATTCCATTTGTCCTAGGATTGCCATAAAAACCACATCCTGTATTACAGAGCATAGGCCCCGGGGTCTGGTTTGTCTCCTGAGCCATATTGGTACTATAAATAAAACAGAGGGGGGGGGAGGAGAAAAACAAATACTACATTAGTGGCTGGCATATCACCAGAATCAATCACTGACCTTGTTTTCTACAACAGTCCTTGATATCTTTACTTGTTCTAGAAATGATGTCATTCCAACAGGCCACAGCCTGTGTATAAAACAGGAACACATTTTACTATTAATGCTTTAACACCCTCTTTACAGGCCTTAATATTGCTGAATGTTAAAATCCTTAGTGAGGTTCAGCAACAAAACCTATTGGTACCCTTCTTACAAACGATCGCTTTTCAAACATGAATGCCTGTACACTTCAGTTACCACTATTGTTGCTTTCTATTAAGACAGCCATAAACTGAAAAATGATCAAATTCATGCTTAAACTTAGCAACGAAAGCATCTATTCTCTATTACAAGATACACCTAAAACAGTGCTATTTTTTTGAAAACTGTTACATACAAGTAGCCTTAGTTGAAACAGCTAGATGAAGTTCAGTGCTGCCAAAATTCCCATCAACCCTCCTCCACACGAAAAGTCAAGCATAACCATTATTTTGGGACAGATTACCAGGGTCCCTACTGCATCAAAGCGGCAGCCAATGTTGATGTACAAAATCGTAAAAGTGCTTAGCTTGCAAAACTGAGGGAAAAGATTCTGTGAAAGTTTGATTGATCAGCTGAGCGGTAGGAACATATGGAGAAGTTTCAAAAACTAAATGAAATCACTTAAGTTAAATGTTTGAAATAAAGCCCTACAGGGACCACTCCAGTCTCAAATCTCTTGTTCCTTGGGATAGTAGGGCTTGCAAGTATCAAGGTGACATGCTGTGGGCTGTGGGGGGGGGGGGGGGAGGAGGGGGGGGCGGAGAAGGGAGAGAATTATTGCCCAGGATCCCTTAATACCAACTACAAAGCAGGTATCATGTCCCTCCAATTTTCAAGGTTTCCTTGCTCAAGATAAGTATACTTAAAATTGCACATACTAGTATGCTGGGGAAGCAATGAAGGTCTGAAGATGCCTTTGTTTAGTTATAACAAGTTCCTGGAGGAAAGATCCATAAATCATTAAAGAGGACCAAGGTAATCCACTACTTGCCTCAATACAAGCATTATGGAACCAGTGTGTCTTTTTGGGAAACTGCCAGGTACTTGTGACCTCAAATGGCCACTGTTGGAAACGGGATACTGTGCTTGATGGACCTTGGTCTGACCCAGAATGGCATTTCTTACAATTCTGAAGTCTTCATTTTTCAAAGCTTGGCAGAGAATGCCAACTGAATAATATTGCTCCACAACACACTTTCCACTTAAGGCAGTTTAGAGTTTCACAAGTAAATATGTTAAGATTATCAAGTATTTTATTGCCAATTTCCCCTGAACTAAACTTCGCCTGCTATAAAGTCCTCTAGGTTAGGGCTCCTTGGGTAGAGCCTGAGGCAGCCAATACTTTAAGAAAACATTTTGTGCATGACAAATAATTCACATTAAGTTGGCAATTTAACACCAGATTGAACTGCAGTAGTCAAGTTATATTTTGAATGTGGCTGTTCAGTTCCTGAGTCTACTTGCTATCCAAAGGGTGCCTATCCCAATAGGAGATCCCCACAAAGCCATGCCTCATGTCATGAAAAAGTATTTTTTTAAAAAATGCATACATGACCAAAAAAGAGCAAAGTTTAAGGTGAATTGTCCCCAGTTTACTTTGATACTAGATGAAATGAATGAGTGGCGTGATTGGCTCAATGTTTTAAGTATACTTGCTAATGATTTTACATTTTTGAGAAGAGACTAACCTGTCTTCACAGTACATGCCTACCAGAAAACACAAGTCCCTATATCAATGGCAGTGCTGAAAATGTTATTGACCTTTGCACAGGCAGAAGGAAGTATCACTCACTACATCAGTTCTCCTAAGAGCGGGGCACAGGCCTAATATTGCATGTTAGGCCTCTTTCGCCTGCTAATTTTAAAGATTCCATATTCAGCATATGTTTCATCTGGTGGAAATGTTGTTACTCATACACTACCAAAATATGAAAATTAGGATGACCTGCATTGAAAGCATACATTTGAGAATCTTGAAAAGTCTGCTGTGGCATGCAGCAGACCAATTGGACAAAGATAAGACAACCAGAAAACACACCCCTCAGTTTAAGTATTTACTATTCTATCCTATGATATTAAGCCATCTATAATATCACATGTGCATTTGCTTCTCAGAATCTTAGGTCACATGGTGGATACATAAGCTTCTGCCTGTCATAAGGCTGCAATGTGCCTGGTTTGAACCACAGCCTCAGACACACAAAACCTCATCAACAGGGATCTCTGAAATCAGCTTCTATTTATAACTCAGTCATTGCCAGCCACTAAAACCCCACAAGTAGAAAATACGATTTAAGGGTAAAAGCACCATATAATTTGGAGGGGGATCAGGAATCAACCTATAAAGCAACTAAACTTTAAACAAGTCTTCTTATAACAGGCCTGGCAGCTTAGCATTTAGGGACAGAACAGCTGAAGGTTGTGTAAGGCCAAAGATGAGGTGGCAGTTGTTAGAGGCTCCAGAAACAGACTCCCTGAAAAGCTTGGGGAGGGGGTTTATACAACGAAAATTACCACAAAAAGGCTACGTTTCTGAAGTCATTAACATGTGCTCTTGTTAAAGACTGTTTCAAGTTCAATGTAACTATTAGACTCCTTCAGAACAATAAAATCTGAACTGGTCAGACAAGTTAAACAAGTATGTTAATAACTGCTTTACACAGCCAGTCTCTCCAAAAATGGTCATCAGTATTGTAGACAGAATAAACTGCATGATTGTAGTTATTTCAGCATTTACCCAAAAGTCAATGCAGGGGTGAAGAAAGCTTGTCACAAGTGACTGGTTTAAGCTGCCCTATGTTATTTGTCCATAGTGTGGCAATGACAGAGCGACCTCTTGCCACCATCACCTTACTCAAAAAGTAAAAACAAACACGGCAAAAGACCCTACGAGGTGGGGGAGGGAGCTAAGGGCTGTTGACAAATCCTAAAATGGTAGGAGGACAAGCCAAAAGCGAATACAATTTGGGACGTAAAATGTGGCTCCAGTCCCAGCCTAACAAAAAAAACCCAAACAAAAACAGCAAGTACAGAACAAAGGTAGAGCTCAGGAAAACGCTGCAGTAATAAAAGAAAAGTAACACAACCCACGTCTATAATTAGCAGCACCATGCTGCTCAGGCAAGCAGAAACCGGCCGGCTGCAGTCTTCGGCTATAGGCCTCCAAATCCACCAAGTCACGCCAGGAAGGGGCCTCGACGCTCATTCCTTGTACACCCTACACACCCCCGGAAACAGCAGAACCTTGAGGCAACAACCTACGGGAACAGCAGTAGTAGCGGGAACAGATGACACGCCGCCACCTCAGCCAGGAGCTCTTTGTTCTCGCCAGCCCTCCTCCCCCACTGCATTCACTTCCTGTTTAGCTAAAGAATCAACGAAGTAGCCATTGGCAAGGGAGAGAAATGACTGTCACAAAGCTATTACTTACTACTACTATTGCCATTTTCGTTCTGCTTCTGCCTTCTCCCTCCAGCGAGACTCTGGAGATCATTAGCAGGATTGATGTTCATCCGATCAGTTATTCGCCTCACTTCCAACACAATCAAACCCTGGAGCAGGAAAGCATTCTCGCCCCACAAAAAATATTTTAGCATTTGGGTACTTGGTTGGGGGGGGGGGGGTTAAAGGACATTTCTATCCCTGCTCCCAATAAGATGAAACTCATCCAGGCTGAAAGTGAATAAAACGCCTTCTGAAGCCCCCGTCAGACTACAGCTCCCCTCCCCCGCCACCATTTCACTCTCTTCCCCCGCACTGGGATTCTAGCGGTACACAAAGCAACTTACGTGTCTCAGAAAAGGTAAGATTTAAAAAATGAATAAGAATTCAGAAAAAAACCCCAAATCCCTACAAAATAAAAAGATTGCCGGCGGTGGGCCTCCCGGGGCCAAGTCTGAGCTGCCGCTGCCTCCTTTGTTCCTGCGCTGTAGCTTCCTGGCGGCTTCCGCGCGCGCCAACTCTCCCTCCCGCAGTTCTGGAGCTGACTCGCCGTAACACACGGCCTCGGACAGGCCTCGCCGGCGCCGCTGCGTCTACACAAACGTACGTAGATACGGAGAAGGCGGTTGACTCCTGCCTGCGCCGCTTATCCGCTCGCTCCACTCTACGTGTCCCCCCCTGACACCGACAGTCTCGTGCTGAAGAACTCTCGCGACTCTCTGTCTCTGCTCTTTTCAGCCTCTGCTGGGATTCGGGGATGGGCGGGACCAGGAGGGGCGAGCCCCGTGACGACAGGGAAACTCTCCGCCCTCCCTCTGGAGGCCGTTTCAGCGCGAGACGCCGACGGCGACGTATTACTCAACGGCAGTGACTGGACACGTCTGCCTCCGTGAGCTCTTTTTTTCCCTTCCTATTCCCTCCCCCCTCAGCCGTAATCCCGCCCGCGGGAAAAGCAGGGCGCGTGCGGTCAAAGAGTTCCTTCGGCGTGCTCGTGGGAAATATGCGTGCGCATGCAGTGCTGATGGAGAAAGAAGATTTTCCACGTGAAGTTAGGTAATGGTCTCACCAAGAATAAGTATTTTAATGCTGCTTTGGTCTGATCCACTATTCTATGCAGGCTGCCTCAGGGGTCTATTGCTATCATTTTTGCTATAGAATTTATCGCATATCTTTCGAATTAGATTAACGTTTCCCTGTCCATCATTCCTTTGTGAGCCCATAACATAGGCAGTTTTGACCTCCTTTATAGCAACTACCAAGGCACATATTGGCAGTAAAAGAGGCCATCGATTTTATTAGTCAGGAAAACGTTAATCTAATTCGAAAGATATGCGATAAATTCTATAGCAAAAATGATAGCAGTAGACCCCTGAGGCAGCCTGCATGGAATAGTGGATCAGACCAAAGCAGCATTAAAATACTTATTCTTGGTGAGACAATTACCTAACTTCACGTGGAAAATCTTCTTTCTCCATCAGCACTGCATGCGCACGCATATTTCCCACGGGCACGCCGAAGGAACATAGGCAGTTTTGACCTCCTTTATAGCAACTACCAAGGCACATATTGGCAGTAAAAGAGGCCATCGATTTTATTAGTCCCAGGTATAAATATTTTTTTACCAATACTCCCAAATTTTGTTACATTCTAATAGGCAGTGAAACAGGATGGACCACTGGGGCCATGACTCTGTTTATGTTATTAATTTTATTTGATATACCGCCATTCAATAAAAAACCAGCGGTGTACAATATCCAAACTTACAAAGAGGGCCAGTAGCCGAGAAAATGAAAGGAAGTTACAATAAATGACAGGACAGAGGATAGTACAATCAAGCATACTAGACAGAAGAAGTAGACAAATGATTGAGAGACAGGTTCACCCTGCCAACGTTTTGCCCCACAGGGCATCACAAACTAAAGATAAGGTTACCAGATGCCCCCCAGTTTTAGAGTTGTGTCCCTGACTTCCACCTGTTTGCAGCCTCCTGTCCCAATTCCAGCAATGGGGACAGAGGGGTATTTTCAATTTATTGATTTTAATGTCACTTTTTAGAATTATCTTTATATTTTGCACAATATGTGAGAAAAGCTTCACTGTTTCGATTTCTCTGTCTATTTGTCAGCTTGGAAATGATATGTTGTTGACATGAGATGGATGGGGAGGGGAGGCAGGGCTATACCAAGGGCCATGTGAATGGTGCGGCCACACAGGGAACAAGTATGGAAGAGGTGCTGATATCATCAGTCTTCCAGGAAACTCAAAAAGTATGAGTTCTTGCACATGGCTGGAGGCAGAAGAGGGCACCAGGTTGCACAGGGCATATTTCTAGTTTGGCATCGTCCTGGGGGGAGGCAAGGTAATGACTCTTCTTCCCTCCTCCTGGCCATGTTGCGCAAACCTGGAACTAAGGGTTAAGGTATCCTTCCTCCCACACGCAATTTGCCTGAAAAAAATCTGTTAACTTTAACTAAAGAGCTTCAGGGGCAAGGTGGAGTTTGGATAGCTAGGCGTTCCTTCCAAGCAAAAAAGTGTTCTGCTTACCCAATCCTGCTCTACAGGTCACAGAGTCATTGGTTGGGCCCAGCCCACAGACCACTACTTTAGGCTGAAGCTGAGGGGGCTTATATAATTAATTTGTATACAGTGTGTACAAGTCATTACCCAGGTGTACTATGAATTCTGGTTTGGACTAGCTGTGCATTACATACCCCAGTCATACTGTTGTTGGCAGGAGGTGGTCATTCGCCAGCAACTAATGGATGGGCTGTTTAAACATCATGGTCCCTCATGGCTCAGCCATAGCATTATCTTTTAGAACAACAGCATAATGAAATGCAACAAACAATTAAGACTGTTTTCTGTACAGCCTATAACCTAAAATTAGGGGGGAGGAAAAATCTCTGCCTGCTGGGTCAAAGAGGTAGAACATATCTGTAGTTTCTTATATAGCTCTGATTCAGGTTCAAATCTTCCAGCAGGCCACGTGGCTCAGGCTCATCTTCCTCCCCAGCAGGGATATTTCTGTGCCTTTGAGAGGAGGCCAAGCTGGGAGAAAAAGCGAAGGCATGGTCAGAAGGTGGATGAGGGTTACTAATCTGCTATTTGACTTGAAGGCACTTAAAAAAAATCCTCACTCTGGTGCTTTTCATTCATGCAGCCATTGCCCTTTCAGCAAAAAAATATTTCTTGAGGAGGCCAACTCAAGGGTTTGTGATATCTGAGCCATCTTTTGCTTTTGGGCCCAATCTCACTGTATAAGATAGACGAAAGGTAGTCTGGTCCTGGAATCCTTACTTTTGTCAGTTTTGAAGCTCCCATGCTCTGAGCTGGAGATGTGCTTAAGAATATGCCATCTCAGGGCTCTTATCAGACTGGCCCTGTAGCAATAGGAGATGTCATGCACTTGAGTGCTTTTTATTGCTGCTAGTCCAGCTGGGGACAGAGGTACCTTCATAGTCAAGACTGGGGCTCCAGGACCAGAGAGTGAAGGATAGAGTCTAATGGGACTATAGCCATGCTTCAGTTTTTGGTACCCCAAGCTTTAACACTGGCTCAGCCCTTAAGCTGACCCTGTTACTGATATTCTTTAGTCTACCTCCTTGGAGATTCATATCATAACCTCTAGTTCTGCAGCTTTCTCTCCTTTAGAAGAGGTTAGTACCTTTCAGATATTTGAATGTCTGTATCACTCTATTGTCTTTCCTCTCCTCTTAAGTATTTATGCTTAGCTCCTGAAGTCATATCTCATATGACTTCTTCCGCAGACATCTCCTCTAGCCTATCACTGTTTTTTTTGAGAACTGAGAACTGTATTGAAAGAGAGGCCTTACCTATGATGGCCTCCATTATTCTAATTCATTACATCAAAAATGTTTGATATGGCCTGAATTTAGGCATGGGCAACCTAGGTAACTACTTCCAGTGCCAAATTTGAATAGGCACATAAGCATTGCTGTACAGTTGCCAGCCACCTGGTATTTGGCCAACCTGACTTTTTTTTTTAATGGGAGGCTGGTGGCTGGCATCACAGAAAACCAGCCAGTGTAAGTGCTGCCCACTACTGCTAACTTCAGGACAATTCTGAGCTGCAGCTGCCCCCTCCCCTTTGCTAACTGCTAATTCTGCAGCTGTCCCCTCCCTTTCTGCTCGCTGAAGCTGTCCCCACCCCTTTCTCCCCTTCTTTTCTCTCCTTCTGCTGCATCTGAAGTCCCAACCTGCCACAAGCTTTCCCAATAGATGCATAGGGTCTGCCTTCAACACATGCACCACCAAAAGTGATGCTAGAACTGCTCCCTCCGAGACAGACGTCTTGTGTCTGAGGGTGGGACCGGCACCACTTTCAGTGGCACATGTGTTGAAGGCAGGCCCCATGCATCTTTGCAGTTTTATCATGGTTGCTGCTTAGGACCTAAGTGCAGTAGTGGGAAGGAAAGAAAGATGCTGGACTTGGGGGGGGGGGTGGAGAGAAGGCTGCTAGACATGATGGGCTGTGGGAAGATGAATAGGGACAAAGGTGGGTGAGATTTTGGACAGGGAGGAGGGGTGGAGAGATTGGAGGCAACATACTGAACCTGATGGAGGACCTAGGAGAGGCACAGATGGAAGATGCTGGACAGGATGGGGTTGTGGGAGATGGGGATACATATAGGGAAGATGATGGATCACCAGGGATGGGGGAATAAAAATGCAGATGGAAGATGCCGGACCATCTGGGAAGGGGTGAAGAGGGAGATAGCGAGGGGACACTGGACATGAAGAAGGGTCTAGGGAGAGAGAGGGGATGTTGGATCTGAGGAAGGAAGGGAGAGAGTGATGAGGAATGGGAAGGCTGGGATGAGGGAAAGATGGAAAGCTGTAGGTAGATGCAATAAAAAGAGGAAGATTGAGAGTTGGTTTGTAAGAAGGAGAAGTGAAATCTGAATAGAGAAGCAGAAAAATTAAATGGATGAAAGCTGAAAGGAAGAGATTGATGTTAGAGATGGATGTAGGGGAGGATGTGAAGATAGGAGGAGAGAGAAATGGTCAATGGACAGACAATTCTGGGAACAGATTTAAGAGAAGACAGAGGAAAGCAGAAACCAGAGCCTAGGGCCAACACAACTTTATTTTCTATATACTGATTAGAATATGTCCGTTTTTGGAATGTATATTTGTTAGGGATGGTATTAGACATGGCTGGGGGCCAGGGCAATTGTCCTAGTTGCACCCCTCCTCCTCCAACCCCAGCACTGATATCTGTTGTCTTTATATTGTGCACAGCATGGGGGAAATGCATCTCTTTCGATTTCTCAGATTTTGCACTGCATGCAGCATCTGGCATTTTGACATTTCATTTAATTTTTGTCTATATATTTCTGTTTTCAGTTTGTAGTCAGTTATTCTGTAATTGGTGAGGGCCTATGTGTGTATGATTGAGGCCAGGTAATATGTCAGCATGGATTTTCTATGTAGCGATCTATAGTAACCTGATTTGTTAGATTTTCCCAATAGGTGTATTGATGTTCTAGGGCCCATTCCAATATTTACAGTGCTACCTTTTCCAAGAAAGGATCCTTGTGTGAGTTTTGGAAGTTAGTGCTAGCATGGTAGATTTACTCTAGATTCTCCTGAGTAACGTTTTTGTAGTGTTTTGTATTACTTCACCATTTGCCTGGTACTTATGTTGTTGTTACTAAGATGACACTAGAATCTGAAATTTGTTTTGTAAGGTAAATTCTGTTAGGAAATGTCTTGGTTCTGCTCTGTACCCATGGTTGGTGGAGGGGCAGGAGTGTTCTCTAGATGCAGAATACATGTTTGTATTTAACACCTTATGGGGGAGCAAATGTGCATTTGTATGTTGGGGGCCTGAGGAGGGGACCATGACTCAATAGGGACAGAAAAATGCTAACTCTTGAAACATCCCCCTCCCCTATGTGGCCTGCTAAAGCCTGCACTGTTGCCATCACTCCAGTTATTTTTGCGGCTGGTGCAGGGGAGGAACAGGCGGTGGCTACTGTTGCTATGCCTTGATCCAAGTCTGGCATAAGAATACTGAAGATCACCCCATAAGAGCAACTCAAACAAATGCAGGAAGACCCTTACTTAAGAAGCACTCATTTGGCAACTTGACCCTTAGTGGTAGTACCATGAGACTAGCGCTTAGGGGTTCAGAGCTGCCATTTTTTAACCTGGGGGGCAATGGGACAGGAGCATTCTGGGATCTCTCATGCCCCACCACTAACCCACTAGGGAAGTCCCCAGTAAGTGCAATGGGAGACGTGGGGTGGGGTGAAGCTTATACTAATGCTTTTAGGGAGGGGTGGGAGGTGGGTTTAGAAGCTTGATGACAACAATCAGCTTTTAATTTTACCTATGGCGGTTACTGTTATGGGCTGCAGATGGCGCAGGTGCATTTAATGCCTCCTCTTGGGGCTGTTTGTAGTGGTGCTAGCTGCAAGCACTGTCTACACCCATAACTCTCCCATTATCCACCCCAGTCTTGCCTCCTGCTGTGGAAAGCGTTAAAAGGTGATTTGTAGCATGGAACATTCTGTACAGTAACTGTTTTAACACATTTTAGTAACATACCTCCAATGTTAACTATTTTGGTTTAAGAAAGGAGTGAGTTTTCCTCATTAAGGGAGAAAATTGGCAATTTTGCTATTGAACGATTCTCAAGAACATTCTTTGGGCAGGGCTAGAGAATAGTTCTAACACTTTTGTGGCGTTTGTACTGTTCCTTATCGTTCCTCCAGTGCAGTCCTCTACGTCTGGGTTGTCAATCTCCTCCTGCAGCTTGGAGACTGGTATGTCAAACTAATGACATCACTGGATATAGCTTGCTGCACTCCGCCTTCCATCCCAGTGTTACCAGTCTCCACGCAGCAGGAGGACTTGACGAGCCTTGTAGCAGGGCTCTCTGGAGGAATGGATAAGGAGCTGTTTGTATAGTGGTAGATAGGGTTAACATATTTTGTTTTGGGTGCTATCTCTTTAAAAAAAAAAAAAAAAGGATTGAGGCACCTCTGTTAATTCCGGCTCTTTTGCTCCTTGCCTGGGCATGAGAAGTGTTTGGGGGTTCTGGCTCAGGAATTTCGAGTCTTCCCCCCTTGGAGCACGGAGGTCTCTCCCCCAGGACTTTCAAGGGAGCGCCCCTCTTGACCACGGCAGCATATCTCTGTCTGCCTAGCCGCGGCTCACCTGTCAGCGCTGAAGCCGTCGGGGAAGTTTCAAGCAGGCACGGCAAGCTCATTGCAGTTCCGATTTTGTCCGGGCAGCTGCGGATCGAGCTGGTAAGCCTACTGTCGGCTTTGTCCGGTTTTTCTGCGGGGGAAGTTCTTTTCAGGTAGGAGGGCCCGCGGTGTGTTTGGCGCCTTTTTTGCCGGCGCGGTGTCTTCTCGGCGGCCATTTTCTGAGCTGCATGTAAGAGTGCAGCCGGCCGTTGAGCTGCAGATGAGCAGTGCAGTCAGCTTCGGGGCCCCGTTTTCTTTTGTTTTCCCTTTCTTTCTTTGTTGATTGATTTTAATTTTTGGGGGTCTCCTTCAGCGCTACTTCCTCTTCCTTCAGTCTTCCCACAAGTAGGGGGGGGGGCCTGGCTGGCAGGGATTTTCTCCTGGTGGTGTTAGTGTAAAAAAAAAAACCAAAACAAAACAGCTGAAGTCTCTCTTCAGATAATATACAAAAAAAAAAAAAAGAGAGAGGACTTGCAGTTCGGCTCTGGGGCTTTGGCTCGTTCGCCTTATGACTGCCAGACCCCAGTGTCTTGTGTGTGGCACCAGAAGAGGGACGGTGGCGGATACTGGCGTTTGTCGGGGTTGTGCAACGCTATCATCCGCAGTGGAGCAGCAAATGGATCTGCAGGGGTCCACTGAAGCGCAGGGAGCGCCTGCTGATGGCCGGGCTGTGTCCCCGCGATCTGTGCCGCAGGGGGCCCCGGTGGAGGAGTTGCCGGGGTCTTCCGGGATCTCTCTACCCCTCCCGTCGCCGGCCCTCGGTGCGTTTAGTGCGGAGTTTGTGCTGCTGATGCATCAGGCTTTTTGCCTAAAGCGACAAGGGACAGCAGTGGGTCCTGCGTCACTGGCGTCGCCCCAGCCGCAGCTGGAGGCCGCTGAAGATTTGGGTGAGGGTCCTTCGGTGACTAAACGGGCGAGAACCAGGGACCCTGCGCTAGCTGAGGCGGATTGGCCTGAGGTCTCCGTCCCGGATTGGGATCCGGAAGAGGGTACCCAAGATCTCGAAGAAGGAGAGATTCCTGAACCTGAAGATCAAGCTACGATAGTTAGGGTCTTTCGTAGAGAAGAGTTGGCAGCCTTGATCTCGGAGACATTGCAGATGTTGCATCTAGCACCCCAGGTAGCGATGGAGGAGGAGCTGGAGGACCCGGTTATCCGGGCAGTCCGACAGACTCAGGTTTCCAGTACACAAAGTGGTGGACAAAATGATTCAAGATGAGTGGGATAAGCCGGAAGCAGGCCTGAGGGGCTTGCGGACTTTGAAGAGATTATATCCGTTAGCCGATAAGGATAAGGAGAGGTTCCGGTCTCCACGGGTGGACGCGGTGGTTTCGGCGGTTACAAAGAAGACCACCATTCCGGTGGAAGGCAGTGCGGCCTTGAAAGATAATCAGGACCCTAAGGTGGACGGTTTGCTCAAGCAGGTTTTTGAGGCGGATTCTATGTCGCTGCAGGCGTCCATCTGTGGAGCCTGGGTGGCCAGAGCTGCTCTGCGATGGGCTCAACGGCTACGTCAGTCTCCTCATTTAGATCTCGAGGAGCTGAAAGAATTGGATCGCCTGGAATCAGGGGCGGCTTACTTGGCTGATGTTCATTACGATTTGATCAGGGCGCTGGCTAATAGCACCGCATCTGCGGTAGCTGCCCGGCGTTTACTATGGTTGAGGAATTGGGCGGCGGATGGTCCGTCGAAGTCCTGTCTTAGCAAGCTCCCCTTTAGGGGCGGTTTGCTCTTTGGTGACGAGTTGGATAAGTTGGTGAAAGACCTGGGAGAGTCCAAGGCGGGTCGACTTCCGGAGGATAGACCGAAGCAGGCCAAGTCCGGCCAAGGATTTCGGAGTCAGTTTCGAGATTTCCGGAGGTTTCGTTCCCCTCGATTCGGAGGTTTCCAGAGGGGTAGGTTTCCGTCTCGGGCCCAGGGCTTTCGGGGGTTTTGGGGAGCGAATAGAGGTTTCGCTTCCATCCCTGCGAACGCTGCCCGTAAGTCACAATGAAACGAGGCGGGTCCCGGCGGCGGAGCCTCCCATAGGCAGACGAATTCGGGAGTTTCTTTCCGCTTGGACCCACATCACCTCCGACCAGTGGGTGCTCGAGATCGTTCAGCACGGCTATGCACTGGAATTTTCGAAACCCATGTTGGATTCATTTGTCCTGTCTCCTTGCCGAGGGCCACAGAAAACGGCAGCGATTCGCGGAACCTTGGAGCATCTGCTTCAATTGGGGGCCGTCGTGGAGGTGCCCAAAGCCGAGTACGGCTTGGGTCGATACTCGATTTATTTCGTCGTGCCAAAGAAAGGCGGCACATGGCGACCTATCCTAGATCTGAAGGCCGTGAACCGTTGCTTGCGCGTTCCGCATTTCCGGATGGAGACTCTCCGGTCGGTTATAGTGGCGGTGCGTCAAGGAGAGTTCTTGACGTCTCTGGACCTTACGGAGGCGTATTTGTACGTTCCCATCCGTTTCGAGCACCAGAAGTTTCTGCGGTTCACTTTTCCTTGGGGGCACTATCAGTTCCAGGCATTGCCTTTCGGGTTGGCCACGGCGCTGTGAACCTTCACCAAGATCATGGTGGTGGTGGTGGTGGCGGCGGCGTTGCGCAGAGAAGGCATTCTCGTTCACCCGTATCTCGACGATTGGTTGATCAGGGCCAAGTCCGAGGAAGAGAGTCTTCTGGTGACAGACAGGGTAGTGAATTTTTTGCAGAGTCTCGGTTGGGGGGTCAACCCGGCAAAAAGTCAGTTGAAGCCAACCCAGGTCCTCGAAAACCTCGGGGTTCGGTTCGACACCCAGAGAGGGCAAGTGTTTCTGCCACACAAGCGGGCCGAGGGGTTGAGAACCCTAGTCAGACAGTTTCGGTCAGTGTGTGCGCCGTCAGCGTGGGACTATCTTCGAGTCCTAGGCACAATGGCAGCCACTTTGGAGGCGGTGCCATGGGCCAAGGTCCATATGTGGCCTCTACAACGGGCGCTGCTTCGCCGGTGGTCGCATCAGACCGATTCCTTAAGCAAGCGACTCCCTTGTCCGCTCTCCGCCCGGCACTCCCTTCGTTGGTGGTTGGTCAGGTCGTCACTGGCAGCGGGCATGCTGCTGGAACAGCCGGTATGGGTACCGTTGTTGACGGATGCCAGTCTAGCGGGCTGGGGAGCTCACTGCGAGAGTCAGTTTGCGCAGGGGCTTTGGTCTCCGCTGGAGGTATCATGGTCGATCAACCGTCTGGAGCTGAGAGCGGTGTTCCTGGCACTTCAGGCGTTCGAAGTCCTGCTCCGCGGCAGGCCCGTAAGGGTACTCTCCGACAACTCAGCGACGGTGGCGTACATCAACCGCCAGGGCGGCACAGGAAGTGCCGCCCTGGAGGCGGAGGCGGACGAGTTGTTCGCCTGGGTAGAACTTCGGTTACCAGCGATCTCAGCGGCGCACATTGCCGGAAAGGACAATGTCACTGCGGACTTTCTCAGCAGGGTGCACATGGATGCAGGGGAGTGGGAGCTGCATCCCGACGTCTTCGTGCAGATAGTAGAGCGTTGGGGTCCTCCGGTGATGGATCTCATGGCGACCTTTCGGTCAGCAAAGGTCGCCCGGTTCTTCAGCAGAAGGCGCGAGCGGATGTCCGAGGGCATAGACGCGCTGTTGTGCCCGTGGCCGACAGGTCTTCTGTATGTCTTTCCCCCACGGGCATTGATCGGCAGAGTGGTGCAAAAGATCGGAGCGCACAAGGGGAAAGTTCTGTTGGTAGCGCCCAACTGGCCGAGGCGGCCTTGGTATGCGGATCTGGTGCGCCTGTTGGAGGGCGTGCCCTGGAGAATACCGCAGCGGGCGGATCTGTTGCGACAGGGACCGCTGTTCATGCCGCAGGTGGATCGATTCTCACTTACGGTATGGCCATTGAAAGGGCTAAACTGAAAAAGAAAGGCTATATGTCGGCGGTTGTGGCAACCTTGCTTAGGGCGCAGAAGCATTCGACATCCTTGGCGTATGTGTGCGTGTGGCGTATCTTTGAGGATTGGTGTTCTCGACGTCTGGTCCGAGCTCTCACTGTGTCCATTCCGGTGGTCTTGGAGTTTTTGCAGGTTGGTTTTGATAAGGGTCTGGCCGCTAGTTCCTTGCCCGTCCAGTTGGCGGCCCTGGCCTGCTATAGGGGTAAGGTCAATGGGATGCCTTTAGGGGCGCATCCTGATGTAGTTCGTTTCTTGAAGGCGGTACCTAGATTGCGGCCGGCACGTAGGGTGTACATTCCGCCGTGGGACCTCAATCTCGTCCTCGCGGCTTTGGTCAAGTCACCCTTTGAGCCTTTGCGCCGGGCATCCCTTAAGGATTTGACGTTGAAGACGGTGTTTTTGGTGGCCATTTGTTCGGCTAGAAGGATTTCCGAGTTGCAGGCGTTATCATGCCGGGAACCTTTCTTATCTTTTTCGCGGGAGAAGGTGATTCTCCGTCCGGTGCCGTCCTTTTTGCCTAAGGTGGTTTCCCCTTTTCATTTGAATCAGGCGGTTTGTTTGCCCGTTCTTGGGACTCGGGAGAGCGGCGGTTCGGATTGCAATCTTCATCTTTTGGATGTATGGAGGGTCTTGCGTCAATATTTAAGGATAACTGGGTTCTTCCGTAAGTCGGATCGGTTATTTGTTCTGTTCGGCGGTGCGCGCAAAGGGGAGGCAGCGGCAAAGGCTTCCATCGCTCGGTGGGTAAAGGAAGCGATTGCCTCCGCTTATTTGATTCAGGGTCGAGTGGTGCCTGTCGGATTACGGGCCCATTCCACAAGAGCGCAGGCGTGTTCTTGGGCGGAATGCGGTTTGGTTCCGCCGGGTGACATTTGTAGAGCGGCGACATGGTCGTTGTTACATACTTTCAGCAAGCATTACAGACTTGACGTCACAGCGGTGGCCGATGCTCGTTTTGGGTCGGCAGTTTTGTCTGCTGGCTGGAAGGGTCCCTCCCAATGATTACTGCTCTGGTACATCCCAGACGTAGAGGACTGCACTGGAGGAACGATAAGGAAATCATAATTACACTTACCTGGTAATTGTAGTTCCTTGAGTGACGACAGTGCAGTCCTCATTCCCGCCCGGAGATTTCTAGGTGGTTCCAGCCATGGTAAGGGGCAGGAGAAAGTTACAGGTGAGCTCAGTTTTCTTTCTCTTGGTTGAGATATTCACTTTCTCTATGCAAGGCAAGGGGTAAGAAAGCCTGATCGGAGGGGGTGGATGTTTAGGAGTTTAGTTATTTTGGTTTCATCTATTTGCAATGTTGGTAGTTGGCTACTTATTTGTTGCTCCTGTGAGTCTGCTTTGTTAATAGTTCACACTGGGATGGAAGGCGGAGTGCAGCAGGCTATATCCAGTGATGTCATTAGTTTGACATACCAGTCTCCAAGCTGCAGGAGGAGATTGACAACCCAGACGTAGAGGACTGCACTGTCGTCACTCAAGGAACTACAATTACCAGGTAAGTGTAATTATGATTTTTTAACAACTCTAAAATTGGTTGTGTTTTAAAGTGTTCCAAAGCAGTAGTGTGGAAAGAGCTGAGTGATCAATTGTTACCAACTTTCAAAATTACTCTCTTTTTATAAATGGAGGTAATATAGGATTTCTGTGCACTTGGAAGTCTGTTACTCCAAGAAACTGAATGGCAGCCAAGCACTGGCTACACAGAATACAGACGTGTGCATGATCTGAGAATTATAGGAGGACATGCAGTGGAACTGGATAAACACGAGGCAAGAATGCTTAGGGATTGAGAAATACTTCCTCGAAGGGCTCTGTTTCAATTCTTTCTTGGAAATTATTTATACCTGGGCTTGAACTTTTACTCTATAAGTCAGAGAAACACAAACAGGGTTTGTATTCTAGATACACTAACCTGACATCAGTTTAGGTATTGACAGCTATTTTAGAATATTCAGATGCCTGGCAAAAATGGAAAACTGAGGGAGTTCAAAACTGAGGTTTATAATATCTGCTAGACCTTAAGAGGGAGGATTATGGGGAAAATACATGGACGTTACTGATGTCTTATTGCCTTAGAGTGGAAGCACACTGTCTAACAAATGTAGTGATTAGAAAGATTTTGTAAAGTGCTGTGCTTATTGCTATGTTCAAAAACATATTTTTCAAACTATGAGATAGTCTGTTGCAAGCAATAGCAAGCAATGTTAATCAATATGAAATGAAATGATAGCAGAACAGGATGGGCCACCTAGGTCATGATGGACCCACCAGCATTTTTCCTGACATGGCATTATCTACTAGGGAACTGGAAGACAGGGATGGAGTGTATTTTTTGGTCATCCTAACTTATAACATGTTCTGCTGCCCCTGAATTAAACAATAAAGAGCAGTATTAATATGAAGCATAGTGGCAGTGGGGCAGGATCACTTTTATCCTTGAAGACCTAGCAATAGGGTAGGCTGCAGGGCAAAGCAGACATGAGTAGCTAGAGTAATGGCTTCAGGCCTAGGGGAGGGAGTTTTTTTCACAATTTTGGCTAATTTATTTGGTGAGGCTGATGTCAACAAGGGAGGAGCACTACACTGTCTTGGAGCTCCCATGGATGATCAAAACAAAGTCTTTATCTTTCTTTATCTTTATTTGAGGCATTTGATAGACCGCCCTGTGCCGAGGTGTTAGGGCGGTGTACAATAAAATAAGGCAGCTAGAAAACACAGGAGGAAAAGAACGCCATTAAATAACAGGAGAGATATAGAAAAGAGGGAGGAAAAATAGAACAGAACAAATATCAACACAAACTACAGTTATATGGACCAGGGAGATGGGAGAACAGGGGAGGGTAAGGAGGAGGTTGATAGGGCTAAATAATCGGTGTAGAAGATGTCCAGAGATTCACAGAGGGTTATGAGGAAAGAGGGGCCGAAGGACTAATAATGAATGAGAATTAATGAAGAGCTTATTAGAAACTGAGTAAATGGTTAAGGGGGGCCGGGAAGATCAAAAGCCTGATGGAAAAGATGGGTCTTGAGGAGGGCTTTGAATCGAGGAAAAGACAGTTCAGTGCGGAGGGGATGCGGGAGAGAGTTCCATAAAGCAGGACTAGCAAAAAAGAAGGCAGTATGGCGGGTAGACTCAAGGTGGGCGTTTGTGGGGGATGGAAGGAAGAGACGGTTGCCATGAGAGGAACGGAGAAGGCGAGGCATAGGCTGGAGATAAATGAGATCTGCTAGGTACTGAGGGGTACTAGTGTGGAGGGCTTTATGTGTCAAGATAAGAAGTTTATAGAGATAGCGAAACTTGATGGGGAGCCAATGAAGAGAAAGAAGGCAGGGGGTGGCATGGGCGCGAGGAGAGGAGAAAGTGAGAAGACGGGCAGCAGTATTTTGAATGAGCTGTAGTCTCCGGAGTTGGTATTGTGGAAGACCAGCAAGAAGAGAGTTGCAGTAATCAAATCGGGTGATCACTAAAGAAAGCACAAGGGTGGTAAGGGATTTGACTGAAAGCAGAGGACGAACAGCTCTGATCCTGCGGAGGTGAAAAAGAGAGCTGCGTACCACACCAGAGATATGGTGATGAAAGGACAGGGAAGGATCAAGAGTGACACCAAGATAGCGGAGGGTTGGCACTAGGGGGATGGAAGAGCCGGACATGTGGGGTGACAGAGTGGGGGGAGGAGCGCCAAAGGTGAATCAGATGTCTGCTGACTTGGAGGGATTGACTACAAGAAAATTGCTACGGAACCAATCAGAAACGGCAGTCAAGCAGGTATTGAGGAGAGTGAGGTCCGGGACTGAAGAGGAAGTGTGATGGATTAAGAGGATGTCGTCGGCGAAAAAATATGCAGAGATACCATGCTGTTGTATGAGAAGGGCAAGAAAGATATTAAAAAGAAGGGGGGCAAGGATGGAACCCTGAGGGACCCCACAGAGAAGAGGAAAGGAGGTAGAGGAAGAGGAGCCAATGTGAACTGCGAAAGAGCGAGAGGTGAGAAAAGATCGAAACCACTGGTGAACAGTGCCGCAGATGCCGAGGTCAGAAAGACGGGTGAGAAGTGTATGATGATCAATGACGTCGAAAGCAGTGGAAAGATCCAGGGAGACAGCTATAGAAAGATCACCCTTATAGTGTGAGCGGTGCAATTCGTTAAGGAGTGCTACGAGGATGGTTTCTGTGCTGTGACCGGGCCTAAATCCTGATTGTCGGGGGTGGAGGAAGTTGATGGAGTCAAGATGAGCGGTAAGTTGACGAAAGACAAGTTTCTCAAGTAGTTTGGAGAGAAAAGAGAGGTTGGAAACAGGACGCCAGTTAGAAGGAATGGTGGGGTCAAGAGTAGGTTTCTTAAGAAGAGGGCGGACAACTGCATGTTTCCAGGCAGAGGGGAAACAACCAGAGGTAAGACTAGAATTAAGAATAGCAAGGGCAAAAGGGGTAAGAGAAAGTGAAGAGTCAGTGAGCCAAGAGGAGGGCAACGGATCCAGCAGGCAGGTGGTCTTATGGGAGGAAGAGATTGCTATAGCAAACTCAGAGGGGATAATGGGCTGAAACTGGGACCAGGTGTGGGAGAGAGCAGGGGCGGGTGGAGAGACGAGACTAGGGGGGGAAGTGGGGGTGGGCAGGAGGCAAATGAGGAACACAGTGAGAGAATCTTGTTCGAGAAGAAGGTAGCGAGGGTTGTGGGACTTGGAACCGAAAGAGAAGGCGACGAAGGAAGAGAGACAGAGGAAGAAGATAGAGCTGACGGGAAGAATTTGAGGAGGATGCAATAAGAGTAGAATAGTAAGATTGTTTGGCAAGGGTAATCATAGAATGATAGGTCTTTTGAACATGACGGAAAATGGCTAGGGAGGAGTCGTAAGGGTGTTTATGCCACAACCGTAGAGCGCGGCGGAGATGAGAACGCTGCATGTAGAGACCTGGGTGATACCAGGGGTGGCGTAGTGACTGACGAGCAGGGACAGGACGGAGGGGGGGCCACGGAGTCGAACGCGGAGGAAAGAGAAGAGGTCCAGACAGTAACCTGCTGGTTTACTGAAAGGGAGGAGAAATCAGGAGGAAAGAGGGAGGAAAGAGGGAGTCAGTAGAAGGGAAGTGTAGCAGAGATGCTGTAGTAATGTGACGCTTCAAGATCTGGGAGGGGGAGGGAAGGATACGAGAGGATGGGATCCTGGGGAAGGGGAAGAAGCAAGGAGAAGAAAATACAACTGTGATCAGACCAAGGAAGTGGGAGGGGAGTGATGTTAACTGGCGAAAACGGTGAGGAGACTGGGGTGAGAATCAGATCAAGGGTGTGACCTGAGGTGTGAATGGGGCAGGTCACATGTTGGGCAAGAGAAAGGTCGCTGAAAAGGGACGAAAGTACTTTATCACGCTGCCGTGCTTGGGAGCCAAGGTGGGCGTTAAAATCTCCCAGGACAACAAGGTGAGGCGAAAGTAGGACTGACTCGGAAAGAGAGAGGAGGGAATCCCAGAGGTCAGCGCGTAATGATGGGGGTGCATAGATCAGTAGAAAATAAATTGGAGTGGTGGAGGTGGAGCGAAACAGGAGGGATTCAGGATAGGGGGGGAGCGGGCGACACAGGAACGACCGGGAAGGATGTCCGGTGGATAACAGCAACCCCTCCCCCTGCACGATGTTGCTGGGGAGCATGGAAGGCAGTATAACCAGGAGGAAGGCAGCGAAAAAGAACACCGTCCTCCCCATCACGAAGCCATGATTCCGTAAGGAAAAGCAGATCAAGAGAGTGTTGGTTGACAAGGTCGTAGATAAGATGGGACTTGGACCGTAAAGACCGACAGTTCAAAAGAGCAAGTGAGATAGGCAAAATGGATATGAGAGAGGGTGAGGAATGGGGAGCACAAGGAGGAGGAAAACTGGACTGGCATGGAAGGAGGTTATGCATATTACGATATGAAACCCCACTTAGTAAAAGGGGGGCGGAGGAAGGGCGGTGACCCCAGAACACGGGGATGGTAGTTATGGGGACCGACGGAGAGACAATGGAAAGATCAGACCACCAAGCTGGTTGTGAGGGGAGGAGCGACCCGGAAGTAGCAGTAGAGGGGAATAGCAGAAACAACCGGAAGAAGTGAACAAAGAGCAGCGGGAAAAGGGACATTAGAAATGGAAAAGACACAGCAATGGTACACCGAGGGGAGGGTCGTAGGCGATGCCCCCCTGTCGTCGCCCCAAGGAGCTCACTTTGTCTGACTTGCTTGTGGTAGACCTCCAACTTCATCTGTTGGTGGTGCATAAGTCATGTTTGGCCAGTTGGGGCATCCATTGGATTGGCGCCAATGTTTTCCTGCCGTTTCTAGCTACTTGTACATGTTGATTGCACTTTCCGCGCTTTGCCATGCCTCCCTCGGTGTGCACCACTAGTGCATGGCTACTTGTCCATGTAGCCCTAGTGCTCATGGTTACTACCCACATGGCCCTTGTGTGCATGGTTCCAGTCTTCGCAGCACTAGCATATGTTACTGTCTACGCAGCTTTCGCTTGTGGCACCTAATGCCATTTTAGCATGCCTGTCTGTGATGGTGGAAATTCTTTTCCTTTGTGCAGCAAGTGTGGTCTTTCATGGCAACTCAGATCCTGGAGTCTCCGGCTTCTCTCCATTCCTTTCTGCTTGCTCAAAAAAGGGACAGCTGGTGAATCGGAGCCAGCCAGGCATCGCATTCTAGGCACTCTCGATGTAAGTTGGAGTCTGGAGATTCTGATTAATGGTCTTTTGGCAGAGACCCAGAGTCCGGTCCCAGTGCCTCAGTTGATGATTCCAAACTGGAGGATGAGATGTCTTCTCCTTCAGATGTCTGTTCAGGAAGGATGAAATGACAGTCCTGATTGCTCAAGTGTCGTCTGCTCTACGTTTGACGGACCCTTCAATGGGAGTACAAGGGCTACAGATCCACCCCTTCCTGCAAGGGGTTCAGAAATCTGCAACGGCCTTTCCTTTTTTGGAGGTTATCAAAAGCATGATCTGCTTGATGTGGGACTTGCCTGACTCCCTGGTGAAAGGGCTGAAGGTTTGCAGGAGCCTTTACACCCTGCCACAGGAGGACTGCACTGCATGGTTGAGCATGTTGAGAATAGATGCACATGTCAGTGGTCACAAAACAGGCCACCATCCCGGTGGAGGATGAAACAGCCCTAAAGGATCCCCTAGATTTTAAGGTGGACTTTCTCCTGAGGAATCAGTTTGCAGCTTCAGCTGTTATCCTTCAGTTGGTGATGTGTGTGGCCTGATGACTCAAGTACTGCTTCAATGGATTCAGTCTCTCACGCCAGACGATGTCATGCTCCTCTTGGAGTTGGCAACAGCCTTTCTGTCAGACACTATGCATGATCTCATCTGCTTGGCAGCTAAAGATGTTGCTCTTTTAACGATGATGTGATGGTGGATGTGGATATGGCTCTGCCAGTGGGCAGCAGATCCGTCCTCTAAGTCCTAGTTGACCAAGCTATCCTTTAAAAGAAAGCTCTTGTTTGGGGTGACCTTGGAGAAGCTTGTTAAGGATTTGGGTGAGTTCAAACATCATTGTCTGTTGGAAGATAGGCAGAAGGGGCCTGGGAGGCGTATGGGTGCTTCATCATTGACGTATGCCTGTTTTCCTTATTCATGCTACTTGGACTCCTGGGGCTCCCAGGAAGCCTGTAAGTACTGCCCTGGAAAGCCTCCCTTCTCTTCCTTTTATGGTTTTTGGTCCCAGACTCTGTCCTTTCATAGAGCTTGCAGGTCCTGGGATTCTACCACCTCCAGAAGCGCAATGATGGATTGGGGACCCCTTCTGGCATACCTCCAGTGGGTGGCAGGCTGTGCCTTTTCTACCAGGAGTGGTCCCAGATCACCAGGTATCACTGGGTGCTAACACCATTCAACACGGCTATGTTCTGGAATGCAGAGAGGCTATTCTGGATGCTTTCATCATCTCCCCATTTGTTCTGCGGCCAAGATCACACTGGATAGGTTGCACCATTTGCAGGTGGTGATCCCAGTTCCCCTGGCTGAGCAGGAAAGGGTCCATACTTAGGCCCAGCTCAAGGGTTTCTGCCACCCCAAGCAGAAGCCCCGGCCGCACCCCCCCCCCTGCCAAGCCATGTCACTGCCAATTTCATAGGTGGGGTTGGGGGTCAGCTGGACTCGGCAGTGGTGGCAGCATCCTGTGACAGGCCATGTGCTTCAGCACACATACAGTAGCCTGCCCCTTCTGACCCCCTTCTACACATTCTGTTGGAGGACGATCAGGAGTGGCAGGCCATGTATGCCTAACCCACCTAATGGATGGACCGGCCCTGCTGATACTCCATCTACTTTGTGGTGCTAAAAAAAGATAGTATCTTTTGGCCAATCCTCACTGTCATGGGAATCGACACTTGCACACCCTTCTCTTCTGCATGAAGACCCTGGGTCCGTGATCCAGGTGATACACTGTGGGGAGTTTCTTGCGTCTCTGGATTTTAGCTGGAGCTTATTTCCACATTCCTATTCAAGAGTATAAATGGTGCTTTCTCAGTTTCGCCATGCTTGACTCTCATTTTCAGTTTGCCAGTCTTTTTGGCCTCTCCAATGTCCCAAGGACATTCTCAAAAATAGTGGCGGTGGGAGCCTTTGCGCTAAGGCACCAAGGGATCTGTGTTCACCTATATCTGGATGATTAGCTTATCTGGGCCAGGTGGCAAGCCGAAGCATCTCGGGCTTCAACCCCCATTGGTGCAGTTCCTGAAGAGTCTCGGCTGAGTGATCAATTAAGGAAAGTGGCACTTGGAGCCTCCCCAATCACTAGAATACCTGGAAGTGCATTTTGACACTCAGGTAGGCAGAGTCTTCCCTGTCCGTAGAAAGAATGAAAAAGTTGTTGGCCCAGCAGACTCCCAGAGTTTGGAATTATCTACATCTTCTTGGCTTGATGGCAGCAGCGATTGAAATGGTGCCTACGGCGCAAGTTCATGTGAGGCTACTTCAGAGGTCCTTAGGGATCTCCAAACTCACAGGAGTTTGAGGTCAGTGTGCTCCTTCAGCCAGAGATGTTGTCTAGCATGCGGTGGTGTCAGCAGCCACAGCATATGAGGAAGGGTATGCCACTAGATGATCACGTGTGGCTTCTCCTGTCGATGGATGCCAGTTTGTTTGGCTGGGGAGCCCATTGTGAGAACCATGCATTTCAAGGCAGGTGAAGCAGATGGGAGTTGGTATGACCCATCAATCTTCTTGAGGCAAGAGCCATTCATTTGGCCCTTTTGCCCTTCTGGATCCTGATCAAGGGCAAAGCAGAGTGGGTGTACTCAGACAATGCCATGGTAGTGGTGTATGTTAATTGGCAATGGGGCATGAGTTGCCCTGGAGATGACCCTCCTGTTCTTCTGGGCAGAAAGGAACCTTCAAGCTTTATCAACGCAACACATCACCAGAGTCGACAGCATGGAGGTGGACTCCTTCAGTCACCACTCTCTCGATCCCAGGGAGTGGGAACCAAGTCAGATGGCCTTTCAGCAAATTCTGCGCCTCTGGGGTCATACCAAGATGGATCTGATGGCAACCTGTGCCAATCCAAAGCGCACAGATTCTTCAGTTGCCGCAGAGAGGCAGGCTTCGAGGGTGTCAACGCCCTAGTTCAGTTTTAGCTAAAGCACTGCCTGCTGTATGTGTTTCCTCCATGGCCATTCGTAGAACATGTGCTTCAACGCATAGAGCGACATCTGGACTTGGTTGTTCTTGTGGTGCCAGACTGGCCATGGAGGCCATGGCTCAGGGACCTGATATGGCTCTTGCAGGAACCTCTTCTGTGACTGCCCACAGCCAGGGGGTTGTTACGTCAAGGGCCAGTCTTTCTGGATGACCCAGCTCCCTTCTCGCTTATAGCTTGGCTCTTGAAAGGCATTGCTTAGAGCATAAGGGCTATACTCCTGCCGTGGTTGCTATGCTCCTCAAAGTGAGGAGAGGATCTACCAGTCTGGCCTACATGCGTATCTGGTGTCTTTTTGAGCATTGGTGTTATGAGCATCAGGCTATATATGATATGGCAGACTTGCCATCATTGCATGCCTTTCTTCAGGATGGTCTGGGCAAAGGTCTTTCCCTTAGTTCCATGAAGGTTTAAGTGGTGGCCCTATCCTGCTTCAGGGGACCAGTGGCAGGGCAGTTTATTTCCCTGAACCCAGAAGGCTCCTTTTTCCTTCAGGGGTATGACACCTGCATTCTCCCCTGCGTTCAGCTGTTCCCTCATGGGATCACTGTCTGGTTCTCTGGGCCTTGAAATGGGCTACGCTTAAAGATCTGACTCAAGACTATTGTTTTGGTCACAATGTGTTTGGCGAGACGTATCTTCGAGCTGCAAACCTTATCATGCTGGGATCTTTACTTTAGCCTTCTCGGAGGAGGCCATGCACATTTGGCCTGTTCTTTCCTTCTTATCCAAGGTGTTTTCTGACTTCCATGTGAGCCAGTCAGTCAGTCTGTCTGCCCTTGTTATCTATGGAGCAGTGCCAAGGGAAGGGCAAGGACGTTCACCTGGTGGATGTCAGAAAGTGCTTCTCCAGTACTTGAAGGTTACTAATTCCGTTCGCAAGTCACACCATCCATTGGTGCTGTTTGCGGGTCCACATAAGGGTGATGCAGTGGCTAAGTTTACTTTGGGTGCTGGATCAAGGAGGCCATTGCCTCAGCATATCTGTTGCGGAACCGACCAGTTACAGAAAGTTTGCATGTGCATTCCATTCAGGTGCAAGCATCCTCTTGGGCAGAGCATAGCTCGGTTTTCCCCTCAGACATTTGTCAGGCAGCTGTTTGGGCATCACTTTCCACTTTTATCCAGCACTACTGCTTCGGTGTTCATGCTCAGGTGGACATAGCCTTTGGCTCTTTCTGCCCGTGGAAATGTATAGTAGCTTTGGTCCGCTCCACTTGTGTGAACTGGCCTAGCAGGACAATATGGAAGGTGACATTTTACTTACCAAATAATGTCTTTTCCTTTAGTCTGGCTAGACCAGTTCAGGACCCATCCCTGGAACCTCTTCTGGTCTGCTGTACTCCCTGTGGTTGGCCCTGCCAGGACATAACCTTCTGACAAGCCTTCTGTTGAAGCTGATCCTGTATATAGTTATGTTTTCTGTTCTGTTGAACCTTGTTATTTTCACTGAGGTTGTATGAGGTCAGAGATTCCTGATCATATGCATAGGTGCGGATACTGGATTATGCACCGAGAGGCACAGGCTTTCAATGGGTTGGTGATATCATAAGAAGCACCTGCAAGCTTTCTCTGTCTTCACATCTGCTGGTAAGGGAACACTACTCACTTGCCTGGACTGGTTTAGCAGAACTCGAGGAAAGGACATTATCTGCTAAATAAAATGTCACTTTAGCCTATCTTTATTTATATTTTATTTGTGCATTTAGTATACCACATCTTTACATAGATACCAGGGTGACTTACAATAAACCAAATTAGCTGCTTAAGAAATTTGGTTAGTCTGGTTTTAAACTCCCCTATATTAGCCTTGACTACATCCTCTTGACAACAAATTCCACATATTAATTGTGCATTTTTTTTAAATTGCTTTCTTAAATTTGTTGAGGCCAGTATTTACGTAAGAACATAAGATATGCCATACTGGGTCAGACCATGGTCCATCAAGCCCAGTATCCTGTTTCCAACAGTGACCAATCTAGGTCACAAGTACCTAGCAGTTTCCCCAGGTCCCACAGTGCTTGTACTGGGATAAGCAGTGGATTTCGCGGGTCCCCTTTAATAAGGGTTTATGGACTTTTCCTCCAGGAACTTCTCCAAACCTTTTTTAAACCCAGCTATACTAACAGCTTTTATTACATCCTCCGGTAACGAATTCCAGAATTTGATTACCCGTTGAGTGAAAAAATATTTTGTTATTAGTCTTCTATGGGTTACCCTGTAGCTTCATTGCATGTCCCCTAGTCTTTCTACAATTTGATGGCATAAACAAGAGATGAAATGGTGCCCCTTTTCTCAAGGCACTCAACAGGGAGGGTTCCCTCAGAATACTGGTCAGGTGGTTGCCTCAAGAAAAAGAATGCAGTTTATATCCCCAGGCCATATAATAAAGAAATGAAAACTTTGCAATCATTGGTTATACTGAACAAAAATTATAACTGTTAAATTATGTAGCCTAGGACTCTAATACAGAGATGCCAATTGTGGCCCATCTCACAGATCAAGATTTACCATCCCAATGACTGAGACTGAAGGCTAATGAGTATAGTTTTCTTATAACACATTTGCAGTATCAGTTTGGAAAGATCTGCATATTGTATGCTTTGCAAACAAAATGAGCATCACAACATGATATTTAGCTTTTTTTTTCATTTTAATTTGTAATTTTTCAATCCCTCCCTCCAGAGTAGAACTAGGACATTTCCCTGTAGAACTCACCATACAAAACAAGTCCATCTCTGGTGCATATCAAGAAGAGCATCGTAAACCCTCTTTAGTACCAGGTGAATTGTGAAGCAATACAACACCCTACAAAAGTTGCGTGAGAGAGAACAAATCTACTATTTCATAACAGCACCAGTGAGGACCTACCTAAGAAAAAGCACCACAATGCAGCTATGATTCCATAACTGGATTCCCAGAGAAAAATGACCTTATGTTCATTATCAAGTTCTTTGTCGTCAGAATTCTCTAGAATTGCTAAACTCCCAAATGATAATTAGTGACATAAACAGATGCCACCATGAGTACAGTCCCATCACTAGGATATGTCATCTGATATGGATTATGCAAGAAACTGTACGGTTTCTTCACTGACCTGATGAAGAAAGTGCAGCTTTGGAAAGCTGGATACAGTTAGTGTAATAACAGTGCATTTTTTTTATTTATATGTCACTTTTGTTGATAACAAAATTTTAATCTCTCTAGCAGAGTGGAGTGGTTAGGGCATCAAGTTGAGAACCAGGGAAACCAGGATTCAAATCCCACTAATGCTTCTTGTGACCTTGGGTAAGTCATTTAGTCCTCCACTGCCTCATCTATAAATTTAAATTGCAAGCTCTCTCAGAATAAGTAAATATCTATTGTACCTAAATGCAACTCACCCTGAACTACTACTGAAATGGCTTGATCTAAACCCATAAATAAACAAAATCATAATATATATAAAAGCATCTCTGTCTAGCATACGCCACGGTATCGGTTACAGATTGTTAACACTTATTTCTGCGTATTTAAATCTACTAAAATAACAACCAAAATGCTTTGCAGTTTGATCAAAGAAAAGGCAAAGTTTGTGTACTAATAATGGAAATGTAGTTTGTATCATATGTTCTTCATTATCTTATCGCGCATTACCAGAACACCATCCTGGCTTCACAGTTTAATTTTTGTGAACATAAAAGTACCACCTTTGTTAGCCTTTATTTGTATTAAACACTCAGTCCAGTTTAAAGCACAAACAAACAGTGGAAGAGAATCGCTTTATTCAAGCTTACAAAGAGCACCCTCAACATTGCCATCAGATTTATGCACAGCAAAGTGACCATTCCGGCTCCAAATCTGCCACCGCTCTCCTCCTACTCCCGCATCTCCCCAAATGGCACAGCTAGGGACATTTTATGGGGGGAAAGATTAGATCCCAATCAATTCTCGCTAAATATGTGGGATTACCTTGATTGGAAACTCGGGAACATAGAGGTGGAAGTGCAGAACTGACTTCAGACTGCTGGAACCAAGCCAGCAAGTCCCAAAGCAGTTGCGTCATGTTTCCAGAAGGGTGCTTGCTTAGAACCCAGGAATGGGCTGGCCCTGTCTGTGCTTGTGTGGAGAGGCGCCCTGTGATAACTTTACACACTGAAACAGATGTTTGGCTCCTCCTAAATTTTGATCTTAGCTTGCAGGGTCCACAGAGATGGGGGGTGGGCAAGAGGTGGAGAATCTGAAAGGGAGAGAGAGTTGGACAAGGATGCTCTATGGCATACCCTGCCTTGGTGTCATATCGGGATCATCAGGATGTGATGCTGGCGAAAAAGATGTGTAAGAGGAGAGGGCAAAGGCGTGTGAGCATGAGAATGGGGATGAATGTGTGTGACTTGGTATATCTGCTGATATAAAAAATACTAATCCTTGAGCCTGCAGTGTCATACTATTAATTGTAAACATATATTCAGCATCCACAAAAGTCCTCTCGCCTAAGAATGGACGCAGAGCAGAACTAGGACATTTCCTTATAGAACTCACCATACAAAAAAAAATCTTTGTTTTTGGTTTCATCTCCAGTACCAGACATATTATGAAGTAATACCAAATCCTACAAGTCATTCAGTACCATAACTCACACAACAAGGCGCCTACCCAGAAAAAGGCAGCACTATAAATATTCCAGTGGGAATATACCTACTGGGAAAACTGAACAAGCAGGATTACTACAGATCTCTGTACGGAAACTCCATACTAAGAGAATAGAAACATAGTAAATGATGGCAAATAAAGACCAGTATGGTCCATCTAGTCTGCCCAGTAAGATGGCAAGAGTAGGTGCACCTGCCGCTCCATGCAGGCCACCCCTCCCCATGTCTTTGCTTAGGGGTGAACCCACTCTCCATGTAGGACACCCCTGTATGTTGAGAAATTAGATAGATAAGTTTATATTGATTGTATCCTGTTGTAAAAAGGGATCCACTGTGTCTGTCCCATGCGATTTTGAATTCTGTCACTGTATTTGCCCCGCCACTTCTATTGGGAGGGCATTCCAAGCATCCACCACCCTTTCAGTGAAAAAGTATTTCCTGACATTGCCTTTCAATTCACCCCCTTGCAGCTTCATGTTATGCCCTCTAGCTTTACAGCTTCCCTGTCTTTGGAAGAGGTTTGTTTGTTCATTATTTCTCTTTAAGTATTTAAAGGTCTGAATCATATCTCCCCTATCCCTCCTCTCCTCCAGTGTGTACATATTTAGGTCTTCAAGTCTCTTCTCATAAGGCTTCTGACACAGGTTCCAAATCATTTTGGTCGCCTTCCTCTGAACCATTTCCAGTCTTTTTATATCCTTTGCAAGATATGGTCTCCAAAACTGAATACAGTATTCCAAGTGAGGCCTCACCAGTGACTTATACAGTGGCATTAGTACCTCTTCCTTTCTGCTGGTAATTCCTCTTTGTATGCAACCCAACATCCTCCTGGCTTTTGCCACTGCCTTGTCGCACTATTTTGCCACCTTGAGATCATCAGAAATAATCACACCAAGGTCCTTCTCCTGGTCCGTGCACATCAACATCTCGCTCCCCTATTGTGTATATTTCCCCTGGATTTCTGCTTCCCAAGTGCATGACACTGCACTTCGCATTAAATCTTAATTGCCAAGCATTAGACCATTCTTCCAGCTTTTGTAGATCTTTCCTCATGTTATCCACTCCCTCAGGGGAGTCCACTCTGTTGCAAATTTCTGTGTCATCTGCAAAAAGACAGACTTTTCCATGCAGTCCTTCAGCAATATCACTCACAAATACATTGAACAGGGCCGGGCCCAGGAGCAAACCCTGAGGCACCCCGCTAATCACCCTCCTTTCATCCGAGTGAGCTACATTTACCATCACCTTCTGTCTGTCAGTCAACCAATTTCTGATCCAGTTCACCACCTTGGGACCCATCCCCAAACTACTGAGTTTATTGAGAAGCCTCCTATGAGGAACAGTATCAAAGGCTTTGCTGAAATCCAGGTAGATGACATCCATCGCATGCCCCTGATCTAGTTCTCTGGTCACCCAATCAAAGAACTCAATCAGATTTGTTTGGCAAGATCGTCCTTTGGTAAAACCATGTTGCCTTGGATCATGCAACCTGTTGGTTTTGAGAAAGTCCACTATTCGCTCTTTCAGAAACGCCTCTGTTACTTTTCCCGCCACCGAGGTAAGCACTGTTCCCTCTAAGCTGTGCGCGTGTGCGTGCACACACACCTCGCCGAGCGAGCGCACATACTTTATAACAGAGCGCACAAAAATTACGGTTCTGATTCTGATAGAAAACAACACAGATGTCTTAAAATTTAAAAGTTGTGATTGTAATTACTAGAAAATTTATGCTTCATTTAGTAATTGTCTATTTTCATTTAATTTGATTAAAATCAATGTGGTATACATACTGTATTCTGACGTGTAGTTAAATTTTAAAGTATATAACTCCGAGTGTCGTTATGTGGCGCACAAAAATTTAACCTTCCTTCCTCCTGCACAGCTGATATTTTATGCACACACAGCCAACAGAAAATTAGAGGGAACATTGGAGGTAAGGCTCACGAGCCTGTAGTCTTGGTCACATTTGCTGAATGAACATAAATAGACCCTCACCAATTACAGAATAAATTACCACAAACTAATAACAGAAATATGTAGACAACCTTCGCTGTGTTGATAATATCACATTACTGGCTGAAAGTGAAGACAATCTGATACATTGCTTATCAAGATCAAAGCACATCATCTTAAAATGAGCCTGCACCTTAATTTGATAAAGACAAAGATTTTGACAACTGGCAATCAATTTTAGCCTTGATGGAGAAGAAATAGAAATAGTAGACAGCTTTAACCTAGTTGGATCAATATCAATAACAGAACAACAGGCAGTCAAGACATCCAACAATGTACTTCTCTTGGCAGAACAGCTACTGTATGAAGGATCTAGACAAGATTTTCATGTGCAGAGAGGTATCTCTGTGTATAAAGATACAATTTGTCCAAGCCATAGTATTTTCAATAACGTCATATGGAATGGAAAATTGGACAGTGAAGAAGAAAGTCAGGAAGAAAATCGATGCCTCTGAATTATGGTGCTGGTAAAGAGTAATGTGTATACCATGGACTGCTCGAAGTGCAAACAGTTGGTGCTAGAGGAGATCAAACCTAAGCTTTCCTTAGGTTTCTCAAGACTTTGATTTTCATACTTTGGACACATCAGTGAGAAGAGAGAGATGATTAGGGAAAGACATCATGCTTTACAAGATTGAAGGTCAGTGCAAAAGAGGAAGATCAGCAATGTTATGGATTGATATAATGAAACAACTACGGATGCCTGTCTGTCAACAATTAGTCGCCTAACTGAAGACCGAACACAGTTGAAGACAATTACCCACAGGGTTGCCATGAATCAATATTGACTCAACGGCACTTAACAACAACAACAACAGACAAAAAAATAAACTGAAATCCCAGGAAGAATTTGATCAAGGTGACCAAAATAGTGGGATTCAAAAGAGGATTGAACAACTATCTGGAGGAAAAGGTCATAAATATTATTAACCAGATAGACACGAGAAACCCATTGTTTTGTGCCTGGAAATGAACTATGGAAATAAGATCTACCTCGTAGGATCTGACGGGTGCTTGTGTCAGGGATTCAGCGTTGAGAAGAAGCAGCAGCTAGCAGTGTTATAGGAACTGATGATTGAAATGGTTAGCCATTGCTTTTTCTCAACGCTGAACCCCTGATGCAGTGATATGAAACCTGCCGTTAGGTCACGTTAAAGTAGGCATTCTCTTGGCTGTTTCTGCTGCTCGGTTTGAGTACTCCTCCAGTCAGATACTATAAGTACTTAATGTTCAATGTTTAACCTAGTTGGATCAATATCAATAACAGAATAACAGGTTCTCAAGACGTCCAACAATGTACTTCTCTTGGCAGAACAGCTACTGTATGAAGGATCTAGACAAGATTTTCATGTGCAGAGAGGTATCTCTGTGTATAAAGATACAATTTGTCCAAGCCATAGTATTTTCAATAACGTCATATGGAATGGAAAATTGGACAGTGAAGAAGAAAGTCGGGAAGAAAAACGATGCCTCTGAATTGTGGTGCTGGTAAAGAGTAATGTGTATACCATGGACTGCTCGAAGAGCAAGCAGTTGGTGCTAGAGGAGATCAAACTTAAGCAAACCTCACATCTGCCTCAACAACAACTGACTTTACATTTCACAAAGCAATGGAATCCATTCAACTCAAACAAATCTTAGCGAGCCCATCCCATCGCTCTGGCTCTACACCAGCCCACATATTCGTTCCAAACAACACCCTAGATAAAGATCGCATAACACCACCTAAAACTACACCAATACCATGGTCAGATCACCATGCCATATCATTTGAACTCCACCTCAATATTGAACAGGCAGCTCGGAAAAAGGAACAACCAACCAGACACTTCAAAGCTTTTAACAAAGAGCAGTTCCTCAAAGATACTGTGCAGTCCCTACCCCAAGATTTCACCAACCTAGATGAAGCCATCAACTCATGGAATACAACCATATCTGCTGCATCTCAACTAACACCTCGTATGAACTCACAACACAACAAATGCAGGACCAGATCCACACCATGGTACTCTTAACACAATAAGAGAATCCAAAAGAAAACGAAGACAACAGGAACGTCACTGGAGATGCAACAAATCAGAAACTACACTGAAACAATACCTAGAGATACAAAAAGATTACAACAACTTAATAAACAAACATAAACAACAATACCATCTGAACCTTATACTAAAAGCCTGTAATAAACCTAAAGAACTCTTCAACATCGTTCGTACCCTAATGAATGACCCAACAATGAAAAATGAAAGCAAGATGAACCCACAAACCTTTGCTGATTACCTAACAGCCAAGAACAGCACCAACACACACCATAAAAAGATCTCCCTTATGGACACACCAGCAACAGATAGCTCTACAACTACCAATCAATGGAAGAACTTCAGCATTCCATCAAAAAAACAAATAGAACAAACCATCACTGCTCTAAATACCACCACCTCTCCATCCGACCCCTGCCCGGTAACTTGGATTAAATCCACCAAATAAGATCTCAACACATTCATCCGGAAGGTAGTAAGTACCTCTCTCATTCAGGGCTACATGCCAAAAGCCCTCAAGCAATCTACTATCTGCCCCATTCCTAAATCTACCTCATCCAACAGTACCGACCCTTCAACCTACCACCCAATATCCAGCCTCCCATTCCTGGCCAAAATAACTGAAAAAATTGTAGAGACAGCTACAAGATCACATTGACGAATTTGCCCCATTAGATCCCCACCAGCACGGATTCCGTCCAAAACATGGCATTGAGACACTACTAATACATCTATTCAATAACATAATCAAAGGAATAGACAACATAAAGCAGGGCTTCCTATTAATATTTATTGACATATCGTCAACATTTGACGGTTTCCCATCACATACTATTGAAGCGCCTAATGGAGATTGGACTACAAGATACCACAATAAAATGGTTTCAATCATACCTGGAAGATAGACAGCAGAGAGTAAAGTCTGGAAACCTCACCTCGGATCCCTTCAAGACTACCCAAGGAGTTCCCCAAGACTCATCATTATCGGCTCTTCTCTTCAACATCTATATTCAGCCCATATACAAAATATTTAACAAGCACAAGATACAATATGCCATATATGCTGATGACATTATGGCATATACCGCTATTCGACTAGACTCCCCAGACTATACCACTATATCAACCTGCATTCAAGATACAACAACCTGGCTAACCAACAACAACTTAAACATCAACATTTAAAAAAACTGAAGCAATTATCATCATGAGAGACTCCACATTCATTCCTCCTACTACCATCAACATATCCAGTACACTGATTTAAAAAAAAATGGAGTCTGATACCTTGGAGTGATTCTCGACAAGCAACTCGCCCTCCAACCACATATCAACAAGATATCTAGAAACAGCCTTCTTCAAACTAGCAACACTCCGGAGACTAAAACCCCCTCTTCAGTAAAGAACATTTCCGTATAGTATGCCAGGCCATCATTACACCTCTGCTGGACTACTGTAATATACTATTCCAAGGTCTACCCAAACAAACCACCCGATCCCTACAATTAGTCCAGAACACTGCTGCCCGCATTATTACTAGCGCCTCAACACAAGACCATATAACTCCAATACTACAAGATCTGCACTGGCTACTAATCACTGAAACCCCTCATTAGACCGGACCCAGGCAGCCGACCTAGAAGGCAAGGCACATCAGACACTATCATCATACCCAGTGCCTTTGCTAAAACAAGAAAAGACGCTTCAAAAAGAGCACTATCCCTGGCCGCTTACGCGCTCTGGAACTCACTCCCCGACAACCTGAGATCAACAAAAGACCTCAAAGACGTCCAGAAGATGCTAAAAACTATGCACTTCACAGAACACTACAATAACATCACATGAACTTTCCAATCGGATTGTAAAAATGTAAATGTAAATAGTTCATGTACATAGCTCACACTGTATATACCTCACCACGCAATCAACCCCCTCACACCAATCTCACACACATACCTCGATTTTTCAATGCATGCCCACACACACTCACTCAACCATTTGATTTGTTTGCTGTGTAATCTGCTTTGATTTCAGGATAAAGTGGTATATAAATCCTTTTAAATAAATAAAATAAAAAATGTGGCCTCGCGTAATAGTGAATATGCAATGTTGTGATTTTTATAATGTTGTGAATGGATAAAGATAGTGGTGAATTTATTGTGGTGTATTTTTACTGGAGGAGTATCCTAATGGTTACAGCACTGGCTTGGTGACCAAGGTTTGATTCCCACTTGCACTCCTTGTGGCCTTAGACGAGTCACTTAACTCTTCATTTCTTTGGAAGAAAGGCCTGGCAGTCTATTTCCAGTCGCACTGCCAAGAAACCTAGGAGCTACTGGGTCACCAGGAAACAGCATTGACTCAAAGGCACAGACTGCATTGCATTTTCACTAAAAGAAAAACTTCTGTTTTTATATATTCAAGAAACTTGCTAAGAGATATATGTTTATTTGGATTAAAGATTTAAAGTATATTATCTTTATCTTTATTTTGCATTTGATATACCACCCAGGCTGTGGTATCAATGCGGTTTACAATGATAACAATGCTGCAGATCTAAGAAATGGAAAGGAATGCTATAAGTTAATAGGACAGAAGAAAGACAGTCGGGGCAGCTAAGGTAGTGGGGAGCTAATGTGGATCAGTAAATGGAATGTTAAAGGCTTGGTGAAACAGGTGGGTTTTCAATTGTGCTTTGAATGTTCGAAAGAATGGTTCAATGTGGAATGTAGACTGCAAGGAGTTCCAGAATGCAGAACCAAGGGAAAAGAAAGCAGCGTGACGAGTGAGTTCTAGGTGAGCTTGTGACGGTAGAGGTAGGAATAACTGGTTGACGTGAAGGGACCGGAGCTGATGGTAGGGGGTATGGAAGCGTATAAGGTTAGCCAGTTTTAGGGGGTGGAAGTATGAAGAGCCTTATGTGTCATGATGAGAAATTTATATTGAATAATATAACGGAGGGGAAGACAATGGAGGTGAACAAGAAGAGGGGTGACGTGATCTGAGTGCTTGGCATGATTGGTAATACATGCCGCAGTATTTCGCAACAACTGTAAATGTTACAACTGGTACCGAAGCAGGCCCACCAATGTGACATTGCAGAAGTCCAACTTGCTTATTACTAAGGACAGAAGGAGGGTAGTGACACAGGAAGAGGTCAGAAATGGTCAAACTGCTCTAATCCTACATGGTGAGGAGAAGGAACGGCGGATGAGGGAAGACAGATGCTCTTGTAATGAGAATGCTGAGTCCAAAGTGACGCTTAGGTAGCGGAGGGAGGACACCAAAGGGCAGGGGGTACTGAATGAGAACCACATAGTTGCAGATTTAGAAGAGTTAAGGTGTAGGTAGGTAGTTGAGATCCAAGTAGAAATATGTGTGAGACAGTCTATTGAGTGGTGACAGATCAGGTGCAACAGGACTAGTGTGATAGAGGAGGATAATATCATCAGCATAGTAGTATGCTGACACAGTATTGCTGTACAATGAGTGACAGAGGGGCCAGGAAGATATTAAAAAGAAGAGGTGAGAGAACAGCTCTGTGGAACACCACACATGAGGGGTACTGCAGCTGAGGAGACAGAGTCAAAATGCACAGAGAAAAGAAAATGCACAGTAAGAAAAGAACAGAACCAATGCAAGACAGTACCCCGAATCCCAGAATCATGAAGATGTGAAAGAAGGGTAGTGTGATCGACTAAATCGAAGGCTGAGGAAAGGTCTAGGGAAACAGCCAGGGAAATATCACCACGGTCATTGGAGATGTAAAGTTCATTTAGAAAGGAAAGAAGGATGCTTTCAGTACTGTGGCCTGCACGGAATCCGGATTGGTGAGGGTGGAGGATGTTGGCAGATTCAATGTATGACGACAATTGATTTGAAGACCAGTTTCTCTAGAACTTTAGCCAGAAAAGAGAGGGGGAAAGGATACAAGGATCAAAATATAAGAACTTTTAATGAACGTTACAGGAACTGATGATTGAAATGGGGAGTGATAAGTGAAATTGGCAAAATCTTGTATAGAACTTCACCTAAGCTCCATTCTGATGGCTTCTCACACTCTTCTATAATTTTTTTTCAAACATTTCTGTTAGTGGCAATAGATATTCACCTGTGGTTTTTCTCTTTGTGGTAGAGGGGAAGGATTTATTTTTGGCTATATAATCTTTTCCTTCCACAGAGGGATTATTTAGTTGTAAGTTTAATGGAATATGTGCATAAGTTCAAATCGTACTTACCCCATCTGTTCTGTATCCCCAGGATTGTTTGAATGTATAGCCAGGGCCGGATTTACCTTGAGTGAGGCCCTACGCCAACAAAAATTGTGGGCCCCCAGCAGGGGTGGCCCAAGGGGGGTGCGGGGCCTCATTTGCATAAATAATTGCATAATGTTACCATATACTAACTTTTAGTAAACGTGCCTCTTAATGAGTGTATGGATAAAGAAAGACTAAAAGATTTCTACATTACTATAATCCAGTGCCAACTGCCAGACACATTAGGAACTACTACAAACACTGCCCATTTAGAACCCATAGTAAACCCGCCGTATCCTAACAGCACTACCAGGACTCACAAAGCACCATACCCTACCAATCAAAAGGCAACACTGCAAATATTAAACCAATACATTTCAGAGAACAACAATACATGACCTACTGGGGAAAGAGAACAAGTGGCAATGTCAAATAGGAATTATATAAACAGAACACCTCAGCTCAGTTACACATGCAGAACATAGACCATCAAACAAGTAATCACAATTTAGAAACAGGAAGACAATAATTAAACTGGGAATCCCAAAAGCCAAACTTGGAAAATACAACACTGTAGAAATAAAACTATACATTAATTTGCTCTTGTACTAAACAAAGCGCAGACGTTAATGATGCACATTTACCAGAGCTGACATATTCCAATTAATAAATTCAAAATAAAGAGATATTTTTCTACCTTTTGTGCATTTTTTTCAGCTGCAATTGCTCCAGCCACTTTCTTCTGGTTTCTTCGTGTCTTCTGCTAACTCTCCATCGTCTGCTGTCCATTTGTCCTTTCTTCTCTCTGCTAGATTTTTTTCCATTCTCTCTCTACATCTGCTTTAACATACTAATCTTTCTCCTTTTGCTCTTTCCTCATTCCTATTTCATCCACTCAAATTTTACCCCTCCATCCTCAATCCCCACTTACTCTCCCAATACCCGGCCAATTGTAGATTTTTTATCCCTCCCACACAAAATATTTTTCCCTTCTCCATTTTACTCTTCCAGCCCCATCCCATTCTAATCCTCCCCCAACATCAGCTCCCTTCTAGTTCCAGCCTCACCCAGCATCCATTCCCTTCTAGTCCCTGCATCAGCCCATTTCCAGTCCTAGCCACCCATCAGCCCATTTCCAGTCCTAGCAACCCCCCAACCCAATACCAGTCCTAGCCCCCCCCCCATCAACCCACTTACAGTCCTAACCCCCCATCACCCCATTTTCAGTTTAAGCCCCCCCTATAACCCATTACCAGTCCTAACCCCCCATCAGCCCACTTCCAGTCCTAACCCCATCAACCCATTTCCAGTCAGCCCCCCATAGCCCATTGCCAGTCCTAACCCCCCCATCAGCCCACAGCCCATTACCAGTCCTAACCCCATCAGCCCACCTCCAGTTTTAACCCCCCCAGCCCATTTCCAGTCCTAGCCCCCCCATCAGCCCACAGCCCATTACCAGTCTTAACCCCCCCCAAAGCCCATTACCAGTTCTAAACCCCCCCAACAGCCCATTACCAGTCCTAACCCCATCAGCCCACCTCCAGTCTTAACCCCCCCAGCCCCTTTCCAGTCCTAGACCCCCATAGCCCATTACCAGACAGCCCCCATCAGCCCACAGCCCATTACCAGTCTTAACCCCCCCCAAAGCCCATTGCCAGTTCTAAGCCCCCCCCAACAGCCCACAGTCCATTACCAGTCCTAACCCCATCAACCCACCTCTAGCCTTAACCCCCCCAGCCCATTTGCAGTCCCAGCCCCAGCCCCCCCAATAGCCCATTACCAGTCCTACCCCCCCACCCCCGTCGGCCTAAAGTAAAATTTAATTTTAAAAAAAAACCTGCTGGCTGCCGCCGCGGGGCCCCCTCTGCTGCCGCAGCAGCACGGACTGACCCGCGGGGGCCCCCTCTGCAAGCTGACTCCGTCGGTCCGTCGATCCCTCTCTCCCTCCGTGCACGCTGTGAGAGGCACGAAGGTAGAGTGTCTCCCTCGCGTCTCTGTTAAGCCCGCAGGGGCTGATGGGAAATTTCCCATCAGCCCCTGCGGGCTTAACAGAGACGCGAGGAGACACTTTCGCGTCTCTCACAGCCTGCACCCTGCACGGAGGGAGGGAGGGAGGAAGGAACCGATGGAGTCAGCTTGTAGAGGGGGCCCCCGCGGGTCAGTCGGTGCTGCCGCGGCAGCAGAGGGGGCCCCGCGGCGGCAGCCAGCAGGTTTTCTTTTTTAATTGTATTTAAAAAAAATTAACTTTTTCTTTTTTTGTGGGCCCCTGCCAGCTGTGGGCCCTACGCCATGGCGTACATGGCGTATAGGTAAATCCGGCCCTGTGTATAGCACTTCAAAGCAGGCACTATGAAGGCAAATTTATAACAGCCATTTGTATGTGAAGCCCAGGTTGATACCTATTTTATAAAGACACATAGACATCTTTGTGTCTTTATGAAATATTAGGAGCAAAGTAGCAGTAATCACGTCTAGATTGAAGCTGTGGACATTTACATCTGCATAACAGCAGGCATAAATGCTCACATGTATTTTATAAGCAATGCATATAAATCACAAATCCATCCATGCCCTGCTCAACTCCACCCCAGAACACACCTATATGTAGGTCACGTAAAAACACAGAAAGAGACAAAGAGCGGAGGGCAAATTCCACGGGCAAAACACTTGGGATAAAAACAATTTTGGGTCTACAATAAAGTCTCTTTGTCTTTATCCCTAGTGTTTTGGCCGTGGTATTTGCCCTCTGCTCTGTCTCTTTCTTTGTTTTTTTGCGGAAGGCCTCTCTCTCCGACTTCACGTAAAAACACAGCCAGCTCTAGGCATGTTTGGCAGTGGCATAAATTCCTCCCAAGCAGTCCCCACAATGCGGGGGGCTCCCATGTAAGAAGAGGCTTCACATGGCCTTGCGGCCATACACTCTAGAGGGAAGTAGAGTGTTGCAAACTTTGCTTCACCTGCACTTTAGGGGAAAGCAGAACATGGTGAACTTTTCCCTACCCACGCACCACCTCCCTTTGCCTTTTCTTTTTGAAAGTGTTGTGCCTGGCAGCCAAAGAAACATCTCCTGCTGCCAGGCTGAAGTCTCGCGATGACAGTGATTTCATGGTAGTTATCGCAAGACTTCAACCTGGCAGCGGAAGCTGCTTTTCCGGCTGCCAGGCACAAGGCTTTCAAAAGGAAAAGGCAGAGGGAGATGGTGAGTGGTTGTGGCAAAGCTTAAGTTAGTGAAGTTTGTCGCTTCTTTGTTTCTTTTGTGGGGGACTTCTTCCATCCAGGGCCAGCCCAAGGGTTTGTGCCGCCCTAAGCAGAAGCCCCAGTCGTGCCGCCCCCCTCTGTGTGCCAAACCACGCAGTGCCGCCCTCTCCCCTCATGCTGAGCCGGGCTGCCCTGCCCTTGCTGAACCGTGCCTGAAGTTGTGTCGGAGGGGGGTCAGAAGTGGCAGGCTATGTGTGCTGAAGCACATGGCTTGTCGCGGGCCGCTGCCGAGCCCAGCCACCCACCCTTGACCCGCCACTGTAATCGGCGATAGCGGGGATTGGTGTGACAGCACGGAGGGAGGGAGAGCGGCAGGCCATGTGTGCCAAAGCACATGGCCTGCCACCCACAGAGGCTTGCCACCCTAGGCAGCCGCCTAGTGGATGGGCCAGCCCTGCTTCCACCCTTCCCACTGCTGCTATTGCCATGGGAGAGATGGGTGTTCCTCCCCAATCCACCATCGCTGCTGCCTTGGGAGGCCCTCATCAAAATTTTGCTTGGGGGCCCCTCATTGGACTTTACGCCACTGCTGTTGGGCATGCTGCTTGCACCCGGCCCTGTTCTACCACAAGCCCCAAACCCAATGCACAGCCAGCTGAAAAAAAATCTGCATCTCCAACTGCTGCTGCTGCACCCAAGCCTTGCAACGGCAGCCGTAAGAGAACAACCCCTCAACACAGCACAAGACCTAAGAGCTGTGCAGACTTCCAAGGCCCTGCTGGCCATGCCCCTTCTGAAGCATACCTTTTCTGTCAGAAGGGGCATGACTGGCAGGGTCTTGGAGGTACACACGGGTCTCAGAGGCCCCACTACCTAAGCTGCCACTGCAGGACTCAGGAAATGCAGCAGCGGTGTCCACGGCTGGTTAGGATGAGAGGGTTGAAGGAAAGTGTTGCAATGGGGAAAGTCCGCTCATCTGGAGAATTAATACATCTTCGGTTAGATTAATATATATTGTCGAGGTGATTTTGCCTATTCTGTGTTGATGGTAAAACTCTGTTAAAGTAAAGGCAGTGCAGGTGTTTCTATTTCTCAGAAGAGACTTATTTTGTCACTTAAGTTGATTTCATCGATCCGTTTTATTTCTGCTAGCAATGATGGTGTGGAGTGGTGGGGGGTTTAGCCTCTTTACAGCACGTTTTCAAATGCTTGGTACAAGATGAAGATGGAGACACATAGACATAGGCAGCTGATCTGTAGATGTGAAAGGGCAAATGTACAACAGAAATATAGACCAGAGAAGCAAAGAGCTAGTAAAGAAGAATAGACATGGAATGAGCCTAGGCTTCTAAGTGGTAGTATGGGCAGGAGAAGGTAAATGGAGAGGGTAGAAAAGAAATAACAGTAGTGCTTGTCACACCCAGGACTGTAATAAGGGTTGGACACTACATGGGACACATGGAAACATTGTATAATATACAGCAAGAAAATCTATCATAGATTAGGAGGGGAAAGATACCAGACAGGTGTTGGGAGAGGGGTGAGTGGTAGAATAGGAACTTGGAGGTGGATATGAACTCAAGGAGGGAGAAACAGCAGATATTTGGATTGGGGAGAGAGGGGGATAGCAGAGCCTGGGAGATTAAGTGGAGATAAAGATACATGGTGAGAACAGAGCAGAAGACCCAGGGATTGGGTGGGTAAGGGGAGAGAGCATGGGAATTCAGGGGGAAATGATGGGACATTATGTGGTATATACAGGGACTTGCATTGGCTGGCTGGGTGTTGGGAAAGGGGGATTTTGGCAGCAAGTAAGAGGGGAAAGTGAGTGGCCTCAGGAGAGGAGGGGAAATGGTGAGATGGAGAATTGTCTAGGATGAAAATGAGGACTCAGGGATCATGTTAATGAATGTTTTTTGGGCAGGGCCGGCGCTACCATTAGGTGAACTAGGTGGTTGCCAAGAGTGCCAATATATAGTAACATAGTAAATGACGGCAGAAAAAGACCAGTATGGTCCATCTAGTGTCAACGGGGGCCTGGGTGAGAATGTCCACAGTCTTGGCAAAGGCAAATATTAATATGACTTGCAAGGGATTGTGGGAAATGTAGTCCATTCATACCAGACTCAGCCGTTCACAATAAATTTAGTTGTGCTTGCTTGAGTGTAAAGCCAATAAGATATTTATTTATGGGGTTATTTCTCCCAACACAGATATACTTGGTAGCACATAAAACAGGATACTTGCTTTCAGTGTTAAACTTAGAAAAACAAAATCAGGAAAACAACAGCTGAACTTGTTAGGCAATCAAATCAAAGAATAAAGACCTGGTTGGTAACAAACTGGTCTTTTCTGTAGGCTCTAGCTAATATTTTCTTAGCAGTGCTTCAATCAACAAACAAAACCCACAAAGTAGGGAAAAAACTGTTCTTTTCAGGTTAACTTCTTATATCTTCACACACAGACTCAGAAGTGTTCCCTCAGAGCTCACAGCCAATTAGGTAAGGCTCAATTGCTTGCAGTTACCCAGCTGAAACCCCTTAGCTGGCTTACTTTCTACTGCGTGGCTCAAATCCTACTCAGGAGCTTTTCTGAGTAGATTAAAGAACAAGTTTGTATTTCTTTGTGATGGTTGTTGTACTTTGTAACAGCAATTTCCCGCAGGAGTTTAGACAGAGAGCAATCCATTTATTCACAGCCTGCATCTACAACCTCTCCCCCTTCTTCAACAATCATGGGTTCAATATCATGGATTGGCACAGAGGAATTTCTCAATGGAGCACTCTCAGGAGAATACTTGTTTCCCTGCTGTCTTTCAAGGGTATAGCTAGGGCATAGATCAGTGTTCATACCTGAGCTTCCATTGCTGTTAGAGTTCCTCTCTAAATAGCCTGGCCAGTATGTAGTCCAGTTTTTATGTCCAGCCTTCCAATCCAGATCCCTGGACACTGGGTCTCTCTTCACATACCTTCTGGCATGGGTCTTAGGGTCCCTTCCAAGTACAGCCGTCTCCCTCACAGGTACCGTCTGGAGATTCCTGGCTTTGCAGCTCCACTCCTCTGGCTTTCTCCAGTCCAATGGTGTATGCTTGCCTTTGGAATGCCTCCCAGTATACATACTGCTATGGACTCCTTTAGACCTCCCAAATGCTTTTCTCTTCTTTCTTCCAAAGGGTTTCTTGCTCTCTCTGTCCGTCCGCTCTGGCTTCTGCTGATGATGATCCTCCAGATGATGAAGAATGTTCTCTGTAGAATAAACTCTACCTTTATTCTGCTTAGATGAGTGCTCCACCCTAGCACAGCGCAGCTGTGCTGAATCAGGCCCTGCCCTTGGAGATGAGTGCTTGGGGATTACCTCATAGCCCTCCTGATTGAACACACGTTTCCCCACTTCAGCTCCTCTAATGGCTGTTGGAAACCTGGTGCATTCTGGGACTGGTAGTCTTTTATGGAAATATTCTGTTTTCTTATTTCTACCAGAACTGACAGGTTGCTTGTTCAGAGTCACTTCACCTCTACTATAGCTCCTTCCTGAGCTATGATAAGCTTCCTTATCACACTAGTCTGCCCAGTAAGATGGCAAGAGTAGGTGCACCTGCTGCTCCGTGCAGGTCACCCCTCCCCATGTCTTTCTTTAGGGGTGAACCCACCGCTTCATGTAGGACACCCCTGTTGAGAAATTAGATAGTTAATTTTTATTTTATCCTGTTGCTGTAAAGGGATCCACTGTGTTTGTCCCATGCCATTTTGAATTCTGGCACTGTATTTGCCCCCACCACTTCCATCGGGAAGGCATTCCAAGCATTCACCACCCTTTCAGTGAAAAAGTATTTTTTGGCGTTCATTAAGTATTTAAAGGTCTGAATCATATCATATCTCCCCTGTCCCTGCTCTCCTCCAGATTGTACATATTTAGGTCTTCAAGTCTCTTCTCATAAGGCTCCTGAAACAGGCTCTGCCCTGTCCACCTCGGTAAATCGGGACACCGCCAGCAGCGGGGGAAGTGTGCCGCCCTGCCCGGGCCCTGGAACTCCCGCTCAGGCAAGGGCTGCCGACAGGACCTCATCGGGACTTCCAAAGGTTTATAAAATCTACTTCTTAATGTGGGTTAGTGCATAGAATAATAAGGAACTGAAGAACGGCTAAGAAGAAAAAAAAAACATGGGGCCAATATTCTTCAGGGATGACTATGCGCTGTTATGGCACATAGTTGTTGCTGCCAACCTTTAACCCTGGATATTCAATGCTGGGGTCATATGCAACCCCTGCATTGAATATCCAAGGTCTCTACACAGCCCACAAGCCCACATAATCGGGCAGTGGCGATATTCAGCCATTGCCTGGTTAGCTCTAATGGGTAAATATAGGCCAGCTTTTGCTGCGCCTATATTATACCCGAGCGTGCTAACCGGGCAGTGGTGCAGTATTGCCGCCGCCCGATTAGTGACCAGTGCTGCCCCCGGAACGCCCACAGCATGCCCTGATGCTAAGCGGTTAGCAGTGGGGCACGTAGCGGAAATAATTGGGGATATTTAGCCATGTAAATGCCTTTGAATATCAGGCCCCATATAATCCTCTTTTCTAGGTACACAAAATAACATGGGACCGGGGGGACCTATATAAATAGCTACATAACCGTTTCACAAATTCATTTGCTAAATGTAATACAGCAAATGCACAATATTTTAAGTGAAAAGATGGATATCAACACAGTTCCCTACAGACGCTCAGTGCTAACAGAATACCTGGCCTTGGTCACACATGCAGAACACAGATAGATCATCTCCAAATACAGGATATGTGACCACTAACTAAAAGTAGAAATATGCAGTGCATATTTCCTAGGAAGAAAAGGTGCCATTACTTATATGCAGGGCTTTCATTAATAAATGAGGACTATGGGTCCATTTTTGCAAGCAATGAAAAAGATGCCAGTACACAATACCACTGAGTACCTCCTCAAGAAAAGCCCTGGAAATATGTAAACAAAAATTACCAACTGTACCAGATTGTAACTCACCTTGAACCTCTGAGAAAGGCATGAGCTAAATCCAATTTCCAGTTCCCTAAACTGAAACCTCAAGAAGCCAGAATTTGCATGAAGTGCAACACCAAAGAAATAGAAAGAGATGCATTTCCTTCTGTACATTCTAAAATATAAAAATAGGTGTAAATTTCCAAAACTGACATATTCCATTCACTAAATTAAAAGTAAAATTATTGTTTCTACCTTTGTTGTCTAGTGATTTCATTTTTCAAATTATATTGGTCTCCGTCTCTGATTCTGCTTTGCTCTGTCTGTCCTCTTAACTTGGCTTTCAGGGTCTCCTATCCATTTGCCATTTCTTTTCTCTCCTCCTGTCTTCTTTACTTCTTCCTCTATATCCATCTCTGGTAGTGATCTCTTTCAGCTTTTTTCCATCTATTTTTCTGCCTCTCTGTCCATTCAGATTTAACCCCTCCTTCTCATCATCCAGTCTTCAAGCTTTCTCTTTTTACTGCATCTATTTATAGCTTTCCATCTTTTCCCCACCAGGGTCCAGCATCTCCCCTTTCCTTTTCGGAGTGGAGTGAAGCTGGAAGTGAGTTCCAGAGTGCTGGTTCAAGGAAAAAGAATGCAGAATGGCGGGTTAGCTCAAGGTGTGCGCTGGCAGGAGATGGGCGAGATAGTAAAATGAAATGATATGGATTGAGCGGAGGGCACGAGGAGGGGTATGAATGTGAATGAGATCAGCAAGGTATTGTGGCATGCCAGTGTGGATTACTCTGCACGGTGATAAGTATCTTGTACAGAAGCTGGAATCTGAGAGGGAGCCAATGTAAACAGATAAGGAATGGAAATACGTGATCTGTATTTGAAGAGTGAGTAAGGAGTCGGGCAGCCATATTTTGGAGTGGCTGTAGACGATGAAGCTGGTACTGAGGTAAACCTGCTAGGATGACATTACAATAATCGAGGTGAGACAGGAGGAGTGACACTGCGAGTATGGTCAGAGAGGACAGAGGGAGAAATGAACGAACTGCTCATAGTTGGTGGAGTGTGACAAACGAGCAGCGCACAAGTGAGGTGATATACTGATGGAAGGAAAGGGAAGAATCAAGAGTGATGCCAAGGTACTGAAGGGATGAAGTGAGGGTTATACATATGTCGGACAAAACAGGGGCTACTGTAGGGCAAGGGGCACCAGTGAACCATATGGTGGTGGATTTAGTGTGGTTAAGGTGTAAGTAATTAGAGGACGACCATGAAGAGATATGGGCAAGGCAGGAGTTCGGGGGGGGGGGGCAAGATGAGGGAGGAGAGGGCTACTATGGAACAGAAAAATGATGTAATCGGCATAGTAGTACGCTAATAACCCGGACTGCTGGATAACTAGTGTGAGTGGGGCCAGAAAAAGATTAAAGAGAAGGGGTGCCAATACAGAACCTTGGGGGACTCCACATGGAAGGGAAATAGCGGGAGAGGCAGAAGGACCAACTTGAACAGAGAAGGAGTGGGAGGAGAGAAACAACCTAAACCACTGGTGCACAGTCCCCCGAACCCCATAGTCGTGCAGGCGAGAAAGGAGTGTTGAATGGTCGACAAGGTTGAATGCTGATAGCAGGTCTAGGGATACTGCGAGGGAGAAATCACCTTGTTCATATGCCAAATGAAGTTCATTCAGAAGAGGGAGGAGAATGGTTTCCATACTGTGACCAGTTCTGAATCCAGAGTGTCGGGGATGAAGGGCAGAGGATAGGGTCAAAGTGAGTAGACAGTTGTGAAAAGACAACTTTTGCCAGTATCTTATTGTTTATTGGATACTTGATATACCGCCCCCCATTACATTGGGGCGGTTTACAATACAAAAAAAAAATCAGAAAGAAAAGGAAATTACAATCAATATAGACAAGGAAAGAGGAAGAGAGAGAGAGAGAAAAAATAAAAAGACAGTAAACATCAGAAATGAAAAGGACAGGAGAGTTAGGAGGGGGGAGATTAAAGGCAGAGGAGAAAAGGTGAGTTTTTAGGAGAGAGCGGAATTTGGGGTAGGACTTTTCCAATCGAAGGGCAGTGAGTAGGGAGTTCCACAGGGAGGGGCCGAGATAAAAGAAAGCTGACTGTCTAGTTGATTTGAAGATGTGCTTGTGAGGGAGAAGGAAGGTGTAAACGGTTGATATGTATAGAGCGGAGGCTCCGGGTGGGTGTATGAAAGGTTAATAAGTCAGCTAGGTGCTGAGGTCTGTGAGAGTAAAGAGCTTGGTGGACCAAAATGAGGATCTTAAATTGTATTCGAAAGTTCAACGGAAGCCAATGAAGTTGTTGTAGAATTGGGGTAATGTGATCATCCGAGCTGCAGTGTTTTGTAAGAGTTGTAATCGTCGCTGATATTGAGGGATGCTAGCAAATATGGAATTACAGAAGTCTAATCTAGTGATGACTAGCGACGGAGAGTGATCAAAGCCCGAGGAGATAAGAATGGCCTAATGGCACGAATGTGCCGAAGGCAGATAAAGGAGCACCGGGAGACCTGGGAGATGTGATCGTTAAATGTAAGAGTGCTATCAAGAAAGACACCTAAATAACGAAGCTTGGATACCAAGGAAATGGGAGTACCAGAAAAAGAGGGGGTAAGTGACGGGCAGACAGCTGTGAGGAAACCAGATAGCAGCAGTTTTAGAGACATTGAGAACAAGACAATTTGAGGAAAACCAGCTGGAAACTAGAGATAAGCATTCATTTAGAGGAGTGATGTCTGGATGAGAGGAGGAGGTGTGATGCAAGAGAAAGATATCAATCGGCATAATAATATCCTGAAATGCCTGATTGTTGAATTAGTAGTGCGAGAGGGGCCAAGAGTACATTGAATAATAGTGGAGCCAAAACTGAGCCCTGAGGGACACCACAGGTAAGGGGAAAGTGGTCTGTGGTGGATGAAGCAGAGGTTACTACAAAAGAACGAGAGTAGAGAAAAGAATGGAACCAGTGATAAACAGTACCTCGAACACCTGTATCGCGCAATCTGCAGAGAAGAAGAGAGTGATCAGCCAAATCAAAAGCAGCAGAGAGATCTAAGGACACCGCCACCGAGATATCACCACGATCGTGTGAAGAGTGAATTTCATTCATGACAGCAGTAATGATGGATTCGACGCTATGGCCTGGCCGAAAGCCGGACTGACGGGGGTGAAGAAAGTGTGTTGAATCAAGATGATGGGAAAGTTGAGTGAAGACTACTTTCTCTAAGAGTTTAGAGGCAAACGGTAAGTTTGATACAGGACGATAGTTTGCTGGGACAGATGAATCTAAGGTGGAATTCTTCAGGAGGGGGCGTACCAAGGCGTGTTTCCAGAGGTGGGGAAAAGATCCGGACGCAAGACTAGAATTCATCCTTTGACAGGAAGGGAAGGTTGGAAACGGGACGCCAGTGTGTGGGGATAGAGGGATCGAGGGAAGGTTTCTTCAAAATGGGACATGTTTCCAGACAGCTGGGAAAGAATCTGAGGAGAGGCTTGAATTGATCATGCAAAGCAGATATGGAAGAAGAGCGAGGGAGCGTTCTGGCAGCCAGTGGGAGGGAATAGGGTCCGAAGGACAGTTCTGTGTGAGTTTGAGTCGTGCATTGCAGAGAGAGGTTCCTGCACTGGTGGTGTTTAGAGCAGCAACAGCTGTAGCACAATAACCCTCTCTTCCCCCACTCCCCCGAAAGACAAGGGCATGAAAATCCCAGGTGCCATAAGAAAATTTCTTGTCACCTGGCACCTGGGATTTGTCGAGTCCTGATTTAAAGTGTCACCCAAGATGATGCATGGCAGCTGTTGCGAACCGTTTACTTAGAAATTCATTTTCAGGTGCACTCTAAAGCTTTGTTTGTTGATAGCTTTATAACCAGTATGGTTCAGACCTCTACGCATAGTGCTTACTGCCTACCCATGATTTCTTTGGCTTCCTCCTCCCCCCAAGAAAACAGATCTGGCTACACCTCTGGAGCTATCTTTATATGAACCTCTTTCTATTTCTATGACGTTGCACCACATGCAGAATCTGGCTTCTTGGGGTTTCAGTTTCATTTTTGTCTATATATTTCAGTTTTTAGTTTGTAGTAACTTATTCTGTACTTGGTGAGGGTCTATCTATGTTTTAAGTGTGTGACTGAGGCCAGGTATTCTGTTAGCATGGAGTTTCTTGGTAGGGATGTGTAATAATTTGACTTGTTCAGGTTTACCAGTAGATGTATGGATGTTCTAGGACCCACAGCAATATTTACGGTACTGCTCTTTGCTGGGTAGGCTTCTTGTATAAGTTTTGGAAGATAGTACTGTTGTGGAATGACACATTTGCTCTATAGATCTTGTACTGTAGTTCTTGCTTTTTCTTTTTGTTTCTTGTGTGGAGTCAACTGTAGGGTATCATCCTGCTAGACCAGTACAGACAAGTGGGTTGTGTTCCCCTCCCAGCAGATTGATGGAAACAAATAACCAATGACATCACTCCCCTGTCTCTATTCGCCTCAGCCACCAGAAGTCCCTTCAGTATTTCTTTGTCTCCAGCAGATGGGTTTTCTCCTCTCTGAAGAAAATCTGAGGATTGAGAGGGAAAGAGTGATTAAACGCTCATGAATGACCTTCTTGAGGGTGACTCTCTCACTTGAGGTATTTTTGGTAGCCATAGAAGGAGGGAAAATTGGTTCAGCTCCATGCTCTTATCATGATAAGAGCCTGTTGAGCATCCAGAAATGGAGGAATTTGGAGGAATCTGGAAGAGTGTAGCAGCCTCATACAACCTCAGCGCCCCCTCCCTCCTCCTCTGTTCTCCCTGCTCTCTCCTGAAGATTGCAGAAGGCTCTCAGAGGGATCTGCCTGCCAGCCACCTTCAATGCAGTGCTGCAAAGCCAGTAAAACAGTTTCAGGAGAGTAGAGTTGAGTCTGGCATGGATTCTCAGCATGGGGCTCTCAGGGGCTGAGTACCAAGGCTTGATCTTGTCATTGTCCTTGTTGGAGGCTCCCAATTCCATCTTCTTGGGACGCAATATGGAGTGGACCCCTGGTGACTGTTGGCATGGTATGGGGGTTTTCTGCATATGTTAGTAGCGTTTTTGCCTATTGAGAGCTTGGCAGTCGCACGGTCCTAGCATGCGTTCCGCTCAAGCTGCTCCAATATGCATTTCTTCCTTAGTGCCTGTAACTGCAATAAAAGTGCAGTTAACACATGCTTTTGTGATACTTGCCTTAACTCTGTCTTCTTCCAGGAAACATTGTTTGTTTGACCTGTGGCGTAATCTATGGATTCTGTACTCTGCTGTTCTTGCATGACAGCTTTTGATCGTCCCTGGAGAGCCTGCATCCTGTCTCTCAACCAGGGGATGCAATTAGTCTGGCTTTGCCTGCCTCGGGGCAAGAAGTGACGGATGGCGCTATGGGTAAGGATATCCAGTCAGCTGGAGGATCCAGCGACCATGGTGTGAGCCGATCCTCATCCTCTAGGGGGTCTGTGGTGGCTGTGCCCTCTACTGTTATTCTTATCCAACATTTGATTTACCACACATTTGGAACCATCAGGGTGGTTTACAATAAGGCAAAGTGCAATAATGGACGAGGCTGGAAACAGAAAAGAACTATAGTTTTTGACAGGAAAGCATTCAATCACACCAGAGATAGAGAAAGGGGGGGAGGTCATGGAAGGAGAAGAAAAAAGAGAAGAGGTGTTAGAGGGGGGAAGGTCGTAGGCAGCACAGAAAATATGGGTTTTAAGGAGTGTCTTGAATTTAGGATATGACTGTTCTTGACTGAGGGTAACAGGGAGTGAGTTCCAGAGCGAGGGTCCTAGGAAGAAAAAAGCTGAGTGGTGGGTCTGTTCCAAGCATACATGAGCTGGGAAGGGGAGATCCAGACGGTTTATGTGAATGGACCGGAGGCTGTAAGGAGCCTGCCAGATACTGAAGGGTGTGCATGTGGAATGCCTTGTGGGTTAGGATCAAAAGCTTGTAAGTGTTGTGGTGAGAAACAGGTAACCAGTGTAAATGAATAAGGTGAGATGTAATGTGACTATAATGGGATGTGCGGGAGAGGATCCGAGCTGCAGCATTTTGAATCATCTATAGGCGATGTAGCTGATAATGGAGGAGACCAGCAAAGATGACATTGCAATAGTCGACTTGTGAGATCACCATTGAAAGAAGAGTGATGAGGGGGACAACACAGCACTGACAGCTCGAATTTGGCAAAGATAGAAATAGGAGCAATGGGTGAGAGTGGAGATGTGATCATGGAAGGATAAATCTGGGCCTAGAGTCACTCCAAGATAGCGCAACGATAATATGAGTGGGGGAGAGTGTGGGGCGGGAATTGCTGAGGGTGAACCACATTGCGGATGTTTTGGAGAGGTTAAGATGGAGAAGGTTCGTGGACAGCCAATTAGCGATGTGTGACAGACAGGCATTGAGGGTGAAAGATCTGGGCTGACAGGGGAGGTGTGGTAGAGGAGAATGATGTTGTTGGCGTAATAATATGCCAAGATGCTGGATTGTTGCATCAGTAAAGTGAGGGGAACCATAAAGATGTTAAAAAGGAGCAGTACGAGGATGGAGCCCTGGGGTGCCCCGCAATGCAAAGGGAGAGGGTCAGCAGTGCAGGAATCAGAGACAACAGAAAGAGAGCAAGAATGAAGGAAGGAGTATGGTGCCCCGGAGACCCGCATCCCTGAGAGGGGAAAGAAGGATGATGTGGTCAATGAGATCAGCGGCAGAGAAATCCAAGGAGACTACTAAGGAAACATCACCCCGGTCGTGAGAGATGTGCAGTTCATTAAGGAAGGACAGAAGGATGGTCTCAGTACAGTGGCCTATGCAAAATCTGGATTGCTGTGGGTCAAAAAGTGCGTGGAATCCAGATGGGAGGAGAGCTGAGAGAAGACAGCTTTTTCAAGGATCTTGGAAATGAAGGGAAGGTTAGAGACAGGGCAGTAGTGGGCAGGGTCAGCAGGGTTGAGGGAGAGCTTCTTTATAAAGGTATGGACTAACGCACATTTCGAGGGTGTTGGGAAAGTACCAGAGGTCAGGCATGTGTTGAGCATGGAAAGTAGAAAAGGGAAAAAAGTGAGGGACAGCTCCAAAATCCAATTTGAGGGAATGGGATCAATGAGACCCCGGAAGGTCAGGGGTTCAAATCCCACTAGAGGACAGCAACCTTGGGCCGGAAGGACTGGGGTTTCTAGTCCCACAGATGCTCCTTGTGGTCTTGGGCAAGCCACTTAACCCTCCATAGCCCATGTTCCCTGTAAGCATTAGTGTATGTGTCTCATATCCCCGCATGTTAAATGTATCCCCCAATTGTGTTGTGACCGCTTTGATTGAAGGATAAGGTGGTATACAAAAACTGTCTAAATAAAAAAATAAAAATAAGTTGTTTTCTGGGTAGCGGAGATGGATCTGGAAAGTTCCAAAGAGGAGAAGGGCTGGAAGGAGGACCATGTATGGGACAGGAGATAGGGAAGGAGAGTAGTGGAGGTGAAGACCTGAGGGGAGTGGAGCTACCTGGAAAGGAGGAGCAGAGGTGCTGGACCTTCGAGGTGAAGAAGGAGGCCAGCTTCGAGGGACTTGGCACTGAGGGTTGAGTATTACTGGTTGTGGAGGTATGTAGAGATGATAAAGGTTTGAGAGTCACGTAAGCTGATGTGTAGAATTAGAAATGGTGGAGATATAATTTGAGTAGTAAGAGTGTTTTGTTTTGTTTTGAGGATGAATGCGTGATAGAGCAAGTGACTGACAGAGTTGAAGTGCTGAAGAAACTCGGGAATCTGGTCTCTCCTCCAGAGACGTTCTGCATGATGGAGTTGAGACCTCTGCATGCGAAGACCTGGATGGTACCATGGGCGGTGAGAGGTGCACCGGGGTATGCAAGGACACAAAGGAACAAGGTGATTGAGAGCAGAGGAGAGGCAGGAATTCCAGAGGGGAGGCCTGTGCATTAGTGGTAAGAGTAGTGAAATCAGGAGGGAAAAGCTGGTCGGCAGAGGGGAAATGCTGAAGGGTAAAGGCTGTGATGCGGTGGATTTGACGGGAGGGCCCTGCACAGGATGTTTAGTGGGGTCTGGAGTCGGTGCCCCTGTGAGGGAGAATAGAAGGAATCTGATCAGAAAAAGTGATGCGTCCAGGGCAGGGGGTTGGTGACATTGTCAGTCGGTATATAAGGAGAGTCTGAAGGAGTGATAAGCTCTAGGGGTATGCTGGGCTATATGAGTGGGAAGGGCAACATGCTAGAAAAGACTGAGGTCTTGAAGAAGAGCGATGAAGGCACTATCACGAGCCGAGATGGGGAGACAAGTGTGCATTAAAGTCACCGAGACAGAACAGATGTGGGAACCTCAGAAAGGCTTCAGACATGGTAAGAGTGAGGGCTTCCCATAGATGAGGGCATAGGGAGGGTGGCGCATATAGAAAGAGAAAGTAAATAGGAGGGGAGGAGTTTAGACAAAGTAGGAGGAACTTGGGGTAATCAAGAACAGGAGATGAAAGCTGGGTGAGGGGTAGAGCAGAACGAAAGAGGGTGGTCACTCTGTCCCCGGTATGCCCCAGACAAGGGGTAGCTGTGGCTGAAAAGCCTGGGGGAAGCTGCGAATGAGGAGAGGGTCTTCGCCCTCTGCAGCCTCGTCTCTGTCAAGAAAAGGAGGTCCAGATGGGACCGGAGGAGGAGATTCTGGATCTGAACCATTTGCTTCAAAGAGCTCTGCACTTCACAAGGCCTGTACGGAACACTTGTTCACTGGTAGATGGAGGAGGGGCGGAGGTGCAGTGTGAGTGCAAGATTCGACATGTTATAAGATTAGAAGATACTGGGCTTAGGTAGCCAGGGGGAACAGGCATACATGTTTGGGGGCGCCTCCCTCAGAAGGGGAGAATGGGAAACATGCTTGCAGGCAAGCAGATCAAGAGTAATGTGAGCAAAGAGAGTATTGAAGGAGGGGAAGCCTGCCTGGGTGGAGAGGTCTTACTGGATTGCAGATAACTACACGAGTCCAACTACTGTGAGAATGCTGCGGAGCTGGTCTCCTGCGTCTCCAGAGTCCCCCCAAGGAGCACGTCCTGTTCCTTGGGCGTGTGCTGCCACTGCCCATATCGCCGCAGCGGGCAGAGTTTTATTGGCAACTGGATGTGTTACGGTACCTGGCTGAGTTCACAGCCACGTCACTTCCAGCTGTATGGGGGAGGTCTGAGCACTGAGGTAGGCAAACCTGCAGAGAGGAGACAGGAACAGCGTAATTGATAGTCAGCGATCACAACTGAGTAAACGGCCTGGTCCTTCTGGGGTGGAAATTCAGACCCTGCGACCTCTGGGTGCCCCCAGGTGCAGTGTCATTCGAGGCTGGCTGAGAGTGGAAGCCCTCTTCGGTTGCCTTTGGCTAAGCACCCCCGGTGAGGGGCGTCCTCTGGAGATGGGGAACAGCTGTGAGCTGTCCAAAATTTTGACTATGGCTGGGGTTCAGATGGTGTTGTATTGGGCTGTGATGTGGATGAAGAAGTACTCTCACCTTCAGAAGATTGTGAAGAGGCCGGGGTGATCCGCCTATTCTGGAAGGAGGAGCTGATGGTGTTGAATGACAGGGTTTCATTTGCCTTGAACTTGACGGATACTCCTGGCATAGAGCAGGAGCCAAAGGAGTTCTCACTCCTTCAAGGGGTGTGGAAATCTACTACTGCCTTCTTGTTCCCGGATACAATCAAGGATATGATCTGGTCAGAGTGGGATTCTCCCGACTCCCTGCCTAAAGGGTTAAGGGTGTCTGAGAAGATCCACACTCTCCTGGAGAAGGAGTGCGTTGAGTGGTTTGGCATTCCTAAGGTGGATGTGCAGGTCATGGCAGTTACCAGATGGATCACTATTCCTGTGGAAGCTGGATCGGTCTTAAAGTATTTTCTGGATCATAAGGTGGATTCGTTGTTGAGGAGCTAGTTTGCCGTGGTGGCTGCTATTCTGCAACTGGTGGAATGTTCTAGCTTGACGTCTCAAGCCCTTCTTCAGTGGCTTCACTCTTTTCTGGCAAATGATACTACCCCTCTTTTGGAGTGACTACAGCCTTCCTTTCTGATGCCATGTATAACCTGGTATGTTTGGCGGCCAGGGATAGTCCTCTGATGATGGTGTCACAGCATTGGATTTGGCTCTGGCACTGGGCAGTGGATACATTCACCAAGGCTCGGTTGGCCCAACTGGCCTTTAAGGGGAAGCTTCTTTTGGAACCGATCCGAAGAAGCTGGTGAAGGACCCGGGCGAGAGAAAATCTTATGTCTTCTGAAAGACAGGCCCAAGGGGCTTATGAAGTGGGCTGGTGCCCTTTTCTAGTCAGCCTCCACCCATCTACTGAGGGCACGCTGGCCAGATTCCCAGGGATTTCAGGACTCTTGTTGTTACCGACCTGGAAAACCTTTATTCCCTCTACTTCCAGGCTTTGGGCTCATTCTCAGTCCTTTTGCGAAGCATGTGGACCAAGGGACTCTTCCAGGCTGCGGTGAAGATTTTGGGGTCCATTCCCTAGTTTCTCTTGTTGGAGGCAGGCTTTGCCTTTTCTTTCAGGAATGGATCTGGGTTACCAAGGATTGCTGGGTACTGGACACCATTTAGTTTGGCTATATCTTGGAATGTAAAGAGCCAGTTCCGGATGCCTTCGTCATTCCCCTTGTGGATTTGTGATCAAAGGTGCCACGGTGCAGATGACTTTGGACAGGTTGCTGCGCCTAAAGGTGGTGGTACTCATCTCCCAGATGAGCATGGCAAGGGCAGATACTCCATCTATTTCGTAGTGCCCAAAAAGATGATTCCTTCCGGCCCATTCTAGACCTCAAGGATATCAACCAGCATTTGTGTGTTCTGCATTTCCAGATGGAAACTTTGCACTTCGTGATTCAAGCTGTGCGCCAAGGGAAGTTCTTGGCTTTTATGAATTTGGCCAAGGTGTATTTTCATATCCCGATCTGGGTGAATCTGCAAAAGTATCTGCATTTTGCAGTGCGTGGCTCTCACTATCGGTTCGCTGCCCTCCTTTTCGAGTTATCCACTGCCCCAAGGATGTTCTCCAAGGTCATGTTGGCGGCTGCAGCGCTATGGCCATGAGGGATCTGTATCAATCCATATCTGGATGACTGGCTCATCCAAACTCGTTTCCTTTCAGAGGCATCTCGGGTGGCATCCCAAATGGTGTCCTTTTTGGAAAGCCTCGGCTGGGTGATCAATCACAGAAAGAGCCAGCTGTTGCCCTCCCAGTCCCTGGAGTTCTTGGGAGCACATTTCAACACTCAAATAGGCAGTTTTCCTGCTAGAGGAGAAGGTCAAAAGACTGTTGGATTGCCTGGCACTGCTCTGTGCGCAGGCAATCCAGTGCAGTAGACTACCAGAGTCTGGGATTATCTGTAGCTCCCTGGATTGATAGTGGTGACCACAGAGATGGTACCATGGGCGCATGCTCACATGTAACCTTTCCAGCGGTCCTTGCTAACTCAGTAGTTTCAGAGTTTTCAGGAGTTTGAGTGCAGAATTCCACTCCTGATGATGGTGAAGACCAGCCTGTGGCAGTGGCAGCATCCGTGTCATCTAAGGAAGGGGATGGGCCGTTGGATGATTTCTCCTGGATTCTGCTGATGACAGATGCCGCTGTCTCAGGCTGGGGAGCCCATTGCCAAGACCGCACAGCCCAGGGCCATTGGAGCTGCAGGGAAGTGGTATGGTCCATCAACCACCTTGAGGTGAGGGCCATCAGGTTGGCTCTTCTGCATTTCTGACTATTGATTGAGGGCCAGGCGGTTCAAGTGTATTTGGACAATGCCATGGCAGTGGTTTATGTCAATCAGCACGGCAGCATGAGGAGTGCCAGGGTAGCTTTGGAGATGGCTCTCCTGGTTGCCTGGGTGGAGAACCTCCTCCTAACCTTGTTAGCTGAACACATTGCTGGGGTGGACAGTTTGGAAGTTGGCTTCCTCAGCCATCACTCTCTCGATCCTGGAGAGTGAGAGTTGGTCAGGAGACGTTTTAGTTGATTCTGCACTGCTGGGGTTGCTCCGAAATAGATCTGATGGCGACCTGCTCCAGTGCCAAAATTTGGTGCTTCTTCAGTCACCACATGGAGTCTGGGTCTGAAGATGTCATTGCCTTGATCCAGCCTTGGACAAGTCAGCATCTGCTGTATATGTTTTCTCCATGGCCCCTGGTGGGGTGTACAATTTAGTGTATACAACGCCACCCAGGCAGGATTGTTCTGGTGGTGCTAGATTGGTCGAGGAGAGCATGATTCAGAGACGTGATGCAGCTTCTGCAGATACTTCCTCTTTGGTTGCCTCCATCTCGGGGTCTTGTGGCAGGGACAGATCATCCTGGAGGACCCGGTCCCTTTCTCGCTTACGGCTTGGCTCTTGAAAGGAGTTGGCTAGAGCATAAGGGCTACTCTCCGGCGGTGGTCTCCATTCTGCTCGGAGCCCGGAGGAGATCTACCAAGCTGGAATATGTGCGTTTCTGGTGCTTTGAGTGAAGGTGCAGCACTCGGCAGTTGGCTCCTGGGGTGGCCAAGATACTATCTCTGTTGGCCTTTCTATAGGATGGCCTGAGAAGGGTTTTTCCCTTAGCTCTCTGAAGGTTCAGGTGGCAGTTTTGCCCTGTTTCCGAGGTCCAGTGGCTGGTAAGTTCCTAGCCTTTCCCCTGGACGTCTCACACGTTTTCCAGGGGGTTCGGTGTCTGCGTTCTCTTCTATGGTTTGTGATTCCTTCCTGGGATCTGGATCTGGTGCTCAGGGCCCTGATGGTGGTGCCCTTTGAGCCATTGAAGCATGCTACTTTGAAGGATTTGACGCTCAAGATGGCCTTCGTGGTCGCAATTTGTTCTGCAAGGCAGATTTCCGAGCTGCAAGCTCTGTCTTGTCGGTATCCTTATCTGTCTTTTTCAAGGGAGACTGTTTCCATTCAGCCTATACCTTCCTTTTTGCCTAAGGTGCTTTTCTCCCTTTCACATGAACCAGGTGGATTGCCTGCCCTCCTCCTCAAGGGAAACTAAACTACTGTAAATCACCACCAAAGTTTACAAAATCATGAAAACTCAAAACATAAATACAATGTAACCATAAGCCTTAAAAGGCCATTTCCTCACAATATCCTTTATTTATTAATTCACATACTTGAAAATTAAATTTTATTATAAATATCTTATTACAAATCATATCAATTTTATCATAAATATCAATTGTGCATCCTGCAAATTTTTAAAAATTGTTTGCTTCAGAAATTAAATATGCTATTTCTTAATGAATTTGATATGCTGAATTCAAATATGATAGTGAAATTGGTCAATTAGCTCCTGTTTCTATGATATGTTGAAGAATCTACAGTTTACCACTGTGTATGGTGAAAATGTGTACCACTGTGTATGGTGAAAATCGAGCCTAAATCTGCAATTTAACTTTCATTAAGAACATTTGTAAGTACATTCTAGCAAGTTTTGTTCTCATTCAGTGGCTTCATGACTCTTCCTGATCTGTTTCTTGTACTGAAGCAATGGAATATCCCTTGTCACTGTCCAGCAGTAGTCTGCAAGCATTGATGGACTCCATTTACCCTGATACCTCTTTTCCATGGCTGCAATGTCTTGGTGAAATCATTCTCCATGTTCATCACTTACTGCTCTGGAATTTTGTGAGAAAAAATCTAGATGAGAGTGTAGAAAATGAATCTTTAAGGACATGTTGCAACCAAGGTTTTTGTATGCCTTGAGAAGATCTTGAACAATCTCTTGGTAATTATTTGCTTTGTTTCCAAGAAAATTTTGTGTCACTGATTCAAATGCTATCCATGCAGCTTTTTCCTTTCCACGTAATAAACAAAGAAGTGCACGAATCTGAGGGCCAACAAAAACTCCTTCCTTAACTTTGGCATCACTCAGTCTAGGAAATTTACCACTAAGATACCTGAAAGCAGGTTTAGTTTTATCCATTGCCTTGACAAAGTTTTTCATTAGTCACAACTTGATGTGCAAGGAAGGCATCAAAATCTTTTTGCTGTCTACAAGTGCTGGAAAAAGAACATATTTGCTTCCAGGATCCAGTGACTGACAGATTGGCCAGTCCCTTTTGACGAAATGAAAATCTCTAGCACGCTTATCCCATTCACACAGGAAGCAGCAGTACTTGGTGTATCCACCCTGAAGACCAAGCAATTGGGCGACCACTTTGAAGTCACCACAGATTAACTATAGATGTTGATCATAGTTTATACATTTCAAAAGTTGTTTCATATTGTCATAAGTCTCTTTCATAAAAGCTGCATGGCCAATAGGAATTGATGGTAGCAATTTGCCATTATGCAGCAATACAGCTTTAAGATTTGCTTTTGATGAATCAGTGAAGAGCCTCCAATCATCTGCCTTGTAATTGATATTGAGAGCAGCCATTAAACCTTTTATGTTGCATGCAGCAAGATCACCTTCTTTGAAAAAGAATAATACCAATTCTTTCTGACGGTCCCAGAAAAAAGAAATTTGAACGTCACCAGCCAGAAGATTCCACTGCTGTAGTCTGGAACCCAAAAGCTCAGCTTTATTCTTTGGGAGATCCAAATCCCTGAGAAGGTTGTTCAATTCACCTTGCGTTATGAGGTGTGGCTCATTAGCAGTGGCCAGAAAAAACTCTGGCTCACGAGAGGTTGATGGTTCATGACTACAAACTTCTTCCTCTTCCTCACTTGATTCTAATGATAATGATTCTGACATTTTGAGAATCGGCAACCCTTCTCCATGAGGCACTGGGTGTATTGCAGATGGAATGTTTGGATATTGCACAGTCCACTTACTCTTTCTGGATATGCCTTTCTGAATTGGAGGAACCATGCAGAAGTAGCAATTGCTGACATGCTCTTTCCAGATCATTGGAACTGCAAAAGGCATTGATTGCCTTTTCCCATTCATCCATTGCCTGAGATTTGTTGCACATGTATTGCAGCATATGTGTGGCGCCCAACTCTTACCCTGATCTCCTATTCTGCAGCCAAAATATGTTGTAGGCTTTCTTAACCGCCACAGTCATATTCTGTTTTTGTGATGTAAAAGTCACTTTACCACAAATATAGCAGAAATTATCTGCATTATTAACACAAGTACGATGCATCGCCGAATATGCTGTGATTGACTATCAGCATAAAATACTGCAAAATAATTCATTTTTAATTTCTGTGACTAATACACCTTAAGATTTATACTGTCAAGTGATGCAAATTTAAATACTGATTGCATCATCTGGTTTTGGACAGATATTTCTATTGGCTGCAAGTAAAGATTACACAGTAATCTCATGCAAATATTGCGTAATACACAGTTAATGGTCCCTAATGACTAATTAATAGCATATATCTTAGCAACTAGACCTAATCAGCCATTTGCATTATGAATTCTGTGTTCGGCAGCCTTAAATTAGTTTAGAACAGCTGCTTTCGTGTCTGAAGCATTTTGGCTGTTGAACAGTGTTATCTATACAAATTCATAATTTAAACATATCACCAGCCCAACCCAGTCTTCAATCATACACTCATACATCACTCAAACACACATCCATACATAAACAAAAAAACACATATATTCACTTCGATGACACCAAATTATATATCAAAACTGACCAACCCAAAAGTTCCAACAAGAGCAGTTATTATCTCTTACAGAGATGAATCGTATCTTGAGATATCTCAAAACAGTTAAAACATGAGCATTATTTCCAGAACATCCAATGACTCCTCTCACCACTCTTCTTATAACTCCTCTCAGCACGAAAATGTCAAATCTTTATTCTTCACCTTTATTCTTCTCATTGTTCACATAATAGAACGTTAGCCCTGCTGAGGGTTCCTTTCAGCTACCCACTTTAAAGCACCACAAAATGTAAACCGCTTTGACTGAAATGATAAAGCAGTATAAAAAAAAGATGTTAAATAAATAAATTATATCAAGCAGGTGTCACATCCAGTGAATACAAATCGCCCTCCATATTATAACAAAACCGAATGTCACAAATCCACTGAAAGGGGGTATTTTGAAGGCAACCAACCTTTTTGTTAAAATGGTAAATAAAGGCAAAAGGAACAGGAGACTGCTATGGTTTTCGAAGGAAGTAGCTGAAAAAGTGAAGAAAAAGAGGGAGGCCTTCATGAAATACAAGAGATCACAGAGAAAGGAAGACAGGCATCTGTATTTGGAAAAACTTAGAGAAGCTAGCAAAGTAGTCAAGAAGGCAAAGATTCAAAAGGAGGAGGAAATAGCCAATGCAATAAAATGGGGGGATAAGACATTTTTCAGATATATTAGTGAGAAGAGGAAGGGCAAAAGTGGTATTGTCAGACTCAAGGGTGCAGGGGGGGAATATGTAGAAGCTGATAAGGATAAAGCGGAATTGCTTAACAAATATTTTTGTTCTGTGTTCACAGATGAAGAACCAGGAGCAGGACCTCAGAAAACACCCACAAATAAGAACAGAAGCGAGGGACATCTTGAACAATTTTCAGAAGACTGTGTTCGTGAGAAACTAGCTCAACTTAAAGTAGACAAAGCGATGGGACCGGATGGGATACACCCTAGAATACTGAGGGAACTTGGGGACGTTCTAGCACCTCCACTGACTGACCTTTTCAATGCCTCGTTGGAGTCGGGAGTGGTGCCAAAGGACTGGAGAGAGGCTCATGTGGTGCCTTTACACAAAAGCGGAAGTAAGGATGTGGTTGAAAACTACAGGCCGGTTAGTTTAACTTCAGTGGTGAGTAAATTATTGGAAACGCTGCTAAAAGAGAAAATAGTGAGGTTTCTGGAGTCCGGCGGATTACAGGATCCGAGGCAGCATGGATTCACCAGAGGCAGGTCTTGTCAGACAAATCTGATCGATTTCTTTGACTGGGTGACCAGGGAGTTGGACCGAGGGAGAGCTCTAGATGTGGTGTATTTAGATTTCAGTAAAGCCTTTGACACTGTTCCTCACAGGCGACTTATAAACAAGCTGAGCACCCTAGGGATGGACCCTAAAGTTACTGCTTGGGTTAGAAATTGGTTGGGTGGGAGGCGACAAAGAGTACAAGTAAATGGAGCCCACTCTGAGGAGAAGGATGTTACCAGTGGTGTGCCCCAGGGATCTGTCCTTGGTCCGATTCTTTTTAACATCTTTGTTAGTGATATAGCGGAAGGGCTGTCGGGTAAGGTTTGCCTCTTTGCGGATGATACCAAAATCTGTAATAGAGTAGACACCCAGGAAGGTGTAGATAACATGAGGAGGGATCTAGCTAAGCTTGAAGAATGGTCTAGAATTTGGCAGCTGGGATTTAATGTTAAAAAATGTAAGGTCATGCATTTGGGCTGCAGCAATCCAAGGGAGCAATACAGTATAGGAGGTGAAGTACTTTTGTCCACTAAAGAAGAGCGGGACCTAGGCGTGGTTGTGTCTGATGATCTTAAAGTAGCTAAACAGGTAGACAAGGCGACGGCAAAAGCTAGAAGGATCCTTGGGTGCATACAGAGAGGAATGGCTAGCAGAAAAAAGGAGGTGATAATACCTCTGTATAAGTCTTTGGTGCGACCTCATTTGGAGTATGGTGTGCAATTCTGGAGACCGCACCTTCAAAAGGATGTGAACAGGATGGAGTCGGTGCAGAGGGTTGCTACTAAAATGATTAATGGGCTTCATTATAAAGCATATGAGGACAGACTTAAGGATCTTAATATGTACACCTTAGAGGAAAGGCGGGATAGAGGTGATATGATTGAGATGTTTAAATACCTCCGTGGCATAAATGTTCAGGGAGAGAGCCTCTTTCAATTGAAAGCAAGTTCTGCTACGAGGGGACATGGGATGAGGGTGAAGGGAGATAGATTCAGGAGTGATATGCGGAAATATTTCTTTACGGAAAGAGTAGTGGATCCGTGGAATAGTCTCCCAGTGGAGGTGGTAGAGATGAGGACAGTAACTGAATTCAAAAAAGCATGGGACCAACACAGAGGATCTCTAAAGGTAGAAAGTGGACTGTTGTAGTTGTTGTTATGGAAGGACAGACTAGATGGGCCTTGTGGTCTTTTTCTTTCATCATGTTTCTATGTTTCCAGAATCTCTCATGATTTCTCCATATTCCATACTCGATGCTCCATTACCACTGCCATTCCAACTATGGACCACAGTTTCACCATACTGGCTTCAAGGAATCTGACAACAAACATATCACAAACAGACTAGCAACAGACTCAGAATAAAAGATTCACCCTTCAAAAACTGCAAACCACTAAGGTGTTGCAACTCTCCCACATGGTACAGAAGGCATCCAGCTTTATCCAAAAAATGCCAATGCATGCACTATGCCCCCTCCTTATACTCATGAAACCAATCAATAAAACCAGCATCATTCCATCTATGTATTTAACCCATGCAGTGCTAAAGTATCCCACCTGAAAATATACTGTTGTTCATGGTGACATAAGCCGAAGGAGCAGTGTCATGGAAAGGATAAGGATCTTTGCTTTGTGGATGTCCAGAGGGTGCTTCTCCCCATACTTGACAGTTACGATTTCCTTTCGTAAGTCCAACCATTTTTTTGTGCTGTTTGTTGGCCTGCGCAAAGGTGATGCAGTGGCCAAGTTGACTTTGGAGCACTGGATTAAGGAGGCCATTGCCTTGGCATATCTGTTGCGGAACTGGCCGGTTCTGGAGGGTTTGCATGCCCATTCTGCCCGAGCACATGCATCCTCATGGGCGGAGTGGAGCTCGGTAGACTCTGCAGACATTTGTCATGCAACAATGTGGGCATCACTTTCCACTTTTGTTATGCATCACCACTTCGATATCCATGCTAGGATGGACATGGCCTTGGCTCAAGTGTTTTGCGAGCTGCTGTGTCTTTTGCCCGCCCAATGGAGTTGTAGCTTTGGTACATTCCATTTATCTGGACTGTTCTAGCAGGACGATATGTAAGGTGACATTTTACTTACCATTTAATGTCCTTTCCTTAAGTCCTGCTAGATCAGTCCAGGGCCCACACCTGGAACTGTATTGCTCTGTTCTTCTGCTGAGATGCCCTTGGTTCCGTTATGATTTTTATACTTTTTATACTTGTATACTTGTCTACTGACAGCCTTATATTTATGCTTTTCTGTATGTAGTTCTCTACTGTTCACTCATTTTTGTCCATCGTTGAGGTAGTGTGAGGCTTGCCATGCTTCTCCCATATGCTTTGGGACAAATACTAAAGGGACCACTGGTGGAGGTGAATAGAGGCATGTGAGTGATGTCATTGAAACCTGGGCTTTTCATTGGTTCTTTGTCTCCACCACTCTGCTGGTAGGGGAATACAACCCACTTGTCTGGTCTGCTCTAGCAGGACTCGAGGAAAGGAGATTAACTGGTAAGTAAAATGATACTTGGTGGGGCTAGTGGAATATGGATTGTCTTTGGGATTTGCAGGAAATCTCATATTTTAAGGGACTATTTCATTAACATTTGTTTTTGTGCGCTGATAGCTTCACTGTTGCTGATTTCTGGGCTTTTCCAGCTCTGGGTAGTCTAATCTAGCCTGTGTACAATGATCTTGAATTTACAGTTACTAGGATTGTTTTTTTTTCTCATTTTGTATCTTCCCTTATTAACCTGGTTATAGCACTGAGCAAATAAATCTGGTCTGCAAACATTTATGCAAATGAGGCTTCCGGGTCATGCATATATTTATGCAAATGAGTCCCACAATGGGTTTCTGCACATGGCCTGGCATTACCCTCAGGCCAGCCCTGCATAAAAATACTTGCCTTGTTGGCACCACACACAGGGGAATGTTTACTAAAGTACATTATGCTTATGTAGCTAACGCTGGGCAATAGTGGGAAACGCTGTAAAATGCAATGCAATGTGTGCCTTTGAGTCAATGCTGACTCTTGGTGACCCAGCAGCTCCTGGGTTTTCTTGACAGTGTGACCAGAAGTAGATTGTCAGATCTTCCTTCTGAGGCAATGGAGAGTTACGTGTCTTGCCCAAGGCCACAAGGCGTGCTAGTGGGAATCAAACGCTCGTCTCTAGTGGAAAAAGTGCTGTGGTAGTTGCAAATTTGCACATAATCTGTTGGGGATGTGCCCAGTACTACTACTACTAATCGTTTGTATAGCACTATAAGACATACGCAGTGCTGTATAGAGAAGTGTAAGAGGCCGTCCCTGCTCATAAGAGCTTACAATCTAGTCAGGACAGACAACACAACAACTAGGGGGTAGGATATATATTGCACCTGGGGAAATTCTGTTCAGACAATTTTGCACAAAAATTCAGAAAATTATTCGCACAGTAATTTAAAATTCTGCATGTTTTTTGAGTAATTTCTGTGCAGCATTCCTCCATCATAAAGCCTATCTCCTCCTTTAGATCTGAAATTTCATCTGCCTTACCCTCCTTAGCTGTCTTGCTCCAATCACAGTTCTCTCCCCAACCAGCAAGCCTTTCCTGCCCCCTTTCTGTCTCCCCCTAACTTCTAGCAAGATCCCTATTACTGGCTGTCTCTAAAGCCTACCCTAATGCATATGCCCTCACCTCACCTTTCTCCTCTCCCCATGCACCAAACGTTATCTCTCCCTTATCGCTCTTTCTTTTTTATCAGGTACATATCTCCACCTTTCTTTCTACCCACCCCACCCACCAGCAGCTTTTCTCAGCCACCAGCCACCCATCTACTCACTAACAGCCTATCTGTCTCAGCAGTCCCCCTACTCGCTAGCAGCCCATCTTAGCCCCAGCCACCCTACCAACTCACCAATAGCACTTCTCCAGCCCCCAGCCACCCTCCTGACTCACCAGTTAGCCCTTCTTTAGCCCCCAGCCATCCTCCAGCAGCCCATCTTGGCCCCCATCCACCCTTCCCTGACTCAGCAGCAGCCCATTTCAGCCCCTAGTCAACCACCCAACTCGCCAGCTACCCATTGCAGCCTCCTGCCACCTCCCTGTGACTCACCAGCAGCCCATTGCAGCCCCTAGCCATTCAATTTTTTCTGCACGACCCGCAGCAGCATTTTTAACACAGCCACGGGAGAGTTTCCCTTTGGTCCTGTGGTTGTGCTTTACTTATGACACCAGCACTGATTGTCTTCATAAAGTAAACAGAAACACTTCCTTCGCGTCCCTCTAGTCCAGTCCCGGAACCATAGAGTTGTCAACCTCCTCCAGCAGCCTTGGAGACTGAAATACATCAGCGCTTTGCTGGCACCAGTATAAGTAGGCAAGGACCGCCCCCTCTCACCAGTACTTTCAGTCTCCAAGCAGCTGAAGGAGATCCTGAGCCTGGTTCTGGGCTCAGTTAGGGAAATAAGCAGAGCTTAATGGGATACATTCCTTTCTGATCTTTCAATTTCAATTTAGTTTTAGTGACTTTGCCCTTTCTTTGTTTTGATTGCAGGAGCTGTGCTGTTGCAGGAGATTTCTTCCTCTGGCTCCATCTGCCCCCCTCCCTCCCCTTCCCTCCTCTCTCTCTCTCTCTCTCCCTTCTTTTACTTCAAAGCCCCATTGCTTAGACGAGCACTGCGGTGTGCAGACAGCACAAAGGAGTTTCTGTGCCTCCCAGCTCCCGAACCCGCTTTTAAGGGTGAGGAGCAGGTTGCAGGCTTACAGCAGTGGCCCGGAGTTTGCTGGACAGCTAAAGCATGTGTTGCCGGTGTTGGAGCTGAAGCCGAAGTCAGGCTGAGCTCCAGCGGGGCTGTTGCATCTCTCCCTCTGTTCTTCACCCGATCTTCAGAGTGGTGAGTGAGGGGTACTCTTTTCTCTTATTTTCAGGGGCTCATTGCGATTTAGCAGGTAGGGGGCTAGGATTTGGTTTTTTCCATTTCGGGGTTGTCTGCCGCGTGGTGCTTTAGGCGGGAATCGGCAGCGGCGGCCATTTTGAAAAGTCCCATTTTTGTTTTTTGAGATTCGTTTTGCTTATTTTCGGCTTTCTATCCCTCGTTTTGGCTGCAGACCATCAGGATTCGACTTGGGGGAGGTCTGTGGTTCTAGTGTGTTTAAAAAACAAACAAACAAAAAAAACCCGGGGGTTTTGCAGAGCCTGTCTGAAGGCTCTTCTTCTGTGCTTTGCTGCTGCTCCGCGGGGTGGGGGTGGCAGTTGAGACTTTCTCTGAGTATGCCTGCGAAGCCACGCTGCATTGTTTGTGGAGCTAAGTGGGGTTTATTGGCAGGGTCCAGTGTGTGTGGGGCCTGTACTCTGGAGTCCAGCGTTATGGAGAGTACGGCTCCGTCTACGACCGTAGCCTGTGAGGCACTTCCACTAGGGGCAGCGGCAGTATTACCTCCGTCTCTGGATTTTCAGGGGCCGGGGTCATCCCCTGGGGAGGGGTCCTCGGGTTCGCAGGGACCGACTCCAGTCGGCTTCACTCCGGGGATTCCGCCAGATTTCTTCTCTCTCATGCAGCAGGCTTTTGCGCTCCTGCAACCCGGGATGGTCTCTCCGGCTCGAGTTTCGGAGGGGCAGAAGCGTCCGGGGTCCCTGGTTCAGCCTGAAGACGGCGTTCCTACTGCGAAGGTTGCCAAGGGAACAGCGGATGAGGGTCCAGCGTCTCGTCTGGGGGAAGACCTGGGGGTGGAGGACGTGGACCTTGATAACACCTCGGGTGAGGAGTTGGAGGAGGGAGAGTTACCTGACGTAGAGCAGCACAGTAGGCTCGTCATGGTGTTTCGTAGGGAAGAGCTTCCGGCCTTGATTGCCGAGACTCTCAAGACGCTGAATATGCCTGCGGAGGCAGCGGCGCCAGATGATGCTCTGGAGGATCCACTGCTCCAGGTGGTACGTACGTCCCAGCGGGTCTTCCCCTTGCATAGAGTATTTTGGGGTATGATTCAGGAGGAGTGGGACTCGCCGGAATCGGCGCTGAGGGGGTCCCGTGCCTTGTCGCGGCTTTATCCGTTGTCCAATCAGGATAGAGAGCTTTTTCGGTCTCCCAAAGTTGATGCGGCGGTATCGGCTGTGACTAAAAAGACTACGATCCCGGTTGAAGGTGCTGCAGCGTTGAAAGATGTGCAGGATAGGAAATTGGATACGCTGTTGAAGCAGGTTTTTGATGTGTGCGCCCTCTCGATGCAGGCCGCCGTGGCGGGGGCTTGGGTAGCGAGAGGTTGTTTGCGCTGGTCCCAAAGATTGCAAGGGGATGTTGGGGCAGCGCAGGTGGAAGATGCGGCGTGTTTGGAGTCTGGAACCGCCTATTTGTCGGACATTCATTATGATCTCATCCGTAGTGGTGCTAAGTCTATGGCCTCGGTGGGAAGTTGTTGTTTGGGGAGGATTTGGAAAAGTTGGTCAAGGATCTCGGTGAGTCTAAAGGGGGACGTCTTCCGGAGGATAAACTGAAGCAGGTCCGGTCTACCGCGGGGTCTCGAGGGGCTCCTCGGGAGTTTCGCTGTTTTAGGGCGTCTCGTTTTGGTCAGCCTCAGCGCGGTAGGTTTCCTGCTAGAAGCCAGGGGTTTCGTGGCTTCAGAGGGGCCGGCAGAGGTTTCTCCACCTTCCAATCCTCCTCCATTAAGAAGCCCCAATGAGATGAGGCGGGCTCAGGTGGACGTAGTTCCCGTGGGGGGGCGTTTGCGGGAATTTTACCCTGCCTGGGTCCAACTTACGTCGGATCAGTGGGTTCTGGAGGTCATTCGAGAGGGTTATGCTCTAGAACTCCGTTGTCCCGTGTTAGATTCCTTTGTTCTGTCGCCTTGCAGGGCTCCGCTCAAGCGGCAAGCCATTGTCGACACGTTGCAGCGATTGTTGCAGCTCCGGGCGATAGTTCCCGTGCCGGGGGACCAGTGCGGTTCCGGTCGATACTCCATCTATTTCGTGATACCGAAGAAGGAGGGATCCTTTCGTCCTATCCTCGATTTAAAAAATCTCAATCGGTGTCTCCGGGTCACTCACTTTCGCATGGAGACACTTCAATCCGTCATCGCGGCTGTCAGACAGGGGGAGTTTCTGACTTCCCTGGACCTCACGGAGGCTTACCTACATATCCCGGTTCGGCAAGAGCACCAGCGCTATCTGCGGTTTGCCCTTCCCATGGGGCATTTTCAGTTTCAGGCGTTGCCCTTCGGCCTGGCGACGGTGCCCCGCACTTTCACCAAGATCATGGTAGTCGTGGCGGCGGCTCTTCGCAAGGAGGGGGTGCTCGTGCATCCTTATTTAGACAATTGGTTGATTCAGGCGAAGTCTCAGGCGGAAAGTGCGGAGGCCACCACCCGGGTGGTGCAGTTGCTACAGAGTCTGGGCTGGGTGGTCATCTTTGCAAAGAGCAGGTTGACTCCATCGCAGTCTTTGGAGTACTTGGGGGCGTGGTTCGAGACGCGGCAAGCGGCAGTGTTCCTGCCGGTTCAGCATGCGCAGGCGTTGCGGAGGCTGGTGCGGCGTTTTCTCTTGCGGGCGGCGCCCACGGCGTGGCAGTATCTCCAGTTGCTCGGCACGATGGTAGCGACGATCGAGGTGGTGCCCTGGGCCAGAGCGCATATGCGAAAGTTGCAGAGCGCACTTCTCCGGCGTTGGTCCCATCAGCGCGATGCGTTGTCTCGATGGCTGATCTGTCCCCCAGAGGTACGCCTGGATCTTCGGTGGTGGTTGAGGCCGGAGAGTTTAGCCGCGGGCATGCCCTTGGAACCTCCATCCTGGAAGCTGTTGACCACGGATGCCAGTCTTCTGGAGTGGGGGGGTGTTGCGAGGGCGCGTTTGCCCAGGGCCTGTGGTCGTTGGTGGAGAGGGAATGGTCCATCAATCGGTTGGAGATGAGAGCAGTGTTTCTGGTTCTACAGGCGTTTCGGGGGACTCTTGCTCGGCAGGCAGTTCGGGTTCTCTCAGACAATGCGGCCACAGTCGCCTACATCAATCGGCAGGGCAGCACCGGCAGCGTGGGGCTCGAGCTGGAGGCCAGTCAGTTACTTGCTTGGGCCGAAGCGAATCTGAAGTGTCTGTCGGCGCAGCATGTAGCAGGCGTGGAGAATGTTGCGGCGGATTTTCTGAGTCGCCGAAGGGTGGACCCGGGGGAGTGGGTCCTGCACCCCGAGGTCTTTGCGCTTCTGGTGAGGCACTGGGGAGTTCCCCTAATGGATCTCATGGCGACCTTCGAGTCGGCACAGGTGGAGCGCTTTTTCAGCAGGCGGCGAGAACGGATGTCGGAGGGACTCGACGTGCTGGCGCAGCACTGGCCGGAAGGAGGGCTTCTCTATGTCTTCCCGCCTTGGGCTCTGATAGGCCGGGTAGTGCAGTGCATAGAGCGTCATCGGGGCCTCATGGTGCTGGTGGCGCCCGATTGGCCCAGACGGCCATGGTACGCGGATTTGGTGCGGCTGTTAGCGGATCAACCGTGGAGACTTCCTCAGCTGAGCGATCTCTTCAGTCAGGGTCCGTTGCGCATGCCTCAGGTGGCTTGGTTCTCGCTTACGGCATGGCTCTTGAAAGGGCTCGGATGACTGCTAAGGGATATTCGGCGGCGGTCGTTTCGACCTTACTGAAGTCGCGTAGACGTTCCACGTCTCTTGCGTACATTCGAGTCTGGCGCGTCTTTGAAGCTTGGTGTGCGGAGCGTGCCGTGCGTCCGTTAGGTGCTTCGTTGTCGCAAATCCTTTTTCTTGCAGGATGGCGTAGGCAAGGGTTTGGCGGCTAGTTCGTTGCGCGTGCAGTTGGCTGTCATTTCCTGTTACCGTGGAAAGGTGCATGGGCAGTCTCTCGGGGCTCATGCGGATGTCCGGAGGTTTTTGAGGGCGGTGTTGCTCTTGCGACCGCCACGGCGCTGTGCTGTTCCCCCATGGGACTTGAATTTGGTGTTAGAGGCCTTGCTTGCTCCTCCGTTTGAACCGTTGTCCACAGCTTCGCTAAAAGATCTCACATTGAAAACTGTTTTCCTGGTGGCTATTTGTTCGGCTAGGCGGATCTCGGAGCTGCAGGCCTTGTCTTGTAGGGAGCCCTGTCTCTCGTTTTCTGACCAAAAGGTGGTTCTCCATACCGTTCCAGCGTTCTTACCCAAGGTGGTGTCCGCGTTTCATGTTAACCAAGTGGTCTCTCTTCCTGTGTTCTCGGATCGGCGACAGGCCGGATCTATGGGAAAATTGCATCTGTTGGACGCTCGCAGGGTTCATCTCTCTCAGACGGCGTCCTTTCGGTGGTCGGATCGGCTTTTTGTGGCGTTCGGTGGACCGCGAAAAGGGGAGGCGGCGGCGAAGTCCTCTATTTCGCGCTGGTTGAAGGAAGCGATTGAGTCGGCCTACATCTTGAAGGGCAAGTTGGTTCCACAGGGACTTCGGGCTCATTCCACTCGGGCGCAGGCGGCGTCTTGGGCGGAGTTCAGTTTGGTTCCGGTCGGCGACATTTGTAGGGTGGCAACTTGGTCGTCCTTGCATTCCTTTGCTAAGCATTACCGCTTAGATGTTTTATCGGCGGAGGATGGGCGTTTTGGTTCAGCGGTGCTTCAGGCTGGGCTTGCTTGTCCCTCCCGTTGATGTTCACTGCTCTGTTACATCCTCTATGGTTCCGGGACTGGACTAGAGGGACGCGAAGGAAGGTTAAATTAGACTTACCTGCTAATTGTTGTTCGTTGCGGAACTCTAGTCCAGTCCCGGATCCCTCCCTGTGATTTTGAAGGGTCGCCAGCCTGTCTATTTCGGATCCCGCGGGTGCTCTTCGTTACCTAGCTTCTTGGGGGCGCGGGATGAAGCCATTGGAGGACCCTCTTGCGTAGCGCTATTGGCTGCCCATCCTCTCCTGAGGCGGTGGTGCCTGGCGTTTCAGTGTAGTAAGAAATATTTAAATTAGGAAACGGACAAAAACCTAAACAATATAAAACAAAAAAAAACAAAAAACAAAAAAAAACAATATATAAACGGAATATGAAGACTAAGATATCTTTGTGTATATGTATAGCTGTAAGCACTTATTTACCATTCTTGTTGAATGTATTCTGGTTAAATCTACTTATTTGTTGTTCTGCTCAGTGTGCTTTGTCAATAGGTACTGGTGAGAGGGGGTGGTCCTTGCCTACTTATACTGGTGCCAGCAAAGCGCTGATGTATTTCAGTCTCCAAGGCTGCTGGAGGAGGTTGACAACTCTATGGTTCCGGGACTGGACTAGAGTTCCGCAAGGAACAACAATTAGCAGGTAAGTCTAATTTAACCTTCCTTTCCCTAGCAAACAACAGGAAGCACTTCCATTTGCCATAGTAAAACCTTGCAGTGCCAGCATCGGAGGTGTAGTACAGCACGAGAGCAAAGAGAAATGCTCCTGCAGCTTTGAAAAAGAGAACTGTGAGACAGGCTTGGGCGCTGTTAAAGGCGTACGCTGGAGCCTGCCTCAATGGCTCATCAATGCCAGTGCTTGTGCAAAATTCTGCATAGCAAATGCAGATTTCTGCACAGGTGGAAAATATATCTAGGGGAATGGTAAACAGGAGACTAAGGGGGGATCAGGATAGGGTTAGGATAGGAGGCAGTGTACTATTATGGATCAGGAACTGGTTAAAAGATAGAAAGCAGAGAGTAGGGCTAAATGGCCAATTTTCTCAATGGAGAAAGGTGAATAGTGGAGTACCCTAGAGATCTCTGCTGGGGCCGCTATTTTTTAACATATTCATAAATGACCTGGAATTGGGAATAACGAGTGAGGTGATCAAATCTGCAGATGACACAAAATTATTCAAAGTTGTTAAAATCAAAGAGGATATTGAAAAATTGCAAGAGGACCTTCATAAATTGGAAGACTTGACATCCAAATGGCAGATGGAATTTAATGTGGACAAGTGCAAAGTTATGCAAGAGGATCATTCTAAAACAGTGGTTTCCAACCCAGTCCTCGGATACCCCCAGGCCAGTCAGGTTTTCAGGATATCCACAATGAATATGCATGAGATAGATCTGCATACAATGGAAGCAGCACATGCAGAACTCTCTTATGCATATTCATTGTAGATATCCTGAAAACTTGACTGGCCTGGGGGTACCCGTAACTGGGTTGGGAACCACTGTTCAAAAAGGTTTCATCATTGTTTGGACATCTGCAGACATTCATATGGACACGACCCCATGACTATTCAACAAATGCTATTTGCAGACGTCTCCAGTATGGGGATGTTTAAGTAGTCATGGGATGTGGCAGAGGTGTGTCTGAGGAGAGGCAATGGATTTACATGTCCCCGTTCAATCCCAGAAGCCACAGAGCCATCTGTAGGCACGTGCATTCCTGCTACAAGCACGATTAGGTATCAAGAAAGTGTTTGTTTTCACATTAAAACATCAGAGAATGTAGTGAAAATGTAGAATTAAGTGACTAGGTTTAGATTACAAATTCCTACACTGGGATTTGAACCCTAGCCACCCAGCTCTTAAGCCACTAATCTAACCATTATGCTATTAGAAATTTTGGTTCAAAAATATTTTCTTGGGGATATCTATATAGACATTTGATACACATGAATATCAGGCACGTCCATGTTTCTGGAACTATGCCTGCCTTTCTTTTCAGATGTTCTGGCTTTGTTATCCCAGATTGCACGTGGACATCTCATTTGGAATGTACCTCTTAGGGAATAACAAACCAAACTATGGTACACAAGGAAAGGTTCCATATTAGGAACCACCACCCAAGAAAAGGATCTATGCATCATAGTGGACAATATGTTGAAACCCTCTGCCCAGTGTGCAGCTGTGGCCAAGAAAGCAAATAGAATGCTAGTAATCATAAGGAAAGGAATGGAGAATAAAACCAAGGATATTATAATGCCACTGTCTTGTTCCATGGTGAGACTGCACCTTGAATATTGTGTGCAATTCTGGTCGCCATATCTTAAAAAAAAATATAGCGGAATTAGAAAAGGTACAGAGAAGAGCCACCAAAATGTTAAAGGGGATGGAAGGATACCCCTATGAGGAAAGGCTTAAAAGACTAGCGCTCTTCAACTTAGAAAAAAAGATAGCTGAGGGGAGATAGAGATCTAGTAAGTTGATGGATGGATTGCAATGGGTAAACTTAGATTGGTTGTTTATTCCATCAAAAAGTAGGAAGACTAGGAGTCATGCAGTGAAGCTACAATGTAACCCATTTAAGAGTAATAAGAGGAAATATTTTTTCACTCAACATGTAATCAAATTTTGAAATTCGTTACTGGAGGATGTGGTAGTGTAGATGAGTTTAAAAAAAGTTTGGACAAGTTTCTAGAGGAAAAGTCCATAAACCTTTATTAAGGAGGACCCAAGAAATCCACTTCTTACCCCAGAATAAGCATTGTGGAATCTGTGTACCTTTTTGAGAAACTGACCGGTACTTATGACCTAGATTGGCCACTGTTGGAAAAAGGATACTGGGCTTGATGGACCTTGGTCTGACCCAGTATGGCATTTCTTATATTCTTAGGATCCAAAAGCAGTATTCCCTAACAGATGATGTGGTGAAAATGCAGGGATTGCACCTAGACAGAATCACTGATGTTGTTGTTGTTAAGTGCCGTCGAGTCGGAGTCGACTCATGGCGACCCTCTGGATAGCTATCCTAAATTGTGTTCGGTCTTCAGTCAGGCGGCTTATTGTTGACAGACTGGTACCCGTAGCTGCTGTTATTGTATCGATCCATCTCATTGCTGGCCTTCCTCTTTTGCGTTGACCTTCTATCTTGCCAGGCATGATGTCTTTCTCTAATGATCTCTCTCTCCGCATGATGTGTCCAAAGTATGAAAGTCGAAGTCTTGTCATCTGAGCTTCTAAAAAAAGCTTAGGTTTGATCTCCTCTAGTACAGACTGGTTTGTTCTTCGGGCAGTCCATGGTATACACAGTATTCGCCGCCAGCACCATAATTCAAAGGCATCAATTTTCTTCCTGACTATCTTTTTCACTGTCCAGCTTTCATATCCATATGATGTTATTGAAAATACCATGGCTTGAACAAGTCGAATCTTTGTATGGAGAGAGACATCTCTGCTCTTGAGAATCTTATCTAGGTCTTTCATAGCCATTCTGCCAAGAGCAATGCATCGTCTGATTTCTTGACTGCTTGTTGCTTCTTTATTGATAGTTGACCCAAGTAGGTTAAAGTTATTCACGATTTCAATTTCTTCTCCTTCGACGATGAACCTGTTGATTATGCCAGTTGTCATGATCTTTGTCTTCTTTACATTAAGGTGCAGGCCCATTTTGAGACTATGTTCTTTGATTGTGAGAAGCAAATGTTTCAGATCATCTTCACTTTCCGCCAGTAATGTGGTATCATCAGCATAGCGAAGGTTGTTGATGAGTCTTCCACCAATCTTCACACCTCTGTTGTCTTCATACAATCCTGCTTCTCTGATGATTTGTTCTGCATATAAATTAAACAGGTAGGGGGAAAGTATGCAGCCTTGTCTTACACCTTTTCTTATTTTAAACCATTCTGTTTCTCCTTGTTCTGTTCGAACTGTTGCTTCTTGATCAATGTACAGATTGTGCAAGAGAACGATCAGGTGTTCTGGTATACCCATGCTTCTTAATGTGGCCCAGAGTTTCTCATGGTTTACACAGTCAAAAGCTTTGCTATAGTCGATAAAGCACAAATAGATATCCTTTTGGTATTCTTTAGTCTTTTCAAGGATCCATCTCACATCCGCAGTGATGTCTCTCGTTCCTCGCCCTTTTCTGAACCCTGCTTGCACTTCAGGTAGTTCTTGTTCCAGGTATGATTGTAGTCTCTTTTGAATAATCTTCAGTAGAATCTTGCTGGCATGTGGGATCAGAGCGATTGTGCGATAATTTCCACAGTCTGTTGGATCACCTTTCTTTAGTATTGGTATAAACACAGATCTTTTCCAGTCAGTTGGCCATGATGCTGTCTTCCATATTTCTTGGCAGAGCCTTGTAAGTATGGTAACAGCTGCATCAGATTGCTGTAATACTTCTATGGGAATGCAATCAATGCCTGGTGCTTTGTTCTTTGATAAGGCTTTCAATGCTGCTTCAACTTCTTTCATCACCAATGGTTCCAGATCATAAGGTACAGGTTGAGACGGCTGTTGGTCCACTTGATCTTTATCATATAAAAACTCTGTATATTCCTTCCATCTTTTCTTGATCTTCTCAGCATCATTCAACATAGAACCTTGAGCATCTTGTAACATTCCAATTCGAGGCTGGAACTTTTTCTTTAACTCTCGTAGCTTTAGGAAAGCTGATCTTGTTCTTCCTCTAATAGTTTCTGCTTCTATTTCCTTGCATGCATCATTGTAGTACTTTTCCTTGTCCTGTCTTGCTGCACGTTGGAAATCTCTGAGTTCTGTGATTGTCTTTCTTTCTCCTCTGGCTTTAGCTTCTCTGCGTTTCTGGGCAATTTTCAGAGTTTCTTCCATCATCCATTTTGGCCGTTTTTTCTTTTTTACCTTTTGTAGAGACTTCTCGCTTTCTTCCAACACAACCTTCTTGATGTCATTCCATAACTCTTCTGGAACTCTATCATTTGTATCTAAAGCAGCAAATCGATTTTGCAGGCAGTCTTTAAATTCCAGTGGTATATTCTCAAGGTCATATTTTGCTGCATTCATGATTGGTTTGCTCTTTTTCAGCTTTAGCTTGAGTTTGCATACTAGTAGTTGATGATCTGTACCACAGTCGGCTCCAGGTTTTGTCTTTGTTGATGTTATAGAGCTTTTCCATCGTTGACTTCCACAGATGTAGTCAGTTTGATTTTTATACAATCTATTGGGTGAAGTCCATGTGTACAGTCGCCGCTTGTGTTGCTGGAAGAAGGTGTTCGAGATGAATAGATCGTTGGTCTTGCAGAATTCTATCAGTCTTTCTCCAGCTTCATTTCTGTTGCCAAGTCCATATTTTCCAACTACTTTGTCTTCTTCTTTGTTGCCAACCTTTGCGTTCCAATCACCCATGACTATCAGGATATCCTGTTTGCATGTTCTGTCAATTTCAGCTTGTACTTGTTCATAGAACTCTTCAATTTCATTCTCTTCTGCAGCTGTTGTTGGGGAAATTTACTTGAATTATAGTTGTGTTGATAGGCATTCCTCGTAGACGAATAGAGATTAAGCGTTCGCTGACTGCATTGTATTTCATTACAGTTCTTGCAAGTTTCTTCTTTATTATAAATGCAACACCATTTCTTCTTTGTCTTTCATTTCCAGCATAGTAGACCATGTGATCATCTGATGCAAAGTGCCCGATGCCAGTCCATTTCAGTTCGCTGACACCCAACAGATCAAGTTGTACACGTTCCATTTCATTCTTGACCACCTCCAACTTCCCTTGGTTCATGCTTCGTACGTTCCATGTTCCAATGTGTAAGACATCTTTACAGCTTCTGACTCTCATTTCATGCGCAGCTACATCAGCAGTCAGACGTCCCGAGGGCTTTGATTCAACCACATCATAAATGCTGGCTTTACTCTGAAAAGTCTTCAGCTCTTCCCCAGTAGCTAGTTGAGTGCCTTCCAACCTGGGGGTCTCATCTTCCAGCACTACAGCACAATTTGTTTTATTGTAACTATCCATTGGGTTTTCATGGCAAGATACAGAAGTAGATTGCCGGGCCTTTCTTCCACGCAGTTTAAGTTTGGTGTTGTTGCCGTTGTCACAGAAATGTGATCCTCCGCCGTCAACACTATCCCATTCTGCTGCTGCCCAGATGGGTGGTTTGTCTTGGTCTGGCATCTCAGTTGAGACCTGTCCATCTTGGGAGACCCTGCCAGTAGTTAAACTACCGATAGTTTAGCTCTCAGCATCACTGATGCACACAAGCCCTCACAGCACGACAAGCTGCAAACCAAGTGATATATACACTCATAAAGGTGGATTTGCTGCAAGTGCAATGTCTGTAAAACATGCGGCTGCCATGCGCTATTGAGACCCGCGATAACCGCATGGTAAAGATATGCCCACACTCTGCCCACTATTTCCACTAGCATGTGGCATGCAGCTTTTGCGCAAAATTGCCTGCAGTACTGTACATTGAAACCCTCTGTTCAGTGTGCAATCACTGCCAAGAAAGCAAAGACAATGCTAGGAATCATAAGGAAAGGAATGGAGAATAAAACCAAGAACATTATAATGCTTCTGTATCACTCCATGGTGCGACTGCACCTCAAAAATTATATTATGTGCAATCCTGGTTGCTATATCTTAAAAAGGATATAGCAGAATTAAAAAAGGTACAGAGAAGAACGATCAAATGATAAAGGGGATAGCAGGATGCTCTTACGAAGAAAGCTTTAAAGGCTAGGGCTCTGCAGCTTCGAAAAGAAACAGCTGAGTGGAGATATGATAGAGGTCTGTAAAATAATGAGCATAGTGGAATGCGTAAATATTTAAGACTAACCAAAGAAACATTTTTTACTCAATGTATAATCAAACTCTGGAATTTGTTGTCCGAGGATATAGTAAAAACTGTTAGTGTAGCTTTAAGAACATAAGAAATGCCATACCTGATCAGACCAAGGTCCATAAAGCTCAGTATCCTGTTTCCAACAGTGGCCAGTGAAAAAAGAGAAAAACTCACAAAAATCAACTTTTTTAGCGGGGACACGACGGGTACGTCTGTAGGGCTCCGCGGAAAAAAGAAGACTGGCTAAGATGGCACCCTTGGGCGGGAAGGCGACCGCGCATGCGCGCTGCAATTCCCAAAGGCTTTCTTTGAAAGCTGGGGAAAATTGCTCCGCGAGGGCTCCGTCGGCGCCGACGTCACCCATATGTGAGGACTGATTCCTGCTGCTCCTGGAGAACACCTGTTACAGGTGAGTAACTACGCTAAATCAGCGCGGGAACAGTTTCAGATCATTCAGCAGTCACTCTAATCCTGGACACAGGGCAGACACATCAAACGCCCCGTCGGTGGACGTTCAACAAAGCCTTGCTAGTGGATGCTGACTTTGTGGCATACATGAATAAAGAGATTGAGGCATACGACAAGGTCAATAGTCCTTCAGAGACGTCGGCATGGGCCTGGTGGGAGGGCTTCAAGGCGACCATCAGGGCACACATAACAACCTATTCCATTCAAAAGAACAGAGCTCAAAAGAAAGAGCAAAAAGATTTAGAAGACAAGATAAAAGCGGGAGAGCGCCTGTTGGCAAAGAGAGAAGATCCCATGATATTGTTAAGGCTTAAGAAACTACGAAGCAAATATAATAATATTCTCTCAGCACAGGCACAAACTTGTGTCAGAATGCAGCAAAGCACATAATCTCCAGGAACAAGCAGGAATGAGTCTTCACAAATGGGTACGTCGGTACCGACGGAGCCTGCATGGGAATGCTCCCCAGCATCCAATCAGAAAACCTTTGGGAGCATCCCTCGCGCCTGCGCACTGACTTCCCGCCTTCTCCACTGCCTCTCCTCAGTTTTCGTTTTTCCGCGGAGCCGGCAGGACGTCCTCCTGTCACCGCAGAAACTTTTTTCTTTAAATACTTCATTTCTTGTTTTCTTGTGGTCGCGGCTGTATTTCCCGCCGCCACCGGTACCGCCGGTGGTTTTTTCTTTTCTTTTTCTTGAACTCAGAGGAATTTTTTCCCTCTGCTTCTGTCTTAACTTTTTTGGGCCTACAAGGCCTCTTCATCATGGAGCCTTCTTCTCCTAAGAAGAGCCTTCACTGTGGTACCACAGTTTTCTTTTTAGACTCCAAATACTGGTGTCTAACCTGTTTGGGTCCTGACCCTTTTTCCCCTGAACTATCAGGCTGCATTACTGAGAGAAGACCTTCCCTCTTTCGAGTTTCCCTCGATACCGTTTTCCCTCCTGTAGTGAGGGCACCGTTTTTTTCTTCTCTACAGGATCAGGTAACCCACAAACAGTCTGTTAAGACTTGCCAATCCTTGAGTGGTAGGTCTCATGCCAAACATGATGACTGCTCCGGCCTTGCCCTCAAGACCCCATTGGCATTAAAACCCCAGCGGGAGTCTTCAGGCTCCAAAGCATTTCAGGGGTTTCAGGTTGTTCCTGGGACTCACCCCTCACAGAACATACCTGAGCCATGCTCGGGGGTGGTATCCGCTTCGAGCGGTACCGATACCCCGGCATCGGCACCAGTGTCGAGTGTTTCACTCTTCACCAGGGATCGTCATCGGGCGTCCTCGGTACCTTCGGGACCGATAGACACGACCCAGATTGACTTTCCTGTATCTCTGCCATGCTCAGTGGTGGCATCCGCTTCGAGCGGTACCGATACCCCGGCATCGGCGCCGGTGTCGAGTGTTTCACTCTTCACCAGGGATCGTCATCTGGCGTTCTCGGTACCTTCGGGACCGATCGATACGACCCAGAGTGACTTTCCCGTAGCAGCATCGCCGATACCACCACCGACGTCGGTGCCCTCTAGACATGCATCGATAGACTCGCTCCCTTCGATGCCGAGTCTGGAATCGCTATCTAGTCTAGATGACTGGGTACCGACGCGCCTTGGAACCGACCCTTATCGTTTCCGGATACGCAGTACCGAGGATACTCACCAAGACTCTCTGGTTACCTCGGTACCGCTTGAGCAGCCTCCGATGACGGCCTCGATGCCATTACCGGTATCGGTATCGATGTCGATTCCTGCAGTTACATCGGTACCATCGATCCTTTCTATGCCTAGTTCGGAATCGATACCTGGCATTGACGATGCAGTTCTAACTGCCTCAAATAGTGACTGTCAGTATCACTATCCATCTAGTAGGGTTCTTCTTCTGCACCAGACCAGTACATCCTCTGGTGCTCAGGCTGCTTCTTCAATCTTAGCCTTCCCAGGGATGGTTCCCATTGGAGATCCTTCTTTTCAGAAATTTCTCCTTGACATGGCAACCTTTCTTGCTATTCCTATCCCTGGCTGTGCTCTTAACCGTGGCTCTCCTGCACAAAAGGAAAATATAATGCTTCCTTTACATTATTCTTTGCAGGATCTTCTTCTGAAAATATGGGAATCACCTTTAAGGGTTCCCCCACCTTCTACAGCAACTAATGTTCTGTATCAGGTGCCCCCTTGTCCAGGGTTTCAAAAGGCTCAACTTCCCCATCATTCCATTGTAGTGGAATCTGCAATGAGGAAGGTTAAAAGCAAGAAGCAGCATTCTTCTTATCCGCCAGGTCGTGCATCTAGAGCACTTGATGCCTTTGGACGTCAAACCTTCCAAACATCTATGCTGGCATCAAGAATTATTTCTTATATATTTTATATGAGTCTAACACTCCAGGAGGTCACAAAGAAATTATCTCTTTTGACTCCTTTTTTGTCAGAGCCTAAGGCTGCTGACTATTCCTTGCTTCTTAATCATAGCCGGAATATCTCTTGGTTTCTTTCTCGTGCTTCTCTAGACTCTTTTGAGTCTGTTAGCAGATCCTCTGCTATTGCCATCGGAGCACATCGTAGAGCCTGGCTCCAAGCTTCAGACTTGAGCAGATGGGCACAACACTCACTGGGTAATTCTCCTTGTACTGGAGAAAATCTCTTCAATAAGGAGGCTTTACGTCAGGTTGCTCATTGCTCCACTGACTTCCCTGGTTCTGGAGACCATTCTAAGCCGCCTTCTTCCCCAGGAGGTAGGAAATGTCCTACCAAACCTTCTTTCCCTAAGAAAAGAAGTTTTCACTCTTCTCCTTTCCATCATCCAGATGTGCCCAAGCAAGGGACACCTCGTCCTAGTCTGCAGTTTCCAAACTCTAGCCAGTCTCAACATACCCAGCAACCATAGGTTCTGAAGGTTACAATCTACAGTTAACTTCTTCTTAACAGAAGTTTGTTCACTGTTTTTTCTTAAAGCTACACTGGCTTTTTCCTTTTTCAGTATGCTAAGCTGTCAGGATATTCTTGTCCATGGGTTACAGAATTCTCCTCTTCTTACTATTAAGAAGGGAGGTTACAACTATCCCATGATAGTTTCTGTCCCAACATGAACATTTTTTCCCTCAGCTGACTCGCCATATGGGTAAGTCACCCTCCAATTACCTGTTTTCTCTACCCTCTCATCCAGGGTTTCCCCTGACTGAGTGGTACCATACTGAAAAGCTTCTCTAGCCTTTCATTCCAGTGTAGACCTTTTGTTCTTCTTGAATACATTCTCAAGATAACTCATCAGACAGGGACAGGAATATCTCCTCTCCCTTTGCCTGTTCCTCTCTGTTTTGCACAGGAAAATCCTCTCTGCTGTCTTTTCAGCTTCTGTGCATGCAGGAGTTCCAGTGTTAGACTGGCACTTGTGGAAAAGTACCAGCAGTTCAATCTTCCACAATTTTTATCTAGCCTCAGTAGTGATTCCAAGCTACTCCTCATCTATCTTGGATAATCCTACTCACTTTATGCTTCTCACATTATCTTCTTTCTGGCCATCTCCTTTTCCTAGGATGTGGCAGCACACCTGACGTCAGTCAGTTTTATCTCATAATTCTCCTGCACAATGCTCTCTGCAATCTTCAGAGGAGCTTTCTACTATGGGCCCTTGCTACAGAGCATTGAACTTTGTCTCTGAGGGCTATTCTATATAGTAGACAAAAGCTTATAAATCATTCCCATGACTGTGAGGGTTCTCCACACCCTCTTGTCTCCTGTTATAATACAGAATATAAGCTTTTCTGCGTGAATATCCAAGGCTACTAGTACTGCATGATACCCCTATGTCCCTCCAGTGGGTCCTCCTGGTATCTTCTCTATGCGTTTCTGTACATCTGCCATGTCAGAGTTTTAAAGGACTCCCGCCTTGCTCTTTACAGACTGATATTCTCCTCTGTTTTTCACGCAGCCATCCTGGTTATTCTGCTGGATTGCATTCCTGCATCCTTTTAGCCCACGGAAATAGATTCTCTGTATATCTGTCAAGTGGGTTTCACCCTCTTGTTATTGGGTGAATCTTTTCCCTCCATATTTCCCATGTGAATGTTCTTATGGGACTTATTGGTAGACATGTATCTTCAGACTTATTGTCATGTATGTAAATATCTCTATATATGCCTCTACATACATATGTCTGTAAGCTGTATGTGCATAATTTATGCCCCCACACACACATATCTAGATATACATATATATAGGTATCTCTCTCTCTCTCTCTCTCTTTCTCTCTCTCTCTCTCTATATATATATATGTATCTGTTGGGAGGTTTTTTGTAGGTCAATATGTATTACATACTATCTCCCTCACTGTCAATGCTATAACAATTTTTACCTTCTTAGAGGATACAGACAGTGGACTTCATTTTTCATACTGTTCCTTTAGTATGTGGGGTCTGTTATGCACACAACCACTACTGTGGTGATAACAGATTCCGCTTTGCTCTACGTCTCCCTATCCTTGAAGCATCAAGCTTCAGTATCTTTCCTATCTCTCATCAGCTAGGAAAGACAGTGTACATCTTCATTATTTTTGAGTACACATTTGTTCTCCCTGGGAATATGGGCTTTTTTCCATACCCCTTCTTCCCTCCAGGACTGGGCTAGTTGTCCAAATCGGTCAGTCTTCTTCTTTTAGTCCTCAATGTTAATGACTCTGTACCTAAACGAGTTTTCAGCTTTTCCCATAAAGCTTTCCATTGAAGACCTGCCGTTCTAATCCTACCCCAGTTGACACCTGGATCACCTGCTAATTCCAGGTCTGCACCTTCATCCTCACTGCTGTGAGGTCGCCTTGAGGATTCCGCTACTGCATATCCAGTAGACTCCATCATGCTCTCTACTTCCTACAATCCAGTAGGTAAGCTCCATATTATCACTGTTCATTAAATAATTTTAATGGTACTTATCATACATACCAAGGACTCCTCTTCTGTAGTCCTTAGGTTCGCTGTTTTTTTCCTTACAGCTCCTCTCTTCTTAACTCCTACCCTCCATCTCTCATGGGATGCCGGAGATTCCTGTGTGGAAAATGCACTCCTGATCCAAGGACATGCATTTTATGGGATCTCCCCCTGGCATCTATAGCTAGGGAGTCCCCATATGTGAAGACTCATTCCTGCTTGTTCCTGGAGATAGCACAGTTACTTACCTGTAACAGGTGATCTCTGGGAACAGCAGGAATAAGTCTTCACAACCCACCCACCTCCCCTAGGAGTTATATCTATCTATCTATCTTCCTTCCTCTTTCTCTCCTTTGTCTCAGCTATGAAACTCAACTGAGGAGAGGCAGTGGAGAAGGCGGGAAGTCAGTGCGCAGGCGCGAGGGATGCTCCCAAAGGCTTTCTGATTGGATGCTGGGGAGCATTCCCGTGCAGGCTCCATCGGTACCGACGTACCCATTTGTGAAGACTTATTCCTGCTGTTCCCAGAGATCACCTGTTACAGGTAAGTAACTGTGCTTTATCATGAGAACAATCAAGCTGGATCGGTCCTGGCGAAATTGCTGAAGGCGAAGAGAGAAGCATGACTCACATAGCAGTACTACGTAGTGAGGATGGAAATCTCCTAATGCAAAGTGACCAAATACTGGGACGCTGCAAGGAATTCTATGAGAAGCTGTACAACTCTGAAGTAGTTTGTGATGCTGCAAGTTTCCAAGAATTTGTTAGATGTTGTGGGTCCCAAGTTGTCAGATACCCAGGCACGAATGCTGGACGAAGACCTCGCTATCCAAGAAATACAACAAGCGATTGGTCAACTGGCTAAAGGAAAGGCGACGGGCCCAGATGGAATTCCACTCGAGTTCTATCAAAAATGTCAAATAAGATTAACACCTATGCTATACACATATTACAGTGGACTGTCTTCAGAAAATCCGAAAGTCGGTGCCTTTGCAGAGGCGACTATTGTGATACACCCGAAGCCGGGACGGGATCCGCAGAAAGTTGAGAATTACAGGCCAATCTCTTTGCTCAATGCAGATTACAAAATTTATGCAAAGATACTGGCAAATCGACTCAATAAAGTCCTCAGCTCTTTAATACATACAGATCAATGCGGCTTTATGACCGGCCGGTCTACCTCTGACAATGGAAGGTTGCTCGCCCATGTGTTACTTGAAGCGCAGAGGACTTCTGAGCCACTGATAGGGCTATCATTAGACGCCGAGAAGGCTTTCGACAGGCTAGAGTGGTCTTTCCTGTTTCAGGCTCTTCGATGGTTTGGAATCGAAGAAACGTTCCTCAAGAGGATTGCACTCTTGTATGCTAACCCCACTGCTCGGATAGCAGCTAATTCCGATATATCTGGACCCTTTGTGCTTCAAAGAGGCACTAGACAAGGGTGCCCTTTATCCCCGCTACTCTTCAACCTAGCCCTGGAACCGCTTCTGATATCAGTTCGACAACATAATCGGATTAGGGGAATAACCCTGGCGGATGGTCAATGCAAGTTATCCGCGTATGCCGACGATCTTATACTGTTTTTGCAACCAGCCTCCTTACCCACGGCCCTGGACCTGATTGACAACTACTCAGCTGTATCTGGCTACAAGATTAACCGGACCAAGAAGACAATAGTGCCTTTAAACTCTAGGGTAAGGGCTGATATGTTCGCCGATTACTCCTTTCAGTTTGCACAATCATCTTTCAAGTATTTGGGAGTCGAGTATGGACACACAATGTCGGAGACTGTGAGTCGGACAGCTGACTACTGTAAAGAACTGGTCAGCTCCTGTGCTAGTGCTTGGTCCCCTCTAAATTTAACCTGGTGGGGAAGATTGGAGACGATTAAAATGGTACTGGTCCCAAAGCTTAGTTACATACTGGGCATGGTTCCAATAATTTTCCCTCAAGGTTTCTACAAAAAATTAAACAGCATGTTAGTATCATTTCTATGGAATGCAAAAGTCCCCAGAATAGCAGCGTGGAAGCTTAAGCTGCCCAAAGAGAAAGGAGGATACATTTTCCTGACGTTGAATGGTTACATCTATCCGCTCTGTTAAAGCAAAGTACGCAATGGATAGTAGTAGGGGACAGTAAGGAATCTCCTCGGTGGCGGCAGGTGGAAGAAGCTATGAATGACTTGCCGGAACTGAGTATGATGATTGGAACTTCCAATTTGAGACAAAACGATGTTATACTGGCAACCCAACAAGCATGTCGGCTCATGACACCGTGTATTGAAGGGGGCACAGACTTTGCTTTGGAGACACCGCTATGGCTGAACCGCAGTATAGTCATAGGAGGTAAGTCTCTCTTATGGAAGAAATGGATGAACTGTGGCATTAATGTTCTAGGACATCTGGTACATGGGAACACTTTCAAAACTTTTGAAATGTTGGTAAGTGAATTTGGCTTGCCCAGTGCCTGTTATTTTCAGTGGTGCCAGCTCCGATATTGCCTGAGCAAAGCAGGAGTCTCCCCACTACTTCTGAAGCCAGGATGGCCCTTGCTCCAGAAATTTAGTGAAATACAGTTGGGAACCCGAGCCATTTCGAAATTCATGGAACTCCTCAGGACAGGGTCTAACAAACTATGCGATGGTGTGCAATCAACTTGGATAAAGGAAGCAGGGAAGCATACGCAACATGAGCGTTGGGACGCCTTCTGGGCCCTTACACGAGTCACTAGAGCAGCATCTCTTACACAGTCGTTGTACTTTCTCTCGCACAGGGCATATCTGACTCCCGTTAAGATAATGAAATGGGCACCACAAGCTGGAAATAGGTGCTGGTCCTGTAACACGGCGATGGGGACGTTAGATCATATGCTATACTATTGTGAACATCTTCAGGGATATTGGAAATGTGTACTGAAGCGAATATCAAGGATTTTTGGCTTTATAATACCCACCTCCTATCACATAATCATATACAAATCCACGGTGGAAGGACTCATACTGGGAAAACTGGAGAGTCGACTGTTAGATGTCCTGCTCAGTATCGCCATCAAAGTAATCCTGCTCAACTGGAAGAATTTTGAGAAAGTACATAGCGACTACTGGTGGAATTTAATGTATCAACACAAGATATGAGGAATTATACGTGCTTAAAACTCCTGGCTCAGCTAAGATGCTCGACAAATGGGAGCCTATTAACAAGTATTTGGAGTTAAGTGTTCCCTAGCCTGTATTCCTTTTGTAATGCACTAAATAGGTCACTTTTTCAGCGCTAACTTCCTACCTTGGATGTGCTGGAAATTTTGCCATAACCCCGTAACGGCAAATAGGATTGTTAGCAGCAACAAGATGATAGCTCTGCATAGTCAAGATTGGATTGCCCACTAGTTCAGTTTTGGAAGGTTTCTTATTTCTGTTGTATGTATTCTTTTTTTTTACGTTTCTGAAGCATCATGTTGTTATTGAAAGTTATGATATGGTAAATTTCTGCTTTGTAAAATGTCTAAAAGATAATAAATAAAAAAAAAAGAAAAGCATTGTTCCTTAGCGTCCCTCTAGTCCAGTCCCGGAAAGATAGAGTTGTCAACCTCCACCAGCAGCTTTGGAGACTGAAAGATGTCATCGTCGTGATGTCACTGGTACAAATAGGCTCGCTCCGCCCCCTTTCACCAGTACTTTCAGTCTCCAAGCAGCTTGGAGGTTCTGAGCCCAGGACTGGGCTCAGAGGAACAAATAAGCAGAGCTTAATCTTTCTCTTTAGTTCATTTTTTGTTTTTAAATTTAGATTTCTTGCTCTTTAGGTGCCTGCTGCTGCTATAGAGATCTGTTCTGCTGAGGCTGTTTCTCCTTTCTCTGCTCCCTAACCCCCTCCCCTCCCTGCCTCAGCATTGAAACAAGCATTGCAGTAGCACAGGAGTGTGCCTGCTTTTGCCTCCCTGCCCCCGAACCCACTTGGAAGGGCGAGGAGCAGGTAGAAGGCTATATAGAGACTCCCAGCAGCAGGCAGTGGTTGTTACCACAGGATTTTGAGTCTCTCCAGGAGCTGATGCTGCTTTGAAAGCTGTGCTTCTGAGGGGTCCAGCGCTGCCCTTCTTCTCTCTCTCTCTCCCGAGGTCTGGTGAGTACTCTGGACTTTGGGGTTTACCTGGGGGAGGTATTTGGGGGTTAGTTGAGGTGTTTTGGCAGCTCCTTAGGAGTCAGGGAGGCCTAGCCGCGTGATTTTTCGCGCCGAAAAAGTGGCGGCGGCCATTTTGAATTTTGAATTTTTCATTTTCAAAGTCATTTTTTTAGGGTTTAGAAGCTTCGTTTTGAAAAACGGTGGTTAGGGGGCAGCTAGTTACATCTTGCTTGATTGATCACTGCCAAAAAGTAAAAAAAAAAAAAAAACGCGTTTAAATTGGAGCTTGTCTTGTAGCTGTGCAAGGCTCTGTGCAAGGCTCTTTTACTGGCATTGAAGCGCTGTTACTTACCATGCCTGCCACACCACGCTGCTTGGTCTGTGGGGTGCGGCGTGGGGAGCTTCTGGACACTGGCGTTTGTAAAACATGCTCTTTAGAGGCCATGGGCATGGAAAAGTCCTTGGGGGAAGGTTCTCAGGACCACGCGACTGCGTCTCAGGAAGGCAGGGGTTCTGACCCTCCTTCCTTGCCTGCTTCGGAACCAGTAGCGGGTCCATCCTCCGCTTCCAGTGTTCCCTTGGTGCCAGAAGGATCCCAAGGGTCTGAGATTCCAGGTCTCCCTTCCGAATTCCTCTCCTTGATGCAGAAGGCGTTTGCCTTGCTGCAGACGGACAGGGGGGTTCAGTCTCCCGGTCCTTCTAGCAGGAAAAGGAGTCGGGCTGCCAGTCTTCAGGAAGGGGAGATGACGCTACCCAAGAGGCGACGGGATGATCTCCCTGCCTTGATTTCCGAGACACTAAAAGTTTTCAATATGCCTGTGGGGTCCGCACCCTCAGAAGAGGCGTTGGAGGATCCGCTGTTGCAGGCTGTGCGCACCTCGCAGCGGGTGTTCCCTATCCATAGAGTCTTTCGGAACATGATTCAGGAGGAATGGGACGCGCCGGAGTCGGCGTTGCGGGGGACCAGGGCTTTGGACCGCTGGTACCCGCTCTCGGAACAGGATAAGTTGATATTTCGGTCTCCAAAGGTTGATGCCGCGGTGGCTGCTGTCACGAAGAAGACCACCATTCCGGTGGCAGGAGCGGCAGCATTGAAGGATGGCCAGGATAGGAGGTTGGATACCTTGCTGAAGCAGGTGTTCGACATGAGTGCCCTTTCCCTGCAGGCCTCCATAGCGGGGGCATGGGTGGCGAGAGGCTGTTTACGCTGGTCTCAACGTCTTCAGGGCTCCCTCTCAGATGACCAGATGGCGGATACGTCTCGGCTGGAGTCTGGCACTGCATACCTGTCCGATGTTCATTATGAGCTAATTCGTGGCCTAGCTAAATGTAGGGCTTCTGTAGTCGCGGCTCGCCGTTCTTTGTGGCTCCGAAACTGGTCGGCGGATAGTTCGTCCAAGGCTCGGCTCAGTAAGCTTCCCTTCCGGGGCAAGCTCCTCTTTGGAGAGGATCTTGAGAAGTTGGTTAAGGACCTCGGGGAGTCCAAAGGGGGGCGTCTCCCTGAGGATAGACCGAAACAAACTCGAGGAGGATCGGCATCTAGAGGCCTCTCGAGGGATTTTCGCAAGTTTCGCACATCTCGCTTTCAACAATCGCAGCGGAGCAGGTTTCCAGCGCGGAGTCAGTCCTTTCGAGGGTTTCGGGGGGCAAGCAGGGGTTTTGGTCCCTACCAGTCTTCCGGTGCGAACAAGAAATCACAATGAGATGAGGCGGGCCCAGGTAGTGGAGGTGCCCGTGGGAGGCAGGTTGCGGGAGTTCTACCCTGCCTGGGTCCAGATTACATCAGACCGGTGGGTCTTAGAAGTCATTTGGGAAGGCTATGCTCTAGAGTTTCAGCGTCCAGTGCGAGATTCCTTTATTCTTTCCCCTTGCAAGGCGCCTCGGAAGCGCCGAGCGGTTGCGGACACCTTGGGCCGTCTCCAACGGCTCGGGGCAGTCGTACCCATTCCGATCGACCAGTGCGGCGCAGGACGATACTCCATTTATTTCGTGGTCCCAAAAAAAAAAAAAAAAAAAAAAAAAGAGATACGTTTCGGCCAATTCTCGATCTCAAGAGGGTGAATCATTGTCTCCGAGTGTCCCACTTCCGCATGGAGACCTTGCGCTCCGTCATTGCGGACGACTTTCTTACATCATTGGATCTGACGGAGGCTTATCTTCACATTCCCGTGCGGAGGGAGCATCAACGTTTTCTGCGATTTGCTGTACCGATGGGACACTTTCAGTTCCGGGCGTTGCCTTTTGGTCTGGCGACAGCTCCTCGGACATTCACAAAGATTATGGTGGTTGTAGCGGCCGCGCTGCGCAGAGAGGGGATCCTGGTGCACCCGTACCTGGACGACTGGTTGATTCGGGCAAAGTCCAGGGAGGAAAGCGTGGTGGCCACCACTCGAGTGGTGGAGTTCTTGGAGAGCCTCGGTTGGGTAGTGAACGAGGCGAAGAGTCAGCTGTCCCCCTCGCAGTGCCTGGAGTACCTGGGGGTGCGCTTCGAGACTCGACGAGGACGGGTCTTTCTTCCCAGTTCAAGGGCGCAGGCCTTGCGCGACCTGGTGCGTCGGTTTCTGGGGCTTCGAGCGCCGACGGCTTGGCAGTACCTGCAGTTACTGGGGACCATGGCGGCGACAGTAGACTTGGTGTTGTGGGCCAGGGCTCACATGCGGCCGTTGCAGAGTGCTCTCCTCAGGCGCTGGTCTCATCAGAGAGATGCGTTGTCGCAGTGTCTGCCCTGTCCGGCGGCGGTGAAGAGCAGCCTACTTTGGTGGTTGCATCCCGACAGCCTGACGCAGGGCGTCCCCCTGGAGCCTCCGTGCTGGCGGTTGCTCACAACGGATGCGAGTCTCGCAGGATGGGGGGCTCATCTCGAAGGCTCGTTTACGCAAGGGACGTGGTCAGAGGAGGAACAACTATGGTCCATAAACCGTCTGGAAATGCGCGCAGTGTTTCAGGCTCGTCTGGCTTTTCAGCAGAATCTGCGGAAAGCGGCCGTTCGCGTGCTGTCGGACAACGCGACCATGGTGGCGTATATAAATCGGCAAGGCGGCACGGGCAGTGCGGCCCTAGAGGAAGAGGCGAGTGTGCTACTGGCTTGGGCGGAACGGAATTTACTGGCCCTGTCGGCTCAGCACGTCGCCGGAGTCGCCAACGTCGAAGCGGATTATCTGAGTCGGTGCCGCGTAGATCCGGGGGAGTGGGCTCTGCACCCGGCCGTTTTCGAGATGATTGTGCGCCGTTGGGGGCTTCCGGTGATGGATCTCATGGCCACCTTGCGGTCGACAAAGGTGGAGAGATTCTTCAGCAGGCGGAAAGAGTGGATGGCGGAGGGCCTGGATGCCCTGGCGCAGAAGTGGCCGGTGGAGGGTCTACTGTATGTATTCCCTCCCTGGGCGCTAATTGGCAAGGTGGTTCAGCGCATCGAGCGGCACAAGGGCCAGGTGGTCCTGATAGCACTCGATTGGCCGAGGAGACCGTGGTATGCAGATTTGGTTCGTCTGTTGGCCGACGTTCCGTGGAGGTTACCTCTTCGGGAGGACCTGTTGCTTCAGGGTCCCTTGCGCATGCCTCAGGTGGGTCGGTTCTCGCTTACGGCTTGGCTCTTGAGCAGGCACGGTTGAAGGCCCGCGGATACTCGGAGGCGGTTATAGACACTCTCCTGCGGTCGCGCCGGAGGTCGACTTCCCTGGCTTATATCCGAGTTTGGCGTGTCTTTGAGAACTGGTGTTCCAATCACTCTATCAACCCCTTACGAGCTTCGGTGTCCAATGTTCTTTCCTTTTTGCAGGCTGGATTGGATAAGGGCCTCTCGGCCAGCTCCTTGCGGGTGCAGTTGGCGGCTCTCTCCTGTTTTCGTGGAAAGATTCAAGGGCAGGGGATCGCAGCGCATGGCGATATTCGTCGGTTCTTGCGAGCGGTGTTGTTGCTCAGACCGCCGAGGCGAACTGTTCTTCCTCTGTGGGATCTTAATTTGGTCCTGAACGTCCTGGTGGGGGAACCCTTCGAGCCATTAGGACGGGCTTCGCTCAAGGATTTGACGCTCAAGACAGTGTTACTCGTGGTGATATGCTCCGCCAGGAGGATTTCCGAGCTGCAGGCGCTCTCTTGCCGGGAGCCTTTTTTGACTTTCTCTGCGGACAAGGTGGTCTTGCGTACAGTACCCGCCTTTTTGCCAAAGGTGGTGTCCGCTTTTCATGTTAATCAAGTGGTGTCGCTCCCGGTGTTTTCCGTGGAGCAGGGAGCTCAGGCAGGTGGACGTTTGCACCGGTTGGGCGTGCGGAGAGTGCTCAATAGGTATCTTGATCGTACGGCGTCCTTTCGGAAGACGGACAGGCTTTTTGTCGCATTCGGAGGCCCGCGGAGGGGCGAAGCGGCGGCGAAGTCTTCCATTTCTCGGTGGCTGAAGGAGGCGATTGCTTCGGCCTACATTTTGAGAGGCAGAGCGGTGCCGGTAGGGTTGCGGGCGCATTCTACGAGAGCGCAAGCAGCCTCGTGGACGGAAGTCAGACTAGTGCCGGCGGCGGATATTTGTAGGGCGGCGACCTGGTCCTCGTTACATTCTTTTGCTCGGCATTATCGCTTGGATGTGCAGGCGCGCAGGGATAGTTGTTTTGGATCGGCCGTCCTTCAGGCTGGCATCTCTGGCCCCTCCCGTTGAGATTTACTGCTTTGTTACATCCTCTCTCTTTCCGGGACTGGACTAGAGGGACGCTAAGGAAGAGTAAATTAGACTTACCTGCTAATTGTTGTTCCTTAAGGAACTCTAGTCCAGTCCCGGATCCCACCCGTTCAGTGGGTGTTCGCCAGCCTGAATGTCCATAGGCGGGAGAGAGTGAAATTGACAGCTGGTGAACCCGTGCGGTTTTGAAAAAAAAAAAAAAAAAACAAGAAAATAGTAAAGAATAAAAGGAGAACACAGCCAGACGGAACACTTCGTTACGTGAATAGATATCCGTACCCACTACGCTTTTCAGGGCGCTCTGGGGGTGGCAGAAATGGGAAGCGCTCTCAGAGTGGGTTTCTGTGTGGCGGCAGGCGGCTGGGGCGCAGAGGAACAGGGCTCCTGCCCTTCCGTTCCCCGTCCGTTATAGGGTGCGCTCTGGCTCTATCCTTTTCTTAGAGATATATCTCTATCTGTACATAATTGTTTTGTATAGGTTTTTGAAATAACTACTTATTTGTTGCTCTGCTGAGTCTGCTTTGTCAATAGGTGCTGGTGAAAGGGGGCGGAGCGAGCCTATTTGTACCAGTGACATCACGACGATGACATCTTTCAGTCTCCAAAGCTGCTGGTGGAGGTTGACAACTCTATCTTTCCGGGACTGGACTAGAGTTCCTTAAGGAACAACAATTAGCAGGTAAGTCTAATTTACTCATAAAGGCCTTTATGTGCAAAAAATGATTTATAAAATTATCCTGTGAGGATAAGTTTATACTGAAGCATTTAAGATAAAGAATAACCAAGGCATGTAGGTATTTTCCAAAGACAAAATTTGCACTGATGTGCCTTCATAGAATTAACCCAAGTAAAATAGCTACTCTCAGGCTCTCGCTCTCCCATGTACTCAATGCCGGTCCTGGAGTCCTTTCTTCAGGATTTGGGGAGGGGGAGGGTAAACGGTGAGAACTGACCCAGGGATCTTTTGCCTATGTGGATTCAATTGAAAATCCCTAACATTCCCACAAAGCTACAGGGAGTCCTCTACCTGCACTGCTGCCAATACGGGGCGGGGGGGGGTGCAGAAAGGGGAGGGAAGGTGAATATATGTGCACACATTTACACCTGCTCTGAGAAAAGTATAATTGCATACATGTATGGCTCGGTAAGGATTGGCGCATATGTGCGTATTTATAAAATACATGTCTAAGTTCCAGTCCTATCTCCACTCTGCCTGTTGTCCACTCCCAGGAATACCTGTGATTGTGAAGGCTGTTTATGCAGTGGAAGAAATTTGAAAGTGAAAACATCTGCAAACCTATGTCAAATTTAGAAGAGAGAGTGCGCAAATGGGAGGCCTGTGCAGAATCAACATATCTTGATCCCTTAGAACGGTGTTTTGTAATTCATAGAAGGACGTGAAGGAACATACAGGGATGACATGCGCATGCAGCGGGACGTGACATGTCACAGATGTACACAGAAGGGAAATTGAACAGAGGAAACCCAGCCACTTAGACATGTAAGCACTGGCATTTCATAACAAACGCGTGTAAAAGTCGACACTTACATGTACAGCTGTGTCAATTTGCATGCCTAGACATGCAGATATTCTTGATTAATAAGAGAGGACTTGATCTTTACCTTATTTCAATTTGGAGGGGGGAGATAAACAGGGATTAAGAGGAATATCTCTCTTAATCCCTCCAATAGAAGGATGGCCAAAAGGAGCACTTTTTAAATACCTATACTTGTCAGTTAGGTGTAAATCTGGACGTAGATAATGTTGGGCTTACATGTGCAATAATAAATGGGGAATACACATGTTTATTTTTGTCCCACCCAGGCCATGCTGCCAACACCCCCTGTGCTCTTTTGATGTGGTACAGCCATCTATGTATAAATTGTACCCTTTCTAAAATGGCCATTTACATGTGGATTTATTTACATTCTCTTATATACCGCGCTATTCTGCATCAGTGCGGTTTACTTTGAACAAACTGAAATTACATTGAACAGGGCATTATAACTTGGAGATAACTATTTTACAGGGAACATGGGCTATGGAGGGTTAAGTGGCTTGCCCAAGACCACAAGGAGCACCTGTGGGACTAGAAACCCCAGTCCTTCCGGCCCAAGGTTGCTGTCCTCTAGTGGGATTTGAACCCCCGACCTTCTGGCCTGAAGTACCTTGCCCCAACCACTAGGCCACTCCTCCACTCCATGCAATTTTCAGGCATATATGGCTGCTTATACATGTTTAAATCTCCAATAGGACTTCTAAAATAATGCCCTTATTGCATATGTTTCTGTGCCCATTTTTGTACACACATCTCAGTCTGCAATTTTTAAGAGCCTACTTGACTGCGTAAATGTTGTTCTACATGTTCGAGTTCTTATAAAATTACCCCCTCGTTCCCTTACGGACTTCACAAACAGCAGCCAGTCATTAAGGGGCAGTATACCATAAAAGAAAGAAATCAAGTCAAAATGATAAATAAAATAAGTTCCTTTGCTAATGAAACAAATGTTGTAAATATAATTGAGGTGTTCATCTACAGGATAGAAGAGAGAGATTTGCAGAAGCAATAAACTTTTCAGCCCTGATTATCACAATAAGAGTTATGAATATGGCAATGTGGGTACTACGAAAATATTACAGAACAGCTGCTGAGCTCATTCTTTGCTCAGCCACTTTGCTGAAAGAAAAATGAATGAATAAGCATCAGATGTCAAAATGCTTGTCTTGGGATTTGCGAGCCCATCCTCTGCTTCTGGAGGCTACTCTGCAGCATGGTGTGGTGCTGCTATTCAGCAGATTGCTACTGGGAGGGAGGGGAGGACCTAGCTTACGTATGTTTACAGAGAACATTTTTTATTTGTCTTCAGGTCATTTGTGAACTTCCTTCCTGATTTTTAGTCATTTTTTTCATTTGTTTCACACATTAATTTTAACATTTTTTTTTTCATATGTAGAGGGTAATTTTAGAAGAGATGCCCAAGTGCAATCTGGGATGTCTAAGCCAGAACATCTGAAAAAAGTAGGCACATCCAGGTGCAGATGTGATTTCACAAATGTAGACATGTCTGAAATGGATATCTGCAAGGGCATCTACATAAATATCCCCAGAACCATATTTCAGAACTTGGATATCTAGGAATAGCCTAATGGTTAGGGTAGTTCTGTTGTTGACATTGGGCTGAGTACTGGGGATGATGGAATGCTTTCTTCTCTACACCCTCTTGATGTTTTTCAGCTAAAACGAGCAAGTCTAACGATAGACACGATGTTGGGCATACATGATGTTTCTGAGATCAGCGGGGACGTCCAGCATCCTGGGACTGCCTCGGCCACTTTTCCTCTATGCCCTTGTTGAGACTTGGACGTCCCCAGAGCCAGCTTCTAAAATGTGTCTGGAGAAGTCTCTATGCTTTGTACATCTCTAAGCCCATTTTCGGATGTCCATAGCATGAATAGGGCTTCTAAAATGACCACCTTAATTTGTATGTTAACAAACATTAAATTGATTTAGCATGCTTCACATTTGTTAATGATACTAACAAACCAAATGTGCATTAATGAATGCACATCCTTAATCCATTTGGATTTTGAGTTTACCCTGCAGGTTCATAGAGGAAGGGGGTGATGCAGCATTGACCTCTGGGTCTGAGAAGAACTCTTTAACAGAGAGAGGGTAGGACCTGTTAAGTGTGGATGAATGGCTCTTGTGTTGATACTTTCCCAGCTGCTGTTATTTTCTAATCTGCTTATTGTCTCTATATATGGAATCTGCTGCCGTGCTGGGAACAGACTGAGGCCTCTCCACTGCTTTTCTACTTCTCAGCCCCTAACTTCCATTCCTTATCGTTCCTCCAGTTCAGTCCTCTACTCCTGGGTTGTCAACCTCCTCCTGCAGCCTGGAGACTGGTATGTCAGAATGATGACATCACTGGATATAGCCTGCTGCTCTCCACCGTCCCTTCCAGTATTACCAGTCTCCATGCAGCAGGAGGACTTTGTGAGCCCGTGGAAGGGCTCACTGGAGTAACAGATAAGGAGAGATTAGGTTTAGCCTAGTGTAGTTAGTTTAATTGGATTTAGAGGTTTTTTGTTTTGAAGTGCATGTTTCTTTAATACAAAAAAAAAAAAATTTGAAACAGCCCCCGGGGAGCCTGAGTACTGAGCTTGCTTTGACCCTGCCTGTTACCAGCTTCACCAGCGGCGTTTGCAGGGGCAGGACTTGAGCCTTGGCGGCAAGAGAATCTCTCCCCCCGGACTCTACGGGAGAGAGCCCTCTCGGTCCACGCTGTGCTCTGACGGCCGCGAGGCTGCTGCTTTCGGCCTCGCGCGTCTCTGTGGCTGCAGGCAAGTGATTCTTTATTTTCCCCGGCGTTCGGGGCTGAACTCGCGGCTCCGGAGTGCTGGCGGGGGTGCTGCAGACCTGCCCGGTCAGCCTTTTACAAGCGGCAGGCTGCGGTGTTAGCAGAGGCAGCTCCGGGCAGTGAAAGCGCGCTGGTGCGTTTGGCGCCCTTTTCAGTACGAGCTCCCGCGTGGCTGCTCAACGTCGCTGTACACGGGACAGGTAGGCAGCTCCGGGTTTCCTTAGGACTTTATTTTGGGGGGTGCGATTTCCTTCCGTGGATTTCGTTGGTCTACGGTTCCTTTAGATTTCTGGCGAGGCTCGGGGCCGGCCGCTGCAGGACGGGGGGGGGGGCTCTCCCTCGTGGCTGCTTCAGCCCGGGCTGTTAGTTCCGTTTAGGGGCAGTGTAGCTTGAGCCTTGTGCTTTGCCCTGTTCGTTCAGCTAGCTGGGCTTTCAGTCTTCACATAACCAAAAAAAAAAAGACAAAGAATATCGCAGTAAGACACTGCAGACAGCTGGGCGCAGTTGAGCTGGTCCCATTTATGGCGGGGCGTCCCCACTGTGTAATCTGTGGTACCCGAAGGGGCACTGTGGCTGAGTCGAGGGGGTGTCGCGGCTGTGCCTCCCTGTCCTCCACAGTGGAGCTGCAGATGGACCTTAAAGAGGCTGTGGAGCTACCGGGGGGACTGGAAGGGGCTCGGGCGGAGTCGCCTCTGGCCCCCCTGCAGGAGAGTCTCGTGGAGGAGCTGGCGGGGTCTTCGTCGGCGCTACCAGGGGAGCGGACGGAGATTCCCGCGGACTTTTGTCCCGAATTCATACTGATGCTTTATAAGGCGTTCTGCTTACGGCGCCAAGGTAAGGCGACGGACGATTCGCCCCTCACGGCGCCACTCATGGCCGGTGCCGACGCTGGTGAGGGCCCCTCGGCGCCTAAGAGGCCTAGGGTCAAAGCCTCCCCAACTGTGGAATCTGAGTGGCCGGACGTCGAGGAGTATGACTGCGAGAATGAGGAGGGGCTGCAGGATCTAGAGGAAGGGGAGATTCTGGAGCCTGAGGAGCAGTCCAAAATCATCAGGGTCTTTCGTAGAGAGGAGCTTCTGGTGTTGATTACGGAGTCCATGCAAATGTTGAAGCTGGCAGCTCAGCCATCCCCGGAAGAGGACATCGAAGATCCCGTCATTCAGGCTGTCCGGCAGACCCAGGTGGTGTTTCCAGTCCATAAGGTGGTTGATAAGATGATTCAGGATGAATGGGATCAGCCGGAGGCGGGGCTCCGGGGTGTCCGCACATTGAATCGGCTGTACCCTCTGGCCGATAGGGACAAGGAGCGGTTTCGGACACCCCGAGTGGACGCGGTGGTGTCGGCAGTCACCAAGAGGACGACCATTCCAGTAGAGGGCAGCGCGGCGCTGAAAGATGCCCAGGACCGTAGGGTTGACGGTCTCCTCAAGCAGACCTTTGAGGCGGACTCTCTGTCCCTGCAGATTTCTATATGTGGTGCCTGGGTGGCTCGGGTGTGTTTGTGCTGGGTGCAACGGTTGCGTCTTTCCCCTCATTTGGACTTAGAGGAGCTCAAGGAGCTGGGGCGTCTTGAGTCCGGTGCGGCTTATTTGGCTGATGTCCACTACGATTTGATCAGAGCACTCGCTAATAGCACGGCATCCGTAGTAGCCGCCCGCCGATCAGTGTGGTTGCGTAATTGGGCGGCGGACGGTTCTTCTAAGTCTAGGCTTAGTAAGCTTCTGTTCAAAGGTAGGTTGCTCTTCGGTGAAGATCTGGATAAGTTAGTGAAGGATCTCGGGGAGACAAAGGCGGGTAGACTCCCTGAGGACAAACCGAAGCAAGGAAAGTCCGCGCAAGGGCTTAGAGGCCAGTTTCGGGATTTTCGCAGGTTTCGGTCTCCGCGCTATGGGTCCTTTCAGAGGGGTAGATTTGCTTCCCGAGCGCAGGGATTTTGGGGGTTTCGAGGAGCTAGTAGAGGTTTCTCCTCCAGCTCCGCTCCAGCAGCTCGCAGGCCGCAATGAGATGAGGTGGGTCCCGGCGGAGGAAACGTCCATAGGGGGGAGGCTCCGGGAGTTTCTGTCCGCCTGGACCCTTATCACTACCGATCAGTGGGTTCTCGAGGTGATTCGTCAGGGCTATGCTCTGGAGCTCGCGCGGCTCGTTCGAGATTCTTTCGTCATGTCTCCTTGCAGGGGTCGAAAGAAGTCCTTGGCGGTCCGCAGCACCTTGATACGGCTGCTGCAGTTAGGGGCCGTCGTGGAAGTCCCGAAGGCGGAGTACGGTTTGGGTCGGTATTCCATTTATTTCGTGGTGCCAAAGAAAGGTGGAGCGCTGCGGCCTATCTTAGATCTCAAAGGCGTGAATCGCTGTCTCCGGGTGCCTCACTTCCGCATGGAAACTTTACGGTCGGTGATCGTGGCGGTGCATCAGGGGGAGTACTTGACGTCGTTGGATCTGACAGAGGCTTACTTGCACATTCCCATATGAGAGGCGCATCAGCGGTGGCTAAGGTTCGCTTTGCCCTGGGGTTATTACCAGTTCCAGGCGTTGCCCTTCGATCTCGCGACGGCACCGCGCACATTTACCAAGATCATGGTGGTAGTGGCGGCGGCGTTGCGCAGAGAGGGTGTCTTGGTGCACCCCTACCTGGACGATTGGTTGATTCGGGCGTAGTCCGAGGCGGAAAGCCGTCAGGTGACTGGCCGGGTGGTCGAGTTTTTGCAGAATCTTGGTTGGGTGGTCAACCCGACCAAAAGCCGTCTCCAGCCGTCCCAGGTGCTAGAGTACTTAGGCGTGCAATTCGACACTCTCAAAGGGCAGGTGTTTCTGCCGGTTCAGAGGGCACAGGCTCTCCGCAGTCTGGTGCGCAGCTTCAGAGCTACTCCAGCTCCGAAGGCGTGGATGTATCTTCGCGTTCTCGGAACGATGGCGGCGACGCTGGAGGCGGTACCTTGGGCCAAGGTACATATGCGTCCCTTGCAGAGAGCCTTGCTCCGCCGCTGGTCGCATCAGCGGGACCCCTTGAGCAAGCGACTTCCGTGCCCGCTCAGGGTGCGGCAGTCGCTCCGGTGGTGGTTGGTTCCGGCCTCGTTAGCAGCCGGGATGCCCCTGGAACAGCCGGAGTGGCTTCCATTGATGACGGATGCCAGTCTCGCGGGATGGGGAGCTCACTGCGAGGGCCACTTCTCGCAGGGAACTTGGTACCCCCTGGAGACGACATGGTCGATAAATCGTTTGGAGTTACGAGCAGTAGTCCGGGCTCTGCAGGCATTCGAGGACTTGGTGTGCGGGCGTCCAGTTCGAGTACTATCCGACAACTCCGCCACGGTCGCCTACGTAAACCGTCAAGGCGGCACAGGGAGTGCAGCAATGGAGGAGGAGTCGGATTTGCTGTTCGCCTGGGTGGAGAGTCGGTTGACGGCGATTTCAGCGGCGCACATTGCAGGGAAGGACAATGTGATGGCAGACTTCCTCAGCAGAGTCCAGGTGGATGCCGGGGAGTGGGAGTTGCACCCCGAGGTGTTCGCTCAGTTGATACAACGCTGGGAGCTGCCAGTTATGGACTTGATGGCGTCCTTTCGGTCGGCAAAGGTCACGCGGTTCTTCAGCAGGAGAAGAGAGAGAATGTCCGAGGGCATAGATGCACTCTTACAGCGTTGGCCGACCGGGGGTCTCCTGTACGTGTTCCCGCCGTGGGCATTAATCGGTCGGGTGGTTCAAAGGATAGAGAGGTACCAGGGCCGAGTGCTTCTGATCGCGCCCGACTGGCCCCGGCGACCGTGGTACGCGGATCTGGTGCGCCTGCTCGACGGACGGCCTTGGAGACTTCCGGCACGGCCGGGCCTGTTGCGACAGGGTCCCCTCTTCATGCCCCAGGTGGATCGGTTCTCGCTTACAGCCTGGCCATTGAAAGGGCTCGGTTGAAGAAGAGGGGCTATTCGGCATCTGTTATTTCCACACTACTGAGAGCGCGCAAGCGTGCGCATCTGGCCTATTTTTGAAGATTGGTGCTCGCGCAAGCAGATTCGAGCGGCGACGGTTTCTGTAGCGTCGGTCCTTAGCTTCCTGCAAGAGGGCTTTGAGAAGGGCTTGGCAGCTAGCTCTTTGCGGGTGCAGTTGGCGGCGCTGTCATGTTATCGCGGCAGAGTTCAGGGCATAGCGCTGTGGGCTCATCCTGATGTGTTGCGTTTTCTGAGGGCGGTGGCTAGGATGCGCCCCTCGCGTAGAGTGACGGTACCGTCTTGGGATCTTAACTTGGTTTTGTCAGCTTTGGTTGAGCCTCCCTTTGAGCCCTTACATCGCTCGTCCTTGAAGGATTTAACTTTGAAAAGGTGTTTCTGGTGGCGATATGCTCAGCGCGGCGCATTTCGGAGTTGCAAGCTTTGTCGGCTAGAGAACCGTTTTTGGTTTTTTCAAGAGAAAAGGTGGTTCTTCGGCCAGTTCCATCGTTTTTGCCCAAGGTGGTTTCTCCCTTTCATTTGCAGCAGTCCGTGCCTGCTGGTGCTGGGGTCCTCGGAGGGTTCGGCAGGGGACCGAAGCTTACGGAGGCTAGATGTTAAGAGAACGCTGCGTCAGTATTTGAAAACTACGGAATCTTTTCGTAAGTCAGATCGGCTATTTCTGTTGTTCGGTGGTCAGCGCAAGGGGGAGGCGGCGTCTAAGGCGTCCATTGCGAGGTGGATTCGGGAAGCGATCTCCTCCGCCTATTTGCTCCGGGGTCGGGCAGCTCCGACGGGATTACGGGCACATTCCACAAGAGCGCAAGCGGCTTCGTGGGCAGAGCACGGCTTGGTGCCTCCGAGTGAAATATGTCGGGCGGCCACTTGGTCATATCTTCATACGTTCAGTAGACATTACCGTCTTGATGTGGCAGCGTCTCGGGATGCTTGTTTCGGGGCGGCGGTGTTACGTTCCGGCTGGAAAGGTCCCTCCCAATGATTACTGCTCTGGTACATCCCAGGAGTAGAGGACTGAACTGGAGGAACGATAAGGAAATGATAATTACACTTACCTGGTAATTGTAGTTCCTTGAGTGACGACAGTTCAGTCCTCCTTCCCGCCCAGATGTTTTGCTTTCAGTGAAGGGGCAGCCGGACAACACGTGCGCTGTTGGTACAGGTAGGTCAATATTCTTGCTTGCGTTGCACGTATGCATCGGCCTGGTGGGTGTGGTAACAGGGCACGGTGTGCGCAAGCTTGGTTTGTAAATGGTTCTCATACTATAGTTATCTTCAGTTAATTGTTTATATGGGTTAAAGCTACTTATTTGTTGCTCCTTTGAGTCTGCTTTGTTAATAGTTTACACTAGAAGGGACGGTGGAGAGCAGCAGGCTATATCCAGTGATGTCATCATTCTGACATACCAGTCTCCAGGCTGCAGGAGGAGGTTGACAACCCAGGAGTAGAGGACTGAACTGTCGTCACTCAAGGAACTACAATTACCCGGTAAGTGCAATTATCATTTATCCCAGACATCCAACACCATCTTTCTCTTCCTTTCATCTCTTATGGTACTCTTGGAAGTAGGACTCCATGACTTCTGGTGCAGAGTAATAGAAACAACTCTGACTTTCAAGCTCAGCCACTGTACTGTTTAAACCCAGTGTAATGGTACTGCTGCTTCATTAACCTGATGAAAAGAGGATAGCTCTCAAAGGCTACATTTTTAGTTCAGTAAAAAGGTGTCACCTATGACTTGTTTGCTGACTCTTATTTTCACAAACTCAGATGAACCTGAAGCAAACAGTTTCAGCTAGGGTAAAAACCATACTTGAGTACTGTTGCTAGCCTTTGGCTAAGTTCACTTTAAACTCGGGTCTTAACAGGAACACTCTTCTGGAGTGCAGCCTTCCTCCTATCTCTGCTGTGTCTTAGAAGAGACTTTGTTTCTAAGGAGCACCAGGGTGAGACTCTGTGATTCAGCACTTTTCCTAGGACCTATTGCAAGCCTTCACAAACTGCTTTTCCCAGGGTTCATTTGACTTTTCTATTTCGTATTTCTTGCTCCTTCCTGAATTACCTAGCAGGGCACATATAATCCTTCGCATCCTTCTATCTATTATAGCTGATGAAAAACACAAGTGCCCCTACAGACCTTGCAAGTTCGCGTACTGAGTACCTATGAGTCTGCAAGCTCATTTTAAAAGAGAAATTCCTCATTAAAATCCTGCCAGTACATTGAATGCTAGTACAAAATTATTTGCATTATGTGTGGAGATGTGATTATGCAATTTTCATATGTTATTTCCCTCCCTGACCTAATTTTACTTTTTTTTTCTTGGTGTGTGAAAATAGGCACATAACAGTACTTTTGCACGGGGAAATATGAATCTACCCACATAAAAACATTGTCATAAGAAAATTGTATATATCCCAAATTTTACTCCAGTACACTCCTGGTAGTTAACATTGCACATATCAACCTATCAAATATCTTGCTAATAGTGGTGATTTACATCGGTAATAAAAAATGTTATCTCCAGGAACAAGCAGGAATGAGTCTTCACATATGGGTATGTCGGTACTGACGGAGCCTGCACGGGAACGCTCCCCAGCATCCAGAAAAGAAAGCCTTTGGGAGCATGCCCACACGCATGCGCGCTGCCTTCCCGCCAATCCACTTCCCTCACATCAGTTTTTCGTTTTCCGCGGAGCCGACAGGACGTGTCCTTGTCACTGCAGAAAATTCTTATCTTTTATTCTTATTTTTTGTGGTCGCGCCTGCCTTCGTTCGACGCCCACCGGTACCGCCAGTGCTTTTCTTTCTTTTTACTAAAAATATTTTCTTTTCACTAAGGAATTTTTTCCTATTTAGTGCCTGACGTCTTTTGGCTACTAGGCCTCTATCCTTTCCACTATGGAAAAGCCAGCCACTATCCTTAAGAAATGCTCAAAGTGTGGCGGTACAATTAAATTAATAGACACTCATAACTGGTGTCTAAAATGTTTAGGTCCTGACCATCACTCATTGGAGTGTCTTGCCTGCAGGAGTTTTACTAGAAGAAGTCTTCAAAATTGAGTACAACCCGATACCCGGTTTACATCAGGCCTGATGTCACCAGCCAGAATATTTTCTTCCTCCCGGGGTCAGGTAACCAAACAAAAGTCTGTTAAGACTAGCCAGTCCTCGAGAGGTAGATCTCCTTCTAAGCATTGAGATGCCTCTGGCGTTGCCCTTGAGGACATCATGGCAGTACAGTCCCAGCGGGAGTCTTCGGGCTCCAAAGCTTTATCGGGGCTTCAGGTTGTTCCTGAGGTTTTTACCTCCATGGACATACCTGTGCCATGCTCGGTGGTTCTGGCCGCTTCGAGCGGTATCGATACCCCGGCATTGACTATGGTGATGGATGAAAGACTCCTCGCCATTGAACGTAGTCTAGCGAATCTCTCAGCTACTTCGGTACCGCTAGAGTCGCTGCAGACCGTTTCCCGAATGCCGGTGCTGGTTTTGGTCGGTGTTGCTGCCGGCATCGGTGTCGATGTCTGTGCCGATATCGGCATCGGTACCGCTGCTAGCAAGCATTTCCATCGGCATCGGTACACGTACCGGTATCGTCTTTGGTGCCAGTACCGGTACCGTCGATGTTTCCTTCGGGCTGGCTTCCTCCGATGCCGAGCCTGGAATCGCTCTCGAGCATAGAGGATTCGATACCGATTCGGCTCGGTACCGACCTCGAGCGGTACCGAAGACATCTCATAAAGGAAAATCCGATGCTTCATCCTTTCAAGTCTTCCGATTCCGATGACTGGGATGAATCCATCGCTACCACAGCTGAACTTTCACCAGTTCCAGCTTTTACCCCTCAATACAGAGGGGCCCCCTCAGAAGAGATTTCCTTTCAAGCTTTTGTGATTGATATGGCAAAGCTGCTTGCCATTTCCATACCTGGAAAAGAGTCTATACCAAGGGATTCAGAAACTCTGCAATACCCCTGGGCTTCAAAGGAGATGCTTATGCTTCCTTTACATCAAATCTTGCAGGATCTGTTATTAAGAATGTGGGAAACCCCCTTAACGGTATCCCCACATTCTGAAAGACTTGACACTTTGTATAAAGTGCCACCTTCTCCAGGTTTTCAGAAGACTCAACTTCCTCATCATTCTGTAGTAGTAGAATCAGCAATGAGGCGTATTAAGAGTGCAAAAAAGTACTCTTCTTATCCGCCAGGTCGTGAGTCTAGGACCTTGGATGCTTTTGGGCGTTGATGCTTCCAAGCATCTGTGCTTTCAGCAAGAATCATCTCATATATTTTCTATATGGGATTCTCTCTGGAAGAGGTTGCAAAAAACTTAAAGCTTTTGAACCCTTTCCTTCAAGAACATAAAAGAGCAGACTATTTATTACTAGTCAATCATGCTCATGATATCTCTAAATTCCTTAAGCGTGCTTCCCTGGATTCTTTTGAATCTATTAGCAGATCCTCCGCTATAGCCATAGGAGCACGACGCATGGCCTGGCTCCAAGCTTCAGACTTGGATAAAGGGGTACAAGAAAAGCTGGGAAATAGTCCTTCTACTGGAGAGCATCTCTTCAACAAGGACTGTTTATTTCAGGCTAGTCAGTTAAACACTGATAGGTCTACCTTCAGAGGATTGTCAAAAATTTCCTCTGTCCCAACTAATAACAGATCTTCTAGGAAGCTTTATTCCTCTAAAGGGAAAAAGTTTTATCCATCTTCTACCCGTCAGACAGATGTTTCCCCACAGGGGCAACATCGAACCAGGCTAAGGAAACCAAAACCTCAACCAGCTCAGCAACCCCAGTAGCCACTGGGTTTCTGATTCTCTTTCTTCCTGAATGAGGTTCAGAGCCTATAGACCTGCCTTTTTGTCAAACAGGCATCTGATTTGGATCTCATCCCTGCTGAGTTAACTCTTTGCATGATTCTATTGTTTCCAAGGGAAATTCACTCTCTAGCTCCTAGAACTATTGAGATATTGAGATTCTATTGAGATATTGAGATTAGAATCAATTGAGAATTAGAATCAATTGAGATATTGAGATTAGAACAATAGAATCTCAATATCTATTGAGATATTGAGATTCTATTGTTTCCAAGGGAAATTCACTCTCTAGCTCCTAGAACTATTGAGATAACTCCATTCTACAAGGACTCCCACAATCCACCGTAAGCTCCTTACAGCTTGCCATGAACACCGCTGCCAGGGTTCTTCTAGGAGCGCCCAAAAATGATCACAACACACCTATCCTCAAACAACTCCATTGGCTCCCTATACACGGAAGACTTACATTCAAAACCCTTATTCTCACTTTTAAGGCCATAAATGGTTTATCGTCCACATCACTTTCTAAACTCATCCAAACTGTCCCATCAAACAGAAATAGGAGACAGGCAGCATTAAACTCACTAACAACCCCAAAGGCTATAACAACGTGCAGCCTATCAACGTCAAACAGAGCTTTCATGTTTAGCGCACCAAAATGCTGGAATTCTCTCCCACCTGATCTCCGCGCCATAACCGACCTAACCCAGTTCAGAAAGGCCCTTAAACTGCACCTTTTCATCAAATACTACCCCACATGAAGCGTAACATAATAGCCTCACCCTAATACAATCCACAGTCTCTCTCCTTGTTCCAAGCATTCCTGCTAATTTTAAGTAAATAGTTCGAGCATGTGATCTAGTTAATAGATTATATACTCCATGTAAATAGTTCTCCCATGTTATCCAAGTTGATACTCCTGTTATATGTAATACCAAACAGCCTGTTGTTCTGGTTTCTTTATGTTATCTGTAAACCGCGCTGATGTCAAAGAGAGCGGTATATAAGAAGTTGAAATAAATAAATAAATAAAATAAATAAAAATATTTCATGCCTACAAGTAACAAGTTTCTACTTCCCTATTTTAAAAAAAAAATAGGAGGGAGATCAGGAAACTTAACAACAGGATGAGCTATGCCTTTCACCTTTTGACAGTTACTGGCAAGACAGTGTCTCATACCTTAACTGCAAAGGACTCCAACTACAAAGACTTACCATAATGGTAAGTTTTTTCAACTCTTCTAATACAGAGGGGTTTTTTTCCCTTTGGGGTCTTTCTGCATTGGGGTTTTTACAGGATGCAATACAGCATTCTGAAAACCCCTACCAGGTTTATTCTGTTCATTTGAGCATAGTCAACTCAGAAGGCTTCTAAAACCCTCCATAACGGAAAAGTGAATAACCCACCAGATGGGTTATCTGAGCTTTTCTAAACAGATAGCTCATATGGGTTTCTGCCTTGTCTACGCTGCTTGCATATTTTTGAGCTGACCCCTCAAATACTTCTTTTATGACAGCTTATCAGACAGGATTTGGTATTATCATTCCTAATTATGTCTGTTGGTCCCTTGTGAATCTCTGTAGGACCTAATTTGTTTCTGCTGTCTTAATAACAGATGGTTCCAAAGAAGGTTTCAGAACCCTCTTGTATAATTTATCATTGCAAGGCAAAAGGCCTATCTGCTATTTTCAACCATCTTCAATTCTATTTCAGCAGAATAGATTAGGCGGTACACTGGCTACCTAACGGCCAGGTCTCACCTGAATAACCTACAACATGCTCTCTGCAACTATGCAATAAAGCTTTGCAACTATGGACCTTTGTCAGAGAGCGTCAGAATCCACCCCTGGTAGGTACTTTCCAGGCGGTTAAAGAACCTTCAGCTGTTGGCTCTACTCAGTCATGCTTCCACATGACTGTTTGTTCCTAGTTCTATCATTCTCCTTAGAATTCTCTTTAAGGAAAAGGAACCAGGCCCTAGACGACTTGAAAGTTAAGGACTAGCACGACTCTCTAGTTGTTCCACATCCTCAAAGGAATTCTTACAACGGGGATGCATTCCTGATCATTGCAGTTGGTCCTTATCTACTGCAATTCTTCTAATTTCCAATACTTCATTGGAGCTTATGATAAGCAAAGTACGCATGATACTCATACTGCCCTTATAGAGAGGCAAGCATGGTATCCCTTATATTGCGTTTTTTTCTTCCAGCTTCTACTCTGAAGTTATAGAAGGATCTAGATCCTCTATCTTAGGATTAAGGATCTCCGTTGCACTCCTTCACGTACGTCTCCAGACCTGGTTATCCAAGGACTAGTCTTTAAGACCTAGACCTCTTGTCATAAGTAAGAAGCATCCTACTGGTTTCCATTAACCTTGTATATGATTCTTACACCTTTAACTAATAAGTGATTCTCACCAACTATCCTCAAGAAGGTCTTAACCCTCCTTGTGGTTAGATGAATCTACTTATACAATCTGACCCTGAAATATTGTTTATTGTCCACATCAATGCTGTTCCAGCATACCATAAGATTCTTAAATGGACATCCAATTTATTTGGTAGAGTTAGGAAACTCCTTCTTTTACCGTAACCCTTTTTTTCTGTCATAATCAGGTTACCTTATATCTGAAGCTTTCAACATAAAGTTGTTATCCTAAGTGCTATCACTTAGGGAAAACACCTCACTGATCTTTAGAAATTGGGGGCTAAACCGCCTAGTACAATTTTCGTCTGGATAAAAAGGTTCTAGAATCCCATCCTCTTTTTCTGTATAAGTATTTTGACCTTTTCATCCGGACCAGTCAGATTTGTCTTTTCTTTTCTTCCCAGGGCACCCTCCTGCTCTAGGGACAAAAAGATTTTAGACTTTGGACTATACAGAAGCTCAGTTTTTCTACAAAGTCCCAACTTCTTATAAAACTCCCCGGTTCCCCTGGGGTTGGTCCTAGACATTAATATTTCTTATCTCTGTCTGTATTGCTAATTTTATTCCTGTACTTCTCACAGTAAAGGAATTCCATGTGAGGACAATCTGATAGTTCTTAACAACGGACCCATATTAGCCTCCTCATATATGTATTTTCGCAATACTAGGTAAAATCCATTTTTAAGAACTGGAATTTACTATCCCTTGCTAACAGTTATTTTCTACACAAGGACACCCTCTGGATACCTTGTTTAGTCAAGCTGTTCCACAGCACCTTTTCACACTGTTAGTTCAACTCCTACCCTCCATCCCTTGGATGCCTGGGGTCCTCGGGGGGAAGCATGGCCCATTCATTAGATTAGCGACATGCTGGGCATCTTCAGCTCCAGGCATCTTCAGCTTGGGAGTCCCCATATGTGAAGACTCATTCCTGCTTCTTCCTGGAGATAGCATAGTTACTCACCTGTAACAGGTGATCTCCGGGAACAGCAGGAATAAGTCTTCACAACCCACCCACCTCCCCTAGGAGTTGTTTCTCTCTTTCTCTTTCTCTCTTTCTAATTTGTCAACTTCCCTCCTTCGATCTCAGCTACAAACTCAACTGATGTGAGGGAAGTGGATTGGCGGGAAGGCAGCGTGCATGCATGTGGGCATGCTCCCAAAGGCTTTCTTTTCTGGACGCTGGGGAGCGTTCCCGCACAGGCTCCGTCGGTACCGACGTACCCATATGTGAAGACTTATTCCTGCTGTTCCCGGAGATCACCTGTTACAGGTGAGTGACTATGCTTTCCTCTCCAGGGTTCATTCCTAAATGCTCCCATAGAAACACTTTCACTCATTCCATGTAAATGTACACTTCTACAGGCTTTATCTAGTGGTTAAAGCACTGGCTTGGTAACCAAGAGACCAGGGTTCGATTCCTTCTAGCACGCCTTGGGCAAGTCACTTAATCCTCCATGGCCTCGGACACTGCCAAAAACCCAGGGGCTGCTAGGCCGTCATGAATCAGCACTGGCTTAAAGGCACACATTGCATTGCATAGGTTTTACACTATGTGCATAAGTTTACCTACATGCAGGTTGGAAATTTTATAAGTCTATTTCTCAAGGTAAAGTACTGTTTTAAAAAAATCAAAAAAGTATGTGTGTAAATACAAACCCTTTCCCATCCCTGCCCCTCTGAATGTCTCTTCCTGTCGAGGGCAAAAGTACAGACAGCCTTATACTGTAAAAGCCTATTTCTGCGGGCAAAGCATTTTATTATCTGTTGAAGTGTTTTCTGAAGATTACCCTGCATGGGATTCAGTGAATTTTCAAAATGAAAATATGTGCGTACTACTGCTTTAAAAATTACTCCAGAAACTTCATAGGGGTCATTTTATAAAGCTTTTTCCGTGTATATAGCATGTTTTGTGCATGGAAGTAGGCTCTAAGAAAATTGCTTTGGCATATTCATACAATATGTAAATAAATAGATACGCTGCAGAGTTGCGCCTACTTTCATGTGCCTGTGCATAGGCTTTCCTGGGGTTCCGATCGCCCGCACCGCACAAAATGCTCTGTTCTTCACCGCCCGATCCCCGATCGAGCCTCCGAGGTGGAATAAGTCCCCTGTCTATCCTGGTGAACCCGACGTACAGGGAAGTGAACAGAATCAGCCCTTTACGCCCGGGTTGTGTGCCCTGTCCCCGGCCTTCCCCCATTACTGCCCCTGCCTGCCGCTATCCATAGCTCCCCGCAGATTTCCTATGTATGTATGGGGAGCTTTAGGCAGGGAATAGGAGCCCAGGTGTATAGTGGGGATGTACGTCCAAATCAGATGTACATCCCTGCTATTCGTCGTTCGGAATGGCCTCCACTGTATAAGGGTGTTCCACAGGGCATAGTTTAGGCGGAGAAGAGGAAGAATTGTGATGTACACATGTATTTTAGAAAATGTCTGAGTACATGAATCTCCAGGAACAAGCAGAAATGTACTCTTCACATATGGGTGACGTCAGCACCGACGGAGCCCGCGCAGGAACGCTCCCCAGCGTCCTATAGGAAAGCTTTTGGGAGCATCCCACTGCGTCTGCGCTGCTGCCTTCCTGCCTTTCCAACTCTCCTTCCTCAGTTTTTCATTTTCCACGGAGCCGATAGGGAGCAATTCCTGTCACCACAGAAAATATTCTTCTTTTGTGGTTGCGTCTGCCTTCCCGTCAACGCTAGCACCGGTATTGTCGGTGTCTTTTTCTTCTATTTTCTTTTTTAAAAAAAAAAGTTTTCTTGGAGGGTCTTTGCCCTCTAGGTGCTTAGGCATCATTTTGGACCTTAGGCCTCTTTGTTCCTCAAAATTGAGAAACCAGCTAGTAGTTTCAAAAAGTGTTCCAAATGTAGCAGTACTATTTCTGCTACTGACATCCATGACTGGTGTCTTAAATGTTTGGGACCAGACCATTCACCATCAGAATGTCTTCTTTGCAGAAAGATGACAAAGAGGGGCCTGCAGAATAGAGCTGCAAAACTCAGCACTCTCTTTGCCTCGGATGCAATGTCCATTGCATCAACGTCATCCAGGGTTTCATCTTCCTCCCATGGATCTCAGGTAACGAAACCCAAGTCTTCTTCGAAGACTGGTCGGTCCTCAAAGAGTAGATCTCCTTTTAAGCATTGAGATGCTTTTAAGCGTTGCCCTAGAGGAGAATACACTGGCCAAACAGCCCCGGTGGGAGTTCCTTCCATTCAAAGCATTATCAGGGTCCCAAGATGTTCCCGAGATGTCCACCTCTGGAGAGCTCTTGGTGCCATGTTCTTTGGTCATGGTCCGCTGTTCGGGTACTGATACTAAGGCATCGGCTGGCTCCGTTGATCAACGTATCGTAGCTATTGGGCGGAGTCTTGCGGCTTTGCTGGCGGCTTTGGTACCACTAAAGCCTCTGCAATCGGTTCTGCAGCCATTGGTACTGGTACCGGAGGTATCGACATCGACCATTGCGCCGCTCTCCACGCTACCACCCATGCCGACCCTGGAGTCAGTGTCCAGTATCGAGGGTCCAGTACTGAGGCATTTCAATGCCAATTTCGATTGGTACCGTTGACGGGCCAGGCGGGAGCACCCGGCCCGTCGATACTTCGAGTCTTCCGATTCCGATTCTTCCGATGAATTGATCGGTACCGGAGAGGCTCTTCCAGAAGATCCTTCTCTTTCCCCACAACGCCGGATGTTTCCTCCGGAGGACATGTCTTTTCAAGACTTTATACGGGATGTGGCTCGGGGCCTCTCTATTACGGTGACCTCCGAGAAGGAACAGAGAGCTGAAGAACTTGAAATTCTTCAGTATCTGGCAGCCCCTAAGGAGGCCGCTACCTTACCCATTCATCGGATATTGCATGACCTCATGCTTAGGATGTGGGAAACACCTTTAACTGTGTCTCCACATTCTCAAAGACTCGGTACCATTTACCGAGTACCGCAGTGTCCCAGTTTCCAGGAGACGCAGTTACCACATCATTCCATGGTTGTGGAATCGGCAGTGCGTCAAATTGAAAGTGCTAAGACACATTCATCTATTCCTCCGGGCCATGAGGTGAGAACTCTCGATGCCTTCGGCCATCGATTGTTTTCAGGCCTCCATGTTGTCGGCCAGATTATGTTCATACATACTCTACATGGGTATGATTCTTTGGGAGGTGACTAAAGATTTGGAACTCATGGCTCCTCTTCTCCCAGACGACAAGAGGGCTGATTTCCTGACACTTGTTAAACATGCCCAGAATATTTCCAAGTTCATGAACAGGGCAACCTTTGATTGTTTTGAGTGTAATTTCCATGGGTGCACGTCGGATTGCTTGGTTACAAGCATCTGATTTAGAGTAGTGGGTGCAAGATAAGCTGGGCAATATTCTTTGCACTGGAGAAAATCTCTTTGGCAAGGATTGGCAAGACCAAAGCTTCTCAGCTTGAGTCCGAGAATACCACCCTAAACAGGCTCTCTAGGACCACCGTCAACCCAGCTAAGAAAAAGATGGTTGAGAAGCCCTTTTTCAACAAGAAAAAGAAGTTTTATCCTTCTTATACCCATGCTGTCCACTGTCCGGTCCATGCTTCCCAGAAGGGACAGCAACAACCAAAGCAACAAAGGAAGGCTCAGGCCCCCAGAGCTCAACCAGCTCAGCAGACCCAGCCTCCACAAGGTCTTTGACTTCCTGCTAGAGAACTTAGCAATCCTACCCCTGGAAATTCCAGAGCCAGTCAACATCCCAGGCAGACTGTGTTACTTTGCCAAAAGATGGCACCCGATAACATCAGAACATTGGACCCTCTCCAGAGTGACAGAGGGGTACAAACTTCACTTCCAAAGTATGCCCCCTCCCTCCACTCCAAGAGTTCAGCTCTCGGCCCCCTCTTACCACTCTCTTGTGCCAGGAGGTTACCATCCTTCTCGCTCAGGGTGCGATAGAGGACGTGTCACTTTCCCAACAAGGCCTGGGCTTCTACTCCCCCTACTTCCTTTATACCAAAGAAAACAGGAGGATACAGGCCCATTCTGGACCTCTGAGAATTAAACAAGTATCTGCTCCAAGAGAAATTCAAAATGATCTCTCTCGGAACACTTCCCCCGGTTATCCAGAGTCAGGATTGGCTATGTTCTATAGACATAAAGGATACATACACACATATCCTTATCCACAAAGATCACAGGAGGTTTCTTTGATTCCTCTTTCAGGGAAGACATTGCTAGTACAGGGTTCTACCCTTTGGCCTGGCTTCTGCCCCAAGAGTCTTCACAAAATGCATGTCAGTAGTAGCAGCATTTCTAAGATCTCTAGGGATATTTGTCTTTCCCTACTTAGATGACTGGCTCATCCAAGCATCGTCAGCTCCAGAGGCCAGCTCTGCTCTCTCCTGCATAATTCAGGTTCTTCAACATTTGGAGTTTGTAATAAATCTTCCAAAATCCCAACTCACCCCTTTTCAAACCTTAGAGTTCATAGGGGCTTTTCTAGACACGCAGCAGTCAAGGGCTTTTCTGCCACAGGTACACTGCACTCGAATAGTTCAACTAGCTTCTCAAACAGCTGTGAAGACTTCCCTAACTGCTCGAGAAATGCTTCAGTTGCTCCGTCATATGGCTTCCACTGTATATGTGGTTCCCTATGCTCGTCTACACATGTGTGCAGCTCAGTGGACTCTAGCTTTGCAGTGGAATCGGGCATCAGGTCATTTTGGGGGACAAAATCAGGAACTCTACATGCCTCATTTCATCCCTCCAATGGTGACAGTCTCCAGAAAACCTACTCGTAGGGTCACCTTTTCAGAAGTCACCACACCAATCTACCCTGACGACGGATGCGTCCAAATTGTGTTGGGGAGCTCATCTGGACAATCTCTCTACCCAGGGTCTTTGGATTCAGCAGGAGGCTCAGCTTTACATAAACCTGCTAGAACTCGAAGCCATCTTCAGTGCTCTCAGAGTGTTCCAGGACTACCTGCGCTCCAAAATGGTTCTAGTCCAGACGGACAATCAGGTAGCCATGTTCTATGTGAACAAGCAGGGTGGAACAGGTTCTTAGGCATTGTGCAATGAAGCCCTACACCTATGGTCCTTTGCCATGCGCCTTCAGATCCACCTACTAGCAGTGTATCTCCCTGGCAAATCTCCTGGCAGACAAACTCAGTCAAGTACTACTGCCACACGAATGGTCTCTCCATTCAGAGCAAATTGCTTGAATCTTTCAAATCTGGGGAACCCCAGATATAGATCTGTTTGCAAGTCCTCAGAATGCCAAACTTCCTCGCTTCTGTTCCAGAATTCCTGCTCAGAACAGTCAGGCGATTAGATGCTTTCCACCTCCACTGGGGTCAGGACTTCCTATATGCCTAATCACCCATTCCCCTCATTCCCAAAACTCTATTCAAGCTTCAGAGAGACAGGGGCTATATGATCCTCATAGCCCCACACTGACCCCTACAGACGTGGTATCCACTGCTTTTACATCTTTCTTAAGCCAAACCTCTAGAGTTGGGATGTGCTCCAGATCTCCTATCCCAGGAGAACGGGACACTTCTGCACCCAAACCCTCAGTCTTTGCACCTGATGGCGTGGCTGCTGAGAGCTTAGAACTCCAGGATATCCACCTCTCTCAACAGGTTAAAGATATCCTTTTGGCCTCCAGGAAACCTTCCACAAGGCATGCTTACGCTTTTGAATGGAGAAGGTTCTCAATCTGGTATTCAAAGAAGGAACTTAATCCTTTTTCCATTCTAGTAGAGGTGTTACTTGACTATCTTCTCCACCTTTCATCCTCTGGACTTAAAACTAATGCGGTAAGAGTCCACCTCAGTGCCATTGCGGCTTTTCACATGCCCTTTGGACAACCTGTCTCCTCTCAGCTGCATGTAGCGTGCTTTATGAGAGGTCTACTCTTAACTAAGCCTCCCATTAAGCCACCACCTGTGGCATGGGATCTCAGTCTTGTCCTTGGACAGCTGATGAAGCCACCCTTCGAACCCCTAACCATTATATTCCTGAAGTTTATTTCTTGGAAAGTCATTTTCCTAATTGCCCTCACTTCTGCAAGACGCATCAGTGAGCTCCAAGATTTAGTCACTGACCCTCCCTTATACACGGTTCCACCATGATAGGTAGTCCTTACGACTCATCCTCACTTTATGCCAAAGGTAGTTTCACCTTTTCATTTGAACCAGTTGGTTTTCCTTCCTGTCTTCTTCCCTAGGCCTCATGCCTCTAGTGCAGAAAGGAATCTACATACTCTGGATTGCAAGTGTGCTTTGGCCTTTTATCTTCAAAGAACTAGGCAGCACAGAAAGGCTTCATAGCTTTTTGTTGCGTTTGATTCCAGTCACCTGGGTCTACCAGTTTCCAAGTGGATTGCAGGCTGTATATCTTTTACCTATGAGAGTAAAGGACTTTTTCTTGAAGGTCATGTCACAGCACACAGTGTGCGAGCAATGGCTGCCTCTATGGCAAACCTACGCTCGGTGGCGATTGATGAAATCTGCAAAGCAGCAACCTAGTCCTCTGTCCACACCTTTGCGGCCCACTATTGCTTGGACAAGGACTCGCGTCGGGATGCCTCGTTTGGCCAGGCTGTTCTCCAGCATCTCTTTCAGACTTAGAACAACTCCTACCCCCCGTCCCGTGTTTCGATACCAGAGATCCTTGGGAGGAAACATGACCCACTTCAGCCTGTGTTTCACTGCTGTCTCTGGGGTCATCTCCCTGGCCATCTCCAAGCTAGGGAGTCCCATATGTGAAGACTACATTCCTGCTTGTTCCTGGAGATAGCATAGTTACTCACCTGTAACAGGTGATCTCTGGGAACAGCAGGAATTGAGTCTTCACAACCCACTCTCCTCCCCTAGGAGTTGTATCTCTCTCTCTTTCTTTCTCCTTCTTTCCTTTTATCTCAGCTACAAACCCAACTGAGGAGGGAGAGTTGGAAAGGCGGGAAGGCAGCAGCGCAGGTGCAGTGGGATGCTCCCAAATGCTTTCCTATAGGACGCTGGGGAGCGTTCCCATGCAGGCTCTGTCAGCGCTGACGTCACCCATAAGTAAAGACTCAATTCCTGCTGTTCCCGGAGATCACCTGTTACAGGTGAGTAGCTACGCTTACACATATTCACACCAACCTTTGAGCAGGAGTAAATGAGTGCATTAGCATTCACACTCAATCCAGGCTGGTTCTAGGCTCCTATTTTATAAAAGGCACATGGGCACCTATGTTGCCTTTTCGCCAGAATTCCGCAAAAAATTGAAAACACACCTTTTCACAATACACTACAACAACATAGACCAACCCTCAAAAGAATTAGATAATGGCTAATCACTTTCTACTCAACATCTCACTATAACTTTCTGCTCAACATATCACTACAATAGAAAAGATAATCCACCCCACCTGAATCTGAACCACTCATTATGACTATATCTCACATAAAATGTAAATGTATATATAATGTTTATAGTGTTGCACTGTCCTGTGCCAATCTGTTTAACATATTCTAGTAACTTTACATTGTATATAGTTATGACGTTTCATGTAAATGTATACATAATGTTTATAGTGTTGCACTGTCCTGTGCCAATCTGTTTAACATATTCTATTAACTTTACATTGTATATAGTTATGACGTTTCATGTAAAACAAACAATGTTTTGTTGACTGTTGTTAATTGTGAACCGCAGCTGATCTCTGGAAGCTGCAGTATATAAGTGCTTGTTAAATAAAATAAATAAATAAATAAATAAATGGTGCTCAGTGGGATACTCAGCAGCACTAACATGGTTAGTGCTGCTGAATATCCCCGGGTGCTGCCACTAAATGTGCTGACACCAGCCAGATAGCGTCAGGGCATTCCAAGGTCGGAGTATGGGCGGCACCCAGGGATAACTGGCTAGCAGGGATATTGAACTGCTAGCTGGTTATCCCATAGTGATGAAAACTAGGCATCTGAAAGGCTCATCAAATTCTTGCTACTTTAGATAACCAACCAACAACTAGCCAGCTAGCTGAAGCACTTTCCAGCCAACCTGGATATTCAAAGCCGGTGGCCAAATATGGCCCCAGCATTGAATATCCAGGTTCAAAGTTCAGTGGTGTCAACTGCATTATCAGCGCTAGTCGCAGTCACTGAATATCTCCTCTTAGTATAGTCATTAACAGGCGAACCATCAAATAAACAGAGCACTTTGTGGAGTTTTCCAAAAATAGCACACTTTATGTAGGGATGTCACCCATGACTGAAGTGGTATTTAAAGGTGCGGAAGAATTGAAGGAAATATTGATACATCAGGAAGATGTGTTACAACTATTAGATAAACTGAAGAGTAGCAAATCACCTGGGCCGGATGATACACATACAAGGGTGTTGAAAGAACTGAAATATGAGATTGCAGACCTGCTATTAGTAATCTGTGAACTATCATTAAAATCATCTGTAATACCTGAAGATTGGAGGTTAGTGAACGTAACGCCAATTTTTAAAAAGGGTTCCAGGGGTGATCCTGGAAACTAGAGACCGATGAGCCTGACGTCAGTACCGGGAAAAATGGTAGAAACCATCATAAAGAACAAAATTGCTGAACATGTAGATAGTCATGGCTTAATGGGAGACAGCCAACATGGCTTTAGACAAGGAAGATCTTGTCTTACTAATCTGTTATGTTTTTTTGAAGGTGTGAATAAACAGATAGACAAAGGTGAGTTGGTTGATATTGTGTATTTGGACTTTCAGAAAGCCTTTGACAAGGTCCCTCATCAGAGACTTTCGGCAAAACTAAAGAGTCATGGGATAGGAGGCAGTGTACTATAATGGACCAGGAACTGGTTAAAAGATAGAAAGCAGAGGGTAGGGCTAAATGGCCAATTTTCCCAATGGAGAAAGGTGAAGAGTGGTGTACCCCAGGGATCTGTGCTGGGTCCACTGCTTTTTGACATATTCATAAATGACCTGGAAATGGGAATAATGAGTGAGGTGATCAAATCTGCAGATGACACAAGACTATTTAAAGTTGTTAAAAACCCAAGAGGATTGTGGAAAATTGCAAGAGGATCTTGATAAATTGGAAGACTGGGCATCCAAATGGCAGATTAAATTTAATGTGGAAAGTGCAAAGTTATGCACCTAGGAAAGAACAACCCACACAATGGTTACACGATGCAAGGTTCCACATTGGGAACCACCACCCAGGAAAAAGATTTAGGCATCATTGTGGATAACATGTTAAAATCCTCCGCTTAGTGTGCAGCGGCAGCCAAAAAAGCAAATAGAATGCTAGGTACCATAAGGAAAGGAATAGAAAATAAAACAAAGGATATTATGATGCCTCTATATCGTTCATTGGTGAGACCGCACCTTTAATATTGTGTGCAATTCTGGTCACCGTATCTTAAAAAGGATATAGCGTTATTAGAATTGGTTCAGAGAAGAGCTACCAAAATGGTAAAGGGGATGGAAGGATACCCCTATGAAGAAAGTCTAAAAAGGTTAGGGCTCTTTAACCTGGAAAAGAGACGGCTGAGGGGAGATATGATAGAAGTCTATAAATTAATGAACGGAGTGGAATGGGTAAACGTAGATCGATTGTTTACATTATCAGACTATAGAAAGACCAGGGGACATGCAATGAAGCTGCAGGGTAAACTAAGACTAATAAAAGAAAATATTTTTTCACTCAACGTGTAATCAAGCTCTGGAATTTGTTACCGGAGGATGTAGTAAAGGCTGTTAGTGTAGCTGGGTTTAAAAAATGTTTGGACAAGTTCCTGGAGGAAAGGTCCATAAACCATTATTAAGAAGGGACCCAGGATATCACTGCTTGACCCAATATAAGCATTGTGGAATCTGTGACTTTTAGGGAAACTGCTAGGTATGTATGACCTAGATTGGCCACTGTTGGAAACAGGATACTGGGCTTGATGGACCTTGGTCTGACCCAGTATGGCATATTTTATGTTCTTATGTTCTTATCATGAGTCCATTATCACTTGAGTAAAACTAATAAAGTAATCCATTTCCTTGTTGCTTGCAGACTTATAGGGCCTGATTTTCAGTTGGGCTGGGCTAAGTGCCGTAGCTGCATAGTCCTGCCCACGACCCCTTAACCCCGGATTTTCACTTCCACAGCGACAGAAGTGAACATCTGGGGTTTGCCACACAGCCGGAAAGCCACTGAGCCTAACTGGGCAGCAGCGATTTTTGGATGCTGCCCGGTTAGCCCCGGTGCCTTAAAGATAGGCAAGGAAAACCTTTGCCTATCTGTAATGCGCAGAGCACTAACTGGGCAGCATCCAAAATGGCTGCAACCTGGTTAACACCATTCTCTGCCTCCACTCAGCCCTGGAACTCCCCCAACACGTCCCGATGCTAACCAGATAATATTGGGTCATATAGGGGACTTAATTGGGGATTTTCAAAGGCATTAGCCATGTAGGTGCCTTTAAAAATCCCCAGTTGAAGCATTTACATGGTTAACAAGGGCTGTTAACATGTAAATGCCTTCAAAAATCGTGCCCATGGTAAATATCCATAGTAATATCATCCTTGTGAGTAAAAGATCTTCCAACTCATTTCCAGCGTGCAACACCCATTTTCAAAAAGTGTATTTACAATATCCACAAAGAATCCTGACATGGTACTACCACATTATGATAGAGTCAAAGCATTTGTCTTTCTACATCAGGGAAGTGCTCATCACCCTCCTCTCAGGTCCAGTATACTACTTCTTTACTGGCAGCCTCTTTGTGCTCTACAGCCATTCTGCTTTATTATTTTTACTCAAGTGATAATAGTGCACTTTGTTATCATCATTGGTCTATCTTTGGAAAAGTCCACAAAGTTGTATGTTTGATGACCCACTTTTAATGAATAGATACTTAAGCATAATATAGGTGCCTTTTAGACTTTTTACATGGGTACCCTATTTATAAAATTACCCCGTGCACTTACATGAATTCCTTGGCACACTCACATTATCTGGGATAATTTATGTGCATATTTTCAAAACTATAGGGCATGTTTTTACTAAAGAGCATGTCGGTAATGCATGTTCGGGCTGCAAATCTAGCAGAGAAGTCTGTGCCAACTTTAGGGGGCATGTGCATCCTTCTGCCTGCCGTTAACATGTCAAAAACATGTGGCACCTTGCTAACCAGCATGAGAGTGCAATTAACACCATCGACTACTACTACTGAGCATTTATATAGCGCTACCAGTTCGTACGCAGCGCTGTATGATAAAGACATGTAAGAGACAGTCCCTGCTTATCAGAGCTTACAATCTAATCAAGACAAACACAGAAGGCGTAAACAGGGGGAAGGAGAAGGAGATCAGGTGAATCAAGATCCAAAGGCAGCAGCGAAGAGCTGAGCCTTCAACCTGGATTTGAAGAGGGTTAGCAAAGGTGCCTGGCATACAGACATGGGTAGTTTGTTCCAGGCGTAAGGTACAGCAAGGTGGAAGGGGCAAAGTCTGGAGTTAGCAGATGGAAGCAGTTGGTTAGAGGAGCGGAGTTACCAGGAGGGGTTGTAAGGAGAGATAAGAGAAGAAAGGTACTGAGGAGCCGCAGAGTGAATGCATTTATAGGTCAGCAGGAGAAGTTTGAATTGGATGCGGAGATGGATAGGGAGCCAGTGAAGTGACTTGTGGAGTAATATGGGTATGACGAGGCTGGCGGAAGATTAGCCGTGCAGCGGAGTGTTGAACAGATTGAAGGGGGGAGAGATGACTCAAAGGGAGACCAGCAAGGAGTAGGTTACAGTAGTCAAGACGGGACTGAGGTGGTGGTGTGCACCCATGCTAACAGCAATATTCGTGGTTAGTGTGTACCCAAAATTCACACTCTATCCATAATGCACCTTCAGCACCCACGTTTCGTCCCTGAACCGCCCGGTACTTGCCCTTTAATGTGCTTCCCATTTAGCGGAGGATTTTTAGCACCAGGCCCCACTCCAACTTTTAGTGTGGCTTGCTAAGCCCCATGCTTACTGTTAGCGCGGTTTAGTAAAAAAACAAACAAACCCTGGATGCATAAATGCAAACATTTCCCCATTCTCTCCCATGGGAATATTTCAGTAATGTCTGAGTAAAGTTATGCATGGAGAGACTGTACACATGCTTGTCAAGCGGGCCGTTTTATAGAAGCCCATTTCTGAGTAGAAAGCACAGTTTTACATGCAGGAATATTTTTGAAAATTACCCAATATATAACCAGTAGAGTTTTACTAAAGTATATTTCATTGCCATTGCGTACCAAGGTCCTAGTAGCTGATATCAGAAATAGATGGACTTTGAAATATGCCTAAAATATCAACAAAATGAAAGACCGACAATACTATTTAGCTGACCAGACTTAAATATTTCCCCATTCTATTTGTTTATTTAAGTTCTTCAGTATTTATTTCTCCGCCCCTAATTCTTTCTTCTCACTTCATTGTGTAACTTTTTGATATCTGTTCCTTCTTTGCTTATGTTCAGTTTTTCCCTTTTTTGCATCAGCTTTGTATGTAATGATCCCGTTTTGCATCTTTGCCCCTCATTTCCTCATTACTCCATTCAAATGTATGCAGATACAGGGTGCTTATTTCATATCTCCTTTTTTACATTTTTTCATTTCTCCTCTATAGTCCTTTTTACTTTGTTCTCCCTCCTTTCATCATTGTATACCTCTTCTTTTTGTCTCACACTTCTGTCTCTCATTCTCTTCCTTTCCCTGCATTTCCTATGCCTTCTTTTTTTTAACCATAGCCCCTATTTTGTCTTGTCTGTCTGTCTTTATCTCTTCCATATTTTTCCTCTCATTTTCACTGTTATCCTCCTTATTCCTCTCTTCTTCACGTTTCCTGCCTGCAAATGCACTATTCTTCTAGTACTGCTAGCAGAAATCAGTGAAATGGACTAGTCAGCAACAGGCATACAGGCAGAAAACGGGGAGGAAACTACACGAGCGTGCACCATTCGTGTGCCCTCATTCGGTCAGCTAGAGTTTAGGATTTTGCAATAATAATAAATGATCCATGTATCTAAATTTGAAAACGTTTCAGATTCTTAGAAAGAAAAATAACACAACTCATATTTTGAAGCAAAGAAAAAAATATATATATTTATACAGAGAGAGAGTGAGACTGAGAGGCTTTGGGAATTACATACTTCCATCCTCTAGTTTTACCCTATTTTTGGAAGTAAAATGCTTTCAAACAAAAGTTACCTTAAATTCTGTTTATATAAGAGGCAACCTCAGAAATCCTATGATTTCAAGGCCTGAAATGATCATTGCCCATCTATGAATAATAAAGTGACATCACACCCCTAATAATTATGCAGTAAGAGATGACAGGAAGTGCTTTACCTGGCCAAGTCACCATGCTTCAAGTGATTTGTGAGGCACAAGGCTGGACATCCACTAATGCAAAACACTGAAGAAAGGATGGCCCAGGCAAGGCTGACCTGGACTGTCATAAAGGAGGGTGTGGGGGGATATGTAGTATATATTTAAATAGCCACTACTGCACTGCTGTGCTGGAGGGGGCTCTAGATGGCTCTCATGAAACTCCTTGTTAAATTATTTTATGAATATAAAGTGTTTCAGCAAAGTGAAACAGGGGTGATGAGCCCCTTGATAAGAAATTGATAGCATATCATGCTTTACTATAAATGCCTTGTTAATTCTTACTTCATATTTTCCCTACTTAACAGTAAGTTAATCTCAAAACTTTGGACTTTCAAAAATCTCTCAAGATTCATAGGGATGTGGTTTAGCTATTAATTTAAGATGGCCAAGTAAAGAACCTTTAGATTGTCATGATTATGGCCCACTAAATATTTCATGTAGTGCTTTTCCCTGTAGAGTTTATATCAGGTGCATAGTTTTCCAGTGATGGTTATTTTCCTTGCCTCTCCTGTTGCCACCAACCATAATTACAAGCTTGTTGCCGGGCTTGAGCAAGGTCAGGAAGTGTTGAAAGATGCTCTTGTCTCCAGGATGGAAATTTTACAGCAACCAGAGAGGGAGGGTCCATAGTACCACTGTGGTCAATTTCCCCTCTTCCTTTGTTTAAAATGCATACATTTAGTTTATTCTTAGTGCTGCTGCTTCACAATAATAAGCACTATCACTTACACCAATGATACCACAAGGTAAGAAAGGGCTGGGGGGATTTTTTCCACCCTTCAACAGTAGGTCCTGACATAGGATTGGCTGAGAAGTCTAGACGGTGGGCAGCTAAGGAGTAGGAATACAGAATTTATTTCTCTAAGCTGCTTGGCTTTATTCAGTTTGCTGCAGATCTGCAAGAAGAATTGGAATGCTTTGCTGCCCTGCTGGATTCACCATATTGAATGGAATTAAGGACACGATAGTGGGGTGAATTGTGTCACGGTGTGATTGTTGCAGCCACAGTATTTCCCATAGGAGCGGATGGAAAGAGGAATGCCAGTGGACATAGCGAACAGAAGCTCTAAGATGAAGACTGATATTGTTGGGGTTTTGCTGTGCAAGAGTGGAACACAATGGCATGTGCTAATGAATAGATAGCTTTACATGAAAGAGATCGAGGTGCTCTTGGCCAGTAATTTTATAAAGCGTTTTCCATATTTAAAGTCTGTTTTACACACAGATAAGAGCTTTCATATAATTGCTTAACTGAATACACACATAAAGTGGTGCACGGAGAAAGTTTGTCTGTTTTTACATGATCAGTATTTGTGTTGCAGTGCACATGTGTATTTTGCAAAGTATGCAGGCACACTGGTGTAGAGCTCATACATGCACATACACTGCATCTCCAGGAACAAGCAGGAATAAGTCCTCACATATGGGTACGTCGGTACCGACGGAGCCTGCGCGGGAAAGCTCCCCAGCTTCCTAGGATGGAAGCTTTTGGGACCTCCCACTGCACATGCGCACTGCCTTCCCGCCTTCCTGAACAGCTCTCCTCAGTTTCTCTTTTTCCGCGGAGCCAGCAGGTCGTGTATCCTGTCACCGCTGAAGAAATTGTAGTTTTTTGTTTTGTTTCTTTAGACCGCGTACCTGCCTTCCCATACCGATACCGGTATCGCCGGTCTTCCTTTTTCTTTCTTGAAAAATTATTTCTTTTCTTTTATTATTTTTCAGCACTTGGTCACTTCAGTTAGGCCTTCAGGCCTACTTGAATTCTCCACATGGAGAAGCCAGCCCCTGGATTTAAGAAGTGTACCAAGTGTACTGCTGTAATATCAGTCACAGACACCCATGAATGGTGTCTTAAATGTTTGGGGCCTGACCACTCCATTCCGGACTGCCCTTCCTGCTCCCAAATGTCTAAGCGTGGGCTGCAGAACCGGGCCAACAAATTCCATGTGCTGTTTGCTTCAGAGAATCCAACATCACAGTCATCCAGGTCATCATCCCCGGATGGATCTCAGGTAACCAAACCTTCTGTGGGCAAGTCCTCAAAGAGCAAATCTCCTTCAAAGCATCGAGAGGCTCTTAGTTTTGAGGACCCTGCCCCAGCCAAACAGCCCCGGCGGGAAGTCCTACCTTCCAAAACGCCAATACAGGGGCTACAGGTTGACATCGATGGCACGGCCTCGACAGATCACCTGTTGGACTGCTCTGGGGTACCGGCCCATACCGGTACCGACATCCAGGCAGCCGTGGCGTCTATGGGCAATACTGTCCAATCCATGCAGCAGGCCGTCATGGCTTTCATTAAAGCTGCAACGCCATCGGTAACCGCTTCCAGCGGTTCCGGGCCCGGTTCCGGTATCGTCCGCCATGCCGGAACCCAGGCCTTCCTCTTCTAAACGCAAATCGGTACCGTATGGGCTTTCGCTCCATACCGCTTCCATACCCGGTACGCCCGATGTCGATACCGATCGGTATGCGTATCGTGCGTTGGAGGAAACTAGAGAATACACCGATTCCTCTGAGGATTTTGTCTCCTCTGATGAGTCTGCAGAGCTCTCCCTTGACCTTCCTGAGGAACCTTCTTCTCCAAAAAGGAGAATGTCTCCTCCAGAGGATTTGTCCTTTCAGGACTTTATTTTAGAAATGGCTAAAGGCCTTTCTATCACTACTTCCTCTGAAACGGAACCAAGGTCAAAAAGATTGGATATTTTAGGATACTCTAAGTCTCCTAAAGAAGCAGTTACTCTGCCTATCCATGAAATCCTTCAAGAACAATTGATGGATTTCTGGGAGAACCCTTTAACTCTGTCTCCTTATTCCCGTAGGTTGGACACCATGTATCGGGTCCCTCCTTCTCCTGGTTTTCAGAAAACTCAATTGCCTCACCACTCCATTGTGGTAAAGTCTGCAATGAAAAAGATCAAGAGTACTAAAAGGCACTCTTCTACACCTCCAGGAAGGGAATGTAAGACACTAGACTCTTTTGGTAGGAAAATCTTCCAGGCTAGTATGCTTATAGCCAGGATTAATTCCTACAGCCTCTATATGGGCATGTTCCTAGGGGAACTTGCCAAGAAAGTACGGCATTTTGCCTCCTGTATCCCTGAGGATAAACAGGAGGACTTCCTTTCTGTTGTGAAACAACTTTTAGATGTTTCTAAGTTCTCCAACAGAGCTGCCTTTGATTCCTTCGAAGGAGCCAGCAGAGCTTCTGGCATTGCTATTGCAGCCAGACGCCTGGCTTGGCTCCAGGCTTCTGATCTGGAACCCTGGGTTCTAGATGGCTTACGGAATCTGCCCTGTACAGGTGAGAACTTATTCGGTGCAGAGTGGCAAGTTAAGGCCACTCAAATGGACGCTGAAAATGCCACCTTAGAGAGACTTTCTAAGTCCACTTCTACTCCCACTAAGAAGAAGTCTTTCAAGAGGCCTTATTATAAGAAGGCCAGATATGCTTCCAATACTGGCCAGCAATCTTCTCGACCTCGTTTTGCGGCTAAACGTCAGCAAACGAAACAAGCAAGAGCAAAGCCGGCAGCAGCTACTGCAGCTCAACAGGCTCCACCCCCTCAGGGGTTTTGACTTGCCCCTAGAGAACTTGCCATTCCTGGTTCTGGACCAACCAGAACCTCTCACCATACCTGGAAGGTTAGCTCACTTTGCTCCCAGATGGGAACAAATCACAACAGAGCAATGGACCCTCTCTATCATCCGAGAGGGTTACAAACTTCATTTCTCCAACCTTCCTCCTCATCACATGGTGAGACCCTTCAATTCTCCATCTCCTCTCCTAGCCCTGTTGGATCAGGAGATCTCTTCTCTGCTTGCCCAAGGGGCCATAGAAGAGGTTCCTCTTCATCAACAAGGGTCAGGTTTCTACTCCCCCTATTTTCTCATTCCAAAGAAGACAGGGGGATTCAGACCAATCCTAGATCTGAGAGAATTGAACAAATTTCTGTACAAGGAGAAATTCAAAATGCTCTCTCTGGGCATTCTCCTTCCATACCTTCAGAGTCAGGACTGGCTTTGTTCTCTAGACCTGCAGGATGCGTATACACATCTACTCATCCATCCATCCCACAGAAAATATCTTCGCTTTCTGTTCAAGGGAAGTCATTACCAATACAGAGTAATTCCCTTCGGTCTCGCCTCTGCCCCAAGAGTCTTTACCAAATGCATGGCAGTCGTAGCCGCATTTCTCAGAAGCATGGGAATTTTCGTATTCCCATATCTGGACGACTGGCTCATTCGAGCTCCAACTCAGTCGCAGGCCCAGATTTCCCTAGACCGCACAAGGAGCCTTCTGCAGTATCTGGGACTGGTGGTAAACCTTCCCAAGTCTCAACTCAGCCCTACTCAGTCTCTAGAATTCATAGGGGCCCAGTTGGACACCACCACTGCAAGAGCCTACCTTCCACTGGTTCGGGGTCAGCGTCTGCTGAGCTTGGCCTCCCAAGCCCAGTCCAGTACTCACTTGACAGCCAGGGAAATGCTACGCCTCCTGGGCCATATGGCCTCCACAGTACATGTGGTGCCCTACGCTCGTCTTCATATGAGAGCAGCTCAATGGACCCTGGCCACCCAGTGGACTCAGGCGTCGGGAGCACTCTCAGACCAAATACAAACCTCAAACCGTCTGTCTTGGTCCCTCCATTGGTGGATATCCACCAAGAATCTGTTGTTGGGGGCTCCCTTTCAGCCCTTGCTACCCCAAGCAACCCTCACAACAGATGCCTCCCAATTGGGGTGGGGAGCCCATCTGCTAACTCTCTCCACTCAGGGCACTTGGTCTCCACAGGAGGCCACCCTTCATATCAACCTCCTGGAACTGCGAGCAATTCACCTTGCCCTCAAGGTCTTCCATACCCTCCTTGCCAACCTGACTGTCCTGGTTCAAACAGACAATCAGGTGGCCATGTTTTACATAAACAAACAAGGAGGGACGGGCTCTCTGTCGCTTTGCAACGAAGCTCTCAGATTATGGGCCTTCGCCAGAGAGCACCAAATTCATCTGCTAGCAGTGTACCTTCCAGGAGTTCAAAACACTCGAGCAGACAGGCTCAGTCGAGTTCTGCTGCCACACGAGTGGTCCCTACACGTGGACCAGATAACCAGAATCTTTCAGGAATGGGGGACCCCGGACATAGACCTCTTTGCAAGTTCGTGGAATGCCAAACTTCCCCGGTTCTGTTCCAGGACTCCGTGTCAGGAAGCTCAGGCCACGGACGCCTTTCTCCTCCATTGGGGTCAGGCGTTCCTATATGCCTTTCCACCCATTCCGCTGATTCCCAAGACTCTGTTCAAACTCCAGAGAGATCACGGCTCTATGATCCTCATAGCTCCACGCTGGCCACGCCAAGTGTGGTTCCCTCTGCTTCTACAGCTCTCCCAGGGATCCTCCCTGGACTTAGGAGCTGCACCAGACCTTCTGTCTCAGGAGGACGGGACTTTGTGGCACCCAAACCCCAAATCCCTACATCTCCGAGCTTGGTTACTGAAGGCTTAAGTCTTCAAGACTTTAATCTTTCTCAACCTGTGAAAGATATCCTTCATGCCTCTAGAAAACCTTCCACGAGGCGGTCTTATGCTTTCAAATGGAAACGTTTTTCCATTTGGTGTGCTCAGCAGGGCCTTGACCCTCTGGCACTTCCTTTGAATTCCCTCTTAGACTATCTCCTGCATCTTTCCAATGCAGGCCTTAAGACGAATTCTGTAAGAGTCCATTTAAGTGCTATTTCAGCATCCCTGAAACCTGTAAATGGACAACCTATCTCCTCTCACCCTCTTGTTGCAAGATTCATGAGAGGCCTGACCCTCACTAAACCTCCCATCAGACCCCCCCCCCCGGTCGCATGGGATTTGAATCTAGTGCTTGGTCAGCTTATGAAGCCACCTTTTGAGCCGTTATTTTCTACCTCCTTGAAATTTCTTTCCTGGAAGGTACTATTCCTAATTGCAGTCACTTCCGCTCGTCGCATCAGCGAACTGCAAGCTCTAGTGGCTAATCCACCTTATACAAGATTTCATCATGATAAGGTGGTCCTTAGGACGAATCCCCACTTTATGCCTAAAGTGGTCTCGCCTTTTCATCTTAATCAAGAGGTATATCTACCTGTATTTTTTCCGGCTCCTCATGCCTCCAGTGCAGAGAGGAGCCTTCATACTCTGGATTGTAAAAGAGCTCTAGCCTTTTACCTTAATAGGACTCAGCCACATCGAAAGTCTTCTCAACTTTTCGTGGTTTTTGATCCTTCACATTTGGGACTTCCAGTCTCCAAGCGTACACTTTCCAATTGGATTGCTCAGTGTATTTCCTTTGCTTACCAGAGTAAAAACATTTCTCTGGAAGGCCATGTCACAGCTCACAATGTGAGAGCCATGGCAACTTCTATGGCTCATCTGCACTCTGTTTCCATTGATCAGATCTGTCGAGCCGCTACCTGGGCCTCGGTTCATACCTTCACAGCCCATTACTGTTTGGACAAGGACTCCCGCCGGGATGCCTTGTTTGGCCAGGCTGTCCTCAAACACCTGTTCCATTCTTAGACAACTCCTGCCCACCTTCCCAGGATGGATGCCTGAGATCCATACGAAGATGGCGAACCTTGACAGGGGATCCCACGCATCTAAGCTAGGGAGTCCCCATATGTGAGGACTTATTCCTGCTTGTTCCTGGAGATAGCACAGTTACTTACCTGTAACAGGTGATCTCTGGGAACAGCAGGAATTAGTCCTCACAACCCACCCACCTCCCCTAGGAGTTGTATCTTTTATCTATCTATCTTCCTGTCCTCTCTCTATTGACTCAGCTATAAACTCGAAACTGAGGAGAGCTGTTCAGGAAGGCGGGAAGGCAGTGCGCATGTGCAGTGGGAGGTCCCAAAAGCTTCCATCCTAGGAAGCTGGGGAGCTTTCCCGCGCAGGCTCCGTCGGTACCGACGTACCCATATGTGAGGACTAATTCCTGCTGTTCCCAGAGATCACCTGTTACAGGTAAGTAACTGTGCTTTACCCCAGGATGAACCAATGTGGAAGCTGTGGACTTTGGGTACCTGCCAGGTACTTTTGAACTGGATTGGCCACTGTTGGAAATGGGATACTGGGCTTGATAGACCTTGGTCTGACCCAGTATGGCATTTCTTATGTTCTTACATATACTTTTTTCAGAGTGTAGATTTGTGCGTGAGCATTTGCACACTATTGATACTGTTCTGGAAGCCTATTTTTTATTTAAAAGCTTTTATATTCCAATTATTTAACTCTAAGCAGATTACAATAAAACACTCAAAATTTGAAGAACAAACATAAAATAACAATGCACTAAAACAATGATATTAACACATGAACACAACATTTTTGAATATGCCTGTATCACTGGACTGCATGGGATTAAACAATATATCTAATGTGAAGATGCCTGATAGAATGGAAACTCAATCATTTCTGAAATTCTTTGGGTACAGGACAGGGCCGGATTTACCTTGAGTGAGGCCCTACGCCAACAAAAATTGTGGGCCCCCAGAAAAAATAAAAACGAGATCAACTTACCAAAACAGAAATGGCAATAGATGTATAGAATTGCCTGACATAAAGAGGCAATAGGGACAAAATCAGCATCGGAATTCAAGAAATACATTAAAAAAGACATATTCCAGTTAATAAATTCAAAATAAAAAGTATTTTTCTACCTTCTGTTTGGGCATTTTTTCAGTTGCAATTGCTCCAGTCACTTTCTTCTGGTTTCTTCGTGTCTTCTGCTAGCTATTCATTTGTCCTTTCTTCTCTTTTAGATGTTTTCCATTCTCTCTCTATTTCTGCTTTAACATACTGATTGTTTCCCTTTTGCTCTTTCCCCCAATTCTTTCCTTTATTCCTTTATCATCCATTTAAATTTCACCCTTCCATTTTCAAGCCCCTCTTACTCTCCCAATACCCAGCCCATCATAGACTTTTCTTCCACACAAAATATTTTTCCCCTCTCCATTCTCATTCCCCATCCATTCTAGTCCTCCCCCAAAATCAGTTCCCTTATAGTTCTAGACCCACTCAGCATCCACTCCCTTCTAGTCCCATTCTCCCATGCCCCACATCAGCCCATTTCCAGTCCTATTCTAGCTCTTCATCAGCCCATTTCCAGTGCTAGCCTTCACATCACAGGCCATTTCCAGTCCTAGCCCCCCCCCCCCATCACAGCCTATTTCCAGTCCTAGCCCCCACCATCACATCCCATTTGCAGTCCGAGTCCCCCTGCGCCATCACAGCCCATTTTCAGTCCTAGTTCCCCCTCCCACCATCACAGCCCATTTGCAGTCCAAGTTACCCCCCCCCCCATAGCCCTTTTCCGGTCCAGGTCTCCCCCCCCCCCATCACAACCCATTTCCAGTCCAAGTCCCCCCCCCCCATAGCCCTTTTCCGGTCCAGGTCCCCTTCCCCATCACAACCCATTTCCAGTCCATGTACCCCCCCCCCATAGCCCTTTTACAGTTCAGGTCCCCCCCCCCATAACAGCCCATTTTTTTCCAGTCCCAGTCCCCCCCCCTATAGCCCTTTTCCGGTCCAGGTCCCCCCCCCCTTCACAACCCATTTCCAGTCCAAGTCCCCCCCCCCCCATAGCCCTTTTACAGTTCAGGTTCCCCCCCCCCCCCATATCACAGCCCATTTCTTTCCAGTCCAAGTCCCCCCCCCAGCCCTTTTCCGGTCCAGGTCCCCCCCCCATCACAGCCCATGCAGTCCTTGGCCCCCCTGACCAGCACCGCGGCTGTCTGAGAGGCTTCAGAGGGAGCCGGGTAAGCTCGCGCGAGGCCCCGGCTCCCTCTGTACAGCCGCCAGCGTGAAGAGCCTTTTCCTTCACACTGGCGGCTGTATCTGTGAAGCCGCGAATGCTGGGAAAGGTTAAAGGGTATTGCCTTTAACCTTTCCCAGCAATCGCGGCTTTACAGATACAGCCGCCAGCGTGAAGGAAAAGGCTCTTCACGCTGGCGGCTGTACAGAGGGAGCCGGGGCCTCGCGCGAGCTTACCCTGCTCCCTCTGAAGCCCTGCGGTGTGTGGGCCGGCCCCGGGTGGGCCCTTGCCAGCTGTGGGCCCTACGCCATGGCGTATAGGTAAATCCGGCCCTGGTACAGGATAACATTCTTATTTCTGCCAAGGGAGAATTTTATAAGAGCACATAGGCACTTCTGTTGCCTTTCTAAAACAGGGGTAAGATAGGTGCCTTATTGGACTTTTTGCATAGCTGATCTGTTATAAAATTGCCTGCTTTTTGTATATTTATAATCATAACCCCATTCTTCAGACTTTCAGGAAAGGGATAGGAAGAAAGTCTACACATTGGTGCTGCTGAAATCTAGTGAGACTCAGCACAGCCCAGGTGTTTTTTCAAGACAGAGGGAGAGGCTTGTGCTTCCAGGCCCTTAAATACAGTATCAGAATAACTGTTCAGGCAATAAGACATTCTCCGGAAACAAGCAGGAAGTCAGTCCTCACATATGGGTGACGTTGACATCGACAGAGCCCTCATGGAAGCATCCCCTCGGCTTTCAAAGAAAGCCTTTGGGAGATGCACCACGCATGTGTTGTCCCCTTCCCACCCAAGGGTGCCATCTTGCTCAGTCTCCTATTTTCCACGGAGCCCTTCAGACATTGGCTTGTTCCTGAAAAAAGTTGATTATTTTGTTGCCTGAGTTTCCAGTTCGCCTCCAGTATTGCATCGGTACTCTTCCTGCCTACCGATCTTGTCTGAGGCCCTGATGTCTTGGGCAGAACTCTCCGAACCCGAGCCTCGTTGTGGGTCCTCAGAAAGGGGGTCTCCCTCGAGGGAACCGAGGAAGAAGAAGAAAGTCTTAAAGGCGGTGGCATCCTTGGATGGTTCCAACTGGCCGTGAGCTGCCCAGTCCCACAGTCTGAGACACTCATCCAAGACATCAGAGAAGGAACGACCTGCGAAGGTCCCCCGGAAAGATTTGACCATGGACTGGCCTCAGTCCCCAGACACCATCCTCTTTGAGGATTCGTCTTTGGGGGAGCCGACGTCGGGCTGGAGTCCCTCGGTGCCCATGCCGAAGGCTGCGGAGCCTTCTGGTCTGGAGTCCCAGAATGGCGGCCCTGGAGCACTTTTTGTCTGCCTTCATCAACCAGCAGTGGGCGCTGTTGTCTGGCATGACCGGTTCATCTGCCCTGACCACCGGACCCTCGATGTCCAAGATGTCCCTGGAGGTCGAGCGCTGAGTCTCGCTCGACGGGACTGCGGTTGTCCCCTGGCAAGCTTACCGGGTGCATGCTGTAGGGCATTGGGGCCCTCGAGGCCCACGGAGCAGCCCTCTTACGAGTCCTCCACAGACTACTCCAAGTAGGAGACGGAGGACGAGGAGTCCCCCGATACCCGTTGCCACCACGACGTCCCTTCGGATTCTCCTGTCTCAGAATCTTGGTGGCCATAGCATTCACGATCGAGTCTGAGGAGGACCCTCGGGCGGATGAGTTAGAGATCCTCCAGTACGAGGCCCCCTCCGCGGGAATCCCTCACGGTGCCCATCCCTCCCATCCTGGAACGGCTCATACTCCGCATGTGGGAGACACCGGCATCGATGCCAGTGGTGAGCAAACGGCTCAACTCGATGTATCGGGTCTGCCGGAGCCCTGGCTTCCAGAAGTCAAAACTGCCGCATAACTCCATGGTGGTGGAGTCAGCCATGCGTCGGCTGAAAAGCCAGAAGACGCACTCCTCGGTGTCCCCAGGCAGGGAGGCCCACACCTTGGACGCCCTCGGCAGAAAGTGCTACCAGGACTGGATGCTCATCTGCTGCATCCAGGCCTACTAACTGTACATGGGCATGTACTTGAGAGACCTGGCGAAGGAACTCGTCGGGTTCTCGGCTGGTCTCTCTGAGGAACCTTTGCAGCGGTTCAAGAGCCTGGCCAAGGCCATCCGTGAGTGCTCCAAATTCATGTCTCGAGCGGCCTATGACGGATTCGAGGGCAGCCCGGGTAGCCACAGTGGGCATCTGTGCACGCTGCCAAGCCTGGCTTCAGTCATCTGACCTCGAGCAGTGGGTTCAGGCCAAATTGGTCGTTGTCCCCTGCCAAGGAGAGAACCTCTTTGGCAAACTCATGACCGACAAGGCTGCCAAGCTGGAGACAGAGTTCATGACGAGTACTAGGCTCTCTAAGAAGGCCACTGCCCCTCCCCGATGGAGGGGCTTGGGTAAAAAGCCCTTTTACCTGAGGAAGGGAGCTGCTTACTGAAACTACCCACCCTATCAGGCCTCCGCGGCTCCCCAACAGTATCAGCAGGCCAAGGGCCATGGGCATAGCCCGCGTAAGCAGAAGGTTCCAAAACCCCAGGCACCGGCCCTGACCCAGCCAGGGGGGAGCTTTTAACTCCTTGAGCATAGCCTCTCTAACCTAAGGAGATCGGCAGCCCACAGGAGGACATCTGGCCCTCTATGCCCAGAGGTGGGTGGCCATCACCTCTGATTCCTAGGCACTGAGGATAGTCAGGGAGGATTATCTCCTCTGCCTGGCTCAGACACCTACCCTTTATTTCCTGGGAGAGCCCCTCGGGTCTCCCCTACACCGGGACCTTCTCCTGAAGTAGTTGGCAAGTCTTCTCGAGGACAAGACGGTGGAACCGGTGCCCCACCTCCTTAAGGGCAAGCGGTTCTACGCCAGATACTTCCTTGTCCCAAAGTGGACTGGGGGGGGGGGGGGGCTAAGGCCCATCCTCGACCTGCACAACCTCAACAAATTCCTGGTGAGGGAGAAGTTCAAGATGCTCTCCCATGAAACATTGCTGCCATATTTCCAGCAGGGAGACTGGCTATGCTCCTTAGACCTCAAGGATGCTTATACTCTCATCCTCATCCACCCCAACCACAGGTAGTACCTGTGGTTCATAGTAGGGGGCAGGCACTTTCACTACAGGGTGCTCCCCGTCAGCCTAGCCTCGGCCCCAAGGGTCTTCAGAAAATGCCTGGCAATCGTGACCGCCCTCCTCTGGCTCCAGGGGATCTTTGTTTTTCCCTACCTGGACGACTAGCTCATTAGGGGAGGCACTGCACACACTATCCAGGTTCTGCAACATTTGGACTTCGTCATAAAAACTTACCCCAAGTCTCATCTCCTCCTGACACAGTGCCTGGAGTTCATCGGGGCAAAGATTGACATACTCCAGTTGAAGACCTTATTGCCCAAGGACCAAGCTGATCATTTCCAATCTCTAGCTTGGGACGTACAGCACCATCCCTCGGTGCCCGCCCGGCTTCTTCTGCGCCTCCTCAGGCACATGGCCTCCACAGTCCACGTCACCCCAGATGCTCGCCACCATATGAGGACGGCGCAGTGGTGTCTCTGGGACCAGTGGTCTGAGGCCACAGGCTGCCTCCGGGAGAGAGTTTTGGTGACCCGCCAGTAGGGGGACTCCCTGGTCTGGTGGCAATCGCCCCAGCATCTCGAAGTAGGCATGCCTTTTCAGGCCCCAAGCCACTCGAGGGTCCGCACCACGGATGCCTCCCTGCTTGGCTGGGGAGCCCACTGCGGGGATCTCCGCACTCAGGGCAACTGGTTGCCAGATGAGAGCACCCAGCAAGCAAGGGCCTTCCTTCCAGAGGACCGAGCCAGCCAGCTCAGGGCTCTGGCCCTGGACATATAACGCTGTCTCTTGGTGTCCACTCGGTTCCTGCTGTGACTACTCGGACACATGGCCTCCATGGTCCATGTCACTCCAGATACCTGCCTCCACATGAGGGCTGCATAGTGGTGCCTTCGGGACAAGTGTACGCAGGCCACAGGCCGTCTCAACGACAGAATTGTAGTGACCCACCAGTTGGTGGAATCCCTGACTTGGTGGCAAAATCCCCAGTACCTCGAGGCAGGGAGGCCCTTCCAGACTCCGTGCCCCTTAAGGGTTCTCCCGACGGATGCCTCCCTGCTGGGATGGGGAGCCCACTGTGAGAAACTCCGCACCCAGGGCACCTGGTTACAGGGTTAGAGCAACCAGCAGATCAACCTTCTGGAATTATGGGCCCTCCAAGCCTTTCCCCTCCGCCTATGGCACCAACCAGTGTTGGTCCAAACATACAACCAGATGGCTATGTACAGTGTGAACAAGCAGGGGGGCACAGGGTCCCGTGCCCTCTTCCTCGAGGCAATGGCATACTCTTATGGTCAGTATACTTGCCAGGCTAGGACATCGCACTGGCCGATAGATTAAGCAGGATCCTCCAGCTGCACGAGTGGCAGCTGAACCCTAGAGTGACCAGCCGGCTTTTCCATCTCTGGGGGGAACCATGGATGGACCTGTTTGCCAGCCTGGACAACTACCAGTTGCCCTGCTTCTGCTCTCAGCAAACCCACCCTTCCTGGGTGGCGGCAGAGGTGTTTCTCATCTCGTGGTCGGAAGGCCTCATGTATGCCTTCCCATCCACACCACTAATGTCCAAAATGTTATTCAGGACCCTCTGCGACAAGGCCTTGCTGATCCTGATAGCCCCTCCATGGCCCAGGAAGCCGTGGTTCCTACTAATCCTCCAGCTGTTGGTGGAGACTCCCATCCCATTGGGGAGCTCCCCAGGGCTCCTGTTGCAGTTGGGAGGCTCTCTCTTGCACCCCAATCTGGGGTCCCTGTCACTGACAGCAAGGCTGCTGAAAGAGTGACCTAGCCCCTTTTGACCTCTTGGAGGAAGTGGAGGAGATCCTGCTAGCTTTCCTAAGTCCTCCACCAGGAAAGCATATGCCTTTAATGGCACAGATTTTCAGTCTGGTGTGCAGAGCACAGGATTAGCCCGATCTCCTTGTCCGGTGAAGCTGGTTCTGCAGTACCTTCTCCATCTCTCGCACTCTGGACTCAAATCGAACTCCGTCAGAATGCACCTCAGTCATCACCACCCGGCGGATGGCAAAGCCCTTTCGGCCCAGCCGTTGGTAACCCGCTTCATGAGGGAACTCCTTTTATCGAAACCCCCTGAACGTCCTCCGGCGACCAAGTGGAACGTCAAGGTCGTACTGGCGCAGCTTATTTGCTGACCTTTTTGAGCCCCTGGATACCTGCTACCTGCAATACCTTTAGTTGAAAGTGGTGTTTCTGGTTGTGCTTACCTCCGCTCACAGGGTCAGCAAGCTCCAAGCCTTGGTGGCGGAGGCGCCTTACACCAGGTTCTACAAGACTAGGGTTGTGCTCCGCACACACCCCAAATTCCTTCCGAAGATGGTATCGCTCTTTCATCTCAAACAAGAGGTGGTGCTCCTTACCTACTTCCCGAGACCTCACGCCAGTAGGGCAAAGACTGTCCTCTACACCTTGGATTGTAAGAGGGCTCTGTCCTTCTACATTCAGCGTACCCAGGGCCACCGTAAAGCTTCTCAGCCTTTTGTCTTGTATGACCCCTGGAGACTGGGGGAAGTGGTGACCAAGCGTATGCTATCTACCTGGGTGGCGGACTGTATCACCCTTGTCTATGAGCAGGTGTGGCTTTAGCTGGACAGCTGGGTCACAGCACACTATCAGGGCCATGGTGGCCTCCGTGGCAAAATTATGCTCCGTCCCGATGGTGAACATCTGCCGGGCTGCCACCTGTTCTTCTTTCCATACCTTCGCAGCTAGAGAGGGAGTCCTGACGGGACAGTGCCTTCGGCCAGGCCGTGCTTAATAATCTTTTCGGGGTCTAGGCAACTCCTACTCTCCGGCCCTTCTGTGTTCAGCCTATTGGAGTGCTGGTTCCCTTCGGACACATGGTTCCTACTGCAGTCTGCACCTGTGGACTCAATTGCTGCAGCTCACGGCTTCCCCTGAGGGTTAATTGTGTTTTTTCTCTATGTGCTTTTGGTAGCCTGTAGCTAGGGAGTCCCATATGTGAGGACTGACTTCCTGCTTGTTCCTGGAGAAAGGTAAGTTACTCACCTGTAACAGCAGGAATCAGTCCTCACCTTGGAGTTGCTTCTTTACCATGTTTTATTTTTTTGCCATCTTTTAGCTATGTCATCTGACTGAGCAAAATGGCACCCTTGGGTGGGAAGGGGACCATGCGTGTGTGGTGGCATGCTTTCATGAGGGCTCCATTAGCACCAGTGTCACCTATATGTGAGGACTGATTCCTACTGTCCCCGGAAAACACCTGTTACAGGTGAGTACGCTTTTCTCACTTCAAATTGTGGTAAACGAAAACTTACTGATGCAAAATAAAAAAGTGAGTTGAAACAAATAGTTTATTGCAGAATTGTAGTACAGTACAAAAAACCACACACAAATATTGATTCTTAAGTTTCCCTTGATGCCTCTTACCTCCAATGTGGTGTAGATGTACAGCTAGGAGTCAGGTGTTGCTGTATTTCAAGATAGCACCACCAGGGCAGAAGCAAGTGGGGATTGCTTCTGTTTCCAATTGGGGTGAGGTAAGGAAGGGTTTGGGAGAGAGAGGAGCTAGGATAGAGCCCTGGGTGCACTGTGGGTGTTTCATGAAGGCACTGGACTTAGCTAGAGGGGTCCTACTCGTTTTTCTTTAACCTCAAGCCCCAAACTAGGGGCAAAGGGGGGTTTATAGTGGGCCACTGGCCATTGGAGATTTGAGGTACTCCTGGGAGTGCTCTGAGATGGAGCCAGCAGTCTTTTTAGCTGTTGTTGCATGAGGCAAGTTCTGTTGCATGCAGAATGGTCCCACAGAGCATTTTCATGCAGTTCTTTTTGCAAAATTGCCCTTTTTGCAGACATGAATGATTTGGTATTGTAGCAGCTCATTACTGATGAATTTAAATAAACTTTTGCATGGAGCAGACAGTATACAATAGTTTACTTCTACAAAGATCACTTTTGCAAAATGACTTAACAAAAGTGGGCTTCTTGCACAATAGAACACAAAACACCAAGGGGTGTGTTTATTAAAGATGAACACACATTAAGTAAAGTTAACGTGTGTTTTCCGGGAACAAGCAGGAAGTCAATCCTCATATGGGTGACGGTGCCGACAGAGCCCACGCGGTAACCTCTCCCCAGCTTTCAAAGAAAGCCTTTGGGAGATGTACCACACATATGTGGTCTCCTTCCATCCCAGAGATGCAATCTTGCCTTAGACGTGTGTCTGTTCCCCTGGAAAAAGTTGGTGATTTTTGTCTATTTTTGCTCTCTTGTAGCATACCAGTGCCTTTCCCGTTCCCGAGCCCACTTGCTTTGGCATCATCTCCTTGGGTTCTTTTCCTACTTTTCCAATTTGGCATGGGTTCGCACCCTTTTCCTGGCTGGGCATGATGAATTTGACCTCGCAGTGGCCATCCTCCCAATCATGGCCTCAGCCAGTGGTTTCAAGCCATCACGCACGGATCCACATGACTGCTGCCTGCGATGCCTCGGGCAGGACCACAATGCCTTGCTGTGGTCTCTGTAAGAAGATGACCCCCAAAGCCCTCAGGAAACGTCAGCAGCAACTTGAGTCAATTTTTCAGAAAACCGACTCTGCCCCGGAGTCCTCCGCGAGGGCCTTCTTTGAGATTCCTTCCAGGACCTTGAGCATCCATGGAGACTATGCGACCTTGGAACCATGGAACCTCTAGTTGGAGCTCCCACATCAAGGATCATGCCCAGAAGAGTTGGAAGACCTCGAGGACCCTGTTGGGTGACAAATCCGGGAAAGGGGGGAAATTCCACGGGCCACAGTCCCGCAGCCCTCGATGAGAGGCTGAGGGTGACGGCAAGGAGTGACCATCCAAGTTGCCCAGCTGGGAGCTGTCAGCACCCCAGGACCGGTCTTGGACTCCTGAGGCTATTCTGGTCGAAGACTCCCCTTCGACGGAGCTGGAGCTGGTGCCGGGTCCGAGTTCCTCAGTGCCCACACCAAATGCTGCGGAGCCATCTGGCCTTGAGGCCAGGATGGGGCCTCAGAGTGCAGTCTGTCTGCCTTCCTGGCCCAGCAGCAGGCTCTAATGCCCATTCCCTTCAGGTCATCACTCCCAACCATGGGCCCTCAACCGCGAGGGACGTCCCGGAGGTCGAGCTGATCCTCAAGTGCCACCGGCCTTGAGAGACACCTCTGCTGTGGTTCTGGTCCTTGGGTCGTTGGTCCTTGCTGCTCAGCACCATGGGCTATGAGTGCTGTGCTGCTGCAGCCCTGAGGTTCTCAGGATCGGGCCAACATCCTGAGTCCTGGAGAACCCTCTACTTCTCCTCTGAGACGAACTCTGATTGGGAGACTGAGGATGACAAAAATTCCCTGATACCCGCCATCACTGTGTTGTGCCCTTGGACCTATCGTGGTGGAGGAGTGGCTCAGTGGTTGGGACAGGTTACCTCAGGCTGGAGGGCCAGGGGTTCAATTTCCACGTAGGGACAAGTAACTTCAGGCCGGAGGGACTGGGGTCTCTAGTCCCATGGCCACTCCTTGTGGCCTTGGGCAAGCCACTTAACCCTCCATTGCCTCAGGTATGCTTAGATTGTGAGCCCTTTCAGGGATGAGGGAATAAAAAGTGCCTGTTAGCATATATCTGTAAACCGCTTTGACCCAGTGAAAAGTGGTATATAAGCACAGCTAAATAAATAAATAACCGTTCTGGAATCAAGGTGCTGGTCCCCACCTGAAGACTTGACCTTCCTCAACTTCGTGCGGGACATGGCCAAGGCCCTTGCCTTCACCACTGAGTCAGAGGAAGACCCTTTCATGAAGGACCTGGAGATCCTCCAGTACGAGGCCCCCCTGAAAGAGGCACTCACGGTGCTTATTTCCCCCATCCTGGATTGGCTGCTCCTCTGCATGTGGGAAACCTCCGAATTGATGCACTTAGTTAGCAGGCGGCTGGGCTCTATGTATCGGATCCACCGAAGCCCTTTCTTCCTGACAGCCTAGCTGCCTCACAACTCCATGGTGGTGGAGTCAGCTATGCGGAGGCTCAAGAGCCAGAAAATGCACTCCTCGTTGCCCCCGGGTAGGGAGGCCTGTATCATGGATGCCATGGGCAGAAAATGCTTCCAGGGCTCGATGCTTATTGGCTGGATCCTGGCATACCAGTTGTACATGGGCATGCACTTTTGAGACTTGGCAAAGGAGCTCGCTGGGTTCTCAGCTAGCTTCTTGGTGGAACCTCTCCAGCGGTTTTGGACCCTGGCCGCAGCAATCAGGGAGTGTTCCAAGTTTATCACTCAGGCATCCTACAATGGCTTTGAGTCAGTGACTAGAGTAGCTGATGCGGGCATTAGTGCCTGATGACAGGCTTGGCTACAGTCCTCTGACCTGGAGCAATGGGTCCAGGACAAATTGGTTAATGTCCCCTGCTGTGGAGAGAAACTCTTCAGCAAACTCATAACAGACAAGGCTGCCGAACTGGAGTCTGAGTACCTGACCAGGACCAGGCTTTCCAAGAACATATAAGAACATAAGATATGCCATACTGGGTCAGACCAAGGTCCATCAAGCCCCGTATTCTGTTTCCAACAGTGGCCAATCTAGGTCATATGTACCTAGCAGTTTCCCCAAGAGACACAAGTTCCACAATGCTTGTACTGGGTCAAGCATTGATATCTTCGGTCACTTCTTAATAATGGTTTATGGACCTTTCCTCCAGGAACTTGTCCACACCTTTTTTAAACCCAGCTACACTAACAGCCTTTACTACATCCTCCGGTAACAAATTTCAGAGTTTGATTACACGTTGAGTGAAAAAATATTTTCTTTTATTAGTCTTAAATAGTTTACCCTGTAGCTTCATTGCATGTCCCCTAGTCTTTCTATATTCTGATAAGGTAAACAATCGATCTACGTTTACCCGTTCCACTCCGTTCATTAATTTATAGACTTCTATCATATCTCCCCTCAGCTGTCTCTTTTCCAGGTTAAAGAGCCCTAACCTTTTTAGCCTTTCTTCATAGGAGTATCCTTCCATCCCCTTTACCATTTTGGTGGCTCTTCTCTGTACCTTTTCTAAAATCGCTATATCCTTTTTAAGATACGGCGACCAGAATTGCACACAATATTCAAGGTGCGGTCTCACCATGGAACAATGCAGAGGCATTATAATATCTTTTGTTTTATTTTCCATTCCTTTCCTTATCATACCTAGCATTCTATTTGCTCTCTTGGCCGCCGCTGCACACTGGGCCGAGGGTTTTAACATGGTATCCACAATGACGCCTAAATCTTTTTCCTGGGTGGTGGTTCCTAATGTGGAACCTTGCATCGTGTAACCATAGTTTGGGTTGTTCTTCCCTAGGTGCATAACCTTGCACTTGTCCACATTAAATTTCATCTGCCATTTTGATGCCCAGTCTTCCAATTTATCAAGATCATCTTGCAATTTTTCACAATCCTCTTGGGTTTTAACAACTTTAAATAGTTTTGTGTCATCTGCAAATTTGATAACCTCACTCGTTATTCCATTTTCCAGGTCATTTATGAATATGTCAAAAAGCAGTGGACCCAGCACAGATCCCTGGGGTACACCACTATTCACCTTTCTCCATTGGGAAAATTGGCCATTTAGCCCTACCCTCTGCTTTCTATCTTTTAACCAGTTCTTGATCCACAATAGTACACTGCCTCCTATCCCATGACTCTTTAGTTTTGCCAAAAGTCTCTGATGAGGGACCTTGTCAAAGGCTTTCTGAAAGTCCAGATACACAATATCAACCGACTCACCTTTGTCCACCTGTTTATTCACTCCTTCAAAAAAACATAACAGATTAGTAAGACAAGATCTTCCTTGTCTAAAGCCATGTTGGCTGTCTCCCATTAGGTTGTGACTATCTACATGCTGAGTAATTTTATTCTTTATGATGCTTTCTACCATTTTTCCCGGTACTGACGTCAGGCTCACCGGTCTGTAGTTTCCTGGATCACCCCTGGAACCCTTTTTAAAAATTGGTGTTACATTGGAGATCCTCCAATCTTCAGGTATTAGAGATGATTTTAATGATAGTTCACAGATTACTGATAGCAGTTCTGCAATCTCATATTTCAGTTCTTTCAACACCCTTGGATGTATACCATCCGGCCCAGGTGATTTGCTACTCTTCAGTTTATCTAATAGTTGTAAGAAGACAGCTGACCCTTCTCAAAGGAAGTCCTCAGGTAGAAAGCCCTCATTCCCTAATAAGAGGAAGGCTTACGGAAACTACCCTCAATACCAGGCCTTTCCAGCTCCCCAACAGGACCCAGTTCAAGATGCTCTCTCTTGGAACATTGCTGCCATTCGTCCAGTAGGGACACTGGCTATGCTCCTTGGACTTAAAGGATGCATACACACACATCCTCATTAAGCCCATACACAGGCAGTACCTCGGCTTAATGGTCGGGGAGAACATTATCAGTACAGAGTGCTGCCCTTCGGCCTGGCCTCCGCCCCAAGGGTATTCACCAGGTGCCTGGTGGTGGTCACAGCCCACCTCAGGCTCCAGGGAGTATTCATCTTCCCCTATCTGGATGACTGGTTTGTAAAGGGCAGCATGGCCATTGAGGCCCATCAGGTGATGGCATGCAACATCCTCCTGCTGGAGCATCTGGGTTTCGTCATAAACTTACCGAAGTCTCACCTCTAGCCAACCCAGGATTTGGAGTTCATAGGGGCTCGGCTGGACACTGTGTCCAAGCCAGGGCCTTTCTCCCTCATGACAGGGCCCTGCACCTCCAAATGCTCGCTGCAAACATACAGCATCATCACTCTGCATTGGCCTGCCTAATGCTCTGCCTGCTGGGGCATATGGCATCCACGGTGCATGTCACCCCAGATGCTCACTTAAGGATTTGAATGGCCCAGTGAGCTCTCCACTCACAATGGTCCCAGGCCACGGGGCGATTGTGGGACAAGGCTGCTCATCATCTGTCCCCTGGCTCTCCCTCTCGACCGGTGGCAAAATCTCCAGTGTTTGTTGGCCGGGATGCCCTTCCAGCCCTCCACACCCCGGAGGGTCCTCACCACAGATGCCTCCAAGTATGGTTGGGGAGCACATTGCGACAACCTCCGCACTCAGGACAGCTGGTCATCAACAGAGAGTCTCCAGCAAATCAATCTCCTGGAACTCCAAACTGCAGCGCTAGACCTCCAAGCTTTTCACCACCACCTGCATTACCAGGCAGTGCTGGTTCAGACCAACAATAAGGTGATGATGTTCTACATAAACAAGCAGGGGGGCATAGGCTCAGCCTTGCTCTGCCAGGAAGCGGTGAGCTTATGCTCGTATGCCAGCAGTTCACCTCCTGGGCCAGGCACCACTCTGGCAGACCAGCTCAACCAGGTTCTTCAACTGCACAAGTGGAGGCTGGACTTCAGGGTGACCAGCCAGCTGTTTCAGCACTGGGGGTCTCCTGAGGATGGACCTCTTTGCCAGCCTGTCAAATGCCCAACTGCCCTGCTTCTGTTCCCGGCAGCCGTATCCTTCCTGGGTGGCGGTGGATGCATTTCTGGTCTCTTGTGCAGAGGGCCTCCTTTATGCCTTCCCACCCCACCTCTCTTTGGCAAGATCTCCTCCACCTGTCTACGGCACCCCCCCCCCCCAGTTCCCCTGGGGTGTGACCCAGGCCTACTGATGCAGGAGGAGGGCTCTCTTGCACCACAACCTGGCGTCCCTGTCACTCACAGCCTGGCTGCTGAAAGGGTAGCACTGGCCCCTTTCAATCTTGCTGTTGAAATGGAGGAGTTCCTCCTCGCCTCCCGCAGAACCTCCACCCTTTGGGCATATGCATTCAAGTGGTGGAGATTCTTGGTTTAGTGCGTGGAGCATCGGGTCAACCCCTTCTGCTCCATCCAGCTAGTGCTGCACTACCTACTTCACCTGTCTTGGGCAGGGCTGAAGTCAAACTCTGTAAGAGTGTACCTCGGTGCTCTTGCGGTGCATCACCATCTCATTGGGGGCAAACCCCTTTCTGCTCAAATCCTCATGTCTTGCTTCCTGAGAGGAGGACTCCTGTTGAAGCTGCCTGTCTGCCCACTGGTGGCAGAGTGGGACCTTAACGTCATGCTCTCCATGCTCACTGTGCTACTCTTTGAGCCTCTCGGCTCCTGCCACCCTCAAGTATCTCTCTTGGAAGGTGGTATTCCACGTGGCACTCATCTCCTCCTACAGGGTCAGCAAGCTTCAGGAGTTGGTGGCAGAACCACTACACTAGGTTCTACAAGAACAAGGTCGTGCTCTTCATGCACCCTCAATTTATACCCAAGCAGGAATGTAGTCTTCATGTATGGATGATGGAGCCTGCGCGGGAATGCTCCCCAGCATCCAATAGGAAAGCCTTTGGGAGCACTCCATTGTGCCTGCATGCCTGCCTTCCCAACTCTCCTCAATTCTTTATTTTCTTTGTGCACGAGGAGCCCCATCCATAGTAACATCGAAATTATGGCAGATAAAGTTCAATATGAAGCATTCAATGTGCCTAACACACAGCCATCAAGCTACCCTTTATCTACTCATTGAGCCACTCCCATCCACACAACCATCCCTTCCCATCCACCAACTTGTGATTGAGGGCAGATTTGTGAGCAGTTGGTGAGTAGGTAGGTAGGTGGGTGGATGATGGATAAGTGAGTGGAGTTGGATTAGTGAGTAAATAGGTGGGTGTGGGAGTGGGTTAGGTAGTAGGTGTGAGTTCAGTATCAGGGTGGAGCGGTAGATAAATGAATTGGGTAGAGGGAGTTGTTGGGTATCTGGTTCCAGGGCCTAGGTTCTGTAGCATGGCAATCTTGGGACAGAGTACCTTTGACTTAGAGGTCACACTGCAGAGCCTTTCTAGCTCAGGAATCCCAGGGCAAAGTCACTGACTTGGGTATCCTAGGAAAGAGCTCCTCTGATGAAGGGCACTGAGGAAGAGGGACTCTTGCTAAGAGTTGTTGAGACAGAGGTCTTATGAATCTGGGTTCCTGGTGAAGATGTCCTCAGATGCAAGGATCCTTGGCTGAACCAGGGATCATTATTTTTTTTTAATTCAGTGGTTAGAGGTGACTCAAGTTACAGATGGCAGTAAAGTAAGGGACTTGACTATCATGTGTTGTGAACCTTCTGATGTATAAAGGTGTGCTAAGCTTAGTGCACTTTTTTAAGTCCCTTTTTTGTGTAAATGTTTTTAGCATGCTTTTTAAACTCCTAATGCATGTTTACTGAAGTGCAGTAGTTTTTTTTGCCCTTAACGCTCATTGTAAGTCAAAATCATCTTGCATTAGGTACAGCTGAACTGCTGCAATAGTCAGGGGTGTGGCCAGCATGTGCCTACAGTTACTGTGCAGGTGAGCCCTTTAGGATGCATTCCATCCCTTGGCAAGTACCACAGGAGCATCCGTGCTAACTGAACATTGGCAGTTAGCACATCCTACTTTTGGCTTTGCTAAGCGTAATGTGCAGTTCCATCTAATCTGTTCAGACTCTGCCGCATCACATGATACACAATTAATTTTTCAGCATACAGCAGTTGTCCTGCCTGTACGGTGAAATTTTCTGTGGGCCCATGGAAGCTGTTATTGAATGCTGAAAAGCACATTAATCGCATAGTGCACTTAAGTAAAGATGCCCCTTAGTGTACTGAATCAGAAGTTGCTTTCTTTGAACAAATGAGTAAAGAATAAAATGTAATGCTTAATTTTTATTTATGCTTTGTTACATCAGGCTCTAAGTGAATTGTTTTGTTCAGATGGCATTGTCAACTGCATGTGGTTATGTAAACACAGTGAGGACTTTCCTAAGGCTTCCAAGGCATGTAAAACCTGCCAGATTCTCCTCGAAGATGGCAAAGCAAACTGAGCTGGTGCTCCCAAAGGCTCATAAACAAGTCTGCAGCAAACGGTGCATATCACACGTTCTCCACTGCTATTACTTTTCAACTCTTTACATGTGGTTGCAGGTAAGTATCACATGTTCATTGTGTCTGGGAACCACTAGCCATTCCCAGATAGTTAGTTCTTCTGTTTTCCCTTACCTTGAACTCCTGCACAGGGCAAGCTGCTGCCTAAGCCTTGACCATCATACACAGAGTTCAGGATGCAATAATCAAACTGCTTGCACTGATTGAAAACTCCACAGGGACTTTTACCCACAAGCTTTGAACTGTCAAACTATGCAAAAGGGATAATTAGTCTAAGTGTGGATTTCAGGCCTGCTCTATAGGTTTGCTTTGTATGATTGCACCCTTACCTGCCTGAAAATATACACAGTAACACATGATTGGCACAAGAAGACACAAACTTTTGTAGGTGGACCCGGCCTACAGCAGTTAAAAGACTTTTAAAAAGTCCTTTCCCTAGGTGAAACTGTTCACCCATGAAAACAGCTTTGAAAATAGTTCTCCCCATGCTCCCAGCAGCTGGGGTTTCTTCTTTTTTTCCACAAGTTTGGACATTTAGGGGGCCATTTTAGAAGCCTTAATCATGATTTACACGTTAAATATGACCATTTACACATGCAAATCACATCCACATATAAATGGGCATTTTAGAAAAGGCTCACACGTGGATGTCTGTACCATATTGAAATTGTGAGGTGGCATGGCCTGGACGGAACAACAATATACACATATATTCCCCATTTCATATAGGGAATGCATGTGCAAGTCCAGATTATAACCACATGCAGATTTATACCTGCTCCCTGACATGTACAAGTAAGTTTATATACCACAAGAAAGCAAGCCCCTCCTGCAGACTCAAACCAACACAAGGAGCAGGAGTAGGGTTGCCAATTGGCCGGTTTTTCCATGGCCAGGCCGGCTGCCGGCGCAGAGGCAAAACCGGCCCTTGAAAAGCCGGTTTTTTTGCTCTGGCCGCAAGATTGGGAGCGGCCAGAGCAAAAAAAACGGCTTTTCTCCCAACCCGGAGGGCTTCAGAGGGAGCCGGGGAAGCCCGCGCGAGGCCCCGGCTCCCTCTGAACAGCCACCAGCGTGAAGAGCCTTTACCTTCACGCTGGCGGCTGTTCCTGTGAAGCCGCGATTGGTGGGAAAGGTTAAAGGCAATGCCCTTTAACCTTTCCCAGCATTCGCGGCTTCACAGGAACAGCCGCCAGCGTGAAGGAAAAGGCTCTTCACACTGGCGGCTGTTCAGAGGGAGCCGGGGCCTCGCGCGGGCTTCCCCGGCTCCCTCTAAAGCCTCAGACAGCCACGGTTTTGGGGGGGAGGCCAAGGACTGCCTGGGCTGTGATGGGGGGAGGGGGCCTGGACTGGAAAAGGGCTAGGAGGGGGAATTTGACTGGAAATGGGTTGTGATGGGGGGGGGGGACCTGGACCGGAAAAGGGCTATGGGGGGGGGGGAAGTGGACAGGAAAAAAATGGGCGGTTATGGGGGGGGACCTGGACGGTAAAAGGGCTATGGGGGGGGGGGGGACCTGGACTGGAAATGGGTTTTGATGGGGAGGGGGACATGGACTGGAAAAGGGCTAGGGGGGGGGGGCATGGACTGGAAATGGGTTGTGATGGGGAGGGGGACCTGGACTGGAAAAGGGCTATGGGGGGGGAACTTGGACTGGAAGAGTGCTATGGGGGGGGGGGGGAACTTGGACTGGAAATGGGCTATGGCGGAGGGAGGGGGAACTTGGACTGGAAATAGGCTGTGATTAGGGGACTTGGACTGGAAATGGGTTGTGAAGGGTGGGGACCTGGACTGGAAAAGGGCTATGGGGGGGGGGGCAATGGACTGGAAAGAAATGGGCTGTGATGGGGAGGGGGACCTGGACTGTAAAAGGGCTATGTGGGGGGGGGGGACATGGACTGGAAATGGGTTTTGATGGGGAGGGGGACCTGGACTGGAAAAGGGCTATGGGGGGGGGACATGGACTGGAAATGGGTTGTGATGGGGAGGGGGACCTGGACTGGAAAAGGGCTATGGGGGGGGGGGAACTTGGACTGGAAATGTGCTATGGTGGAGGGAGGGGGAACTTGGACTGGAAATAGGCTGTGATTAGGGGGGCTAGGACTGCAAATGGACTGTGATGGTGGGGGGGGGGGGGGTAGGACTGCAAATGGGCTGTGATGGTGCGGGGGGACTCCGACTGCAAATGGGATGTGATGGGGGGGGGGCTAGGACTGGAAATAGGCTGTGATGGGGGACTTGGACTGGAAATGGGCTGTGATTGGGGGGGCTAGGACTGGAAATGGTCTGTGATGTGAGGGCTAGCACTGGAAATGGGCTGATGAAGAGCTGGAATAGGACTGGAAATGGGCTGATGTGGGGCATGGGAGAATGGGATTAGAAGAGTGGATGCTGGGTGGGTCTAGAACTATAAGGGAACTGATTTTGGGGGAGGACTAGAATAGATGGGGAATGAGTGGAGAGGGGAAAAATATTTTGTGTGGAAGAAAAGTCTATGATGGGCTGGGTATTGGGAGAGTGAGGGGCTTGAGAATGGAAGGGTGAAATTTAAATGGATGATAAAGGAATAAGGAAAGAATTGGGGGAAAGAGCAAAAGGGAAACAATCAGTATGTTAAAGCAGAAATAGGGAGAGAATGGAAAACATCTAAAAGAGAAGAAAGGACAAATGGATAGCTCGCAGAAGACACGAAGAAACCAAAAGAAAGTGACTGGAGCAATTGCAACTGAAAAATAAAACGCCCAAACAGAAGGTAGAAAAATACTTTTTATTTTGAATTTATTAGCTGGAATATGTTTGGTCTGGGAAGTGTGTATTGATAACATCTTTGCGTTTTTGTTTAGTGCAAGAGGAAATTACTTTATAGTTTTATTTCTCCAGTGTTGTACATTTCATGTTTGGATTTTGGGGTTCCCAGTTTACTTATTATCTGACCAAGGAAGTTAGCCTACACGTATCCTCGGTAATTTTTGTGGGTGGGGCTGGGGGCGGGGCAGGGGTGGGACTAGGGGCGGAGAATGGGTGGAGCATGGCGAGCCACAGGTGTCGGGTTTTTCTCGGTGAAAAAGTTGGTAACCCTAAGCAGGAGAGCCATGCCACTGAAGGATTGGTGCTTTATTGCCTAACAGGTCCACCCTGCATGTGTTTCGGCTGAAGCCTTCTTCAGGAGACTGTGACCTTACGTATAGAAACATACATACAAGTGTAAAAACATAAATAAATTCATAAGACATCAACTTATAAAAAAGGTTACATAATAAATAAATGCTTAAATGTATGCCTAGAAAAGCCCATCAAAAAAACCATCCATAAGAACATTCATAATATGTGTAACCATACTAAACCAATAAATCAATATAATAAATAAAAACTAAAATTAACATGTAAAAAAATTTACATTCAGCCATTGCTAGGTGATAAACAGAAAAGCATATAAAGTGACATAAGGATATATGGAGAAAGTGAAGGATCTCTCCACTTGAAAGACAACTTCATATCCAATGGTCATTAACAAATCCTTATGCACTATCAAAAGGATACTATACAACAGGAGAGATCACAAGGCAGAGGAAATCATCCATCAAGCATAATTAGTATCTAACATAAGTACTACTAAGAATCTAGGGGGCTTGTTTACAAAGCCGCGGTAGCGGTTTGCGATCGTAATCGGAGCCGCGGCCCCATTGATTTCAATGGGGCCGCGGCTGCGATCGCGATCGCGAACCACTACCGCGGCTTTGTAAACAAGCCCCTAGGACACATAGGATTAACCATAGGGACAGTAATAAACTAATGAATCAATGGATAGGTGAATCTATCTATGTGCACGGTCATAATAAGAGAAATAAACGTGTATGGAAGAGGACATTGTATAGGAAAAGAAGCAGGGGACTCCAAAATGATTGATGGTAAATAGTAACCAAGATAAAAAAAATCACACGCTATAAGTAATCTCATAATCGTTATTCTGATTAGTGGGTATAAGACAGAATACCAAAGAACCATTGTTAATAATACGAAAATGGTCTGTCTGTGATTTTTACCTAAAAATTAAGCAGAGCGAGTCTAAAATTGGTCACAAAAGTAATTAAACAAGGTCTCACAGACAATTATAAATCCACTAATTTAAATGAGAAAAAAATGGACAAATTACACTTCTTCCATCAGTCAGAAAGTAAAGATCATCATCGTACATGTAGGTAGTCGTGACTTTCTTTAAAAAATGTTTATCGAGAGTGTTTGAAATCAAAGAAGGGAGGAGAAATATAAATCCTATGGAACACAATCATATAAAAAAGTCAAAGCTAATCCTAAAAAAGGTAAAGACCAAATGAATAGACTAAATTCCATAAACCAAATGCTAAAATATAATAAATATACTAAAAACCATAAGACCAAACTATAATGAAACATCAAATTGGACAATGCTAAAACCATACATAACAGATAAATAGAAACTATAAAAACCAAATAGGAGGGAGGGGGTAAAAACAAAAATCCATTGGTCAGGAACCATTGGGTAGCCAGGGATCACCGATATCCAGGACAACATAAAGGGAATAATAAAAATAAAAAACATGTCATATCAAAAAGTTAAATGATAATTTTTTTGGAATATATGTATATGGGGGTGGGGGGAGGAAGGAAAGGGGAAGGGGGGAGAGGGAGGGAGGATAAAATCATAAAAATGAATACAAATAAAAATAAATAATTAGTAAACCAATCATTAAAAAGGCACAGAATAAAAAAGAAGTAAAACCTCCTTGCAAATCATCCAAGGGACAAATAGACGGGCAGGGTAAAAACAAGGGGTACAAAAACCCCTTTATAAAAAAACAGTAAAGTCAATATCCTAGTTGAGGCCTCTCGGGTGTAAAGTGTCCATATGAAAAATGATACATAGTTCCAATCCGAGCAGAGTCATATTCAAATTGCCACCCCTCCAATGAGGATGTACTTGTTTATAGACTAAATATCTAAGGTCAAAAATCTTGTGTTGTGCTATTCCATTAGGCAGGCTATGCGCCACTACGGCACATAGCCCTGCCTGCTCACACCTAACCCCAGATATTCAATGCTGCAATGGCAGCATTAAATATCTGTTTTTTGTGCCCAGTGAAACCTGCCGCAGAGCCTAATCAGGTAGCGGCAATATTGCACTGCTACCTGGTTAGCATCCGCAGCTGAAACTAGGTGAGCCAAAAGCTGGCCTAGTTTTAGCCTTGGATCACTAACAGGCTAAATATTACTGCTACCCGGTTAGCAGTACTCCCTGCCTCTGCTCTGCCCTGGAACGCCCCATCATGCCCCAGTGCTAGCTGGATAGAATTAGGGTGCTTAGGGGATACAGATGGGGATTTTCAAGGGCACTAACCATGTAGGTGCTGTTGAATATTCCTGTTTAAGGCATTTACATGGTTTACTGGGCTGTAAACCATGTAAATGCCTTTCGAATATCTGGCCCCTAATGTTTATTTCTCCCTCCAAATTAAAATGAGGTAAAGAGTCCAGCATCTAAGTTTCGAAGAGGCTCAGATAGGGGAGGAAGTGACATCACCAAGAGAAATGGTAGCCGAGACTAAGGGCTCTCATCCAGGCTGTCGAAGTTTGAGTGGTCAGAGTGAACCCCGATAACAGGCAGTGGTGGCCACGTACTTCCCGGAGCTAGCCATGTACATGAGGGAAAAAACCTGAGAAATTTAAGTTCTCCTATGCTGCAAAAACCATGAGGGAGCTGAGCGGAAACACAGTCTCCGGTGTAGATATGGATGATGAAATAGAGCATGCTGATGATCAATGCAGACAGGGGGACTTGTGGAACTGGCTAAAAGAGCTCCAGAGAGAATTTTCCTTCGGTCCGAGATGAGCTCCAGGAGATGCTGGGGGATCTCCGGGGCGAAATCCAGGAAATTGGCAATCTAGTGGAGGCTGTTGAAACGCACATGGAGCAGCAAGATGAAACAGTGGAAGCATTGACAGAACGCCAGGGCCGGCCCGTCCATTGAGCAAGAATGTTTTTTGCACAGGGCCCCGAGTTTCAGGGGGCCCCGCGCAAAGAACATTCTGCTTTTTTTTTTATTACATTTAAAAACAAAAACCTGGCTCTAGCTGCTGCCGCTGCCGCGTCCGTCGCAGCAGCGGCAGAATGGCGTGTCCCGCGGGGCCCCTTCTCCTCTTCGAGCCCTCTGCAAGGGCTTTCAGATTCGCGAAGGGAGAGTTGTGCTCCCTCGCGTCTCTGTAAAGCCCGCAGGGGCTAATGGGAAATTTCCCATCAGCCCGTTTAGACGCGAGGGGCTGATGGGAAATTTCCCATTAGCCCCTGCGGGCTTTACAGAGACGCGAGGGAGCACTCTCCCTTCGCGAATCTGAAAGCCCTTGCAGAGGGCTCGACGTGGAGAGGGGGCCCCGCGGGACACGCCATTCTGCCGCTGCTGCGACGGACGCGGCAGCAGCTAGAGCCAGGTTTTTGTTTTTAAATTTGCCGGAAGGGAAGGGAAGGGAAGGGGGGGGGGGGGGGCTGATGGAGGCTGTCTGGAAATGGGGTGGTGGGGGGGTAGGACTGGAAATGTGCAAGGGGGGGGGGTTAGGACTGGAAATGTGCAAAGGGGGGGGGGTTAGGACTGGAAATGTGCAGGGGGGGGGGGTTAGCAATGTAAATTTGCAGGGGGGGGGGTTAGGAATGGAAATGTGCAGGGGGGGGGGGGTTAGGAATGAAAATGGGCTGGGGCTAATGGAGGATGACTGGAAATGGGCTGGAGAGGGGGTTAGGACTGGAAATGGGCTGGGGCTGATGGAGGCTGACTGGAAATGGGCTGGGGAGGGGTTAGGACTGGAAATGGGCTGGGGGGGGGTTAAGACTGCTAATGGGCTGGGGCTGATGGAGGCTGACTGGAAATGGGCTGGGGGGGTTAAGACTGGTAATGGGCTGGGGGGGTTAAGACTGGTAATGGGCTGGGGGTTGATGGAGGCTCACTGGAAATGGGGTGATGGGGGGTTAGGGACTGGAAATGGGCTGGGGGGGGTTAAGCCTGGCAATGGGCCGTGGGCTGATGGGGGCTGTCTGGAAATAGGGTGATGGGGGTTAGGATTGCTAATGGGCTATGGGGGGGGGGGGGTTAGGACTGCTAATGGGCTATGGGGGCGCTAGGACAGGAAAAGGGCTGATGGGGAGGGGTTAGGACTTGAGGTGGGCTGATGTGGTTAGGACTAGTAATGGGCTGTGGGCTGATGGGGGGGGGGGTTAGGACTGGCAATGGGCTATGGGGGGCTGACTGGAAATGGGCTGATGGGGTTAAGACTGGAAGTGGGCTGATGGGGGGTTAGGACTGGTAATGGGTTATAGGGGGGGGCTTAAACTGAAAATGGGTTGATGGGGGGCTAGGACTGGTAATGGGTTGGGGGATTGCTATGACTGGAAATGGACTGAGTGGACGGGGAGGCTTGAACTGCAAATAGCTGATGGGGAGGGAGCTTGGAATGGAAATGGGCTGTGAGGGAAGGGAGCTAGAACTGAAAATGGGCTGATGGAGCAGCTAGGATAGGACTGGAAATGGGCTGTTGGGGGGAGCTAAGATTGGAAATGGGCTGTGGTGGGGGCTTGAATTGAAATGGACTCATGGAGGGGCTAGAACTGGAAGTAGGCTCATGGGGGGGCTTGGACTGGAATTGGGCTGAGTGGAGGGGAGCTAGGATTTGACATGGGCTGATGGTGGGGCTAGGAAATGACTAGAAATGGGCTGATGGGGGGCTAGGATTGGAAATGAGCTGATGAAGGGACTCAGACTGAAAATGGATGGGGGAGCTAGGACTGGAAATGGGTTGATGGGGGGCTAGGACTGGAAATGGGCTGATGCAGGGACTAGAAGGGAATGGATGCTGGGTGAGACTGGAACTAGAAGGGAGCTGATGTTGGGGGAGGATTAGAATGGGATGGGGCTGGGAGAGTAAAATGGAGAGGGGAAAAATATTTTGTGTGGGAGGGATGAAAAATCTACAATTGGCCGGGTATTGGGAGAGTAATTGGGGATTGAGGATGGAGGGGTAAAATTTGTGTGGATGAAATAAGAATGAGGAAAGAGCAAAAGGATAAAGATTAGTATGTTAAAGCAGATGTAGAGAGAGAGGATGGAAAGAAAACTAGAAGAGAGAAGAAAGGACAAATGGACAGCAGACGATGGAGAGTTAGCAGAAAACATGAAGAAACCAGAAGAAAGTGGCTGGAGCAATTGCAACTGAAAAAAAATGCACAAAAGGTAGAAATATATCTCTTTATTTTGAATTTATTAACTGGAATATGAAAGTTCTGGGAAATGTGCATCATTAACGTCTGCGCTTTGTTTGGTACAAGAGGAAATTGATTTATAGTTTTATTTCTACAGTGTTGTTGTACATTCCAAGTTTGGCTTTTGGGGTTCCCAGTTTAAATTATTGCCTTCCTGTTTCTAAATTGCGATTCCTTGTTTGGTGATGGTCTATGTTCTGCATGTGTAACTGAGCTGAGGTATTCTGTTTATGTAATTCCTATTTGACATTGCCACTTGTTCTCTTTCCCAGTATTCTCTGAAATGTACTGGTTTAATATTTGCAGTGTTTCCTTTTGATAGGTAGGGACTGGTGCTTTGTGAGTCCTGGTAATGCTGTCAGGATACAGCGGGTTTGCTATGGGTTCTAAATGGGCAGCGTTTGTAGTAGTTCCTAATGTGCCTGGCGGTTGGCACTGGATTATAGTAATGTAGAAATCTTTTAGTCTTTCTTTATCCATACACTCATTAAGAGACATGTTTACTAAAAGTTAGTGTATGGTAACATTATGCAAATATTTATGCAAATAAGGCCACTTATGCAAATGAGGCCCCGCACCGAGTCTCCGCACATGGCCCCGCACCCCCCTTGGGCCGCCCCTGCAGAACGCATGGCCTAAATGGAGTTGGAGCAGAAGATTCTATGAGAAAAGATTGAGGACTTGGAGAACTGCTCATGGTGCTTTAACATCCACCTGAGGGAGATCCCTGAGAAAGGACCAATATAAAAATGTAATTGTGGTCCAAGTAGTGTGTAAAACCCTGCTGGAGAGCGTGAGGGAGGGAGGCCCTTGGGGATATTCAGATTGAGCGGGCCCATCAGGACCTTGGAGCCCCCCCCCCAGCTCAAAACCCAGGGACATTGTCGCATGCCTGGGGTCCTTTGCCATTAAGGATTAATTGATGAGGATCGCCCGGCATAAAGGCCTGTTCAAATGGGACTCCTTTATGGTAGAGCTATTTCAAGACCTTGCTCTGAGCACATTGCAATGATGGCAGGAAATGAAAGATGTAACTCAGTATCTGAACAAAGAAAACATCCGCTATCGCTGGTTCTTTCCTTTTGGGATGCTGTTTGTGTTTGAACAAGAGAGTGAAGAGAGTGCGCTCACCATAGAAGGCCTGGGAGTGGCTAAAGGAGGAGGGAGCAGCAAATCTACTGAACAACTTGCCCTCAAGAGCAGCATTAAGACCTGGACAGGCTTCCCTGCAGTGGGAGAGTGCCTCGGGCAATGGCCAGTGCCTATGCTGGATGTCCAAAGGAGCGACTCTGGAGACCGATTCTGCTTCTAGGACTGAGAAAGAGCAGGATGACTGAATGCTCACTGTTGTACTTGTATCACTTAACATAGGTTAGTGCGCTCAAACAACAGGGCATTCTGGCTAGGAGTGAGGTTACATGGAGGGAGGCCTTGTGGTTGAGTGATGAGAGGGAGTGTGCAAGAGGGGTAATTGAGTGTGAAAAGCTGGGGTCATGGGGAGTGTGTGCAGTGACTGGGAGGGTGAGTCTGTTGGGAGCGCCACCGAGTGGATTACTGAGGTGTGGAGGTCCTTATTAGGATAAAACATCCTCAGGGGCTGCTTCCACTGTTCCCTGTAAGCTGTGCGCGTGTGTGCGCGCACACACCTCGTCGAGCGAGCGCACATACTTTACAACAGAGCGCACAAAAATTACGGTTCTGATTCTGATAGAAAACAACACAGACATCTTAATTTAAAAGTTGTTGTGTATTTATGGTTTTCACAAGTTCTACAATATTTTCTAGTGCAATCAATGTAGTGTACATACTGTATTCTGACATGTAGTCAAATTTTAAAGTATATAACTCCGAGTGTCGTTATGTGGCACACACAAATTTAACCTTCCTTCAAAAGCGGCACAGCTGATATTTTATGCGTACACAGCCTACAGAAAATTAGAGGGAGCATTGGCTGCTTCCTCACAAGTGGAGGGCGGAGGTGGGCTTTGTGGTGCCTTTATACCCCCCAAAAGTGTAAATTGCTGTATAAAGATTTACAGCGGAGATGCTGGCAGATTGCATTTATCCAGGAAACTCACCTCCTCCGTAAGGATGAAAGGTTGGTGTGCCCTGGGGCTTTTCTGCAAATTTATTTTGTGGGGTAAGAGGAGGGTGGAAAAAGGGTGGCGTCCCCTTTCAGTTGGGGGAGGAGGACCAAAGGGAGGATGGGAGGGTATTACTAGTGTGGGATGAGCTGAGTGGGGAGGTGTTAACTCTCTTGAATGTCTGTGGTCCCAATTCAGACTACCAGGCATCCTGGGTGGGCCTTGGAAGATGGCTAGAGGGGCGACTGCAAGAGCACCTCCTGGTCGGGAATGACTTTAGCATAGTGGTGGATGCGGGACTGCTCCCAGGGGTTGAATGGGGGTGGGGGGGAGGTGAGTAGGGATCTGGGCTCCACAGGTCTCCATAGGTGGATGCAGGCCTTGTGGACCTGTGGAGAGTTGCTCACCCCACAACATGGGATTACACTTATTTCTCTGCGTTCCATGAAAATAGTCACATAGACTATCTGTTGGGGGACTCAGCTTGGGTGGACCATCTAGAGCAGGGGTTCTCAACCCAGTCCTCAGGATCCACCTAGCCAGTCAGGTTTTCAGGATAACCACAATGAATATGTATGAGAGAGATTTGCATACAATGGAAGCAGTGCATGCAAATCTCTCTCATGCATATTCATTGTGGATATCCTGAAAACCCGATTGGCTATGTGGGTCCCAAGGATTGGGTTGAGAACCCCTGATCTAGAGGGAGAAGCTATTGGTTCCATCACCTGGGCTGACCATGCACCATTGTGGGCTGACCTGGGGTGGTCTGAGGAGGCCCTCTTTTGGTCGTTCTGGTGGCTTAACGATAGCCTGTTACAGGGGGAGGAGGTCCTGAAGGGTTTGGAGGAGGCGATAAGGGATTACAGGCAAGAGTCTGACTTTTTACCGCTTGCTTGTAAGGTCTGTCTGCCTGTATATATTCTTTATTTAGTTTTCTTATTGCTAGAGTGCCTTACTTTTCAGTATTTTTGTTTGTGATCTTCTTCAGCTCTCCCTCTCTGTTTTCAGCTGTGTCTCTGTCTCCTCTTCCTTATTATTCCACCCTCCCTCCTCTCAGCCCACCCACCCCCTGGCTTATAGTCTCTTATAGCTGCCCTGTGCTCATTATCCCGATTGCTCACAGGTGCACCTTATCCCCTGCAATTTCTACCACCTATCCCCACATTTCTTCTAATGTGCTCCTCTCCATCTTTTTTTCTATGGCTCCTCAACACTTTCTCTTCCTATTGATCATACTCCCTAATTGTCTCCCCTCCTACTATCACCTTCAAGCCCCTCCCCCTTATCGCCCCTTTACTATCCTCACTCCCCCCAACATCTTGTCATCTACCCTATCATCAGCTCTTTGGTTTCACCACTTTCTCCCTCTCATTCAGCCATCTCCTCTCTTTCTGAAACAGCTTCACCCTCATTACCGTCATGCTGTCTCCTCTCTGCCCCCCACTCTTCTCCTCCTCCTCCCATCTGAAGATATCTCCAGCCCTGGCCCCCTTAGACTTTTGTCACACTCCCAGAATAGATTCTCATGCTACAGCTCAAATCTTATTCATATCCTTCTCCTTTCCCTTTCTCCCCCCTCTCTCCCTTTCTCGTGTGCCTTGTGAAACGCACACTTCATCTCAAATAAATTTGTCTTTACTCATGATCTCTTTTTCTCTAATGCTCTCCATCTCCTTGCTCTAACTGAGATCTGGGTCCACCCAGAAGACTCAGCTTCAGTCGCTGCTGTCTATCATGGTGGCTATCAGTTTTCCCTCATGCCTCGTCTCACTGGCTGTGGTGGTGGAGTTGGGCTTCTGCTCTCTCCTTCCTGTCATTTTCAACCACTCCTGCCTCCATATCACTCCTTTCCCTCCTTTGAAATCGACTCCATCCAGCTTTTTACTACACTACCTCTCCAATTAGCTGTTATTTATCGACCCCCTGACAAGTCCACCTCTACCTTTCCTTCTGACTTTGACTCATGGCTTTCCTTCTTTCTAGATTTCTCTTCCCCCTCCCTTATTCTCAGGGATTTTGACCTTCATGTTGATAACCACTCTGACCCTTATGCTTTAAAGCTCCTCTCCCTTACCTCATCATTCAGCCTCCAGCTTTGCTCTACTGCCCCTACTCACCAGCAAGGCCACTGCCTCAACCTTGTATTCTTCTTTAATTGCTTACCCTCAAACCTCTGTACCTCACTTCTTCCCTTGCTAAGCTTCACTCTTCATTACTCACCATCTCAACCTCACCCTTTCTCCTCCAACCTGTTTAGAAATCTTCATACTATTGACCTGTTGACTATCTCCTACACTGTCTCATCACCTCTTTCCTCCACTATGTCATCTGAGTCTTTTGATGAGCCAGTAGCTTCCTATAACACTGCACTCTCCTCTGCTCTATATATTCTTGCTCCGCCCATGCCACGTCCTGTGAGACGTACTGTACCTCAACCCTGGCTGTCTTCCACTACTCCTTATCTTCATTCCCGTGCACGCTCAGCTGAGCATGCTAGACTCAAATCCCTCATCCTTGTGGACTTTCCAGACTTCAAATTCATGCTTGTCTCATTCCAGTCAACCATAGCACTCACCAAACAAGACTATTATGTCCATCTGACTAACTCTCTTGCCTCTGACCCTTGCCGTCTCTTTACAATGCTCAACTCTCTCCTCAAGGTACCTCTGCCTCTGACCCCTCCCTCCCTTTCTGCCCAAACCCTGGCTGACTACTTCCATGACAAAATCCACAAGATCACACTCCAATTCCCCACAAGGTCAACTACTTCCCTTCCTTCCCCCTCTTCACTCCCAACTCCCACCCCCCCCCCCACCACCACTGCTACCCTTTCTTCCTTTTCTATGACCTCTGAGGAGGAAACCACTCACCTTTCCTTATCCAAACTCATTACCTGCTTCTCTGATCCTGTTCCATCTCCTCCAATGTAGTCCCTTCCATCTCTCATATTCTCAATCTATCGCTCTTCACTACAACTTTCCCTGCTGCCTTCAAGCATGCTGTGGTCACTCTTCTCCTCAAGAAACCCTCACTAGACCCTATCTGTCCTTCTCACTATCGACCCATCTCCCTCCTCCCCTTCATTTCTAAACTATTTGAAAGTGTGGTTCACCGCTGTTGCCTCCTCTCAAGCACCACTGGGTCCTCTAAAATCTGGATTTCGTCCTATACATTCTACCAAAACGGCTCTTGCCAAAGTACCCAGTGCCCTGTTTCTGGCAAAATCCAAGGGCCTTTACTCAATCCTCATCATTCTTGACCTTTCTGCTGCTTTTGACACTGTTGACCACCTTGTCCTTGCTTGGTTTTAAGGGCTATGTGCTATCCTGGTTCTCTTCTTATCTTTCCCATCACTCTTTCAGTGATTGTTCTCATGGATCCTCCTCTACTGCTATCCCATTCTCAGTTGATGCACCCCAAGGATCTGTCTTGGGTCCACTCCTTTTCTCTCTGTGTACCCAGTCCCTTTGTGCACTCACCTTTCCCATGGCTTTCAGTACCATCTTTACGCTGATGACTCCCAGATCTACCTCTCTACACCTGAAATCTCTCTGGAAATCCAGGCCCAGATCTCTGCCTGCTGTTTCTGACATTGGTGCTTGGATGTCTCACCGCTGCTTGAAATTGAACATGACAAAAATTGAGCTACTTATTTTTCTTCCTAAACCCCTCTCTCCCATTCCTCCTTTCTCAGTCTCTATGGATAACTCTCTATTCCTCCCTGTTTCCTCAGCTTGTAATCTTGTGGTCATCTTTGACTCCTATCTCTCCTTCTCCACATACATCCAACTGATAGCTAAAACCTGCCGTTTCTTTCTCTACAACATCAAAAAATGTACCCATTCCTTTTTGAACACACTACTAAGACACTTATCCATTTCTTTGTCACTTCCCATCTAGACTATTGTAACCCACTCCTTGCCGGTCTCCCTTTGAATCATCTTTCTCCCCTTCAATCTGTTCAATACTCTGCTGCGCGGCTAATCTTCCGCCAGCTTCATCATGCTCATATTATCCCTCTTCTTAAGTCACTTCATTGGCTCCCTATCCATTTCTGCATCCAGTTCAGACTTCTCCTGCTGACCTTTAATTGCATTCACTCTGCAGCTTCTCACTTTCTTTCCTCTCCCTGCACCCCTCCTCAGGAACTCCGCTCTTCTGGCAAATTGCTTCTGTCTGTGTCCTTCTCTTCTATTGCTAACTCCAGACTTCGTTGCTTTCACTTTGTTGCTTCTTATGCCTGGAACAAACTACCTGAGGTCTGTATGTCAGGCACCTTCTCTGACCCTTTTCAAATCCAGGCTAAAAACTTACCACTGCTCCTTTGTGTTTCCTTACCATTCCCCCTAAATGTCTACAGCTACTGTGTTGTCTGTCTTGACTAGATTGTAAGCTCTGATGAGCAGAGACCATTGTTTACATGTGTCTGTGCAGTGCTATACAAATGTTCAGTAGTAGTAGTAGTTATTATATGGCCCTGAATGATGATGATTAGTTTGGGGACCTTGTGGGACGGTCTTAAGGTGGTGGTACAAGGGTGCTTGATTCAATTGGGGGTGCTAAGGAAGAGGGAGGGAGAGCGCATTCATCACCTTGAACAGCAGTTGGCCACGCTAGAGCAGCAGCATAAGCAATCTGGATAGGCGATGTGGGCCCAACTGTAGGCTGCCAGGCTAGCACTTAAGCAGATGCAGTTGGAGTGGATCTTCTTTCAGCTACAGAGGGTAAATCAAGTATACTATGAGTTTGGCAATAAATCTAGCGTGCTACTTTCTCAAAGGTTGCATGAAAGTGAAGAGGCTACCAATGTTATTAAATTAAAGGGGGAACGTGATCGCCTGTTGTATAAGAGGACTGAAATTTGAGATCAACTTGCAGTTTTATCGGGACCTTTATGCATGGGAGGGAGGGAGGGATATCACGTTGAGGATCAGAAAGTACTTGTAAAGTGAGGATGGGTTAGAGGGGGACATTAGTGAGGGCGAGTTGGCTGGGGTTATCAAAGGGCTTACCCTGGGCAAGGCACCAGGGTTAGATGGTTTTACCACCACATTTTATAAAAAGGTGGCACCGTGCCTCATCCCTATTCTTCTGCAAGTGTTCAATGATGTTCTCCAGGGCGAGAGTCTTCCCTCTTCATTGGGGCAGGCTACTATCGTGCTTATATCAAAACCTGGGAAGGACCCCATAGTGTGTGGATCCTACTGATCCATATCCCTACTAAATATCGCAGCAGTGCACTAGATGTAGCCCATAGTAGGGTTGTGCCTTCGTGAGCAAGCATTTGGTTTGTTTGGATGCCTAAAAATTGTAAGTATGTGCAAATTGCTTGTACGCATGCATACCTATGAATTAATATGTGTAATCAATTTGTATGTACAAACAGTCCTAGTGTACATACAAAGCACCCATTTAAAATGAATAAAAAAAAACCCATGAAAAATCCATACAAAAATCTGAAAAAATTCACACCAATTTTTCAGTATCTCAGGAGTCCAAGGGGCTCTTGAAAGGAGTATATATATATATATTTTTTTTTGTTTTGTTTTGTTTTTTTGGGGGGGGGGGGCAGTTGGCAGGGAGAGATTAACCTATATGCAGGGAACATACCATATCCTGGAAAGTAGGATCCATTAGTTCTGCGTGGAATTTCTTGTTTTCCACAATTCTTTTTTTGTTAGATTAGATTAGATTGATTTGTGGTTCTGAATTTGGTCCTTTTTACCAAGGTTTCCTATAGGGAAACTGGCCTTATAAAATCACCATATCTGTGTTGTGCATGTGTACTTCTGTTCCTCCTCAACCCCCTTGTGTTTTTCTTCCTAATGACTTTTGAACCAAGTCTTCCAGGTTTATTTAGACATAGTAAGGCCCCAAGTGCCCATGACACTTTGAATTTTTTCTTTTTATTCTCTGTGGGAAAATAAGCCAATTCAGTTCAGCTGAAATCTCAAGGTACGATTTTGAAATCTCCATTTCCACTTCTTAGTGCTCATAATCTTATGCAAATTCTGGGCAGCAGGAAATGCTCATACTTCTCCTTATTTTGGTTGTACTTCTCTTAAAATACCAGTCAGTCCTTATGAAATAAATTCTCATCAAACCTTGAACTGGAATAGATTATAATAGTAATTTTTGCCTTTGGGAACAAGAGCCGAGTAGAATTCCAAAGGGAATTATAAGGACATTCCAGGGTATGATTATGTCATTTATCTGAGATAGGAAGGCACCAAGGGTAGAGATAGCAATGATGTATAGGGTAAAGGGGGGGGGGGACTAGGAGTGCCATGCGTTGCCAACTGCTATGAGGCAGCACAATTGCAAGCCTTTTTTGTGTGGCTGGAGAGGGGTGATACTCCTCAGTGGGTGTATATGGAGAAAGAGAAGGATGAAAGCTTGGAGGCAACAATGTGGGATAGTTTAGGAGAGGGGCAGGAAGAGAGGGTAGGAAACCCCCAGAAGAACCTCACATTGCAGATTTGGAGGAAGTGGAGAACCTATTTGTTAGAGGGGGAAAAAGATATCAAGGGGGACACATATTCAGCGGATGGGGGGTTTCGCACTGGGAAGAGCAGGAGAGGTGTTCAAAGAATGGGCCACTAAAGGGTTGATAAGAGTAGGTCAGATACTGGAGCAGCGGGGGAAAGTTAAGACATTTGTAGAAATCAAGGAGGCATATGGCCTGAAAGAGGAAGACTAGTATGCATATATGTAATTATGGTATTATTTGCAGCAAAGAGAGGTAAGAAGGGACCTGCAGTGTACACCAACACCTTTTGAGGACTTAATGGAGAGGAAGGAAACAGTAAAGGGGCTGTTATCTCATCTTTATAGGATTCTCAACGCAAACCATGGAAGCAAAACCAGCTGGAAGGAGCAGTGGGAGAGAGAAATTGCAGGCCCTTGGGATGAGGGGAGGTGGGGAATAATCTATGCACAAGAGAGACAATGGTTAAGAACAGTGGCTTGGGAGCCCAGAGACCAGGGTTTGATTCCCACTAGCACTCCTTGTGGCCTCCATTGCCTCAGAAAAATCCAAGTTATCAATGTCCCTGTTTAATGTACATGACCAAGTTTAAGTTTCAATGTAAACCGCTTTGATTGAAATGATAAAGCGGGGTATAAAACCTGTTAAATAAAATAAATAAATAGCCTGGGGGGGGACACCTCTTTTAGAGAATATTAAAATATGATTGAGAATGGTATGGACACCGGTCAAAATACAGGTCATTTATAAAGAAATGTCTGGGGAGTGGGGGAAGGGGAGATTTGCTACATATGATTTGGGGATGGCCCAAGATACAAAGCCTTTGGAGAGAGGTGGCGAGGCTGTACAATGAGATCACACAGGTGCAGTTACAGATAACTGCGGCGATGGTGGTACTAAATGAGGGGGAGGAGAGATGGAATAAACCACTGAACACTTTCTTAGGTTACTGGGTGGTAGCAACACGATTGGCAATACTGAGGAGGTGGAAGGATAAGGAGGCCCCCATTATAAAGGAGGTAATAGGTAAAATGGAACATTTGTGGAATATGAGCTTGGTGGGGGCATATTGAAATAACCAGAGGTGGGTACACCTGGAAGTCTGGCATGGGTATGAGGGATGGCGGGAGAAAGGGTTGGTGGAGTAGATGGGAAGTTAAGTAGAGATTAGTAAGAGAGGCTATAGTAAGGAGTAAGGGATGTGGTAGAGAGAGGGGGGAGCACTTGAACCAGCATACAGTCCCAGGGAATAGTGGGGCTGGACATCCAGCCAGGACTTACATCCCTGCTATTTGCCTGTCAGAATCGGGCCCTAAAGATGTGTGGACTGAGGCCACTGTTGTGTATTATTTACCGCAGGGCCCATTTCGTGCCAGCACTTATATGTATAGTGGCCTAATTTCAATACACGTATAAGTGGCACCAACTAACAAGGGAAACCACAAATCTTAAAGGCAAAAATAATACATGGGTGATCAAGGGGCATGTTTACTAAAATGTGTTAATTTACCATGCATTTAGCCCCAAATGTTAGCATGGGAGGTGGTGCAGGCCCATGCTAACTATCTGTGGCATGCTCAGCATGTCTCCCTGTAGTTACTATGGGGAAAAACACTTCACCGTGCTAACAGGCAAGCATGCCTAATGCAGGTGCACTTACTGCCACCCACTAAGGAGGCAGTAAATGAACTCATGCTAATGGCAACAATTGCAGTTAGCACACACAAATGACACTCATGCTAACTATGATGTACCATCATCACCCGCATTCTGCCCATAACCTACCTGGTCACTGCCCCTTCACATGCTAACTTTTAGTGCTGTTTTTTTACGTCATGGCCCTGTGCTAATGATCAGCACAGTGCAATTAGCATGCAATACATCCAGCGCTAATCATTAGCACACTTTAGAAAACATGCCCCTAAGGGCACTAACCTTCTCAATCTCTTGTATTAAGCCCTGGTCAAAGCAAACACTGTTATAAAAGTTGTGTTCACTTCGAAGAAGGTGCACAATGATGGGGAAATTAATTGGAATATATGTATATTATTTCATCCCACTCAAATCATGCCTATGACACCTTCTCTTTGGATCTTGGTGTCCCGGCTATCTGCACTTGTAAATGGCAATATTTATACTTGTGAATACATCTGAAATAATCTTCATAATGCCCTTTATTGTATATTAGCCTAACAACTGGGATCTAATTTATCACTAGCAGAAAGTTTGTCTTGTTGACTAAGGAGTGATGGTTTGTTTTCTGATTGTGCTAATCTTTCTCCCACTGTAGTAAGAGTTTTAATGTGGAAAACTCCATCGTGAAACCACCACTTTCAAGAATAGCATGTAGATATGCAAAACACATGCAAAAAAGCTATATCCAATATTATTGCAAATGTAAAAAAAATTGCTCCCAATGTAAAAAGAAAATTGGGTGGCTTATTCCTTCAATTTTATCATTGAATCTTTACTCGATCTTAGAACTGAGGTAAAGAAACAAGCATGAGAGCAAAGGATCATATGAGGTGAAGTACAGCATTTTGCATAGATGATACTGAATGGCAAAGATTCCTGGTGGATTAAGTGGGTCCAAAGTACCCGCCATTCGCCTTGCCAAGATGAATTCCTGGTGGCCCAAGTAGGAAACAGATACCCCTCTCCCTGTTCGGCTCCCACCTATCCTGTATTGAGAAGCAGGAGCGATGCTCAGATGCTCTTGCCTATAGTGCCATCTTCCAGAAGGCCAGTGCTTGACTTCTAGCAGTACATTTTGACGCACTACTAGGGGTTAGCCTGTCAAATAAGAAAACACTGCCCTTAGTCTGACCCATAGCAGTATGTCCAGATATATTGCTAGAGGGTCAGGCACTGCCATTTTGCAAGATGGTGGTGCTGGAGGCAGGAGTGACTGGGCATTACTCTTGCCTCTTGAACCAAGGTGGGTGAGGGATGGGGCAAGCCAGGGAGGGGAGTGTCTGGGCTCATTTGGGCCACCAGGGCTTGGTCTTGGTGGGGAGTGGGGGCCTGCTTGAGCCACAAGGGGTCTCCCTTCCTGTCAGTGTGTGAGCAAAGCCTCTCTCAGTATTCAGTACTGAACGGGGCTTGCCTAATGCACTGACAGGAAGGGATAAAAACATTTCCTGATGCAAGAAATGGTCACAGATTATAAGTGGCAGTTGGGTTTTTCTTCTATAAGTGCACATTTTTTAACATTGAAGTAGTTTCTATGCCATTAGTTTACTGCATTAGGAGTAAAACTTTGGTTCGGCGCCCGTGTTAGGAAACTATGCAGAAGCTCCGTGCCCAGTCCTAGCGCACTGCTTATTACGTGAGCCCCTGAGTAATGTGTACAGATCAGCCAGCTGCACAGTACTTCTGCAGACAGAGCTCCTCATGTCTTTGCTGGTCTCTACCTAGGCGCTGAATGCACCGTCTTGCCTGTGTGAGTTTGATAAATCCTTGCGATTGCCACAGACTGGCTGAATTTGATAAGACGCTGTAGAAAAAAAAGACAAAATAAACTCAGACAGGGTCAGAACTGTGAATTAGAAAACCAAACAAATCAATTAGAAAACCAAACAAATCCTTCGAAGGGAGTGTGGGGGAGCATGTTTGAGGTATATGCTGTGCATTCTTGTGTGACTAATGTGTGTCTTAACTGATGTTTTTTTCTCTAACAGCAATGGTTAGTGAAACAAAAGGTTATCTTTGAAGAGGCTTGATATGAAGTGAAGGTTTGTTTGGGGTCCGCCAACTGCTGCATCATCCTGAGATGGTGTTCATCCATTTGACCTACTGATTACATTTGTTCTTTAAAAGTTCTTAAGAGAAATGTAATAAACATTGGCTATATGCTAATCATTGTTTACTTTTATGAAACCTTTAAAAAGTATGCCATAGTAACTATCTCTGACCCTGTATGGCTGATCTTGAAAAGTTAGGTACGAATTTCTTACATCTCCTACATCTTTGTTGACATTTAGTTCTGTATATTCAAATGGATTAACATAGCAAGCAAACTACTTTCTTGTTCAGGCCTATGCCTGTCTGCACAGAACAGAGGCATAGGTGTAGTTTGTTGAGGGTCCTGGGGGGACAGTGCCTCCCTAATGTTGCAGGCTCTAATGGTGAACTGGTCCCGCCACCAGTATGACTTCCTTATCCTTTGCCCCCCGCCAAAGTAAGAAAGCAAACTACATTAATGAACGGAGGCCCTCCCTTGTCCATAACCTTTATTTAAGTGTTGTTTTCTTCCTTGGCACTGTGAAATTTGAGCTGAGATGGGATATGCATTCCCAGGCTGAGGGGAACCATATAAAAGAGGGAAAATGCGGCCAGACTAGCATTTTAAAACTGGTGCGGCTCACCTTGGCAACTATTTTGCTGCTGCATTAAACTGCTCTCCCCCGCTGCTGGGCTGAGGTGATCACCGTCTGCATGAATGCTGCCGCCTTATTGCTGCTGACAGTTCTGGCTTGATCTAGACTTCAGTCCAGTGTTCTTTGTGCCTCGATGTTCTCTTCCACTATGGTAGCTCCTATCAACTGTGTCGTCTGGTTGAAGCTTTAGAGGCCTTTATTCATACCAACAGTCATGGCCCAGATGTAATTTCCATTTGGGGTAGATGAGCCATGACTGAACCTGAACCTTGTGTTGCAGTTTCCCAGCACCAGTGGGATTGCACCACCTGTAGAACTTCCTTAATCTAGGTCAACAATGATTACAGCTCCCAAGCAGTCAGCGCTTTCAATTTTAACTCTGGGTTTGCACTATCATAGTTGGCTGAAATAATAGGATTGGGTCAACTCTCTGGTCAGGAACAGGGTTGGGGTATAAGTACAGGAAGAAAAAAGAGAAAAGGCAAAGCAAATCATCCTCTAGTTCTAGTTCATATGACTCATCAAGTGATTCTAATGCTGATAGTTCCCTTGAGTCTAGCAATCTGAACCAGCCTTCAGGCTCTAAAATCAAGCCTGCTATTTAAGATGTAATTATGTAAGATTATAGTTAAGATACTTTGAAAGGGAGTTCTCAAATGCCGATAGATTTATATTAATCGAGGGAAGGTGAAAGAGCAATGAACAGAACAAAGCTGAAGAGAAGTATGACATTTCAGGCAAGAACACTGCTTCACAACATAGTTAATTGGATGAGGTTCTTCTTGAGAGGACTGAGCATTGTAGGGCAAGATGACTCAATTCATTATAGGGCTATGGTTATGTATTCTGACACATACATAAGGCAACGAGTATGAGGGCTAGACTTGGTTCAGTTATAATGAACATTTTAGGAATGAACAAGGTGCCAAGATAACAGCAAGAAAGCTGAGATGCAACCAACGGTGAGTGCCCACTAAATAAAAGTTCTTAGAGAAGAGAACAGTTAGTTATGAGATGCTGTAGGAGGAGTGGATCTAGAATAGACTAGAGGGCCTGGCAAACCCGAGCGAATACTTTAAAGATCTGTGGGGAGTGCCTCTGTTGAGTGTCTTCTGGTGGGAACTGAAAAATGGCACAGGGAGCCAGACAGACTGCTGAGCACAGAGGGGGAGATGCTATGAAAGGAGCACAGCCTGGAAAAGCAGCCAGCCAATTTAGAGGAAGTGCTAGGTTCCAAGATACCTGAGCTACCAGTGCTGCAGCAGCTCTTATGAAAGTAAACACCCCATGCTTGTGAGCATATGTACTGTAACAAGTGTGCAAGTTACTCTTTTCCCTTATGTTTAGATAGGGGATCCTGAGCTGTTTTTCTCTTTTGCTAGCTAGATCCCCTGTGTACTTAAGGTCAGGGCCAGTGCTATCATTAAGTGAACTAGATGGTCACCTAGAGTGCCAGCCTTCCAGGAGTGCCCATTGCCGCTGCTGTCACCCCTCTCGGGACCTGCAGTGGCACCAATGGCTGCAAACAGCCCTGTGGCGCTTATCTTACAACTTTGGCACTGCGGGGCTGTTTGCTTCCACCACCATCGACCAGATGTCCAAGTCAACAGGAATTTCTAGATATCCCTGTTATTACAACTCCTAAATCAATATTTACCAGTATTTTCTTTGTTATCTTCAAAAATTATGGAATTCTGTGCTGCTTGAGGTTAGATCCGAAAAAGATGATATGTTATTCCATAAAATGCTAAAAGCATAATTTATTAGAAAATGTTATGATGTTTTGTGAAAAGTATTTCTGTTAATATATTCGTTTTTATCAGTGTGAGTATTAAGCTGTAATCCACCTAGGTTTGTAAAGATAGGCAAGGTATAAGTGTATTAAATGAAATAGGAATTTGGGGTTTAAGAAGCTACTGTATCTCTTAGTTCCCAATTGCTGAATGTCCTGAAGGAAAGCAGAGAGTAGGGCTAAATGGCCAATTTTCTTAATGGAGAAAGGTGAATAGTGGAGTACCCCAGGAATATGCTGGGCCTGCTGCTTTTTAACTTCTTCATAAATGATCTGGAAATTCGTCCCATCCCCCATGGCACAGATATTTATTTATTTATTTAAACGTATTTCTATACCGCCTTATCCTGCAATCAAGGCGGTCTGAACAGCAAACAATCAATAAGATACAGTGTATAGTGTGTACATGCAGTGAGTAGTGTATGCGTGTGAGCGTGTCTGGACGTTGATTCTTGTGGTGCTATTTACAGCGTGCGCTATTTACAGTGCTATGGGTATCAGTTCCTTGCTTAATTACAATTATAGTGACATGTGGGGGGAATTGAGGTGTCTGTTGCATGATTTAAATAATGTCACCGTAGTGTTCTATGAAGAGGGTTGTCTTCAGTAGTTTCCTGAACTCCTTAAGGTCTGTTGTTGAACGCAGTTCGTCGGGTAGGGTGTTCCAGATTGTTGGTGCCGCCTTTGATAAGGCTCGTTTTTCGGTGTCCTTGCGTACCCTGTTGATATCTTTAGGTGTGTTGACACGGTTGGATGTGCCTGTTCTTCTCAGTCTTGTGCTGTTGTCTGGTTGTATGAGTGGGTGTAGGATGAAAGCTGATGATTGATGTTTGATTTTGAAAATGTTTATGATTGTCTTGTATCTAATGCGGGCACTGATAGGCAGCCAGTAGAGCTCTTTTAGGGTGGGTATGATGTGTTCTTGTCTTGTGGTGCCAGCAATTATGCGTGCTGCAGTGTTTTGTGCCAGTTGCAATGGTCTTAGTGTCTGTTTCATTAGACCTAGATAGATTGGGTTGCAGAAGTCTAGGATTGGGATTATTAGTGCTTGACAAACTGTGCGGAAGTGTTCCTGAGTGAGGAGGGGCTTGAGGCGTCGTACTAGTCTCATCCTGTGGTATGCATTTATATCCCCTGACATCAGATGCATAGGGTGGAATGTATTTGGTGCTTCTGCTGCACTCTGTCTTTCTCCATTGCATTCAAACAGGTTGACACTACTTATAGGTAGGCTATTCTTACTGCTAAAAAGAAGTATTACAATGCTCTTATTACTCATGCTAGTAATCGACCCAAGAAACTCTTCTCTATGGTGTCATGTTTGGTAAACCACCCAGCATTCTCCCTTTCCTCTTCTGGGCCCACAGCTGATGATTTAGCATCCTATTTTTCTGATAAGATATCTGACCTTTGTGCAGAGCTTTGTTTGCCCCAGTCTGAGTTTCTACAACCCTCCACTGATTACTTTTCCACTCCCTCCTTTGCTTTCGTTACAGTACCACAGATACCAAATCTTTCTCATGTCTGGTCGCATTTTAACCCCATCACTCCCTCTGCTGTCTCCAAAGCTATCACGACATCATCTAAGACCATGTGTATCTTGGATCGTATACCCTCTATTTGCGTTCCTGAGCCTTCCTTGGCTTTATTACCCATCATTCTCCTCATTTTCAATAATAATCTTGCCACAGGAATATTCCTGCAATGCTGGAAGTATGCCATCATCCTCTTTTCTAAAGAACCTCTCCCTGGATTCCTCCCTTCCATCAAACTTTCGCCCTGTTTCAAACTTACTTTTCCTTTCAAAACTTCTAGAAAGACGTGTTTTTAACCAGCTATCAACACATCTTACCCATACTAACTTCATACATCCTCACCAATCCGGCTTCAGATCAGGTCACAGTACTGACACCATTGTTCTTTCTGTTCTGAATGAGGTATATACGGCATTGGCTAAGGACGATGCTGCGCTGGCTGTCTCCTTGGATCTGTCTGCATTTGATCTCGTGGACCTTTCCCTTCGGCTTACTAGATTCTCTTCTGCAGGCTTGAGTGATTCTGTGCTTCAATGGTTCCACTCTTTTCTTTCTTCCCGGTCATTTCATGTCTCTTATCAGGGCTCTGATTCTTCTCACCATACTCTAAACTGTGGTGTCCCTCAGGGAGCTGTTCTTGCCCCTCTCCTTTTTGATGTTCTTCTGTCACCTCTTACTACCCTGATTCAGCAGTAGCAAGGTGTCTCTGCGTACTTTTATGTGGACGACATCCTGCTGCTGTTCCGTATGCATGTTGCTACTCTTGATCCTTCCGCTGTTAATGCCTTTTTGGCAACTACTGCATCCTGGCTTCATGCCAGTTGTTTGAAACTGAACTCCACAAAAACTTCTGCATTAAGGCTCTTGGGTCCTTTCTCTCCACCTTCTGTCAGCCCCTCTCTTAATGGACTAAGCATTTCAACTTTCACCCAGCTTAGATATCTTGGTATTATCTTAGATTCAGCTCTTTCTTTTCAGTTCCATATTAGTGCCATAATGAAATGACGCTTTTACACTTTGATAGATCCGTGCCATTCGTTCTTATCTCCAGGAACAAGCAGGAATGAGTCTTCACATATGGTACGTCGGTACTGACGGAGCCTGCACGGGAATGCTCCCCAGCATCCAATCAGAAAGCTTTTGGGAGCATCCCTCGCGCCTGCGCACGGACTTCCCGCCTTTTCCACTGTCTCTCCTCAGTTTTTGTTTTTCCGCGGAGCCGGCAGGACGTCCTCCTGTCACCGCAGAAACATTTTTCTTTAAATACTTCATTTCTTGTTTTCTTGTGGTCGCGGCTGTTTTTCCCGCCGACACCGGTACTGCCGGTGGTTTTTTCTTTTCTTTTTTCTTAAACTCAGAGAGATTTTTCCCTCTGTTTCTGTCTTAACTTTTTTGGGCCTACAAGGCCTCTCCATCATGGAGCCTTTTTCTCCTAAGAAGTGCCTTCACTGTGGAAACACAGTTTTCTTTTTAGACTCCAATCTCTGGTGTCTAACCTGTTTGGGTCCTGCCCCTTTTTCCCCTGAACTATCAGGCTGCAATACTGAGAGAAGACCTTCCCTCTTTCGAGTTTCCCTCGATACCGTTTTCCCTCCTGCATTGAGGGCACCGGGTTTTTCTTCTCTACAGGATCAGGTAACCCACAAACAGTCTGTTAAAACTTGCCAATCCTTGAGTGGTAGGTCTCATGCCACGCATGATGACGGCTCCGGCCTTGCCCTCAAGACCCCATTGGCATTAAAACCCCGGCGGGAGTCTTAGGGCTCCAAAGCATTTCAGGGGTTTCAGGTTGTTCCTGGGGCTCACCCCTCACAGAACATACCTGAGCCGTGCTCGGGGGTGGTATCGGCTTCCAGCGGCACCGATACCCCGGCATCGGCACCGGTGTCGAGTGTTCCACTCTTCACCAGGGATCGTCATCTGCCGTCCTCGGTACCTTCGGGACCATTCGATACGACCCAGAGTGACTTCCTTGTATCAGCATCGCCGGTACCACCACCGACGTCGGTGCACTCTAGACATGCATCGATAGACTCGCTCCCTTCAATGCCGAGTCTGGAATCGATATCTAGTCTAGATGACTGGGTACCGACGCACCTTGGAACCGACCCTTATCGTTTCCGGATATGCAGTACCGAGGATACTCACCAAGACTCTCTGGTTACCTCGGTACCGCTTGAGCAGCCTCCGATGACAGCCTCGATGCCATTACCGGTATCGGTATCGATGTCGATTCCTGCAGTTACATCGGTACCATCGATCCTTTCTATGCCTAGTTTGGAATCGATACCTGGCATGGACGATGCAGTACTAACTGCCTCAAATCGTGACTGCCAGTATCATTATCCATCTAGTAAGGTTCTTCTTCTGCACCAGACCAGTACATCCTCTGGTGCTCAGGCTGCATCTTCAACCTTAGCCTTCCCAGGGATGGTTCCCATTGGAGATCCTTCTTTTCAGAAATTTCTCCTTGACATGGCAACCTTTCTTGCTATTCCTATCCCTGACTGTAATCTTAACCAAGGCTCTCCTGCAGAAAAGGGAAATATAATGCTTCCTTTACATCATTCTTTGCAGGATCTTCTTCTGAGAATATGGGAATCACCTTTAAGGGTTCCCTCACCTTCTACAGCAACTAATGTTCTGTATCAGGTGCCCCCCTCTCCAGGGTTTCAAAAGAATCAACTTCCCCATCATTCCATTGTAGTGGAATCAGCAATGAGGAAGGTAAAAAGCAAGAAGAAGCATTCTTCTTATCCGCCAGGTCGTGCTTCTAGAGCACTTGATGCCTTTGGACGTCAAACCTTCCAAACATCTATGCTGGCATCAAGAATTATTTCTTATATATTTTATATGAGTCTAACACTCCAGGAGGTCACAAAGAAATTATCTCTTTTGACTCCTTTTTTGTCAGAGCCTAAGGCTGCTGACTATTCCTTGCTTCTTAGTCATAGCCGGAATATCTCTTACTTTCTTTCTCGTGCTTCTCTAGACTCTTTTGAGTCTGTTAGCAGATCCTCTGCTATTGCCATTGGAGACGTCGTAGAGCCTGGCTCCAAGCTTCAGACTTGAGCAGATGGGCACAACATACACTGGGTAATTCTCCTTGTACTGGAGAAAATCTCTTCAATAAGGAGGCTTTACGTCAGGTTGCTCATTGCTCCACTGACTTCCCTGGTTCTGGAGACCATTCTAAGCCGCCTTCTTCCCCAGGAGGTAGGAAATGTCCTACCAAGCCTTCTTTCCCTAAGAAAAGAAGGTTTCACTCTTCTCCTGCCCATCATCCAGAGGTGCCCAAGCAAAGCACACCTCGTCCTAGTCTGAAGTTTCCAAACTCTAGCCAGTCTCAACATACCCAGCAACCATAGGTTCTGAAGGTTACAATCTACAGTTAACTTCTTCTTAACAGAAGTTTGTTCACTGTTTTTTCTTAAAGCTACACTGGTTTTTCCTTTTTCAGTATGCTAAGTTGCCAGGATATTCTTGTCCATGGGTTACAGAATTCTCCTCTTCTTACTATTAAGAAGGGAGGTTACAACAATCCCATGATAGTTTCTGGCCCAACATGAACATTTTTTCCCTCAGCTGACTCGCCATATGGGTAGGTCACCCTCCAATTACCTGTTTTCTCTACCCTCTCATCCAGGATTTTCCCTGACTGAGTGGTACCATACTGAAAAGCTTCTCTAGCCTTTCATTTCAGTGTAGACCTTTTTAGTTTTCTTGAATACATTCTCAAGATAACTCATCAGACAGGGACAGGGATATCTCCTCTCCCTTTGTCTGTTCCTCTCTATTTTGCACAGGAAGATCCTCTCTGCTGTCTTTTCAGCTTCTGTGCATGCAGGAGTTCCAGTGTTTGAACCACTGGTACTTTTCCACAAGTGCCAGTCCATGTTCCACAATTTTTGTCTAGCCTCAGTAGTGATTCCAAGCTAATCCTCATCTATCTTGGATATTCCTACTCACTTTAGGCTTCTCACATCATCTTCTTTTTGGCCATCTCCTTTTCCTAGGATGTGGCAGCACACCTGACTTCAGTCAGTTTTATCTCATAATTCTCCTGCACAATGCTCTCTGCAATCTTCAGAGGAGCTTTCTACTATGTGCCCTTGCTACAGAGCATTGAACTTGTCTCTGAGGGCTATTCTGTACAGTAGAAGAAAGCTTATAAATCATTCCCATGACTGTGAGGGTTCTCCACACCCTCTTGTCTCCTGTTATAATACAGAATATAAGTTTTTCTGCGTGAATATCCAAGGCTACTAGTACCGCATGATACCCCTATGTCCCTCCAGTGGGTCCTCCTGGTATCTTCTCTATGCGTTTCTGTACATCTGCCATGTCAGAGTTCTAAAGGACTCCCGCCTTGCTCCTTACAGACTGATATTCTCCTCTGTTTTTCACGCAACCATCCTGGTTATTTTTGCTGGATTGCATTCCTGCATCCTTTTAGCCCATGGAAATAGATTCTCTATATATCTGTCAAGTGGGTTTCACCCTCTTGTTATTAGGTAAATTTTTTTCCTTCACATTCCCCATGTGAATGTTCTTATGGGGCTTAGTGTATCTTCAGACTTATTGTCATGCCTCTACATACATATGTCTGTAAGCTGTGTGTGCATAATTTATGCCCCCATATATATATCCACCTATATATATATGTTGATACATATTTCTGCATATCTAGATATACACATATATATAGGTATATATATCTCCCTATTATATATATATATATATATATATATATATATATATATATATATCTGTTGGGAGACTTTTTATAGATCGATATGTATTACATACTATCTCCTCACTGTCTATGCTATAGCAATTTGTACCTTCTTAGAGGTTACAGACAGTGAGCTCCCTTTTTCATACTGTTCCTTAGTATGTGGGGACTGTTATGCACACAACCACTACTGTGGTGATAACAGCTTCCGCTTTGCTCTAGGTCTCACTATCCTTGAAGATTCAAGCTTCAATATCTTTCCTATCTCTCATCAGCTAGGAAAGACAGTGTACATCTTCATTATTTTGAGTACACATTGTTCTCCTTGGGAATATGGGCTTTTTTCCATACCCCTTCTTCCCTCCAGGACTGGGCTAGTTGTCCAAATTGGTCAGTCTTCTTCTTTTAGTCCTCAATGTTAATGACTCTGTACCTAAAAGAGTTTTCAGCTTTTTCCCATGAAGCTTTCCATTGAAGACCTGCCGTTCTAATCCTACCCCAGTTGACACCTGGATCACCTGCTAATTCCAGGTCTGGACCTTCACCCTCACTGCTGTGAGGTCACCTTGAGGATTCCGCTACTGCATATCCAGTAGACTCCATCACGCTTTCTACTTCCTACAATCCAGTAGGTAAGCTCCATATTATAACTGTTCATTAAATAATGTTAATGGTACTTATCATACATGCCATGGACTCCTCTTCTGTAGTCCTTGGGTTTGCTGTTTTCCTTACAGCTCTTCTATTCTCAACTCCTACCCTCCATTCCCTCATGGGATGCCGGAGATTCCTGTGTGGGAAATGCACCCCTGATCCAGGAACATGCATTTTATGGGATCTCCCCCTGGCATCTATAGCTAGGGAGTCCCCATATGTGAAGACTCATTCCTGCTTGTTCCTGGAGATAGCACAGTTACTTACCTGTAACAGGTGATCTCTGGGAACAGCAGGAATAAGTTTTCACAACCCACCCACCTCCCCTAGGAGTTGTATCTATCTATCTTTATCTTTATCTTTATTTACATTTAATATACCGCCCTTGTCGAAACGTGAGGGCGGTTTACAATAAAATAATACAATAAAAGCGTTAAAAGGAAAAGAAATCCATTAAAATAGAGAGAAGATAGACCAAAGAGGTCACAGGACAAAGCAAACAATAAACAATCAGACAGACCATGGGTAAACAAAACCAAACAAAACAAAACAAATAGACAGGACTACTAGGAGGGGAGATCGAATGCCTGTTTGAACAAGTGAGTTTTCAGTGAGCTTTTAAAGAGTTGATAGGAAGGCTCTAGGCGAAGAGGGGCAGGAAGAGAGTTCCAAAGCGAGGGACCCAAGAAAAAGAAAGCAGCGTGACGGGTTTGTTCAAGGTGAGCTCGTGAAGGTGGGGGGAGAAACATACGGTTAGCATGCAGTGCCCGGAGTTGCCGATAAGGGGTGTGAAGAGAGACCAGGTTTGCTAAATACTGCGGATTGGAAGTGTGAATGACTTTATGCAATAAAATAAGAACTTTGTATTTAAACCGAAAGTGCAGAGGAAGCCAATAAAGGTGGAGTAGAAGGGGAGTAACATGATCTGATTTCCGGGCGAAAGTGACAAGACGAGCGGCTGTATTTTGCAGGAGTTGAAGACGTTTGAGTTGGTACGCGGGGAGATTAGCATAAACTATGTTACAATAGTCCAGTCTGGACATAACTAGTGCAAGCACTAAAGTGGTAAGTGAATCAGAGGGCAGGATTGAACGGACTGAACGGATCTGTCGAAGTGTAAAGAAAGAGCGACGAGATAGGTTAGATATGTGCTCGTGAAAGGATAGTGAGGAGTCTAAGATTACCCCCAAATACCGGAGGGAAGTAGTAAGCGGAATAGGGGTGGAGTTTATATGAGGCGCAATGTCAGGGCAAGAAGAGCTCAAAGACACCCACATTGCAGAAGATTTGGCGGGATTCAAGTGTAAAAAATTGGATGAGATCCAGGAGGCAATATGAGAGAGGCAGTCATTGAGAGGAGCAATGTCAATCGTAGTTGGAGGAGTATGAAAAAGGAGGACAATATCATCAGCGTAAATGTAAATGGAAACTGGGAATTGTTGGACCAGTAGGGGAAGTGGGGCTAGAAAAATATTAAAGAGCAGAGGAGACAGAACCGACCCCTGGGGGACACCGCAGAGCAAAGGAATGGAGGACGAGGTTTGGTGATTAGCATGTACAACATAGGAACGGGCAGTGAGGAAGGAACGGAACCAACGTAGCACCACATCCCGTAAACCTATATCAAAAAGGCATGAAAGGAGAGTCCGATGATCTATCAGATCAAAGGCAGCGGAAAGGTCCAGTGATACCAAAAGAGTGATGTCACCGCGTTCGTGTGCGACATGGATCTCATTTAAAAGAGCGAGAAGAATGGTTTCGGTACTGTGACCTGATCTAAAACCAGCCTGGCGGGGATGGAGAACGTTGGTGGTCTCGACGTGGGAGGAAAGTTGTAAGAAGACTAGATGTTCCAGCATTTTTGCAAGGAAGGGGAGATTAGAGACTGGGCGCCAATGGGATAATACTGAGGGGTCCAGAGAGGGCTGTTTCAGGAGAGGATGGACTATGGCAGATCTCCAGACTGATGGAAAAAGACCAGATGACAGGCTGGAATTGAATAGGGTAGTGATAAATGGAATGAATTGGAGAGAAGGTTCTACCAACCAGTTAGAAGGGACCGGATCCAAGGAGCAGGTGGTCTTCCTGGACCGGGATAAGGTGAGTAGTACCTCCGCGGTAGTGAGGGGATGAAAAACAGACCATGTATGAGATAAAGTCCTATGAGAAGGGCTGGTCTCGGAAAGAACGATGGGGGCAAGGGATTTGTGAATGATTAGCTCTTCGCAAGGGAGAGGCAAAGAAGAAACAGCAGAGATGGATGGAGGGGACAGAGGGAGGGGGAGCATTATGGAAAGAGGAGCGTAAGTTCTGAACTTTGGTGAAGAAAAAAGATGCTAAGGATGCGGGTGTGGGAATGGCAGTTTGAGAAGCAGAAGGAGAAACAGTGGAAGAAAGTTGCCGTAAAATTGAGTGCAACTGTCTAGAAGAGTTGGCCGCCTGAGAGATTTCTAAAGAGTAGAAGGAGCGTTTAGCATTTTGAACAGCAGAACGGTATTCCCGATATAATAGCTTAAAACGCTCCAAAGACGATGGGGTTGGATGAGAGCGCCAGTGTTGTTGAGCTTGATGCAATTGAGTGCGTTGTAGCCGCAGGCCCTGATGAAACCAGGGTGAGTGAGTCCGGGATGGGGCACTGGAGGGACAAAGAGGGGCTACATTATCTAAAGCGTGTAAAAGAACCGAATTCCAAAGGGAAGCCTGGGTATTAGGATCCAGCGTCGAGAAATCCGCTGGAAATAAAGAACAGGCTGGGGGGAAGGCAGCAAGAGAAGATGAGGTAAAGTGACGCCGAAGGCGTCCTGGAGTTAGAGAGGCAGAGGGATCACCGGTACCAGAGATTGGTAAAGAAACAGAAAAAGAGATACAATAATGGTCAGGCCACGGGACACTATGAGACACAGGTACCGATAGGATAGAACAGATGCTAGGTGAGAAAGTAAGGACCAGATCCAGGGTGTGGCCCAGAGAATGAGTAGGACCTGACACATGTTGTTGAAGTGATAGATCTTGGAGGAGATTCATGAAAGCCCGATCTTTAGGTCTAGAGGGAGTATCTACATGGATGTTGAAGTCACCCAAAATCATAATATTGGGGTACTGTAGGACCGTCTCAGAAAGGGTTAGCAGAAATGCCTCCCATTGATCAGTAGAGACAGAAGGAGGGAGGTAAAGTAGAAGAAAATAGAACGGGGGGGAAGAATAAAAGCGCAGGAGCAAAGACTCTGAAAAATGAACTGTAGTGGCTGTAATTTCATGAATAGGGAGTGCAGAACGATATAGAAGGGCTACACCTCCCCCTCCCCTGCCTAGCCGGGGCGTCGAAAAGGCTGAATAGCCAGGGGGAAGTGCACTGGAGAGGAGAGGCGTCTCTCCTTCTTTGAGCCATGTCTCAGTAAGGAAGCATAGATCAAAGGAGTGCTGTTGAACAAGATCCTGAACCAACAAGGACTTGGAGCGGAGCGACCTACAATTAAGAAGAGCTAAGCCCAAAGTTAAACTAGCCGCCAGCGAAAGTGCAGTAGAGGAGAGACAGTGGAAAAGGCGGGAAGTCAGTGCGCAGGCGCGAGGGATGCTCCCAAAAGCTTTCTGATTGGATGCTGGGGAGCATTCCCGTGCAGGCTCCATCGGTACCGACGTACCATATGTGAAGACTTACTCCTGCTGTTCCCAGAGATCACCTGTTACAGGTAAGTAACTGTGCTTTCCCTCTCCATCATCTATTGCTAAGCTAGACTATTGCAGCATCCTCTATCTTGGTCTTCTTCATTCTCAAACTAAACGTCTCCAGTCAGTGCAGAATACGGCCATACAATTACTTCATCACGCATCCAGATTTGATCATGTCACCCCACTTTTCATACAGTCACGTTGTCATCCACTGTCTCACCACTCACAATACAAGCTGCTTACAGTAATTCATAAAGTTCTTCATTCTGGTATCCCCTCGTATCTTTCCTCCTTCTTAGTACCATATGCACCTTTTCGAGTTCTTAGGTCCGTGCACTTGAATTGACTATACCTATCTTCCCCTGCACAGGTCCAGTTAGAAGGGACCCGACATTCTGCCTTTTTCTTCTTGGGCCCATCATTATGGAATTCCTTGTTATCTGATCTTAGACTGGAACCCCTATTCTCAAAATTTAAGCCCTCCTTGAAAACATATTTGTTTTCCATTGCCTTTGACCTCCCCACTGTTCCTTAATGTCCTGGACCTTCTGCTGTCTTGTGTGGTTTATACGGGCTCTCAGGACTCTGCCTCCTTGTGTCCTGATCCTCATTCCCTCTCTTCCTTGTTATCTTTCCCTGCTTTTCCTTCTCTTATGCTGTCCTGTCAAGTTTTTATGGCATTCTTTTCTTCTTCCAAATTATGTTTTTCTCCAGGACCAAGCAGGAAGTCAGTCCTCACTTATGGGTGACATCGGCGCCGATGGAGCCCTCGTGCGGAGCATTTCCCCAGCTTTTTAAGAAAGCCTTTGGGAATACTGCACGCATGCGCGGTCCCCTTCCCGCCTAAAGGTGCCATCTTGCTCAGTCTCTCTTTTTCCGTGGAGCCCATCGGACGTCTGTCCTAGTTCACCCGGAAAAGTTGATGTTTTTTTCGAAGATTTCTTCGTCTTTTTCTTCGAGTTCGACGCCGGTTCCCCTTCCCACCAGGTTCGGTACACCAGTATCGGGCCCGTTTTTCTTTTTTCGGTTTTTGCCCTTCGTGGCTGGCGTTCGCGCCCTTTTTTCTGTTTTTCCCTGAAGGCTGGTCTTTTGACCTCGCGGGGGCCCTTTTTTCCCCGATGGCTTCCAGTGGTTTCAAGAAGTGTGATTGGTGCAAGAAACTAATGTCTCTCACCGACACACACGACTGCTGCCTTCGGTGCCTCGGCCCAGATCATGATCCCATGATCTGTGGCCCGTGTGGCAAAATGTCCACCAAGGCACTTCGAAGCCGTCAGCACCAGAAACATAGAAACATAGAAACATGATGACAGAAAAAGACCACATGGCCTATCTAGTCTGTCCTTCCATAACAACAACTACAACAGTCCACTTTTTACCTTTAGAGATCCTCTGTGTTGGTCCCATGCTTTTTTGAATTCAGTTACTGTCCTCATCTCTACCACCTCCACTGGGAGACTATTCCATGGATCCACTACTCTTTCCGTAAAGAAATATTTCCGCATATCACTCATGAATCTATCTCCCTTCACCCTCATCCCATGTCCCCTCGTAGCAGAACTTGCTTTCAATTGAAAGAGGCTCTCTCCCTGAACATTTATGCCACGGAGGTATTTAAACATCTCAATCATATCACCTCTATCCCGCCTTTCCTCTAAGGTGTACATATTAAGATCCTTAAGTCTGTCCTCATATGCTTTATAATGAAGCCCATTAATCATTTTAGTAGCAACCCTCTGCACTGACTCCATCCTGTTCACATCCTTTTGAAGGTGCGGTCTCCAGAATTGCACACTATACTCCAAATGAGGTCGCACCAAAGACTTATACAAAGGCATTATCACCTCCTTTTTTCTGCTAGCCATTCCTCTCCGTATGCACCCAAGCATCCTTCTAGCTTTTGCTGTCGCCTTTTCTACCTGTTTAGCTACTTTAAGATCATCAGACACAACCACGCCTAGGTCCCGCTCTTCTTTAGTGGACAAAAGTACTTCACCTCCTATACTGTATTGCTCCCTTGGATTGCTGCAGCCCAAATGCATGACCTTACATTTTTTAACATTAAATCCCAGCTGCCAAATTCTAGACCATTCTTCAAGCTTAGCTAGATCCCTCCTCATATTATCTACACCTTCCTGGGTGTCTACTCTAATGCAGATTTTGGTATCATCCGCAAAGAGGCAAACCTTACCCGACAGCCCTTCCGCTATATCACTAACAAAGATGTTAAAAGAATCGGACCAAGGACAGATCCCTGGGGCACACCACTGGTAACATCCTTCTCCTCAGAGTGAGCTCCATTTACTTGTACTCTTTGTCGCCTCCCACCCAACCAACTTCTAACCCAAGCAGTAACTTTAGGGTCCATCCCTAGGGTGCTCAGTTTGTTTATAAGTCGCCTGTGAGGAACGGAAAGGATTTTTTCGGATTCTGCCTCCGGCCGGGCCCGGACCTCGTCTGAGGCCTCGACGTCTCGGGAGTCTGATCCTGAGCATCGCCGGGGTTCCTTGGACAGGGGGTCCCCCGACCGGGAACGCAAGAGGAAGAAATGGCTCATGAGGGCGTCGTCGGAAGAGGTCCCTGGTTCCTCGAGGGCCAGGTCTAAGACCCCCGACCGCCGTCCCAGGCCTTTGGAGCAGGAGAAGCCATCCAAAGTACTTCGTGTAGAGCCGGAGACCGTCGGACACGTAAGTCCTGTAGTCCTCATGGACTCCCCTCCGAGGGAGCCGACGTCGGGCCCGGCACCGCCGGGGCCCGAGTCAGTGGCTGCTGAGTCTCCTGAGCTTGGACTCAGGCTGACAGCCTTGGAGAGCAGATTGTCTGCCTTCATGGAGCAGCAGCGGGTACTGATGGCCAGCCTCGCTGGTGTATCTGCCCCGACCACCAGGACATCGACGTCGAAGTCGACCCCGGAGACCGAGCCGATACTCTAGACCATGAAGGCTCGAAGTTGTCCTCGGTCAGGGTCTCCTTCGACCTCCCGCTCGGAACCGAGGGTGTCGACGCCGGTGCCTTCGGTGTCGGGGCGGGTGCCACCGAGACCTGCGCGGTCGGAGCCCCTCAACGACTCTTCGGATGAGTCAGCATGAGAGACGGAGGACGAGGAGTCCCCCGACACCTTCCGGACTCGGTGCGTCCCTTCGGACTCACCGCAGTCCGAGCCCCGGAGTAGGTCCCCTCCAGAGGACACCCGGTTCTCGGAGTTCGTGCGGGAGATGGCCAAGGCCTTGGCGATTCCCGCGGACCCCGAGAAGGAGCCTCGAGCCGAAGAGCTCGAGGCCCTCCAGTATGACTCTCCTCCGAAGGAGGCCTTTACTGTTCCGGTTCCTCCGATGCTGGAACGGCTCCTCTTCCGAATGTGGGAGGCACTGGCCTCGGCGCCGGTATTGAGCAAGTGAGTCGATTCCATTTATCGACTCTGTAAGAGCCCTGGCTTCCAGAAGGAGCAGCTGCTGCACCATTCCATGGTGGTGGAATCGGCCATGCATCGTCTGAAGAGCCAGAAGATGCACTCCGGGGTGCCCCCTGGCAGGGAGGCCCGGAACCTGGATGCTTTCGGAAGAAAGTGCTTCCAGGGCTCGATGCTTGCTTGTCGTGTCCAGTCATACCAGCTGTACATGGGCATGTACCTCCGAGACCTGGCAAAGGAGCTTGCTGGGTTCTCTGCTGGCCTCTCCGGGGGAACCTTTGCAGAGTTTCCAGTCTTTGTCTTCAGGAATCCGTGACTGTTCCAAGTTCATGTCCCGAGCGGCCTACGATGGCTTCGAGACTTCGGCTCGTGTGGCAGCAGCTGGCATCGCGGCCCGATGCTAGGCATGGCTGCAGTCATCGGACCTCGAGCCTTGGGTGCAGGACAAGTTAGTCAATGTCCCTTGCTGGGGTACCCATTACAGGGGATGCTTGGGTATTAAGTATCATTCACCAGGGTTATATGCTTCATTTCCAACAGTTACCTCCTGTCTACTTTCCAGGGGAGCCTCTGCGGCCTCTCCTGCACACCAACCTCCTCCTCCAAGAACTTCAGGGTCTGCTTCTGGACAAGGCGGTGGAGCCTGTACCTCCTCGCCTACAGGGGCACTGGTTCTACTGCAGGTATTTTCTGGTGCCAAAGAGAACAGGGGGCCTAAGTTCTATCCTAGACCTCAGGAACCTCAACAAGTTCTTGGAGAAAGAAGTTCAAGATGCTTACTCTTGGAACACTTCTGCCCTACCTCCAGCAGGGAGACTGGCTATGCTCCTTAGATCTAAAGGATGCGTACACTCACATCCTCATTCATCCAGACCACAGAAAGTACCTCAGGTTCATGGTGGGAGGAAACCATTACCAGTACAGAGTGCTGCCTTTTGGCCTGACTTCTGCAGCACGGGTCTTTACAAAGTGCCTAGCTGTGGTGGCGGCCTACTTGAGGACTCAAGGGGTTTTCGTCTTCCCCTATCTGGACGACTGGCTCATCAGAGGTCAGACTTACCAGGAGGCCCGGCAGGCCACCTTCAGAACTGTCACACTCCTTCAAGACCTAGGTTTTGTCATAAACTTCGCAAAGTCCACTTTGCTTCCCTCCCAGAACCTAGAGTTCATAGGAGCACGGCTGGATTCTCTGCAAGCAAGGACTTACTTGCCCAAAGACAGAGCTCAAAGGCTCATGGAGTTGGCATCCTGGTTTCTAAGCCTGCCAAGGGTTCCTGCTAGGCTATGTCTGCAGCTCCTAGGACACATGGCATCGACTGTACATGTGACCCCCAATGCCCGCCTCCACATGAGGCCTGCACAGTGGTGCCTCAGAACTCAGTGGAAGCAAGCCTCTGGGAACCTAGCAGACAAAGTCAGGGTGTCAAAGCCATTCCTGACTTCCCTTCAGTGGTGGCTACACCCCCCCCCCCCAACTTGCTTCAGGGGGGTGCCCTTTCAGGTGCCTGTCCCCACGGTGGTGTTGACAACAGATGCCTCCTTACAGGGCTGGGGTGCACACTGTCAGGAGCACTGCACTCAAGGCCTCTGGTCCCCTTGGGAAGCCACACAACAGATCAACCTACTAGAATTGCGGGCTATTCGCTTAGCCCTCAAGGCTTTTTCTCACATTTTGGCTCACCAGTCTGTTCTAGTTCAGACGGACAATCAAGTAGCCATGTTCTATGTGAAACAAACAGGGCGGCACTGGATCCAGGCCTCTATGCCTGGAGGCACAGGCCCTTTGCTCTTTCGCCCTCAGGCACCAGATGTTGTTGAGGGCTGTTTATCTTTCTGGCCAGGTGAACTTTCTGGCAGACAGATTAAGCAGAATTCTGCAGCCCCACGAGTGGCAGCTGCACCCATTTGTGGTTCAAAAGATTTTTCTGAAATGGGGACTTCCATCCATGGATCTCTTTGCCAGTCCCCTGAATCACCAACTGCCCAGGTTTTGTTCCAGGCAACCGCATCCACTGAGGGTAGCGGTGGATGCCTTCCTGATTTCCTGGTCCCAGGGCCTACTGTATGCGTTTCCTCCCACGCCTCTGGTGGCCCGAACCTTGTTCAAGATTCTCAGGGACAAGGCCTCGGTCCTTCTGGTTGCTCCCAGGTGGCCGAGGCAGCCTAGTTGCCACTCCTCCTTCAACTGGCAGTGGAGACACCTCTGCCTCTGGGGTTCCAACCCGACCTTCTCTCCCAGGATCAGGGTTCCCTTCTGCACCCCAAACTCAAATCTCTCAATCTGATGGCCTGGAGGCTGCAAGGGTAGTCTTAGCTCCCTGGGGCCTGCCTCAAGAAGTGGAAGAAGTGGTCTTGGCCTCTAGAAAGCAATCCACTAGGAAGACATATGCCCTGAAGTGGAGGAGGTTCTCCTTGTGGTGTCAGCAGCGCAAGAAAGATCCTTTCGCCTGCGCTGTGCCAGTAGTACTCCAGTACCTGCTGCACTTGTCCAATCAGGGCCTTAAGTCCAATTCTGTTCGGGTCCACCTCTCTGCTCTGGCAGCTCACCACTCAATGGTGGAGGGACACTCTTTGTCGGTTCACCCCTTGGTGTCCAGATTTCTCATAGGCTTACTATTGCTCAAGCCTCCTCTCCGTCCACCAGCCCCTGAGTGGGAGTTGAATGTGGTCTTACAGCAACTGACTCGTCCACCTTTTGAGCCATATGTCCTTTACGCTTCCTTTCCTGGAAGACACTATTCCTAGTGGCCTGGACCTCGGCCAGGCGAGTGAGTGAACTTCAAGCCCTGGTCTGTGACAGACCCTACACTCGCTTCTACAGGAACAGGGTAGTCCTTAGGACTCACCCTAAGTTCCTCCCAAAGGTTGTCTCCTCTTTCCATATCAACCAGGAGGTGGTTCTTCCAACGTTCTTCCCTAGGCCCCATGCCAGCCGGGCTGAGACAGTCCTGCATATTCTGGACTGTAGGAGGGCCTTATCCTTCTACCTTGAGCGCACGCAGGGGCATAGGAGGGCTACTCAGCTCTTCGTATCTTTTGACCCCAATAACTTGGGGGTGCCTGTCTCCAAGCGTACCTTGTCCATCTGGGTGGCTGACTGTATCACCTGGGCTTACAGAGCAGCTGACCTTCCTTTGCAGGGTCGGGTCACGGCCCACCGTGTCAGGGCAATGGCTGCCTCAGTAGCTCATCTCCGCTCTGTACCGTTGACAAACATCTGCAGGGCTGCAACTTGGTCCTCAAGCCAGACTTTTGCGGCCCATTACTGCCTGGAGAGGGAGTCCCGTAGGGACAGTGCTTTCGGTCAGGCAGTGCTCCGGAATCTCTTTGAGGTTTAGGCAACGCCTACCCTCCAGCCCTCTGGTTGGGCTACCGGTGGGGGTATATTTTCAGTGAAACCCTTTCTCTGATGCTGAGGCTAGAGGGAGCTCATTTTTTCAGCTCTGGGTCCCCGGTAGCCTGAAGCTGGGGAGTCCCATAAGTGAGGACTGACTTCCTGCTTGGTCCTGGAGAAAGAGTAGTTACTCACCTGTAACAGGTGTTCTCCAGGAGCAGCAGGAATCAGTCCTCACAACCCTCCCTCCTCCCCTGGGAGTTGCAGTTGTACATAGTTCATTTTTACATTTTTGTGTGCTGTTTTTTAGCTGTGTCATTTGACTGAGCAAGATGGCACCTTTAGGCGGGAAGGGGACCGTGCATGCGTGCAGTATTCCCAAAGACTTTCTTAGAAAGCTGGGGAAATGCTCCGCATGGGGGCTCCATCGGCGCTGATGTCACCCATAAGTGAGGACTGATTCCTGCTGCTCCTGGAGAACACCTGTTACAGGTGACTAACTACTCTTTATTGTACACCACTTTGGTGTGACCAAAAGCCAGTATATCTGATGTTTTAATAAACCATAAGATAAGCTAAATATGGCTTGCTGGAGGGCTGCTACCGGCCTAATACTGTCGATGAGGCTTGAACTAAGTTCTTTCAAATTGCCGTTACCATAATTATTGACTTTACCCCACTCCTAAAACATTGGTTTTCCTGGTCATTTAAAAATGCCTTAGGAAGAAATACTTGACTTTCCTCAATGACTGAAGTCCACTCTTCATTTTCTTGTGGTGGTAGGGCCTTCCAGCCTATCCTGCTATTGTGTTGGCTCTCCTCTGGTGTTCTGGGCTCTTATAACCAGTGGTGCTGCCCCTTTCACCCATTCCCACTGCTATTTGGACTTTGATCACAGCACATTCTGTGCTCTCATATCTAAATCCCAGAGCATCTAATTCCCAGCAGTCCATGAATTCTTCCCCAACCTGGGGGTTCTTCATTTCTACTTCTGGTTCCTCTGCTGGAACAAAAGTCTTTAATGCGAGGGCTCTTACCTGGAATCAGGGCCGTACCGATCGTGAAATGCGCCCTGTGTGACTTGCACATCGGGCACGTGCCCCCCCCCCCCCGCACCTCCATCTAGCCACTTTATGGGGGCAGGAGAGAAGAGGTGCACCCGATGTGCAAGTCGCCGGCACGCTAAGCAGGTCTGCTCCCTCCCGGAGGGACTAGACCTGCTTAGCATGCTGCAAGAAGGTTTAAGGGGTGCATTTCAGCTATCTACCGTTGCCTGCCGCCACTGAGAGAAGAAAGTGGCGGTGGCAGGCAACGGCAGACAGCTGAAATGCACCCCTTAAGCCTTTTGCGCCCTGTGCGGCCACACCGCTTGCACAGGGCTAGGTACGGTCCTGCCTGGAGTCTAACAGTTTAGCTGACATCATACTAGTCCTGCTGTCTAGGCTCCTCCAGTCTATCTTGATTCTGTGCAGGGCCGGCCCATCCATTGAGCAAGAATGTTTTTTGCACAGGGCCCCGCGTTTCAGGGGGCCCCGCGCAAAGAACATTCTGCTTTTTTTTTATTACATTTAAAAACAAAAACCTGGCTCTAGCTGCTGCCGCTGCCGCGTCCGTCGCAGCAGCGGCAGAATGGCGTGTCCCGCGGGGCCCCTTCTCCTCTTCGAGCCCTCTGCAAGGGCTTTCAGCTTCGCGAAGGGAGAGTTGTGCTCCCTCGCGTCTCTGTAAAGCCCGCAGGGGCTAATGGGAAATTTCCCATCAGCCCCTTTAGACGCGAGGGGCTGATGGGAAATTTCCCATTAGCCCCTGCGGGCTTTACAGAGACGCGAGGGAGCACTCTCCCTTCGCGAATCTGAAAGCCCTTGCAGAGGGCTCGACGTGGAGAGGGGGCCCCGCGGGACACGCCATTCTGCCGCTGCTGCGACGGACGCGGCAGCAGCTAGAGCCAGGTTTTTGTTTTTAAATTTGCCGGAAGGGAAGGGAAGGGAAGGGAAGGGGGGGGGGGGGGCTGATGGAGGCTGTCTGGAAATGGGGTGATGGGGGGTTAGGACTGGAAATGTGCAAGGGGGGGGTTAGGACTGGAAATGTGCAAGGGGGGGGGGTTAGGACTGGAAATGTGCAAGGGGGGGTTAGGACTGGAAATGTGCAAGGGGGGGGGGGGGTGAGGAATGGAAATGGGGTGGGACTGATGGAGGCTGACAGGAAAAGTGCTGGAGGGGGGGGTAGGACTGGAAATGGGCTGGGGCTGATGGAGGCTGACTGGAAATGGGCTGGGGAGGGGTTAGGACTGGAAATGGGCTGGGGGGGGGTTAAGACTGCTAATGGGCTGGGGCTGATGGAGGCTGACTGGAAATGGGCTGGGGGGGTTAAGACTGGAAATGGGCTGGGGGGGTTAAGACTGGTAATGGGCTGGGGGTTGATGGAGGCTGACTGGAAATGGGGTGATGGGGGGTTAGGACTGGAAATGGGCTGGGGGGGGTTAAGACTGGTAATGGGCTGTGGGCTGATGGTGGCTGTCTGGAAATAGGGTGATGGGGGTTAGGATTGCTAATGGGCTATGGGGGGGTTAGGACTGCTAATGGGCTATGGGGGCGCTAGAACAGGAAAAGGGCTGATGGGGAGGGGTTAGGACTTGAGGTGGGCTGATGTGGTTAGGACTAGTAATGGGCTGTGGGCTGATGGGGGGGGGGGTTAGGACTGGCAATGGGCTATGGGGGGCTGACTGGAAATGGGCTGATGGGGTTAAGACTGGAAGTGGGCTGATGGGGGGTTAGGACTGGTAATGGGTTATAGGGGGGGGGCTTAAACTGAAAATGGGTTGATGGGGGGCTAGGACTGGTAATGGGTTGGGGGATTGCTATGACTGGAAATGGACTGAGTGGACGGGGAGGCTTGAACTGCAAATAGCTGATGGGGAGGGAGCTTGGAATGGAAATGGGCTGTGAGGGAAGGGAGCTAGAACTGAAAATGGGCTGATGGAGCAGCTAGGATAGGACTGGAAATGGGCTGTTGGGGGGAGCTAAGATTGGAAATGGGCTGTGGTGGGGGCTTGAATTGAAATGGACTCATGGAGGGGCTAGAACTGGAAGTAGGCTCATGGGGGGGCTTGGACTGGAATTGGGCTGAGTGGAGGGGAGCTAGGATTTGACATGGGCTGATGGTGGGGCTAGGAAATGACTAGAAATGGGCTGATGGGGGGCTAGGATTGGAAATGAGCTGATGAAGGGACTCAGACTGAAAATGGATGGGGGAGCTAGGACTGGAAATGGGTTGATGGGGGGCTAGGACTGGAAATGGGCTGATGCAGGGACTAGAAGGGAATGGATGCTGGGTGAGACTGGAACTAGAAGGGAGCTGATGTTGGGGGAGGATTAGAATGGGATGGGGCTGGGAGAGTAAAATGGAGAGGGGAAAAATATTTTGTGTGGGAGGGATGAAAAATCTACAATTGGCCGGGTATTGGGAGAGTAAGTGGGGATTGAGGATGGAGGGGTAAAATTTGTGTGGATGAAATAAGAATGAGGAAAGAGCAAAAGGATAAAGATTAGTATGTTAAAGCAGATGTAGAGAGAGAGGATGGAAAGAAAACTAGAAGAGAGAAGAAAGGACAAATGGACAGCAGACGATGGAGAGTTAGCAGAAAACATGCAGAAACCAGAAGAAAGTGGCTGGAGCAATTGCAACTGAAAAAAAATGCACAAAAGGTAGAAATATATCTCTTTATTTTGAATTTATTAACTGGAATATGAAAGTTCTGGGAAATGTGCATCATTAACGTCTGCGCTTTGTTTGGTACAAGAGGAAATTGATTTATAGTTTTATTTCTACAGTGTTGTTGTACATTCCAAGTTTGGCTTTTGGGGTTCCCAGTTTAAATTATTGCCTTCCTGTTTCTAAATTGCGATTCCTTGTTTGGTGATGGTCTATGTTCTGCATGTGTAACTGAGCTGAGGTATTCTGTTTATGTAATTCCTATTTGACATTGCCACTTGTTCTCTTTCCCCAGTATTCTCTGAAATGTACTGGTTTAATATTTGCAGTGTTTCCTTTTGATAGGTAGGGACTGGTGCTTTGTGAGTCCTGGTAATGCTGTCAGGATACAGCGGGTTTGCTATGGGTTCTAAATGGGCAGCGTTTGTAGTAGTTCCTAATGTGCCTGGCGGTTGGCACTGGATTATAGTAATGTAGAAATCTTTTAGTCTTTCTTTATCCATACACTCATTAAGAGACATGTTTACTAAAAGTTAGTGTATGGTAACATTATGCAAATATTTATGCAAATAAGGCCACTTATGCAAATGAGGCCCCGCACCGAGTCTCCGCACATGGCCCCGCACCCCCCTTGGGCCGCCCCTGATTCTGTGTTGGCACTCTTCAGATATTTTAGATCCTTCCAGCCAGGCTGGGTATCATACTGCTGTCCTCCAGTGTTCCTGCTTTTCCAGCCAGTGTTAGTGCAGCTTTAACATGCACATGCTACTTTGGGGTTGTTCTCTTGATGGCTTATAGTGCTTTTGCCTTAGTTACAAATTACTGCCAGCAAGTTTCAAGCAGGTTTCTTTGAAAATGGATGGAAAGCACTAAAAAGGCTGCCCCATAAGCTTCAATGGGGACAAATAAGACACAAGATTCAGTATCTGAGGTCCAATCAAATGGAGTTTGTGAATGAATATTAATTGACACAAGCTTTTTTGGCATGCATATCCCTACTGTTCTTTTTTTTTCATTATGCATTTACTTGTATACATATATAAGAAAAAAAAAGGAACAGCATCTTACAGTATAATCAAAAGAACAGGAAACTCATTAAAAAACCACTAGAAATTAAGCCTGCTAGGATGCTAAAGTCCACATCAAGGAGAACATCAGAGGCCTGTGTTATCCTGGAAAGTAAAACAAAACCCCTTTTAACTATCCCAACTCACTACATTTCACTTATCTAGAAGAAAAGTCTCTAAATGAGATACATCTGTAAACACATATTTCAAACCAGAATACAATATAACACATTTACAAGGGGGAAACTTCAAAAAGAAAGTCCCTCCAATGGCCAGAACTTTAGGTTTTAATTGCAAAAAAAGCTTTCCTGCAAAGCTGAGTAGACCGAGTCACATCAGGAAAAATATTTAAAGGATATCCACAAAAATGGACAGCTTTCTTAGGAAAATACAATTTCAATATGGCTGACTTATCTGCTTCTGTCCTAAAAATGACTTCAAGGGTTGCCCTTTTGTGGACCTTCTCTAGAGATGACTTTAAAAACTGAGTCAGCTCCAGATCATCCACATTTTGTTCCTCTGCCTCACCCTCCGAGGGACGTAATATATAGAAACTATCATAGATTCTTCAAAAGCAGAAAAGTTCAAGATATCTCTCATATACTTCTTCAAAAGCTCAAGGGGGGAGAGCAGGCAGACAACAGGAAAATTTAAACATCTCAAATTTTTAGCTCTAGCATTATTCTCCAAATATTCAATCTTATTATGCAATAATAAACTATCTTTAACAAAAGTATTACATACTGACTGAACACCCGCCACTGTGCTCTCCAGTTTGATTGCTTTGCCTTCCAAACTGGCGAGCCGAGACTCAACTTGATGTAACACTTGTGTAGCTCCCTGTGAGAAGGTACACAATTGAGTTAATGTCCCCTTCAAAACTTCTTCCATCCAGGATACAATCAACCAAACATCTTTTAGGGAAATATTTGCCCCCCTACCCCCCAGAGGCCAATGCCGCCGAAACTGGAGTCAGGAGGGACAAACAAAATCCATCTGAATCCTGTTGGAGAGGAGTAGAAGCAGAAGGAGGTACGGCAGACAACTCAGTCACCAAACAACCAGATTTATCATCATTCTGAACAGTGTTGGGAGTGAGTTGAGGGGGAGGGGTACACAACTCCAAACTAATAGAGGCTTCCGAGGATAAAAGACCTTCCTCAAACAACAAAGCAGAAGGTATACCTGTAGCAGTACTCACGACATGCTTATCCATCAGTCCTTGAACAGCCACAGAATCCACTGATTTAACTTTCGCTTTACGCTTCCCCATACAAACCAAATAGGGAGGCCAAAACCCCTCGGTTCCCTCAATGCTCCTCAGTCCTCCTAAGGGGCTCCCAAGGGGCCAAACAAGCCCCTTGGTACATGCCCCTTAGGACACTCCTGCGTCCGCTTCCCATGGAAAAAAGCTGGTTATCACACCCTGTCACTGGGGGGAGGAGCAGGGACATACCGGCAGCACAACTGATGATCAAATGCCACTAACCAGCTCAACTCCAGGCAAGGCAAGCCTCCGATGTCTCCCCTACTGTTCTATGTGTATCCCTTTGTTTATGGGCAGGGCTGGCCCTACAGTTGGTTCAAGCCCTAAGCAAACCTTAAGCCTTATGCCTGGCTGTTGGAATCTATTGTTTAGCTTTGAGTGCCCTGCTCTTTGCCGCCTCCTAGAAGCTACCTCCATAGGTGACCACCTAGTTAGTCTAATGGATGGACTGGCCTGTTTACAAGTTAATATTCAAAGACACATAAACATTTACCAGTGACTACTAAATATATAGAAGCTCATTCTCTGAATTTTCAGCGACACTAGGGGCCTCATTCATGAACACGGGTTGCGGAGCTGCACATCTTGGCAGGATGTGCAGCCCTGCAAGCAGCCTGGACCCTATTCCCCCTCCTGCCCTCCCCGCACGTTTTGTGCTGTAAGACTGGGAGAGCTGGCGGGGGGCTGGAGGGGGCAGGGACTGGGCAGAAAGGGGGCAGGCCAGCCCGGCAGCCCGTTCAGGGCTGATTCAGGTCACGGCCCTGTACATACTGCCAGGCCCGTAGAGACACACTGCTTATACCACCTCAGTGAAAACCCAGCGATTGGGCCCGGGGAATCCCCCCTGCCATGGCCTGGTGTGGGGGGGTTCCCGATTCCTGACCTAGACCATGGCAGGCCAGCCATGGGTCAGGCAGTGGGGATAAGGGATGGATAAGGCATGGATGTCAGGGGTGCCTGCAGGGAGGAAGTCTCCACAGGTTGCAGGGGCAGGCCGGCCATCCTCGGGCCTGATTCTGGCTGCCGCAGGAACGTTTTGTTCCCATGGACCGGAATTTGGTACAAACAGGCCCATCTTGCCTGGTGTTGTCTGGATGGCCTGGACATACCCCTATGAGAATCGGGCTCCATGCATATGGTGCTGCTGGAAATTTTGGAAATTTTTATTGACAAGCTTGGTACTAGCCAGATAGTGCTGGGGAGGAGCATGGGCATTTCATCCAGTTATATGAATATCAGCAAGATTTGGTCTGCCTTTTTGCTGTACTATCAACAGCTATCAATAGAATGGCACAGTATAATCAATAGATCTATGTGCATTTAGTACCATCACTTCTATAAATAGGGTGCTGAGTACATAAAATGTCTTGAGGTCCGTGATGTTCCTGAGCTGGTCTGGTAGACTCTTCCAAATGGAGAGTGCGTAGAGTTGGAAAACTCTTTTGCATGCCGGCTGGTTTGATTTGGTTCTGATATGGGGATGATGAGGGTATTCATTGTCGAGATTCATCTAGATCTGTGTGGATGGGAAGGCTGAATAAATGTGTGGAGGTGTGTGTGTGTGGGGGGGGGGGGGTTTGAGTGAATTGCTTTATGGGTTAGCAAGATGGTTTTGTATGTTATCCGTCTCTGTAGTGGGAGCCAGTGAAGCTGTTTGAGTTGTGTTCTTTTCTCGTTGCTGCTTGTAGGATTCTGGCCGACGAGTGGAGAGCTGTCTGGAGAGTGGCTGTAGGTAGAGGTGGAACAGCATAACAGAAAGAGTGGATCCTTGTGGGTAGGATGTGAACCATTTGTGGACAGTTCCCTGAATTCCAATTGTGTGGAGACGTTGTAACAGTATTTGGTGGTTTACGGTGTCGAAGGCTGATGGAATGTCGAGGAAGATTAACAGGAAGCCTTGATTGGTTTATTGCATTCCTTGTGTTAGTTTGTTTATTAAGGTGGTTAATAACGTTTCCACTCCGTGTTGTGGTCGAAAGCCATGTTGCTGGGGGTCTAGGAGACTCTGCCTGTTGATATGGTCTTGCAGTTGGCGCTAAACCGTTTTTGTCAGCTGTTTCACAATGGAGAAAAGCTCTCTTGGTCGGTTGATTGCAGAGTTTAGTAGTTTAGTGTGGTGTATTTGTTTTATTTTGTCTGTTTCGCTATGGTATTCCTTCAACTGTAGATATTGTGTCATCTTTTCCTTGTTTCGTTTTTCACCATTTTCTTTCGTGTTTGTGGAGTTGCCTTTTTAGGTTTTGGAGGATTGGAGTATACCAGTCAGTCTTGAGTTGCTTTGTGTGTGGATTTGCAGACGTGTTGGTTCTGGGGATGTTGGAGGAGGTTGCTGCATTTCTGATAGCATTGTTCCAGTTTTCAATGAGCATCTCTGGGTCAATGGAGTCTATATGTAGTTGTCCAAAGGTTTCTCAGATGAAGTTGTCCTTCTGGTTGATGGCTGTTGGTTGGGATTTGTTCTGATGGGGCCTTGTGGGAGTGAGAACTTCATGAGTTTGTGATTTGTTCTGATGTCAAAGAGCTGATGTCAAGAGCCGAACATATGGCCATAAACTTAAATGGATAAGTTATCCATTTAAAGCTAGGAGTGCTGTTTATGTGGTCCATTTATAAAGATAACCATGTTTGAATTTGCTGTTTGAATAATTTTTGGCCCTGCCCCTGGAAAAGCCCCTGGCCCCTCTTCAGTTTATACGGATAAATATTGGCTGTGTATTTATTTATATTCTCTTATATACCGCGCTATTCTGCATCAGTGCGGTTTACATTGAACAAACTGAAATTACATTGAACAGGGCATTTTAACTTGGAGATAACTATTTTACAGGGAACATGGGCTATGGAGGGTTAAGTGGCTTGCCCAAGACCACAAGGAGCACCTGTGGGACTAGAAACCCCAGTCCTTCCAGCCCAAGGTTGCTCTCCTCTAGTGGGATTTGAACCCCCGACCTTCTGACCTGAAGTACCTTGCCCCAACCACTAGGCCACTCCTCCACTCCATTGACTTATATGGACGAAATTTATCCATTTGCTTGTGGCAAACTTTAAAATCAAAACACTTATGTGGTTAACACCTAGTGCTGACCACATAATGATTTTGGCCAGGGGGTGTTATACGGCTAGGTATACACAGGATTTGTTTTACCTGTTGCAAACTTTTGAACATCTTAGTTTTGTGTAAATCCACAACATGCACCCTCCCCCTCAATGCCACGTTTTGTGGCCAAATTTATGCATTTTATAAACTTAAGCATATATTTTTAGGTAGCTGAAAATCATGTTATGTAAAATTCTGATTCAGCTCTAAAAATGAACCATTAGCATCCCTACTTGTTCTGGTGGATCAAAATGGGAATTGGAGGAATTAGGAGAAGGGAGATCAATCCATTTCAAGCTGCTTCATACCAAGGTCAAAATGGGCTCAGTCTTAGCTGAACCAGGTCACACAGAGATTTAAATATGCTATGCAAAATAATAGCAGCCCTGGACTTCTGAGGCACAATGAAATTGTTAGTGAAAACAAGATTAAGTTTGAGTATAAATCTCAGGCTTTTAAATAAACATACATACCGCATTGACTCCAAGGGCAGCCTTGGCAATCTTAATGCCTGGTAAAGGATAAGCCTGCTGAAAGAATAGTGTGGCATTTATGAAATTCACGGCTTATAAAAATAAATTCTCATGGGATCTGTATATAGCCATATCTCCTGTTTATTACAGAGCAAAACCAAATGACCCCCTAATGAACTCTGTTCTTGCTTGCCACCATATCTTCAATTTAGGCAACAGGCAGACATAGCATTTGTTGATGTTCTCATACAGTCATGGGTGTGAGACATTCAGTGGGTGTCCCATTGCAGCCACACTAAAGTGTGCCATATTTTATAGTAGTACTGGCATAAGGAAGTCCTTTTACTTCCAAAATATAAAGGATTCCAATATGTTTATGGCATGTTAAAAAGGTGATGCAGCCTAGTCACCACACAAGGTTGGTGAGCTGAAATGCTACTGAGTTTGTGTAAAGCTGAAGTAAATTGCTACATATTGAAAATTCAAAGGGGCATGTTTACTAAGCCTTGCGCAGGTAACACATATGTGAGATGTGTTACTAGCATGGGGCTGCATACCACCTGTAGGGGGACAGGTACAACTTTCCCCCTAATACTACCCATTGAGGTGGCATTAGTTGCATCCGTGGTACTTGCCCTGAGCGCAGGTAGCATGGGCTACAAACACCCATACTAGTTGTGCCTCGGTGGGAACACTCCTGTTGCACCCAATTTCCACCTCGATGTGTGCTGCTACGTTTGTGTGAGATTTTTAGCACAGTACCTCGTGCTGCTTTTTAATGCACACTAACTCTGGTAGCGAGCTTTAGTAAACATGCCCCAAAGTTTGCAATGCAGAGAGAACTTAAAAAAAAAAAAAAAAAAAAAAAAAGTCCTACATTATGTACAAGATCTCTACCGAGCCTATCGGAGAGTCAGAAGGTCCCACACTAGCTGCAAAGGAGGTTAAATCATTTTCTTATAAATGGCACCCTGAACTAAACCACAAACTGAAGAAGAATAATTTTGAATTTTTTTTCCTGTAGGAAATTTATAGTTATATATTTGAATACTGTAGATACTCAAGGACTGACTGTGAAAGCAGAGATGTCAGGTCTCACTCATAAGAGTTTCACACTCATTTGGAGGCTTTCTCATGCTCACACTCTTTGAGCCTCTTCTGTTACTCATTAAAGCCTCAGTGCCAATGCACTAATCCCAATCACTGCTTTCCTGAGAGTAAAGCCTAAGTGAAGAAAATCAGGTGGGCCAGCCCAGTAAGAAGAAATTTGAATGCATCTTCCTACAGACTGCCTTCCCCTGCCTATCCCTTTGCCTGCACCTGCAAGTACCTATGCTCTAAAGTATATGAGGTTAAAAAAAAAAAAAAGAAACAACTGTCCCATAAATGTTTTATTACAAAATCTACAGAGAAATTATGCATTATCCCCTTCAAAGTAATGCCCCCCAGAGTTAATGCACTTCTGCATTCGCTTCTGCCACGTATGGAAGCACTCGGCTCCCTCATCACAGTGGCCTTGATCTCTTCTACAGAGGCAAAGTGAATTCCTTTGAGCACAGTCTTCAGCCTGGGGAAGAGCCAGAAGTCACATGGTGTGAGATCTGGGGAATAAGGAGGGTGGTTGAGAGCTGTGACCTGTTTGTTGGCCAGGAACTGCCTCACACTGAGTGTGGTGTGTATGGGCGCATTGTTGTGATGGAGCAGCCACGACTTGTCTCTCCACAGAGCTCGCCTGCTGCACCGAACCCGGTCATGGAGGCAATTGAGGACCTGCTGGTAGAAGTGCTGGTTGACTGTTTGACCCTCAGGCACAAACATATGATGGACCACTCCTTTCTGGTCGAAGAATGCAATTAGCATGACCTTGATCCTTGATTTGGACATACGCGCCTTCTTGAGTCTGGGTGACAGTCGAGTTTTCCACTGCAGGCTCTGTCTCTTGCTTTCAGGGTCTTACTGGAAGACCCAAGTCTCGTCTCCTGTGATGACTTGGCCAATGAACTCTGGATCTTCTCCGATGTTCTCTAGCAGGTCTTGACAAACATTGACCCGGTGCTCCTTCTGGTCATCCGATAAAACTTGGGTACCATCTTGGCGCACACCTTCCGCATCCCCAGCTCCTGCACCAAGATAGTCTGCACTGACTCCCTGTTCAGGCTGAGCTCCTCAGCTATCATCCGCACCATCAATCTGCAGTCACTCCGCACCAGCTGGTTCACTCTGTCAATATTCTCAGCCGTCTCTGTTGTGGAAGGCCGTCCTGACTTGGGGTTATCCTCCACCTCCTCGCGGCCAGTCTTGAAGCGTTTGTGCCACTTGAAAACTCACGGCCTTGACATTGCATCTTGCATCCATAAGCCTTTTGGAGAAGTTGGAGACACTCAGTTGGGCTCTTCTCCATCTTAACCAGAAATTTCAAGTTGATTCTTTGCTCCATAATTCTGCCACCTCCAGTTGCGTGACAAAACGATGGATCAGTGTGCTACAAAAAACCTGAAAAAGAAAACCAGAGTGAGAGAGATGAAAAATATTATAGCAGAATAGTGGCGAGATGTTGCAGAACACAGTGACATAAGCGGTTAGCAATTGGCATTGAGTCATGGGCGTGGCTGCCACAGCCTCATTTCTTTTTTGTCACACCTCGTATGTGCATACTTTTAGCCACTAAGTGGAGAGTAATTTTCAGCCCACAAACTTTACCCATATTGCTTCCACTCTGTATCATTTCAGAGGCTTCAAAGAAATGCAAATTTCATTTTATGCTGCTTTTTTTCATTTGCAAAGCAATACACTTAAATCTTTCTAGAGTTATACCCTGGATGCACAGTCTGAAAAATCTCACTCTCTCAGGTGTTAACTCTCACTTTTTGGGATGGTTCCCTCTTGGCTTCTCTGTGAAAGCTGAATTGAAATGCTTCCTTAAAAAACATATTTTCAAAGGGATTATCTACAGGTAAACAGGGAGTTACTCTTGGGGAAGATCCCTTTCAAAATGTCCCTCCCCCCTCCTCCACAGGGTAGTTTACCTATGCTGTATCAGCGCATGGTCAGGCCAGCAAAAGTAAACACTTGGATCTGATTTTGATATCTCCCTACCTACCTTTTGCTGGTTTTCCCTGTATACTTTGCATCAGAAAAGGTATTTGGGCTAAAAGATCCTTGTGGCACTGGCCGGCTGTCCAGATTATTTTTAAGGGAAAATTCCCTGGTGAGTTTACTTTTACAAACTGCCTTGCAGGTCCATAAGCATAAGAACCACTCCATCCCCTCCTCCCTTCCCCAAGTTATTTTGTCCAAAAAATAGAGCAAATATTGTATATTTCAGAAAGTAAACATCGAGAAAGGGACTTAAGTAGTCCAGAAAGGTGTCATCTGTACTTTTGGGAAACTAATGCATGTATTATCTCTGTTTATCTGCTTTGTTGGTTTTAACTATACTGTATAATCATTGTAATGTTAAAATTAGCTCATTCTATAAATAAGAAAGGATGTTAATCAGAGTTGAGATTTTAACTGGGAAGTTTCTTGAACTTTTAAGGTACTTCAAATGCTGTGATATCTTATATTAGCTCAATAGGAAAAAGAAGAGAATCTGTATGGTCGGAAAAGCTATAATGTACTACAACATTATGGATTATTCGTACTCTTGAGCCAATAAATGGCATCACAGTATATAAAGAACGTCATTTTTCCAGTACTAGTACAACTTCTAGGGTTTTGTATTAGGAATGTGCACAGGACAAACATTTTCTGTTCATATTTGGTTAGTTTTTGATTTTCAGACTCCTTTTTTTCTGTTTATTTCACACATTCATTGTTATAAAAATTGTTAATGTGAAATATAATTTTATAATATATTCTAATCAACTTACCCTATAAATTAGTGCATGTTAACACCTGTAAAATTGATGTACCATGCACTAAATTTTAAGGCATACTTATCTGAATTTTTTAAGGCACCAAATCTACATTAATGACTGTACATTCTGGCTTAGTAGCCAAGACAAAGCATTTACAAATAGATGCTAAACTCCATCTGCCTGGGGAACTCTGTACATCTATGTGCTTATAAGATAGCCAAAGAAGACGACTTCAGAGGCCTCAAAAGGAAATATAAATTAGCATCTAGGCATCATTTCTTTTTATTACATGTAAATGTATATCACAACCTCTGAAATAGTCTTTCATGGGCAATTTCTCCAAACAGATTAGTTTTGCACGTACATAAGAACATAAGAACATAAGATATGCCATACTGGGTCAGACCAAGGTCCATCAAGCCCAGTATTCTGTTTCCAACAGTGGCCAATCTAGGTCATATGTACCTAACAGTTTCCCCAAGGGACACAGGTTCCACAATGCTTGTATTGGTTCAAGCATTGATATCCTGGGTCCCTTCTTAATAATGGCTTATGGACCTTTCCTCCAGGAACTTGTCCAAACCTTTTTTAAACCCAGCTACACTAACAGCCTTTACTACATCCTCCGGTAACAAATTCCAGAGTTTGATTACACGTTGAGTGAAAAAATATTTTCTTTTATTAGTCTTAAATAGTTTACCCTGTAGCTTCATTGCATGTCCCCTAGTCTTTCTATATTCTGATAAGGTAAACAATCGATCTACGTTTACCCGTTCCACTCCGCTCATTAATTTATAGACTTCTATCATATCTCCCCTCAGCCGTCTCTTTTCCAGGTTAAAGAGCCCTAACCTTTTTAGCCTTTCTTCATAGGAGTATCCTTCCATCCCCTTTACCATTTTGGTGGCTCTTCTCTGAACCTTTTCTAATAACTCTATATCCTTTTTAAGATACGGCGACCAGAATTGCACACAATATTCAAGGTGCGGTCTCACCATGGAACGATATAGAGGCATTATAATATCCTTTGTTTTATTTTCCATTCCTTTCCTTATCATACCTAGCATTCTATTTGCTCTCTTGGCCACCGCTGCACACTGGGCCGAGGGTTTTAACATGGTATCCACAATGACGCCTAAATCTTTTTCCTGGGTGGTGGTTCCTAATGTGGAACCTTGCATCGTGTAACCATAGTTTGGGTTGTTCTTCCCTAGGTGCATAACCTTGCACTTGTCCACATTAAATTTCATCTGCCATTTTGATGCCCAGTCTTCCAATTTATCAAGATCCTCTTGCAATTTTCCACAATCCTCTTGGGTTTTAACAACTTTAAATAGTTTTGTGTCATCTGCAAATTTGATAACCTCACTCGTTATTCCACTTTCCAGGTCATTTATGAATATGTCAAAAAGCAGCGGACCCAGCACAGATCCCTGGGGTACACCACTATTCACCTTTCTCCATTGGGAAAATTGGCCATTTAGCCCTACCCTCTGCTTTCTATCTTTTAACCAGTTCCTGATCCACAATAGTACACTGCCTCCTATCCCATGACTCTTTAGTTTTGCCAAAAGTTTCTCATGAGGGACCTTGTCAGAGGCTTTCTGAAAGTCCAGATACACAATATCAACCGACTCACCTTTGTCCACCTGATTATTCACTCCTTCAAAAAAACATAACAGATTAGTAAGACAAGATACCATGATAGTAATGAATTTCATTTCTATGCCAGTGTATGTTGGGTATGATCTCATTCTTTTGTTGGGGTGGGAGGGGATCAGCTTAGCAACATTTTAATCGTTGAAAGGATGGACCAGTTCTGATTTCGTTGGGCTCAGGTATCTAAGTGGCCCTGTTCAGATTTGAAAAATAGTATCACTTCTGCTCATTGGCACAAGTACTATAGGCACTGCCGTTAAGTTGTACACTTATTTTCAGGCATACAAATTGACAGCAGTCGCTTTTCAGCTGATTTTGTTACATCTGCCAGTGTGGTAATCAGTGTCTGAGTGAAGCTTGTTAACCAGTCTAACTTGTGGAGATGCAAGTCTGAATCTGGCCTCTTTCAGCCCTGCTACAATATATAATCACGTTGATATGTAAAAACCCATGCAGTTGGTGGTGGCACCGATTGTATAAGTACTTAAAAAAAATAAATAAATAAAAAACCCCAAAATGCCATGTTACTTAAATGGATGACGTGAAGGCACTTTTTAGAAAGTACATGGAGATGAGATTTGAGATATCGAGATCATGACACACACAATTATAGTGGTGTTATAGAAAAGGCTCTGCCAAGCATGGGGCCGTTTGTAAATATGAATAAGGAGTTGCAGAAGTACATACGTATGGAAGCAGAGGAGCCATTTTATAAATTTACATGTGGGGAAAAATCGGTGGAAGAAACTCAGAAACTTACACATGTAAGTGCGATACTTGGACGTGGAAGCTGGTATTTCACAAATACCATGTGTGAGTGTTAGCAGTTAGCCATTTTGTCCATGTCCGTGGGCCATTTTGCAAGCCTGTACGTTTAATTCTTGCTGTTTAACTACAGAGGCTACATGCTTTGTTTAATTAGAATTTGCAGAGGGAAATGAACAAGGTGTACATGACACTGTACATGTAGATGTAAGACAGTCCCTGCTAATCAGAGCTTATAATCTAATTAAGACAAAACACATAGGGCCCAATATTCGAAGGACCTTATACAGGTAACTTCCTTAGTTACCCATGTAAAGGCCTTAACCGGAATTTTCGAAGGGCACCTACACGGCTAGTGCCCTTCGAAAATCCTAGCTAAATCCCTAATGCACCCTGATGCTAGCCACGTAGCATCGGGGTGTGTTAGGGGTGTTCCGGGGGCGGAGGAAGGGGCTTCACGGATAGCAGCGATTTTCATTGCTACCTGCGTAGCACTCTGCACCTTACAGATAGGCGAGGAAAAACCTTGTCTATTTTTAAGACGCAGATGCTATGTGGGTAGCAACGAAATTCGCTGCTACCCGTGTAGCCTCTGCGGCTGCCAGGCTGTCTGGGCTAACCTAGATATTCACTTCCGCCGGCAGGCAGGCTATGCACTGCCATGGTGCACAGCCTGCCCAACTCAATATCGGGCTCATAGGGCCCGATCCAGGAAGGTGAATAGTGGGGCTGTACGTCCCAGTGGGATGTTCAGCCCTGCTATCCGCCCTCAACCTATTCCACCTTCTTGCCCCGCTGTACATACAGAGCCACTGTGTGTGCTGCAGGGAATGGGGCGGAGTGTGGGCAGAGTATGGGTGGACCCAAACCCTGGACATACAGGACCGATTCCAGTGATGGCCCTGTATGTCCAGAGATCGCTGGGGGGACACCCTGCTTATTCCACCTCTAAGGTGGAATAAACATGGGGGGCCCCCCTGGAGCTTGGCAGCCCCTGCCTGGAGCAACAGGACACCCACGGTGAGTTCCTGCTGCCCCCATTGGGAGTTGGGCAGTGGGGTGACAGGGAGGGCACTGTGGTGGTCACACCGACATGTAGGGTGAACGTCCCTGCCGGTATGCATGGATACACTGGGCCATCTAAGGGCTCAATCCTGCACCCGTGGGATTGTCTGGCTCTCAAGGTACAGAATCAGGTCCCAACGGGCCCATCTTGCCCAGGGCCGTCCAGACAGCCCTGATGTGCCCCTACTGGGATCAGGCTCATAGTGAATCTGGGGACTACTCATAAGTAGTGGACAAGAGAGAGAGAGAAAAATCAGGATCCAAAAGGGGCTTCAAAGAGGTGGGTTTTTAGCTAGCGCAAATCCTGCAGAAATCACACTTAGATTGTGAAGGCATGGACATTACGCCTACTCGAGATCAGGTGTAAATCTTTGCAAGTAAAATATATGTTTATGTATGTATTTTATAAAATACATGCATAAATTGTGCCTCTGGCCACACTCCACCCATGTGCACACCTGCTTGCACCACACATACTTTTAGGCATGACTCATATTTTAGAAGAGCCCATTTACGCATTTTATGTGTGAATATGGTTTATAAAATTATGCTGCATATGGGTAAGATATGCATTTTTGTGCACACACATAAATGACAGGAGTAACTTGAAATGATGAAGAAATAGTTGAACTGGAGGTATCTGTAGTTAATATATCACATAGGAAAGAATGCTAGATTTTCAGCAGCATCACTTGGATGGATAGCACCGCTGAAATCCGCACAAATTTAAATCAGTATCTTATCTGGTTAAAATGATGTGCCTCATGGAGCTTAGAGCTCTAGTATCATTATGCTACAATGGTAATGTTTTCAGATTAGCAAAGCATCTTATCTCATATTTTTTTCTGTATGATACATTAACTACAGATACCTATTCTTCAATGTAGTGTGCCTCTTTACTTCTTTTGCATCTCACTCGCAACTAATTTGCCACAGACCAGCCAGACTAATTTATAGGCTCACAGTAAGCACTTTGAGAATCACAAACATTCTCCAGTCAAATGGTGAGCAGTGTATATGTTTCCATATACACAGGAGAATAGAGTGGGTATATAAAAAAGTAAGATAACCCAGGGCTTGAGAAACCCCACATGCCCGGTTACCATGGCAACTAAAAAGCCAGACCTGGCACCTGGGGCTCAGAGCACACATGCTGCATTGCCTTGCATCCATTCTCCTACCTGCCCGGCACTTCTAAATTCATTCCAGAGTAGCAGGATATGTATTTCTGCTGCTGATGCTGTGCTTCTACTACACTGGCTCTGGCCACCAGCATCATTAAAGTAGTTAAAATTGGAGAGCAGCTACTTCCTGTGTTGCACTAGAAACAGGAAGCAGTTGTTCTCTGCTTTCAACTCCATAGTGATGTAGGAGGCCAGAGCCAGTGCAGGAGGGACAGAGCAATGGCAGTGAAAATACAGATCCAGCTGCTCTGCAATGAATTATAGGTGCTAGGTAGGTAGGTAGGTAGGAGAATGCAGCAGAAGCTAATGGGTGAAGATGGGGGGAAAAAGGGGCTGGGGATGAGAGGAGGAGGTATATACTAAAGGGGTGAGGATGGGAAAAGGTCTATTGCTAGGGTTGTGGATGGTAGAAAGGGACTCATGCTGACAGATGGTGGAAGTAGGAGAAGGGAGCTGATGCTGGGGGCAGATAGGAGGAGGAGGCGGCTGATGCTAGAGCTGGAGGAAGGAAGGATCTGATGCTGCAGATGGGAGAAGAGGGTTTGGAACTAATATGGGCTACAGATGGAGAAAAAACAGATATTAAGGGATGGGGTGGGAGAAGGAGTCTAATACTGGGCCTTGAAGGAGGAGGCTGGGGGAAGGAGGCTGAAGCATTGGCTGGGGCCTGACCTGGGGGGGGGGGGGGAGGTGGGAGAAAAGGGCTGGAGCTGGAGAATGGCTCTGATGCTGGGGCTGAGAGGAGTGGGTTTGGGTGTATGGGTGAGTAGATAGGTAGATGGGTGGGTGGGTACATGAGAGATGGCCAGAGACCAAGGCCAACAATGCTGGAGTGTGTGAATGAGTGGTGGCCAGAGACCAGGGCTGCATGGGTGGGTAGTGGCCAGTAGCTGTGATTCATGGGCAGGTGGTGCCCAGAGGCCAAGGACAGAAGCTGGAGTGAGGGGGTGGTGGCCAGAGGTTCAGGCTGTTGGGGTGCATGGGCAGGTATGATCCGAGATTGCGGCTGCTGGGGTGTATGGGTGGGTGGTGACTACAGACTGAGGCTATATGGGCAGGCAGGGTGCATATAAATAAATTAATGGTGGAGTTGTTTGTAAGTCTGGCTCCTAGGTCCTAAGAAAATTTGGTGAGGCCTAGTCTGACCTAGAAAAGGAAATAAAGCTTTGATGACTATAATTTTTGTAAGGATAGACCAAATCAACTTTGTAGGCTTTAATTCCAACTTTTACTTCCAAAAGGAAACTATAAGCCAGCCACTAGTTTCCCATGATTTCTTGGCACCTGCCACAAAATTTGCTGTTTGCCCCAGAATGTAGCCCTGACTTCAGAATCGTGGGAAACTGCTTCATTAGCAATGTTATTACCCAGTCTCCCTTTCCTCTGATACTACGTACATGGCCCAGGCTGCCCCAACACCCTGCTGCCCTCTTTCCTTTTCGCAGCTGCAGAGTCAGACCCATGTTGCTCCATCTCCCTCTAGCTGCAGATGTGTCCCTTTCTCCAGAGAAAAGCACAGCCTGGGCTGCATGATCTCCTCCCTCCTTCCAGATGCTAATGTGATCCAGACTGTCCCAGTTCGTTCTTGCTGCTTATTGTGCTAAGGTCACATCCTGGGCTACCCTCTTACCTCTCTCACTTTTGCCGATGTATCCCAGTCAGATCACTTTCTTCCTTCCCTCTCATGACTGCTGACATGACCATAGCTGATCCATTTCCAAACTGTTGCCTATGCTGTTATGATGCATCTCCCCTTCCTGCCATCAATGCTGTATTGCTCATGTAGCACATCACCAGGAGGGAAGCAATATCAGGCTAGACACAAAGACATAGATAACATCCTGTAAAGGATATGCCAGAGCAAAGACATTCACAGGAAAGGCCACAGTGACGCTTGATTTTGATTTTGCACACCATTTAGTGTGATTGGTATTGGATTGAATTGGACTGGACTTTATAGATTTAGTCACAGAGTTGCCTCCATCCATCCAAGTGGAAATCCATGATCTCAGTAGTGGTGGATTCATTGTTTAAGTTAGCATACTTTATTGCAGCCACAAGCCTCTCCTTGGCATGAGGAATAGCAGAGATATTTGTAAGAGAGGTGGTGTGACTCCATGATCTACCATCAGGGTTGCTGCAAGGGTATTGGGTATCTTAGGTGAGCCTTCAGCCTTACGAGCCCCCACCCCTGCAAAATTTTGATAATTAAACTAAAAAATGATGATCATCCACACACTCCTTCATATCAATCCTGTAAAAATGCATAATTGGACAATATGGGGGTCATTTTGGAAGACCTATTTGTGCTTTGGATGTCCAAAAAATGGACATAGAGATGTCTCCAGAGCCATTTTAGAAGCCAATTCTGTGGACCTCCAAGTCTGAATGTGGGCATGGTGGAGGCGTGGCTGGGCTGTTCTCAAGGACCTGGACATCCCTGCCTGAGAATCATCCTGCATTGCCTCTCCAGGTACATGAAAAGTGATCGTTTTGGCTGAAAAACATCCAGAGGGTGTAGAGGAGAAAGCACTCCATCATCCCCATTACTTGGCACAATTTCAATGATAGCAACAGTGGGATTTAAATTCTGACTTCCCCATTCTTAGCCCACTACTCTAGCTATCAGGCTATTCCTAGATGTTCAGGTTCTGGAATACTATTCTGAGGATGTCTGTATAGATGCCCCCACATACATCCATGTCAGGCATGTCCACGTTTGTGAAATCATGCCTGCATCTGGACATGCCTGCATTCCTTTCAGACGTGCTGGATTAGATGTCCCAGTTTGCACTTGGATGCTCCTTCTAAAATCCCCCTCCCATGTCTTTCTGGTTAAATGGGTGTTGCTCTGTTTCATCCCCTAATGTGTCCTCAAGTACTAGTCTGTTATTTGTTAATTGTTTGTTTACAATCTGTCAGTTGCTATTTGTATCTAAAGCAGCAAATCAATTTTTCAGGCGGTCTTTAAATTCCAGTGGAATATTCTCAAGGTCATATTTTGCTACATTCATGAGTGGCTTGCTCTTTTTCAACTTTAGCTTGAGTTTGCATACTAGTAGTTGGTGATCTGTAGCGCAGTCAGCTCCAGGTTTTGTCTTTGTTGATTTTATCAAGCTTTTCCATCGTTGTCTTCCACACATGTAGTCAATTTGATTTCTGTGCAATCCATTGAGTGAAATCCACGTGTACGGTCAGTGCTTTTGTTGCTGGAAGAAGGTGTTTGAGATTAATAGATCATTGGTCTTGCAGAATTCTATCAGTCTTTCTCCAGCTTCATTTCTGTTGCCAAGTCAATATTTTCCAACCACTTTGCCTTCTTCTTTGTTGCCAACGCTTGCATTCCAGTCACCCATGACTATCAGGATATCCTGTATGCTTGTTCTGTCAATTTCAGCTTGTACTTGTTCGTAGAACTCATCAACGTCTTCCTCTTCTGCAGCTGTTGTTAAGGCATATACCTGAATTATAGCTGTGTTGATGGGCATTCCTCATAGACAAATAGCAATTAAGCATTCACTGATTGCATCATATTTCATTATAGTTCTTGCAAGTTTCTTCTTAATTATAAATGCAACACCATTTTTTCTTTCTTTCATTTCTAGCATATTAGACCATATGATCATCAGATGCAAAGTGCCGAAAGCCAGTCCATCACTGACATCCAACAGATCGAGTTGTACACATTCCATTTCATTCTTGACCACCAACTTCCCTTGGTTCATGCTTCATACATTCCATGTCCCAATATGTAAGACAACTTTGCAGCTTCTGACTCTCATTTAATACGCAGCTACATCAGCAGTCAGATGAATGAATAAATATACAGTACAAATGTTACACCAAACTTCAAGGACTCTGCTAAGCAGTGATTGTTTGAGGTGCACCTGCACTTCCTAAAGACTCTACTTTCCCCTTCTGCCTTATGTAGACTTTCTGGCTTAGAAGTCCCAGATTGCACTTGGACATCCTTTCTAAAATTGCCCTCTACTGTATACTTTTAGGGTCCAGTATTCAGAGCCAGCAGCTAGCACTGCTAAAGCGGCTAGCCATCAATGCTGAACTTTAAACCTGGATATTCAGTGCTGGGGCCATATTCAGCCCCAGCATTGACTATCCAGGTTTCATGCATTTGCCGATCGCTAACTGGGCAGCGGCAATATTGAGCCGTTACTCAGTTAGTGATATGCGGCAAACATTAGGCCAGTGTTTCCTGCGCTTGGCTTTTGCTGCATATTGCTAACTAGGTAGCGGCTCAATATCGCTGTTGCCTGGATAGCGATAGGTGCTGTCTCCACGTCACCCTGGAACAACCCTGACATGCCCTGATACTAGTTAGCATTGGGGCATGTAGTGGCAGCACCCAAGTGTCACTGAATATCCCGCAGAGTGGCATTTACATGGTTTGCAGGTCTGCAAACTGTGTAAATGCCTTGAATATCCTTCCCCTTAAATACTAAATTTTGCTTTGTATGTATGTGTGTGTGTACTTGCTCTCCCTGCATATAAAAGAATGTGTTGATGGCTCTTTCAGTTTGTCTGGCTCTTAGAACCTTTTGCTTTGCTTTGACTTTGCCATGCCTCAGAACTTGCTGTCTCAGGCAACCACCTACTCTTCCCTAAAAGTGGAGCTGGCCTGCCTGCCACCACATACTTTCTCACTCTGAACAAGGCACTCAATTCTGATGAGAAATTAAAAATGACTACACATCCAGATCCATTTAATATGAGCATCTCTCTTGTAACCCAATAGAAAAAAATAACGATTCAGCGACCCAGTGTTTCTGTAAGTATCACTAGGGTTAGGAGCTATGATGCTTGCTAATACAAAATTTGCATTATGATGCTGAACACTCATCAGAACAGACTTATCCCTTCTTTACAATTACAAATTTTACCTATACTTCCACTTTGTGAAAGCTGGACGATATAAGGTCCCAAGAGAATCATAACGACCTAAAAATCTGTAAGAAATTCATACTTTAGTGCAACAAGATCTACAGGGTGGCCCAAACAAAGTGAGAACATCTCGTAGCATATAAGTTATTTAAAAAGTCAAAAAGACAGATGTAAACGATTTGACAAATTTAAAAAAAAAAGATGGCGACCGGAAATTGTCGAAATAAAGATGTTCTATGGCTAAAAAAGGTAAATAAGTAAACTATTTAAGCTTTTAATTTACGAGATGTTCTCACTTTTTTTGGGCCACCCTGTAGAAAGGGCTAAGAAACAACAAGAGAAATCCACAGTGATAAAAGACCCTTTAATTTTTATTGGAAGATAAAATATAGGTTTCTTCTTGAGGCATTCAGACAAGATGATCCAGCACAAAGCTAGAACAGAAATTAATGGGGCCTTTTTCCCTTCTAATGCAGATAAACTCTGTCTCCTTCAGGTTCCAAGTATTAGTAAGTCTCTTGGTCCACCTGAAAGTGTGTTGGCCTTGCCAAAACCATAGAAGAAAAATCAATTTCTGAGCTGGCAAACTTCTCCCTTACAATCAGGAATGGTGGAAGGGTAACAAGGATTCAGAATAAAGCCGATTCTGGACACAAGATCTATCCTGGTTCAATTGCAGTATCTAATGGTCCAGAAGGGACAGAATCCAGAGGGTGGCTATTGGAAACCAACTCAGAATGTACATATAGAAAATCTTCTGAAACATATCTGAGCACACCTTGAATATTGTTTGCAATTCTGGTCATCATATCTTAAAAAAGGATATATCAGAATTAGAAAACGTACAGAGAAGAGCCACCATAATGGTAAAGGGGATGGAAGCATACCCCTACCAGGAAAGGTATAAAAGATTAGGGCCCTTCAACTTGGAAAAAAGACAGCTGAGGGAGATATGATAGAGGTTTATAAAATAGTGAATTGAGTGGAACAGATAAATATAGATTGGTTGTTTTACTCTTTCAAAAAGTAGAAAGATTAGGGGACACACAATGAAACTACAATGTAGTCCGTTTACGACTAATCAGAGAAACCTTTTTTTCACTCAACGCGTAATCAAATTCTGGAATTAGTTATCAGAGGATGTAGTAAAAGCTGTTGGTGGAGATGTCATAATTTTAAAAATCACTAGTGGAAAAAATGGTACAGTTTCATGTGGCAAATCAACAACTAGCTTTAAATTTTGTGTAATATGTTATTTACCAGTCTGTAATTTCTAGGAAATTATGCAAAAATACACAAATTACTGAAATATGTTTTAATGCTCTGATAATAGTTTTTATGTGTTTGCATTGCATATTAATGCCTTTTGTTCCTCAATTATCAATTTATCTTGCTTATTTACCCATATTGACGTTAACACATTATTTTCATTTTCTCATTCACAGGTTTTCAACATAGCATCGTCATAGCGATAATCTTAAATTGAAAATGTCCAATAGAAAAACAAGACTGCAAGTTTGGACTCATTTTCATCATTTGAGATCAGGCAGAGAACTACCTGCAGCTGAACTACCAAAGTGCCTGTTAGAATATATCTGTAAACCGCTCTGATACACACATTAAAGGACAGTATATCAAGTGCACAAACCATAAACATAAACTGTCAGGGATGTCATTAGATATAGGTTGTATTTGAGAGACCTCAGTGATCAAGACAGATGGAATTACAGCACTGATAAACTGGTCATTGACATAAAGACTGGATTACTTGCTCAGTAGTACAAAGCAAATCCAATATTCAGTGGTCCTGTTATAAGCAGTCACTTTAGGATTAAAGCAAAGATGAAAGCCATGTGGGAACAAGCCAGCAAAGTTTCTGTGGGCAGAGCAAAACTGGAGGAGAAAGGCAGGTTTATGGAGAAGCTTGACAGACTGATGGACATACTTACCTGCAAGTGTGAGATAAAGAGTTGTACTGATGTGGGATGCAATTCTGCCTGTGTCAGTGGAATACACATACTTTGTGACTGCTGCAGAGAGAAGAATATTTCTGTGATTGACTTAGCCTTTATAAAAAATCAAAGAGAGAAAGTTGGGAGTGTTGACTTCATCAGATTGGACCAATCATCCTCCCTGAGACCAGAAGTCAAGAACTACAGAAGGAAAGGCAGGCAAAAAAGGAGAATGAAGAAAAGCGGAGGATGAAGAGTGAAGAAAGAACAGCAGAAGACCAAGAGATGATGGAGAGATCTGTGCTTGAAGTAGAACAGGGAGATTTGGACGACATGGCGGAAGCTCCTGTTATTCTAGAGAAAGCTAGGAAGAGGCCAAAATATAATGAGGATATAACCAACATAGCCTTTGCCAATTTAAAACACCATACTGAACTGAGAGAGACAGCAGAGATTGCTACTGCTTCCTGAATTGATGCAGGACTCATAACACAGGTCTGCGACTAAAAAGCTGTTTGATTATTTTCATCTAATTTCCATGTATTTTGGTGTGCTGAAAATAAATAAAATATTGAAAAAACTCCTAGACGTCATGATTTGCCACAACATGCAAAATTGTCTTCAAATTTATCAAGTTTTTTCAAATTACTATTAATTAATTCAAATTACTATTAATTAATTCACATAAGTGCATTTAAGATATAAAATGCCAAAAAAACCTTAAAGGGGTTGTCCGAGTTATGTAAAAAAAAATATAGCACTGTAAATCTGATGGTCAGCAATATATACATAAGCTAAGCAAGTTTTAAGTCTGTGCTTCTAATGGTAGAAGGGGTTAATCTTTCCTGAAGAATCCAGTGGGAGGGAGACACAGGGCAGATAGCAGCAGCTCCGGTCAGTGCAGGGAGGTGTGGCCAGCACTGTGACATCTCATGTACAGACACAGAGCTTCTCTCTCCTGTATGCCATACTTGTGCACCGAATCATCATCAGGTTTTTGGTTATAGGCTGTTCACACTTTTTCATCGCAATTCGTGTTAGCTCATCATTTTTCAACCGTTATGTTATGGCTCTGCGAAAGTGTATTAATTCGCCAGACAGTTTCTGTTTCATCTGTGGTGAATATACAGTGTTGAAGCAACAGCAGAATATTACAGACTTTGTGAAAAAAGTATACTTTGCATACTTTGGACTAAAAATTGGAGATCAAGATAAAGTCTGGGCGCCTCATAAAGTGTGCAAACGGTGTATTGAGGACCTCCGAAACTGGTTCAAGGGTAAGAAAAAATCTTTCTGTTATGGGATTCCTATGGTATGGCGAGAGCAAAAGAACCATAGTGACGACTGTTACTTTTGTTCATGCGATGTGAAAAGGTTTAATTCCAAATGGAAGCATTCCATTTCATACCCCAATCTTCACACGGCAATTCGTCCGATCCCCCATGGCACAGATATACCAGTACCCAAGCCCCCTGCTACCTTGGAAGAGATACCTAGCTCCGATGAATGTGAAGTCATACCTGAATCAGATGACAAATCAAGTTCTGACTTTGAAGATGATACAAGACCAAAATTGTTTTCTCAGGAGGAGATGAATGATTTGGTAAGAGACTTGAATCTTCCCAAAGATGCTGCTGAGTTACTAGGATCAAGGCTGAAAAGCAGGAATTTATTGTTGCCAGGAGTGTCATCTTCATGGTTCAGACATCGTGAAAAGGAGTTTGTTTCTTACTTCGCCCAGGAAGACAAGTTGGTTTATTGCATCGATGTCGCAGGTCTGATGGGTCAATTTAAAATCCAATATGATTCAGAGCAATGGCTTCTTTTTATAGATTCTTCAAAAAGAAGTCTCAAAGCAGTTTTACTCCACAACGTTTTTTATGCTTCCATACCTGTAGGTCATTCCGTACACTTGAAGGAAACCTACAAAAACTTGGAATTGGTTCTTCGTAAACTTAAATATGAAGACCATGGTTGGCAAGTGTGTGGGGACTTGAAGGTCTTGTGCATGCTGCTCGGGCAACAAGCTGGGTATACCAAATATCCTTGTTTTCTGTGTCTATGGGACAGTCGAGACCGACAAAATTACTGGACCAAGAAGAGTTGGCAGCCGAGGGTGCTAACAGTCGGTGAAAAAAATGTCCTCCGAGAAACTTTGGTACCTTCCCATAAAGTTCTTCTACCACCTCTCCACATACAATTGGGATTGATGAAGCAATTCGTAAAATCACTTCCAAGAGATGAAGAATGCTTCAAATACTTGGTCACCAAGTTTCCAGGCCTGTCGGAGGCAAAATTGAAGGAAGGTGTGTTCGTCGGACCAGACATTAGAAGGCTTATAGTTGATCAAGAGTTTGTCAATACCATGACGGATCCTCAAAAAGAAGGGTGGATTGCATTTAAAGAAGTCGTACAGAAAGGTTTAGGCAATAACAAAGATCCTTACTACAAAAAGATCATCGGATGAATGCTGAAAGCATTTCAAGCTTTAGGTTGCCTGATGAGTTTGAAAGTGCATTTTCTCCAGTCGTACCTTGACTACTTTCCTGAAAATTTGGGAGCTGTGAGTGAGAAACAAGGTGAACGATTCCACAAAGACATTAAAGAGATGGAAAGGAGATACCTCGGAAAATGGAGCATTACAATGATGGCAGACTACTGTTGGATGCTTCAGAGAGACATTCCAGATGCTACTCACAAGCGTAAATGCACCAAGAGGAGCCTCACAAGGAAGAATAATCGAGTTTAGTGTGTATAGGTGAGCTCATTTCAGTTCAAAAAAGGATTTTCATGAAAATATTGTAATAAAACTTTAATTTTGTAAGTCTATTTCCATTTATTTTGAGGTATTGCCTTATTTAACATAGTTACCTAAATTGTCAGGAAACGTGATGTCCTATGACAAAATGGAGGTCATTTTCAGATTCAGCGCACCAAAAAACATAAAGATTACATGGAATAACCAAAACAGACCTGTGATTCACTTGGACAATACTTTGGTGAATATTATAACAAGGTGAAGAGTGCTCAGGCGATAACGACAAAATTGGAGGTACTGTTTGAGGAGGAACTTCAGCAGAATGGCACCAACTGAACAATGGCTAGGAAAAATTGTATCGCCAAAGCTGTTTTCCCCATTACAGCTTTTGCCTCTGTCCAGACAGAGATTCCAATGCCAGTTGAAGGACCGGTTCCATATGCAGGATGTCTGCATGCTGAAGCTCTCAGGAAACAAGTGGAGGAGCTCAGAGAAGAGGTGGCGAGGCTGAGGAGCATTCAAGACAGTGAAAAGTACATTGATGAGATGCTTCTTGAGACATCCATGCTCTCCAGCAGAGGAGAAGACGGGAGCCTACAGAATGACAAATGTTGGACATGAGTCACCAGGGCCTGCAGAAGCACCAATCCAACTCCTCCAGCCCTTGAACTGAAAATCCACTATGCAGTCCTGGAAGTGGAGGAGGTGAAAGCTTCCCTAGAAAGGGAAAAACCAGAGCTCGAGCACCCCAAAGTTGCAGAATCAGTGACCACAAGGAAGCGAAGGTAGTGGTGGTTGGTGACTCTCTTCTGAGGGGTACTGAGGTGTCCATCTGCTGACCAGACTGGATGTCCAGAGAGGTATGCTGTCTACCAGGTGTCAAAATCAGAGATGTTATGGAGAGTTTGCCAAGACTTATCAAGCCCACTGACTATTACCCAATGTTGCTCATCCATATCAGAACAAATGATACTGTCAGGTATCCCTCTGAGCATATCAAAAGTGACCTCATGGATCTGGGACAGAGGGTGAAGCAGATAGATGTGCAGGTGGTGTTCTCTTCAATCCACCCTGTTGAGGGTAAAGGCCAGGGTAGAGAAGCTCACATCCTGGAGATAAATGCATGACTGCGTAGATGGTGTCATCGAGAGCATTTTGGTTTCTTAGACAATGGAATGCTGTTTCAAGGGTTGCAGAGCAGAGATGGTGTCCATCTGTCCAAGAATGGTCGACATATCTTCAATAGCAGACTGGCTAACCTACTGAAGAGGGCTTTAAACTAGATTTGTTGGGGATGGGTGAAGAAAGCCCCAGATAAGTGAAACATAAAATAACTTTATGGAAATAGGTAAAAGGGGCAATATATGGAAAGCAGTGTGTATAAATGCCTGTAGCATGGGAAATAAGATCCCAGATGTTGAGGCTTTAATGGGAGATGCTGACTTGGATTTAGTACAGTAGCAGAAACATAGTTCACGGACAACCATGACTTGGGATGTAACTATACCAGGCTATACTTTATTCAGAAAGGACAGGGTAGGAAGAAGGGGAGGAGGAGTGGCACTATATGTAAAAAATAATATTAAAACTATGGAAATACAGGGCTTAAAATGGAGAGAGAAGGCACTGTGGGGTAAACTAAAAATAGGAAAAGAGAAATCTATTTGTATTGGCATGATATACAGATCTCCCTCACAGGGAGAAGAGGTGGGTGGAGAGTTAACTGAAGACATACACAGCATTGCCAGGAAAGTGGAAGTGCTATTAATAGGGGATTTCATTATGTCAGATGTTGATTGGCACATTCCTGCTGCAATATCATCTAGAAGTAAGGAGATCCTGGATTCTCTACAGGGAGAACTAGTCAGGCAACTGGTAACAGAACCCACACATGAAGGGGCCATACTTGACTTGGTGCTTACCAGTGGTAAAAGTGTTTCTGATGTTATAGTGAGAGATCATTTTGCATCCAGTGATCACCAGATGGTGTGGTTCAGTATTAGGACTAGGGCTGATAAAATCCATTCAAAAGCGAGGGTCTTAGACTTTTGGAAACCTAACTTTGCTAAGATGGGCTAATACCTCAAGGCGTCATTAGTAGAATGGGAACAGCTGGGGGATGTAGAAAAACAGTGGGAAAAACTGAAAGGGGATATCTTAAAAGTAACCAACCTTTTTGTTAAAATGGTAAATAAAGGAAAAGGAGACCGCTATGATTTTCGAAAGAAGTAGCTGAAAAGGTGAAGAAAAAGAGGGAGGCCTTCATGAAACACAAGAGATCACAGAGAGAGGAAGACAGGCATCTACATTTGGAAAAAATTAGATAAGCTAGCAAAGTGGTCAGGAAAGCAAAGATTCAAAAAGAGGTAATAACCAATGCAATAAATTAGGGGGATAAGACACTTTTCAGATATGTTAGTGAGAAGAGGAAGGGCAAAAGTGCTATTGTCAGATTTAAGGGTGAAGGGGAGGAATATGTAGAAGCTGCTGAAGATAAAGTGGAATTGCTTAACAAATATTTCTGTTCTGTGTTCACAGATGAAGAACCAGGAGCAGGACCTCAGAAAACACCCTCAAACAGGAACAGAAGCGAGGGGCATCTTGAACAATTTTCAGAAGACTGTGTTCATGAGGAACTAACTAAATTTAAAGACAAAGCGATGAGATTAGATGGGATACACCTGAGAATACTGAGGGAACTTGGGGATGTTCTAGCAGCTCCACTGACTGACCTTTTCAATGCCTCATTGGAGTCTGGTGCCAGAGGACTGGAGAGAGGCACACGTGGTCCCTTTATACAAAAGTGGAAGTAAGGATGTGTTTGAAAACTACAGGCCAGTTATTTTAACCTCAGTGGAGAGTAAATTATTGGAAGCGCTGCTGAATGAGAAAATGGTGAGGTTTCTGTAGTCCAACGGATTAACGGATCCGAGGCAGTAAGGATTCACCAGAGGCAGGTCTTCTCAAACAAATCTAATTGATTTCTTTGACTGGATGACCAGGAAGTTGGACCGAGGGAGAGCCCTAGATGTAGTGTATTTAGATTTCAGTAAAGTCTTTGACACCGTTCCTCACAGGCAACTTATAAACAAACTGAGTATCCTAGGGATGGACCCTAAAGTTACTGCTTCAGTTAAAAATTGGTTGAGTGGGAGGCGACAAAGGGTACAGGTAAATGGAGCTCACTCTGAGAAGAAGGAGTTTACCAGTGGGCTGCCCCAGGGATCTATCTTTGGTCTGATTCTTTTTAACATCTTTGTTAGTGATATTGCAGAAGGGCTGTCAGGTAAGGTTTGCAATAGAGTAGACACCCAGGAAGATGTAGATAACATGAGGAGGGATCTAGCTAAGCTTGAAGAATGGTCTAGAATTTGGCAGCTAAGATTTAATGTTAAAAAATGAAAGGTCATGTATTTGGGCTGCAGCAGTCCAAGAGAGCGATATAGTATAGGGGGTGAAGTACTTCTGTCCACAAGAGAAGAGCAGGACCTAGGCATGATTGTGTCTGTTGATCTTAAAGTAGCTAAACAGATGGATAGAAAAGGCAACAGCAAAAGCTAGCAGGATATTGGGGTGCATAAGGAGAGGAATGGCCAGCAGACGCAAAGAGGTGATAGTGCCTCTGTATAAGTCTTTGGTGCAACCTCATTTGGAGTATTGTGTGCAATTCTGGAGGCTTCACCTTCAAAAAGATATAAACAGGTTGTAGTCGGTACAGAGGTTGGCTACTAAAATGGTTAGTGGTCTTCGTTATAAAGCATATGAGGGCAGGCTTAAGGATCTTAATATGTATACTTTAGAGGAAAGGTGGGATAGAGGTGATATGATTGAGACGTTTAAATACCTCTGGCATAAATGCACAAGAGGAGAGTCTCTTTCGATTGAAAGCAAGCTTTTCTAGAAGGTGACATAGGATGAGGGTGAAAGGGGAGAGACTCGGATGTAATATGCGGAAATATTTCTTTATGGATAGAGTGGTAGATGCATGGAATAATATCCCAGTGGAGGTGGTAGAGATGAGGACAGTATCTGAATTTAAAAAAGCATGGGACAAACACAAAGGATTTCTAAAGGCAAAAATGGGACTGTTGTAATGGTTGATATGGAAGGGCTGACTAGATAGGCCATGTGGTCTTTTTCTGCCATCATGTTTCTATGTATCTAATTGGAAATAAATCCTGATTTTTACTAAGATCTCTGTAGGCTTTGATCTTCCTCAGCTCAGCGATGACGTGATCAAAGACTTAAGCACAGATCAAAGCTATTTCTATAGAATTGTAACTGCCATTAGAACAGGTGTCTTGACAAATGATCTGGCTCTGTTAGAAATAGAACCTGTGTCACATAGCAGATGGCTTACAACACCTCTAAGGTTCATGAGAATATGGATTTCCAAGCATAATCTGAAAGAAAATCTGAAAAACTTGAGAATGATTGTAGAGTTCTGTGTTGGGGTTTACATGATGAATTGGTTCAATATAAAAATAAATAGCATTTGGGCACAAGGTCCCAGGCACCTCTTTTTCCAGCTGCAACTGTTGAAATAACAAAATGAAGAAATAAGGAAGATAGTCATGCCTACAGTGAGGTCAGCTTGGTATGGTTACAGCGAGTCTGTTCTGCAAGCTATGTTATGCAGTGAAGAGGAACAGGAGAGAGGAGATGCAGTGGAGAAGATATTGAAGATCAGAGGGGAAAGAGATGAGAAGGCTCAGCTTGGAGACAGCAGTGTGAGACCCAGGAAAACGTCATCCATCAACACTGAGGCTACTGCGCTCACCCAATTACATGACTGGAGTCTCTGAGCCTCCTCTTACCTGTACCATGCATTTCTGAGCAAGGCCATGATGGTTCCAGACTGGCTAACACATCCAGTCCATAGAAAGGTATGTTAAAATGACAACTGAGGCTGCTGGTCATGTGTACAATCAGGTGAGGAGGGAACATTATAGAAGGGGTCAGATGGTCAGCAGGGAGCTCATGAGCCAAACAGAAGCAAACAAGATATGGCTTCTTTACTGGATTTTGTTAAATAACATTAACTACATAAATGAAATTTTAAAGACAATTATGTGGCTACAGGTGGTGTTCAGACTATTTGTACGTTCAAATAAATATTACTTAATTTCCACATATTTCAACTGTGATTTGATGTAGGTAAGGCTCACTTAAAGCAGTTTCTGAAGATAACTTTAGATTCAGCATGCAAAATGGCATAATTTGGTCACTAGTAGTTTTTGTAAAGTTTGGAAAAATAAACATCTACGCCTAAAATTGACACACCCTAGTATACTATACGTCATTGTGGATACCATGTTAAAACCCTCGGCTCAGTGTGCAGCGGCGGCCAAGAGAGCAAATAGAATGCTAAGTATGATAAAGAAAGGAATGGAAAATAAAACAAAAGATATTATAATGCCTCTATATCGTTCCATGGTGAGACCGCACCTTGAATATTGTGTGCAATTCTGGTCGCCGTATCTTAAAAAGGATATAGCGATTTTAGAAAAGGTTCAGAGAAGAGCCACCAAAATGGTAAAGGGGCTGGAAGGATACTCCTATGAAGAAAGGCTAAAAAGATTAGGGCCCTTTAACCTGGAAAAGAGACGGCTGAGGGGAGATATGATAGAAGTCTATAAATTAATGAACGGAGTGGAACGGGTAAACGTAGATCGATTGTTTACCTTATCAGAATATAGAAAGACTAGGGGACATGCAATGAAGCTACAGGGTAAACTATTTAAGACTAATAAAAGAAAATATTTTTTCACTCAACGTGTAATCAAACTCTGGAATTTGTTACCAGAGGATGTAGTAAAGGCTGTTAGTGTAGCTGGGTTTAAAAAAGGTTTGGACAAGTTCCTGGAGGAAAGGTCCATAAACCATTATTAAGAAGGGACCCAGGATATCAATGCTTGACCCAGTACAAGCATTGTGGAACCTGTGTCTTTTGGGGAAACTGCTAGGTACTTGTGACCTAGATTGGCCACTGTTGGAAACAGGATACTGGGCTTGGTCTGACCCAGTATGGCATATCTTATGTTCTTATGTGTAAAGTGGTAAAAGCATATTTGGAATCTGTGTACACATTTAAGCGGAGTTCTCCTAATGTCAAGGCTCTGGTGAGGGCTATCAATTCAGCTTTTTGTGCAGAAGTTCCTGGGGTCAGGGCTGAGGACTCAACTACCAGATCAAGGGTCACCACTGCATATCCAGCACAACGATGTCCATTGATGACCAAACTGCTTCCATCCACAAAGAAAGTCCGTTCAGGGTCCTCTAGAGGGACATCGGTCAAATCAGGGCGACTTGAAAATACAGTGTCCATGGTTTCTAAACAGTTATGATCAGGGGGCCCAGGACCAATTGGGAGCAACGTAGCAGGGTTCAAAGCTTGACTGACTTTTAACTGTATCTGGGGGTTTTCGCACAGCATGCTCTGATATTTCAACATTCGTGCATTGGTTAACCAGAAGTTTCCTTTATGTTCCATGAGAGTCAGAACAGAGTGTGGTACGGTGACTTGGAGAGTTTGCTCCAGTATGAGCTTATCTGCTTCGCCCACTAGGAGGGCTGTCGCTGCAACAGCTCTCAAACAAGGGGGCCATCCTTTTGCAACTACATCCAATTGTTTTGACAGATAGGCTACTGGTCGTTGCCAAGATCCAAGAGATTGAGTCAATACTCCCAACGCATTTCCTTGTGACTCATGGACAAAAAGATGGAAAGGCTTCTGAACATCTGGAAGACCTAAAGCTGGAGATGACATCAGAGCACTTTTCAGAGACTGGAATGCTGCATCTTGTTCGGGTCCCCATTCTAGTGGAGACTTTTCCATTCCCTTGGTGACTTGGTACAATGGTTTTGCTATCAGCGCAAAATTGGGGATCCATATGCGACAGTACCCCGCGGCCCCCAGGAAGGCTTGTACTTGCCTCCTAGTGGTTGGAGTAGGGATACTACATACAGCTTCTTTGCGTTCTGGTCCCAGACGTCGGATCCCACTGGACAACTGGAATCCTAGATGCTTTACTTCAGTTCGGCATAGTTGTGCTTTGGCTCTTGAGACTTTGTATCCAGCCTCTTTGAGAAGGTACAAGAGTTCACTAGTAGCTTGTAGACATTCACTTTCTGAGTTGGTGGCTATGAGCAAATCATCTACATACTGAAGAAGAACCCTCTTTCCTGGGTCCACTGGCTAACTTGAGAGATCTTGATTCAGGGCAGCACTGAAGAGAGTAGGTGAATTCTTGAATCCTTGGGGTAATCTGGTCCAGGTGAGCTGGCCCCGCCTTCCTTTTGTGGGGTCTTGCCATTCAAAAGCGAATAAAAGTTGACTAGTGGGGGCTAGGCGTACACAGAAAAAGGCATCTTTCAGGTCCAGGACGGTGAAGTGAGTAGCCTCAGCGGGGATCAGTCCCAAGAGAGTATAAGGATTTGGTACTACAGGGTGTATAGTTTCAACTGCATCATTCACTCGCCTTAGGTCTTGTACTGGGCGGTAGTCCCCTGTCCCAGGTTTCTTAACTGGGAGAAGGGGAGTGTTCCAAGGTGACTGGCATTCCTTGAGAAGTCCATAAACAGCAGTTTCATCAAATGGCTGTGGATTCCTTCGATGGCTGGTTGAGGGAGAGGATACTGCTTCACATGCACTGGTTCCACTCCTGGCTTGAAGGTGACAATGACAGGGGCTATGTTCTTCGCTAGGCCAGGTGGATTATCTTCTGCCCATACTTCAGGTGGGGCTATGAGGTTGGTAGGTATACAGGGACTAGTTGACTTTATTGGAGGTGCACTATAGAACCGCCACTCTTCTTCTCGGGGAACAGTGAGCACCATCAATCCAGCAGACTTTGGGTTCACAGTCATTTTCATTTCTCCCCCTTCAGCAAAAGATATCTGTGCCGGGAGCTTAGCAAGCATGTCTCGGCCCAGTAGTGGAATAGGGCACTCAGGCATATACAAGAACTGGTGCGTTATTTTCTATCCCCCTAGTTCACACATGCGGTTCTGTAAGAATGACTTTGTGGCTTTATTTCCAGTGGCTCCAACAATGGTAACAGATCGAGAGGAAAGAGGAGCTACTGGCTTGGCTACTACTGAATGTTCTGCTCCTGTATCTACCATAAACTCCATGTATTGGTCCCCTATCTTTAAACTGACCATGGGCTCCTGGGGACCCAGGGTGAACTTGGAGCCCGGTCTGGCCTAGTCTTCATCCACGTCATCCAGGTCATAGCCCGTTGCTACTGCCACTCCCTCAATGGCTTCCTCCCTTTCTAGCTGGAACTGTGCTCGGTTCATTCCTCCCCTCCTTCAAAATCGTCCTCCTGGCCTCCAGGGACTCCCTCCTCTCCTCACGGGGGCGGAGTCCAGATGCAGGCATTCACTTCTCCAATGTCCTTCTTCCTTGCAGTAGGCGCACTGATTCGCACCCAATTGAGGCCTTTCGCTTCCGCGGCCTCTTCCACGTCCTCTGGTCCTTTGATTAGGAACACCTCCTCCACATCGTTCGGTTATAGCAGTAGCAAGAAGATCTGCCTTCTTCTTCATCTTCCGTTCACTTTCTCTGTCTCGTTCATTTTCACGATTCACAAACACTTTCTGAGCGACTTCCATTAACTGTGCTGTATTCATGCCCGCAAATCCGTCCAATTTCTGCAATTTTCGTTTTATGTCTCTCTGGGACTGACTAAAAAAGGCCGCATTTACCATGCGTAAATTCTCCTGAGCGGCGGGATTATATGGGGTATATAATCTATAAGCTTCAGACAACCGCTCATAAAAGGCCGCTGGGCTCTCATCTGGACCCTGGAGAACTTCCGATACCTTCCCGATATTCATGGCCCTCTGGATTCCCTTTCTCAGGCCCTGCAATAAGGCCTGGCGAAATCTGGTTAGGGCCGCCGCCCCCCTTTATCATTCAGGTCCCACCCGGGATCTTCATTTGGATATTCTGCAGCAGCTGCTTGTCGGGGGTTTATTCCTCCCCCTTCTACAGGGTTCTCTTCTAACCAACGGAGGGCTGCTTGCTCGATTCGTCCTCGCTCCTCAGTAGTAAAGAGGGTGGACAGGAGCTGGTGACAATCGGCCCAAGTAGGCTGATGGGTTTGCATAATGCTAGACATTAATTCTGTTAATTCCTGAGGCTTGGCTGTATAGGATGCATAATGCGTTTTCCAGTTTAATAAATCAGTGGTGGAAAAGGGCACGTAAACTAGGCTGGTTGGTCCTGGCGCCATCTGGCCCTGATCATTTAAAACTGGTATTCCAGGCACTTGGCGTAATGACATTAGGTGCCCTGCTTTCTCCTTCTTCTTCTTGGGAGTTATGCTTCTTAAATCATAAGGCTCCCGGGCACAAGTCTCCTAGGTGGGTGACCCTGAACTGGCAGGAGAGCCTCCGCTTTCTACCTCGTCAGAGGACTCGGGTCACCCCGACATGCTTGGGCCTGACTCGGGACTATCACTCGGGGTAGGGAGCTTCTTGGGCCGCTGCAGTGGCGTTTTCTGGGGCTCCTCATCTGGCTCCACTTCAGGCCGTGGTGCTGGGGGGACTAACTTCTGTGGGTACTGGGGTAACCTAGCCAGGATATCTGGGGACTCTGGGGCCGAATACACAGGCGGCTTCTCCTCCTTAACTCTCCTGGTTCCCCTAGTGGTAGCTACAAATATTCTACAGCATTCCTCATAGCAGCGCTTCATCCATGAGGGCTGCTGTTCGCAAGCGCTTAACCAGGAATCTATATAGGGGAACTGGTCAGGGTACACTTTTTGTACAAGCTGATGAACTCGAAAAACTGTTTCTAAATCAAAGGTGCCCTCACGGGGCCATGAAGCAGCTAACGCGGGTCACTCCCTTTCACATAACATTTTTAGTCTAGACGGAGTCATTTTCATACCATAATCACCCGAAAATCCTTTACGGAAATTCTTGATCATGCATTCCAACGGAGTTTGCGTGGACTCCGCCCTTCCCATAATCTAAACGTAACTACGTACACGTAATGACGTACAAGACAATGAACAATAAGGATAGGTAATATGGCTGTAGGTAAGGGGTCCGTACAGCCCACAGAACACTGGGGGGGACAAACACCACTCGCTTCCTCCTTTTCGCGACCTGGGCGCGGTCGCCCGGCCTGGAACAGCGCTACTCAGGAGTCCGCTCTTGCTCGGTCTGTATTTCAAGACCTCTCAATCACGCAAGCAATCATATTTCAACAAGAAATCATTTTTCAAGTGCCCAGGTTTTCTGACTAACTGACTATTTCAAACAAGAAGGGTCAATGGCTTCGGCTTCCGCTTTCCCTTACACGGAGCTTACTAGGACCGCCCTTATGGGAGGTGATCAGGCTCCCTTGTCTCACACACACTCATGCGAGATTTTCCCAGTTAGTCTATACCAAATATACCAAATCAGCCCTGTGCATGCAAGACGTTGTCCCAGGCTGTACTCTCTGACTATCGAATCACAGAAATGTCTACTCACCGGATCCGGTTCCCGATACCACACCAGCTCCTGGGTTGGATCCTGGACTCCCCCCGGGTCGGAGGTGTTGGCCAGCTGGACCCGATGGCCCGCCGAGGCAGGCGGAACCATCTCTGGCACAAAGGGGCCGGCGGTGCCTGAGGTCTCCCCCGCGGTCGGACAGACACGGTTCCAACCGGGCCAAACCTCGAGGCGAATTTCGTAGATTATTCACTTGCATACCATTTACTACTTGCACTTCCCGGCCAATGCACCAAGAATATGCTGCAGCAAAGTGCAATCAATGAATAAATCCAGGAGTCAATTGACAGGGTCCAAGCCAGTTTATTGTGCACAGGCCCAGCCAGTCAAAGCTTCAAAAGGAACTGAGCAAAGTTTGTACAGAGACATAACCATTTATACCTCTTTTTCAGTTTGATACATGAGAACTTTCTATTGGTTCTAGCTCGATACATGCAAACCTTCCATTGGTTCCAACGCTCCCTGCACCTGTCCAATCAGAAATCCCTCCGGGGCCTAGCAACCAGCCCCCTCCCTTAGGATTGTTCTAACAATGGTGCAGTTCTTGATTTTGATACTTCTCTACTGCAAGGTTATCCCTAGCTTCAGGAATGCATGTATTGAAACATTTCTTTCTTTTGCACACAAGAGAATAATGAAAGACTTATGAATTCATCTAAAACTTCTTATTAAGCAGTTTAAAACAGTTTTCTCATTTCTCACAGATTTTTGGTTCTTTTCTAGCTATAATGGGAGTTAGGATCCAGGCCTAACTTACAGGCCTTTCATAGGAGCAGGCTATGCTAGGCCATAGCCTGCCACAATCTGACCTGCCTCTCTGGCTCTCAGGCTACCAGTGCTAGTTCCCAGTCAGAGCTCTAGACCTATCCTCCAAGTACGTTCTTCATTTGATCCACAGTTGGCCGCAGCCCAGCATGCTTAGCAGAACAGGTTTTCAAACTGTCTGTGTGCTGTGCAGTGTAATTATCTATAAGCTTCAGCATCTCTTCTGAGATATGCAGATTTATCTTTGTGACATCAGCAAATTCGGAATCAAGTGGCAGAAGTGCACTGAGCATATTCAGACTCTAAATGCCAGCTTGAAATAAAAGCATGAAGCCAAATATGCGTACCCACACTTCTATCACCAAAGATCATCATCATCCCCAGATCTCAGCACAATGTCAATGATAGCAGCAGTGGGATTTGAACCCTGGCTTCCCATTCCTAGCCCACCACTCTAACCATCAGGCTATCCTAGATATGGAGGTTCTGAAATACGATTCTGGGGATGTCTATGTAGACTCGGCCACAGACATCCATGTCAGGCATATCCATATTTGTGAAATCATGTCTGCACCTGGACATGCCTGCATTTCTTTCAGACGTTCTGGCTTAGATGTCCCAGATTGTACTTGGATGTCCCTTCTAAAATCCCCCTCCATGTCTTTCTAGTTAAATGATTTCGTTCTGTTTCATCACTTAATGCTTATGTGCCTTCAAGTACTAGTCTGTAATCTATTAATTGTTTGTTTACAATCTGTCAGCCGCTATTACAAGACTTATTTTTGTAAACTGCCCAGATGTTAGTCATATTGTGTCAATGGCGGTATAACAAATGTTGAGTGAATAAATATACAGTACAAATGTTACACCTAACTTCAAGGATTCTGCTAAGCAGTGACTGTTTGAGGTGCACCTGCACTTCCTAAAGACTTTACTTTCCCCTTCTGCCTTAAGTAGATCCTTTATCTCAGCCAGCACTGCTTTTTTCTCCTTTCAAGGCAAATTATTTATATAGTCACCTTATATATTGCCTCCCTGAATCTGTGCATTTTAAGATGGTTTATGATAAAATTAAAATTAGAGTAAAATCCGATCCAACCAAACAATATAAAATATGCCAAACTTGTTATGGAACAAACTACTTGTTTAAACAAGGGAGAAAGAGGAGCCTAAGAACCAAGGGATCATGGCTGGAAAGATCAGCCTGTAGAGTCTAGAACCGGAGGAACCCAAGACATCATAAGAATTTCCATGCTGGCTCAGACCAAAAGTTGATCAAGCCCATTATGCTGTTTCCAACAATGGCCAGTCTAGATCGCAAGTATCTGGCATGTTCTAAAGGTACACACCAATCACTGTATAAGAGCTTATATCAACCAAAACAATGCAACAGCTCTTAAACCAAACCTAATATACCACACCTACTACTCTTCAAATTTATTAAACACCTCCTTATCTTTTAGGCAAAAATGACCTCAGGGTGGCTTATACCCTACATGTAGTGAAGGACTAGAACAGGGGACTGTTACTTCTGGAGAGAGATCTGCAATTGTGAGTATATACTTCTGCGAATTTTCTGAAGGGAATTCTTTCTATTAAAGCTATTTAATCTGTGAACCCACTATTTTTTGTTCAATCAGTCAGGGCCTAGTAGCAGCAGTTTAAGTTTAAATTTAAAACACAGAAGAGAACTTTCTGGTTACATTTCATACCCAGCAGAGAGCTTGTAGTTTTAATTTAATAGTCACTCAGGGCCTAGTATCAGCAAAGTACTTTTAGTTTAAATTTAAAACACAGAAGAGAGCTTTCTGGTTAACTTTAGAACCCAGCAGAGAGCTTGTAGTTTAAATTTCATAATAAGTTAGAGCCTAGCAGCAGCAAAGAACTATAATTTAAATCAAATAAGAATATAGCTTATCTCAGCAGCACAGGACAGGGTACTGTGTAGCAGCCCACTTTTAATAAGTGTTATTTCCCTCCCTCCCTTAAGATCTAAACACAAAATTAAAACTAAGATGCAGACAGCAGTCCAGCAGCGAGATGGGGGCTTTCCAGTCTTTTGCATTGAGTGTCACATGTATGATTTTCTCCCAGTTGGTGAGAAGTCTTACGTGTGCACTAGGTGCAAGGAGCTCTTTGCTCTCAGGAAACGCTAGAGGCTAGAGTAGCAGACTTCGAAAACATAAGAAAGACAGAGAGGTACATAGACGAGACCTACAGGGATATAGTCCTGAAGTCCCACCTCCAGTCTGGCAGCATCCCTGTTGCCATGGAGGAGAGAGGTCACGTGACAGGAGAGCATCACCCTGGTGTGGCAGGAAGTGATCCTGTAACTAGGACCTGTCCTCCAGGTGATGTAAAACCCTCTCACACTGAGGAAGTTTCTCCAGGGCCATGTGCCCATGAGGGAAGGGTTAAGACAGCCGTTATAATTGGTGATTCGATCATTAGGCATGTAGATAGCTGGGTGGCTGGTGGACGTGAGGATCGCCTGGTAACATGCCTGCCTGGTGCGAAGGTAGCGGACCTCACGCGCCACCTAGATAAGGTCTTAGATAGTGCTGGGGAGGAGTCTGCTGTCTTGGTACATGTCGGTACCAATGACATAGGAAAATGTGGTAGGGAGGTTCTGGAAGCTAAATTTAGGTTTTTAGGTAGGAAGTTGAAATCCAGAACTTCCAGGGTAGCGTTCTCCGAAATGCTTCCCGTTCCACGTGCAGGACCCAAAAGGCAGGCAGAGCTCCGGAATCTCAATGTGTGGATGAGACAATGATGCAGAGATGAGAGGTTTGGATTTGTTAGGAACTGGGGTACATTCTTTGGAAAGGAGGGGCTCTTCCGAAGGGATGGGCTTCAGCTTAACCGGGATGGAATCAGGCTGCTGGCATTAACCTTTAAAAAGGAGATAGAGCAGCTTTTAAACTAGATAATAGGGGAAAGCCGACAGTCACCCAAGAGCGGATGGTCCGGAAGAATGTATCCTTGAAGGATACTACCAAAAGCAGAGAGGTTCCAAAAAAGAGTAAAGTAGCCCAAATGCCCTCGAGTATGGAGCAGACAGAGCTTAAAGATCCCAAATTACCCGTGTCTACCATTAGCCAAATTAATATGAATAAAAAACAGTCTCTAAAATGCTTGTATGCAAATGCTAGAAGTCTAAAAAATAAGATGGGAGAATTAGAATATATAGCACTAAATGAGAGGTTAGATATGATTGGAATATCAGAGACATGGTGGAAGGAGGACAACCAGTGGGACACTGTGATACCTGGGTACAAACTATATCGTAATGATAGAGCTGATCAAATTGGTGGAGGGGTTGCGCTCTATGTTAGAGAGGGCATTGAGTCAGAAAGGATTAAAGTTTTGCAGGAAACAAAATTTGATGTAGAATCTCTATGGATTGAAATTCCATGTAAAAAGGGGAAGGCGATGGCAGTGGGGGTGTACTATCAACCACCTGGCCAGAATGAACAAATGGATGATGAAATGCTCAAAGAAATCAAGGAAGCCAACAAAAGTTACAGCTCGGTGATAATAATGGGTGATTTCAATTACCCCATTATCGACTGGGTCAGTGTCACGGCAGGACATGCTAGAGAGATAAAGTTCCTAGATGACATAAATGACTGTTTCTTGGAGCAGCTGGTTCATGAACCGACCAGAGGGGAAGCCATATTAGACCTAGTCCTTAGTGGAACACCAGATCTAGTGCAAGAGATAAGGGTGTTGGGGCCACTTGGCAATAGTGATCATAGCATGATCGCCTTTGATTTAATTAGTGGAGGAGGGACAGTAAGTAAATCCACAGTACTACCGTTTAACTTTCGAAAGGGAGACTATGATAAAATGAGGAAAATAGTTAAGAAAAAACTAAAAGGAGCAGTTGCAAAGGTTAAAGACTTACATCAAGCTTGGGTGTTGTTGAAAAATACTATTTTGGAAGCCCAGACCAGCTGTATTCCACGCTTTAAGAAAAGTGGAAGGAAGTCCAAAAAACTGCCAGCATGGTTTAAAGGTGAGGTCAGAGAGGCTGTTGTTGCCAAAAAAGCATCTTTCAGGAAATGGAAAAAAGAGCCAAATGACGAAACCTGGAAACAGCACAAGCACTGGCAGCTCAAATGCAAGGCATTGATAAAGAAGGCAAAGGGAGAATTTGAGAAGAAGCTTGCTGCGGAAGCAAAAATGCGAAATAAAGATTTTTTCAAGTACATTCGTAGCAAAAAACCTGTGAGAGAGTCGGTTGGACCATTAGATGATAGAGGAGTTAAAGGGGCACTAAGAGGCGACAAGGAGATAGCGGAGAGACTGAATGAATTCTTTGCTTCGGTCTTTACTGAGGAAGATGTAGGGATGTTACCCATGACTGAAGTGGTATTTAAAGGTGCGGAAGAATTGAAGGAAATATCGATACATCGGGAAGATGTATTACAACTATTAGATAAACTGAAGAGTAGCAAATCACCTGGGACGGATGGTATACATACAAGGGTGTTGAAAGAACTGAAATATGAGATTGCAGACCTGCAATTAGTAATCTGTGAACTATCATTAAAATCATCTCTAATACCTGAAGATTGGAGGATCGCCAATGTAACACCAATTTTTAAAAAGGGTTCCAGGGGTGATCCGGGAAACTACAGACCGGTGAGCCTCACGTCAGTACCCGGAAAAATGGTAGAAACCATCATAAAGAATAAAATTACTCAGCATGTAGATAGTCATGGCCTAATGGGAGACAACCAACATGGCTTTAGACAAGGAAGGTCTTGTCTTACTAATCTGTTATGTTTTTTTGAAAGTGTGAATAAACAGGTGGACAAAGGTGAGTTGGTTGATATAGTGTATCTGGACTTTCAGAAAGCCTTTGACAAGGTCCCTTATCAGAGACTTTTGGCAAAACTAAAGAGTCATGGGATAGGAGGCAGTGTACTACTGTGGATCAAGAACTGGTTAAAAGATAGAAAGCAGAGGGTTGGGCTAAATGGCCAATTTTCCCAATGGAGAAAGGTGAATAGTGGTGTACCCCAGGGATCTGTGCTGGGTCCGCTGCTTTTTGACATATTCATAAATGACCTGGAAAGTGGAATAACGAGTGAGGTTATCAAATTTGCAGATGACACAAAACTATTTAAAGTTGTTAAAACCCAAGAGGATTGTGGAAACTTGCAAGAGGATCTTGATAAATTGGAAGACTGGGCATCAAAATGGCAGATGAAATTTAATGTGGACAAGTGCAAAGTTATGCACCTAGGGAAGAACAACCCAAACTATGGTTACACGATGCAAGGTTCCACATTTGGAACCACCACCCAGGAAAAAGATTTAGGCGTCATTGTGGATAACATGTTAAAACCCTCGGCCCAGTGTGCAGCGGCAGCCAAGAGAGCAAATAGAATGCTAGGTATCATAAGGAAAGGAATGGAAAATAAAACAAAAGATATTATAATGCCTCTATACCGTTCCATGGTGAGACCGCACCTTGAATATTGTGTGCAATTCTGGTTGCCTTATCTTAAAAAGGATATAGCGTTATTAGAAAAGGTTCAGAAAAGAGCCACCAAAATGGTAAAGGGGCTGGAAGGATACTCCTATGAAGAAAGGCTAAAAAGGTTAGGGCTCTTTAACCTGGAAAAAAGACGGCGGAGGGGAGATATGATAGAAGTCTATAAATTAATGAACGGAGTGGAACTGGTAAACGTAGATCGATTGTTTACGTTATCAGAATATAGAAAGACTAGGGGGCATGCAATGAAGCTACAGGGTAAACTATTTAAGACTAATAAAAGAAAATATTTTTTCACTCAATGTGTAATCAAACTCTGGAATTTGTTACCGGAGGATGTAGTAAAGGCTGTTAGTGTAGCTGGGTTTAAAAAAGGTTTGGACAAGTTCCTGGAGGAAAAGTCCATAAACCATTATTAAGAAGGGACCCAGGATATCAATGCTTGACCCAGTACAAGCATTGCGGAAACTGTGTCTTTTGGGGAAACTGCTAGGTACATATGACCTAGATTGGCCACTGTTGGAAACAGGATACAGGGCTTGATGGACCTTGGTCTGACCCAGTATGGCATATCTTATGTTCTTATGTTCTAACAGCTGATGCTCACATCACTGGTCAAAAAGCCTTCTAAATACTATCAATATATTTTATTAACAATTTATAACATTTGAACTCCGCATGAGTACTCCTGGGGATTCAAAGTTTAGTCATAATTTAACCAAAACAATACACAAAACCCGTTGAATGAGAATTTATAACGGACTGAATCTGAACAGTTATGGCATCCTTGATGGATTTGAATCGAGTAGCCATGGGCTTTATATGTTGAACTCTAAAGATAAGTATTCAGGATCTATTTGACGTGGTTATTGGTGTTGAGATTTATTACAACTGTTCTTCTGTTATCTTACAGGGGAGGAAATCGAGTCTAAGGGCGCTTTGTGGAATTTGGTTAACATGACGCTATGTGTATTGTTTTGTGTAGTGGTGTGGTTAAATTATGAGTAACTTTGAATCCCCAGGAGTACTCATGTGGAGTTCAGTGTTATAAATTCTTAATAAAATATATTGATAGTATTTAGAAGGCTTTTTGACCGGTGATGTGAGCGTCAGCTGTTCCCTATAGTGAACTTGTTCACTACATGTAGGGTATAAGCCATCCTGAGGTCATTTTTGCCTAAAAGATAAGGAGGTGTTTAATAAATTTGAAGAGTAGTAGGTGTGGTATATTCTAAAGGTAGCCAGATTCCCTGCTATTCATCCTCAAGGATAAGCAGTGGTTTCCCCGTGTCTATCTTAATAAGGGTTTATGGACTTTTCCTCCAGGAATTTGTCCAAACCTTTTTTAAACCCAGCTACTCTATCTCCTTTTACCATATCCTCCAGCAATGAGTTTCAAAGCTTAACTATGAATTGAGAGAACATATTTTCTCTTACTTGTTTTAAATGTACTACTTTGTAACTTCATAGGGTATCCCCTAGCCTTTGTACTTTTTGAAAGATTAAACAGTTGATTGGTGTTTACCTGTTCCACTCCACTCAGGCTATTATAAACCTCTATCATATCAGCTGTTTCTTTTCCAAGCCTAAGGGGCTTGTTTACAAAGCTGCGGTAGCGGTTCGCGATCGTTATCGGAGCCGCGGCCCCATTGATTTCAATGGGGCTGTGGCTCTAACGATCGCGAATCGCTACCATGGCTTTGTAAACAAGCCTCTGAGTCCTAACCTCTTTAGCCTTTTCTCTTAAGAGAACTGTTCTATCCCCTTTATCATTTTGGTTGCCATTCTTTGTACTTTTTCTAATTCTGTCTTTGGGCAGAACCGGCACTACCATTCGATAGACTAGACGATCGCTCTGAGCACCAAAAGTTTGAGGGAAGCTCATTGCCGCTCCTCTCCGGGACCGGCAGCATCAGCAGTGACATTAAAACAGCAACACAGTGCTTACCCAAAGTCTCCTTCGCCGCATGCTGTTGGTTCTTCTGCCCTCATGCAAACAGGAAGTCTGCATCGGAGGTGGCGGAAGCACCAACAGCACACAGCTTTGGAGACTTTGAGTAAGCACTGTGTTGCTGTTTTAATGTCACTGCTGATGCTGCCGGTCCTGGAGAGGAGCGGCAATGAGCCTCCCTCGAACCTTTGGTGCTCAGAGCGATTGTCTAGTCCATCGAATGGTAGTGCCGGCTCTGCCCAAAGACAGAAACGTCCAGAAGGATAAGTCTTTAACAGTCAATTATGAATATACACACAAGGGCTGGAGTCTTTATTTTTTAGTGATGCCCTCAGATACAGTAAGAAGCATTAATTTTGGTAAGAATGTTTTAACAATCTTTGATGGTATCACAACCTATGTTCCTGTGAAGCTGCATGAGAGTCCTTTGTCCTGTGCTGGTGAAGGGGGGGTGTTGCTGCAATATTTGACTTTTAGTCGCCTGCTCCTTGTGACTAAAACTGTAATATCTCTGCACCTCCCCCACTGGTAGTAGCAGCACACGTGGAAAATTCCTGCGCAGCTTTGCGGAAACATTGATCACAACATGTTCTAACTCTACTGAAGACTCCAATGAATCAGTTGAACATGAAGTAGAAAGAAATGTCAGTAAACTTTTTAAAAAGCAAAGCTGTTAGCTTGCAGGACATTTAGAACATCATCGAAGAATTCTGAGGCATTCAGTAGCTGAAGTGGGAAAATAGTGGAGCGTATTCTCCTCATCCTCCTGGCTTCTACATTCTCAGAAGAGCTTCCTTTCATTTTCTGCCCATCAGTCTCTCAGTCTTTCTGCACTCCTTCCGCCTGTATTTCCCTTTTTCTATCTCTTCCCCTTTCTTTTTTCAATTTAGCTTGTCTCTCCCCTTTCTTCCTCTTTCTCCCCCACCTCCTTCCTTCTGTCTCCGTGGCCTGTCTTTCTGTCACCCTTCCCACTCTTTCATACAGTTCTGTTTACTACAGTTGAAATATTCAGTACCATATCATTGCGTTTTCTTCTCACACTATTTCCTGGAAGTCAACCAGCATTATAATAACTGCATGTGTGCTGCTGATGTTATACCATTCAGACTCCCACAGCTAAAATTAGTGCCGTGGAGAGTTTTTCTTCTGGTGTTGGATGAATATTATTCCTGGGCCTGAAATTCAGAGTTGCCAAGATAACCAGTTCCAAGAGGGAGAAGTTTTTCTCAGTCCAGGTTTTGGACTTCTTTCCCAAAGCAGTTTGGAATATGTAATCTGGTTCTCCCCATTGAAATCAGCTCTGCAGGTGCCATAATGCGTCATGATGGGGATGTTGGGAATCCAGGACTTGGCGAAAGTCTCCCTCTTGGATATGGGTAACTAGATAGTTCTGAAAAATGACAACAGTAGGAAGTATTGATAGGGAGAATACTGCCAAATGTTGCCCTTTGAATGCAATTACCAAGCGCTAAAAGCATTTTATTTTAGATCTAGTACCACATAGTACGCCAAGGGCATAAGCTAGCATCCTTTAATGAACACCTTGTTGTATCTTATTATATATCAGGGGTTCTCAACCCAGTCCTCAGGAGGCACCTAGCTAGCCAGGGTTTCAGGGTTACCACAATGAATGTGTATCAGATAGATTTGCATGTGCTGCCTCCATTGTATCCAAATCTCTCTCATAGGTATTCATTGTGGTTATCCTGAAAACCTGACTGGCTAGGTGTGTTCCATGGACTGGGTTGAGAACCCCTGATCTATATACAGGTGCATAGTATACACCAGATAATACAGTATGTAAAGTCTTTTTAGCAGGGTTGTCTGTGAACAAGCCTATGTCAAAAATGATGACCTTTAATAGGTTGCACTTCATTATAAGTACTCCTAGTTTTTCCAGATCAGTTGCTTGCCACATTTGATGGAAAATTAGCTGGCTTCCGGTGAAAGAATTAGTCATGGGGCATTTTAATATACATGAGATCAGAGAAATCAAGAAGACTGCAGAGCCTGTAATTACAGCCCACAAGTTCTCAGTGTTGTGGGTGGTAATTTTAGCATGACACAAAATTGGTTATTTCTGCACTACACCTGGCAATTTGACATTAATATTGACAAATCTGGCTCAGTTCTGTCTGGTAGTTTTGGCTGATTAGAATGCCAGTTTGTCAGATTAACAGTTTATATGTTTAATATTTGTGCAGTGCTGTTAGTATACACAGTGCTGTGAATTGTAAAACGTGTACTTGCAAGGCCTTTTTCTGAAAAAGCTTGTATCTTCTGCAAGTTAAAGAACAGAGGACTTCCTCAAACTTATATGGGGAGAAACAGAAATAGAATATCAGGTTGGCTCTCCGGGTCTCTCACATGTGTTCTCTAATCCGGGCTATCAGCTTGCCTTAGAATAGTTACTTTTTCACTTTTTTCTCATTGGCTTGAGGGCTGTTGAGTTTCCGAGTTGCATAAATGGCAAAGCATCCGAAGATACAAAAGCTTGCCAATTGTTTCGTACTACTAAAAAGAGATATTCTGACTGGTTCAAGAGATATTTAGCTCTTCTCTGCAGAGGTTTATGTACATTTATGTTTAACTTACATATCCAGTGTTCCAGTATTTTCTTATGTCAAATCTTCTTTTGGTTGATGACCATGTCTTCAAGTTTTTGAAAAAAACAAAACAAAACCTGTTGAACTTTGTCTACTGAATTTAATAGGCAATGGCTATTAAATATAATCAGCTGCTGTTTGCTTATCCTCATTTAGTATATATTGAAAGGTTCAGGGTATTTTGCCTGGAACGACTTCAAAGTATGTTCACTGATAAGTGGTTGCCAGTGAAATGGGAATAAATAACTTGCAAGCCCAGATATCCAAAGATATTTGCATCAAGCAGGAAAGAGCAAAATGGAGTGGCCTTTGCCAAAACAGATTATTTTTAAAATGGAAAATATACTTTTTGCACATACATAAAAGTGTGTTAATATTAATTTAAGGTATGGAGGATTAGCCTAATGGTTAGAGCAGTGGGCTAAGAACAAGGGAAGCCTGCTCTGAATCCCACTGCTTCTCCTTAGGCAAGTCACTTAATCCTCTATTGTCTTAAGTACAAATTTAGGGGCACGTTTACTAAAGTGCGTAAGCCAGTAGTGTGGGGTTTTGCATGCAGTTGGGCAGTGTGGCAGCAAGTAGCGTGTGGGTCCAAGGCTACAATGTTAACAATTTTGCGCTACTGGAGCAACACATAAGTAGGTGGGGAAGGGCAGAGATAGGGCGGAGAGAGGGCAGAATCAGGGTGCATGGCTGCGGCAGGTGTAGTAGTCGCACGCTAGTTATACAACTACACCGCTAGTGTGGCTGCAGTTAACACCAGCCTCTGATCAGGCACTAGCTGCACTCACCATGCTCCCATGCACTAACCACATGGTTCATATGTGAGTATTAAGAAATATGAAGAGCAGGAGCAGGGAGAACACATTGGAACAATAAGGGGCCAATAGGAGATGAGAGTTGAATACCAAGGTGCACGCCTAGGCCATCATTTTGAAGGTGCTGCATGGTACAGCTGACATGGAACTGGAACACACTAGCCTGACATCCTCAGCACTAGGGCCTGCAGGTCTGCGGTCACTCTGTAGGGACAATGGGCAAACATCCATGGGCACAGCAAAAGCTGTCCTGATGGACTGCTGTTCACATCTGCATATGCTCATAGTTACATGCTTCAATGATATCTCTACATGGCTATCTGAATGAAATCTTCATATCAATTTCAATAAAATGGAGGTCCTTTATATCTCAAAGGATAAAACATTCAGTCCACCAACTAATCTAAAGATTAGGGATGCAACCCTAGAAGTAAAACAGGATCAACAGTTAACCTTGACTACCCACATCAACAAGACCATCAGATCAATATATTCAAAGCTAAAAACACTACAACATCTATGGCCACTCTTATCACCAAGCGACTTCTGCACAGCAATGGTTTACCCACATCTGGACTTCTGTAACAGCATCCTGAATGTCTCCCAAAGCAAACTATAAATCGGTTATAGATGGCTCAACACACAGCGGCAAGATTCATGTCACAGACCGCAATACAGAAACATATCACTCCAGTATTGAAACAGCTACATTGGTTGCCAATAGAAAGCAGAATTAAATTTAAAATTTTACACACAACCTTCAAGATCCTACAAAATGACACCATCACCTACTTGGGACCCATCCTTCAAGATCCCCAAAAACCGAGACCGTAGAAGCTATTGCTGGAATATACGAGATGTAATGCAGTTGCAACAAAAAGAGCATTCTCGCTTTCTACACCAGGCCTCTGGAATGCTCTTCCAGAGAATATAAGAACTACTAAGGATTCAAAAACATTCTGCAAACTTCTCAAAACTTTCCTATTTAAAGAACACTATGGGGACTCGGTGGCATGACTAAGATACTGATCAGAATAATGATCCTAGTTACACAGACCACACAACTGTTATATAGATCTCAAAAGACTAAAGACTGAGATACATAATTGTACATGTAAATAAGTTCAAAACACCTATGGATAGATGGGTTATGTTAAGTATAATCTAGTTTTATGGCTCAAAATCTAACACTTCTATGTAATAGTTCTTGATTTAATGTAAACTGCCTTAAGAACATAAGATATGCCATACTGGGTAAGACCAAGGTCCATCAAGCCCAGTATCCTGTTTCCAGCAGTGGCCAATCTAGGTCATAAGTACCTAGCAGTTTCCCCAAAAGACACAGGTTCTATAATGCTTGTATTGGGTCAAGCAGTGATATCCTGGGTTCTTTTTAATAATGGTTTATGGACCTTTCCTCCAGGAACTTGTCCAAACCTTTTTTAAACCCAGCTACACTAATAGCTTTTACTACATCCTCCGGTAACAAATTTCAGAGTTTGATTACACGTTGAGTGAAAATTTTTTTTCTCTTATTAGTCTTAAATAGTTTACCCTGTAGCTTCATTGCATGTTCCCTAGTCTTTCTATATTCTGATGACGTAAACAATCGATCTACGTTTTACCCGTTCCATTCCATTCATTAATTTATAGACTTCTATCATATCTCCCCTCAGCCATCTCTTTTCCAGGATGAAGAGCCCTAACATTTTAGCCTCTCTTCATAGTGGTATCCTTCCATCCCCTTTGCCATTTTGGTGGCTCTTCTCTGTACCTTTTCTAATAATGCTATATCCTTTTTAAGATACGACAACCAGAATTACACACAATATTCAAGGTGTGGTTGCACCATGGAACAATACAGAGGCATTATAATATCCTTAGTTTTATTTTCCATTCCATTCTATTTGCTCTCTTGGCTGCCACTGCACACTGGGTGTAGGGTTTTAACATGTTATCCATGATGACGCCTAAATCTTTTTCCTATGTGGTGGTTCCTAATGTAGAATCTTGCATTGTGTAACCATAGTTTGGGCTGTTCTTTCCTAGGTTCATAACTTTGCACTTGTCCACATTAAATTTCATCTGCCATTTGTATGCCCAGTATTCCAATTTATCAAGATCCTCTTGCAGTTTTCCACAATCCTCATGGTTTTAACAACTTTAAATAGTTTTGTGTCATCTGCAAATTTGATAACCTCACTCGTTATTCCCTTTTCCAGGTCATTTATGAATATGTCAGAAAGCAACGGACACAGCACAGATCCCTGGGGTACTCCACTATTCACTTTTCTCCATTGGGAAAATTGGCCATTTACCCTACCCTCTGCTTTCTATCTTTTAACCAGTTCCTGATCCACAATAGTACACTGCCTCCTAACCCATGACATTTTAGTTTTGCCAAAAGTCTCCAATGAGGGACCTTGTGAAAGGTTTTCTGAAAGTCCAGATACACTATATCAACCGACTCATCTTTGTCTATCTGTTTATTCACACCTTCAAAAAAACACAACAGTTTAGTAAGACAAGATCTTCCTTATCTAAAGCCATGTTGCTGTCTCCCATTAAGCCATGACTATCTAGATGTTCAGTAATTTTGTTCTTTATTATGATTTCTACCATTTTTCCCTATATTGACGTCAGGTTCACTGGTCTGTAGTTTCCTGGATCACCCTTGAAACCCTTTTTTTTTTTTTAACATTTATTTATAATATTTTCTTGAATACATCACAAATATAAAGAAAAGTAAAATAATACATTACAATAATCCAAAAAATGCAAACCACATAAGAAGAAACACATCAAGGGAGAGAAGCCAATCCATAATAAACATGAAATAAACATAGTAAATAGGAGTTATAAACTCCACAATAGGGAGCTAAATTATCATATCCATACCCTCCCACTAATTTCCAACAATTTCCCTTTCACTTAGAAACTTTAACAATGATGATACATCAGAAAATGTGTAGGTCTGCCCCTCTGAAGCTATAATGCACCGACATGGAAATTTATTTTGGGTTTGAAAGCCCGGGTGGTGGCTCTCGGGGCTTCTTTTTTCTTAAAATTTCCATGTCGGTGCATTATAGCTTCAGAGGAACCCTTTTTAAATATTGGCGTTACATTGACCATCCTCCAATCTTCAGATATTACAGATGATTTTAATGATAGTTCACAGATTACTAATAGCAGGTCTGCAATCTCATATTTCAGTTCTTTCAACACTCTTGGATATTTTTATTTATTTATTTTATTTATTTATTTAAGGGTATTTCTATCCCGCCTTATCCTTCAATCAAGGCGGTGAGCACAGCAAACGATCATTAGCAAGTGTTGTGTGTGTCAGGTGAGAGTATGTACAGTGGGGGTGCGTGTGTGGGGATGTGCTGATTAGAGTGAGCTATTTACAGTGTGCGCTATGTACAGTATATACATGGGTTTTCTGGGTCCGTTTCTGGTTGTGGGTGAGCTGTCATTGAGTCCAGATTGGATCCAGTTTGATTCTGGTTAAGCGTTTGGGCCGTAGTGCTCTGTGAAGAGTACAGTCTTCAGGTGCTTTCGGAAGTCCTTCAGATCTTCAGTTGATCTTAGGTCGTGAGGGAGTGAGTTCCATATTGATGGGGCCGCCAAGGAGAGTGCTCTTTGTGTGGTGGATTTGCATGCTTTTGTGTAGTTGCTTGGGGTGCTGAGTGTGTCTGCTGTGGTTTTTCTTCTTGGTCTGTTGCTGGTGTCAGGGAGTATGAGGGCTTGGAGGCTGAGTGCTGAGCTCTTGTGTCTGATTCTGAATATGTTCAGGATCATCTTGTATTTGATGCGGTGGCTGATTGGGAGCCAGTGGAGGTCTTTGAGGATGGGGGTGATGTGGGCTTGGGTTGTGGAACCGGTGATTATTCTGGCTGCTGTGTTTTGAGCCATTTGAAGTGGTTTGAGTGATTGTTTTGGTATTCCGTTGTAGATCGGGTTGCAGAAATCCAGTATGGGGGCTATGAGCGCTTGGCAGACTGTGCGGAAGTGTTCATGGGAGAGTAGAGGCTTGAGGCATCTGATCATTTTCATTTTGTAGTATGCGTTTCTGGCGGTTCTTCTGATGTGTGATTGTAGGTTCAGCTCTTTGTCAAGGGTTATTTCGAGGTATTTCACTTCGTCCTTTAGTGGTATTGTCATGTTGTTGGTTGTGATGAATGGTGGGGGGCTGAAGTTGGTGTTTCATGTGATGATGAGTGCTTCTGTCTTGTAGTTTATGGCTAGGTTGTTGTGCGTGAGCCAAGTGGACATGTTGTCGAGACAGTTTGTTATCTTGTTGTAGTCGGGGCTGTTGAGGTTGATTGGCGTGTAAATCATGATGTCATCCGCGTAAATTGTGTAGTCTATTTTGTGGGCTATCATGATGTCGCAGATCGGTTGGATGTATAGGTTGAATAGTAGTGAGGATAGCGCGGATCCTTATGGCACTCCTTGCTTGATCTTCGTGGGTTGTGAGGTTTTGGTTCCAATTTTAACTTGGAACTGCCTGTTTGTTAAGTATGAATTGAACCAATTTAGGACGGTGCTGGTTATTCTAATGTTCTGTAGTCTGGTTAGGAGGATTCTGTGGTCCACTGTGTCGAAAGCCGCTGATATGTCTAGGAAGATCATTAGAGTTCCTTGATTGTAGTTGTCTATGGTCTGGATGATGTCATTGAATAGGTATAGTAGAAGTGTTTCAACTCCGTGGTTCGGGCGGAAGCCATATTGATGTATATCCAGTGGGGCATGCTCGTCGATGTGGTCCTGGAGCTGTTGTTGCACTGCCTTTTCTATGATTTTAGCCAGAAGCGGTATGCTGGAAATTGGCCTGTAGGCTGCTGGATTGCTCTTTTCTAGGTTGGTTTTCTTAGGGATTGGCCTTATTGAGGCTAGTTTCAGCTGTTCTGGCATGGTTCCTTGGGTTAGGGAGTTGCTTACCAGGTTGTGTATGTGGCTGAGGAAGTTTTGCTTGATTGTTTTGATCCAAGGGACCGGGCATGGATCTGTGGGTGCGGTGCTTGTGTTGAGAGCGGAGATGATATCTGAGATTTGCTTTGTGGAAGGGGTGTGGAACTTGTCCCAACTTGTGATGGGTATGGTTGGGCTGTTGGTTCCTGTGGGTATTTGCAGTGGTGAGCGGCCTAGTTTCTCTTGAAGATGATCTGCAAAGGTTTGTGGGTCGATCTGTATGTCTTTGTCGGGGCTTGGTTCGTTGGTTAGATTTTTTATTATCTCGAAAAGTTCCCTGGGTTTGTTGTATGCTTTCTGGATGGTGTTTGTGTGGTGCTCTCTTTTTGTTTCGTTGATAAGTTCATTGTATTTCTTTTGCTGAGTTAGGTATAAGTCCTGTGTGGATGGAGATTTGGAGCGTCTCCAGCGGCGTTCTAACTTCCTCAGCTCTCTTTTTGCGTTGCGTATGCTTTTGGAGTACCATGGTGCGTGCTGTCTCTTGGTTTTTGTTGTTGTGCCTGCTTTGGTTTTAGCCGCTGCACTGATGATACTGTTCCAATTGTCTATTTGTTTATCCAGATCGTGTGTGTCTGGGTTAAGGTAAGGTAGCGTGTTTTGTAGGAATTGTTCTTTGTTGAAAGCTTTGAATCTTCTTTGTCCAAGCGTTGTGTTTTGTGTCTTGTTAAGTTTTCCCATTCGATTTGTGATTTCGATTTTGATTCTGTGGTGGTCTGACCAGGGTACTGGTGTGACTGGGTGAAGAGATGTTACCCTTGTCTATTACGTGGTTGGGGGCGAATATGAGGTCCGGCATGGATCCGTGTCTGTGCATTGGGGTGTTTATTAGTTGGGTGTATTGTAGTGAGTCCATTGCTTGCAGGAAGGTTTCTTTGTCCTTGTTGGTGGAGGAGCTGAGGTTGAAGTCGCCTAGTAGGATTAGTGGTTTGTGTTGATTGCGCAGATGGTTTCTAGAGTTGTGGTTAGTTCTTCTGCTGGAGCATGGGGGGCTCTGTAGATGAGGCATATGGCTATATGCTTGTTTCCCACTGCAATAGTGCTGCATTGGTCTGAGCTTTGAGAGGTGAGAGTTTGTAGCTGTAGTGAGTCTTTTGCGATGATCAGCACTCCACCTCCTCTTTTCTGTGTGTGAGGGTTGTTAAAGGCGGAGTACGTGGGGCGGACTAGTTGGTTGAGGAGGATGTTGTCGGTGGGGGTGAGCCAAGATTCTGTAATGCAGAGGATGTCGGGGCGTTGGAACTCAATGTGGTCTCTGATTGTGTGCACTTTGTTTCTCACTGATCTGGTGTTCATGAGTTCTATGGAGGTGGTGTTTGGGGTGTTAGGCTTTTTAGGGTGGACACCTCCAATGGAATCTTCAAACAAAGAAAATACTTCTTTAGTAACTCATGAAGGCTCACAGCTGGCGCTCAAGGAAAATTCAAAACTCTGTTCAACTGTCTCTGCTTACTTTCCAGAACTTCCATTTTCTTAAGAGTTAGACCATCCCTTGCTGTCCTTGATAGGGCAGTAGGTAACCTTCTTTCCAGTCTCCAGCTGAGATAGCCATTGAGAGTGGTCATTTGAGGCAGTCTGAAAGACAGTGCCTTCTGGTCAGTCCTCCCAGTGACCTGGTGGAATTCTCAAAACTTACATACCATCAGGGACTCCAAGCGCATGATGGCCTGACAAATAGTGTCCATAGTTATAGTCTCCAGGTCTTTCCAACATCGTCATCACTGCAGCTTGAGGTAGGCCCTGCTGAACCTCTTCACCAGTATAGCATGGGGCAGTTGACACCGCAAAAAACACTGATGCATTCCCAGTGCCCAACCTGCAGCTCTGGACAAATTAGTGGTGGAAATCCGATGTCAGTTTCTGGAGTCAGAGGCTTCTCCACCTGCTCGAGTTCGGCATGCACCAGAATACTATTCCAACATAGACACCAGTAGTGTCACAGCCTCCACTGGCGATCTTATCGGGATGTTCACCTGTGATGGCAGAGGACGTAAGTGTGGATCTGGGCCGAGAGATATTTGTTCCAGGCTTGGGGAGCTTTTCTCTTTCCACAAGGCAGTTGAAGATGTCACAGTCATTAATGACACATTCATCTCCACTGCTAGGATGGGGTTTTCTTTTGCCAGTCTTTCATCCCATGGACAGAAGAAATATAAATTGAAAGTGGTTCCCGTGAGAAGGTGAACTACACCTCTGCACACACCACCATGAGTTCATACTTCTTAAAGGTTTATCACTGTAACTCCAGCTTGAGGCTGAAAAAATGTTACCGATACTGATGATGGGGTTCATTTGCCATCCATGGTTATCGGAGTTCTTTGAATGTGGCTAAGCAGATGGTGTGTTAGTCTCCTGCTGGACAGCGATACCTTCCCCTTGCAGCAGAGCAGACTTTTCTCTAAGTGAGTGGCTTTCTTTCAGATATGAGATGTGACAAAAAAGAAACGAGACTGTCCCATAAATGTTTATTACAAAATCTACAGAGAAATTACACATTGTCCCCTTCAAAGTAATCCCCCCCCCGAGTTAATGCACTTCTGCATTCGCTTCTGCCACACATGGAAGCACTCTGTAAAGTCCTCCTCCTTGAGGTCCCTCAGCTCCCTCATCACAGTGGCCTTGATCTCTTCTACAGAGGCTAAATGAGTTCCTTTGAGCACAGTCTTCAGCCTGGGGAAGAGCCAGAAGTCGCACGGTGCGAGATCTGGGGAATAAGGAGGGTGTTCAAGAGCTGTGATCTGTTTGTTGGCCAAGAACTGCCTCACACTGAGCGCGGTGTGTGCAGGTGCATTGTCATGGTGGAGCAGCCACAACTTGTCTCTCTACAGAGCCCACATGCTGTGCTGAACCCGGTCATGGAGGTGATTAATGACCTGCTGGTAGAAGTGCTGGTTGACTATCTAACCCTCTGACACAAACTCATAATGGACCACTCTCTTCTGGTCGAAGAATGCGATCAGCATGACCTTGATCCTTGATTTGGACATCCATGCCTTCTTGGGTATGGGTGACAGTCGAGTCTTCCACTGAAGGCTCTGTCTCTTGCTTTGAGGGTCGTACTGGAAGACACAAGTCTCATCTCCTGTGATGACTCGACCAACGAACTCTGGATCTTCTCTAGCAAGTCTCGACAAACATTGACCTGGTGCTCCTTCTGGTTGTCTGATAAACATCTTGATGCACACCTTCCGCATCCCCAGCTCCTGCACCAAGATGGTCCACATTGACTCCCTGTTCAGGCTGAGCTCCTCAGCTCTTTTCCAAACCATCAATCTGCGATCACTCTGCACCAGCTGGTTCACTCTGTCAATATTCTCAGCCGTCTTTGTCGTGGAAGGCCGTCCTGATTTGGGGTCATCCTCCACCTTCTTGCGGCCAGTCTTGAAGCATTTGTGCCATTCGAAGACTCATGGCCTTGACATTGCATCTTCTACATAAGCTTTTTGGAGAAGTTGGAGACACTCGGGCCCTTCTCCAACTTAACCAGAAATTTCAAGTTGATTCTTTGCTCCATATTTCTGCCACCTCCAGTTGCGTGACAAAGCTACAAAAAAAGTTTAAAAAGAAAAGCAGAGTGAGAGAGATGAAAAATATTGTAGCAGAATAGTGGTGAGATGTTGCACAACACAGTGACATAAGCGGTTAGCCAATTGGCATTGAGTCATGGGCATAGCTGCCACAGTCTCGTTTCTTTTTTGTCACACCTCGTATACACTACTCAACTGACAACTTTCATCTCATTCAAACCCGAACACTAGACAATGAGCTCAGTCCAAAAAATGGAGCTCCACGAATGCCCATTTTATTTTTTAAAAAACCTGGGGTGTATTCATCAAATTCAGCTGCTACAGGCTTCTGTAGTAGAAGTTCAGACAGACATGCACATAAAAGATTTAGCAACAAAACATAGTCTTTAAGCACAGTGCTTCCAAAACCTTTTTGTCTGTGACAAATCTCACCAAAAAAGTAGACACAGGTGTCAGCAAGCAGAGGGTCAAATTAGAGTGGAAACAGCCCTCAGGTACCACAGTGTGACATTATCGGGAACCCCAGAAAAGCATGATGAACCAGTACTGAAAGAGACCAAGTTTGCTGTGGTAAGAGCAAGCCACTTACCTTCCGAGGGCTGTTTCCATCTTAACTAGACCCTCTGACTGCTGACGCCTGTAACTGTTTTATTGGCCATCATCGGGAGACCCAGAAAAGCATTGCTGGAAGAGACAGTTTGCTATGGTGCTATCCAGGTAAGTTCCAGCACTTATCCAGAGAGCACGATTTTCAGCCTGCACTTATCTGGATAACACAAGGCGTATGAAAAGGTGGCCTAGGTTTCTATTTGGATAAGTGCTGGCTGAAAATCACGCTTCTGGTAAGTGCTGGTACTGATCTGGATAGCATCACTCAGTCCGGATATTCAGCAGCAGTTCCTATGCAGTTACTGCCACCGAATATCCCGCAGATATGTAAGCCCTACAGAAAAAACAAAACAGCCTCACACTTAATCACTGAAAGTCTCACTCTTTATATCCATGATCTGGTTCTGAAGGCACCAACTTCTTATACCAGCTCTACTGCTTTAACACAGAGATGGTATTGCCCAGTGTAGGTCAGGTTTTGCCCAGTATAGTCAGGTTTTCAAAATTCAGACATATACTGCAAAGCAGAATACATTTCCCCCAAACACATTTAAATGCAAGAACAACTTTAAAAACATTTTTGAAAATGGAAAAGGGCAGCTCATTCCTCAAATGGGTAACGACCCGATAAACACTTTCATCATCGCTGCCCACAACCATTATTTTTTAAACGCTTTCTACGCCCCAAAGTGCTGGAACAACCTCCCACCCAACATCAGATCGATCAGAGATCTCACACAATTCAGGAAAGCCCTCAAGCATCATCTAGTCCTACTACACTTCTCGCAACCTAACAGCACCTCACCACCTCCCACACCCCAGTCCACTCAAGCAGTGCCCCACACATCACATGCAAACTAGGACAAATCTAGTCCCACACCCAATTACTGGTTATGACCAATGATGTCAAGCAAAGTTGTATATAACAAATCTGTGATAATAATACTATAAATACTACCAGCTCTGTAAACTGTAACAACGGACATATGTGAATATATATATACTCTGACTTTGCACTGTAAATCTTTATCTTTATTTGCAGTTTTTGATATACCGCCCTTGCTGAAGCGTCAGGGCGGTGTACAATAAAACAAATGTTGGCTACAGGAAGCATAGAAAAGAAAGGAACGCCAATAATGGACAGGAAAGGAGAGAAAGGAAAGAAAACAGTAAAATGGGAAAATATGAGAGGCCAGGAAAGAGGGAGGGAGGAAGTAATTACTAAATGAGAGAGATAATATTCCTAGGTTGGTAGTAACTAAATGCTGGATAGGGGGGAGGGGGTCAGACGAGGGAGGGTCAGAGCCATCAGTGAATGGTGGAAGGTCGAAAGCCTGACGGAAAAGGTGCGTTTTGAGGAGTGCTTTGAAGCGTGGGAAGGAAAGCTCGATGCGGAGGGAGTGAGGGAGTGAATTCCATAGAGCGGGACTCAGAAAGAAAAATGCAGAGTGTCTGGTAAGTTCAGGGTGGGCCTGAGAGGGAGAGGGGAGGAAGAGATGGTTGCCATGTGCAGAGCGGAGGAGACGAGGAACGAGTTGAAGATGGATAATGTCGGCCAGGTATTGCGGGGTACTAGTATGGAGAACCTTGTGGGTAATAGTGAGAAGTTTATAAATGAACTGGACTTTGATTGGGAGCCAATGAAGAGAGAGGAGAGATGGAATGATATGGGCGGTAACGGGGGAATAAGTGATTAGACGGGCAGCGGTGTTCTGAACTAACTGGAGACGACGTAATTGATGACAAGGAAGACAAAAAGAGAGTTACAATAGTCGAGGTGGGTGATCACAAGGGACATGACAAGAGTAGTAATGGCGGAAGGAAAAAGGAAAGGCCGAATAAATAACCAATTAGACTCAGACATAACATGCGGTTATGTCTAAATGTAAATAGTCACCCTAGTTACAACTTATGATGGTCTAATATGTAAATAGTTCCCCCAGTTACAACTCCAAGTTACCGTTCCAGTTCAATGTAAGCACAAGGCAGATTTGCCCTGCCCTGTACAAGAATTGTTGATTGTGAACTGCACTGATATCAAAGAGCGCGGTATAGAAAAGCTTTTAAATAAATAAATAAACTGAAGTGCAAAAACTAGTCCATAAAAAGTGATCACATTTCTTTCAAGCGCAGCTGAGTCCACAGAAATGAAAAACTGCTTTCACAATCCCATATGGTATTTATAGGCAAATAAACCATTAACTTTTCGGAACCTGACTGACATACAGTAAATCCATCTTCTGCCACTCTCTTTACTCCTGCTGGATTCAAGCAGGATGCTATAGCCACTGCCTTCTCCCAAGCCTGCCATGAATAAGTTGCTGTCACCATTACCTCTTAACCTGCTGCTTCTTTTGCCTTTTTCAAGCTGCCACCTCGTCGCCACCGGACAGGCTGCCAAAACAAATGACATAGATTTTTAGAAACATATTTTCAAAAATCCCCTCATGTGCTATTTAGACCAGTATACTAGTTAATTGCTCTGTGTCAATAGACCATTGCTATAATATTGTAGTGATGCCCACATGATATATCTGGTGCCTTATAGTACTGCTTGTACTTTGATTTAATCTGAAAATGGACCTTTCAGACTTACGTTGTAAATTCCTCAGGGCAATTGGTGTTTGTCAGCCATGAGTCTCTACAGGTACAGTGTTTGCTATTAAGATTTGGTCATCATGCATGCTAAACTAGATACAGGGAGGGCAAGTTCCAAAGGAATTTGGTTGGGGCCAAAGCAGTTACCAGGGTAAAAATTGTCTAGACACAAAATTACCTTCACTTACCTCAGCAGCTACAACTACAGATGATGTGAAGCAGCACCCATCCTTCTAGCTATGACATGATGGGGTGGAGCTGGGGTGGGAGAGGTCAAGATAAGTAAAATACACACAGGGAAAATGCCCATGCATACTTCACCATTGTTAGTTGTGAGTGCAAAGCCCCCATTAGCTCTAGAGTGTCAAAGGGAAGCTGTACAGGGAATTCTTTTTTTTTTTAAATTTAGCCTACATGTCTTGTACCTTCAGATCTGCAATCTTCCCACAGGGTTTGGAAATTGTCCTCATACTGAACATGGTAATATTATAAAATATAGTATTTTCAGTCATCTAAGTTTAGCATTGGCTTCCTCTTCATTAATGTGCACTCAGCACATAATCTAAGACAAATGTATATTGTGTAATGTTTTCCCAGAAGTCTTCAGTCTGTGGTGTGCATATGCACATGATGTATATCTTTTATGTCTATATGCTTGGCAAGTACTACTACTACTACTGAGCATTTGTATAGTGTTAAAAGACATATGCAGTACTGCACAGACACATGTAAGAGACAGTCCCTGCTCATCAGAGCTTACAATCTAGTCAAGACAGACAACACAGTAGCTGTAGACATGGGATATATCTAGGGGAATGGTAAGGAAACACAAAGGAGATTAGATGAGTCAGGATCTGAAAGCAGCAGTGAAGAGGTGAGTTTTCAACCTGGATTTGAAAAGAGCCAGAGAAGGCACCTGACAAACAGACTCAGGTAGTTTGTTCCAGGCATAAGGAGCAGCAAGGTGAAAGGAGCGAAGCCTGGAGTTAGCTATAGGAGAGAAGGACACAGATAGAAGTGATTTGCCAGAAGAGCGGAGTTCCTGGGAAGAGGTGTAGGGAGGAATAAAAGAGGAAAGGTAGTGAGGAACTGCAGAGTGAATGCACTTATACGTCAACAGGAGAAGTTTGAAATGGATGTGGAAATTGATAGGGAGTCAATGAAGTGACTTGAGAAGAGGGGTTATATGAGCATGATGAGGCTGGCGGAAGATTAGCTGTGCAGCAGAATCTTTATCTTTATCTTTATTCCCAAATTTGATATACCGCTTTGGTCGAAACATATAAGCAGTTTACAATAATAAAAAGACTACGCTCCCTAACTATAGGAAAAAGAACACCATAATAAAATAGGAAAGAGGGAAAAAGGACAGTGCAAACATACAATAAAATACAACAGTAGGAAAGAGGGAAAAAGGACAGTGCAAACATACAATAAAATACAACAGATACAACAAGACCAAACTCATCAAGGGATGGTAGAGGGCAGGTCGAAAGCTTGTTGGAATAAATGGGTTTTCAATAGTTCTTTGAACTTTGAATAAGAGGGTTCTAGACGGTGGGAAGTAGGAAGGGCGTTCCAAAGAATGTTGAACAGATTGAAGAGGAGAGAGATGATTCAGAGGGAGACCAGCAAGGAGTAGGTTACAATAGTCTAGACGGGAGGTGACTAAAGAGTGGATAAGTGTCAAAGTAGTGTGTTCAGAGAGGAGTGGGCAGATTTTGTTGATGTTATAGAGAAAGAAATGGCAGGTCTTAGCTATCAGATGGATGTGTGTGGAGGAGGAGAGAGGAGTCAAAGATGACCCCAAGATTGCGAGCCAAGGAAACAGGGAGGAGTAGAGAGTTATCCACCGAGACTGAGAAAGGGGAGAGGAGGTTTTAGGGGAAAAATAAGAAGCTCAGTTTTGGCCATGTTCACTTTCAAGTGGCAGTGAGATATCCAAGCAGCGATGTCAGAAAGGTAGGCAGAGATCCTGGCCTGGATTGCCAGAGAGATTTCAGGTGTAGAGAGGTAGATCTGTGAGTCTCAGCACAAAGATGGTACTGAAAGCCATGGGAAAAGATGAGTGCACCAAGGAACTGGGTATAGAGAGAGAAAAGGAGTGGACCCAAGACAAAACCTTGGGGTACACCAACTGAGAGCGGGATTGCAGCAGAGGAGGATCCACCAGAACAAACACTGAAAGAGCAATGGGAAAGACGAGAACCAGGATAATACAGAGCCCTTAAAACCAAGCGAGGACAAGTTATCAAGGAGAAGGTTGTGGTTAACAGTGTCAAAAGCAGCAGAAAGGTCAAGAAGGATGAGGACTGAGAAAAGGCCCTTAGATTTTGCCAGGAACAGGTCATTGGAGACTTTGGCAAGAGCCATTTCAGTAGAATATAAAGGATGCAAGCCAGATTGTAAAGGATCCAGGAAGGCTTGAGAGGAGAGAGGCAATGGCAGTGAACCACACGTTCGAGCAGTCTAGAAATGAAGGGGAAGAGGGAGATGGGTCGATAGTTAGAAAGCAGTTAGGATCTAGTGAGGGTTTCTTGAGGAGAGGTATAACTAAAGCATGCTTGAAGACTGCAGGGACAATTGCAGTGGAGAACGATAGGATGAGAATATGAGAGATGGAAGGGACAACAGTGGGAGAGATGGGGTTTAGGAGATGGGTGGGAATAGGATCAGAGGAGCAGGTAGTGAGTTTGGAGGAGGAAAGAAGGTATGTGGTTCCCTCCTCAGAGATCATAGAAAAAGAAGAAAGGGTAGCAGAGGTATTTCTTTATTTAGTTGGATTTAATATACCGCTTTATCATTAAATAAAAGTGGTTAGCACTTCAAACAGTCAAGAGGGGGGTTATAGTGTGAAAAACATGCAGTGTAAACATCAGCATGAGTGGTGTGGGAGGGGTGTGAGAGATTAATTTGAGCTATATACAAGTGATCTATGTACAGGTCTATATATTTATTTATTTTATTTATTACAATTTCTTATATACCGCACTATTCGGCATATATACAGTTCGGTAGGTAGAGGGGAAAGGTTGGGAGTGAAGAGGGGAAGTGGCTGACTTCATGGGGAATTGGAGGGTGATCTTGTGGATTTTGTCATGGAAATAGCCAGGATTTGGGCAGAAAGGGAGGGAGGCGGAGGAGAGAGTTGAGAGTAGTAAAGAGACGGCAAGGGTCAGAAGCCAGAGGGTTAGTCAGATGGATATAAGTCTTGTTTGGCAAGTTCTATGGCTGATTGGAAAGAGAGAAACATGAATTTAAAGTGCAGAAAGTCTGCAAGGAAGCAGGATTTGAGCCAAGCATGCTCAGCTGAACAGGCATAGGAACATAGATAGCGGGTAGTGGAAGATAGCCACGGTTGGGGTATAGTACGTCTTATAGGACTTTGCATGGGCGGAGCAAGAGCATCCAGAGCAGAGGAGAGTGCAGCATTATAAGAAGCTATTGCCTCATCAACAGACTCAGAGTGTGCATATTTAAGTCTTCAAGACTCTTCTCATAAGTCTTCTGATACAGGCTTCAAATCATTTTGTTGCCTTCCTCTGAACTGTTTCCAGTCTTTTTATGATCTTCAAAAATGAACACAATATTCCAAGTGAGGCCTCACCAGCAACTTGTACAGTGGCATTAGTACCTCTTCCTTTCTGCTGGTAATTCCTCTCTGTATGCAACCCAGCATCCTTCTGGCTTTTGCCACCACCTTATCACACTGTTTCACCACCTTGTGATCCTCAGAAACAATCACTCTGAGGTCCTTCTCCTGGTCTGTGTACACCAATCTCTCTCCCTCTATTGCATACAATTCCTTTGGATTTCTGCTTCCCAAATGCATGACACTGCACTTCTTCACATTAAATCTTAACTGCTGAGCATTAGACCATTCTTCCAGCTTTTGTCGATCTTTCCTCATGTTATCCAATCCCTCAGGGGAGTCCACTCTGTTGCAAATTTTGGTGCCATCTGCAAAAAGACAGACTTTTCCATTCGGTCCTTCAGCAACATCACTCACAAATACATTGAACAGTACCGGTCCCAGGACTGAACCCTGGGGCACACTGCTAATCACCTTCCTTTCATCCAAGTGAATTCCGTTTGCCATCACCTTCTGTCATCTGTCAGTCAATCCATTTCTGATCCAGTTCACCATCTTGGGACCCATCTCCAAGTTGTTGAGTTTACTGATAAGCCTCCTATGAGGAACAGTATCAAAGGCCTTGCTGAAATCTAGGTAGATCACATCCATCACATGCCCTTGATCTAGTTCTCTGGTCACCCAGTAAAATAACTCAATCAGATTTGTTTGGTAAAATCATGTTGCCTCGGATCATGCAACCCATTGGTTTTGAGGAAGTCCACTATTCGCTCTTTCAGGAGTGCCTCCATTACTTTTCTCACCACCAAGTTAAGGCTTACGGGCCTGTAGCTTGTCACTTCTTTCCTACTGCCCCTTTTGTGAAGAGGTACCACATCAGCCCTTCTTCAGTCCTGTGGAATTTCTCCTGTCTCCAAGGATCTATTAAAAACCTTCTTTAACAGCCCTGCAAGAACCTCTCTGAGCTCTTTCAGTATCCTGGGATGTATTCCATCTGGTCCTATGGCCTTGGCCACTTTCAGTTTTGCAAGCTGCTCTAACACATCATCTTTTGTGAATGGTGTGGTACCACTCCATTCCCATTTGTATATTTGTCAATCACAGGTGGTCCTTCTCCAGAGTTTCTCTAGTAAAAACAGAGCAGGAATATTTATTTAGCATTTTCTCTTTGTCAATGCCACTTTCCACGATTCCGTTCCCAGCACTTTTGAGCCCTGCAATTCCAACTCTGATTTTCCTGCTCTTCCGAATATACCTGAAAAACGTTTTGTCGCCACACTTCACATCTTTAGCCATCTTTTCTTCTGCCTTTGACTTTGCTATCCTTATTTCTCTTTTTGTCTCTTTTAGTTTGATCCTGTATTCTTTTCTGTGTTCCTCTGTTTGCAAACTTTCAAATTTTGTGAAAGCTGTTTTGTGCCTTTATTTGTGCAGCTACTTCTTTGGAGAACCAAATAGGTTTCCTTTTCCACTTGTTTTTATTTACTTTCTTTACATACATATCTGTTGCCCCTTTTATTGCCTCCTTTAGTTTAGCCCATTGCAATTCCACTTCCGTTATCCCCTCCCACCCTGCCAACTCTTCCTTCAGGTACTTGGCCATTTTACTGAATTAGGGTTTTGAGCTTGCCGTGATTGGATTCATCCTTGGCTTTTATCTCAAACCACACCGTGTGGTGATCGCTGCTGCTCACATGGGCACCCACCCGGATATTCGACACGCTATCTTCGTTGGTGAGCACTAAATCCAGCACCGAACTCTCCCTGGTTTGTTTCATCACCATTTATCTAAGTAATGCATCTTGGAAGGCATCCACAATTTTTTTTTTACTTCTTTACAGATTTGCAGAAGGAATACTCCAATCCACATTGGGTAGTTTAAAGTCTCCCAATATGATCACTTACTCCTTCATGGCTATCTTTGTAGCATCAGCAATCTATTTGCTATTCATTTCTTCAATTTGAGTTGGAGGCTTGTAGACTTCACCAGTATGGATGACAGTGCCATCTCCTCTTTCCAACACAATCCACAGCACTTCTTCTTTTCCCCACATCCCCTGCTTTTCATTAGCATTATTATTGCTTTTGACATTTTGGACTCCTCCTCCTCCTTTTCTACCCTCTCTATCTCTTCTAAATGGATTATAGCCAGCTATGGCTATATCCCATTCATGCGACTCGTTAAACAATGTTTCTGTAATGGCCACAATGTCCAAGTCTCTTTCCAGCATTAGGACTCCCAGATCAGGAATTTTGTTGGCTAGGCTTTGGGCATTTGTGCTCATTGCTTTCCAGCATTTGTTGGCTGGTTTGCCTGTGTTTTGCATGGATTTTGTTCTACATGTCCCTTCCCACTTGCCATAGATGTGTGGTTTAAAAGTATGGCTGTTTTCAATGTCATATTGCTTTTACTGAGAGTGACATCCTGAACTTGTCCTTCTCCATCCATCACCCCCTTTCCCTAATTTAAATGCTTGTCCACATACTGCCTGAATTTTTTTTACTTAGAATCCTTTTCCCTGTGATGGAGAGATGTAGTCCATTAGCACAGTATGGTCTTTTGTTGATCCATCTGTTTCTCCAGTTGCCTATAAATCTAAATCCTTGTTTGCACAAGGTTTGGAGCCATGTATTAAAGTTGTTTATGTGATGCAGCCTTTCTGCCCCCTCACCATAAACAGGTAGACATTCTGAGAATGCTATAGTGTTAACAGTGGGCATGAGTTTCTCTCTCAGAGTCTGGAAGTCCCTTTGAACTGCAAAGGCACTATTTCTAGCCAGGTCATTTGTGCCCAAGTGGATGACAACATCAGTTTTGGAGTGTTCACTTTCTGCACTAACTATACCAACAATTTGGTTCATATTCCTGCTGGCTGAAGGGCCTTGGAGGCATTTGACCATGTTCTCTCCTTTGAACTGTGTTCCCAAGTTGGTGCCTTTGATGATGGAATCTCCAAGTAGTAGAAGTTTTCTGTTTTGTGAATTTTTTTCCTATTTGATGCATTATTAGTAGATTTGGCTATGAGTCTTTCATTTAAGGGCATGTCAGTTTCCACAAATTGGGCACCCTTGTTGCCTTGGCATTATACAGAGCCCACTGTGATCCATTTGCTCCTGGGCTGTTTGATTCTTTGTGGGAGTGGTGGTGGATTTTGTTCAGTTTGTACCCTAGAGGAGATGTGTTTAATTGCAGCTAATTCTTCCCTTATTAGGGTCAATTCTTTATAAATAGCAGATAACTTGAGGCATATGGGGCAAGCTCTTAGGTTCCAAGTGATTCTTCTCAGAATGAAAGCACCCCAGCTATTGCATTGAATACACAACATGCTGATTTAGCTGTCCTAGGAGGAGAAAAAGAAAAAAAGTGTGTATAACACCTAATTAAAGGACAGATGTCAATGTATATGATGACTATATAGGCAACGCAATCCTGGGGTAGGTGGGTTGAGAGGGAGGGTGGGCGGGAACGTAAGTGTCCCTGGCCAGTAGACCTTATATGAACTGAGGGCACACTCGGATATCTGATTTAAAGGTTATGCAAGGAATGTAGGCAGTCTGAATATTCTTAAAAGCCTATATCCAACAGTTAAAATTTATATTAAAAATAGGCAATTGTAAAGTTTGAAAGCCTTAGCTGAGTGTGTAGTCTCTTGAAGCTGTGAGGAGCAGACTGGTTCTGGTACTTGGTCAGTTGTAGAGTTGATTCAATTAGCCCCACCCTGTGAAGCAGGCTTGTAACAGACAATGGAAACTGAAATATTGAAACTGAAATGCAAGGTCCTCTTGTAATTTTTCACAGTCCTCTTGGGTTTTAACAACTTTGAATAATTTTGTGTCATCTGCAAATTTGATTACCGGCGCACTCATTATTCCCATTTCCAGGTCATTTATGAATATGTTAAAAAGCAGTGGATCCAACACAGATCCCTGGGGTACTCCATTATTCACCTTTCTTCATTGGGAAATATGGCTATTTAGCCCTACCCTCTACTTTCTATCCTTTAACCAGTTCCTAATCCACAATAGTACACTGTCCCCTATCTCGTGACTTTTTAATTTCGCCAGGAGTCTCTCATAACGAACCTTGTCAGATTTGTTCTGAAAATCCAGATACACAATATTGACTGGCCCACCTTTGTCTACCTGTTTATTCACACCTTCAAAAAAATATATCAGATTAGTAAGACAAGACCTTCCCTGGTTAATGCCATGTTGGCTGTCTCCCATTAAACCATGACTATCTATATGTTCAGAAATTTTGTTCTTAATAATGCCTTCTACCATTTTTCCCAGTACTTACATTAGGCTAACCGGTCTGTAATTTCCCAGATCACCTCTGGAACCCTTTTTATAAATTGATGTTACATTGGCCATCCTCTAATCTTCAGGTATTACTGATTTTTTAAAATATTTTTTATTTATCAGATTTTTACATTATTGGTGCCTCACCTGAGTTCTCTTAATTTGGTGACCGGAGTTTGTTAGCTGCATTTATTTTCTTCATGTTTTTGTTTGATAATAATTATTTTATATCTCCTCTCCTATATTGTGGGCTAAGGTGAGTAAATATATTGTTTCAAATTTGAATTACTTTGTTTAATCTTTGAAATATGGAGTTTTCTAATGGTATCTGCTCTTTTTTCTGCAAGAATGGTTTTACTAATTTTAATGATAGTTCACAGGTTAGTAATAGTAGGTCTGCCATCTCATATTTCAGTTCTTTCAACACCCTTGGATGTATACCATCCGGTCCAGGTGATATGTTACTCTTCAGTTTATCAAATAGTTGTAATACATCTTCCCGGTTTATTGATATTTCTTTCTTCTGCTGCATCAGCTTTAAATACTATTTCAGGCATGGGTAACTTCCTTACATCTTCTTCAGTAAAAACCAAAGCAAAGAATTCATTCATTCTCTCCGCTATGGCCTTGTCCCCTCTTAGTGCCCCTTTTACCCCTCTATCATCCAATGACCCGACTCTCACAGGTTTTTTGCTATGAATGTACTTGAAACGTTTTTATTATGCTTTCTCAGCAAGCCTTTTTTCATATTCTCTCTTTGCCTGCCTTTTCAATGCCTTGCATCTAACTTGCCAGCGTTTATGTTATTTCTAGTTTTCATCATTTTGGCTCCTTTTTCCATTTCCTGAAAGATGCTTTTTTGGCTACAACAGCCTCTCTGATCTCACTTTTAAACCATGCTGGCAGTTTTTTGGATTTTCTGCCACTTTTCTTAAAGCATAGAATACAGCTGGGCTGGACTTCCAAGATAGTATTTTTAAACAACACCCATGCTTGATGTAAATCTTTAACCTTTGCAGCTGCTCCTTTTAGTTTTTTTCTTAACTCTTTTCCTCATTTTATCATAGTCTTTCTTTTGAAAGTTAAAGGTAGGGCTGTGGATTTCCTTGCCGTCCTTCCTCCATTTATTAAATCAAACGCGATCATGTTATGATCTCTTTTGCCAAGTGGTCCCAACATCCTTATCTCTTGCACCAGATCTTGTGTTCCACTAAGGCTTAGGTTCAAAAAGATCAAATTGGTGGAGGAGTTGCGCTCTATGTTAGAGAGAGAATTGAGTCACACGGGATTAAGGTTTTGCAGGAAACAAAATACACTGTGGAATCTCTACGGATTGAAATTTCATGTAAAAAGGGGAAAGCGATGGTAGTAGGTGTCACACCTCATCCGCCCCAGCCGTGACTGCTGGTATTGTTGGGCTATTATGAGGGTGGTAGTTGTGCCTTGCTTCTATATATAAATCACACAGAAGAACTTTCTTTTCTTTTAGGGTTTTATTCCCCGTCCCTTGAGGTTTCTTCTTTTTAAACAACAGAAATTAACAGCTCACTTGGCTTCAAACAAAAGATAACTAGGTAACAAAAGTAGCTTCCTTCAGCTGATAACTTTAAACCAAAAGTAAATAATAAACAGCCTAACTGACTGCTTGGCTTGGAGAGAGGGAGAGAGTTGCAGCTCTGCCACTTGTATACTGGAATTTAAGGTTACACAAATCACATTTACCTTAATGATATCTCTGGCTCTATCACAGAGAAAGAACAGTCCATCAATTCTGTATTTGTTAATACTTCAGAATTCTCATATTCCATTATTTCTTGCTCATTGGTATCTCCACTATCCACTTCCAACGTGGAATAAAAATATGGAAGGCTTGCCTCGTCAGTCAAGAAGTTTCTCTTCCTGTGAGCAGCACTGCCTTTCTGGGGAGTATCACCAAACTCTGAGTGACGTCTTTCAGAGCCCTGCCCCCACTGGTGCCTCAATGCATAGCTCAGGTCCTGGTTTGACCTGCTAGCTGGGTAATTTTGATAGGGTCCCTGCCGGGTCTGCCCTAGCTTTCCAGGCCCAACTGTGCCTGATTGCAACCGGTGTAACGGTGTTTCCCTAGAAGCTGGGAACTCACCGTGAGAAGGGATTTCTTCAGCTTTTCTAGGTAAGTGAAGCCCTCTTCTTTTAACACTTCTATAATCAGGAGAAAAGCTATTATTAGCCTCTGAATATCTGGGCTTTATATGGCTATTTCTAAGCCTCCAGGGCCCTTCCCTTTCAAATGGCAAATAGCCCTTGTATCCACTTTTTGCCCCTGTACCTGCTGTTGCAGTCTTCCTGTATTCTTCTTGCTTTCCAAAACACATTCACGCTGTCAGGGTGTTGCCTTCTCCCAGAACCACACAGGTCTCTGGACTCTTTCCAACATTCACACCGGCTCCCCTGTTGCCTTTCAGCTTGTGACCTCTGCTGCTTTAATTCCTCTCTCAGGGATTCTCTCCTCGGCTCATCTCTCCAGGATTCCCTCTCTCTCAAAGGTTCCCTATCTCCAAATGTTTGGTAGTCTGTTTTATCTGTGTATTTCCTGACTCCACCTTCCCTCAGGTGCACTCTATTAGGTAAAGCAGACTCCCTTGCTTTGCTCTCTGGGTGTGTCTTTCTGGGCTCTGTGCACGTGTGCTTAGGTTGTCGCTGGCAACCAATAAACATTCTCCTGTTTATTCTGTCACTTTCACCGTGATCATTCACACTGCTCTGCACCTTCTCAGGCTGCCCTATGTCCACCCTGTGACATAGGGAAGTACTATCGACCGCCTAGCCAGAATGAACAAACCACCTCTTTCCCCTTCAGTCTATTCAACATTCTGCTGCTCATCTGATTTTCCGCCAGTCTCATTTTTCCCACATCACTCCTCTCCTTATGTCACTTCATTGGCTCCCCATTCGTTTCCGTATCCAATTCATGCTTCTCCTACTGACCTATAAATGCATTCACACTTCTGCCCCCCAGTACCTTTCATCTCTTATCTCTCTTTGCACTCCCTCTTGGTTACTTCGCTCTTCTAATAGTCTTCATTTATCTATGCCTTTCACTCGTATTGCTAATTCTAGACTTCGCTCCTTTCACCTTGCTGCACCCTTCACCTGGAACAGCCTTCCTGTGTCTGTGCGCCAGGCGTCCTCCCTGGCCATCTTCAAGTCCAGGTTGAAATCCCACCTCTTCATTGCTTTTCATTCTTGACTCTTGTGTTGTGATATGACTATTTTATATATGCTGTGTTTGCTCTCTCTAACATTAGGTATATACTTTGTCCTGTTGTTGTTGTTAAGTGCCGTCGAGTCGGAGTCGACTCATGGCGACCCTCTGGATAGCTATCCTAAATTGTTTTCGGTCTTCAGTCATGCGGCTCATTGTTGACAGACTCGTACCCGTAGCTGCTGTTATTGTATTGATCCATCTCATTGCTGGCCTTCCTCTTTTGCGTTGACCTTCTATCTTGCCAAGCATGATGTCTTTCTCCAATGATCTCTCTCGTCGCGTGATGTGGCCAAAGTATGAAAGTCGAAGTCTTGTCATCTAAGCTTCTAAAGAAAGCTTAGGTTTGATCTCCTCTAGTACCGACTGGTTTGTTCTTCGGGCAGTCCATGGTATACACAGTATTCGCCGCCAGCACCATAATTCAAAGGCATCAATTTTCTTTCTGTCTATCTTTTTCACTGCCCAGCTTTCACATCCATATGATGTTCAAGCCATGGTATTTTCAATAACGAGTTGAATCTTTGTATTGAGAGAGACATCTCTGCTCTTGAGAATCTTATCTAGGTCAGCCATTCTGCCAAGAGCAATGCGTCGTCTGATTTCTTGACTGCTTGTTGCTTCTTTATTGATAGTTGATCCAAGTAGGTTAAAGTTGTTCATGATTTCAATTTCTTCTCCTTCAACGATGAACCTGTTTATTATGCCAGTTATCATGATCTTTGTCTTCTTTACATTAAGGTGCAGGCCCATTTTGAGACTGTTCTTTCATTGTGAGAAGCAAATCTTTCAGATAATCTTCACTTTCAGCCAATAATGTGGCATCATCAGCATAGCGAAGGTTGTTGAGTCTTCCACCAATCATAAGAACATAAGAACATAAGATATGCCATACTGGGTCAGACCAAGGTCCATCAAGCCCAGTATCCTGTTTCCAACAGTGGCCAATCTAGGTCATACATACCTAGCAGTTTCCCCAAAAGACACAGGTTCCGCAATGCTTGTACTGGGTCAAGCATTGAAGCATTGATATCCTGGGTCCCTTCTTAATAATGGTTTATGGACCTTTCCTCCAGGAACTTGTCCAAACCTTTTTTAAACTCAGCTACACTAATCTTCACACCTTTGTTGTTTTCATACAATCCTGCTTCTCTGATGATTTGTTCTGCATATAAATTAAACAGGTAGGGGGAAAGTATGCAGCCTTGTTTTACACATTTGCTTATTTTAAACCATTCTGTTTCTCCTTGTTTCATTCGAACTGTTGCTTCTTGATCAATGTACAGATTGTGCAAGAGTAAGATCAGGTGTTCTGGTATACCCATGCTTCTTAATGTGGCCCAGAGTTTCTCATGGTTTACACAGTCAAAAGCTTTGTTATAGTCGATAAAGCACAAATAGATATCCTTTTGGTATTCTTTAGTCTTTCCTGTCTTTGTCCTGTTGATCTGTAATATGTATTATGTAATTTTTTGTCTTGACTAGATTGTGAGCTCTGATGAGCAGGGACTTTCTCTCTTATTTGTGTGTACAGTGCTTTGTATGTTTGCAGCGCTTTATAAATGCTTAATAATAATAATAATAATAATAATAATAAGATGATTAAATGCTCAAAGAAATCAGGGAAACTAACAAAAGTTACAGCACAGTAATAATAATGGGTGATTTCAATTACTCTGGGATTGATTGGGTCAGTGTCACAGCAGAACATACTAGGGAGATAAAGTTTCTAGATTAAATAAATGACTGCTTCTTGGAGCAGTTGATTCATGAACCGACAAGAGGGAAAGCCAACTCTGACATTGCAATATAATTTGTACCCAGGTATCACAATGTCCCACTAGTTGTCCTCCTTCTACCATTTTTCTGAGACACCAGTCATATCTAACTTCTCATTTAGTGCTATATATTCTAAATCTCCCATCTTATTTTTTAGACTTGTAGTATTTGCATACAAGCATTTTAAAGGCTGTATTTTATTCATGTTAATCTGGTTACCAGTAGATAGGGGTAATTTGGAATCTTTACGTTCCATCTGCTCTGTACTTAAGGGTCTTAGGGTTACTTTTGTCTTTATTGGAACCTCTCTGTCGATATGCTCTAACCTCGGTCTTTTGCTAGTATCCTTCAAGCATACATCCTTCTGAACCATGTGCTCTTAGGCGTCTGTTGGCTTTCCCCTATTATCTAATTTAAAAGCTGCTCTCTCTCCATTTTAAAGGTTAATGCCAGCAGCCTGGTTCCATTCTGGTTAAGATGGAGCCCATCCCTTCGGAAAAGCCCCTTCTTTCCCCAGAGTGTTGCACAGTTGCTAACAAATCCAAAACCCTCATCCTTGCAGCATTGACTCGTTCACGCATTGAGACTCCAGAGCTCTGCCTGCCTTTTGGGCCCTGTACGTGGAAGGGGAAGCATTTCAGAGAATGCTACCTTGGAAGTTCTGGATTTCAACTTCCTATCTAAAAGCCTAAATTTGGTCTCCAGAACCTCTCTACCACAGTTTTCTATGTCATTGGAACCAACATGTACCAAGACAGCAGACTCCTCCCCAGCCCTCTCTAAGATCTTGTCTAGGCGATGCATGAGTTCTGCTACCTTCACACCAGGCAAGAATGTTACCAGGCAATCCTCACATCCACCAGCCACCCAGCTATCTACATGCCTAATGATTGAATCACCAACTATAACGACTGTCCTAACCCTTTCCTTGTGGGCCCATGGCCTTGGAGAAACCTCCTCAGTGTGAAAGGATTTTACATCATCTGAAGGACAGATTCTAGCTACAGGATCACTGCCTGTCACACCAGGGTGATGCTTTCCTATCACGTGACCTCTTTTCTCCATGACAATAGGAATGCTGCCAGACTGGAGGTGGGACTTCAGTGCTACATCCCTGTACCTCTCTGCTGTCCTTATGTCCTCCAAGTCTGCTACTCTAGCCTCCAGAGATCAGGCTCATTCCTTGAAAGCAAAATGTTCCTTGTAGTTAGTGTACACGTAAGATCCCTTACATACTGAGAGAAAATCATACATGTGAAACTCAATACAAAAGACTGGAAAGTCCCCATCTCGCCTCTGGACTGCTGTCTGAATCTTAGTTTTAAGGTTGTGTTTATGTATTTAAGTTGTTTACCTTTGTAGATTTTCTGGGGATATTTATACTAATAAAACTATATCTAATACGTTTAATGGACTTTGTTCATCTCAAGATTAATTAATCTCAGGTCCTTAATCTATTTTTGATGAGGCGCTGCACCTGAGAGTGAATATTGATACCTCCTTCCCTTTAAGAGGTTTAAGGGCCTATAAAACTATGATTATTTCAGGGGTGGGTAGGAATGGGAAGGGAGGGAGGGAATGAAAACCTATTAAAAGTTGGCTTGCTTCAAGGTAAAGGCTTACCAATTTCCTGGGTGACTCATGCAGCCCTTAGTTAGATAGAAGGAGCCTTTTAAATTGCCACTTTGATCTGTCACTTGCCTTTAACACATATTCACGATGACTTCACAGATATTTTGCCTCCTAACTGAAAAGCCTATTTGTAAAGGTCACTAGAAACAAGTTTATTTCTTCCTACTCAGGACTAGTCTACCTGTATGCTAAGCCATGCTCTGATTTGATTGAAATGAAAAGCTTTCTAGAAACAAATTTCAGAGTCTATTTACTGTTAATTTACTTTCTCCATGGACCAGCAGGATTGCGTCAGCCACACTTGGTGACGTCCTCCGGGCGGAGCCGAGTATACGGAAGTGCTCTCTCTAGAGCTCCGAAAGGTGAGCCCCTCTGGGCCCACCTCAGGTAGCCCATCCCACCGGTCCGCCCCCTGGTCCGGCCAGTTCTCGTTCTTCCGCCTTGCCAGCAAGACGGACCCTGCTCTGCTCTCATTTGTTTTTTTTTCTTTGGTTTACTTTTTCTGGCTAGACATGCCAAAACACCATGCAAGAAAATGCCCTCAATGTGGCAATAAGAAACTTACCTCCCATGGATGTTCCCTCTGTGGGGAAATGAAGAAAGGCTACCATGAGGTGTGCTCTGCCTCAACGCCTCATGCGGACCCTCCGCCGGCCCAGGATGTGCCTGAACGGGCCTCCATCCTCAGCCGAGCCTCCACTGCTGACGTCTGGACTCCCTCCCGGCGGGACGCGCCATATGGGGCCTCCGTTCCTAGCCCGGTGCACAGAAATGACTCCGCTACTGCTCCCGGATCAAACGCTGCCACCCGCGCTCCCACGGAGGTAGGCTCTGCTACTGTTTTGTCTCCGGCTGCTGTGTTTGACTCTGCCGCTGCTCCTGGACCAAGCGCCACTATCCGCGGTCCCCCGGAGTTCAGCTCTGCCGCTAATCTTTCTCCCGCTGATCTGCTGAATGCTTTGGGGCTTGCCGGCACTGTTTTCTACACGCGGCAGCCCTCCGATCACCAGGTCCATGCTGCCCAAGATGGCGCCCTCCTTCGGTCCTCCCAGCCACAGCCTGGGTCCTCCAACTCCGCCCACGGAGGGGGCGGGGCCTCGACGCAGGGAAATAATGTGCACAGCTCTCTCCCCCCGTACCTCGGAGAAGCTCTGACTCTGCTTCAAAACCACAGCCCGGCCAAACGGATCGCTGGGGGAATCGAGGCAGTGGAGCCCTGCAGCAGCGCCAACCCCCCTCTGCACAGCAATGTCCTCGGGGGACAGGCTGAGCCTGTTAACACCTTAAACGCCAATGCTAAGTCTGCTGGTGCCAGCATTCACAATAGCACCGCTGGACACAGATCCCCCCACCGCAGGAAGCGGACCAGTCAAAGGGGGCGTAGCAGTAGCACTGACTCTGGACATGGAGACAGGCCATCAAAGCGCCGCAGGCACAACAAGCACCACCGCCAACGCTCCCAACGCCGCAGGAATCAGCGGGACGATTCCCACAGTGACAGCAGCGGCCATCGGAGCACTTCCAGACGCAGCAGATCCAGCCACAGCACATCCTCCGCTATCCTCAACTTGTTAACCCAGCTGGTGAGACAGTCTGCCTCAACGACACCCACGGCACGCGCCTCGCTCTCACCCAGCACAGACCGTGCACAAAAATCTCCGGCAGCAGCACTCACCTCCACCCCGGAGGAGAGGATCAGCGAACCCGCCCGTGAACCCTCACCAAATCCAGTCTACGAAAATCATTCGCCTGACTGCACCGCAGAGGACTGCGACATCGAAGCAGCAGTCGTGGGTTCGGCTTCCACGAACTCTGAAAAGATGCAGTCCGCCGAGACAGAGGACCCCCCGCCTCCGGAGGATCTCACCTATCCCAAATTTTTGGCAAAAGTGGCCTCTACCCTCGCTTTGAATGTCTCCGAGGCCTCAGTGGAGACGGTTCCGGAGGTTCTGAAATACCTCGCAACACCAAAACCTGCCTTCGCACTGCCAGTGCACCAGAGGCTACTAGACACTCACTCCAAACTCTGGCAGACACCAGCATCTGGTCGACCGTTTCCCAGGCGGCTCGACTACAAGTACCAAGTGAAGCCTGCTCCTGGATTCTCTCAACCCCAGCTTCCTCACAACTCCATTGTCGTGTCTTCAGCGCTCAAGCGCATCAAGTCCACGCGCACTCACGCCAATAGCCCCCCAGGCCGAGACAACAAGCTCCTGGATGACATTGGGAAGAAGGTGTTCCAAGGGGCGATGCTTAGCGCTAAAATCGCATCCCACCAATTCCAGCAGGTCTTGTTCCTGGATACCTGCATGGCGACCCTGCGAACATCTGCCGCATCCCTTCCCAAGGAATCCCAGACTCTACTCTCCTCAGCCCTTCTCGATATGTCGGAATGCAGTAAGCACCTTGCAAGCGCAACCTTTGACTCATTCGATACGGCCTCGCGCACTGCCACTACGGCTATATCTGCGAGGCGCTGGGCATGGCTCAGAGCCTCTGGCCTCCGTGAGGACACGCATGACGGTATAGCCAACGCACCCTGCTCAGGGGAATCGCTCTTTGGAGACAAGGTTAAAGACACCGTCAACGATATGAAAGAGCACTGCACCACCCTGCAAACCCTTGCAGAAGATGGCTTTGAGCGCCACAATGGAGCGCATAAGGGCAACTTCCACAGACGCTCGTACTACTCTTCCAACAAAAAGTACCCCACCAACAGGAAATGGCAGCCCAACAAATACAGAAGCAACTCCTACAGCGCACCCGCTCACCAACGCAACTCACAGCGGGATCGCAAACAAAAGAAGAATAACCCGCCCCCTGCGAAGCATGGGCCATCCTTTTGACGCCTACTATACGGCGGTCACCCGGATCGGGGGTCGCCTGACTCACTTCCTAAACGAGTGGCAAAGCATCTCCTCCGACTCCTGGGTTCTCGAAATCATTCGAGAAGGCTACCGGATACGGTTCAGCTCAACACCTCACCAAAGTACCCATCCCATCAGCGCTACACCACCGCATCTACGCCTAGCCATGGCCTCCGAACTGATGCACCTGCTGTCCTCCGGTGCCATAGAGCAGGTACCGTCGGACCAGATAAACTCTGGATTTTACTCCAGGTACTTCCTCATCCCCAAACGGAAAGGCGGCGTACGTCCCATCCTCGACCTCCGCAACCTCAACAAGTTCATTGTCAAGGAAAAGTTCAGGATGTACTCCCTCAACTCCATCCTGTCCCTGATCCAACCCGGAGACTGGATGGCGTCCCTGGACCTGCAGGATGCCTACACCCACATCCGCATTCACAAGTCACACAGGCAATACCTTCGCTTCAATGTACTGGGACAACATTACCAGTACAAAGTCCTTCCCTTCGGCCTCTCGCCAGCTCCACGAGTATTCACGAAGTGTGTGGCGGTCCCCGCAGCACACCTCCGCAAACAGAATATCTCCATCTTTCCATACCTGGACGACTGGCTACTCACTGCCCCATCATCTCAGCAGCTTCAAGAAGCCCTGAGTATAACCGAATCCCTGATATCTTCCCTGGGGTTCGTGATCAACTACAGAAAGTCGCAGCGCATCCCCTCACAGAGGTTGGAGTTCATCGGAGCGGAGATCGACACCCGGCTCTCGAAGGCATTCCTTCCCCAACGCAGGCTTACGGCTCTGACATCACTCGCGGCCAGCCTGGCTTCTGTGGAGACCTCCTCGGCGAAGTCCATCCTCCGCCTCCTGGGCCACATGTCCGCCACGACGTCTGTTATCCACATCGCCAGGTTGCGGATGCGGCCTCTACAGTGTCACCTACGTTCTCACTGGAACCAACACTTGCAACCCCTCTCCACCCGCATACCCATGACCGCCAGTATCAAGACGCAGCTGCACTGGTGGACTGTTCCGGAGAATCTCTCGCGGGGAAAGGACATGCATCCACCCGAGCACCAACTGACCCTAACCACGGACGCATCCAACTTGGGCTGGGGCGCTCACACTCTACAGTTCAGCACACAAGGGGCCTGGTCCCCGCAGGAGACACTCCTGCACATCAATCTCTTGGAGCTGAGAGCCATCAAATATGCCCTCAAAGCGTTCTTAAATCACATACAGAACAAGTCCGTCCTCATCCAGACGGACAACCAAGTGGCTATGTTCTACATCAACAAGCAGGGGGGCACAGCTTCTCGCTCCCTCTGCAAGGAAGCTCTACAGATTTGGTCCCTGGCCCTAACACACGGGTCATATCTCCGGGCCTCTTATCTACCCGGCAATCAGAATACCTTAGCCGACAAGCTCAGCAGACAGCTGCAGCCGCACGAGTGGACACTCCTCCCGGAAGTCACCGACAGTCTCTTCCGCCGTTGGGGCCGCCCGAGCATCGACCTATTTGCCACGGAGCAGAACACGAAATGCCCACTCTTTTGCTCCAGGCACCCGTCCAGCAAACGATTGGCAGCGGATGCATTCGACGTGTATTGGGGGAAGTGGTCTCTGGTGTATGCCTTTCCCCCGACACCTCTCATTCCAGTGACACTCCAGTGGCTGGCTCACGACAAGGCTCGAGCAATCCTAGTGGCACCCTACTGGCCACGACAGATGTGGTTTGCTCTCCTACAACGCCTATCACAAGTGGAACCCATACGCCTGCCACTCAAGTCAGACCTACTCACGCAGGACGGAGGCAAAACGATGCACCCAAACCTCAAAGCCCTAGCGCTCACTGCCTGGAAGTTGAGCGGATGAGCCTCTCTTCACTCATGCTCCCGTCAGAGGTGCAAGATGTGGTTCAAGCGGCCAGGAGGCCCTCCACTAGGAAGTCCTATGGCCTCAAGTGGAAGAGATTCAGCATCTGGTGCGCATCACAAGGCCTGCAGCCCACCACTTGCCCGCTTCCCGAAGTCCTCCGATACCTGACTTCACTATCCATCCTTGGCCTGCAGACTCAATCAGTAAGAGTTCATCTCTCTGCGATCGCAGCTTTCCATGCTCAGCCCATGGGGGCTACCTCCATTGCAGCACTACCTTTGACGAATCGCTTTATGAAGGGACTGGCAAATCTAAAACCCCCGCTCAGGCGTCCCGTTCCAGCTTGGGACCTCAACACTGTACTCCTTAGTCTGACCAAGGAACCCTTCGAGCCACTGCAGTCAGCCGACATGAAGTATGTCTCATGGAAAACGCTGTTTCTCGTGGCCATTACATCTGCCCGAAGAATCAGTGAGCTACAAGCATTGATGTCCCATCCGCCCTATACACAATTGCACCAGGATAGAGCATCCCTAAGGACTAATCCCAAGTTCGTGCCCAAGGTGGCCTCTGCCTTTCACGTGAATCAATCCATTGAGCTTCCGATTTTCTTCCCAGAACCTCACGCCTCCGAAGAAGAAAGCCGCCTGCACACGCTTGATTGCCTGCGGGCCCTCAGGGTATACTTACTCCGCACGGAAACCGTTCGCAAAGGCGAGCAATTGTTCGTATCCTTCGACCCCAGCAGGCCAGGAAGGCCTGTCAACAAGAGAACCCTTTCGCACTGGATCGCCTCATGTGTCTCTCATTGCCTTGATCCCACGGGCACACAGAACCTGCCAAGAGTGGGTCCTCACAAGCTCAGGGCTATGGCCACCACAATAGCCAACCTCCGCTCTGTTCCTCTGCTGGACGTCTGCAGAGCGGCCACTTGGACCTCTCCGCACACGTTCCAAAAACACTACTGCCTCGACCTCAAGGCTCAGGAGGACTGCGCCCTAGGAACAGCCGTCCTCTCCACGGCAATGGACACAAGAGAAGCGGCTTAGGCCCTACCAGTTCGTTATTGCCGATTGCACAGCCGCTGTCATGCACTAGTTATTGCGATAGTTTGCTTTGTTGCACATATCTGCACTAATAGCACATTATTGTTGTTACTGTTCTTATGCATCGTTGCACATATCTTGCACTAATTGCACATTGTTGTTGTTACCGTTGGTTAAACCTGTTCTTATGTTATTGCACAGTTCACGTGTGTTAATGCAATAAAGTTCTGCACTAAGCTCCACGCCTAATCCTCTATGTACTACTAGGCTACCCTCCTCCACCTCAGCATACCTGCAGCTTGGGAGGCACCAAGTGTGGCTGACGCAATCCTGCTGGTCCATGGAGAAAACGAGGTTACTTACCTGTAACGGGAGTTCTCCGTGGACAGCAGGATAAGTCAGCCACACAATCCCACCCACCTCCCCTGGAGGAGGTCAACATCCGAATCCGCTCCCTGTCCGGGAATTGGCTAGCTAGGAACTCACTGGCCGGACCAGGGGGCGGACCGGTGGGATGGGCTACCTGAGGTGGGCCCAGAGGGGCTCACCTTTCGGAGCTCTAGAGAGAGCACTTCCGTATACTCGGCTCCGCCCGGAGGACGTCACCAAGTGTGGCTGACTTATCCTGCTGTCCACGGAGAACTCCCGTTACAGGTAAGTAACCTCGTTTTCTATGCTAAGCTATATTCTGCTTTGACTTAAATACAAAGCTCTCTGGTGGTACTAAGACCTGACTGACTCAGCAAAAGCTCTTAATTCTAAACTACACAGATCTATCAGTTTTATCCCAAAGAATTCCCCTTTTCCCCAAGATTTAGAGTTTATTTCAGAAGATTAATACTCACAGGTGTAGATCTATTTCCTTGTAACAGTTCCTTCACCAACTGTGCCACTGTGTTCTACAGCAACTTCATTTGCTTCCAGCTCACTTCTGGCAAATCCTGGTAGAACACCATCCCTACTATAAGAGCCTGAGCTATCAGCACCAAACGCTTCTCTTTCAAAACCACATCAAGATGCAAAAGGAATTCATGTCACATGTATTGATAGTTGCATATCAGTATAAACCTCCAAACTCTGAATGAATTTCTTTGAGGACAAAAGATGTCCCAACACAAGCGATAACATTCAGCTCCTTATTCAGCCACTTTACCAGAGAAGCTCGCTCTTATCTAGATATAACGTCATCTTATGGCACACGTTCAGCCTAATATCTAAGAGAGAACTCTTAGATATCATCAAAAGTATCAATATTACAGCATCACCATTGCATCCATGTCCAGTGACATGGATAAAATCCCTCCGCAATGAGTTTGCCTAGACTATACTAAAATAGTCCACACCTCCCTCTCCCAAGAATACTTACCCCCAGCTCTCAAACAAGTCTTAATTCGCCCTACACTAAAGAAATCTACATTAGATACAACACACCCCAGCTCATATAGACCAATTGCCAGCATCCCATTCCTGGCTAAAATAATCAAGAAAACTATACAACAACAACTCCAAGACCATGTTGATGCTCATGCTCTTTTGGACCAATAACAGCATGGCTTCTGTCTCCAGCATGGCATCAACACACTCTTCACGGATCTCTTCAACTGGCTCATCATAGGCCTGGACAAGCCTCTCCAACGATTCATGATGGTCTTCCTGGACATCAGCGCAGCGTTCGACTCAGTATCACATCACACCATGCTAGACAAACTCAGAAATATAGGACTGATCAACAGCACCTTAGAATGGTTTATATCCTACCTCTCAGACAGAACCATGCAAATAAAAGTCGGACCAAGCAACTCCAAACCATTTAGCTTAACACAAGACATTTTTCAAGACTCAGCTCTGTGTGGCTTACTATTTAACATCTACATAAACCCTTGTATAAACTATTAAGGAAATGCAATATGCATATTTCACCTCTACACAGCCTCAATCCGGACTTCACAGTCATATCAAATGTCTTCTATCACAAACCTTCTTGCCGATCTTAATCTTAGAGTGAACAAAAACAAAACTGAAGCATTACTAATATTCAGAGACCAAAATTTCAATCCACTAGACAAGCTCACACTACATAACGCTGAAATTGCCATAAAAAAGGAAATCAAGTACCTTGGTATAACTATTGACAGCAACTTCAACATGCACACATCAAGAATGCGGCTAATGCAGCATACTGGAAACTGAGACTCCTCAAATCTCTACTCCCTCTTCTACAAGACAACGACCTCAGATCTGTTTTTCAAGCCGTCAGTACACCCCACCTTGACTACGGAAATATCCTCTATCAAGGGCTGTCAAAACAGGCACTATACCCACTCCAGCTAGTACAAAACACTGCCGCCAGAATCCTAACTGTCAGATCAAATCGGCAACACATAACTCAAATCCTTAATAGTCTGCACTGTCTCCCAATTGCCCAATGGATTAAACACAAAACTATAACTATCACCTACAAAATCCTTCATAGCCTCTCCGCTCCTTGTCTCAAAGATCAAATCTCAACAGCACCCACGACAAGACCAAGAAGATCAGCAAACCAGAATCTTCTGGCCATCCTTCCTTTCAAGACCAAATGTACACAACAGACAAGCAACAGAGCCTTCTCCCTATATGCCCCCATGATCTGGAACTCTCTACCCAAAATCATCCGATCTACTCAATCTACCAAAGATATGAAGAAACTACTAAAAACGCACCTCTTCATAGAACATTTTGGGCCTAATGACATCACCTAATTGTAGTGTATATACAATAACCACCTACTCTCCGTTGACTTAAGCATAACCCCCATATTTAACTCTAAGTTATTTACCCCTTGTTCAATGTAAATAAATCTCTTGAGATTATGTGCTGTTGTTCATTGTAAACCGCCTTGGTACAAAGGCAGTATATAAAAAAATGTTAAATAAATCTTGATTTTTCCAACCAAGTTGCTACTACAAATTCGCAGTTAAATTTGTCATATAAATATTAAATCAAGTACAGAGCGGAGAAGAAGGACCATGGCCACACTGAAGTGAACTTCAAATTAATTAATTTAGAACCCAATAAAGTAATTTTGAAGTTCACTTCAGTGTGGCCGTGGTCCTTCTTCTCCGCTATGTACTTGGCATCTGTCCTCCTGCGGAGAACGCACTCTCTCCTACATAAATATTAAACAGCAATAGTGATAACATTAAACCTTGTGGAACTCCATATTTCAGAGCATGAGCATTGGGTGGAATAATTTTGTAAGCCCCTTAAGCATGTAGAGCGATGTTATACGCACTGAAGTAGACACCTATAAAATTCCTCATGGATATACGGTATGCACATGAAAGTAAGCACTCAGAAAACACAGTGCTTACTTTTATATGATCTATCCATAGGTGTTCTCGGTGGGAGGAAGGGGGAAGGATAATAACAGGGGCAAGACTGGCATCAGTGCCAAAGAACGGTACCTACTTTTCCATGATAGGCATATAGGTATTGCTGGGGGCATAATTTGGGTGAAATGAGGCAGAGTTGAGAAATGCATGCACATTTTTTAATATGTACATGCATGGAAGGCACACACTTACACCTTCTTCAGAGCAGGTGTAAATTTGTGCAAGAGCATTTGTGTACTACTGGGGATCATTGAAGGAGGCGCCTATGCTGTCTTAAAAAATGCATAAACTTGGTGCTTTTTGGAGATTTGACATAGGCACCTAATTATGAAATTGCTCCACCATGAGGCTAATTTTATAACAGGCCCCCTAACCTGTGTGGCAGGTATGCATATAAGTTATACCAATGTAAAGTCTATGCACACATTTGCCCTGGATAAAATATGCACAAATTTCTCAGTTTATTTCATGCATATGTGCATGGGTGCAAAAACAACGGGAGAAACGCAGCATTCACAAAATAGGGGAGATTTCAAAAAGAGGAACGCAGAAAAGAATATTTAGTAGACCTGAAAGAGATGAAGAGAGATACTAGTACAGCAAAGAAAAAGGTGACAAGACTTTTTCAGGTATTTCAAGGAAAGGAAAAAGGCCAAAGATGGAACTGTAAGACCAGAAGATGCCGAGGAGCAACGTGTGAAAGATGACGAGGAAAAGATGGAAATGCTCAACAAATATTTCTGTTTGGCAGTCACAGAAGAAGACACTAGAGAAGGATCACAGATGGCTAGCAAAGGTACATATGGAAATGAAGAGATAACACACTGTTCACAGAAGGGCGTGCTTATGAACAACCTGTGAAACTGAAAGTGGGTGGAAAATATTGTACTGTGTTAGGGTAAATATCAGATCACAGCCAGGTCAAAGCTGGCTTGGATTTTGACAAGTTTATTTAAGCCCACTCAGATTTCATTCAAACTGTAACAGATTAGAGAATTAGTCACACGTCTGAACACCCAGACTGTACCATCTATCCCTCTGCCTAGGAGAGAGATGAACCAGCTCACCTCAATAAATGATGTGCAAGTCAGTGTAGGAAGAGAGTAGCTCAAGAAAATGATTCGGGAGTTTGCTAAGTGGAGGGAGAGGCACATAAATCACCATATAAGGTGCTATATAAGCTGTCATCTTAAGTCAAAATATGGAGATTTAAGAGTGATGGATGTGATACAAACCACTTAGGAAAAAGAAGTAAAAGAAAAAAGGAGATCTTCAAAAATTGTCGAAGAAGGAAAGAATAGAAAACCATAATAAAACAAAATCATTACTATCAATTAATCTGAGACCGCCATCTGCTGTAGCTCTACTTTCATTCCTTCTCTCAGCTACAGAGCAAGCGCTTAGTTCCTGAAATAGAGTCCCCCTAATTTCTTTCATGATCATGATTAAAACCCACAACCTAGGAATTTCAGTGCAAAGTCAAACCCATTAGCTGATGGGTATTAGTGAAACTAGACGCTATTTAATTATTTTTGATAAAAGAAATGCCAAATGCTTTGGCAAGATTCAAGGTTAAGGTCCAAAATGAGGTGTGTGTGTCGAGGGGGTGGTCATCGCTGTACTTTCCTACCTGAAGATATTTATTTATTTAATGGCCATTTTCATAGTGGCTAAGAAATGTTATTGTTCTGTTTTGTTAGGTTCACTGTTTCATCCTTCCGAGAACTGGATTTTCATTGCCTAAACACTGCCTTGCCTTGCATAATGTATCTTGAAGAGATGCCAGGTAACTTGAGGCTTTTCACCTCTTGTGCTATGCAGTGTAGGCTGTTTGGCAGGACAGGAATTCTCCCACTAACTGAAGGCAGAAGTGAGTAACCCAGTTCTCAGAGGTGGAAGGAGAACATTCCTCAGAAACAGCGCCTTCCCTTCTTGCATAGTCACTTCCACGTCACGTGTACCCACTAGTCAAAGCAAGTTTGTTTACTACTTTGCTCTGGTTCACGTCATGTAGTTATACAGCATGCTTTCAGCCACAGTGCAATGACAGGATGGAACATTAAGGAAACTCAAGTTAAAACTCTAAAAATCAGAGAGGGCAAGAGTAAGAAGAGCTGAAGCACAACAACTTGTCCTTAATCAGCTGAGCACATCCTGCTCTGAAACATACAACAGGATCATCCCATTGTGAATAGGATTTGTGGTTTCGGTTAAGGATAATGAGCACATATAATCACAACAATAACTGTTTATATTTTAAACTGGATTTATCACTGTAGAACTGTGGGTTGGATTGTTGTTACTATATGCATATTCTGGCATGAAAACCAAAACCAGAGTGTAGTGGAGGGTAAGGATGTGGAGAGCAATTTCAAGCCTCTTCTTTGTAACTAAGAAGACAAGAATCAAAGCCCTTTCTACAGGAAAAATAGTATTTGAGACTCTGATTATTGCTTACTCTTTTGCTGGTAAAATTATGTGCATTATTAAGTGACACAGATTTTTTATCCACAGAGGAAAGAGGTGGTACTGGGAATGGAGTGAATGCAGAGATTGGAAATAATGCACATACTTTTGGAAAATATGCACAGGAAAAGCAGGTGCAACTGTTGCTTGTAATTTTTACAGCGGTAATAAGGAAAGCAAAAACCTATATGGACTTTTGCTTTGATTATCGATACAAATGCCATAGTAAAGTGGCTCATGGAGTGTGTACCTATGCAGGCAACTTGATTGTGGCTCCCATAGCAACAATAACATGGTAGGTAATGGCAGAAAAAGACTAGTTGACCTGCCCAGTAATTCAAATCTATGCTGCCAAGGATAAATCCTAGTGGCCAGCAATAGAACATGACGGATGTCACTCCTTGTCCAAGACAATTTATGCCTTCTTTCTCTACCCTCTTGAGTAGATGACCCTGCAAGATCCCCCATTTAGTTTTTAGCCTTGCTTCCATAGAGCATTTCCTGTTTCTTCTGCCTTTTGGAGTTATAGGGGCATGTTTAATAAAGGAGTAGTATGCAGCTAACACACAGCATGCAATTATACTGTGGTGAGGTATAGTAGTTGCAGAAAATGCAGGGGGCGTGGCCATGAAGTAATGCTGCACTAGCTGTGTCAATCATGTGGATGTTACGACCGTGCAGCCAGTGTGCATGCATGTTGTGAAGCACGCGCGCGCTAGCTGCACCCTGTATGTTCTTGTTACCAATGCAATGCTACGGGTGGCAGCAGGCAACCAAACCCCTGCAGAGATGCAGTCAGCAATACAGGGCACCCGGCCTCACTAACAGGCATGCAAATCAGGAAAGCAAACACATGCATAGCACTACTACTACTACTGAACATTTGTATAGCGCTACAAGACATAGGCAGTACTGCACAGACATGTAAGAGACAGTTCCTGCTTATAGAGAGCTTACAATCTAGTCAACACAGTAGCTGTAGACATGGGATACATCTAGGGGGAATGGTAAGGAAACACAAAGGAGATCAGGTGAGTCAAGATCCGAAAGTGGCAGCGAAGAAATGAGTTTTTAGCTTGGATTTGAAAAGGGCCAGAGAAGGCGCCTAATGTACATACTCAGGTAGTTTGTTCCAGGCATAAGGAGCAGCAAGGTAAAAGGAGCGAAGTCTGGAGTTAGCAATAGACGAGAAGGGCACAGACAGAAGCAATTTGCCAGAAGAGTGGAGTTTTCAGGGAGGGGTGTAGGGAGGTATAAGAGAGGAAAGGTTTTCAGTTGCTGCAGAGTGAATGCACTTATAGGTCAGCAGAAGTTACAACTGGATGCAGAAACGGATAGGGAGCCAATAAAGTGACTTGAGAACAGGGCCAGCCCATCCATTGTGCAAGAATGTTGTTCGCACAGGGCCCCGCGCAAGCTTCATTATGCACACGTGTTCCGTTTAAAGGGCCGGCATTAGAGGTAGCCTGGGAATCCGAAGCCCCAGCTCACCTCTGCACAGTGCCGGAGTGAAGAGCGACGTGTTTCTTCACTCCGGTAGCTGTATTCTTGTGAAGCGTGCTGAGGGTCGGGAAACAGGAAATGCCCTTTAACCTTTCCTGGCCCTCAGTCTATCCTTCTATATCACCCATTACAAGTCCCCTTTTTTCCTTTAGAGAGCCTCTGTGTTTGTCTCATGCTTTTTTGAATTTAGATACTGTCCTCATCTCTACCACCTCCACTAGGAGACTATTCCACGCATCTTCCATAAACAAATATTTCTGCATATTGCTCCTGAGTCTATCCCCTTTTACCCTCATCCTATGTCCCCTCATAGCAGAGCTTGCTTTCACTCGAAAGAGGTTCTCCTCCTGTGCATTTATGCCATGGAGGTATTTAAATGTCTCAGTCATATCACCTCTGTCTGGCCTTTCCTCTAAAATATACATATTAAGATCCATATGTCTGTCCCCATATGCTTTATAACGAAGACCATTAACCATTTTAGTAGCCACCCTCTGCACTGATTCCAACCTGTTTATATCCTTTTGAAGGTGCGATCTCGAGATTTGCACACAATACTCCAAATGAGGTCTCACTAAAGACTTATACAGAGGCACCATCACCTCCTTTTTTCTTCTGACCATTCCTCTCCTTATGCATCCAAGCATCCATCTAGCTTTTGCCGTTGCCTAGCTACTTTGAGATTGACAGACAATCACGCCTAGGTTCTGTTCTTCTTGAGTGGACTGTACCACTCCCTTGCAGCCCAAATGCATGACCTTACATTTTTTAGCATTAAATCTCAGCTGCCAAATTCTAGACCATTCTTCAAGCTTAGCTAGATCCCTCCTCATATTATCTGCACCTTCCTGGGTGTCTACTCTATTGCAGATTTTGGTATCATTCGCAAAGAGGCAAACTTTACCTGACAGCCCTTTTGCAATATCACTAATAAAGATGTTAAAAAGAATTGGACCAAAGATAGATCCCCGCAGCACTCCACTGGTAACCTCCTTCTCGTCAGAGTGAACTCCATTTACCTTTACCCTTTGTCACCTCCCACTCAACCAATTACTAAGCCAAGCAGTAATTTTAGGGTCCATCCCAAGGGCGTTTAGTCTGTTTATAAGTCACCTGTGCGGAACAGTGTCAAATGCTTTACTGAAATCTAAATACACCACATCTAGGGCTCTCCCTCGGTCCAACTCCCTGGTCACCCAGTCAAAGAAATCAATCAGATTTGTCTAAAAGACCTGCCTCTGGTGAATCCATGCTTCCTCGGATCCTGCAATCCGTTGGACTTCAGAAAGCTCACTATTTTCTCTTTCAGCAGTGTTTCCAATAATTTACTCACCACCGAGGTTAAACTAACTGGCCTAGATAGGACTGGAAATGGCTTATGTGTGTGTGTGTGGGGGGGGGGGGCTAGGACTGGAAATGGACTGATGGGGGGCTAGGATAGGACTGGAAATGGCTAATGGGGGGGCTGATGGCTGATGTGAGGAGATGGGAGAATGGGACTGGAAGGGAGTTGATGCTGGGTGGGTCTGGAACTAGAAGGGAGCTGATGTTGGGGGAGGACTGGAAGAGGATGGGACTGGGAGCGTAAGGATGAAGAAGGGAAAAGATATTTTGTGTGGGAGGGAAGAAAACTCTATGACACTTCGAAATCCCCTACTCCCCCAAAGCCAGCTCTACTACAAATGTGGGCACCCATGCACAAACTCCCTTAACCCCAACAATGTAACCACAAGCCTGTCCCCCCCACACACGCCCCAAAGATGACAAAAATAAAAGGAACTAAATTCCAGCACCTACGCCAATTTCTACCCCTTACACCACACACACTACACGATGTAAATATACTTTTGTACAAAGTTTGATATGTTTGCTTTAATACCTACAAAGATTTTGCTTTAATACCTTCAAGTTGTTTTTGTTACAATACCTACAAAGTTTATATTTACTGTTCAATGTAAATAGTTGATTTCTACTGTTCTATGTAAAATGTATACAAATTGTGTACAAGACTGTTAATCTGTTATATGTAAACCGCCCTTGATCTCTGGAAGGGGCGGTATAAAAGAAATAGTTAAATAAATAAATAAATAAATAAATAAAATGATTGGCTGGGTATTGGAAGAGTAAGTGAGGATTAAGAATGGAAGGGTGAAATTTGAGTGGATGAAAAAGGAATAAAGAAAGATATGGAGGAAAGAGCAAAAGGGGAAAGATCAGTATGTTAAAGCAGATGTAGAGAGAGAATGGAAAAAGCTAGGAGAGAGAAGAAAGGACAAATGGACAGCAGACAATGAAGAATTAGCAGAAGACATGAAGAAACCAGAAGAAAGTGACTGGTGCAATTGCAACTGAAAAATAAAATGCCCAAACAACAAAAGGTAGAAAAATACTTTTTTATTTTGAATTTATGAACTGGAATATGTCCGCTCTGGGGAATGTGCACAGCTAACGTCTTTGCATTTTGTTTAGTACAAGAGGAAATTAATTTATAGTTTTATTTCTCCAGTGCTGTTGTAAATGCCTAGTTTGGCTTTTTGGGTTTCTAGTTTAATTATTGTCTTCCTATTTCTAAATTGTGATCCCTTGTTCCTTGTTTGGTGACAGTCTATGATCTGCATGTGTAACTGAGCTGAGGTATTCTGTTTATGTAGTTTCTATTTGAAAGTGCCACTTGTTCTCTTTCCCCAGTAGAAGATGTATTGATATTCTCTGAGATGTTTTGGTTGATATTTGCAGTGTTGCCTTTTGATAAGTAGGGTTTGGTGCTTTGTGAGTCCTGGTAGTGCTGTTATGATACGGCGGGTTTGCTATGGGTTCTAAATGGACAGTGTTTATAGTACTTTCTAATGTGCCTGGCGATTGACACTGGAGTGTAGTAATGTAGAAATCTGGTAGTCTTTCTTTATCTAGACACTCATTAAGAGGCATGTTTACTAAAAGTTAGGTACATTAACTTTATGTAAATATTTATGCAAATTAGGCCCCACAATGATTCTCCGGATATGGGCCCATGCCCCCCTTGGGTCGCCCCTGCTTGAGAAGAGGGATAATACGAGCATGACGAGGCTGGCGGAAGATTAGCCATGCAGCAGAATGTTGAGCAGATTGAAGGGAAGAGAGATGATTCAGAGGGAGACCAGCAAGGAGCAGGCTACAATAGTCAAGATGGGAGGTGATTAAGGAGTGGATAAGTGTCTTAGTAGTGTGTTCAGAAAGGAATGGGAGGATTTTGTTGATGTTATAGAGAAAGAAACGACAGGTCTTAGCTATCAGATGGATGTGTGTGGAGAAGGAGAGAGAGCGACTATGCTGCTGCTCTTTTTATGTGAGATAGGGTGTAAATACAGAAACTGAATGAGCATAGGGTTCTGTATGGTTGCAGGCAGGGTGTCTGCAGTGCCTGCCATGTGTAACGGCATATGAATCCTTCTCATCCCGAGGCACCCAGAGTGTCTGATTACATAGGCTGTTGGTGTGGGAGGGCAATATTCAGCACTGCTATAGAGATAATTATATAGATAGCCTAAAACAAAAAATAAGTTGTACTAATGGCTATCCAGATACTATATTGGTATAGCGGTCTGAATATTTCCACTATACTAATACAGTTGTGGTCAACATTATTGGCGCCCTTGCAGTTCATTCCCTTATTGTCCAATATCTCCTAAACAAAAGTGGCCAGTGAAATGGCTTTGGACTATATATGCTCACATATTTGACACATAAAAGAATCAAATAAAACAAGACCAATTAAAAAAGGAAATAGTAGTAAATAGCATAAAAACTGGGACATTGCCAGGACATGATTATAATCCAAAATTATATACCACAGAAGAACATATATGGACCAATAATATAGGAAAAATATTTCACCCGGTGTGTCATCAATATTCTATATTAGAAGGACATGATTATTGGTACCCTTATAAACAATTCAAATCAGTTTGAACAAAAGAACCATATTCTCATTGCAATAAAATTAGACACATCTGTGATCAATTGTCAATACTCCCATGACTTGAATCAACTAATGAACGATGGCTCTAATGTTTAAAATGGCCACATTCACTCCCTGTTCCATTTTTGCAATGTTGAAGACAAGCGAGTTGCCTGAAACCATCAGAAAACCCATTATGACCAAACTTCAAAGGGGTACAAGGCCATCTCCAAAGACCTTGGGGTCCCTGTGTCTACAGTTTGCAATGTTATTAAGGCGTTTTCTGCTCATGGAACTGTCAAGAACCTCCCAGGACATGGTGGGAAGAGGAAAATTAATCCAAGATGTCTTCGAAGTTTAGTGCGAACTGTTGGAAAAACACCACATACAAAATAGAAAGAGCTTAAGGCTGACCTGGAGCAATCTGGAGTGGTGGCTTCATTCTGCATCATATGCTGTGCACTAAACAAAGAAGGACTTCATGGACGAAGGTCATAAAGGACTGCACTGCTCAAAGACAGACATAAAAAGGCATATGTCTGATCTTTGCCCAAACCTACCTTGAGAAACCGCAATCCTTCTGGGAAAATGTTCTATGGACAGATGAAGCCAAACTTCAGCTCTTTGGCAGTGCAGACCAGTGATACATTTACAGGTGAAGAAATAAAGGGCCCGATATTCAAAAGACATTTACAAGGTTATCAGCCAGTTAACCGTGTAAATGCCTGCTAACCAGATATTTGAAGGCACATACAAGGGGTAGTGCTGTCGAATATCCCCAACTAAGTCTCCTACATGCCCCGATACTAGCCAACTAGCATCGGGGTGAGCCAGGGGCGTTCCGAGGTGGAGTGAAGATGGGGACCGGCGCTAACCATGCACCACCGATATTAGAAGTTGCACAATTAGTGTTCGGTGGCTATAAGATAGGCGAGGTGCCGAGGCTAACTGTGCAGCATGCATTATCGATGCTGAACAGTTAGCCTTGGCAGCTTCCAGGCAGCATGGCCAGACCCAGATATTCACTTCTGTTGCCGCAGAAGTGAACATCCAGGGTTTGGGCATCGGCGGGCAGGGCTAAGCAGCTACAGCGCTTAGCCATGCCAGTTGAATATCAGGCCTGAAGCTTATAAGGAAATAAACACCCTTCCTAGAGTTAAATATGGTAGAGATTCCATAATGTTGTAGGACTGTTAATAGATTCCAGGCCTCATGAACTGGAGGCCTGGAATGTATTAAAGGAATCATGAAGTCAGAGGATTACCAAGGTATTTTGGAGCAAAATGTGTTACCTAGTGTCAAAAAGCTAAGTCTGGGTCAAAGGTCATGGGTCCTCCAGCAGGATAATGACCCAAAACATACATCCAAAAGTACAAAAGAATGGTTAAAAAGAAACAAATGGACTGTTTTAAACTGGCCAGCAATGAGTCCTCATCTCAATCCAATCGAGAACCTTTGGAAAGAGCTGAAATCTGCCACTGGTAAAAGGAATCCTGGAAACATTCATGAGCTGGAACAAATCACAGTTGAACAGTGGGAGACTCTACCAACAGACAGATGTACGAAACTTATAGATGGCTACAAGAAACGTTTGGAGGCTGTCATTGCTGCTATGGGTTGTGCATACAAATATTAATGAAGGGCGTCATTAATTTTGTCCAGGTCATATTTTGTTTTTTCTCTGAAATTACTACATCTAAGTTGCATAGACATCTTTTATTTTGTTGTTCTTTTGAACATGCTATTAAACTATTATGATGACATACAGTTGGAATATTGACAATTATTTCTCTCAATATTGTACACAACATCCTAAAATGCAAAGGTGACAATAATGTAGACCATAACTGTAATCTTGGTCTCCGCCCATGGACTGGCCCATCACTATCTGCATAGTATTGAGGCAATCTGACAGGTCATTTAGCACCATTATTCATATAGTGCCATGGATATCCTTTTCAGCAGCACTTATCTAGATAACAGGTGCTGATATCCACATAATTGCTTCTGAATATTGGTCTCGTTGTTCTTGTTATTAATTTCACTTCCAGAAACATTAGACCACTTCTAAATTTGAATCCACTGAATTTTTTGAGATCCTAGACTTTAAGCTCCACTTTTCACTGAATGTAAGTAGTAAATATTTTGTGGAGAGGAATATCAGACTTGGAATGAATTTGAAAACTGAAAGATATATTTTTGCTCCTCTTCCTCGCGTAGTTTAAATTTAAATACTTTGTATGTGTTTAATTCAACCAATAAAAAGAAAGTCATTGACAGAACTATAGATACCAAAGCATAAGACAAATAAAAGTTACAGAATTCAGTGTAAAGGTTTTGAAGGAACAATTTAATAGTTAGTGTTTGGTATTAGGAATTAGGAGGACCCCTGTAACCCATAGACTTTAAATTCATAGTAAAAAAGTGATATAGTAGCTGATAGCAGAAAACTTCCAGTTTGCCCAGTTATTTCAGTCCATACTGCAAGCGTGTATTCCAGCTGCAAAAATGGGGTCCTCAAAATGTTCACAAGAGAAGTAGATGGGGGGTCCCCTTCAGGTGAGGGCTTACTGATCAAGGGAAGGAGGGGGGGACTGTGTCTGGCCCCTTCAAAGACTGAAAATGCTGTAGAATAAATGGGGCAATGAATAGAGTTTCTAGGGGTTTGACAAACAACTCTACGCTCTACTTCCACTTTTTCGTCAAGCACAATAAAATCGATCTCCAAATATTTAAATTATTATAACCCAAATATGTAGGTGAAAATTACTTCAAAAGTCCTATAAAATATATGGACCGTGATCTACAAGGACAGTCCCATTCTCTCTTAACTGCTCCATGAAAGCCCAAAACCTCTATGTGCAATAGATTGCTGGTAGTGAATATCACCAAAATACCAAACTTAAAACAGAAACATTTTTTTAAAGTTCAAATACGCTTATCTGCAACACTTCAGCAGTCCAAATTTCCACTTATTAATCAGCAAAGTTCAGTCTGTGCAAATAGGAACATTTTTTAATGCAATACCCCAGGATTCTGCTGATTTATATGCTCCGACAGTTAATATTATTTAATTGAAAGGTTTGGTACTTGAACCATTGTCTGTTTTTGTGGATGTTTTTCTAAAGCATGAAGCGAAGAAGATTAAATCATATTTCCAGGACACATTTCACATATTATAGCTGTTGCAGGGAGTAGCAGGGGTATCACAGGACATGTGATTGGCTACCCTGAATATTACTTTCTTATACACCAAGGGACATGTTTACTAAAGGTTTTAACGTGTGCTACTGAGGTTAATGCATGTTAAGTGCCAACTGTCATTTTATTTCTATGGGCACAGTGATACTTAAAGCGTATTAGCTTCATTAACATGCGTTAACCTTTAGTAAACATAGGGTTGCCAACTTTTTGAAAGAAAAAAAAATGCCACTTGTGGCTAGCCATACTCCGCCTCCTGCCCCTCCCTCTTCCCTGCCCACAAAAAATAACTGCAGAGAGGACAATGGTGCAGGCTTTAGTATCTGCGGGCTATATCAAGGGGGGAGTACAAGAGGTTGAACTTGTCAGCGCCTATTCTGTCACAGTCTTCAGGCTCTCCCCAACACAAAAATTCTCTCCAATATGGCATTAAATCCAAACATATATTCTGCATCCACCGAACCCCCTGCCCCGGCCCCTTTCCCCAACAATCTGTGCAGAGCAGAGCTAGAACCTTCCCCCAAAAATTTACCATACAAAAAAAAATCACCTTATTGTGAATTAATAAGGGCCAGCCCCAGAGTTGGTTCAATGTGTTGGCACCCTAGGCAAATCTTAAGCTGTATGTCCCCCTGGCTGTCAGAATTTATTGTTTGGCTTTGAATATCTTACTCCTTGCCACCCCCCCAGAATCTGTCACCTGTTCCAATGAGGGGGCATAGGATGAGGTGAAAGGAGATAGACTCGAGTAATTCGTGGAAATATTTCTTTATAGAAAGAGTGGTAGATGCATGGAATAGTCTCCCAGTGGAGGTAGTAAAGACAAGAACTGTATCTGAATTCAAGAAAGCACAGGACAAACACAGAAGATCTCTAAAGGAAAATAAGGACTGTAGAGCTTAGTGGTTGGTATGGAAGGGCAGAATGAATAGGCCATATCGTCTTTATCTGCTGTCATGATTCTGTGTTTCTATGGTTGGGCTGGCCCTGGAATTAATACAAAAATGTTGTTCAGGGCCAAGAGCAAATCTACCATGACAGTGCTAATTTCCCAAGCTCACACAAGGACCCTACCTAGAAAATGGCAGCATCATAAATATTGCAGTGGGCCCTAAAATATCAATAAATCTATTAGGAAAGCTGAACAAGCCAGATTACTACACATTCTTAAACAGGCCAGTGAGGGCCTCGGACCTGTATGAAACTGAAGAAAGGCATAGCTTGCTAGCAGGCTTTAGGGCACCTTCTCAGAATTTTGCCTTGGGCTAGGCCCCAGCCATGTCCAACGCAAGTGCTGTTTTTCAAAAATCAACATTTTCCTATCACAAAATAGAAAATAAGATTCTTTTTTCTACCTTTTGTCAGTCATTTTATTCTTTTTTTTTTTTTTAATTCTTTATTTTCATTTTATAACAACAAAGGAAAAGGAAGACATACAGCTAAAAGACAGATACATAAAGTGTAATACATACACCAAAGTAAACCCCTGCCACCCCCTCCCCCCTGCTTCTTCTCTAGAAAACTAATCATTCCCGAAACGGGCGTGTATTTACATTATTGTGTTACAAAACCTAACGGTGATCTGAAACATGATGAGTGCACACTATACAGGCATATTGGAGCAATGAGCAGATTGTACATAATCATTGAGCATCTGCCATGTAGACAAGTGAGAGTAAGGTTGGGCATGGGGAATAGCTCTCCGAGGTATCTGCTCATATTTACTATATAAGCAGACGAGGTTCCACCATTCATTGACAGTAAGTCGAGAGCTATCCTTCCAATTCCTCGTGATTAAGCATATGGCTATACCCAGCATGAAATCAAGGAGAAAGCGACCCTTCTTAGGAAGAGAGGGGACCTCCGCCGCAGAGCGGAGTCCCACGATCTTCCAAGAGAGAGGTTCGTGAAGGTGTAAGATAAATTGAATACGACCCCAGACCCGCCCCCAATAAACCTGTAGTTGAGGACATTCATAAATAACATGAGCGAAGGTTCCCACAGCAGTATGGCAAGACCAACACTGGTCCCTAGCATTTGTGTTCCATTTGGCTATTTTTTCTGGGGTATAAAAGCATCTGTGTGCAAAAAAGAAGAGAGTTTGGGTAACAGAGGCAGACCGGGAAACCCGCACTACTTTGCTCCAGAAAACGCTCCATTGCACAGGGGTTAAAGTGGTTTGCAGTTCGCGCTCCCAGGCTTGTTGGGCTCTAAAAGTGGCCGTGTCTGTACCCTGACATAATATTTTATAAAAGTTAGAGGCTACCCCATGTGTACTACTAATAGAGTGAACTATCTCTAATAGCCCGTCCTCAGTAGGGGCAGAGGGCGGCATGATTCGAGCACTTTTGAGGCAGTGTTGAAGCTGCATCAATTGAAAGTAGTGTTTCGCTGGTAACGCAAATTCCTTTTGTAAATCAGAAAAAGTTTTCCAACGAGCTGCAGAGAAAAGCTGTTGGGGTGTCCAGATCCCCCTTGAGTACCAGGGCTTCCATGCTATCGTTCTATTTAGGACTTGAATTCTGGGGTTATTCCATAGCGGGAGTCCGTCCTGAGGACATAATTCGGGCCCAGTGATAGAATGAGAGTGTTAAAGGCCGCAAGAGTATCGACAATCATTGGTGGATGGCGGGTGTCTACTTGATAGGACATACCGGGGAGATGGGTCAACGGAATTGGGCTACTAAGCTCCTCTTCTATGTCAAGCCAAACTGGTCTGCTGTCAGTTGAGGCATCTAGCCATCGGGCACCTTGCTTAAGTAGAAAGGCTTGATGATATCTAAGAAAATCAGGAAATCTGGTACCCCCTCTTTCCTTTGCAGACTGTAGTTTTTGTTTAGCTATCCTTGGTGGCTTGCCCTGCCAGAGATAACGGACGAGAAGGCCCTCAATATCTTTATAAGTATGTAGCGGGAGTAAGCATGGCAGCATTTCTAAAATGTAGTTCACTTTGGGGACTATCATCATTTTCACAGTTTCTAAGCGGCCCCACCATGTAAGAGATAAGGGAGACCAACGATTCGTGAGCTCACGGACTTTGGAGACTACCTCTTTGGCATTAAAACTGATAGTGTCTTCTAAAGGAGAACAGTAATGGACCCCGAGATACTTCACCATGCGGGATTGCCAAAGGAAGGGAAAGGCCTGCATGTCAGCCTCATGTACCCAGCGGTTCAGTGGGAATGCTACAGATTTGGTCCAGTTAATTTTATAGCCCGATAATTGTGAGTATCCGTCAATCAGATCCAAGACAGCTGGAACCGACTCGAGGGATACGAAAAGCATAAGGTCATCTGCATATGCAGAGAGTTTAATCTCCCTATGACTGAAGGGGACACCTCGAATACGTGCGGACTGTCTAATAAGGAGGGCTAGGGGTTCAAGAGCTAGATCAAAGAGCATTGGTGATAGGGGGCAGCCTTGACGCGTGCCTCTTTGGAGATTAAATGGCTGAGACTTGATGGCATTTACACAAATACTGGCGACGGGTTGAGTATACATGACTTGGAGATATTGGAGGAAACCCTCCCCAAAGCCATACCATCGGAGAACTGCGAATAAGAAGGGCCATTCTAGGCGGTCAAAGGCTTTTTCGGCATCCAGGGAAAGACCCACCCATGGATGATCTAGATTGGCAGCACTGGATAGCACATGGCACAAGGTCCGAGCATTGTCAGCAGTTGATCTGCCGGGTATAAAACCGCATTGGTCGGGGTGAATTAGGGTGGCCATCCGGTCAGATAGCCGGGTGGCCAAGATCGTTGCGAAGATCTTATAATCAGCATTAAGTAGGGAGATTGGACGGTAGTTGGCGGTTAGTAGCGGGTCTCTGCCTTCTTTCTCAAATACTACCACATTAGCTGCAGAAAAGGATCCCAAAGGGGATGTATCTACCGCAAGGGCAGTAAAATAGAGTTTTAAATAGGGAACTAGATCTGCACTGAACGTTCTGTAGAATTCGGTCGGGAGACCATCGGGCCCTGCGGCACGGCCCGAGGCTGTTCGTTTTAGGGCAGATTGGATCTCTGAAGTAGAAAAGGGTTCATCCATCGCATCCCTATCCTCTTCAGAGAGGGTCGGCCGCTGAATGCCAGAAAGCAATTGCTCGAATGTCTCTGACGAGAACTCACATTCAGATTGATATAGGCGGGTATAGAAATCCCGAAAGAGCTCTACAATGTCGGAGTCTGTGGTCACTATGCCCCCTCCCTGTGGAGTTCGAAGGGCCGCTACGCGTTTGGCTTCTTTTTGACCTTTCAAGGCGTTGGCTAAGAGTCGACCGGCTCGGTTATTTTCACGATAATATGTCCCTCGCTGAAGCTCAATACTCTTAGAAGCTGCAGTTGAAAGGATTGAATTATATTGAAAACGGAGACGCTGTAATCGAATTAATACACATGGATCAGTACGTGAAGTTAGAACTCGTTCGCCTGCTTTTATTTGTTGGTCTAGTATGAGTAGCTGCTGTTTACGTTGTTTCCGCAGGCGGATTTGATAGCTAGTGATCGTTGCTCGAATGGCCGCTTTGAAGCCCTCCCACCAAGCCCAATTCGCAGTATCCTGGGGTAGATTAAAATGGAAGTAATCCTGTATGGCTGCTCGAATTTCTAACTGGAACTCTGGCTGAGTTAACAGGGCTCTATCAAAGAACCAGGCCCCCGAATTCCCTTGGGGTGCATTAGTGTGTAATTGAAAGGAAATGGCAGCATGATCTGAAATGTGCTGGGAGTGAATCTTTGCAGTGTCCACCTGAGGAACTAACAGTTTTGATATTAGAAAGAAGTCTATGCGAGACTGGGATTTATGAGGGGAAGAGAAGAAGGTGAAGTCAAGCTCATTGGGGTGTAATAACCTCCATAGATCAACTAAAGCAAGATCTTTGATCAGGGAGGTAAGCGTGGTGTGACTCTTGGGGGGACCACTTGTCCTAGGCGGCTGTTTGTCAATCAGGGGATCAAGGACTAGATTGAAATCCCCCCCAATTATCAATGAAGTATTAGCAGAGGCCTGCGCAACCTGAGCAATGGTAGCAAAAAAGGCAGGGTCATCCACATTAGGAGCGTAAAGGCATATACATGTAACTTCAAGGCTACCTATCTTGAGGTGAACTCTGGACCATCTACCTTCTGTATCTGAGCTAGTCGCAATAATAGTAGCATGCAAAGATTTCCTGACCAGTATGGCAACCCCACATTTCTTAGAAACGGCTGGGGAATAGGCGGCCACCATGTAAGGTTTAATATTGAGTTTAAGAGTTTCCTTCGAATTTAAATGCGTTTCTTGGAGAAAAATCAGATCCGCAGCTTCCTGACTTAAGTAGCTTAGGATTTTCTTCCGTTTTATCGGATTGTTGATTCCTTTTACGTTCAATGAGAAAATCTTACATGGTGCCATCAATCAGTAATAGACATTTTAGGTAAGGGCGCTTGAAAACATACAACATAATCAGAATCTGTGCAACAATGACATAATCACCGAGTATGCTGGCTAATACACCCCATATTGAAAAGTATGTACCAAAGTATCTTAGAGAAGAAGCAAAACCCCCAAAGAATATGGCGACCATATGTCTGCGGGAGGAGGCCCTAGAGAGGAATAGAAAGACAGGAAAAAAAAGAAAAGAAACACCAGAGTCCATAATTAACACTGTCTCTGATACACATCGAGGCTACTGTGGGTAGATGGAGTCGGGTCACAGATATCATCAAAAGTAAGGCAACAAAACTGCCCTCGCCAGACTCTTTGCTGAGCTGCGGCAGATCCAATATGGCAGGTACAGCGGATATGAGAATACTTGCAGGAATATTCTGGAAGTCAGCGCATCAAGTCGGCTTCTTTGGAATCCAAAAACTCCGCTAGTAGATCAGGGTCCTCAAATGTTCTTGTCTGATTGTGAAGCGTGACTCGGAGCTTGGCCGGGTACATCAGGCCATAGCGTGCTTGTAGTTGTTGAAGCCTCGGCCGGAATTCCAGAAAGCGCTTTCGGCGGTCGACCGTGGGTTTAGCCAAGTCGGGATAGAAGGAGATCTTGTGGCTCTCAAACTCCATATGGCCCTTTGCCTGAGAGGCATTTAGAATTTGCTCAACGTGTTGATATCTCAAAAGTCGAAAAATGATAGGCCGCGGGGTCTTCCTGTTGAGCGTTATGCTTGTGGGTACACGATGAGCGCGATCGATCTCCAAATCTTTGGTAAAGGTGATTTGGAGCAGGGAAGGGAGGATTTTGCCTAAAAACTCTTTCATGTCTCCCGATTCCGCTCCCTCCGGTATGCCCACGAGTCGTATGTTGTTGCGGCGCGCTCTATTATTGCCATCTTCCACTTCCTTCTGCAAGGCCCGCACCTGGCGTTCAACTTTGTCGAGTTTGGACAACCGGGCCGCATGGGAGTCCAATATGCTCTCCATTTTGTCCTGACGCGAAGAAAGCCCTTCTAGCTTGCTTTGCAACACACCAAGATCTTCCCGCAGCGCTCGGAGTGCTTCACCGTTTGACTGCACGAGGTCTTTAACCCCTCTAATCTCTGCGAGGATTTCCTGCTGCATCTCGGGGCCCTCGCGCAAGGCCAGCCCCTTCTGCGGGGACGGAGGTTCAGTTTTGGAACGTTTGCCGTGAGAAGCCGCTGGAGATCCAAATTCCAGGCGCGTGGGTTTGGTCCCCGCCATCTCACCAATGTGCCCCGGTAAGATCAGAGTAGAAGTTCCAAGTATGTACGGTGTTAATTCAGGATTCTGAGTAGGCCTCTCGGGAGCCTCAGCGTTATGCGACCATCCCGCTGGACATCAGGCTCCGCCCATCGTCATTTTATTCTTTTAATTGTGTTGGTCCTGGTCTCAGATTTTTGTTTTGCTCTGTCTCCTTTTAGCTTTCTTTTCATGGTCTCCTCTCCATTTGCAGTTTGTTCTCTTATTTATTTGTTTATTTATTTAACAGTTTCTTCTATAGTGTTCTCTCTCCTCCTGTCTTCACATCCACCCTTTTATCAGTTTTATCCCTGATATCTTCCTGTCAGTTTTCTTTCATTTATTTTTTTGCTTTTCTATCCAGATTTCACTCCCTCTTCTTACCAACCACTCCTCAATTTCACTCTTTCTACTGATTTAGCTATAGTTTTCCATCTCTTTCCCTCACCCTAGCTTCTTATTTCCAAGTTTTTCACTAACTCTCCCCTCCTCTCCTTCATGTCCAGTATCAACCCCTATCACCCATGTCCAACAACTCCCCTCTTTGTTCCTTCCTCCTTCCCCCATGTCCAGTATGTCCTACTGTGTATCCCTTCATCCCAAGTCCAGCATCCCCCTCTGCATCCCTCTGCCCCCCATGTCTAACATCACTCCTCTGCGTCCTTATTCTGCATATCCAGTATATGCCCTCAGTGTATCTCTGTCCTTATCCCTCCTCCCAGCACATTCCTGGCACAAGAAACTGCTGCATGTGGCCTGTGTTTAAACTATGCACATGCTCTGCCACATCCCACCCCATCCAATGACATCTGACTTTAAAGGGGGACAAGACAGGCATTAAATATCCAAATTTAAGTTAAAACGACAATGACCAGCTGCTTTAAAAGCGATGGCGCCACACTTGAATATTGGCCCTTATTTTATTCTGTTACTATGAATTTAGGGCCTGATATTCAGCATCAGTGGCTAGTGCTGCTAACCTGGCTAGCTGCCGGCGCTGAACATTAAACCCAGATATTCAATGCCGGGCTCATATCCGGCCCTGGTATTGAAAATCTTTGGTCACCACATAGACCGATCGCTAACCAGGCAGCAGCTATATTGAGCTACTGCCCAGTTAGTGATATGCAGTGAAAGTTAGGCCAGGGTTTCCTGTGCCTGGCTTTCGCCATCTATCACTAACAGGGTTGTTATTGCTGTTAAGTGCCGTCGAGTCAGTGTCAACTCATGGCGACCCTCTGGATAGTTGTCCTAAACTGTGCTTGGTCTTCAGTCAGGCGGCTTATTGTTCATAGAGTGGCACCCATAGTTGCTGTTATTGTATCGATCCATCTCATTGCTGGCCTTCCTCTCTTGTGTTGACCTTCTACCTTCCCAAGCATGATGTCTTTCTCTAATGATCTCTCTCTTCGCATGATGTGTCCAAAGTATGAAAGTCAAAGTCTTGTCATCTGAGCTTCTAAGGAAAGCTTAGGTTTGATCTCCTCTAGTATTGACTGGTTTGTTCTTCAGGCAGTCCATGGTATACATAGTATTCGTTAACAGCACCATAATTCAAAAGCATCAATTTTCTTTCTCTCTATCTTTTTCACTGCCCAACTTTCACATCCATATGATGTTATTGAAAATACTATGGCTTGAAGAAGTCAAATCTTTGTATGGAAAGAGACCTCTGCTCTTGAGAATCTTATCTAGGTCTTTCATAGCCATTCTGCCAAGAGCAATGCGTCATTGGATTTCTTGACTGCTTTTCGTTTCTTTATTGATAGTTGATCCAAGTATGTTAAAGTTGTCAACTATTTCAATTTCTTCTCCATCAACAATGAACTTATTGATCTTGTCAGTTGTCATGATCTTTGTCTTCTTTACATTAAGGTGCAGACCCATTTTAAGACTATGTTCCTTGATCTTGAGAAGCAAATGTTTCAGATTATCTTCACTTTCAGCCAGTAATGTGGTATCATCAGCATAGTGAAGGTTGTTGATGAGTCTTCCACCAATCTTCACATCTCAGTTGTCTTCATATAGTCCTGCTTCTCTGATGATTTGTTCTGCATATAAACAAGTAGGGGGAAAGTATGCAGCCTTGTCGTCCACTGTCCTGTTAGCGATCGGTGACACCTGCGTTCTGCCCCAGAACACCCCCGACACGCCCTGATGCTAAGCAGTTAGCATCAGGGTGTGTAGAGCTGGCAGCTGCAGATATTCAGCGGCACTAACCATGTTAGTGTTGCTGAATATCCCATTCACTGCGATTAATGCGGTTAGCAACTCTGCTAACTGCATTAATTGCTTTGAACATCGGGCACTTAAAATCTATGTGCCACATGGGTCCTCCTAGCTCTTAGTATTGAACACTAACCATTAAATTGCTTTAGCCCAAAGGACTCTCCTTCTTAGTCTTGTTATAGCTCAGCTCAGTTATTGTAATTCTATCTTTACAGGTCTCTCCTCCTCACAACTAAAATTACTGCAGTCTAAAATACTGTTTTACATGTTCTATGCCACATCCACAAATATATTCATATTAAACTGTTGTTTATACAGAAACATTGATTACCAAACTGTTCAGAATACAATATAAAATTTTGATCCTGACATATATATATACTGGTTCTCCTGAATATATCTTGTCACAGATATCACTATATACTTCTCCTCATTTTATGTGTTCAATACATGCCAACCAACTCTATCTGCCCCCCTGCCAACAGAGTACAATGGGAGTCTTCCTGGCAGTCAGTTTTTACTTTAGGGCATACGTTTTGTGGAACAATCTACTCTAGATGCTACATTTGGAATCTCTTTCAAAAAATGTAAGACCTCCCTAAAAACACACTTTTTCATCAAAGCCTTTTGGGGAAGTCTGACAGTCTGGGTGTGGCAAGATTGTTGAGTAATCCCTGAGATTTTCTCTCAATCTATCTTGCTTTCCTATCATGAATATGGAGTTTTTTTCTGTTATGTTTGTTCTGTGCAGCATTCTGCTCTGATGCTTTATGAAGAGCAGCACATCAAATATAAATAAACTACAAACTATGATAATGTGCACTGTTGCTCAGTAGTGTTCCCTTTGACTCCATAGTGCACCCTATTGCTCAACAGGCACATTATTGAGCGATAGTATGCAGTATTGCAAAATAGTGTGCCCTATTGCTCAATATTGTGCACTATCCGAGTAATAGGGTGCACGATTTAAGCAACAGGGTGCCTATTGTGCAATGGTATGTGCTCTTGATGACATTGCCCCCAAAATGAAATAACAAGTGGAGGAGTGGCCTAGTGGTTGGGACAAGGTACTTTGGGCCAGAAGGTCGGGGGTTCAAATCCCACTAGAGGACAGCAACCTTGGGCTGGAAGGACTGGGGTTTCTAGTCCCACAGGTGCTCCTTGTGGTCTTGGGCAAGTCACTTAACCCTCCATAGCCCATGTTCCCTGTAAAATAGTTCTCTGTGTGCTGTGCTTTCCTGTCTAATCAATGTGTTTATACCTCAAAAATTTCCTGTCATGATTTGACAATTTCCAATCTGTAATCAAACCGCTGCTGATTGCTGGAAGTAGCAGTATACAAATGTATACTAAATAAACAAAGAAAAAAAAAGGGAGCTTGCCTTTCTGAGCACTAGGAGAGCATGTCCATCCATGGCGCTGTCAGATGATGTCACCAGGTGTGACAGACTTATCCTGCTGTCCATGGAGAACCCCCAATACAGGTAAGCAACCTTGCTTTTTGTTGTTAAGTACAGTCAAGTAGGTGTTGACTCATGGCGACCCTCTGGATAGTTGACCTAAATTTTGTTCAGTCTTCAGTCAAGCGGCTCATTGTTGATAGAGTGATGTCCATTGCTGCTGTTATTGTATCGATCCATCTCATTGCCGGCCTTCCTCTTTTATGGTGATCTTCTACCTTGCCAAGCATTATGTCTTTCTCCAATGATGTCCAAAGTATGAAAGTCAAAGTCTTGTCATCTGAGCTTCTAAGGAAAGCTTAGGTTAGATCTCCTCCAGTAATGATTGGTTTGTTCTTCGGGCAGTACATGGTATACACAGTATTCATGCCAGCACCATAACTCAATTTTCTTCCTATCTTTTTCACTGTCCAACATTCACATCCCTATGACATTATTGAAAATACCATGGCCTGGACAAGTCAAATCTTTGTATGGAGAGAGACATCTCTGCTCTTGAGAATCTTGTCTAGGTCCTTCATAGCCATTCTACCAAGATAAGTCATCAGATTTCTTGACTGCTAGTCCTTTTTTTATTGATTGTTGATCCAAGTAAGTTTAAGCTGTCAACTATTTCAATTTCTTCTCCATCAATGATGAGCTTATTGATTTTGCCAGTTGTCATGATCTTTGTCTTCTTAACGTTAAGGTGCAGACCCATTTTAAGACTATATTCCTTGATCTTGAGAAGCAAATGTTTCAAATTGTCTTTACTTTCAGCCAGTAATATGGTATCATCAGCATAGTGAAGGTTGTTGATGAGTCTTCCACCAATCTTCACACCTTGGTTGTCTTTATACAGTCCTGCTTCTCTGATGATTTGTTCTGTATATAAATTAAAGAGGTATGCAGCCTTGTCATACTCCTTTGCTGATTTTAAACCATTCTGTTTCTCCTTGATCTGTTCGAACTGTTGCTTCTTGATCAATGTAAAGGTTGTGCAGGAGAACGATCAGGTGTTCTAGTATACACATGCTTCTTAATGTGGCACAGAGTTTTTCAAGGTTTACACAGTCAAAATCTTGCTGTAGTCAATAAAACACATATGGATATCCTTTTGGTATTCTTTTGTCTTTTCAAGGATCAATCTCACATCTGTGATAATGTCTCTCTTTCCTCGCCCTTTCCTGAACCCTGCTTGCACTTCAGGCAGTTTTCATTCTAGGTAATGTTGTTGTGTCTGCTGAATGATCTTGAATAGAATCTTACTGGCATGTGGGATCAAAGTGATTGTGCCATAATTTCCACAGTCAGTCGGGTCACCTTTCTTCAGTATTGGTATAAACTCAGATCTTTTCCAGTCAGTTGGCCATGAATTTGTCTTCCAAATTTCCTGGCAGAGCCTTGTAAGTATGGTAACAGCTTCATCCGATTGCTGTAATACTTCAATGGGAATGCCATCAATGCCCAGCGCTTTGTTCTTTGATAAGGCTTTCAATGCTGCTTCACTTCTACTTTCATCACCAATGGTTCCTGATCATAAGGTACAGGTTGAAACAGCTGTTGGTCTACTTGATCTTTATGGTATAATGATTCTGTATATTCCTTCCACCTTTCCTTGATCTTCTCAGCATCATTCAACATGGCTCCTTGAGCTTCTTGTAGCATTCCAATTTGAGGCTGGAATTCTTTTCTTTAACTCTCGTAGTTTTAGAAAAGCCGATCTTGTTTCTTTACTGTACAAATTTTGATGCATATCCCAAAATGTTTATGCACAGAAATAAATTTTTGTGGGACAGAGAAGAATATACCCCGAGCCAGTCTGAGTATCTTTTCTGCAGCATGAATGAAAAAATGGTCCAGGATGCATATCTCCGGATTATTTGACCTTTTATATGACTCAGAAAACTCGCATAATAGAACTCACTGCCTGAATACCCCCACTGAGTACTGAACTGCAACTTAGAGAAAATTCCTGAAGTGACAAGCATGGAACCAAAAGGAAAAGTAAATATTCTGCCACCATCCAGTTAAAATGAATTTAAAGAAGACAAAATGTTTTATAGTAATTTAAGGCCTGAATCACCCATATTCCCTTATGGTCTCCGAGATTGTTTTGCAAAACAAAGATGTTTGGAACAGACCGAAAGAAAACAGGAGGAACAGTTGTTCTAGACGTCCTGTGCTTTTTCTTCTGCCTTCAGAGATGATTACAGGCACACACATGCCTTTTATTTGTCTCCAGCAGTTCTCAGACCAGAATATATTTACTCCTGCTTCAGGCTATTCTAATTCTGATAAGAGTGCAGCCACATCTATGCAGCTCTTATTAGATGTATGCGTGACTTTTAGTACCTGCAAATCTCCATTCCCATACGTTATTAGTAGTATGAGTCATGCTTTCTTGATGTATACAAAGCAGGAATACGTTGCAGTTGTGGCCTTCCAGCATTTTGGGGTTGATTTCGCTCAGAATGGCTTTGGCCTCCATGAGGTTGAATAGAAAGTTTTTAAAAAATTTCTACTGTTGTAAAGGGGATCTTTGACTACTTTTTGGCATATTGTCAAGTCTCACAAACTTGTTTGCAGGGACATGCATAAAGTTACTGAAAGCATATAAGAGACAGAATCCATCTACATTTTTCACTGTCAGGTTCCCCTCTACCTCTATTCCCACCGCCTATCTCTGTAGTTTTTCTTTATCTCCTGGGACCTTGTTCTTGAACATATTTACCCCAACTAGAAGCAGAAGTAAGTTCAGATGGCTTCCCTGTTGCCTGATTAGTTCCCATTATTTCCACTGGAAGAAAATGTATATATTTTTTCTTTTCACAATAGATGATAGAAACATTCCTGCGAAGCTGGGTGAGAGGTCTCCAGATGTGCTGCTGTCACTAGGATGAGGTGCTGCTAGATGGCATTCCTCGTGACTCAAAACACCATATCGCAGCACTTCATCCTAGCAACAGCAATGCAGATGGAGGACTCCCGCAGAACTTTGCAGAAACCTTGGATGACATGAAGACCTACTGGCCCATCTACTCGGAGCAGCTGATTTCTTTTCTGGCTCTCCACCACTTTACATAGATGAACAAACCCAACACCAGCACCCTCCCCACCCTGTCTTTTAAGCAGTCTGTCACCTCTGTCTCTAGTACTACATTTTGTATCTATCTCAAACTTGTTTAAACTCCATTACAATGCTGGCCTCCAGCACCTCTGTTGTTAGGCCACTCCTGGTATTATTTGATTTGATTTAATTTATTAACTTGCATATGTCTTTTAGCACTATACAAATGCTCAGTAGTAGTGGTAGTCTGCTGCTCATTAACAACATATTCTTCAGTTTACAATTCAAAATCAACATAAATACAAAATTAGTCTTATAAAGTCTCAAATCTCCCTCCCCAATGGCTTTTCCAAATTCTACACTTAGGTGGCTTTTTACTAAAGTGTGTTTAACAGGGATATTAACTCATGCTGATAGAGATGGCCGCACTAACAGTTAATGTGGTGGCTTGGCACGCAGCATTTGCTAATTCCCACATTAACTGCATAGCATAGAGTAGGGCAGGAAATGCTCATGGACTGCAGCCTGCAGTTAGCACATGGTAACTGACCACATGTTAGTTGTTAATGTAAAAGTAAAACAGATCCCTTAATGTCACCTTAACTAAAGTGCATCCATGTTATCTGTCATGCATATAACATGCAAAAAGCGTATTGTCTCTGTGTTATCTGCTTGGGCAGAGTCTGGGCACACCCTGAACAGTTAATGCAGAGGCTTTACAGTTACCATGCAATAACCTGGGCAATTACCACAAGGTTACTGCAAACCTTGCCACTCTATATAGTAAAAAGGCCTCTTAATCCAGCACCCAGGCTTCCTCTTGTATCTTTATACCAAGCTTTATAATAATCCTTGATGTTTGGGGTGTCGCCATGACCAGCTCCTGCACATTACTCCAGCCTTCTTATAAACCTGATTCTGCTGTGGTTACTGATATAATGGCGGGTAGTATGGGAGGTGGCCTTTGTCACTTTATTTGCTTCTATGCTGATTCCATGGTAATGGAATCTGAAAAATGTCTCAGGTGGAAGCTGCAAAAAAAAAAGTCTCATGTGAAGCTGTTTCTCACCCCTTTAGAGAGACAATACTGCAGTTGCTGCAGCACCTATGCCAGTATTGCTATGGGAAGACCAGAAGGAAGATAGCAGTGGTCACTTGGCACAGCTGAAAGATATCTTATAGTCATTTGTCATAATTCACAACAACCTGTTCAAAAAGGGTACAGAGAGTGCAGTGCTCTCCTTCCCTCTGTCTTCGGATCTCTTTTACTAAAGTGCATTATGCGGTTAACAGCTTCTGTGGGCTCGTGGCAACTGTTACTGCGCAGGCGGGACGATTACCATGCACTGAAACCATGCATCTTGCAGTGAGGTGCAGTTTGGATAGGGTTGGGATGGACAGTTTGCTTTTACTGCATATTGCAGTACCGTGGGCATCAGTAGCACACACTAATCGCCAAAGTTGCAGTTAGCACAGGTGCACCTGTGGTAATTTCCAAGGGCTGGAATGTGTGCTAAGGGGCTAGAAGATATGGTAACTGTTAGACATATGCCGGCTACAGCCCTGACAATTATCACTGTGCGGTGGCAGCTAAAGCGCATTGATTTTGACTCAAAAAATGCATTAGGGGCAAAATATACCGCTCTTTAGTAGAAGGGCCGCAAGACTAATATTACAGATGTGCATTTGTTTTGAAATTTGTTTTGTTCTGTTTCATTTTGTTACATCTTTCGCGTGTGCAGTTTGCAGATAGCCCATTGTTTTTGATAACAATGCATACTGGTTCCAAATTGTGTGCACGGAGAACAAAATGCAATGAAATGAAAAAAGAAAAAAAGAACACCTTAAAATTTAAATGATATGAAAATATGTCAAACCCCTCCCCCTGGAAGTGAAATTAAAGATGACTTGTGCACAACTCGAATAGATATACGTTTGAAGTTCACCAAAGAGGTTTTAAGAATATAGCTAGTCTTCTATATACATTGCAGGAGATGCCAAGCCTCCCATAACTGAATATTTCATTTCAGGAAACAGTTGGGTGGAAGAATCCAGGTCAAAGGTAGGATATTGCTTGTAATATATTTGAGTGTGGATAATGTTTTAATTTTTTCTTTGGTTATTTATTTATTCTGTTACAGGTGAATGGAGCTTACTCTGGGGAGAAGGATGTAATCAGTGGTGTGCCACAGGAATCTATTCTTGGTCTGATTCTTTTTAACATTTTTGTTAGTGATATTGCTGAAGGGCTGTCAGGCAAGGTTTGCCTCTTTGCAGATGATACCAAAATCTGAAATAGAGTAGACACCCAGGAAGGAGGGATCTTGTTAAGCTTGAAGAATGGTCAAGAATTTAACAGCTGAGATTTAACTCTAAAAAATGCTGGGTCATACATTAGGGCTGCAAAAATCCAAAGGAATGGTACAGTGTAGGGGGTGAAGTACTTCTGTCCAGAAAAAATCTTAAGGTAGCTAAACAGGTAGAGAAGGTGACGGCAAAAGCCAGAAGGATGCTTGGGTGCATAGGGAGAGGAATGGCCAGCAGGAAGAAGGAGGTGATAGTGCCTCTGTATAAGTCTTTGCTGAGACCTCATTTGGAGTATTGTGTGCAATTCTGGAAACCACACCTTCAAAAGGATATAGATAGGATGGAGTCGGTGCAGAAGGTGGCTACCAAAATGGTCAGTGGACGTCATCATAAGGCATATGGGGTCAGACTTAAAGATCTCAATATACATAGTATGGAGGAAAGACAGGAGAGATGAGATATGATAGAGACATTTAAATACCTCCATGGCATAAATGCACAACAGGAGAGTCTCTTTCAATTGAAAGAAAGCTCTACAATGAGAGGGCATTGGATGAAGATGAAAGGGGATAGACGCAGGAGTAATATGTGGAAATATTGCTTTATGGAAAGAGTGGTCGATGTGTGGAACAGTCTCCCAGTGGAGGTAGTAGAGACCAGGACAGTATCTGAATTCAAGAAAGCATTGGACCAATACAGAAGATCTCTAAATGAAAAAAGGGGACTATAGTAGTTGATATGGAAGGGCAGACTCGATAGGCCATATGGTCTTTTTCTGCTGTCATGTTTTTATATTTCTGTTAATAGGAAACACAAATGGTATTAGTTAGTTCTTTGAACCACATGTGACAATCATACTGGATGCCATATTTGCCTACATGCCTATCTCTACCCAATATCCTGGTACTGATAAGAGAAGGAAAGAGGTGGGAAAAGGCTTCTTTAGTCTCTAAAACCACCCAACTATTAATGGCATTTCAGGGGTTCAGTCCAATGAAATGTAAGCATTACCATAACCTGAACATCCATGTCTACTGTGACTTTCACTTAGTGGTGACGGATGTGATGGTAATCAAGTTTCCAGATCCAATAATTAGGACTTTGAGTTTGCTTTTCCAAATAATGTTAAAGGTGACTTATAGAGTATTAATGAACTTAAAGAGTATTAATGAACAAACAAACCTTTTTCAAAGAGGGGAAGCTGCAATACTAGAGGGCATAACATGAAGCTGCAAGGGGTAAACTGAAAGGCAATATCAGGAAAATACTTTCTAACTGAAAGGGTGGTGGATGCTTGGAATGCTTTCTCGATGGGAGTGATGGTAGCAAATACAGTGACAGAATTCAAAATGGCATGGGACAGACACAGTTGTACCCTATATAGAAACGGGACAAAATCAAAATAAACTTAACTGTCTCTGATATCTCAACAAGTAGAAGTGATCTGCACTGAGCGGTGGGTACACCCCTAAACAAAGTCATGGAGAGGGGTGACCTGCACAGAGCGGCGGGCGCACTTACTCTTGCCACCTTGCTAGGCAGACTAGATGGACCATGCTATGTACAGCATTAGTAATTCAAGTATAATAAATCCATAGATCAGGGAGCTTCCACTCTAAGGGGTCTAGTTACTAAGGTACGCTAATGTATGTTTTTCAGTGGCACCTAGTTATGAATAACGGGTCCGATTTTCATCTGGGCAGTGCTATGTGCTCCGTTGGTGCATAACCTGCCCACCATCCATCTAATCTGGATGTTCAATGCCGGGGTCATATGTGGCCCTGACATTGAAAATCTGGGTCTTACCGTACAACTCAGAAGCCGCAGGAGCTAGCCGGGTAGCACAGATTTTCGATGCTACCCGCTTAGCCCCTGCGCCTGAAAGATAGGGGAGGAAAAACCTTTAAGGCGCAAAGGGCTAAGCGGGTAGCATCGAAAGTCAGTGCAACCCATTTAGCCCTTTACTCCACCCCCGCTCCACCCCGGAACGCCCCTAACCCGGCCTGATGCTAAGCGCATAGCATCTGGGCACGTTATGGACTTATCCAGGATTTTCAAAGCACACTATCTGTGTAGGTGCCTTTCAACAATCCTGAATAAGGCATTTACATGGGTAACTAGGGCTGTTACCCGTGTAGAAAATCTGGCCCAACATGCATTAATGGTAATTGACACAGTTAATGATAGCTCACTTTAGTGGTTACATGAGGCAACGGGAGATAACGTCATTTTCTCAAAGTCCCAAGGAATATTAGTGGTGGAAGTGAGATTTAAATGCTGATTTCTCTGCTTCAGAGCCCATTGCACTAATTAGGGGTATGCAGGCCAAATATTTTCATTTAGTTTTGTTTCCTGTGTTGCATGATTTTTTGTTTAGTTTAAAAAAAATTTCATTTCATTGGGAAATGTCATTAGTAGTACATGCCATGGGCAAATAGTGTGTACTATTGTGCGATAGTGTATGCTATTAATGACAGATGGGAAGGGATGAAATTTTGCGATCATTTATTCTGTTTTCATTTGCCAACATTATGAAATGATAGGAAATGCTAATGACATTTCCTGTATGTTATTTCAAACGGCAACACATCCCAAGCACTATCTGCTAAGCCGTGACTTTGCCTTCTCCTCTGACTATACATGTGCTTGCCTGAGATCCAGCAAACAAAGCTCTTCTGTTAAGTACTGGATCTGTTGTAATCTTCTGTGGTGCCACTGATGTCTTCATCTATCATTTAATAACATGGCATTTTAATTCTGCACTTGTAGCTCGAAACAGCCTGGTTTGCCCAACTGCTCATTTCGGCCTCTGAGGAGTGGTACGCCATAACCATTATTCCTGATAAAGCAATATCTTGGACTGCTGAAAAGTCAGTTTCATCAAAGGCCTTGTAACATTTGCACCTTGGAAGATCAGCAAAGTGTTCATCCTGTGGTTGCAGGTTACACAATCTTTTTTTTTAAATTTATTTTTATTGAAGTGTATAATGAAATTACACAATTCAACAAACCAGGAATTAGGATAGTACACATAAACAATATGGTAAACAAAAAGGCTAGGCAAAATTAATCACCAGCCTATTCTAGCTCACATAACATAGGAACAATATAATTTATTGAAGAAGATTAAAAGGAAAAAAAGGATAATTATATCCACCAATAGAGTAGCCAAATAACTATTTTATATCTTCCAGATGCTATTCATTAAACAAAGAAATATAAACTAACCATGATTTATCAGCAAGAAGCTGTTCCAGTTGTGAGGAATAAAAAAAAAATACTCATGTTGCTGATAGGAAACTACACATTTGACAGGGAACTTTAAGAAGGCCAAAACCTGGGATTGCAGTCCCAGGAATGCCTTACTATGCATTTGAGTTGAACATTAAATGTTAGGAAAATCTGAACTGGCGCCTCCCCAAAGGGATTGCTAATTCTTAAAGTAAGCTCTCAGCACCCTATGCATCTCATTTGAAAAAGTAACAAAGTGGCTCTAAACATGATATTATCCTGGGAATTCTTAAGAAATGCAATTAAATCAAAATCTGTATCAGATTGTAAATAATTAGACCCATCCTCGGCAGGAGACACTTGCTTTAACTAAGACAGAATAACATATAAATTAGAGATCTTTAAGGCATCAGAGGAAAAATGTAAAACCTCTTAAAATATTTCTTAAGCAAGATCTCTGCAGACAACAGGTAGATTTGAGGGAAATTTATAAACTACAAATTATTCTTGTGATATAAATTTTCCAAAATTTCTAGTTTAAAATGAACAAATAGAGTCCTTGAGCCACATGATGCTCTAACTTAAGAATCTTCTTATCCATATCTCCCAAATAAGGGTCTACATCCAAGAGCTTAGCTGCAGTTTCTGTAGAAGAGATCCAAAACTTGGATACACTGATTCCATTCTCGTCATCACATGCTAGATATCCTTTCAAGAGATATCTTGAGCACTTGGAGTACAGTTCTCACTTACAGAAATAGTTTGTACAAATACCAGATTAGGAACAGGAACTGCAGGAGCTAAACCTTCAAGGTCCAAATCAAAACCCAGGTATTACATTATCAATGGGGATGGAAACCCTGGTAGGGAGGTCTCCAAATGTACCAACAGAGGAGACCTTAGACAGTGGAGAAAAAGATGTAGTGGTGGTAATCTCCAGTGAGATATTTTGTTGAGGGAGGTTATTCTCCTTGTTTGGAGCTTTCACCACTGTTAAATGTTTAGCAATATGGTCACTCACCGCTTTCTTATTAGTTGGCATCACCACCATGGAGAAAATATGCCCGGGGGGAGGATGGGGTTGGCGCCATCCGGGAGAAGTTTCCTCACCTTTTGAGGGATGAAGGGATCCACTTCCCTGGTTCATCTGACTGTCCTGTGGGGTTGAATCGTCTGGGCAGATGGCACAGACCTCACTTGTTTATTTCTTAACTCTTTCACTCACTGTTGGATTTGGTGTTTTGTTTGCATTTACCGAACTTGTAAGGCATACGATATTATTTCCAGATTCCAACCTCCTTCCAACCATGTTCCAAGGGGCTCTCAAGGGGGCATGACTTACCCCTTAGGGCATGCCCTTTTAGACCATGTGTTCCAGGTCACATTGGTGACATCACTCTGAATGCCTCTGTTCCCACAGGTACCCTGTAGTCCCTCCTCACTACCTCAGTTCTACTCATGCCATCACTGTTCCCAAGTTACAGAAACTTTGCATCCGGCTGTGCAGACAGAAGAGATGGACAGGGAGGAAGAAATTGAGGCTGGAGAAGAGGTCGCTGCAGATGGAACATTATGGAGGGCTTGCTTAATGCCTCAGAATTTCACTTAAGAGTTCTCTGAAAGTTTTGTGGAAGTAATCCTTTATCATGTTAGTATCTTCCAAAACAGTATTCAGTGATTGATAGTGTCATACGCCACTGTGAGGCCTACAAAAGCACACCAGTGATTTGGCATTTCTCAAAGCCATTGAGGTACTGGGTGACATTCAGCATTTGGTCTTACACGATTCATCTGGCTGAAATCCTGTCATAAGAGTTCCAAAACAGTTTTATCAGGGATTGCAGAGGTTTGGAACATTTGTTGCAGCACTTGTGGAAGGCACTCCGATACAAGCCAGTCCATCACTGTTCAGTTAAGGCCCTTCAGCTAGAATATGACTAGACACTTGTTCCCAACTGGAGAGTACTTTAGAGCTGCAGAGGCAAAAGCAGCCACGTGTCTTTGCAGACGGAGATGCTCCCAAGTCAAAATATCCCTCTACAGGATCCAAAAGTGCTACAGTTGATAGTGAATTTCCTTTCTTCCAGCTGCCTCTTGGGCAAGTGCAAAGGTGTTAGGCTGCTCAGGCAAACCTTCAGTCTTGCACCACTCTCAAGTAACTTTCAGGCCCCTATTATCCCCTGCCCCCTCTTTCAGCTTTTGATAAATAAACTGAGAAATCGTGATCGTTCCAACATCATCCCTCCCAGAATGGTCCTGTAAAAACGTGTAATCGGACATCATACTTACAATAGAAGAAACAAAGTTAAATATTTATCAATACACAATGATAGCGATCTCCGAAAATCATTTACCTGGGTAAATAGCTTATGTTTGCCTGAGTAAATGGACTATTTGAAAATTGCTCAGCTACCTGGTGGGTATAATTATGTGCTGATGATTCTCTGAGTACGTGTGACTGTCAGGAGCTATTATTATTTTGCTTTGACTGAAGCTGCTCTTTGCTGACCCCCTCCGCCCCCGAAGCTGCCACCCTGTGTGACCACCTAGTTTGCCTAAGGTGAAGTCAGCCCTGGCTGCATCTTCACACCTTCCTGCTTGCTTGACAGAGATGTCGACAGGTGTACTAACATTATGATCATGAAACTCACTGATGGATAAATTTAAGACCAATAAACAATAGAGGTGTGCACAGCCAAAGAAAAGTTTGATTCGTGCTCATTTTAATACAATTTTCCTGATTTTGGGGCATTTTTTTCATTTTTGCTTCCAGGGCTGGTGCAAGGATTGACGGCATCCTAAACAGGCCCTTCATCCTGACACCTTCCTACTGCCCCTCCCCCCATTGCCGCCCCTCTCTAGGGCCAGCAGCGATGGCAATGACTCGGAAACCATGATGCAGCACTTACCTAAATGCTTTAGCCCTGCGTCACAGTTTCTGTCTTCTAATATCTGCCACTTCTACCCCCCCCTCTGATGAAGACTTCCAGAGGGCTGGCACTCTAGAGGACCACCTATTATGCCCAATGGTAGTGCCGGCCCTGTTTGATTTTTGTGTGTTCGTTGTACAGTATGTGCACTAGAACATTACGCATGCATATCAATTGTGCATGTGCTAATTCATAGGCATACCTGTATACAAGTGATTTATGTTCACTTTCAATTTTTAGGGGCTCAAATGAACCAAACCCACGCTTATATTTTGGCATCAAAAATGCTCCAAAGGTGAAAGAAAATATAGGAAATATAGAAAACAGACAGTTACTGAAGAAAGCTAGGAAAGAAATATACTGACAATTGGAACTCAAGCACAGGACTTCTATTCCTGCAGCAGTTTGTCCAATTTTTAATTAATTTAAAATACTCTCCTGCAATTTCCTTTGATCCCTGAAGAAGATATTGTTAGGATCAGGTCACCACATTCACCAGATGAAAGTCAATATGAATAATCAGAGCCAATGAGTATGAAATACAGTTATTTGTGACTTGATTGCTGACATGGCACTTAAAAAAAATCTCTGAAGCAACCATCAAGTCAATGTTGACTCCTGGCAACCCAGCAGCCCCTGGGTTTTCTTGGCAAGGTAAGACCGGAAGTAGATTGCCAGGCCTTTAGCATGATATATAGTTTTTGGAGGGGGTATTACTTCCTGCTATATTTTAAAAATGTTCTACTGTACACCACTGTACACAGAAGATATCTCATTCTATTAAAGCAGCAGTACTGAGCCAGGTTTATCTACGTATTAATTTGCCTGTTTCTAAGATTTGAGTCCCATTTTGCTAAAGGGAATGGTGCCTATTGAAGAGGGTCCATCTGCCTGTCTGCCTGCTGTGTCTGTCAGTCCATATGCATGCACATCTGCCAACCAATTGATGCGTAGGACTGCCTTAAAGCAGGGCAGAGCAATCCCAAACATTGAAGAGATAACAGGAGTTCCCAACTCCCATCTGCATAGGTTGCCCAATGTATTGCGAAATTGCAGGCAAGAGTCCCCAGCTCCCAACGGCATGGACCATCCAATGCAATGCCAAAGAGACAGCAGGAGTCCTTAGCTCTGCTAGCACAGACCACCCACAGCAGTGCATAAGAGCTGATGGGAATCCCCATTTTCTGCTGGCATGAAGTAGCTGTCCAGCACAGAAGGAAAGGCGTGGAGTGAGGGGCAGGGCATGAGAAAGCAGGTGGGAGTAGAGTGGAGGAATGAGAATAGAGGGGTATTAGGTTGAGGAAAAGGTAAGGTGTGGAGTTAGAGAGGAGGGAAATAAAGGTGGAGTTAGGGGTAAAGTATAAGTGAAGGGGAGGAGTTAGAGAAGAGGTAAAGAAAGGAGGCAAGTGCAGGAAGAAGGAAAAATGGAAGTGGAGGATGGGAAATAGGAAAGTGCAAAGGGGGTATGGAAGTTACGGATAGAGTGCAAGATGGGAGCGGAAGGGAGGGAGTGAGTTAAAGGGGGGCAACAGGGAAAGGAGGGGAGGGAAAATGCATGGGTGGAGTGGCAGGGAAGGAGAGAGAATGGCCATGACCTGGGTAGGGAAGGGGAGTAGCAAAAGATGGTGGAAGGGCGAGGGAGTGTATTAAAGGGGACAGGGAAAATTGCAAGAGGGTGAGAAGGCTACATGCCCAGACACACAAAGGCCCACCCAACACACACTGCCAATACTTACATAACCTCAACACACACACACATGCCACTTGACAGCCCACATGGCACATACAGATTCATAAACACACACAATCTTCAAGACACTCTGCCAACACATGCATACGCTCATAAACATGCATATGCGCAATCCCTGACACATGCACCCATGACAGGCATATATACACAGCCCCCAATGCACACTGCCAACAAGCACAAACCAATGCACTCTTACACACACATACCATCTGTCACTAGCATCCACACTATGCTCACCTGTGCACTCCCACACTCCCTGCTGCCCTACTGAGACACACTTTACCCACACTATGCTAATCTGTCCACTCACACAACCCCTGCTATCCTCTCTTCCACTCTACCAAGTGACTTTACTCTACTGAGACACACTCTCAGCCAAATCCCCCATAGAGACATGCCTGAGTTTGCAAATGGAGAAAGCGTGCCCTTTTCAACTTGTTTTGTTTCTTAATAGTATATAAGCAGCTTGAACATGATCTCAGAATGGGATCATCTGAACAATATCATAGCCATCTAAAAAATATTGAATCCCTCATCTTTTTAAGTCCTTACCAAATTGGCTTAGATAAATGCTGAACAATATTGCTGATAATGGAGAGCCTTGTGGCATGCCGCTTAAGCAATCCAGGAATCAAAGACTTCCTCCTGCCATTTCACCTTCTAAGAATGATTAAGTAAGAATTCTTTCAGGTCCATTTAACCCTTAGATGTAGGAGTAGTAAATTATGGTCTAAGGTATAGAAAGCTTGATATCCCTTAACAAAAACTAATCGGAGATTAAAACTAAGCTTGCCAAATATGTTTCCATACTATATGTAGGATGGAAGCCATATTGAGCTATATGGAATAGATTATGTGCATCCAGATATTGTTGCAGTTGTACAGAAACTATTGCTTCCATTAGTTTGCTAGCAATAGTAGACCTGAAATTGGATACCTGTCGAAGATCACCTAAGAGATTCTTTTGAATTGGTGTTAATAGTATAGCACCCAGGAAACTGGGGAAAATATCTCCCTTAACATTTTAAAGATTAGTAAAGAATTCCATCAAATAATGTCTACCGGTTCTTCTAAAAATAAGCCCATAGGACATGGATAAGAAGTAATATAAAAAAGCTTCAGGAATGGTTAACTGCTTGGTAGTTAAGACCTAATAGAAAAAAGTACAATCATGTATTTGGGGTGCAGAAATTTAAAGAAGCTGTATACATATGGCAGAGGGAGAGACTGATGTTCTCTGACCAGGAGAGGTGTTTTAGGTTGAAAGTGTTTGATGATCTAAGGTGAAAAATAGTGTGACAAGACAGTAGCAAGAGACAGAGGGCTGTGAGGGAGTAATTTTGGTGGTGGGAGCAGTGTGTGAGGTGGTAAGGCAATTATGGGGGGGGGGGGCAGTTTTGCAGGAATGGGCAGTTTTGGAGATTGGGAGCATACAGAACAGGAAGACGGAGTCTGAAAGGAGCAATTCTCTAACTGCTATCATTCACTATATATACGTTGCTGTGCTACAGATGCTGGAACTCCTTCTCCCATAGAAATGTATTGGGCTATATTTTGGGAGCGTGGAGGCTGATTCAGAGCTGGGCAAATCCGGGCCGTCCGGACGCACAAAAGATCTATGGGCCCCAAATGTACCCGATTCTGCAACCGTGGGAGCTATACATTCCTACGGTTGCAGAATCAGAGTACTTCGATGGCCTGGCATGCCCTCAGTTCTGCTGCGGGGAACATCCAACGCTGTACCTGGCCAGCCCTCTCTACACTCCGGCTGACGCGCTGGTGCTGCAATGTCCTGTCGCCATGGCACTGACACAGCAAGCCAGAGACACAGACTGGCCCGGTGCTATGTGGCCCTGACACCCTGCTACCCAACCCCTGGTGGGGGCCCCCAAGGCAGAGATCAGGTGACGGGGGTTCTCCTGCGGTGGCTCTGTTGGTTTGGTGGGCTGCATGCTCTGATCACACCAGCACCTGGCATTTAGGCATGCATGTAGATGGCCCAGACATAGAGAGGACGGATCGGAATGACCTCTGTACTTCCGGTTGCTTGAGCCCGCCCCCACTCCACCTCTGTTATGCCTCTGTACCACCCCCTCCTGCCTCCATCCAGCGCTCCCTGTACAAATGCCTTGTAAGTGCGGGGAGCAAAGGAGAGTGTGTGGGTTGAACATCCAACCCAGACAAACAGCCCTGCTATTCATAGTGCAGAATCTACCCCTTAGTGTTTTAGAACATCTGCTCTGATATGGCCCATTTTCGAACCCAGTATTTTTACCAGATTTTCCCACATGACAAGTTTTATCCCATTCCAGAGAGTTATTTTGCCCTCAGACAGATAAAGACAGATAGATAGTCAGATAAACAGACAGACAGACATTCTCAATTTCTTTGTATCATTCTTTCCAACTTCTATTGGGTTGGAAAGAATAAAATTAGTCAAACACATTAGCCATTCTTCTGGCTTTTGGACATGCATGCAAAAATTTGTAGAATGCTGATAAAAGCCAGACACCTGGATCCTGAGCACATCTGACAGGATTCCTCTAAATATTTGGGCCCTAGGCGCACACCTAGTCTGCCTATGCCTTAATCTGGTCCTGGAGATGGCCTTAGCAAAGTGGTTCACTCACTACCATTTTCCAACTCCAATATGTCCTTTCCTGGGAGGAGAACAGCACCTGCGAAGAGTCCATAGGCGTCTTTTTTTTTTTTTTCTGGCTTTATCTGTCTTTTTGTGCTAATATTACAACTTTCAGTGGTGCTGGGGGTATTCTGGATACATATTTAAAAATAAAGTATCTCTTGCGGGTTTTCTTGATATTCCTAAAGACAAGAATTGCCACCTCACTTCAGGTCAACCAAACAGGCTGGTTTTGCCCCACTGCATATGAGAATTTGTAGTTCTGTAGATTTTCACATTAATTTCCATAAAAATACCTTCAAAAATGCAGATCTAGAAATCCATGCATGCAGTGCAGCAAAGCGAGGATTGCTTCAGCCTGTCTGTTTTCTGACAGGGACGATACTCAATATTTCAGGATTTCTTAGGGAGTTACTAGACATGGTGCAGGGAAAAGGGGGGGGGGGTGTTGGAAGGGGAGAGTGGATGGGGGATTATAGGGGGATGGATGTGTATTTGTTGTTTGTGTTGATTTGTGGTACAGGGAGGGCCTTGTGGATGAGATGGGTTGTAAGGTCTGCTTTCCCTACTGTTCTTTGGGACAGTACCGGGCATTGGTCTACTGTGGTAACTGGGGGGGGGGGGGGGGGGGGAAGGGAAACCCTATGGGTTACTGTGTTTAATATACTCTAGGCTTTGTACGTTGGGTGAGCTACCCCTGCATTGATTCTCTCTGTTCGTTAATTATTATGATGTTAGTGCTCACTGTGTTCTGTAGCTTGCCAGAGCCTATTCCTGGCATACTGGGCTATGGTTCAAGTGCTGCATGGTTGTTGTTGGACTCCCTTTCTGACAGGCTTTGTATCCTTTGCTTTCCTGTCTCTATTGGGTGTTTTATTGCTAGTTGTGGACATTGTGGGGCTTAAGGGTTTGTTTTCCTGTGTTCTTTTTGTAATGCCTTATGTTGGCATTAATGAAAATGATTGCTACTAAATAAGGCCCACTGCCACTGTTTTCCCCATGTGAATCTTACAGAACGTGAACAATTGAAAGTTCTTTTTGTGTATAGTCACTGATCTCTCTATAAGCATTTGATTCCTCCCTTCCCCTACCACTATGTCACAAATGCTGGCAGTTTTTTTCCTATGAAAAAAACACTTTATTGATAAAAATATAAATTTTGCAAAGCGGCCCTTGGATGCGTGCATGTAATTAATGCAAAGGTAGCAGGGCTGCATAGCAATCATTGATACTGACTGTATATGTTTTTGTTTCAAATATTCAGCCAGTTCTACACATCATTTTATGCATATAACCTGTGGCCACAGCCACAGCTTATAAACATAAAAATTCTGCTTTAACTGGAAGCAGGGTTAGGGGTAGGCCAGAAGCCAACAGAAAAGTTATATGGAGATTGCTGAAATTCAGCCACTCTCCATATAACATCAACACTTAGGCTAGGACAGCATCAAAGCAGGCCTAACTTATGCATAGAAGCGGTGACACAGTTGCTGTGGTACTATTTAAATGATCAGCACTACTGAATGTATGGTAAAGTGCCACCATTGGTGCTTTACTTAGCAGTGACCACAGCTGCTAAAAATCAGACCCTTAATTCATAGGCATTGGAGCGGGGTGGGTCACACGAACCCTAGCCCCAACAAAAGTTTGCCTGTCAGGTGCCAGCAAACTGCAGCTCAGCCTTTCCCTCCTGTTCTGCCCACGGGTTTCCCATTGTCCACAAGAAGAGAAGAGAGCAGCGGCAATTGCGGCAAAGGCTCCTGTCTGCCTGCTGGCAGAACAGGAGGGGAAACCCCGATTGTGGCCTCCATGCAGATTGTCCGTGGGGATTCGGTAAATGTAGATAGGTTGTTTACTCAATCAAAAAGCAGAAAGAATAGGGGGCACGCAATGAAGCTACAATATAACCCATTTAAGAATAATAAGAGAAAATATTTTTTCACTTAATGCATAATTAAACTCTGGAATTTATTACCGGAGGATGTAGGAAAAGCTGTTAGTGTAAATGGGTTTAACAAAGGTTTGGACAAGTTCCTGGAGGAAAGGTCCATAAACCATTATTAAAGAAGACCCGGGAAATCCACTCCTTATCCCAGGACAAGCATTATGGAACCTGTGTGTTTTTTTGGGAACCTGTCAGGTACTTGTGTCCTGGATTGGGAACTGTTGGAAACTGGATACTGGGCTTGATGGACCTTGGTCTGACCCAGTATGGCATTTCTTATGTTCTTATGATCTCCAGCGGGCAGAAGAGAAAGCAATGGCTGTGATCATGGCAAAGACTCCTTCTGTCTGCCCGCAGGAAATTGGGACAGACAGGAGGAGTCTTTGCCGTGATCCTCCTTCTCTTCTGCTTGCGGGGATCAGGAAATCAGATCCCCTTGGGCAGAACAGGAGGGCAAGGCTGCAAGGGCTAGGGGCGGAGCTTTGGGCAGAGTCAGGGCGGAGCTTGGGTCATGCCAATCATCTGACTGTTCCATCAGCCCTGCCATAATTTATTATAACTGCAAGGTCACATAGCAGTTATGCACATAAAAATGAAAGAAGTTGAAGTAACATTTAGAGGCCAAGGTATGAATTTCCCAAATTTGTCACATTAGTGGCTTCTTCTGCAATAGTTAGCTATGGGATACAAATACGTTCCTAGCTTATCTACTTCCTGTAGCTAAACAGGACAAAACATTTAACATAAACTGACAAGGACCTTTACTACTAAGGGTTGGGGGGGCAGCATTTTTCAGAGGGGGGCATCATGGAGGCAGGAACAAGTCAGAATCACTCCTGCATGTTCAGGATTCTACATGGTTAGGGTAAGCCTTTGCTCGGGGGATCAGTGAAAGCAGAAAAGGGTGTGGGAGGGTGCAGTCAAGATGGCGGCCCATTGAGGTAGATCACCGGATCTGGATCGCTGCATAAGAATCGTTTTCCTAGGAGAATTATGCCTCCAAGGAAGAGAGGGAAGGAGCCGACCAAATCCCCCTTCGTGCCCCAGGCCCCAAGCAAGAGCAAATTGACCCTCACCTCAAACCAGGCCCTTCTGCTGATGTCACTGCAAGCTTTCTGCTGCAGAGGACGCGGATGGAAGCATTTCTCTGCCTGGGAATGAAAGTGTGAAATTGCTGCAACAAGGTGCAGACCCTTCCTTCTTGCAGCAGGCGGGGGCTAATGTGAGGAGCCCGTTGGCAGCTCTCTCCCAGGGGTGGTAATAGTTTCCTTGCCTGGCTCTGATGGCGGTCTGCTGCAAACACCAGATATGAAGGTGCAACAGGCAGTTTCCAGCCCTTTTACTAGAGATGAAAGCTTTAACAATGAAAGAAAGAGTGGCGCTGGAACTGATGCTGGTAAGGCTGATATGCCTGTGTTTTCTTTAGGCCCCTTATCTGGTGAAGTGACTCTGTAAACAGTTTGAACTTTGCTAAATAAGTTGGATGCCATAGTTTCCCAGTCATCTAAAGATTTAAATATGTTATTTCAAAGAATAGAGTTGTTTTCAAAACAGCAAGATTCATTCGTAAAGGACACTAAACAGAGTATTGGGGTCAAGAATTCAAAGTCTCTGATTGATGCTTTGGTTAAGGATAAAATGTTGATATATCAGAACTTGGAGAATTACGAGAATCATATCAAACATTTAAATCTGCGTCTATTAAATTTTCCCAAAATTTCTGCCTTATCTCTGTCTGAGGCTTTTAACAAATATTTAGTAGAAATGTTGGGAATTTCTAGAAGTAATTGTTAATAAAGCTTATTTTACCTAAGGGCAGAGAGATGTTTCCAGCTGTCTCTAGTTCATTGGATGTTTCAGCTTTATTTGAAACTTCATTTATTGATATCAAGGATCATGGAACTCTCTTGGCTTCATATTCGAATCAGATTTGACTGATATATTGAAGCTATATTTTAGAAAGATTAATCAACCTTTCTGTGGACAAACTACATGGATTTATCTAGTTGTAGCAAGAGCTATCCAAGAAAGGAGAAAATGTTTTCTTGTATTGAGATATAGTGAGGCCGCGGGCAGGGTCCCGGCGGCCGACCGTAACCAGGCGCGCGGCCCGGTGCGGGGACCCTGCGCGCGGCCGAGGCTGGAGGCACATGGGCGGTGTCAGATGGCTGCCTGGGTGAGAATCTTCACAGTCTTGTCAAGTGCATATATCTATATGATTTGCAAGGTATTGTGGGCAATGTAGTTCATTCACACCAGACACAGCTGCTGACAATAATTTAGTTGTGCTCTTGGGTAAAGCCAATAAGATATTTATTTATGGGGTTATTTCTCCCAACACAGATATGCTTGGTAGCACATAAAATCAGGTTACTTGCTTTCAGTGTTAACTTGGAAAAACAAAGTCAAAATCAGGAAAACAACAAATGAAAAGCCACAAAGCAAGAAACAAACTGTTCTTTTCAGGTTAACTTCTGATTACTTCCCACATAGATACAGAAGTGATTCTCTCCTAGCTCACAAGCAATTAGGTAAGGCTTAATTGCTAGCAGTTATCCAGCTGAAACCCCTTAGCTGGCTTGCTTTCTACTGTGTGGGTCAAATCCTGCTTCAGGAGCTTTTCTGAGTAGATTAAAGAACAAATTTTTATTTCTTTGTGATGGTTGCTGTACTTTATAACAGAAAGTTACCAACGGAGTTTGGATAGAGAACAGTCCATATAAACAGGATCCTCATCTGCTATTATTCCCCCTTGTTCAACAAGCATGGGTTCAATATCATGGATTGGCACAGATGAATCTCTCAATGGAACATTTTCAGGAGAATACTTGTTTCCCTGCTGTCTTTCAAGGTTATAGCTAGGGCATAGATCAGTGTTCATACCTGAGCTTCCATTGCTGCTAGAGGTCCTCTCTATATTTATTTATTTAGCACATATTTGTATACCGCTACTTCCAGCGATCAGCAGCGGTTTGATTAAGTAAACAGAAAATGTCAGATCATTGACAGAAATTACAAGCATTACAATGTGATTAACAAGGTTATGTGATAGGTTTTCAAAACAAATCAAGCGAGTTTCATTAAAGTATACAACAGAATTTCAAGATTACGAGATGACAACAAGTTTCGTTAGAGTGTATAAGATTACAACAGGTTCCATTAAGGTATACAGGATTAGCAACAGGTTTCACTAATTTACAACAGGGTATAGTTATGGGGGGGGGGACTACTATATAGCCTGGCCAGTATGTAGTCCAGTTCTTATGTCCAGCCTTCCAATCCAGATCCCTGGACACTGGATCTCTCTTCACATACCTTCTGGCATAGGTCTTAGGGTCCCTTCCACGTGCAGCCGTCTCCCTCACAGGTAGCGTCTGGTGATTCCTAGCTCTGCAGCACCATTCCTCTGGCTTTCTCCAGTCCAATGGTGTATGCTGGCCCTTGAAATGCCTCCCAGTATACGTACTGCTTTGGACTCTTCTAGACCTCTCAAAGGCTTTTCTCCTCTTTCTTCCAGAGGGTCTCTTTCCCTCTCTGTCCGTCCGGTTTGGCTTCTGCTTCTGATGATCCTTCAGAGGAAACTGATGATCCTTCTCTGTATATCCAAGGTGATCATGAAGATGGTCATCTGTAGAATAAACTCTACTCTTATTCTGCTTAGATGAGTGTTCCTCCCTAACACAGCGCAGCTGTGCTGAATCAGGCCCTGCCCTTTGAGATGAGTGCTTAGGGATTACCTCATAGCCCTCCTGATTGAACACACGTTTCCCCACTTCAGCTCCTCTAATGGCTGTTGGAAACCTGGTGCATTCTGGGACTGGTAGTCTTTTATGGGAAAATTCTGTTTTCTTATTTCTACCAGAACTGACAGGTTGCTTGTTCAGAGACACTTCACCTTTTCTATAGCTCCTTCCTGAGCTATGATAAGCTTCCTTATCACAGCGGTCAATTTTGAATTCATTGGCTCCTGGCGAATGCGGCCGCGCGGGAGCCAGTGGGTGTGTGTCTGGTGGGTGCGGGGGGGGGGGGGGCAGGAGTCGGCAGGTGGCAGCGGAGTCCTGTGGGGTGCCGGCTTCCCGCCCGCCCGCCCAGAGGGGTTTGGGTTGGGGGAAGGGGTGTAATAAATTTTTTAAAAAAAAAAACAAAAAGAAGGGGGTGTTGCAGCTTCGGGGGGGGGGGGGGTGTTGCAGGATCCCAGAGGTTTCCGGGGTCTGGTGCCTCAGGGTACACTTGGGTGGGGGTGGGGTGCCCCTGACCCGGACAAACCCTGGCCGACCTTTGCTAAGGGCATGGCGAAGTCGGGGAAAGGGGTAGGAAACTTGCCGGGGGCAAGTTTATGGCCGTAGCGGTGGTAATGCACTTTGCTAAGGTATGGCTGTTGCGGCACTACTCCGCTAAGAGGTTTGTTATGGTTTATGCTGTTGGAATATGGTTAAATGGTTAATGGTTGATAAAGCTGTGACCAGTGGTTCCCATGACTTCTTTGTGTGGTGTGTTTTGTGGGAAGGAGGATGGGGGGGGGGCCCAGAGCACCGGGTCCGCTTGCCTCGGTTACTGAAAATTTGACTTTGGGAGCTACATTTCAGTTGAGATACCCTTGTACATGTAATTAGGTACCTTTATGCTACATATATGGTTTTTGTACCTGATCAACTGAAATCGTTTCTGGATGAAAAAAAAAAAGTCTGGTTTGCCTGTGCCACCTTGGCCTGAGGAGGGTTAAGATGCTGCTGGATAACAGGATTATTGGGCCTGTGCTCTTAAAGCCTGAATTACTTTACTGCAAATTTTCTTATTGTTTTTCCACTGAATTTTCCTTTTTTCCCCCTCTTATTTTGAGGTCTTTAGTTTTGCTTATTCTTGTTTTCTGTATACAAGTTGTTGTTGTTGTTGTTAAGTGCCGTTGAGTCGGAGTCAACTCATGGTGACCCTCTGGATAGCTATCCTAAATTGTGTTCGGTCTTCAGTCAGGCGGCTCATTGTTGACAGACTGGTACCCATAACTGCTGTTATTTTATCGATCCATCTCATTGCTGGCCTTTCTCTTTTGCATTGACCTTCTATCTTAGTAATATATTAAAAAATTGTTTATTGAAGGACCCCCGAACAGGTAGGGACCCTGAAGCTTGGGACGGCCAGGTAACGAATCCAGGCCTCTCTGCTTCTCAGTATGGGGGATTCCACTGTCAGGACCTTTCCTTCCAGTACCTTTAAGTTCCTTTCTCAATCCTTCTGGTGAGCTGAGGCCTCCCTCTAGGCATGGAGTCTCTCTCCCTTGGATTCTGGCTTCTCCTGGAGTCTCTCTCCCTTGGATCCTGGCTTCTTCTCCTCTTTCTCCCCTCTCTGGTCTGGCTGCAGCTCTCTGCTTATAAAGCCGTTCTCCTCTTGAGTTTCCTGGCCTGCTCTTCAGGTGCATCTGATTAGTCCCTGCATAATCAGTACTTGGGTGTGTTCGCTCAGCCTCTGCAGGTTCATGCCTGCTCCCTCTAACTGTGTTGCTGTGCAATTGCAGCTCCTGCAAGTCAGCTGCTTTGTGAAAGACAGCGTTTTTTTCCAAATTCCCAGTTTCAGTAGCTTCAGCCCTATCACACATCCCCCTTCTTAAAATATTACGGGCTGGCATTTCATCCTTTTCACAGCACGTAATTCGGGACAATGTGTCTGCATTAGAGTGTAGCTTTCCTGCTCTATGCTCGACCTTATATTCATAGGGTTGTAATGCCATGTTCTTTGACACCTCTCCTACTGACGTGACTAGGGCCATCCTTTCATGCCATTGTCTAAGGGCATTGATGTGATATACTTGCTTATGCCCCTTTTTATTTTGTACCATGTATGTGGCTGGACCCAGTGGCTTGACCAATGTATAGGGCCCCCTCCACTGAGCTTCGAATTTCGGGGTAGCCCCCGATACTAAGACTATCACCTTTTCGCCTATGGTTAACTGTCTGGGCTTCGTGTCTCTATCGTAGTATTTTTTTTGTTTTCGCTGACTATCTTTTAACTTTTCCTCAGTGAAATGAGAGGCTCGTTGTAGACGACTCCTTAGGTCTTGCAAAAATTGGGGTATTCCTAGCTCCCTTTCAACTGGTTCAACCCATTGCTTGCGTAATATGTCCAGAATTCCCCTTGGTGAACGTCCGTACATGAGTTCGTAGGGGGATATGCCTAAGGAACTCTGCGTTCGTTCACGGCAAGCGTACAGTACAAACGGGAGCATGGTGTCCTACTCAGCCATCTCTCCGTCTAAAGTATGTCTTAGCATTTGCTTTATGGTTTGATTCATCCTTTCCACCAAACCGTTACATTGTGGATGATAGGCGGCTGTCTTAAGGTGTCGAATGCCAAAGGCGTCCCACACCTGGGCTAAGTACTTGGACATGAAGTTACTGCCCCTATCAGTTAGTACTTCTTGAGGGAACCCTACCTCACAAAATAGCTTTATTATTTCGGTGGCTATAGATTTGGCTGATACATTCCTTAGGGGAACAGCCCACGGAAATCGTGTAGCCTGATCCATTATGACCAGTATGTATTGAAACCCTCTAGGTGTCTTTACTAGTGGTCCCACTATATCCATTGCTAGTCTCCTGATGGGTTCCGCTATCAGCGGCATCGGAAGTAGGGGTGCCCCAGGCGGCCGTACAGAGGTTACTCGCTGGCAGGAAGAACAAGACTCACAGAAACGTGAGGTCTCCTTGAAAACTCCGGGCCAATAAAACCGAGCTAATATTTGGTCAACGGTCCCCTGTACCCCTTTGTGACCTCCTACTGGGTGGTCGTGAGCTAACCTCAGAACTAAAGATTTAAAGGTATTGGGTACTACTAGCTGCTTACGGACATTCCTAGACTGGGGGTCCATACTTTCCCTGTATAGCACCTCTTTGTCAATGATGAATCTTGGAAAGGTACCCTTTTCTACTTGGGCATGCTCAAATGCGCTCGCTAGCGCGGGGTCAGCTCTTTGCTCCTTTGTGAAGGAAGGGAACTTCTCTACTAACTCTGAGGAAACCCAGGGCAATCCTCGTCCCGCTTCTAACTTGGCTCTGCCTTGAGAGCGGCGTCTCCTCTCCCTGCGCTTTTCTGCTCTAGGCTTTCTATCTCTTTCAGTCGGGGCAGTTATTAAGTCTTCGTGAGAGGGCAAGTCACCGAGAGTTGCATCTTGGGTGTCAGAGGGTTTTTCTGCAGCTTTTGATTGGGTGCGTGTAGAAACAAAAACCTTCTGGGGTACTAGGCCCTTTTCCAAACCTCTCCTAAATTGGGGCCAGACCCTGCCTAGCACCAAATCCTGGGGTAATTTGGGGACCACTGCAATTAGCATCTCTTTCTCAATCCCTAAACCTCTTACCACTAGGTTGTATACGGGATAAAATGAAGAGGCGCCATGAATACATTTTATCTTTACTTTCCCTTCCGCTCGGCTCGGTGCCGATTCAGCTTGCTCCTCAATCATAGACCAGAGCTTCCGCGAGATCATGCTCTGATCCGCACCCGAGTCAAGAAGAGCCTTTGTGGTTACCCCTTGCACTGTCACTTCCAACAGAAATCCTTCACGTAACACTTTGGTGTTTTCACTTATCAGTGCTGTCCGTGATTGACATTCACTCTGTACATGTCCTATTTTCCCGCACATAAAACATCTCTTAGAGTGATTTCTTGATACAGGTATAACGTTTTTCAAACCCTTGGGTTTATATCGTGAGAGACTTCCTGATGACTGCATCATTGCCCCAGCTGCCGTCTTTGAAGTTTCACTAATTTGTTGGGTGGCCAATTCTGCCTCCAAATATCTCTCGGTTAATACAATAGCCTCCTCCGTGGTCCGGCAATTCTGCAGTATAAGGAAACTCTGCACGTTTTTAGGCACTGCAGACATGAATTGTTCTAACACGACAACATCTACTATTGTGTCAACAGTTTTTTCCTCAGGCCTTAACCATTTTAATGCTAACCTTTTAAGCCTGTGACCTAAAGCTTTTGGCGTCTCACCAGCTTTAAGATGACTAGCTCATAGCATGCGATTATACACAAAAGGGGTCAGGCCTAGGCGATCCCTTATGGCCTTGGTCACCTCGGTGTAATCATTTGCTAGTGCCATGGGCATAGCCCTATATGCTGACAGCGGCTCGCCTGTGAGTGAAGCTGCCAGGCGTATGGCCCACTGTTCTTTTGGCCAGCCTACTGACTGGGCTATTCTATCAAATGAGTCCAGGAAGTCATCTATATCATCAGTGGCTGCCAACTTTCCCACAGTTAAGGTCTCATAGGACCATTGTCCTATCGCAGCGCTACCGAGTCCAGGATTCTGTCCTTGAGGTGTAGAAGCCGCTTCTTGTGACTTCTTTTGTTGGGTTAACCAAGCCTCCATCATTTGCAGTATGGGTTTTTGCTGTTCTTGCATTGCCAGTACTGCCTGTTGCTGCGTCTGGCAGGCCATTTCCCGCTGTTTATCAAACTGCAGGGCCATCCAGGGAAGTTTCTCCTACAGGTCCATGGTGATGGTGTACCTAGAAAAAGATTAGAGAGAGAAAAACCAAGTGCGGTACTGATAACAGATCAGCCCCCCTTTCTCTTTTTTTTTTTTAACCTCACACCTACATCCAGCACAGGTTATGTTTATTTACATTTTACCTGCTGCAGGTGTTGAGTCAGACTTTGAGTAAAGGATGTTGTTGCTCCGTCCTGTAGCACTGCGTCACATCTGATAGCAACACCTCGGTCCTCCACTCCGGATTTTTCTTGAAGTTTGGCACTTTTCTTCTTTTCTTTTCTTCTGTAATTCTTAGCCAAAAATCCGTAAAACTACGCCATTAATGTCACTACCCCCCCCCCCCCCCGGTGGCCGGTGGCTGCAGGGGCAGGTTGTGCATTTAAATCAATTGTAGAAGTAAAAGACTCTTTTGGGCCAGATGCACCTTGGTCCTTGTAGTCCTTTCTCCTTATAGAAATGAGTTGTGGATGCCAAGTAGAGGGTAAACAAAAAGCTTTTATTTCCCTTTTAGCAATGAGGTTCGCTAAGTAACAAAAGTAAAGTTTTCCTTATTTTCAGGTTTTTGCCAAAGTGTTATTAAACAAGTAAAACTGTTACAGGCTTCACAGTTCCTTGTAGAATATAAAGGGTTTTCCAAACTTCAGAGTGAAACAAATAAACCAGCTCTCCTTTAGCTCAATGTAAGCAAAATCATTGTTAGTGCATATTCTGGTAAACTATAGCTCTGGGAGTGACTCAAGGCTTCCCGCAACACAAATAGAGCAGTCCATTAATTCCTCCTGTGACAATGCTTCTAAATCCCCAGGCTCCACTTGCATGGGTTCCAGCTCATCTGTGCTTTCTCCTGTATTTGAGCTCTCCCTGGCTGCTATAGTGTGCAAATTAGTATTTCCTTCACCTATCCTCTAGCTGGGCTGTTCAAGGTTTTTCAAGTAGGAAGCATGGCTTGTTCTTAGGCCTCTATGTTGTGGCTTCCAGAACTCCTGCCTTCTTTCTCCCCTCTCTAGTCTGGCTGCAGCTCTCTGCTTATAAAGCCGTTCTCCTCTTGAGTTTCCTGGCCTGCTCTTCAGGTGCATCTGATTAGTCCCTGCATAATCAGTACTTGGGTGCGTTCGCTCAGCCTCTGCAGGTTCATGCCTGCTCCCTCTAGCTGTGTTGCTATGCAATTGCAGCTCCTGCAAGTCAGCTGCTTTGTGAAAGACAGCGTTTTTTTTTCCAAATTCCCAGCTTCAGTAGCTTCAGCCCTATCACAATACACAGTATTCTTCAACAGTACCATAATTCAAAGACATTGATTTTCTTCCTGTCAATATTTTTTTTTACTGTTTTACTTATTAGTTTATTAAAATGCATAAATAATTTTGTTTTTTAAAAAAGTGGTGTAGGGCTTCTTATAGAAATGGGTCTTATGGGGTGCATTTATTAAACTGTTAACTCTAGTGCAGCTCTGAATGGAGTTTTAAGCAGGCCATGGTCCCATCAGAGTCTTGAGACCCCTGGCAGGGGCTGCCTTTGAAAGAGGGTCAGTGACCCCTTTAAAAAACTGCCATTGCCATGTGAACTCCTGCTTCATCAGTCTGTTTGTAAAAATGACTAAACTGTACCTCTTTGAGGTGCATTCATTTGTGAAAATGGACCTGCAAAGCTTCATTTGCATGCCTATTTTCAGAAAACTGCACGTTATTGAGCTGTTTCAGCAAATTTGCATCACAGCAGCTCATTAATGTGCAATGTAGATCACATGTGAAAGTTTACTTCAAAGACTGACCCTATTGTGATAATTTTTAGCTAAAGGGGCTTCACACATTAAAAAGCAATAAAAATGCCAGCGGTTTTGCACCTTTGCCAGCTTTTTTGTGATCTTTAACACTTGAAGCCACTTTTCTGAAAAAAACAACAACTTTGCACTTTAGTACATCAGTCTCTTAGTGATCAGTCTCATGCACAGTTGAATTGCTGTTTTAACTGGCAGTTAACAGGAGATATTTACAATCAGACTGTGAAATTAAAAAGTAAAGTACAGTTAGCATTGTGGATTGCAGCATCAGATTGAATACATATTTTAATATATGGCAGATTACAAATGATATTACATATTGCAGGTTAACATGGTAAGATGGGTAAACTTTAACCACTCAAAAATGGGTATTCCTAGAGATGTTCCTGAGATTAGGGAGATCTTAGCCAGTTAATGTTGCTGTTTAGTGGTAGATGACTAACCTTGAGAACACAACAGCTATCCTAAATCCAGACAGCTAGCTTCCAGTGATTCCTATTGCTCAACTCTTAGCAACTGATAAATAAAGAAGCTCCCATGACACCCTATGACCCCCCTCTACTACCCCTGGAGTCTTCACAGAAGCCCCTCCCAGGACCCATCACACATGCCTTGATTTTCCAACCCCAGACACCTGATTGATGAAACCAGACCTTACAATCCTACCTCATTGCCCCCTCCCCAACCCCATTCCTTCCTCTTGGAAACTCTGTGATGAAACACCAGCAGAGAAAAGAATGGTATGTGCCCTCCACAGTTGTGTTAAATTCAGAATGACACTAGCTGACATGAGCTGCACTATGCCCTGCATGTCTATTTGTTTAAATGCTGTCTGAGGCTATTGCAGAAACTGTGTTACTGCACCTTTCATGCGAGAGGGCCAAAGTGAGAGCAGACAATGAATCAGTGACATAAACAGAGGAAGGAAAAAGCATGGCACACTGGCATCATCGTAGCTTACCATGTGTGCATGGAATGGCAAGCTTTTTAATGTCCTATTCCCTTCTCACACATATTTTTAAATATTTCTTTAAGCTAATATCAAACCCTGGAATTCATTTGCTTGTGCTGTAAAAGTTATCATTGAAACTTATTAGCATGCGCTTCCTCTTTTTCCTACTTATAACAGCAAGACTGTCAGATGAAGAAGGTCAGTTTGCTTGCCGCAGCAAGAGATGATACTAGACTCATTTTCATCCTGTACTGCCCAGAGAGCAGATTTAGCATGTACTATTTTCACTGAATTCTCAACCACGTCTTTGATTACTAAAAACTTCAAAAATATTGCAAAGCTTAGCTGTAGCATTTTAGGACCTAAATACGATTTTTGCCCATTGGTTTGGCATAGTTCCTGGCTACAGTCTAGTATTCAGCATTCTTCCCAAGGGATCAACAAATAACACAGGTACACTAAAAAATTTTTTTTTTAAACTGCCTCTAATGTTTCGATTGATTTTTACGTTTTTTGGTGCGCTGAATCCAAATCTGGTAACCAATTTGCTCCATCACGTACAGATTGTTTGCTACATTGGGTTAGCAGTTTGAGGTGAACGTTTCAGATTGAGTGCGATCGAGATAAAAGTTTCTCGGATAAATTCTTTATACTAATTGTTTAGTAGTTATTCAAATAAGAATAAAGAAAATTGTAACAAGGCAGCACATAAGAATAGAGTAATGTCAACAAAACACACTGTGATGGTAGCAAAATTGTCTGCACTTAAAACAGCCACATACATGTGCACAAACATTGAGCATATAAGAGCGAGGTTAGACACAAAGCAAAGCAAAGAAATGTGCAAAAAATGTTGTACAGGTATGTATGTAAGAATAGAAAACGCAAACCACACCATTGCAATACATGAAGACAAACACCCGATGGTGTGAAAATAAAATTCTAATAAATGAGATCCGACACTGTGGTAATAACTAGCAAATTTTTATTTCAAAGTTTAGTAAAAACACGATATTTGTCAACACAGTTTAGATTTTAAAGTCATTCTTGGGTTAATCAATCTCCTGGTGGGCCCGTTTCTTCTTCCCCCGAATGCTTCTCTTGGTGCGCTGCTTGGCGTATTTTTCATCTGGGGTTTCACGCAGCAGCAACCAGCAGAAATCAGCCATCATAGTGGTGTTCCATCTTCCTTGGTACCTTCTCTCTGCATCCTTGATGTCCTGGTGAAACCTTTCACCTTGTTCTTCACTGTACGCCCCCAGGTTTTCGGGAAAGTAGTTCACATGGGAGTGCAAGAAATGGACTTTCAGGCTCATGTTACAGCCTTGTTCTTTGAAGGCATTGAGCATCCTGGCAACAATATCCTTATAGTTCTCATCCCGCCTGTTCCCCAAGAATTTGAGAACAACATCCTTGAAGGAATCCCAGGCTTCTTTTTCCTTCTCAGACATCGTTTCAGCGAATGCTCCATCTGAAATGAGTTTCCATATATCAGGGCCAACAAACACTCCTTCCTTTAGCTTTGCTTCAGAAAGTCGGGGGAACTTTGAGCAAAGGTACCGAAAGCACTCACCATCTTTTGGAAGGGACTTGATGAATTGCTTAATGAGACCCAACTTATTGTGGAGAGGTGGTAATAGAATTTTATCACGAGGTACCAAGCTCTCATGAAGAACATTTTTCTCACCGGGTCTCAAATACTCCCGAATTGGCAAGTCTTTTTTCCCCCAGTGTAGGTCGCGGGCCCGGCTATCCCACAAGCAAAGGAAGCAGGGATATTTGGTGAAACCGGATTGCTGCCCTAATAGCATGGATAGAATTTTAAAGTCTCCACAAATCATCCACTTATGCTCATCATAACGAATCTTCTGAAGAATCAGGGCCAAATTCTCGTATTTTTCTTGGAGAATAACAGAGTGAGCAATAGGAACTGAATCGAATGTGTTGCCATTATGAAGAAGAACACCTTTTATGCTGTCTTTTGACGAATCAATGAACAGCCACCATTCAGCAGGATCATACTTGAGTTTAAACTTTTCCATCACTCCGTATATATCGTTGCAAAATACCAAATCTTCATCTTTGCTGAAATACTTCAAAAATTGTGTCTTGCGGTTGCGGTACCAATAAAAAGTTGTTCCTGGTGACAATAGATTTTTCTGTTTAAGCCGAGAACCTAGCAGTTGGGCAGCATCTTTTGGGAGTCCTAAATCCCGAACTAAATCATTCAATTCAGCTTGAGAGAAAAGTTCAGGTTTCGGATCTGGTTCAGTTTCAAACTCGGAAGTACTGGACTCATCGGGAAAAGCCATCTGATGAGTCTCATCATGATCAGAACCGTCCACACAAATATGATCCAAAGATTTTGGTGGTTCAGGCACAGGTACTTCGTTGCTATGAGGCATAGGCCTAATTGCTGAGGGAAGGTTGGGGTAACTTATTACGTTCTTATTTTTTAAGTTGTATCCCTTCACAATGCAAGAGCAAAAATAGCAGTCACTGCTGTGGTCTCTTTGTTCACGCCACATCATAGGTATTCCGAAATGAAATGCTTGTTTTTTACCTTTCATCCATAAGCGTAGATCTTCCTCACATGTCTTGCACACTTTGTGAGGAGCCCACGGTTTGTCTTGATCGCCTAACTTCAAACCGAAAGAGGCGAAATATACTTTTTTAATAAATGCAGAAATGTTCCTCTGCCGCTTTTTCACGGTATATTCCCCACAAATAAAACATAAACTGTCCGGAGAGTTGACGCAACCTCTGGCTCTGTGAGCCATCACAAATACACAGCACTGCAAACTACAACTGTAGTGAACCACTTCGGAATAAAGCTGGATTACGACTGAGCAAACAAAAGGTAATAATGAACTTGCAAGAAACTGAAATTTGACAGGAACGTTCATGTCGCAACCACCGTGTTTGAGCGAGCGAACGAGGCGAGGCGAACAGGAAAGAACATGCGCCAGCGCGAGTACTGGATTTAGCCCCCCGCCTCCCAATTGTCCTGTTAATGTATAAAATGAATACAAAACACTCTAAAATATCATGAGGGAGTGTTTCTAGTTAGTTAACCATTACAACCTCTATTTTGGGCCAAGAAAATAAACTGCAGTCGGCTAAAAAGAAATTATGTGAACATTCCTTATATGGGTAAGAAATCTAATTTTGCAAGAAAACGTGACGTGATGGAACATTTTGGCTATTTTTCCTGGATTCAGCACCCCAAAATCTATAGGAATCAGTTGCAAAACTGGAGGCAGTTTTTTGGTAGTGTACCTGTGTAATTTGTGTTTGGAGCTACTTTATTCTCCTTGTACTGGCTGCCCATTCAGTGATGGATTAAGTTCAAAGTTTTAATTAAGATTCATTGTGCATTAAGTGGGAAGGCTCCTTTATACACTGCTGCCTTGTTGCATATTTACAAACCTACGCAAGCCTTTCATTCTGTTGGATCCAGTCTTTTGATATTGCCTCAGTTTGTCAGCTTCCTTTATACAAGACTTGTGCCCACTTGTTTTCTGTACGAGGCTCTGCTCTCTGGAACACTCAACTGGTTGAATTACAGTCTGAGGAAATTCTTTTATCTTTTCAAAAGAAGCTAAAAACTCTTTTATTTCTGCAAACTTATCCTAATCTAGTATGAATTGAGCTGAAGTGATCTGGCAATTATCTGACAGGCAGTTTAAATGGAACATTAAGAATTTTTTTTAAGTGCCTTCAAGTGAGTGCTGACTCCTGGGGACCAGCAGCCCCTGGGTTTCTTGGCAAGGTATAACTGGAAGTACCAGGGCCCGATATTTAGTAGCGGAGGCTAGCCATCACCGCCGAACCTATGACCCGGATATTCAATGTCAGGGCCATATCCATGCATCAGCATTAATATCCGGGTCAGCCAGATAGCACTGAAGCTAACCAGGCAGCGATGATGTTCAGTTGCTGCCCAGTTAGTTTTGGCAGCAAACGTTAGGACAGTCTGTAATGTGCCTAATGTTTACCACCAAGGGATAAGCGGTGCACGGTTTTCCCCTGGTGCCTTCCTGCTCCGCGCGGGAATTCCCCCATGCTGGGTGCCTAGTGGCGACACTTAGAGATATTCGGTGGCATTAACCATGCTAGTGCCACTGTATATACCGGTTAGCATGATGACTGCGGTTAGCAGGTCTGCTATCTACATTAATTGCTTTGAATATCGAGTCCAAGAAATATAAGAACACAAGAATTGCTATACTGGCGCAGACCAAAGGTCCATCAAACCTAGTATTCTGTTTTCAGAAATAGTCAATCCAGGTCACAAGTACCTGACAGGATTCCAAAAAGTAGGTAAGATTCCATGTTATTTGCCTCCAGGGATAAGCAATGGCTTTCCCCAGGTCTACCCTAATAACAGTCTGTTGACTTTTTTCCGAGAACTTGTCCAAACCTTTTTTACACCCAGCTATGCTAACTGCTTTTACCCCATCCTCCGGCAGTGAGTTCCGAGGTTTACGTCTCTAGCATGGTAGTAGCGAATGCATGACACTAGCTCATGCACAGAGTGTGCATGGTTGCACCACGCATCGGGGCGGCGGAGGGCAAAGAAAACACTATGGACAGTAGGAACTGTGTCCCAAGCACACATACAGGAAATATCAACTGGCCAATTCAGAATACAGAGAGTTGACTGGAAACGGGCCCAACTGCCTACACAGCTTAGAGCATAGGGGCTAAGTATAAGAGGTCAGAGCATGCAAATCAGCAAAGTAGAGAGCATGTGTTGCATCCCTAACTGTAGGAGGGATTGCATTGGCTAGTGCTATATGTTTGCTACTACTGCACTAGTCATGCAACTAGTGGGCTGGTAGTAGCATAGCGCTGCTATGCCTCTGGTGTCTACTAGAGCCAAACCCTACGCTCTCTACTGCACTTTAGTAAACATGCCCCTTAGTGTCTCTCTATGGCCTTCATACTCTCTGAGAATCTCTTTTTTTTTTAAAGTGCCATCAAGTCAATGCTGACTCCTGGCGGCCCAGCAGCCTCTGGGTTTTCTTGGCAAGATATGACTGGAAGTAGATTGCCAGGCCTTTTTCTTCCAAAAGATCGGAGGGTAAAGTAACTTACCCAAGGTCTCAAGGAGTGCCAGTGGGATAATCTAATGGTCCAACTGACTTCCTCACAGTCTTCTTTCTTCAAATGTACCTGGAAAAGATTTTGTTGAGTTCTTAGTTGGGATACTATTATCCAGATCATTGAATATAATTTCCTTTTTGGATCTCACTCTCGCCATAACTTTGAGATCTTTGTACTGTTTGTACTAGATTGAATTCCAGCTACATTGATATATTGGTGTAGCATTTGTATTTGGTTTATATCTGTGTTACTATATTCCTTTGTTGAATTGGAAATGAGGTAGATAATAAATGTATTCATATAGATTAAATTAATAATGTATGGTTACATTTGTTTTGAGAATAAACTAGGATAATAGGTCTGATCTAGACATGTGATAAGGTAATTTAGTACGCTCCTGCACACAGGTGTTTGAGGCCCATGTTATAAAGTGCATACTTTATGACATGGGGCATAAGTGGTGTAAATATCTAGATGCGGGAACTTACACCTGCTGTAGGGTCCATGCCTAGATTTTTCAAAACAAGCATAAGCTATAGTATTTCATAATCTGTGTGTATCAATCCATCTCCCCCTACACTCCATCCATACTCTGTCTTTGTGCATGCCCCCACTGAAAGTACACAATAGGACTTGTGCACATGCTTACAAAATAGGCGACTGACATACATAAATATCACAACCTTTACCCAGCGCCTTATAAAACCAACCCCTGAGAGGTTAATTCATTAAGAAGGTGGTGTCGTTAAAAGGTTTATTTTAGAAGCCCTAGTCATGATTTCTACATTTGAATATGATCACTAACACGTTCAAATCACATCCATGTCCAAACAGCCATTTTAGGAAGGTTTGAATGTGCATGCGTCTGACTCGATCATGTCTAAGTCACACGAGAGTGTGCTGAGGGTACGGAGCGACAGGGTACACATGTATCCCTCATTTCACACAGGGGTTGTGCATAGCTGTTGGACATTATCCCGATTTGTATCTGCATCTGCTCCCTGGCACTTTTAGCTTTTTAGAAAGTGCTCACTTCGGCCATCCCTTTACAGGAGGAAATGTATATTTCCCTCTCCACATATTACTTCGGTAAACATTGAATTAGTTATAATTGTGGAACAGCAGCGGGATGTCCAGGTTTTCAAAAAGGCCGGGATGCATGCGCGCATGCTGACATTTGCACGTGTATGTTCTGAAATGCTGGCACGCACATGTTCCTTCATCGACTTTTCGCATGTGGATGTATATAAAATAGCATCTCCCACTGCATCTGGATGCCCATCCCCACATGTACCTGCATTTCCTAGTTGGATTTAACACACATGCCTAGCACGAAGGGCAAAGACATCAATTTTAGATCAGACTCGCGTGTGCTCATCCTCACCTTGAAAACTGACATAGAATTGCAGATGTTTTCAGATGGAAATTGCAACAACCGCATAAATGACCTTTCTAAAATGTATGTTCACAGCACTATTTAAGGCATCTATGTTAAGCCTATTTTATAAAAATAAGTAGCCCCTACGTGTTGTTATAAAATACCAGCATGAGTGGAAGAAATTGTGCCTTAAGTTAAGGTGCGGCATTTACATCAGACCCAGGGCTGGTGTAAATGTCTGCTTCTAGATTTTTCAAGAGTGCATGTAAATTCTAGTATTTTTTTAAACTATGCGTGTACTTGTGTATTCTGTCTACACTTTGCACAAACTCCGCCCATAAATGAGTGCACTTTTACTGTAGGCATTGCCAGGGGTGTGGTCTGGACAAAGCACTGATGGAGTCATGAAGTAATCGTGTTGATTATAAAATATGCTAATTTACGTACATACTTGTGTACTCCATATGCAGATGTCTATTCCTGCTCTTCAGCAGGCAAAATTTCAATGCTTGGATTCTCTGTGGGATTTATACTGGATTTGCAGTTGTTATGCCATTTGTGTTTTTATTTTTTATATTTTTATTGTGTTCTTATGTGATTGTACACCACTTTGAATATTTTTATAGACTGGCGATATATAAGAGCTTTTCAAATAAATAAATAAGTAAATTCATTCACGTTCATCTACTTTTATGATATGCTCACTACATTGATGTCTCAATGCCTCTTATAGGTGATTTAATAAATTAAAAAGTATGAGAAATAACTCAATCTCTTCTACATTTCTTTCTGTAGGACAGATTCCCATGTGCTTTTAATGGTCTGCTTAATTATCTCTCTATATAGAATTTCTGTATTAATATGCATTTATTTATTTAGCTAGTTATTTAAGGGCTCATCACGATTGTTAATTTTTGTTTTATTTATAATATTTTACAATAGTCATTAATTTGGACTTCATTGCATTTTACAAATAACTTTTCAGCAGCTACATCTTTTTGTATTTTCAGAATGTTGCCGTAAGGTTTCAGCTCCTTCAGGCAGGCGCTGCCTTTTGTCTTCTGAATGACTTTTCTTTTTCCAAAAGTAGTAAACATGAAAAGACACTGCCCACATCCTACTGCAGTGCCTTACTGCCAGATTTTCACCTTCTTTAGCTCTGAATTTTGGAAATGATGTCTAGCAGGAAATGTAGGGGTGTTCTTAGCTAGAATAGGTTACACAGCAAGAGGTACGCAGAACAAAAACATGAAGTGGACCAATCTCTGTACTGTATCTCACATCAGATATAGGCCCATCTTGGTCACCCACTCTGTTTCTGGAAGATGAGCAGTCTCTTTATTTTTGCTGTCAAACTCCAGGGTAACAGTGTTCGGATAGCATTTCTCTGTGCTGCTGACTTCTGTTGTGTGGAGTCAGAGGGACTCAGTGCCAGAGGGCAGACCCTGCCACTGAAAAACCATAGAATCTATTGTTTATTCAGCTTCTGCCTCTGCTGTATCTTGAGCAGCTGCCCGGCCAGGCAATTCATTGACGGTGGGCCAAAACAACAACTTCTTTTGGTTGAGATGTATGACAAATGGTTTCTGAAGCTGCTGCACAGTACTACTATACTATGGGTTTTCATCACACTGAACAGCTGCTCCTATCCGATTCCTGTTTTTCTCTCAGCATAGTGTTGCTGATGACCGACAGAAAAGATGCTGACAGCTGTAGTTCCTTCCATTCTAGCCCCTGCCATTCCTAAAGGGTCTCCATTGCACACAAGGTAATAGTGTGTGGCTCTTGAATATAGATTCTCTACCTGAGAACTGAGTGCTTAAAGGTGGGTTTTTTTTCTTTATTCATTTTAATAGCTAGGTTTTTTTTCTGCTGCTTTGTAGCTGTATTACAAAAGGGAACTTTTTTGTGTTCTTGGGCAAAACCTTTTTCTGCTGCTAGAGTTCTTTTTCTTCTCTTTCAGCCTTCAAATTCGAAGAGGTAGGCAAGCGCTTTGAAGTCACTGACCATCCCAGCTCCCACCCACCCCATGTAAGAATTATTGTTATATAGGGCAACTCCCCAAATAGCTTGTTGACAAAAGATAACAGATTTTTATTTCTTGGTAGGGAAAATCTACCAAGCAAATAGTTCCACATTTGGATATCTACTAAAAGTAAACAATTTGTTATTTTTGAAGGAGCTTTGATTAGGTCATTTTATAAAGGAAATATATTAATATATATACCTCAGACACATAATATCAAAATTTACCAGTGTAAAATAACTGCTTAGCAAGGAAGTAGGAATATGCACAGGAACACAGAACAGCGCTGTTAGAACACATATAAAAGAGTTAAGCTGCTTTTTCTTTTAAAAGACAGCTGAGGAAAAGTTAGGGACTTCAGTAGGTCTCTTTCATTTACTTCAACAGGTATCAAAGCTCCACCAGCTGAATGATGGCGGAGAAAAATCAAATTGCCAAAGTTGTTGCCCCTGTTACAGCTTCTGCCTCTGTCCAGACAGACACCCCGTGCCAGTCGAAGGACCAGTTCAAAGTGCAAGATTCCTGCAAGCTGAAGCCCTCATGATACAAGTGGAGGAGCTCAAAGAAGAAATGGCAAGGTTGAGAAGCATTTGAGACAGCGAGAAGTACATTGATGAGATGCTTTTTGAAGCATCCAAGCTCTCTGACAGAGATGAAAATGCTATGCACCAGACAGAATAGAGTTGGACATGAGTCATCAGGGCCTGCAGAATCATCAATCCAACTCTTCCAGCCAAACTGAAAAACCAGTATGCAGCCCCAGAAGTGGAGGAGGTGAAAGTATCCTAGAAAAGGGAAGAACCAGAGCTCAAGTACCCCAAAGTTGCAGAATTATTGACTACAAGGAAGCAAAGGGAAGTGATAGTTGGTGACTCTCTTCTGAGGGGTACTAAGGCGTCCATCTGCCAACCAGACTTGATGTCCAGGAAGGTGTGCTCTCTGCCAGGTGCCAAAATCAAGAGTTTATGGAAAGTTTGACTATTATCCGATATTGCTTATCCATGTTGGCACAAATGATACTGCTAGATATCCCTTCGAAAGTATCAAGCGTGATTTCATGGCTCTGAGACAAAGGGTGAAGCAGATAGGTACACAGGTAGTGTTCTCTTCAATCCTCTCTGTTGAGAGTAAAAGCTCAGGCAGAGAAGCTCCCATCCTGGACATGAAGGCAGAGTTGTGTGGATGATATCATTGAGAGCATTTCAGTTTCCTGGACAATGGGATGGTTTTCCAAGGGCTGTAGAGCAGCGATGGCATCCACCTATCCAAGAATGGTCAAAGTGTCTTCCACAACAGACTGGCTAACCTACTGAAGAGGGCTTTAATCTAGATTCATTGGGAATGAGTGAAGAAATCCCCTAGGTAAGTAAAAGCGCTCAGGTAAGTAAAACATAAAATACCTCTGTAGAAATGGGTAAAGGGGGCAACATCTGGAAAGCAATGTGCATAAATGCCCGTAGTATGGGAAATAAGATCCCAGATGTTAAGGCTTTAATTGAAGAGGCTGACTTGGATTTAGCGGTGGTTACAGAGACATGGTTCATAGACAATGATGAATGGGATGTAATTATACCAAGTTATGCTTTATTCAGGAAAGACAAGACAAGAAGAATGGGAGGAGGAGTGGCACTATATGCAAAAAATTATATTAAACCAACAGAATTACAGGGCTTATAAGGGAAGGAGGAGGCAATGTGGGTTAAACTAGAAAGAGAGAATGGGGAATCTGTTGCATTGGTGTGATATACAGATCTCCTTCACAGGCAGAAGAAGTAGGCAGAGATTTAATTGAAGACATTCACAGTATTGCCATGAAAGGAGAAGTGATACTGATAGGTGATTTCAATATGCTGGACGTTGATTGACAGATAGCTGCTGCGGCTTCATCCAGAAGTAAGGAGTTCCTGGATTCTCTACAGGGAGAACTATTCAGGCAACTGGTAAAAGAATCCACACATGATGTACTTAGTGCATACCAATGGGGAAAGTGTTTCTGAAATTATAGTGGGAGATCATCTCACATCCAGTGATCACCAGATGGTGTGGTTCAGTATTAGGACTAGAGCTGATATCCATTCAAAAGCAAGGGTATTAGACTTTAGGAAAACTAACTTTACTAAGATGGGACAATACCTCAAAGAATCGTTAGCAGGAAGGTAACAGCCGGGGAATACAGGCAAACAAAGGGAAAAACCAAAAGGGGATATTTTAAGGGAAACAAAACTTTTTAATAGAAAGATAAATAAATGTAAAACAAAAAGGAGGTCACTATGATTTTCAAAAAAAGTAGCTGAAAAGGTGAAGAAAAGAGGGTGACCTTTATAAAATACAAGAGATCACAGATAGAGGAAGACAAATATCAATATTTGGAAAAACTTAGAGAAGTTAGGAAAGCAAAGATACAAAAAAAAAAAAAAAAGAAATAGCCAATGAAATAAAATGGGGGAACAAGACATTTTTCAGATATGTTAATGAGAGGAGGAAGTGCAGAAGTACTCTATATTGTGAGACTCAAGGGTGAAGGGGAGAAATATGTAGGATAAAGCGGAATTGCTTAACAAATATTTTTGTTCTGTGTTTACAGATAGAGGGCCAGGAGCAGCACCTCAGAAAACACTCACAAATAGGAACAGAAGTGAAGGGGATCTTGAACGATTTTCAGAAGACTGTGTTCGTGAGGAACTAGCTAAACTAAAAGTAGACAAACTGATGGGGCCAGATGGCATACATCCTAGAGTACTGAAGGAACTTAGGAACGTTCTAGCGACTCCGCTGTCTGACCTTTTTAATGCTTCTTGAGAGTTGGGAGTGGTTCCAGAGTACTGGAGAAAGGCACATGTGGTCCTTTTACACAAAAGCAGAAGTAAGAATGAGGTTGAAAACTACAGGCCAGTTAGTCAGTCCTCTGTGGTGAGTAAATTACGAATCAAAATGCTGCTAAAAAAAAGGATAGTGAGGTTTCTGGAGTCCAATGTATTGCAGGATCTAAGGCAGCATGGGTTTACTAGAGGCAGGTCTTGTCAGATAAATCAGATTGATTTCTTTGACTGGATGACCAGAGAGTTGGACCAAGGGAGAGCCCTACATGTGGTGCACTTAGATTTCAGTAAAGCCTTTGACACCGTTCCACACAGATGACTTATAAATAAATTGAGCAACCTAGGAATGGACCCTAAAGAGACTGGGTTAGTAATTGTTGAGTAGGAGGTGACAAAGGGTACAGGTAAATAGAGCTCACTCTGAGGAAAAGGATGTTACCAGTGGTGTGCCGCAGGGATCTGTTCTTTGTCTGATTCTTTTAAACATTTTTGTTAGTGTTATTGTGCAAGGGCTGCCGGGTAAGTTTTGCCTCTTTGCGGATGATACCAGTATCTGCAATAGAGTAGACACCCAGGAAGGAGTAGGTAACATGAGGAGGGATCTAGCTAAGCTTAAAGAATGGTCAATAACTTGGCAACTGAGATTTAACACTTCAAAAAATTCAGGGTCATGCATTTGGGCTGCAAAAATCCAAGGGAGCGATACAGAATGAGAGTCATTCTAAAAGGTTTAGTCTTGGATGTCTGCATACATGCATGTGGATGTTCAAATCATGGACACTTCTCTGTAAGCATTCCACAAATGCCATTGGCAGACATTTCCAGTATGGGGATGTACATGAAGGCACGAGGGGTGTGGTGGAGGCATGTCTGGGAGGGGCATTGGACTTACACATCCCCTTTCAATCCCAGAAGCAGCCAAGCCATCTGTAGGCAGATGCATGTTTATTCCTACTCCAGGCATGAATAGGCATCACGTTAAAACATCCAGAGAGTGTAGAGAAGATGGATAATTAAATGACTAGCTTTAGATTATAAAGTTGCACACTGGGATTTGAAGTCTGGCCACCCAGGTCTTAAGCCACTACTCTATGCTATTAGACATTTTAGTTTTGAAATGGTTTCCTAGGGACATCTATATAAATATTTGATACACGTGCATATCGGGCATGTCCACATTTCTGGAATTGTGCTTGAACTTGCACGCAGGGCCGGCCCGTCCATTGAGCGAGAATGTTTTTTGCACAGGGCCCCGCGTTTCAGGGGGCCCCGCGCAAAAAACATTCTGATCCTAAAGTCAAATTAAAAAAAAAAAAAAAGATGTCTTCTCCCGCTGCCGGGGCCGCCGCGGCAGAATCGAGTGTGCCGCGGAGCCCCCCCTGCCAAGCAGAGCCTGCCCTCTCCTGTATACGCTCTCTCGTACAGCTGCCTGCAGTCTCACGCGCCGACTTTCAGAGCGCGAGGGGAGAGTTTCTCCCTCGCTGCTCTGTTAAGCCCGTGGGGGCTGATGGGAAGTTCCCATCAGCCCCGCGGGCTTAACAGAGCCGCGAAAGGGAAACTAGTCCCTTCGCGCTCTGAAAGCCGGCGCGTGTGACTGAAGCTGCGAAGAGAGAGCGGATACAGGGGAGGGCAGGCTCTGCTGGGCAGGGGGGCCCCACGGCACACTCGATTCTGCCGCGGCGGCCCCGGCAGCAGGAGACGACAGATTTTAAAAAAAAAAATTTGGCTGGGCTGGGCTGGGCTGGGCTGGGTGGGGGGGGGGGGTTAGGAGTGCTGATGGGCTATGGGGGGCTATGGGGGGCTGGGGGGGGTTAGGAGTGCTGATGGGCGGGGGGGGTTAGGAGTGCTGATGGGCTATGGGGGGCGGGGGGGGTTAGGAGTGCTGAGGGGCTATGGGGGGCTATGGGGGGCTGGGGGGGGTTAGGAGTGCTGAGGGGATGGGGGGGTTAGGAGTGGTGATGGGCTATGGGGGGGCTGGGGGTGTTAGGAGTGGTGATGGGCTATGGGGAGGCTGGGGGGTTAGGAGTGGTGATGGGCTATGGGGGGCTGGGGGGGTTAGGAGTGGTGATGGGCTATGGGGGGGCTGGGGGGGTTAGGAGTGGTGATGGGCTATGGGGGAGCTAAGTCTTTATATGGGCTGATGGGATTAGGACTGGAAGTGGGTTGATGGGGGGTTAGGACTGCTAATGGGCTATGGGGGGCTTAAACTAAAAATTGGGTGATGGGGGATTAGGATTGGAAATGGGCTGGTGGGATTAGGACTGGGAGTGGGCTGATGGGGAGGTTAGGACTGGACATGGTGTCTGGGGGGGCTTAAACTGAAAATGGGGGGATGGGGATTAGGACGACATGGGCTGATGGGGTGGGGTTAACACTGGAGGGGGGCTGATGGGGTTAGGACTGGTAATGGGCTATGGGCTGATGGGGGTTAGGACTGGTAATGGGCTATGGGGGGGGTTAGGACTGATAATGGGCTATGGGGGGGCTAGGACAGGAAATGGGCTGATGGGGAGGGGTTAGGACTTGAGGTGGGCTGATGGGGTTAGGACTGGTAATGGGCTGTGGGCTGTTGGGGGAGTTAGAACTGGTAATGGGCTATGGGGGGGTTAAGACTGGTAATGGGCTGTTGGCTGATGGGGGCTGTCTGGTAATGGGCTATGGGGGGGGGTTAGGACTGATAATGGGCTATGGGGGGGCTAGGACAGGAAATGGGCTGATGGGATTAGGACTGGGAGTGGGCTGATGGGGAGGTTAGGACTGGTAATGGGGTATGGGGGGGCTTAAACTGAAAATTGGGTGATGGGGATTAGGATTGGAAATGGGCTGGTGGGATTAGGACTGGGAGTGGGCTGATGGGGAGGTTAGGACTGGTAATGGGGTATGGGGGGGCTTAAACTGAAAATTGGGTGATGGGGATTAGGACGAAATGGGCTGATGGGGGGGTTAACACTGGAGGTGGGCTGATGGGGTTAGGACTGGTAATGGGCTGTGGGCTGATGGGGGGGTTAGGACTGGCAATGGGCTATGGGGGGCTGACTGGAAATGGGTTGATGGGGTTAGGACTGGAAGTGGGTTGATGGGGGGGGCTAGGACTGGTATTGGGTTGGGGGGTTGCTAGGACTGGGAATGGGCTGATGGGGGGCTAGGACTGGAAATGGGCTGATGCAGGGACTAGAAGGGAATGGATGCTGGGTGAGGCTGGAACTAGAAGGGAGCTGATGTTGGGGGAGGATTAGAATGGGATGGGGCTGGGAGAGTAAAATGGAGAGGGGAAAAATATTTTGTGTGGGAGGGATAAAAAATCTACAATTGGCCCGGTATTGGGAGAGTAAGTGGGGATTGAGGATGGAGGGGTAAAATTTGAGTGGATGAAATAGGAATGAGGAAAGAGCAAAAAGAGAAAGATTAGTATGTTAAAGCAGATGTAGAGAGAGAGAATGGAAAAAAAAACTAGAAGAGAGAAGAAAGGACAAATGGACAGCAGATGATGGAGAGTTAGCAGAAAACATGAAGAAACCAGAAGAAAGTGGCTGGAGCAATTGCAACTGAAAAAAAAAATGCACAAAAGGTAGAAAGATATCTCTTTATTTTGAATTTATTAACTGGAATATGAAAGCTCTGGGAAATGTGCATCATTATCGTCTGCGCTTTGTTTGGTACAAGAGGAAATTAATTTATAGTTTTATTTCTACAGTGTTGTTGTACATTCCAAGTTTGGCTTTTGGGGTTCTCAGTTTAATTATTGCCTTCCTGTTTCTAAATTGTGATTCCTTGTTTGGTGATGGTCTATGTTCTGTATGTGTAACTGAGCTGAGGTATTCTGTTTATGTAATTCCTATTTGACATTGCCACTTGTTCTCTTTCCCCAGTAGGTCATGTATTGTTGTTCTCTGAAATGTATTGGTTTAATATTTGCAGTGTTGCCTTTTGATAGGTAGGGTATGGTGCTTTGTGAGTCTTGGTAGTGCTGTTAGCATACGGCGGGTTTGCTATTGGTTCTAAATGGGCAGTGTTTGTAGTAGTTCCTAATGTGCCTGGCGGTTGGCACTGGATTATAGTAATGTAGAAATCTTTTAGTCTGTCTTTATCCATACACTCATTAAGAGACATGTTTACTAAAAGTTAGTGTATGTTAGCATTATGCAAATATTTATGCAAATAAGGCCACTTATGCAAATGAGGCCCCGCACCGAGTCTCCACACATGGCCCCGCACCCCCCTTGGGCCGCCCCTGCTTACACGTGCCTACCTTTCTTTTCAGACATTCTGGCTTTGATGTCCCAGATTGCACTTGGACGTCCCATTTGGAATGTGCCTCTATAGGGGGTGAAGTAGTTCTGTCCATGAACGAAGAGCAGGACCTGGATGTGATTGTTTCCGTGATTTTAAAGTGGTAGAAAAGGCAATGGCGAAAGCCAGAAGGATGCTTGGTTGCATAGAGAGAGGATTGGCCAGCTGGAAAAAGGAGACGATAGTGCCTCTGTATATGTCTTTGGTGAAACCTCATCTGGAGCACTGTATGCAATTCTGTAGATCACACCTTCAACGGGATATGAACAGGATGGAGTTAGTGCAGAGGGTGGCTACCAAAATGGTCAGTGGTCTTCATTATAAACCATATGGAGATAGACTTAAAGATATCAATATCTATACTTTAGAGTAAAGGTGGGATAGAGAAGATATTATAGAGATGTTTAAATACCTCCATGGCATAAATGCACAGGAGGAGAACCTTTCAATTGAAAGCAAGCTCTGCAACGAGGGGACCTAGGATGAGGTTGAAAGGGGATAGACTCAGGAGTAATATGTGGAAATATTTCTTTACGGAAAGAGTGTTAGATGTGTGAACTAGTTTTCCATTGGATGTAGTAGAGATGAGGATAGTATCTGAATTCAAGAAAACATGGGATATACACACAAGATTTCTAAAGGAAAAAAAGGGACTACAGTAGTTGATATGGAAGCGCAGACTAGATAGGCCAGGTGGGCTTTTCCTGCCATCGTTTCTATGTTTCTGGCATGTTGCTTCCTTTCTACCAACTTGCAGCAGCTATGTTATGCCCACGTCCTGCTTCTAAGCTCAGGGAAAACAGTTTGATCCCTTGGGATTGGTATATTGATTTCCAGCTCTGTAACACGACGCTGCACAAACCAGGGAAAAATGCACTTAATACCACCTCCCCTGTCAGAAGTAAGGACATGTCAGCACAGTTCATCTATTGGTGCCTGAATCAAATGTATTTGATTTCATTTTACTGTTTCTAGTCCCTATAGATTGCTAAACAGCTGGTTAAGTTGTAGGGGACATTGTTATTTATGGTAGGCAAGTTCCTTCTTGTGTTAGACTGTTAGACAAGAAACCATGCAGTTCAATGTACTCTGACTTCTGGTCATCTTGCCCAAGTTGTATGGAACATGATGTTTTGTATCAGATATTTCAGTGGTGCATACATGAAGTGATTAGAAGTTACTTAGGACCCCACCTCTCTAGAAATGAAAATATACCACATGTAAGCACAATGAGGTGAGAGAATGGTGGAAAGACTGGAAGAAGAAATAGTACTGTAGCATTCAAAATAGAAACTAGAAATACTAAGAAAAATATTAATAAATTCTTTACATTAACTGAAAATTAAAAAAAATACTTTTTGCTATTGCTCATAAAACATGTTTTTTTCCCACTATGTAACAATTATATTTTATGCTCAGATTATGTTATGCTAACGATAGTCCCCCAGAAATATGCCCAGATGATTTCCTTTAATAACATTTCTCACTCTATGGCAGCCAACACGCTCCTTAAAAAGATGTCCAAGAGGCTCCCAGTGGATAGATATCATAAAACAGTCATGCGGAAATCGTTATGCACACAACAAGAAAATAGTGACATTAATCATCTATTTAGATTTGGCTCACGCCTTTGTATTGATAGCTCAAGGTGAGTGGCACTCGGTTACAGCAGGTAAACAAGGTGCTCTTGTTTTAATCTCATGATGGCACGTGAGTCACATAATTCCAGTAATTATGACAGCTAGTCTTCCATGTAAGTTACCTTTACATTAAAACACGCACTAACATTGCCATTTAATGGGTGATGCACTAAATTTTTTAGTGCACATGCTAAAAATTGACCTCATTAGCATGCATACGCTCTTAGCATACACTCTAACCCAAAATATAGGGATAAATAAGCTGCTACAATGGAATGTGCATACTAAACTGAGCATGCTCCATTCTCTTTGCATCGTGGCTGCTTTTCCTTGCTTTAAACCTGCATAAAACTGAATCTGACCCATGGTTCTAGTTTTCAGTGCTTAGGGAAGAAGTGGGTGAGAAGAATTAAGAAAAGCAGAGAATTAAAAAAGCTTATGTTGGGTCCTGTAGTCCTTTTGTGTACAACCTTTTCTTTATTCGTCCATTGTTCAAGGTCTGTAGGTGAGAAAGTGAGTGAGAACACATTTCTGTCCATCAATCTTCTGTGTCAGCAGAGCTCTTGAAAGAGCAGGGAGGCTGCTTTCTGCGCAACAGGTCTTCAAACAGTTTATGATTGAGATCTTGAAGATTCCAGAAAAGATTGGACCGTTGGAGGGTAATTTTATTAAGCATTTTTGCACTTAAAAAGCTGTTTTAGGCATGTAATTGGGCTCTTATAGAATTAGGTCAGATGTAAATGTATGCATGATGCAAGCTGGTGTGTTATGTTTACAGTCCACAGGGGTGGAGTTTGGGTAGAGCATGGGCAGAGTCAGAGAATTTGTGCATATTTATGTATGTGTTGTAAACTGTGTGCTGACATGTAGACCTGCTCTTGAACAGCTATAATGTCCACACTTGCAACACAGGCACAATTTGTGTAGGATTTAGAATATTTTATCAAGACAAGAAGGTGTTGTCCTGCCTTATTAACCTTGGCGCCCTGCTATAAAATTACCGCCTTGCTGTCAAAGGTTTACTTTCTGAGACTTTTTGAGAGGGTTGAAAGAGAAGGAGATGGATTTTTCCTGGGCCATCAGGCATTTGATAATTTAACCCTTACAGTTCTTCTTAAGACCTCTGCTGAAGATGTAGCAGTTCTGGCTACAGTGCTGGTTAAACTGGTTCTGCATGCAGAGGATTTTTTGCTTAGGATGTGCTTTAGGAAGAGAGTTGCTGTGTTTTATTATTTTAAAATAATACTGCTTCCTGATGCTTCTAAGGCAACTCAGGCAATATAAGAACATAAGAACTGCTGTACTGGGTCCATCAAATCCAGTATCCTGTTTCCAACAAAAGCCAATCCAGGTCACAAGTACCTGGCATATTCCAAAAGTAGCCAGATTCCATGCTTGGGATAAGCAGTGCCTTTCCTCAGGTCTACCTTAATACAATTTATGGACATTTCCTCCAGGAATTTGTCTAACCCTTTTTTGAACCCAGCTACTTTAACTGCTTTTATTACATCCTCTGGCAATGAATTCCAAAGCTTAATTTATGTATTAGGAGAAAAAATAGAAACATAGAAACATGATGGCGGATAAAGACCCTGGATCTGATATTCAACAAGGCGCTGAGGCCGGTCACACCTGCAGAAAGTTACCCATTTAGGAAAAGTGCCTGAATCATGAGTCAGGCATGGACAAAACAGACAAGCAACGAAAATGCAGCACAAATCGAGCACATCAACAGGCACCCACCACGGCAATGATGAATAAGCGCAGGGTGCATAACCTGGGCACTTTGCCTAAGGCAGAGGCGATACCCGTGTATGTGGCCACATCAACAGTGGCTAGAGATGTACAATGGACCGTGGTCAGCAACCTGTGTATCGCTTGATTGGCATACCCGGGTTTTGCCCATCTGGCATACTCAAGCATAGGCGACACCATCATGCAGGTCCTGCGGTCTGCATGTTCAGGAGCCCTCTGTGACTGGTCATACGGACACTAACAGCATGGCGGCAAGGAGAAGTGTGAACGTTTCCCTGGATGAGAGTGAATGCCTCGCCCACTCTGTGCTGCAGCATGGGGGGGGGGTCCTCTACCCCAGGGGGGGACCATCACCCAAATCTGAGGGGAACAGCCCTATGGAGAGGAATCCAACTCCATCTGTGCAGGTAAGGAGGCTACAACAGATGTGTGTGTGTGTGGGGGGGGGGGGGGGGCTGATCACTATGCTAGGCAGACACACCATGAAAGGCACAGCTTTGTGTCTGCACAGGGAGATAGGGCATGATGTCAAGGCATGTGGTGGTGGCTGCCCCACTGTGTGCCTGTCAGGAGTTGGGGGGTGGGCCATGCATTGGTACAGGTGCCAGCCCCGAATGACTGCAGCAGGGGGCATACCCACACATAGCAGGTGGTGAGGGCACTGCACCCCCTGGTGGTGGTTGGTAGCAATGTCACAGGGCATGCACAGCAATGGAAAAGTCTGGTGCAGGGGGTGACATGGTAGGGCTGGGCACTGCAGGGGACATAACCAGTTTAGATGCCCTGAACACCTGTTCTACCTCCTAGTCCCTGTGCCCTGGTACGGGGGTGTGGGGAGACCGGTGGCAGAAACCACACATGTGGTGCCTGTCTATCCCTACAATTAGCTCTGCCACCACAGTCTGGCACCGATGGGTGTGCCCCTGCCCCTAGGAAGGGCATGTCACCAGACCATTGCAGGATACAGGTATGCACAACAGGCAAAATGATAGTGGCCAACTGAGTACACGTGCCCCCTCTCTCCCACAGGGAATATGGAGTACACTGGACACTGGAGGCCCTGAAATGCCACTTCAGGATGCTGCACTGGAGGCGATCCAACCAGTTCCAGATGATCAGGGCTGGTGGCTGAGGAAGGTCAGAGGGGTACACAGTGGTGCCCAGAAGATGCAGGGGGTGGCAGCCATGGCTGCCAGACTGATGCAGGGAACTGGTGGTGGACACTCCCTATATGCAATGATGGGACTGTGCTGGGGGCAGCTGTGCCATCCTTCGGTGCCACCAATCCATCTGTACAGCAGTCAGCACACAAGATGTGCAGGTATGTGCAAATCTGGCTGGGGCATGGCACATAAGGACAGTACAGGGGCACACCCCCCCAATAGAGGCAACAGGGGCACATAGTGCACCTGCCCATGCTGCCACCCATGTGCACACAGTGACTGGGGGGACCGGCAGGACACAGCACAGCATGTAAGTTGGGGATCAGAGCAGGCTGGAGGTGGGCAAAAGGGGGGCACAGTGTGCACTGTTTGGGAGGTAGGCCCCTGTGAGCTGAAGCTGGGTGAGTGATGCATGTGTGTGCCCCCCAGGGGTGTGCCAGTCCCATCCCAGGGCCATGCCAGTAACTTTCCTTCCCCTTTTCCCACAGCTGGCTCCAGGGGTGACTGGGGGACTGCTGGTCCACCACACCAGTCACCCAGGAGAGGCAGGGCTGCACTAGGCGAGCAGAGCAGCAGCAGCAGTACCACCAGTGGTGACAATGACAAGAAGGAGATGTCAACATCAACAGAAACCAGTGACACCGCACCAGAGGACACCACATCAGAAGAGGGGGCAGCGAGGGGTCCATGGCACAGTGGGAGGAGAGGGTGTCAGAGGAGGAGGAGGGATTGGAGGATCAGGGTGGGGAGGAGGGGTCAGAGAAGGAGGAGGAGGGCTGGGTGGACCAAGGGCAAGGTGGGAAGGTTGAGGTTCCAGCAGAGGTAGGAGGAGAGGGAGTGGCAGGGGGGACACAGGAACCACCCACCAAGCACCCCAGGTACAATGACATGGCACAGGGCACCACCCGCAGGCAAATGGCAGGGAGCCCAGAGGCAGAGCTGCATGTCTCTGGCAGAGCCCCACAGCCCACAGGTGCGCCCACCTGCTGATCAACCAAGGGCCTTGTGCCCGCCACATGGTGCAGCACGGGCCATGGGAGACCCGGAGCAGTGCCATGGTCCACCTCCTGCAGCTGGAGTCCTCCACAGCCACCCCAGTACCCAGGGGCACACCTTGGCTCTGCCACACCTGGACCCTTAGTGCCACCCCCTTGTCCATTGAGTGACTGGGCACATCATTTTTGCCTATTGTGTTGTGCGTCCTACCTAGGTATCATGGTCTTGGTGTCCCTGCATGCTTTTCATGCCATTGCTCAGAACTGTGAGGGTACGGTGTCCTATGGCAGTGAGCCATCAAGCAGATATTCATAGCATCGGCACCCAGGGGCCTATGCATACACCAGATATGCCTTTGGATGGGGCATGGCCCTGCTGCATGCTCTACTAGCATATGCATAAGAGGACCGATGTGGGTAAACGAACACTACCTTATCGCATTGCTGCTTCATGATGGCTGACAAGGCGCCGGCAGTGGCAAAGCATATGAGGAAGGCAAAATTCACTCCATCTGAAACAGCCATGGCCCTGGGACTCATTCTGAAGCAGCACACCACCCTCTTCACAGCTGAGGATGCCAGTGCTCAGCAGGCAGCGTGTCATGACATCGCAAACAGGGTCAATGTGGTACACCACCACAACCATGACGTGGAGGACCTCAAAAAAAAGTGGCACATGGTCCATCATATGGCAAAGGAGAAGAGGGTTAGCAACAGCAGGCTGCTGCCTGCACAGCAGTGCAGCCTCACCCCACTGGAGGAGCAGGTGCTGCAGTATGTGGAGGAGGTCACCATTGCAGAGGTTCCAGACTTCGACAACTTCACTATAGGCACACAGGGGAGTGAGTAGGGGTGCCCCCAAAGCACAGGTGTGGCCATGACAGCCATGTCTGTCCCCAATGTGCCTCCGTCTGTCCAGCCCATGCCTGTCCATCTGTCAGACTGGGGGTGCTGTCTGGAGTGGGTAAAGTGTGGGCTGTTCACCAGCTGCCATTACTGTGGTGGACTAGGTGCCATCCCTTGGCCACGACAGCATGCTATGTCACTAGCTTCTGTCACCTTTGCTCTCCCACAGACCCACCAGGTGCGCCGCCTTCCCAGCCTGGGACTGATGCACCAAGGGGAGTCCCACAACCCACCATGGAGGATGCCAGTGACCAGCCAGAGTGCAGCACAGCCCTTGATGCTTATACACCAGCCAGCAATGCAGAGCAACCCACTGTGACAGCCAGCGCAGAGGGACTTTTGTGTTCACCACCCAGGGTGGAGGGGCAGGCCATTGTGACTGCCAGTTTTGTGAAGCCAGCTGTGGATGACACACCATTTACTGAGCTACAGTTCGCCATTCTGGAGGAGCCAGTGTGTGCAGGGAGCAATGACCTGGACCAGGAGCTGCGACAGGAGGGTGCGCATTTGGTGGCAGGCACTAAGGGCATACTGTCCGAGCTGCAGGGTATTCTGCACACTGCAGAATAGGCCAGGGAGGCCAAGCACGAGGAGTAGCAGGACCACAGACAGCGCGTGTAGTGCCACATAGAGGGGCACCTGCAGCTGATACGGGAGATGGCAACATACCAGGCATTTATAGCTGGCTTCCTGTGCAGTTTGTTGGGCCTCATGCAGGCACAGGGGGAGGGTGCTGGGGCCACTAGTGCAGTAGCACAGCCACCTGCTAGCCCTGTGCCATGTCTGCCAGATCACCCTGCTGGGGAGGGTGGTGACACCACTAGCACGTCCTCCCACAACGCTCCACTATATCGCAGTGCACGTCTTAGCAACTGCCTATGGCTAGTGGGGAGCCCTGAGGGGAACTAAAGAACATTCTGACACAATGGGTGGAAATGGGCACTTTATTGGATGCTTCAGTGCACATTACACGGTACTGGGCATATAATTGGTATTTGTGTATGTACAACGCTGGTGCTGGTGCAGGGCAGTCACCTCAGAAGCTTTCCCATATCACCCGCGGATGGTGGGCCAGTGCCCTGGCCTGCTGCTGGCTTCCGGACTCAGCACCATCATCATCTGCTGCTTCTGCGGCCTCCCACTCCTCCACATCTGCTGGCTCTGGGTCCGGCACTCCATGCATCCATGCCAGGTTGTGGAGTATACAGCATGCAGCAACTATATGGCATACCCACTCTGGACTGTAGAGGAGTTGACCACCACTCCTGTCGAGGCACAGGAAGCGGCTCTTCAGCACCCCAATTGCAATCTTTACAACTGCCTGTGTCTGCTGGTGGGCACGGTTGTACCACTCCTCCTGCCAACTTCTGGGGTGGTGCACTGGGGTCAGTAGCCTGGTTCTCAGAGGGTACCCACGGTCACCTGTTGGGGCAATGTGAACTGTGAGCATGTGCATCAGGGTGTGCATTGGGTATGGTCTATGGGCTGCTCATGTGGTGTGATACATACTGTACACATCTATCATTGGCTGTTTGCAGCATCAGACTGCAGCAGGCATCTATTCTGAGCCTGTCTTGGGTCTTATACATGTGACACTCACTTAGCAGCCACGCATCTCCAAGCTGACCTCTGGTTGCTGCCTGTCCCAGGCCGGACTGTGCGAGGACAAATGCATCATGGCAGGACCCTGGGTAGCAGGCACACACATCTGTGAAGGCCATGTTGACAACTCATACCTGTTACGGTATGCCCTCTCCTCCAGCTGTGGTGCCCGCAGTGCAATGTGGGTGCAATGTGTGTGCAGTCTATAGATCAAAGCACTGATGGGAAACCAGCAACACTGTAGAATGCCTGCATGGTCTCCTGCCACCTCTGCTATGTCTGGGGGAGGGGTATGAGGTGGCACATCCTCCGCAGCAGGGCCCTGGTTAATGTTCTGATACAGTGGCTGGCAGTGGGCTGCATGATTCCAACAGTCACCCCATCACATGCTGGAAGCTGCCAGTTGCAAGGAATCCCAGGGTAGTGTTATTGTGCAAGGGCCTGGCTTCTGGATGTGGTGGGCTGCAGGTCCATGCTGAGTATGCTGCACAACTCAGTTATCGTTGCCCCATCCAGTCTGTATCTCTGGTATACCTCCTCCTCTGTCAGTTGCAGGTAGCTCACCCTGGGCATGTGTACACGTGGGGCATGGTACCTGTGTCTCGGGTGCTGGACCACTGCCTGTTGCTGGATATGCACTGCCTGTTGGATCCTCTGCTGTGCCCGGGCCCAGCATGCACGTCTCCACCTCTGGATCACCATGTACATGGGCCCACATGGCATCTCTGAAATGTGGATAGCAGAAGAAGAATATCTTTTATTGAATAACTTAAGCCACTGGGCGAGTGTAGATGTTGAATGGAGGGAAAGAGTAAGAGAGAGATAGACTGAATAGGGGAGGGGAGAGAGTGAGTGAAAGACTGGAGAATAATGGATCAAGGAAGAAGAGATGGGGAATGGGAGGACTGGCGTGAGGGTTGAAAAGTAGTAGGTAGATGGAGTAAAAAAAAAGGGGGATTGAGGAGTTGATAAGAAGTAGTAGTGAAATCTGAGTGGACAGAGAGAGAGAAAAATAGATGGAAGAAAGCTAGAAGAAAAAGATCAATATCCAAGATGGAAAGAAATGAAGAAAACAAAAGGGGAGACAAGAAATGGCAGAAGGACTAGAGTTAAGAGAAGACAGAGGAAAATAGAAACCCGAGATTGAGACCAGCATGATCAGAGAATAAAATGAACAGACAACAAAGGTAGAAAAAAATATATTTTTTTAAATTTAGTGATTGGACATAACACTATCTTTGTATTTTACAAAGTACCGGAAATGCATCTGTTTCTTTTTCTCTGGTGTTGCACTACATGCAGTGTCTGGCTTCTTGGGGTTTCAATTTAAATTTTCTCTACATATTTTTATTTTTAGGTTGTGGTCACTTATTCTGTACTTGGTGCAGGTCTGTGTTCTGAATGTGTGACCTAGTTTGCACATAGGGATCTGCACTGTTGTAATCTGACTTTTCAGCTTTTCAAACAGGTGAATGGATTTTCTAAGGCCTGCTACAATATTTATGATGCTGTTTTTATCTAGGTAGGCTCCTTGTGTGAGTTTTGGAAGTTAGTTCTGGTATGGTATGGTAGATTTGCTCAGTAGATCCTCAGTGATTTTTGTAGGGTTTTGTATTAGTTCACAATATGCTTGGTACTGGAGAATGTTTATGTTGTTGTTAGTGAGATGACCAGAATCAGATTTAAAAAATATATATATATTGAGTTCTATGGGTGAATGTCCTAGTTCTGCTCTGCACCCTTGTTGAGAGAGGGGTTTCTGTGGATGCAGAATATATGTTCAAAAATAAAAAGTGAGAAACATAACATAATTTATAACAAACTAAGTTATAATTTGGTGTTATAAACTGCTCTCTGGTTCTCGCATTTTCTTTTAGTTCCTTGGTATGTGTGCATCTTGCATTTCCTTTATTTTTTTGCAGAATATATATTTACATTAACACCGTGCTGGTCCAGTGTGTAATTCCAGGAGTTTTGTTGGGGTTGCCAAGCTCCTCTTGCTCTTTGGCACATTTAGTAGCATGTTTACTAAGCGCCGTGCTGGTAACACATGTGTGGGCTGCGTAACCAGGGGGTATGTAGGCTAACTGCAGGAGGGGACAGGTACATCCCCCTGCAATTACCGTGCTTGAGGTCTCATTAGTTGCACGCATGCTGATTACACAGAGCCATTATGCTAGTTACTGCTGACAATGCAGATGCCTGCTTGTGAGTGTTCTTTCTCTCGCCTCACCCTGGAGGAAAGTATAATTTTGGGAAAGAAATCCTGAAAACCTAGGCGTAATAGAAAAAGCATGGATCTTACACCCTGTTCCTACCAGAAAGTGGCCGTGTTATTTTCGCGTTTCCCTCCGTTCCAGCTTCACTTCCTACTGCTAGTACATTGATTGCATGATTGACAGAAGAAAGTGTAGCTAGAGGAAGCCAGAGACTTGATCAAAAAATGAAAACAAATCCTGTGATCTAGCAAGCAGAAAGCATGGCTTTATTGGGGAGGCAAGGGCAACTGATTTTGTGACCCCCATTGGAACTCTGGGAGCTGTTTAAACGATGCTGGATCAGGATGGCCAGAAATGATCATCTTTTGCAATACTGGTTGGCTGCTTAGGGATGTGACTTTCACGCATGGGAGTCTGCGGAAGGCTGTTTGTCTTATCAAAGCTTGGGTAGAGTAAGATATTTTAGGGAAAAATAGTCATATTTTATGGACACTAATGTTTGGGCTTCCCGGTCCAAGTTATTAAACAATGAATTGCCTTGGCACCACAAAGCATTCTGAAATGCTGGCATAGGAATAATATCCTGGTTCTTATGTTCTAATATATTCAGAGTATATTTTCTTATTTTACAGCAGCCTAATGACATGCTTATATCCTGTTGGCCTAGTTTACTAATTATTCTTCACAGTGCTATAGCTTGTAACATTCTGGTTTGTCATTGAAACCTGCTTAGCACATGTGGTTTAAATTAGCATTATATTAATGTTGTCACTGTCTTCCTACAGTGAAGGACTATGTTGCGACTATTCTTTGCATCAACATTATACCAATTTTGCTTATAGTTTCTAGATGTACATTGACTGCGTGGCTATCATGTTGTTGATTCCTACAGTCTGTACAAAATCTTACTCCTGCATAATTTATCAATGAGTAAAATATTTCTGAGCTGTCCATACTGCTGGTTTTTTTTTGATCCATACTATATCTAAAAATTTAGCATGCTCTTGGACTATCACAGCCTGATCATATGATGCTAAGGGGTATGTTTACTAAACAGTGGTAGCAGCTTCCGTGCAATATCGGAGCCGTGGCCCCATTGAATTCAATGGGGCTGCAACTCCAATATCACACGGAAGCCACTGCCGCTGTTTAGTAAACATACCTCTAAGTATTTACTGCTAAGTGGTTATTTTTATTCTGGCTTTGCATTTGCCCCTTCACTGCAGTTTCTTACAACATTGGATTTGAGGGAGAAATACTAGCATCATGTAAAAAGAGTTCAGAAAGGAGTTTGGGGGAAAAGGGGGGTGGGATGTAGCCAGCATTAATAATAATGAGGGAGGGAGTGCCAATCTGTAGGTTGCAGGGGGGGGGGGCACCAGAAACCCTAGCACTAGCTCTGGCTCTACAGTTCCTTTTTTTTTCTTTAGAGATCTTCTGTGTTTGTCTCATGCTTTCTTGAATTCAAAGCTTTTGTCTTTACTACTTCCACTGGGAGACTATTGCACACATCTACCACTCTTTCCATAAAGAACTATTTCCACAAATTACTCCTGTATCTATCTCCTTTTTACCTTCATCCTATATCTCCTCATTTGGAGGAGTAGCCTAGTGGTTTGAGCAACTGCTTAGTACCCTGAAGATCAATTGACCTTGGGCAAGTCTCTTTGCCCTCCATTGCCTCTGAAGAAAAGGCCTGGCAATCTACTTCTGATAATACATTGCCAAGAAAACCCAGAGGCAGCTGGGTTGCCAGGAGTCAGAACTGACTTGAGGACACAAAAAAAAAAGATTCCCTCTTTGGAGATCTTTCTTTCAATTGAAAGAGGCTCTCCTGTGTATTTATGTCACGGAGTTATTTAAAGGTCTCTCTCCTATCTCCCCTTTCCCATATTTTTTCTATTTGTTTTAAATATACTACTTTGTAATTACATGGTGTGCCTCCTAGCCTTTGTACTTTTTGATAGAGTAAACAATCAATTCACATTTACCTGTTCCGACTCACTCATTATTTTCATAATCTCTTTAGCCTTTCCTCATAAGGGAGTTGTTCCATCACCTTTATTATTTTGATCAGCATTCTCTGTACCTTTTTTAAATTCTGCTATATCTTTTTTGAGATGAAGTGACCAGAATTGTACACAATTGTTCCTCACTGTGCACAGACTTAGGTCTTGAGCTTTGCAGTGAGGAGCAACAGTTTGGTGAAATTTTCCATGTAAATGTGTAGTGAAATTAAAAAATGTTAAATGTTTTTTTTATGAGCTTAGGGTCAGGTTTACTAAGGTGCACTAGGGCACCATACTAACATGCAGAGCCCTACGCTAAAAATCCTGTGCTAACTGGGCAGTGACTGAGCGGGTTAGGGGTGTGGTTAGGGTGGTCCATAAAAATGAATTCCTGAATTCCTTTGCTCCCTGGCCTGATTCTGGTTCCATTTAGGTAGAAAACACTGTGTACAAAGTTTGAAGCCAATCAAATAATATTTAGGGATGGCTCAACAAGTCTTGAGATTTCCCCCTGGGAACAGATGACGAAATGTTGCATCATCTTGTATCATCCACTCAGTTCCACGCTGATTACATTTGATTGCATCATATTTGAACTAATCTCGTCTCTGAGAGGTGGCAAAGACATTGTACTATTATCTTTGTATCTTTATTCTTTTCAGATGGCAAAAAAACGTGGTTTTTATCTCATTGAAGAAATGTCCACCACAATTCTGGGGGCCAAGCTCCCCAGCAAGGAGCAAGTGTTAAGTGTATTTTTACATCACCATATGACATTAAACAAAGGCGTTAGTGAAAGTGCATCTATTGTAACAAGTGAAGTAGAAGCTTACTGGGAAAAGGCCAGGCTTCCTGTTCAAAGAAATGACAAAATTCAAGAAAAAGTAAAGAAATTGTTCAATCAGTGGAAACTTTTGAAGAAAAACAAAGGGAGAGGAGGGAAACAAGAGGCAAATGAAAAAGAATTCCAGGTTGCAATGAAAAACCTATTTGATGTGGCGCATGCCAATGCAATGTCTTTAATTCATATTCAAGAAGACAAAGAATTCTTAATAGCGCAACGAGAACCAGGGCGCCGCGGCTCAATGTGCGCGATGGACAAGAAACTGGCCAACACGGAAGCAAGATCGCAACAGCGAGAAGAAGAACTGAAAAGGCGCAGACAAAAACATGTTGCTGAAGCCGAGGCAACTACAAGCCAAGTTCAGCTGGAAGGATTTTCTTCCTCAGCAGAGTCAGGTGAAGACTCGTCGACATCTGCGACGGGCGAGAATCAAGCTGCAGCAGTTTATGAACTGTTACAGGAATGGTGTTTGGATGAAAAGGTTGCAGGCTTCTGCTTTGATACAACTGCATCGAACACGGGACGTCGATCAGGAGCGTGCATTCTTCTAGAACAGAGACTCCGTTACACAGTCCTTCATTTGGCATGCCACCATCACATTTACAAAATAATTCTTGGTGCAGTATTCTCTACATGCTCTGGAGCTTCATTGGGTCCCGATGTCCAACTCTTTCGCTGGTTCCAAAAGAATTGGGGCTCCCTTGACAAGTCCAACTATCAAACTGGAAAAGACTTGGAGGTGCTGCAACCTGACAGGGATCGCATCATGAAGTTTGCGGAATCCAAGTTGGCACAGGGCAATCACCGAGATGATTACCTGGAATTCTTGGAGTTAACGATTGTCTGCCTTGGAGGGAATCTTCCTAGTTTCAATTTCAAGAAACCTGGAGCTTTCCATCAAGCCAGATGGATGGCAAAAGTCTTGTACTGTCTCAAGATTTGGATGTTCTGAGGACAACTCAAAGATCTTACCCAACGGGAGGAGTCCTGTGTTCGTGATGTGAGCATTTTCTCCATCCTGATTCATGTGGAAGCCTGGTTTTCTGCCCCTGATGCCGCAGTTGCTCCTCGAACAGATTTGGAGATGCTGAAGAAATTACACTCTTACCACAATGACCGTGTTGGAAGAGCGGCCAGAGACAAACTGCAACAGCATCTGTGGTATGTGTCAGAGGAGCTTGTGGCACTGTCACTGTTCGATGAAGCTGTTTCAGCATCGACAAAGCGGGCCATAGTGTCGGCCATGATCCCGGCAGAATCAGATGAAAGCGATGAGGATGATGACGAAGACAAAGATCCCCCAAAGCGGGTCGAATTGAAAAGTTCCATGATTCCACCACTTGAATCTTTTGCAACTCGCAAGTCAATCCATTTCCTGAAACACCTCGACATCAACAGTGATTTTCTTAATGCAGACCCAGAAGACTGGGAAGAGAATGCATCATTCAAAGACGGTCTGAAGAAAGTAAAAAATCTTCCAGTGATCAACGATGTGGCTGAGCGAGGGGTCAAACTCATTGAGGAGTTCAACGGCCGACACACCACAAAAGAAGAGCAACTACAGTTCCTTCTGGGTGTTGTCTCGCAACACCGTAAGATGTTCCCCACATCGTCAAAGTCCTTACTAGCATCTGAACCACATTGAGTGCTTGGCAAGCATGATACCCCCGTCTATGAGCGGATAATACCCAGTGGTCTGACGAACCCTGGTGGGGATACAGGGGACTGATAGATAGGGATCTTGAGCCACCCCTAAATATTATTTGATTGGCTTCAAACTTTGCACACATTGTTTTCTACATAAATGGAACCAGAATCAGGCCAGGGAGCAAAGAAATTCCTACTTTTATTTTTTCCCCTATGGCAGTGGACCACCCTAATGGACATTGATAGTGTGTCATGGTTAGCACAGGCATTTTGGGCATGCTAACTGCACCCATTGTTATTCATGTGGGTGCACTTAATGCTACCTAAGAGGGTAATGCTGTATGTTAGCATCGTCCTATCGGCAGAGGGATGGACACACACCCTCAAATATTAGCAGGGGCCTCTGCACTAACGTGAAGGCACAATTTCATGCTACCAGTGCTTATCTTAGTAAACATGCCCCTTAGTCCCCTAACCAGATTTTTGTCTGACTGTTCATAAGGAGAGCAAAACTCTCTTGAAATAAACTGTCCTTTTTAATGTTTATCTTTATCTTTATTCAGACACTTGATTGACCTCCCAGGCGAAAGCATCAGGGCGGTTTACAATAGATAAATATGCTGCAATAGGTGAGAAAGGCAAGAAAATTTACTGCTAATGCTTGGCATAGCACTTGCATTGTGCCAAAGAGAGACTCCTTCTGGAGTTCGTAAGATGTACAATGAATGGGTAGTTTATCAAGATGTGCTTGGAAATTATTCTTTTTCAAGCCTGTGGCTCCGTACGATGTGAAATATTTCTGTATCTTTCTGGTCTCTGACTGCATTTCTTGGTACATCAGAATCTTCTGCCTGTCCACACGATTTACAGAATAATCCATCTGAACCGACACCTTTATTATCAATGCCATTCTGGTGTTTTTCTCCTTTACCACTATGTCAGGTTTCCTTGCATCCAGGATTCTTATCTGTCGGAATGGGAATGTCCCAAGTGATCATAACCTCTTCATTCTCTGTAATTCTCTTAGGGTCATGATCCCAGTGCTTTTCAGGCACAGTGATATTATAGTGTTTATAGAGTTTCCAATGTATGAGGCATGCTACTTTGTTGTGCCTTTCTGTATAGAAATTTTCCACCAACTGAACTTCACAGCCAGCTATGAGGTGAGTCACTGTTTCTAGGTCTTTCTTACAGAATCAACGCATGTCTGTTTTGCCAGTTTTTTCAATGCTTGCTGTAAACCATCTTGTCAGTAATCTGCTGTTCTGGGCCGCAACTATCAATCTCTCATCCTTCTGTTTCAGTTCACCTCTCTGTAACCATTTATGTGTCTGTTCTTGATCGATAGAGGGTTCCTGAAGTAACACTTTGTATTTCCCATTGCATTTGTGCATTTATCACTTGTTTTTCCTCATTTGCTGATCTAATTCTTTGAAGAGTTTTTTCTCTTGTTTTGCAAAATCTGTTGCTTCCTTTCCTGTATATGCTTGTGGATTCTCACTCATTCCTTCTAGACGTTGGAACCTTGTCCAAGTTTGACATTGGAGACAGATTCTGGACATTTACTTTCATATTCCAGTACTTTTTGCATATTTGGATCCGAAGATGTGATTAGGTAGGCCTGGAAGCCTATGATAGTAGCACTGTAGGTACAATCAATCTCTATGAGGCCTAGCCCTTCTTCAGCTTTCGGAATGTACAGTCTTGGCATACACTGATTCTTGTAAATTACTTCATGGATATAGAAAATTTTTCTTGTTCGCACAGTTTTTCAAGATCTTTAAAAGGCCAATCAACAATCCCAAAGTTGCATGAGAGCACAGGAATTGCCAGCTGATTGATGGCTTGTTTCTTATTCTGTGATGTTAAGGCACTTTTCAGTAATGATTTTAATCTTCTATAGTATTCTCTCAGTAATTTCTGCTTGAGTGTTGTTCCTTCCTCTATTCCAAGATATTTATATATGCCTTCCTGTTTAAGGTCCTTAATGTCCAACCCTCACCCAAGAAAAATTGACTTAGCACATTTGTCTAGGCCCAAATTCATCCTAATGTCATCAGAAAAGTTTTTCACTTCAGGGAGTTGGGCTGCTAAATGTTGGTCACTGGAACTGTAAATGGAATGTTACCTCTGGTTTGTTACCTTCTTTAGGATTCAGGCTAAATCCATATCCCAAAGAGGTGATGAGAGTACTCATTGGATTAAGCACCATACAAAAACAGAAGTGGCGAAAGGGAATCTCCCTGAAATATTCTAGCCAATGAGAGGGATGTGAAGATGAAGCACTGGAAGGGAAGTGCTGAGCTTGGGGAAATTCCTGTGCTATACAAGTTAAAATTTTAGGTGTTGTAGGAGATAGAAGAGATTTATGAGGCTTTCCCCCTCAAACAAAAAGTGCCTTAATGCATTTCTATAGGAAAAGCTATTTCAACAGCTCCAGTATACAAAGGAGCCCCTTTACTAAGATGTGGTAAGCGGTTATCATGTGTTTAGCATGTGCTAAACACCCATGGTAACTGCTACCATGGGCAATTGAAGACATGTCTCGGTCCTTTCTTGTCCCCCTCCCTCCCTTTTGTGTCTTTAGTTTAATTCAACACTTGCTCCTTTATTGTAGCCTAGGTCCTCCTCCTCTTCCCTTGCCCTTCATCTTCTTGTTTTCCCTTGTTTAGTTCTCCTTGTATTTCTCTTTTTGTTTTTAACTTCATTGATGTCATACTTTGTTAATCACCTAGTTGGCAAGGCGGGTGGTATATCAAATATGGTAAAATTAAACTGTAACTGGAAAAAATGCGCTGTCAACACTTGATGAAGGAGGGCAGGATCAGGGCGGGATCAGAGTGCCAAGGGGGCATGTTGACCAGAGACAGCTAGCGTGCATAACAATTCTGCATGCTAGCTGTCATGACTGCCAACAGCATGGCTGCAATCACTGCCAACCATAGCGGTGATGGCAAGTGCAGCTATGCTGCTGGCAGCCTGGTAATGCTGCTGCAGCCATTGCTCAGTAGCAATCTCCAAAGAAAAGACACGACTACAATATGTCATTCCTCATACAAAGGGCATTTCACAATGAGAATAACACTGTATTTAACAAATGTTACAGTTCCATTCTGGGAGCTGATACCATAGAAAGTAAAGGGAGCCTCACCATAGGGTATGCAGCTTTATCACGGCTATTACACCAGTGAATCAACAACTACATATACCCCAATTTCTCATTCATAGGCTATCCAAGCTGTGTTTACATTTTTCAAATGCATTTAAAATAAGAGACTTAACTCTATCATATATTGGCGTGAACCTCCACAGAAAGAACACGCTGTTAGCAAACTGCCGACTCGAGCTTCTCCCCATGATTTAAAGGGCTGCATCAGGACATGTTCAACCAGCATGAACAAATATTCCCTTTGAATGGAAAGTGGGAACTTCACTAATGGTTATTTAAAGGAGCGGCATTATGATGTCTAAGCAGACTTCAACCAATCACTCTAAATTGCTGTCATCCAATCCAATGACTCATTTAAGCCAAAAGGTTGTACTGAGTTTAACATGAATATCCATTTTTGTTCCAGGCATGTATGGCAAAGTACGACATCTCCCCCACAATTCAAGTAGATACGATCAATGATAAACCACTGCAAGTGATGCCACTCATGCTGAAAGCCCACAAAATGTTGGACCATGTGTGCTGTGTCTCAGTTGCAATCTGGCACCCCCAAGTAGGAATCCCCCAATGATAATAATCTCATAATCACCATCCCACATTCCCCTCCCCAGGGAGACAACTCCCTCTTCCATGATCACCTCCCCCCCCCAGTCGATACCCTTGTCAGGATCACCATGTCTGGAAAGCCTGCAAAGCCTGCAAAGGGGCCCGCCAATGCTGTTGTTGAAAATCCCCACCAACCATCCCATCCACACACTCTCCCCTCCCCAAAACCTACTCAGGATCTAACCGGACCCATCCCTGGTGGTTTAGAGGTAATTGGGGCAGGAGTGATCCCCATCCATTCCTGCCCCAGCTCCAGCAGTCTTCAAAATGATACCTGGATCACCCTGTACTAGTCTTGCAGTACTAGACACAGACACACATTCAAGCACACATTCCAGCCCACAAATACATGCACACACACAAAACAGAGAGACACAGGCACTCAGCAGATAAACATAGAAAACAGAGAAATACACACACACGTAGGCACAACACATGCACAAAACACACACACAGAGGCAATGCAGATACAAACAGATGGGTGTGCGCATGCACATACACAGAGATTGGAAAGAGTTCTATGAGCCATGCTCTGCATGCTTTCCCCACTTGTTTAGTTTGCCATTTCCTTGGTTGTTGCCTGGTTTCTATAATTATAATTATAGTCCTATGTATGTTACTTTATGCTGTTATATATTTTATTGTAGTATTTTTATTTTTATATCTCATATGTATTGATGATTTATGTTTACTGTAAATTACATTGAAGGGTTAAGAAACTGCTGTATGTAAGTGTTGTAAATAAATATATAAATAAATTCTGGATCTGATACTTGAAAACTGCAGTGTGTTCTTTGGGATATGCACAATGAATATATATGATACAAATTTGCATATACCAAGAGCAAAAGTGGAAGGAGGGAAGAAAAGAGAGGGCGATGGAGGAAGAGATGAGGTAAGAGGTGAAGGATGAGAGAATGATGGAGAGGCAAGTAGGGCTGGTCCAAACATCAGGAAAACTAGGCAGTTGACTGGGATGTCAACTTCTGGGGGGAGGGGCAGCAAAGAGCAGGACCTTCAAAGCTAAACAAACAGATTTTGACAGCCAAGGGAGGTGTAAAACTTAAGGTCTGCCTAGGACTCCATCACCTTGAACCAACTCTGGGCCCACCCTTTAGGTGAGCATGGGTGCGTGAGTGGGGAGAAAGAATGTGTATGGGGAGGTGAGGAATATGTGTGAGAGGAGGAGGGAGGAGAGAATGAGAAAAGAATGGAAGAGTATTGGTGGGATAAAGGAAAACACAAGTTAAAAGTAAAAATCAAAAAGAAACAGAACATTTAACATAAGCAAAAGTAAGATAACAGAAACATAAAAAAAGTAGAAACATGATGGCAGAAAAAGACCGTATGGCCTATGTAATCTGCCCTTCCATGTCAACTATTATTCTTTTAGAGATCTTCCCTTTTTTTTCTTTTAGAGATCTTCTGTTTGTCCCATGCTTATTTGAATTTAAATACTGTCCTTGTCTCTACTACCTTCACTGGGAGACTTTTCCACTCATCTACCACTTTTTCCATAAAGAAATACAGTATTTCCGCATATTACTCCTCAGTCTATCCCCTTTCATCCTTGTGCATTTATGTCACATAGGTATTTAAATGTCTCTATCATATTGCTTCTATCCTGCCTGTCCTCTAAAGTATACATATTAACATTTTTAAGTCTGTCCCCATATGGCTTATAATGAACATCACTGACCATTTTGGTAGCCACCCTCTGCACCGACTCCATCCTGTTTATATTCTTCTGAAAGTGTGGTCTCCAGAACTGCACACAATGAGGTCTCACCAAAGACATACAGAGGCAGTATCACCTCCTTTTTTCTGCTGGCCATTCCTCTCCCTATGCCCCCAAGCATCCTTCTGGCTTTTGCTGTCACCTTTTCTGTTTAGCCACTTTAAGATCATCAGAAACAATCATACCCATGTCCCGCTCTTCTTTTGTGGACAGAAGTACTTCACCCCTTATACCGTACCACTCCCATGGATTTTTGCAGCCCAAAAGCATGACCCTGCATTTTTTAGTGTTAAATCTCAGCTGCAAAATTCTTGACTATTCTTCAAGCTTAGCTAGATCCCTCCTCATGTTATCTACTCCTTCCTGGGTGTCTACTCTATTGCAGATATTGGTATCATCAAACTTTACCAGCAATATCACTAGCAAAAATGTTAAAAAGAATCGGGCCAAGGACAGATCCCTACGGCACACCACTGGTAATTGCCTTCTCCTCAGAGTAAGCTCCATTTACCCTAAGATCATAAGATCATAAGATATGCCATACTGGGTCAGACCAAGGTCCAACAAGCCCAGTATCCTGTTTCCAAAAGTGGCCAATCTAGGTCATATGTACCTAGCAGTTTCCCCAAAAGACACAGGTTCCACAATGCTTGTACTGGGTCAAGCATTGATATCCTGGGTCCCTTCATAATGGTTTATGGACCTTTCCTCCAGGAATTTGTCCAAACCTTTTTTAAACCCAATTACACTAACAGCCTTTACTACATCCTCCGATAACAAATTCCAGAGTTTGATTACACGTTGAGTGAAAAAATATTTTCTTTTATTAGTCTTAAATAGTTTACCCTGTAGCTTCATTGCATGTCCCCTAGTTTTTCTATATTCTGATAACGTAAACAATCGATCTATGTGTACCCGTTCCACTCCATTCATTAATTTATAGACCTCTATCATATCTCCCCTCAGCCGTCTCTTTTCCAGGTTAAAGAGCCCTAACCTTTTTAGTCTTTCTTCATAGGCATGTTTTATCCAAGTTCTCTGACCTTGTTCTCTGTAAAACCAAACAGTTTGTTCATTATGGTATGTTGTTATATTGTAAACCGCGCTGATGCTGAATAGAGCGGTATATAAGAGCCTGTAATAAATAAATAAATAAAAATAATAAATATCCTTCCATCCCCTTTACCATTTTGGTGGCTCTTCTCTGAACCTTTTCTAATGTCGCTATATCTTTTTTAAGATACGGCGACCAGAATTGAACACAATATTCAAGGTGCGGTCTCACCATGGAATGATATAAAGGCATTATAATATCTTTTGTTTTATTTTCCATTCCTTTCTTTATGATACCTAGCATTCTATTTGCTCTCTTGGCTGCCACTGCACACTGGGCCAAGGGTTTTAACATGGTATCCAATGACGCCTAAATCTTTTTCCTGGGTGGTGGTTCCTAATGTAGAACCTTGCATCGTGTAACCATAGTTTGGGTTGTTCTTCCCTAGGTGGGTTGTTCTTCCCTGTACCTTTTCTTGACTCCCACTCAACCAATTTCTAACCCAGTCAGTCACTTTAGGGTCCATCCCTAGGGTGTGGAACTGTGTCAAAGGCTTTACTGTGAAGGGATAATTGGCTCAGGTCTGCTTTATATGTTTGCTTTATATGACTGCACCCTTGCCTGCTGGATATGTACATAAGCAACATATGGACGGCACAGAAAAAAAAGCATGTGGGCTGTGAGAGAGAGTATATGTGGCCTACTACAAAAGAGTCTAGGGAACCACACTTTGGACAGGAATGTGCAGAGTTCGTGCCCAGGAAAAATACAGGCCAAGCTAGAAATAATGAGCACAAATACTCTGAGCTCTGAAGATTGCAATTAGTGCCAGGAAATGGAATAACACAGGAAGAAGCAGAGAATTATGGTCAGCTGCACAGATAAGCAGACCTTGAAACATGAGCTGCAAACGACCTGATAACTAGGGGAGGGTCCCGGGGAGAGAGAGCTCTGCAGGAATTCTGCAAACGATATAAGAATTTATGCAGAACTTGCTGGAACTTTCTGGAACTTTGTAACAGAGAGGCATAAAAGGGGGCAACAGCAGAGCATCGGGGGCAGCCTTCTCTCTCTCACCGTTGTGGAGGTAGAGAACGTTGCCTGCACTCAAATCCCTCAGACAGACACTTGTGTATCTGTGCTTACAGCTTTTTGCTTGTACCAAATAAAAGAGTTTTGCTGACAAGTGACTGTGATCTGAGTTCTTTCCTGGTGCACGGCTCCCATGTGCACAGGCAATTGGCGTAATGAACCCTACAACTGAAATCTATGTATACCACATCTAGGGCTCTCCCTCGTTCCAACTGTCTGGTCACGCAGTCAAAGAAATCAATCAGATTTGTCTGACAAAACCTTCCTCTGGTAAACCCATGCTGCCTTGGATCCTCCATTGTACTCCAGAAACCTCACTATTGTAGTAGCTGATAAGAATGCAATAAATAATACCCGGAGTCAGGCATAGACTCAAGCCAATTTATTTGTGCACAGGCTCAGATTGCAGTTGCATTCAAAAAGGTCTGAGCAATGGCTCCTAGTTACACAACAGCTTTTATACCTTTCTTTTCTAGTCTAATACAGGCAAAACTTCTCATTGGTCCTGGTCTGGGTAGACATAACACTAAACATAATACTTCTGCTAAAGTATACAGTATATTTCGCTACTCTTGCAAGGTCAGTTAGCTTGCAAAGATAGTGGAAGGCATATCAGAAGCATTCTCATCAAAAGCAAAACAAAGCAAGGCTAAGACGTGTTTCTAATAGCTACTGGTGATTTCTGTAATATTCCAGGCACATATCTCTAGCCCTGGCTCAAAATACTAAACAATCAAAACTCTAGACAAAATATTCTTACACTGTTCAGCTTCTCTGCTATATTTTCATCCTAATTACAAGGTCAGTGCACAATCAGCAAAGATACAATGGCGCGGCATTCTACTGAAACAGACATCTGGCTTACCTTAACAATAAACAGTAAGACAGTTTTAATTCTCTTATCTCCAGGAGAGCAGAACATGTTATCAAACTAGAATAGAACGGTATTTCTTTCGAACAGCTAACAGCATTCTGTAAGTTTCCAAAATCAGCAATGACATTTTAAAGCAGGAGAAAAAGGGCTTCAGACCTAGCTCTGCTACATACTAGGCCATCGCCTATCACATTCCCTCCTTTTGATTATTCACACCCACAAGTGAGGAAGGGTGAGAATCAAATCACACATATAGTATGCCATACTAGGGTGGAGGGCTCATTTTGTGGTATAGGGTAGTAGCCCTATGTTGCTAGGATTTGTGTAGCTGCCTTACGTTAAGTTTAATATACGTAAGCATAAGGGGAGGAAACATGGGATACATAATCAAACAGCCACAATCAATAATACAGTTGATACAAGTGTCTTTGTCAAATCATATAGCATGCCTAGTGTATAAGCGGAGGGGCAGGAGACATAGGAGGAACACATGACATATATACTGTTCATCATAGCAATAGGCCCGTTCTCATGACCCACAAGAATAAGAACCATTCTTATTAATAGCAGCACCTGTATTAGAGGTCGGTAGCAGTACATGTCAAAAAGGTAGGTAGCACATGTATGAAAATTAGCAACACATGCACTAAAGTCCAAAAAATCTGGGTTCTGAGAGCTGGCGAGTAGCAATCAAAAGGGCTCCATTCTCATTGTTCCATCGCAGTTCCCATAACAGGAGAGGAAAGATTCTGGCGGGGGTTGAGACAAGTCCGGGTATTCCCTGTTGTGCAAATACTAGGTTTGCAGGCTGTACCGGGAGGTAGGGCAAGAGTCAATTCAAAGCACCCCAAGGCTGCCGCCAGAACGAAGCAATAATAAGAGTCCATAAAGAGCATAGTCTCTGGAAAAATGGTGGAACTGTCGGCTTCCACAATAGGTAGCAGACGTAGCGTTGATTGTAGGTCCTCACGCTTCTGCTGGACGTCGACCGACTACCAGCTTTGTGGCAGGAGTAGGGCTGTAGACGTCAAAATATCACAGTCTTGTAGGATGTCTCAGTCTCCAACATAGTCCCTCAGTAGAACACAGTTTCTCAGGATGGTGGTAGCCGTCGTAGAGTGAGCCGCAATGGAGTTTCAGGATCATTTACGGAAGTCCACGACCAAGTTCAGAAGCGGCTGCTGGAATGCAAAACTGGAGGACGTCTGTTCCCTTGACGTCCAGGAGCAGGTTGGTAAAGTTCTTACGATGACGGATCTTTTCTTCGCAGCGTGAGTCGCAATGGTGCTGCAGGATTGGCGATCGAAGTCCAGGGACGACTCTCAGGTACTGTGGCTGGTTTCACTCGACTGTGGTGGATCCAGGAGTCGATCTAGGCCACTTTAACTGCTGTTGGGGTTGATAACAAGGCGACATATGGCCCTTTCCAATATGGCGCCAGTGGTGTCTTCTTCTACTCTGTCACCCACACCGAGGCTCCAGGCTTGAAAGGATGCAGGGGCTTGGATGGGCTGGTCTCATACTCACGCATGAAGACCCTGCAAAACAGAACTTAAAACCAATAGGGCTTATCTAGTAATTTCAGATCCTATCTGTCACACATCTCCTTTTACTCTCTATACAATAGGCTACAGAATCTCAGAATCTCAAAAGGGGAAACTCCTAAAGACTTAGCAGGGGCTAAGTATATCCTATGAAGGGCTATAGGAAGAACCTGGGGCCACTTCAGGTAAACCTCTGGGCAGTTTGGACAACTTGAGTACACAATGTCCATTACTTCCAAGCAATCATGGTCAGGAGGGCCTGGACCGACGGGCAATAGGGTGGCTGGGTTTAGAATTTGGCTGACACTTAATTGCAAGTTAGGATTCTCACATAGCATACTTTGATATTTTAACATTCGAGCGTTGGTGAGCCAATGGCTTCCTTTGTGCTCCAGCAGGGTTAAAACAGAGTGTGGTACAGTAACTTGAAGGTTTTGTCCTAAGGTGAGCTTATCTGCTTCGCTCACTAAGAGGGCTGTGGCTGCTACAGCTCTCAGGCAAGGTGGCCAGCCTTTGGCAACAGGATCCAATTGTTTCGACAGGTAGGCCACAGGTCGCTGCAGGACCCAAGAGGCTGGGTCAAGACTCCTAATGCATTTCCACTTGATTCATGAACATACAGACGAAATGGTTTCTGCACATCTGGTAGTCCCAAAGCTGGGGATGACATCAATGCTGTTTTCAATGATTTGAATGCTTTATCTTGTTCTGGGCCCCATTCCAGGGGAGATCGTTCCATTCCTTGTGTGACTTGGTACAAGGGTTTCGCCATGAGCGCAAAATTTGGTATCCATATGCGGCAGTAGCCTGCAGCTCCCAAGAAAGCTCGCACCTGCTTCCTAGTAGTGGGGGTTGGGATGCGGCATACTGCTTCTTTTCGCTCAAGTCCTAACTTCCGGGTTCCTTTGGACAGATGGAACCCTAAGTATTTCACTTCTGTCTGGCACAGCTGCGCCTTGGCTCTGGAAACCTTGTATCCAGCTTCATTCAAAAGGTGCAAGAGATCACTTGTAGCTTGTATACAATCAGATTTATTATTGGTGGCTATGAGCAAATCATCTACATATTGAAGCAAAATTCTTTTTCCCGGAATCACAGAGTAGCTTGACAAATCTTGACTGAGGGCTGCACTGAAGATAGTGGGTGAGTTCTTAAATCCTTGTGGCAATCGAGTCCAAGTAAGTTGCCCTCGCCGCCCTGTGGTAAGGTTTTCCCATTCAAATGCAAACAAAAGCTGACTGGCCTCTGTCAGGCGTATACAGATAAAAAGGCATCTTTTAAGTCCAAAACAGTAAAGTGAGTGGCTTCTGCTGGAATCAGTCCCAGGAGGGTGTAAGGATTTGGTACTACTGGATGTATGGTTTCAACTGCACTGTTCACTTGACGTAGATCCTGCACTGGGCGGTAATCACCTGTCCCAGGCTTCGTGATTGGGAGAAGGGAGGTGTTCCAGGGTGACTGGCATTCCTTGAGAAGTCCATACTTCAGTAGTTTCATTAAGGCTGGTCGAAGAAGGGGATGCTGTTGAACATGCACTGGTTCCACTCCGGCTTGAGGGTGACAATAACAGGGGCTATGTTCTTCGCTAGGCCAGGTGGATTATCTTCTGCCCATACTCCAGGTGGGGCTGGTGGGTATACAGGAACTGGCTGGCCTGATTGGAGATGCACTATAGAACCGCTGCTCTTCTTCTCGGGGAACAGTCAGCACTATCAATCCAGCTCCTTCGATTAGGAAAACTTCCTCCACATCATTCAACTATAGTATCAGCAAGAACTGCTCTCTTCTCCATCTTACATTCACTTTCTCTGTCACATTATCTCCACAATTCACAGACATTCTAAACAACTTAATCGTGCTATATTCATGCCTGCAAATCCATCCCGTTTCTGCAAGTTCTGTTTTATATCTCCCGACTGACTTGACAAAAACTGCATTTACCATGCGCAAATTCTCCTGGGCTGCTGGATTTCATGGGGCATATAGTGAGGGCAGCCTGCACTATTTGGATTCCACTTGGGGTTAACAAAACTGATGGGTCTGAATTAGGTCAATCAAATCCTAAGGATTCTCAGTGTAGGAGGCATAATGCAGTAAATCAGTGGCGGGGGGTGGGGGGGGGGATGGGGGCGGTGGAACTGAGGGAGCTGGCCTCTAACAATGTCTAATTAAAAATGTCTGATTAAAGGATTTAACCAAGAACGGGGACAAGCTGCATCTCTCCCTGTGCTCTAAACATAACGGATGTGTGTGCTCATTCTAAATAAGAATAATTGAGATAAAGTCCTTATAAGATAAAACTAATATTTTGCAACATGTTATAACAACAATCCTAACAGAAAGAGCTATAGTTCATAACATGATGACTACATAGCTGTTACGTATAACTGGAATAAAATTACTTGGCAAAAAACTAACTGCCAGCCGTAATCAGCTTGGCTTTGCAAAAGAAATTATGTTCAATTTTACAGTTTTTAGGAAGCAGATATTCAAAAAGACATTCATTCTGGATACTTTTTCCATAAAGCGGGTGGACATCTAGAATACACATACACATTTTCCTTCCTAGTTTATTTTATTTCAAAGCACTTTCAAGTTGCGATCTGGTACCGCTGGCTCGAATGCTGCAGAGTCCTGTCAGTGTTCGTAACCACGGCTTCGTAGGGCAAAGGGAAAATACAAGCATCCTTTCCTATTGAAACCTGAGCCCTACAAGATTTATGCTCACTTGATCTGCACAGGAATTTGAGTAGGAACGTAACTCTTTCCAGGCTAAGCCCAATACTATCGAGAGCCACAATCCTGACTAAACATTCTTATTAAATGATATATAATACATGACCATAGCAGAAGGCACATCACTATTACAAAATATTGAATAAAAACAGGTATAATTCCCTAAAATAAGTACCCATTAGCCCAGCAGCAGAACGTTGAAAACATGCCTTCATAGGGTTAAAACATTCCTCTGCACAAACACGCCTCTTGTCAGTTTCACGCTGCGCTGCAAGACAGCTGAATGAGAGAGACAGCTTCTTGATTTTACAGTGACTCTAGGGGTTTGGCGTCTTCTTAACTATACTTTTACTATTTCATATGCGGTAAAGTGTCACAAATTACCCAACGGAATATAATCCTACCCTTATACTAGAAGGGAAACTCGTGGTTTCAACAGATAACAAATCAAAGACAAACTCCCAACGCCTCCTCCTTTTCACAAGCACTCTTCACACAGACAAACATGCTAGCAGTTTCCAAATTCCGAATTCCCGGGCTGACTGACAAACCAGAATTACCAAAACCGAAAGGGCTGATGGGTTCGCCCCGCACACTACTTGCAGGGGTACTAGGATCGCCCGTGGAAGTTGATCAGACTTCCTTTACCTGTTACTGTACCAGAAGTGTCTCGAGACTTTCCCAAAGCTATCTAAGAACCAGAAAAAGCAATACTCACCGGATCCAGTAGCTAATGCGCTGCGCAACCAATCCCTCCTTGGGTTGAATCCTGGACCCCCTTCAGGTTCGAGGTGTTGGCCGGCCAGAAACAGCAACCTGCGGAGGCAAGGAGGAGTCTCCTCCAATACAAAAGGACCAGGGGCGCCAGAGACCCTCCTGCGGTCAGTCAGGCTCGGCTCTAGCCGGACCAAACCTGTGAGGCGAGATGTCGGGGCATATTCACTTGCATACCATCCCCCACTCGCACATTCCCGGCCAACGCACCAGGAATATGTAGTAGCTGATAAGAATGCAATCAATAATACCCGGAGTCAGGCAAAGATTCAAGCCAATTTATTTGTGCACAGGCTCAGATTGCAGTTGCATTCAAAAAGGTCTGAGCTCCTAGTTACACAACAGCTTTTTTCCTTTCTTTTCCAGCCTAATACAGGCAAAACTTCTCATTGGTCCTGGTCTGGGTAGACATAACACTAAACATAATACTTCTGCTAAAGTATACAGTATATTTCGCTACTCTTGCAAGGTCAGTTAGCTTGCAAAGATAGTGGAAGGCATATCAGAAGCATTCTCATCAAAAGCAAAACAAAGCAAGGCCAAACAAAGCAAGGCTAAGACGTGTTTCTAATAGCTACTGGTGATTTCTGTAATATTCCAGGCACATATCTCTAGCCCTGGCTCAAAATACTAAACAATCAAAACGCTAGACAAAATATTCTTACACTGTTCAGCTTCTCTGCTATATTTTCATCCTAATTACAAGGTCAGTGCACAATCAGCAAAGATACAATGGCGTGGCATTCTACTGAAACAGATATCTGGCTTACCTAAACAATAAACAGTAAGACAGTTTTAATTCTCTTATCTCCAGGAGAGCAGAACATGTTATCAAACTAGAATAGAACGGTATTTCTTTCTAACAGCTAACAGCATTCTGTAAGTTTCCAAAATCAGCAATAACATTTTAAAGCAGGAGAAAAAGGGCTTCAGACCTAGCTCTGCTACATACTAGGCCATTGCCTATCACACTATCCTCTGTTTTAGCAGTGTTTCCATTAATTTACTCGCTGCAGAGGTCAGACTAACCGGCCTGTAGTTCTCATCTTCATCCTTACTTCTGCTTTTATACATAGGACCCACATGTGCCTTTCTCCAGTCCTCTGGGACCACTGCTGGTTCAAAATGTGGATGGACTAATCTAAAGGAAATGCTGAGAGAATAAAATGAGTAACAGAAAGGAAAATTAGAAATCAGAGAGGAGAGGAAACTTGGAAAAAGGAAAAATTAGTAAGGAAAGACTTGAGAAATGAAAAATCAAAATAAAAGAATAAAACATGAAACATAAAGGGATATGTTTACAAAGCAGTGGTAGGGGTCTCTATGTGATATTGGCGCTGTGGCCCCATTGAATTCAATGGGGCTGCAGCTTTGATATTGCATGGAGGCCCCTACTGCTGCTTTGTAAACATACCCCAAAGATTTGAACACAAGAACTTCCATACTAGGTCAAATCAAAGGTATTCTTTTCCAACAGTGGCCAATCAAGGTCACAAGTACCTGCCACATCCCAAAAGTAGCCAGTTCCATGCTGCTTATCTGCTGTGATAAACAATGGTTTTCTCTGGGTTTACATTTATGGTTTATGGACTTTTCCTCCAGGAATTTGTCACACCGTTTTAAAACCCAGCTACACTATCTGCTTTTACTATACTCTAGCAACAAGTTCCAAAGCTTAATTATACATTGAGAGAAAATATTTTATTGTATCACCCTGCTGCAGCTACAATTGAACAGATGGTAAGATTGAAGCTGGTGGTTGCAGTTCTGAGAGGCTGAGGTGGGGGGTGAGAAAGTGATAAGTGTATGTGTGGAAAGGAGTATGCACATTTGGGGAGAGGGAGGAGAAAGAGCTAATCAATGCCCATCTGAAGGGAGGGGGCGAAAGACCCCCTTCATTACTAACCCAAGTTTCCTATCCTTTGTTCCCCTAAACAAAGCAGGCAAACAAAGCTTATGGCTATTACTAAATAACATGCAGGGTTAAACATACAGTGCACACTATTACAGAATGTCATAGAAAGACACAAATGAAAAACAAACACAAAGCAAATGAAATGAAATGAAAGAATTTTTTTTCTGGATACCCCTAAAGAATATAAGAAACCCAGATTCTGATCGCTAATATATGTATCTTAACATTCCTGTAAATATAATGTTTTTTTTTTAGTGCCATTGAGTCAGTGTTGACTCAGCTACCTCTGGGTTTTCTTGGCAATGTATTACTGGAAGTAGATTGCCAGCCTTTTCTTCTGAGGCAATGGAGGGTAAAGTGACTTGACCAAGGTCACAAGGAGTGCCAGTGGGAATTGAATCCTTGATCTTCTGGGTACTAGGCAGTTGCTCTAACCACTAGGCTACTCCTCCACTCCAATGTAATATACATATAAATATATAAATAAATATAATAGCATTTACAAAAATAGCAAGGAAAAAGAACATTTTGCTCCCCAAAGAAGGAGTAACAATCCAGCATAAATTGCTGAGAGAAAAGATAAATAAAGAATATTACAGGAGATGAAACTGATATTAAAAAACTACTTTACATCACCGAATAAAGAAGAAGCCATTAATCAGCTTGCAATTCCCAGATCATACATTTTTTTTCAGGAGTAGCTAAAGGTGAGTTATATTTAGGAACACTGGTTATTTTGCTATTCCTAGAATCCCTACTATCTAGCTTCTACACAAGGCAATGGGAGGTTAAGTGACTTGCCCAAGACCATACTGAGTAGCAGTGAGATTTAAACTAGGCTTCCCTGTGTCTCAGCCTGCTGCTTTATTCATTAGGTTACTCCTCCACTGCTTTGGCATTGTGGGCCGGCCTCTTGAATATTTTGAAAAATTGGATGTATGAACAAGAAAACTCTTCTATGACCATGAGATAGTTCCTCGAGCCAAATGAGGAATGGACCTCAAAGAAATAGATTATACATATACAGAAAAGGACGGACTCAAGAACTCTCTGAGAACTGGGAGGAGAATGGGGTCTCAGGACATGAATGGTGATTGATTGGGAAAATTCAAACTTGGGGATTATGTTGAGGCAGCATGGGGAATAAGCTATTAGATGGAGGTATGAGTAGAGGTATGTTGGATGAGGTGTTAGGAGTTGCCTAGTTAAGCACTTTTTGAGGTGTTTTTGTTAAGCCTGTTTTCTAAAACAAATAGGCTTTCTTGTCTCTATAAAATATTAGTCTAAATGGCAGAAATTATGCCTTAAATTGAGGTGTGGACATTTACACCAGTCCTAGACTTAGGGGACATGCAATGAAGCTACAGTGTTATTCATTTTAAGACTAATAAGAGAAAATATTTTTTTCACTCAATGCGTAATCAAACTCTGGAATTCGTTACCGGAGGATGTAGTAAAAGCTGTTAGTGTTGTTTTTGTTAAGTGCCATTGAGTTGATATTGACTCCTGGCAACCCTCTGGATAGTTGATCTAAACTTAGTCCAGTCTTCAGCCAAGCAGCTCATTGTTGATAGAGTGGTATCCATAGCTGCTGTTATTGTATCAACCCATCTCCAGGTCTATGGAGGGAGGAGTGACCTAGTGGTTAGGACAAAGTACCTCACACTGGAGGGCCAAGGGTTCAAGCCCCACATGGGGACAGTAATCTCAGGCCAGAGGGACTGGGGTTTATAGTCCTATAGGCAAGCCACTTAACCCTCCATTGCTTCAGGTACAAATAGATTGTGAGCCCTTTGGGGACAAGGGAATATATCCAGTACCTGTTTTTCCTTAGCGCTCCACAGTGCAGTCCTCAACTTCTGGGTTGTCAACCTCCTCCTGCAGCTAGGAGACTGGCATGTGCAAATTTATGACCTCACCGGATATATCCTGACAGCTTCCCTCCTACTTCCAGTGTGACCAGTCTCCTTGCAGCAGGAGGACGTGTGAGCCCAGGAGGGGGCTCACTGTGGGAATCAAATAAGCAGCTATTAGCTTTTTGGTCATTTGGTTTATTATTTTTCCCTTCCTTAATTAGTGGTCTTCTTTTCCTTTAAATTTCGGTCAGCCTGTTTGGAGGGAGGAGGGGTCAGTGCTCAGCACTATTGGAGCCTCCTGTCTCTCCTCCGTGTCAGCCCTGCCTAGCTTGCTCCTTCTGTTTATTTCTTTTATTTCTTTTATTTTTTCTATTCAGTTTATTTCTTTTATTTCCTCAATTTCTGAGCGGGCAGCTGAGGGCTTCGTGGAAGTTCTCTCCCCCCGGACCCTATGGGGGAGAGCCCTTTGACATCCGTTGCCTCCGGAGTTTTTACCAGGTGCTGGGCTTTAATACTGCAGATCGCGGGGCTCATTTCTCCCTCAGCGATCTGCACGGCAACGAGGTGAACAGCGTTGGCTGCAGGACCCTCAGGGCAGCTGTTTTTAGCGGTGGCTAGCTGATCGCGGTTCTTGGCGCCTTTTTTGCCTCAGGGCTTTTGCCGCGGTGGCCATTTTAGAGCCTGAGTTCACCGCGTGTATTTCAGCACCGCGGGGCTCCCGGGATCGGGTAAGTCCCTCTGTTTCTGTTAACTCTTTCAAACGCTGTTTGCATTTTATTTATTTTATTCAGCCTTTTACTTTTACTTTTCATTTTATTTTTGCCTTTGTTTTGGCATTGCTGGGGCTTTTTTCCCGCGGTGTTTTTGGCTTCAGGGGGGTCTCCGGTAGTGTGCCCTCTGTTGGCATCAGGGTTTCCTTTTAAGGCCAATGCCACAGAGGCCTCTCTGTATCATTTGTGGAACCCGTAGAGGTCCTTTGTCAGGGCTGGGGGTCTGCTGGGGTTGTGCCACCCTGTCTTCCCTCATGGAGCAGAAACTGGAGGTCAGAGAGCCTGAGGGTATGGCTGAGCTGTCAGAGCTTGACGCTGTGCAAACTATGCGCCAGAGTGCGCCGGAGCACCGGTCAGAGGGGTCCGCTGGGCCCTCTGCTTCCCCGCCTACAGGCATTGCAGGGTTACCCGGGGCTTTCAGTCCCGAGTTTGTTTTGTTGATGCACCAGGCGTTTTGTTTGCGGCAGCAGGGCGCGGGGCCTGGCTCGGCTCCTCTTCTGCCCCTGGAAACTCCCCGGGACTCCGGGGGTGCTTCCAGTGTTACTCCGCCCGCGCCGAAGAAGGCTCGTAAGTCCGCTGCTTCGGAGGCGGAGGAGGAGTGGCCCGAAGGGTCTGAGGCGGCCTGGGACCCGGAAGGGGACCCCCTCGATCTGGAAGAAGGGGAGCTTCCGGTGCCTGAAGACCAGGCCAAGATCATTCGCGTTTTCCGCCGCGAGGAATTGGCTACGCTAATTTCAGAGTCTTTGAAGATTCTGAATATGGCGTCTCCGGTGGCTACGGATGTAGAGATTGAGGATCCGGTTATTCAAGCGGAGCGCCAATCACGCATAGTTTTTCCCTTGCACCGGGTGGTGGACAAGATGATTAAGGATGAGTGGGAGAAGCCGGAAGCAGGGTTGCGTGGCGTACGCACCCTGACTCGGCTTTATCCTTTGGCGGATCCGGATAAAGAACGCTTTCGGGCACCGCGGGTGGATGCGGTGGTCTCGGCAGTAACGAAGAAGACCACTGTCCCGGTTGAAGGAGGTGCGGCCTTGAAGGATGCTCAGGACAGAAAGGTTGATGGTTTGCTGCGGCAGACCTTTGAGGCCGATTCCATTTCCTTGCAAGCGTCCGTGTGTGGCGCTTGGGTGGCCCGGGCATGTCTACGCTGGGCCCAGCGGTTGCGTCTGTCCTCGCGTCTGGAAGAGGAGGACGTGAAGGACTTGGATCGCTTGGAGTCTGGGGCGGCGTATCTGGCGGACGTTCATTACGACCTGATTCGCGCTTTGGCCAACAGTACGGCGTCGGTGGTAGCGGCCAGACGCTCCGTGTGGCTCCGGAACTGGGCGGCTGATGGCCCTTCCAAGTCTCGTCTTAGCAAGCTTCCCTTCAAAGGAGGGTTGCTCTTTGGAGAGGATTTGGACAAGTTGGTCAAAGACCTGGGGGAGTCCAAGGCTGGACGGCTTCCAGAGGATAAGCCTAAGCCCCTTCGTTCGACCTTCTCGGTTCGGGGGCAGCCTCGGGATTTTCGCCGGTTTCGGTCTCTTCGCTATGCCGGTTTCTCTAGGGGCCGCTTCCAGGGCCGTACGCAGGGGTTTCGGGGCTTCCGAGGTGGTGCTAGGGGATTCTCTGCAGCCTCCCCCTCCACTGCTCGCAAGCCACAATGAGATGAGGCGGGTCCCGGCGGTGAGCATTTCGCTAGGCGGCCGCCTGCGGGAGTTTCTCTCCGCTTGGACCCTCATCACAACGGATCAGTGGGTGCTCGATGTCATTCAACATGGGTACGCCCTCGAGTTTGCTCGACCCGTTCGGGATTCCTTCATCCGCTCTCCTTGCAAGGGGGCGTCGAAAACGGCGGCGGTGTCCGCCACTCTCGCCAGACTGCTTCGGTTGGGAGCGGTGGCGGAGGTTCCCAAAAGCGATTACGGTATGGGTCGATATTCTATTTATTTCGTGGTTCCCAAGCCAGGCGGGGACTTCCGGCCCATTCTGGATCTCAAGGCCGTCAACCGCTGTTTGCGGGTGCCGCACTTTCGGATGGAGACCTTGCGGTCGGTCATCGTTGCAGTTCGGCCCGGGGAGTTCTTAACATCGCTAGATCTGACAGAGGCGTACTTGCATGTTCCCATTCGGGAGGCTCATCAGCGGTTTCTGCATTTTGCTCTTCCATGGGGGCATTATCAGTTCCGGGCGCTTCCGTTCGGCCTGGCGACCGCTCCCCGTACCTTCACGAAGATCATGGTCGTCGTGGCGGCGGCTTTGCGGCGCGAAGGAGTTCTGGTTCATCCGTATCTGGACGACTGGTTGATTCGGGCGAAGTCCAAGGAGGAAAGTCTTCAGGTTACGGCCAAGGTGGTGCGTTTTCTACAGAGTCTAGGTTGGGTGATCAATTTTGCAAAGAGTCATCTGGAACCCACTCAGGAACTCGTGTACCTGGGAGTCCGTTTCAACACGCGCTTGGGTCAAGTGTTCCTCCCTTCCCTGCGGGCCGAAGCCTTGTGCTCTCTCATTCGCAAATTCCGAGCCACTCCGGCTCCAACAGCCTGGGACTACTTGCGGGTACTGGGTACCATGGCAGCGACTCTGGAAGTGGTTCCGTGGGCGAAGGTGCACATGAGACCGTTGCAGCGGGCCCTGCTCCGTCGCTGGTCTCATCAGGCGGATCCCCTGAGCCGGAGGCTACCTTGTCCTCTAGCGGTGCGCAGGTCTCTCCGGTGGTGGCTTCTTCACTGGACTTTAGCGGCCGGGATGCCGCTGGATCAACCCGATTGGTTGCCTCTATTGACGGACGCCAGCCTGGCGGGCTGGGGGGCGCATTGCCAGGGCAGCTTTGCGCAGGGCCTCTGGACGGAGATGGAGGCGGCGTGGTCGATCAATCGCCTGGAACTTTGAGCCGTCTTTCTCACTCTTCAGGCTTTTCAGCACTTAGTTCAAGGTCGGGCGGTACGGGTTCTGTCCGACAACTCGGCGATGGTAGCCTACATCAATCGGCAGGGCGGCATGGGCAGCGCCGCCATGGAGCTGGAGGCGGATCAGTTGTTCCGTTGGGTGGAACCTCGTCTTCCGTTGATTTCAGCGGCCCACATTGCCGGAAAAGACAACGTGACGGCCGACTTCCTAAGCCGGGTTCGCGTGGAGGCCGGGGAATGGCAGTTGCATCCCGAGGTGTTCGGTCAGCTTGTGGAGCGCTGGGGAACGCCAGTGATGGATCTGATGGCGTCCTTTCTCTCCGCACAAGTCCCTCGCTTTTACAGCAGGCGAAGGGAAAGGATGTCGGAAGGTATAGATGCGCTACTGCAAGTTTGGCCGACCCAGGGTCTCCTCTATGTGTTCCCCCCGTGGGCATTGATCGGTCGGGTTGTTCAGAGGATAGGCCGACACCCGGGGAGAGTTCTTCTAGTGGCTCCCGATTGGCCCCGGCGTCCTTGGTATGTGGATCTGGTTCGTCTGCTGGACGGTCGTCCCTGGCGTTTCCCGGAGCGAGCGGATCTCCTGGTTCAGGGTCCCCTTTTCATGCCCCAGGTGGATCGGTTCTCGCTTACGGTTTGGCCATTGAAAGGGCACGCTTGAGAAAGCGGGGTTACTCTGTGGCGGTGATTTCCACGATGTTGGCTTCTCGGAAGCGTTCCACGTCGTTAGCCTACGTGAGAATTTGGCGCATTTTTGAGGATTGGTGTTCTCGGCGTTGGATTCGGGCGGCCACGGTGGCCGTTCCAGTTATTCTGGATTTTCTGCAGGACGGCTTCGCTTAAGGACTGGTGGCCAGCTCCTTGCGGGTTCAGCTGGCGGCGTTGGCCTGTTATCGGGGTAAAGTCAACGGTGTGTCGTTAGGGTCTCATCCAGATGTTCGGCACTTCTTATCGGCGATTTCTAAGTTGCGACCCTCCCTTCGGGTGGGCGTCCCGTTCTGGGATCTTAATTTAGTTCTTCGAGCTTTGTCTCGTTCTCCCTTTGAGCCGTTGAAGCGCTCTTCTCTGAAGGATTTGACTTTGAAGGCGGTCTTTCTCGTGGCGATTTGCTCGGCGAGGCGTATTTCCGAGTTGCAAGCTCTGTCTTGCCGGGAGCCGTTCCTGTCCTTCTCGGCGGATAAGGTGGTGTTGCGTACCGTGCCCTCCTTCCTACCTAAGGTGGTCTCGCCTTTTCACATGAACCAGGTGGTCTCTTTGCCGGTTCTCAGGGCGCGCGATGCGCTTCCTCTTGATCGCGATCTCCGCCGGTTGGATGTTAGGCGGGTGTTGCGTCATTATTTGCAGGTCACGGACTCTTTTCGCAAGTCTGATCGGTTATTTGTCCTGTTTGGGGGAGTCCGTAAGGGGGAAGCCGCGGCGAAGGCTTCCATCGCCCGGTGGATTAAAGAGGCAATTTCGGCGGCTTATCTGCTTCAAGGTCGCGCAGTGCCGTCAGGATTAAGGGCACATTCCACCAGGGCGCAGGCTTGCTCTTGGGCGGAGCATCGCTTGGTTCCGCCGGGGGATATTTGTAAGAACATAAGAACATAAGATATGCCATACTGGGTCAGACCAAGGTCCATCAAGCCCAGTATTCTGTTTCCAACAGTGGCCAATCTAGGTCATACGTACCTAGCAGTTTCCCCAAGGGACACAGGTTCCACAATGCTTGTATTGGTTCAAGCATTGATATCCTGGGTCCCTTCTTAATAATGGTTTATGGACCTTTCCTCCAGGAACTTGTCCAAACCTTTTTTAAACCCAGCTACACTAACAGCCTTTACTACATCCTCCGGTAACAAATTCCAGAGTTTGATTACACGTTGAGTGAAAAAATATTTTCTTTTATTAGTCTTAAATAGTTTACCCTGTAGCTTCATTGCATGTCCCCTAGTCTTTCTATATTCTGATAAGGTAAACAATCGATCTACGTTTACCCGTTCCACTCCGTTCATTAATTTATAGACTTCTATCATATCTCCCCTCAGCCGTCTCTTTTCCAGGTTAAAGAGCCCCAACCTTTTTAGCCTTTCTTCATAGGAGTAGCCTTCCATCCCCTTTACCATTTTGGTAGCTCTTCTCTGAACCTTTTCTAAAATTGCTATATCCTTTTTAAGATATGGCGACCAGAATTGCACACAATATTCAAGGTGCGGTCTCACCATGGAACGATATAGAGGCATTATAATATCTTTTGTTTTATTTTCCATTCCTTTCCTTATCATACCTAGCATTCTATTTGCTCTCTTGGCCGCCACTGCACACTGGGCCGAGGGTTTTAACATGGTATCCACAAGGACGCCTAAATCTTTTTCCTGGGTGGTGGTTCCTAATGTGGAACCTTGCATCGTGTAACCATAGTTTGGGTTGTTCTTCCCTAGGTGCATAACCTTGCACTTCTCCACATTAAATTTCATCTGCCATTTTGATGCCCAGTCTTCCAATTTATCAAGATCCTCTTGCAATTTTCCACAATCCTCCTGGGTTTTAACAACTTTAAATAGTTTTGTGTCATCAGCAAATTTGATAACCTCACTCGTTATTCCACTTTCCAGGTCATTTATGAATATGTCAAAAAGCAGCGGACCCAGCACAGATCCCTGGGGTACACCACTATTCACCTTTCTCCATTGGGAAAATTGGCCATTTAGCCCTACCCTCTGCTTTCTATCTTTTAACCAGTTCCTGATCCACAGTAGTACACTGCCTCCTATCCCATGACTCTTTAGTTTTGCCAAAAGTCTCTCATGAGGGACCTTGTCAAAGGCTTTCTGAAAGTCCAGATACACAATATCAACCGACTCACCTTTGTCCACCTGTTTATTCACTCCTTCAAAAAAACATAACAGATTAGTAAGACAAGATCTTCCTTGTCTAAAGCCATGTTGGCTGTCTCCCATTAGGTCATGACTATCTATATGCTGAGTAATTTTATTCTTTATGATGGTTTCTACCATTTTTCCCGGTACTGATGTCAGGCTCACCGGTCTGTAGTTTCCCGGATCACCCCTCGAACCCTTTTTAAAAATTGGTGTTACATTGGCGATCCTCCAATCCTCAGGTATTAGAGATGATTTTAATGATAGTTCACAGATTACTGATAGCAGGTCTGCAATCTCAAATTTCAGTTCTTTCAACACCCTTGTAGGGCGGCTACTTGGTCGTCCTTGCATACTTTCAGTAAGCATTATCGTTTAGATGTGGAGGCGGCTAAGGATTCTCGCTTCGGGTCGGCGGTGTTGTCGGTCGGCCGGAAAGATCCCGCCCATTAGGTACTGCTCTGGTACATCCCAGAAGTTGAGGACTGCACTGTGGAGCACTAAGGAAATAGTAATTACACTTACCTGGTAATTATAGTTCCTTTAGCGATGACAGTGCAGTCCTCCATCCCGCCCTCTTTCGGTCCTTTACAGGTTTCCGGCGTGGAGTGAGGTCTGAAGAATATTTACAGGTGAGCCGACTCCGCTTCTTGTTTGTTTGTCTCTGTCTTTATGGTCTGTCTCTTGCCTCTGCTTCTCTGGCTCGGGGCGCAGAGATGGAAGGCCGGGCTTGAGCACGCTTAGTATGGTGGTTTTTAAAAAAAAAAAAAAAAAAAAAAAAAGGGAATTATTTCAGAAACGTTTTATTTTTGGATATCATGAAAGGCTACTTATTTCTTGCTCCTTTGAGTCTGCTTTGTTAATAGTTCACACTGGAAGTAGGAGGGAAGCTGTCAGGATATATCCGGTGAGGTCATAAATTTGCACATGCAGTCTCCTAGCTGCAGGAGGAGGTTGACAACCCAGAAGTTGAGGACTGCACTGTCGCTAAAGGAACTACAATTACCAGGTAAGTGTAATTACTATTTAGTAATCATAAAATGTAAATCACTTTGTTTGAAGGGTAAGGCAGTATAGAAAACTGGATAAATAAATAAATCTCATTGCCAGCCTTCCTCTTTAACAGTGACCTTCTACCTTGCCAAGCATTATGTCTTTCTCCAATGATATGAAAGTCAAAGTCTTGTCATCTGAGCTTCTAAGGAAAGCTTAGCTTTGAACTCCTCTAGTACTGACTAGTCAACGGTATACACAGTATTCATCACCAGCACCATAATTCAAAGGCATCAATTTTCTTCCTGTCTATCTTTTTCACTGTCTAACTTTCACATCCATATGACGTTATTGAAAATACCATGGCTTGGAGAAGTTGAATCTTTGTATGGAGAGAGACATCTCTGCTCTTAAGGATCTTGTCTATGTCCTTCATAGCTATTCTACAAGAGCAATACGTCGTGGGATTTCTTGACTGCTAGTCCTTTCTTTATTGATTGTTGATCCAAGTAAGTTAAAGCTGTCAACTATTTCAATTTCTTCTCCATCAATGATGAACTTATTGATTTTGCCAGTTGTCAGGATCTTTGTCTTCTTAACGTTAGGATGCAGTTCCATTTTAAGACTATATTCCTTGATCTTGAGAAGCAAATGTTTCAAATCATCTTCACTTTCAGCCAGTAATGTAGTATCATCAGCATAGCGAAGGTTGTTGATGAGTCTTTCACCAACCTTCACACCTCGGTTGTCTTCATACAGTCCTGCGTTTCTGATGATTTGCTCTGCATATAAATTAAAGAGGTAGGGGGAACGTTTGCAGTCTTGTCATACACCTTTGCTGATTTTAAACCATTCTGTTTCTCCTTGTTCCATTCAAATTGTTGTTTTTTGATCAATGTAAAGGTTGTGCAAGAGAAACTACCAAGTACTTGTGATCTGAAATGGCTACTGTTTGAAACAGGATACTGGGCTTGATGGACTTTGGTGTGACCCAGTATGGCATTTCTTATGTTCTTATGTTTTTGCTTCCACAGCAAGCTTTCTTTCAAATTCTCTCTTTGCCTGCCTTATCAATGCCTTGTATCTAACTTGCCAGTGCTTATGCTGTTTCCCATTTTCGTCATTTGGCTCTTTTTTCCCATTTCCTGAAAGTCGCTTTTTTGGCTACAAGAACCACTTTGACCTCACCTTTAAACCTTGCTGATGGTATTTTGGCCTTTCTTTCACTTTTCTTAAAGTGTGGAATACATCTGGCCTGAGCTTCCAAGATAGCATTTTTAAACAATGCCCATGCTTGATATAAATCTTTAACCTTTGCAGCTGCCTCTTTTAGTTTCTTCTTAACTATTTTCCTCATTTTATCATAGTCTCCCTTTTGAAAGTTAAAAGGTAGTACTGTGCGTTTCCTTGCCATCTTGCTTCTATTTATTAAATCAAATGCGATCATGCTATGATTACTATTGCCAAGTGGCCCCAACACCCTTATTTCTTGCGCTAGATCCTGTGTTCCACTAAGGACTAGGTCCAAAATAGCTTCCCCTCTTGTCGGGACATGAGCCAGCAGTTCCAAGAAGCAGTCATTTATTTCATCTATAAACTATGTGTCCGATATTGATCTGGGACGACTATGCACTACTACTGCACATAGCCATCGCCACCAACCTTTAACACTGGATATTCAATGTCGGGGTCATATGCGGCCACGGCATTGAATATTCGGAGTTGCTGCACAGCCTCCGCAGCCACAGAATTTAACCGGGTAACGGCGATATTGAGACACTGAGTTTTTTAGCTCCTACAGGGAAAACTAGGTCAGCTTTTGCTTCGTCTAGCTTCACCCGTTTGTTGCTAACTGAGTAGCGGTGCAATATTGCCACTACCCGGTTAGCGGCTGTCGCTGCCCACGACACACCCTGGAATGCCCATGATATGCCCTAATACTAAGCGGTTAGAATCAGGGTGTGTAGCGGCATTAGTAGGGGATATTCAGTGGCACTAACCAGGTTAGTACAGTTGAATATTCCATTCAGTGGCATTTATAAACCATGTAAATGCCTTTGAATATTGGGCCCTATCTCCCTAGCATGTCCTGCTGTGACACTGACCTAGTCGATACCGGGGTTTTTGAAATCACCCATTATTACTGTGTTGTAGGTTTTGTTAGCTTCCCTGATTTCTCTTAGCATTTCATCATCCACCTATTCATTCTGGCCAGGCGGTCAGTAGTACACCCCCACTGCCATCACCTTCCACTTTTTACATGGGATTTCTATCCATAGAGATTCTACAGTGTATTTTGTTTCATGCAAAACTTTAAACCTTTGTGAATCAATGCCCTCTCTAACATAGAGTGCAACCCCTCCACCAATTTGATCTACTCTATCATTATGATATAATTTGTACCCAGGTATCATATTGTCCGTTTGGTTGTTCTCCTTCCACCAGGCTTCTGAGATGCCAATCATATCTAACCTTTCATTTAGTGCTATATATTGTAGCTCTCCCATCTTCATTTTTATACTTCTAGCATTTGCATACAGGCATTTTAGACGTTATATTTTATTCATATTAATCTAGTTATCAATTGATAGGGGGAATTTGGAATCTTTCAGTTCTGTACTTAAGGGCATCTGGGTTACTTTTATCTTTATTGGAGCCTCTCTGTCAGGATACCTTAACTTCTCTCTTTTGCTAGTATCCTTCAAGAATACATCTTTCTGAACCATGTGCTCTTGGGCAACTGTCGGCTTTCCTCTATTATTTAGTTTAAAAGCTGCTGTATCTCCTTTTTAAAAATTATTTCCAGCAGCCTGGTTCCATCTCAGTTAAGGTGGAGCCCATCCCTTAGGAAAAGCCCCTCCCTTCCCCAGAAGGTTGCCCATTTCCTAATGAATCCAAAGCCCTCTCTTTTGTACCATCATCTCATCTACATATTGAGACTCCGAACTCTGCCTGCCTTTTGGGTCCTGTGCGTGGAATGGGAAACATTTCTGAGAATGCTACCCTAGACATTCTGGATTTCAACTTCCTACCTAAGAGCCTAAATTTGGCCTCCAAAACTGTAAGGATTATCAATAGCAAACATATAAATCGCTGTAGGGGAAATTGCTACTTCCATTTTTGCTTGGAGTTCTATGGGTTTATCTATCAATGAACCGCATGAGAGAGGGAGAGACAAGTCTGTGTATATATATAAATTAGACTTTATTCTGGTTAGAAAAATAAAGTAAATATAGAATAAATTAGAATTATGAGGTAGCAAGTTAAGCAGCCTTATGATTACAATTATAGCGATAATGAATCACTGAGTATCAACCAAAGTCTGTCTAGCTAGGCCCAATCCCGGGAGAATTAAGACCAGTACTTTAGCTTTGCCAGGAGGGCAATTGTGGCTGCGTCTGAGACAGTCTCTGGAATGGCACGTGGTCCCGTAGTGCTGGCTGAGCTGTACAACATAGGCTGCTCGGGCGAGCTACTTGATAACACAGTCTTGGGACTGTGGGAGTCTTGTTACTCCTTCCCGAGGTTAGTCCTTGGCCTTGTGCACTGTCTGACTTTTCAGCAGGAGACAGCAGCAGGCAGGAGGACACATAAAGTGCAGACAGTGGCAAATGTATATCCACCTCAGCTGTTTGACAGGTCCTGATGCAGCTCGTAGAATTATGGGGCGAAACTCGAGCCAACCATACATCTGACAGCACAGATCTTTCAGAACATTGTAATTTGTGGAGTGATATGGCTGAATGTTTTCAGTTTCTTTTAAATGCAATTAAAAAATTGTAAAATGATAATGGAGGCCTGTAAATGAAATTTAGGGTGTATATATAGCATGTTGAATGGTTTCACAGCCTGCCAGCTAGCGTTGAAGGTTGTTGGTGTTCTTGCTTACTGGCTATTTGCACACCCTTTTACTGAGGCCTCTGTATACCCCATTTTCTTCATTTAAAGATCTGTTTTGCTTTTTTTCCAACAAAAGATCACGAGTTTACAAAAGCAAGTTACAGGCTTCAGGAATCATTTTTACATATTAGCTCTTTTCTCTAATTAAATGGCAGAGTGTGGCAGAAAGTAGAAAGTGAGTCCAAAGTGAGTGAAAAACTGCGTCTGTCCAGAATAGTGCCCAGCGTATAATTCCTTGTCCTGAATTCATCATCATAGCATGGTGATTGGCTGGCCTCAGATATTGTGTGACATCTTTCAGTTAATCAGGTAGCAGTTGTCAGGTGGTCATTCTCCAAGCAAAGGTCCATGGTGAAAGAAAGATGATGATGTGCAGGTTCATACATTGTTGCAAATGTTAGGACCAGTCTCTGGATGAGAATGACCCCAGGAGCGGATCCCCTTGCATGTTATAGCGGGGAACAATAGCTTTGATATATGTCCACGTAAAACATGACAGGCAATTGCTTGAAGTCAGCAAGTCTGAAGCTTGAGCACAGCAGAAATTACTTGTACCAAGAATCCATCTTGGGTTCAGGCTTTTGGTGTTTAAGCAAGCCATAGTGGTTCAGAACAGGCCACAGTGTTTAAGCAAGCCATAGTGGTTCAGAACAGGCCCTACAGAACCTCCCTCCCACACTTTCCTATGTCATTGGTACCAACTTGTACTAAGACAGCAGACTCCTCCTCAGCACTATCTAAATCCTTGTCTAGGTGGTATATGAAGTCCGCTACCTTCATACCAGATAGGCATGTTACCAGGCAATCCTCACGTCCACCAGTCATCCACCTATCTACATGTCTAACGATCAAATCGCCAACTATAACACAAAGTACTGTTGAATTGTGTATCTCACTGTTTTTTGTGAACTGCGCTGATGCCTAATAGTGCGGTATATAAGAGTCTATAAATAAATAAATAAAAATAAAATAAATAAATATAACGGCCATCCTAACCCTTCCCTCATGGGCACATGTCTCTGGAGAAACCTCCTAGGTGTGAGAGGGTTTTTCATCACCTGGAGAACAGGTCCTAGCTACAGGATCACTTCCTGCCACTCCAAGGTTATGCTCTCCTTTCATGCAACCTCTCTCCTCCATGGCAACTGAAAGGCTGCCAGACTGGAGGTGGGACTAAAATACCATGTCCCTGTAGGTCTTGTCTGTTTACCTTTCTGTCTTCCTTATGTGCTCCAAGTCTGCCACTCTAGCCTCCAGTGATCGGATTCATTTCCTGAGGTCAAAGAGCTCCTTGTACCTAGTGCACACATAAGACCTCTCACCAACTGGGAGAAAATCGTACATGTGACATTCAATGCAAAAGACTGGATAGCCCCATCTCGCTGCTGGACTGCTGTCTGCATCTTAGTTTTAAGGTTTTGTTTAGCTATTTAAGTTGTCTACTTAAATACCTAATAAATTTAAGGGACTTAGTTCACCTCAAGATTAATCAATATATTCCTGGTGAGGATATCTAGCTGAACCTGAAAGTGAATCTGACCACCTTTTCCCCGTTAATAGGTATAAGAGCCTATAAAGCTAAGATTATGCCCGGGGTGGGTGGGAGTTGGGTTGGGTGGGAGGGAAAGAATACTTAGTAAAAGCTAGCTTGCTGCACAGTGCCATGACCTGTGTTTCTAAGGTAATCTCTTAACAATTACCTAGGTGATTCACACAGCCCTTGATTTGATAAAGGGAGCCTTTCAAATTGCCCCTTTGAGCAGTCACTTGGCTTTAACATCTATTTAAAACAATTTCACAGGTCTTTTGCTTCCTAACTGGCAGGTCTCTTTGTAAAGGTCTCTAGAAACAATTTCTTTCTTTCTACTCAAAGAATATTTACCCTATTCTTCCTTCTATGCTAAGCAATACTCTAATTTGATTTAAATTAACAGCTCCCTGCTACTACTGACTGGGATTTCAACTTAAATTAAAAGCTCCCTGATGCTGCTGACTGAGATTTGCCCCATGCTGTGTTCAATATCCACCCATATGCATACTCACCAGCAAAATATGTGCTATCAAGAACGTGTGTACATTTATGCTGGTTGGTATCTTGTAAGAAGTCATTAACGTGTGTATATGACCTGATATGTGCATTAATGACTAAAATTACCTCCAGTTAGGCATTTACATGGCACCTAAAATAATATACATCCTTATAGAATTAGCCTCATAGAGCTATTATCGTAGGTTTCTAAGTCTACTTAGCAGCAGCATCAGACTCAAATGCTCAAAAAGTGTTGGAGGTATGAAATTAGACATCCAGAATCTGGCTCCATTCTTAAACTTTGGCAAGGTTCTGAGGTGCAGGAGGAATGAGTGAGAATTAAGGGAAGGAACAATTTTCAAAATCAGAGACAAAAACCTTGAAACATTAGACTGGCAAGTAATTTTACAGTCTCTATGCCTTAGCTGGTGGGAATCCTAATGACCTGCAGCTGAAGGAATGGAGATGAAGGTTCAGTTGCAGTGCCGTCACCACGGTAAGCCAATGAAGCAGCAGCAGCCTGCCTACTGTGGTTCTTCTCCACAGTCTGTCTCTATTAAACAGAAATTGCCAGCACCTCAAAGTGTTCAGTATTCATGGCAGCATTTCCTGCTGCTGATCTTGCGAGATCATCTCCGGCCCTGCTAGCTCCCACTATTGAATGTGCTTGCTGTGCAATGCCAGCATTTACTGCTTAATGTGAAGAGACTGTCCTTGGAGAAAAGTCATGGTGAGCAGGCTGTGCTGCTCCTTTTGCTTACCATGGTAATGGTACTGCATGCACCTGAAGCATGGCGCATGGAGGTTCTTTTGACCAATGATAATAAATAGATGCTACATTAACCTGTGCTATTTAGTGGCAGCGGCAACCGTTTAAGCTCTTTTTCCTCCTTTAATTACTTTATGCTCTCATTTAAGATATTTAGATGATTTTTGCTAGGAAGCTTTTGTTACAGTGATCAAATGAAAGAGTTCAGGTTGGAGCAGATACTGGGGTGATGGGGGAGGAGGAGAGGCAGGGGGATGGATGTTAGGCAGCAGAAAGAAAAGAGAACGGGAGAGCAGATATTGAGGATATAGGGTTGACAGTGGAGCAGGAACTCAGGTGGGGACTAAAGAGAGCAGAAGAGAGCAGACTCAAGTATTGTTTGAGAAACGGGAGGATAATGGGGTCTCAGGGCTTGAGTGATGATTGATTAGATAGGGTGGGAAAATTGGAATTTGGGGATTATGTTGAGGGGGAGGGTGTAATAAGCAGTTGGATGGTAGGGAATTATTGGATGAGCTGTGAGTTACACAACAGGGTGAGGAAAGGACCTGGAGGTGATGAGGAGGCATTTGGAAGAAATAGCAAGAGACAGGAGGCTGTGAGGCTGTGGAAGGAGCGAGAAACAAAGAGAAAGAGAATGGGTCTTTGAAAGGGTGAGAGAGATAGAAACGGAGGAGGTAAAAGGGTGAATGGGAGTCTGAGTAGGGAGTAAGAGGCAGAAAAAATGAGCTGAAGGGAGGGGTGATACAAAGGAGTTGGGGATGGTGAGGAGATGAGAGGCAGAAGAAGGTAGATAGCCGGAGAAAGGGTGACTACAGTGTATTGTCAAACTCAAGGGGGACGGGGAGGAATATTTAGAATATGTAGAAGCTATTGAGGATAAAGTGGAATTACAGAACAAATATTTTTGTTTTGTGTGGGGTGGACTCTAGAGTGGCTGACTGGGTTAAAAATTGGTTGAGTGGGAGACGACAAAGTATACAGATAAATGGAGCACACTCTGTGGAGAAGGATGTTACCAGTGGTGTGCAGAAGGGATCTGTCTCTGGTCCGATTCTTTTTAACATCTTTGTCAGTGATATTGCAGAAGGGATGTCGGGTAAGGTTTGCCTCTTTGCAGATGATGCCAAATCTGCAATAGAATAGATACCCAGGAAGGAGTAGATGACATGAGAAGGGATCTAGCTAAGTTTGAAAAATGGTCAAGAATATGGCAACTGAGATTTAATGCTAAAAATGCAGGGCCATGTATTTGGGCTGCAGAAATCCAAGGGAGTTGTACAGTGTAGAGGGCGAAGTACTTCCATCCACGAAAGAAGAGCGGGACCTGGGGCGTGATTGTTTCTGATGATCTTATAGTGGCTAAACAGGTAGAAAAGGTGATGACGAAAGCCAGAAAGATGCTTGGGTGCATACAGAGAGGAATGGCTAGCAGAAAAAAGGAGGTGATAGTGCCTCTGTATAAGTCTCTGGTGCGACCTCATTTGGAGTATTGTGTGCAATTCTGGAGACCTCACTTTCAAAAGGATATAAACAGGAAGGAGTCAATGTAGAGAGTGGCTACTAAAATGGTTAGTGGTCTTTGTTACAAAGCATTTGGGGACAGACTTAAAGATCTGAATATGCATACTTTAGAGGAAAGGCGGAATAAAGGAGATATGATAGAGATGTTTAAATACCTCTGTGACATAAATGCACAAGAGGAGAGCCTCTTTCAATTGAAAGAAAGCTCTGCACCAAAGGAACATAGGATGAAGGTGAAAGAGGATAGACTCAGGATTAATATGCAGAAATATTTCTTTATGGAAAGAGTGGTAGATTTGTGGAACAGTCTCCTAATGGAGATAGTAGAGACAAGGACAGTATCTGAATTCAAGAAAGCATGGGACAAACACAGAAGTTCTCTAAAGAAAAAAAAAAAACATAACAGATTAGTAAGACAAGACCTTCCTTGGCTGAAGCCATGTTGGCTGTCTCCCATTAAGCCATGACTATCTACATGTTAAGTAATTTTGTTCTTTATAATGGTTTCTACCATTTTTCCTGGTACTGACATCAGGTTCACCATTCTGTAGTTTCCCAGATCATCCCTGGAACCCTTTTGAAAAATTGGCGTTACATTGGCCACCCTCCAATCTTCAGGTATTACAGATTATTTTAATTATAGTTTACAGATTACTAATAGTAGGTCTAGAATCTCATATTTCAGTTCTTTCAACACCCTCGGATGTATACCATTTGGTCCAAGTGATTTGCTACTCTTCAGTTTCCAAGTCGCTGCAGAGTAAGGAGAGTGATGCAACCTACAGGAGAGCACAGAGATGCTGGTGAGAGAGCTGTTGGAGAGCGTGACCAGGCAACATCCCAGAGGGGAGGACATCCAAGTGACTAGCCTCCCCCAGATGCGGTAGCACAGCAGTGAAGGAGTGTGAGGGGCAGGACACGGAACAGCCAGGGACATCCTCTGAGTGCCGGGCTGCAGTGCTGAGCTCACCCATAGGACAGGTGGCTGGTGGACAGGTTCCGAAGAAGCATAAGCAGAAGAGAGTCCCCAAGGAGACACGTAAGAGGGCCCCCAAATTTGATCTAGAGAAGAACGAGGTGCTTCTTGAAAACTTCCTGAATAACTATGACCATTTGTTTGGGCGCTTCAGCTCTCAGACATTGGTCACAGCATGGCATGCCATCTGGGAGAGTGTGAGGGTGGCCATGGCAGCTGTGGGGGGTCCTGAATGGAACACTGAAAGCATGCACAAGCGGTTCAGTAACATCAAACGCTCCTTATGGGCACAGCTTAGTGCTGAAAGGGCAAATGCCCAGGGTACTTGTGATAATGGGTTCCTTCAGATACAAGTCTGATACCGAATAGCGCGGTATATAAGAAACTATAATAAATAAATAAATAATAAAAACAAGTTGACCCCATGGAGGAGTGCCTGGTTCATCTTCTAGGTGTCATCTACATTGCTGGACTCCCAACAGAGCTGGACACCAGCCAACAAGGAACAGGTATGTAGACACCAACAAATAGATGCATAACAGTGTGTGGGTTCATATCTGTGCAATTTCACCTCACTTTGTGAGATGTGTTGCTATTAAGAGCAGTTCCCCATCTGTGTATATGACCTAAGATGCAAGGTTAGCCTTTTCCAGGACAGAGAGTGTGTAAGACATTCCTTGTGAGGGGGTAGGCAATGTGCTGTCCCTGATGTTCCACCTTGGAATCGGTGCTGCACATTACATATCGCACCCTCGTGAGCTGGACAGAGGTCTCTGCTGGCTGTCCAGCTCACAACTGGAAATGGCTAATGGTGCAGCCCTGTAATCCCCACCCATTGTTCTTCTGTGAAATGTGTTCCACACTATCCTCCTCTAACTACCACTCTTTTGGCTGTAACCCTGAGTTATATTGCAGTCCAACACACTACCTTGTGGCTCAAAGAGTAGCTTGACTGATTACTCCTCCATCACCCAGCCATACCTCCATCCAGGCTTATTCTGTCCTGTGCTTTCTATCCCCATTTGCACACCCATACCTTAACCCTCACCCATCTCTTCCCTGCCTCTCTTGGATACTGCTCTCCCAGTATTCTCCTGTTCTCTTCCTCCTCTCTACGGTTTAACGATGCCCACAGTTGTGAGGTATTGTGGCCATGTCTCCGTAGCCTGCCTTTAAAACATGCACTATAGGATTTTTATGGGACTTACTACAGTGGGGACAAAGGCCATGGCTCCCAGCTATAATGCTTGCACTTCTAATACTGTATACACATTCCTGTTTGGGGAATATGGGGGAATCACAATGTTTTGGAAGTACAGGTTACTTGTTTGAAAAACACTTCATCAATATGAACTTCTTCATAAGAAAGCCAATATAGGCTGCCTTGTTTAAACCAATGAGCCACACTGTGGTTCAGATGTGTACAGCTCTCTGTGTACTGCTACCTCGCTAAGGGATGCTATCCTATCATTTGCAAAGGTTTGAGGAAGGGAGAAGGCTACCAGAACTGTTGCTGGTGAAATGTTTGAGGAATATATGTGCAAGCAGAGAAGCCTGTAGCCTCTCCAAGCTTTGCAGAGACATGGCCAGATGTCTCACATTGGAACTCCAGATGTCTATCAACTCTTAATCCCTCTTCTACTGCTCCCTCTCTCCTGCCTGATATCATTCCAGACTACACCTATGCCTTCTCACCTTGAGAACCTCACATCTGTGGCCCTTAATGCCCTTCCTTTTCCCCCTAATGTGACCCCCTATCCTTTTCTAAAATTTTTCCATGAGCCCACACTACTCACAATCACCATGCACTTCCAAAGCACCCGGACTTCCCATACTCCGGCTATAATGTACAGGAGATTATCCGGTGTGACTTAGACCACTTCCCCAAGCTATATAGTTCTACACACATGAATTTTCCTTACCTGTTGCACTTCATTGTTGGCCATTTAATATCCTTTGACAGGGAAATTGGACATGTACCCAGGCAGGTTCACATATTCAGGTGGTCAACAAACACACAGCTCAGAGGCCAGGAGAACAGTCTTGTAGTTTCATCATGATGGTCTACACTGCAGTGGAAACATTGGCAGCAGGTGAAGGGCAGCAGTTTAATCAGTGATCCTGGCTTGCTCTGAACTGTATGTGATACTTGACTGGCACAGGTGATTCCTGAGTGTGCAAGACAGAGTCCCCACTAATGCTCCCTACATAACATCACAGAACAGAACAGTAACTGCATGTTCCCTTGCCTGAGATAGAACTTGCTAAGGACTACCATGTCCTGCTACATTAGCTGCAGCTCCTAGTCATGCACAAGACAGGAGCTGTTTATATGATGTGGCTGCAGAAAGTACACAGGGTTTTTATGGTGATGGTGTTGGGCTTCTATTCTCTCCTTCCTGTCAATTTCAACCCCTCCTTCTGTTTCAGTCTCACTCCTTTTCCTCCTTTGAAGTCCATGCCATCTGGCTTTTTTACTTCACTACCTCTCCGATTAGCTGTTATTTATTGACCCCCTGACAAGACCACCTCTACCTTTCTCTCTGGATTTTGACTCATGGCTTTCTTTCTTTCTGGATTCATCTTCCCCCTCCCCTATTCTCAGGGATTGTAACATTCATGTTGATAACCCCTCTGACCCTTAGGCTATAAAGCTCCTCTCCCTTACCTTATCATACAACTTCCAGCTTTGCTGTACTGCCCCTACTCACCAGCAAGGCCATTGCCTCAACCTCGTATTCTTCTCTAATTGTTTACCCTCAAACTTTTGTACATCACTTCTTCCCTTATCGGACCTGATAAGCTTCACTCTTCATCACCCGTTGCCTCAACCTTGCCCTGTCTCCTTCAATCTCTTTAGAAATCTTCATGCTATTGACTCATTGGCTCTTTCCTCCACTATCTCATCACCTCTTTCCTCCACTATATCATCTAAGTCTGTTGATGAGGCAGTAGCTTCTTATAATGCTGCACTCTCCTCTTCTTTGGATGCTCTTGCTCTGCCCATGCCACATCCTGGCCATCTTCCAGTACCCACTATCTATGTTCCTGTACCTGCCAGCTGAGCATGCTTGGCTCAAATCCCGCACACTTGTGGACTTTCTACATTTCAAATTCATTCTTGTCTCTTTCCAGTCAACCATAGTACTCACCAAACAAGACTATTATGTCCATCTAACTAAATCTCTTGCCTCTGACTCTTGTCATCTCTTTACAACTCTTTCCTAAAGGTGCCTCCGCCTCTGACTCCTCACTCCCTTTCTGCCCAAACCCTGGCTGATTACTTCTATGACAAAATCCACAAGATCACACTCCAATTCCCCATGAGGTCAGCTACTCCCCCTCTTCCTCCTCCTCTTCACTCCCAACTTCCCTTCCCCCTATCTCTGCTACCCTATTTTCCTTTTCTATGATCTTTGAGGAATAAACCACTCGCCTTCTTTCCTCATCTAAACTCACTACCTGCTCTTCTGATCCTATTCCTACCTATCTCCTTAGCTCCATCTCCTCCACTGTAGTCCCTGCCATCTCTCATATTCTCAATCTATTGCTCTCCACTGCAACTTTTCCTGCAGCCTTCAAGAATGCTGTGGTCACTCCTCTCCCCAAGAAACCTTCATTAGACCCTCAACGTTCTCTCCTCTCAAGCCCTTCTGGATCCTCTAAAATCGGACTTTTGTCATTTACATTCTACTGAAATCACACTAACTGCACTATGTTGTGTAATTAAAAATTGCCTACATAGCAGCAGGCATACTGACGCACACAGATCTACATTCTGATATACACATGCTCCAATAGCAGGTCTGGGATGTGTGATAATCTGGTGATCTACCCATAACCAACCAATATGCCCTCAGATAGCAACCCCATGTGCAATTCAGAAGATGTAGGGATGCTAAGTCCACACACCATCTATCCTGATATAGGCCCAACCTCTGACTGTGTCTGACTTCAAGGTTCCTGTGGCAGTACATATCTTCCATCATCAACTAAGGCACCTGAATGATAGTCCTGTGATATCCAAGGACAAAACAACAGCGACATGTGGTCCTGGAGAACACCGAACACCTTAATATACTGACAAGACACCCTTCTGTGCAGTCAATTCCATGATTCCATATGTGAGGAATGTCAAATTCCAATTATTTACAATTGCACAGCAGAGACACATACATCACAGATTTCTTCCCTATGTGAAGCATTGAGACCTGTGGAATTATTTTTGTAATCAACATAATCACGGATCACTGATTGCCTAGGTGTCACTGTCCTCCCTATTGCAATCACCCTGCGACCCCCAGTCATTACTATCCATAGCCTCTTGCTTTTGTAAAATTGGTCCCATTTCTTCACATTTGCTAATGAGCACCCCTCCCCTGCTACATCCACATAGGCCAGCAGAGGGGATGTGCTTATGCCAGGCACCCAGTCATTCCTTGCTGACAAACAGGCCAGTTGAGCAAACAGCACAGTAGAGACACATTGGTTAAATGTCATGATTGGTTGTCTGGGAAAACTCAGCATAAATGGGGCTCTCACAAAACCAGCACAGCTGTTTTCTGACCAAACCGAAATAGCAACCTGCGTGTAGGTGACGGTAATGTGGGTGGGAGGCAAGGTAGGCAGTCGTCCACAGGGCTACTTATGATAAAGCATGTATGGAAAGGGCAGCCATGTCAAGAGATGAACCATGTGCACATCCTACTCTGCATTTACATGTGTGACATAGCATTAGTAGGCCCCCTTATAATTGTCTCTGATAGCAGGCCAAACATATTACATTGGAGTAACATTTAACTCCATCATTATACCACACCACAACACCTGCTCTGCAGTAGGCCCTGTGGTGAGTGAGAGCACAAAACAACAATAATGTATGCACTATTATTCCTTAGGTAGGCTGATGATTCCTGTCCATTTTCCAGTGACACTTTCAGGAAAAGGAGACACACAGGAAAGTAAAGTCATTTTATGTCTGAATGTTTATTGTCCAAGCAAAATGACAGATACGCATGGAATAATCTTGAGATCAGGGTTATCTCTTTCGGGATGCACTGCTAAGACATTGTATGAACAACATCATTATTATCAAATACAGATTATAGGACCACTATGACCTTCAGCTAAGTACTGAGATCAGCTTTATTTATGTGAAAGAATCTCCAGGAAAGGACATAAGCCTGGTACCTTAGGTCTGAGACCTGCACAATTGCCTGAGCCATCGCCTGCGGCAGCACACAGTCTAGCAGACAGTTAGTCACATTCACACTAGTTCCATGTATTTACCTTAGCTAGTGGTGTGATTGTGTTGCTGCCCACATTTTGCAGATCCTCCTGCACAGAACACAGACTGTTGGGCTAAACTGAACCCTGAAAGTAGGCAGATGGCAACCAAACACACAGCTAATGTCATATGCATACTATGATGCCCCTTTGTGATGACTGCTTGCAATATTAGTTGACAATTGTCACCTTGACTTACTGCAAAACATCACTGTGAAGCAGGAGGTAGTTCTCATATGTATGTGATGCATGTCAATGAGCCATGCAGAGTCCACATCTAGAAGGTCATGTTAGGCGTAATCATACATTGCAGCAGTTATTGCAAGTCAGTCATACAGTCTGTGCAAGGGAGCTGCTGGAGATGCCTCATGTTTGGTAGCAATCTTTAACATTATGGACACATCAAAACACTTGACCAGCAGTAGCTTGTTTACCAGGCCTATGTGTTTGTATAGAGTTAACTTTTCATTTTGGTCGAATGTTTATATGTGTTTTGTGTTTTTTTCCCTTCCAGCAGGCCACAGTCTGCCTGCCATAGAACGTATTCTTTCTGGGCACCACTGAGTATGAGCTCTTCAACATTTCCATCCCTTGTGCAACATGTAATTTTGATGATGAAAATATTTCATGGCTGATTATCATATCTTACATGTACTGCATCCTCTACCCTTGCTACATCCATACAGCACATATATTTGGTCCAACACTATGGCCATGAGGCATCCATGCAGGGTGTTTGTCAATCAACACAGCCAATGCATTTGATATCTTTTGGAGTGACATGTGGAAGATGCATCTCCAAGAGACAATCACCTGCTGAATGGTGATTTTTGGGATACAACTGGAATGTTTCAAATCCTGATAAGTACATCCAACACATTCCACTTGTGCTTCCCAGACTGATAGGGCATATGGGTAGATTCTACAGCAAATACCTCCATTGTGTTTGTCATGCAGAGTAATGCATGGCTTACTGCTATCAATATGTCACTCTCTCTACTAACAGATGTGTATAATGTGGCTGTTCTGTGATACATGTGAGATGTTGCTATGGTGACAAGCTGCAGATCATGTTTGCTCACAGTGAGCAAACATGACCTCAGGTGCAAATGACCTCAGGTGCAAATGACACAGGAAACTATGCTGCTGTCAGATAATCACAGATGTCTTACAGGGCTGAATGTCTCCTGTGCTTCAGACAACATGTGGGAAAGCCATGTTTGATCTAGTCTTCTCGTCAATCATTGAGGGCATAAACTATCACACCATTATGGACTACTGTGTGTTTAATTTCTCAGTTCATCATGTCCATGATGTGGCCTTACATATGTCCACATCCAGTGCTGCACGATAGTGGCATGTGCACTCCAGTGCATCATCTGTTGTCTGTAGACATGTGTGGACACTGCAGAATCTACAGATGTGGTCTGGATAACATCATCTGCTGGTGGGTCTGGTACTATTTTAGACAGTTTTGCGAGGAAAGGAGCAGTGCAGACCACTCAAGTTGCCAAGGGTCTAACCTCATTTCAGTGATATATCCTTGCAGACTGGAAATCACTTCAATGTTTCAGGTGCATGATATCCCAGTGAAAGGTCATCAACTGTGTGACTATTACCATAGGTGCAGGTTGACTCTTCTGACAATGACCTTTAGCATCAACTGGTTCCTTTCTGCAGTTAGCTGCACAACAGAGTATTTTACTGTGACAGTATGAATATGCAATTTGTGCTTCAGTGACCAGCAGTGAGTTGTCCTCAACAACATGTTCCCAACATGTTCCCAAATGCTTGTTGACCATTCCATTCTTTCCTTGTGGCCGATGCATATACTGCACATCTCACATGTAGTCATGCTGCGTTCCTGTGAAGGATTTGATAGATAGTCAGCATCCCGTGCCTCACATGTGACCTTGCAGCTTTGATCCCAGCAATGGTAGCAGGAAGCAGAGCCAAAATCACAGTATGTCCATGCAGTAATGCAGTTGGTCTTTGCAAATGTTCTTGATGCACATGTTGTGTCCCTGCAGATCCTGATGGCCATGTGTTTGTTTGCAGAGCACATACTGTGTTTACAGTGCATGTGGAGCTGTCTCCTTGGACAATGTGAGGCATGTGTGGAGAAGTTACTATCCTTTATCACATCAGATTATTGCTCAGAGCATTGTAGTAGCATAGTTATGACAACTGACTGTAAGGCCTTCCTAATGTACCGTCATCCTAATCTGTTTGTGAAATGTCCATGGATTACAGGTCCAAGTTTCAGCAAGGTCATCAGAATAATAGAGGCTGTTGACAGCTTGCATTTCATGCTCGTGGATCATGTTAAGAAATCCAAATGGCATTCCAGCCTGTGGCATGGGTGGAGGACGTCCATAATCCAATATACCAACAGCATTAAGAGTATTTACTTAAACCTGCTATCTAACCTATCATAAGATCCCTGCTACTATGTAAGATAGACAGGAAGAAAATTGATGCCTTTGAAGTATGGTGCTGGCGACAAATACTGTGTATACCATGGACTGCCTGAAGGACAAACCAGTCGGTACTAGAGGAGATCAAACCTAAGCTTTCCTTAGAAGCTCAGATGACAAGACTCTGGCTTTCATACTTTGGACATATCATGCGAAGAGAGAGATCATTAGAGAAAGACATAATGCTTGGCAGGGTAGAAGGTCACCGTAAAAGAAGAAGGCCAGCGATGAGATGGATCGATACAATAACAGCAGCTATGGCTACCACTCTATCAAAAATGAGACGCTTGGCTGAAGATCGAGCAAAGTTTAGGTCAACTATCCAGAGGGTCGCTAGGAGTTAACATCGACTTGACGGCACTTAACAACTATGTAACTACTGTTTAACTGCTATGTAACTACTGCTACTGTACAAAATCAACTGTATTTAAACTTACTACCATCAGGCAATTGTACAAAACCTTCTGCGTTAAACTGCTTCCTTCAGGCAAAACCTACTGTTTTAAGCTGCTTTCCTAAGGCAACTGTGCAAAACCTACTGTTATAAGCTGCTACCCTGAGGTAAAACCTACTATTTTTAGCTACTACCCTCAGGCAACTGAAAAAAAAATACTGCTTTAAGCTGCTACCCTCAGGCAAAATAACTGTTCTAAGCTGCTGTTATCAGGTTGCTTTATAAAACAACCATGCTCTCTCTTTACCTTGCAATATATTCAATACTAACACTCATACTCTTAGCATCAGCACACAATAACCCGAACACTCCACAATCCGTCCCACACATCCCATACAATTACTGCACAGCAACCCCTCTACCGCCCACACCACCTAATCATTCGTGACAACACTCAACAAGACATCTTATAACCATACAACCCTCTCCCAGCATCACTCCAATTGCTATTACCCTGACACAACAGCGCAGGTGATCCGATGTGCCCTGATCAATGCCAAATCAGTCTGAAACAAAATCTAGACCGTCAGAGATCTACTCACAGAATACCAGCTAGACATTCTATGTATAACCAAAACATGGCTCACAGACACCGACAATATCATCAATCAAATCAAGACAGAAGGCTACTCACTATTCCAATGTCCAAGAAACAACAGAAGAAGAGGAGGGGTACTACTTCTAACCAAATCACACCTACATTTCTGACCTCTATCAGCTAAAAGCACCAATGAAATTGATTCAGTCACCATCACAAACAATTATTTAACCATCATTCTCATCTACAGAATGCCTACCCTCTCATCAAATGACTTATCTGCCATAATTGAAAACAGCATCGAACACTCCAAATCCAAGAAAGACATGCTGGTCCTTGGAGACTTCAATCTCTCCTCCTTACCTATAACAGCAGCAGACTCATTCCTCACAGCCATGGAGTCATTGGACCTTATACAAAAAGTAACATCCCCCACTCACAACCAAAGAAACACCCTGGATCTAATCTTACTCCCACCCACCCAATCCACACCACCCCTCACTAAAAACATACCCCATGCCTTGGACTGACCATAGCCTCATCACCGGAACCACAATGAGCAAGAGTCGAAAGACATTAGGATAAGTTCAAACTGTTTTTATTCAGGTGATCCCCAACGCGTTTTGGAATACGCAACATTTGACTAGCGGTTCCGCTCCTCCGAGTTTTTACAATTCGTTCTACTACATGCAAGATACTACGTCTGACGGCGGTTCCGTGCTTCTGAGTTTATACACGATTGACGCTACACTAGATTAGCACTTCAGAAACAGCATGTCATCAGCATTTACCCAAGATATAATAGAGAATTAGAATTGGGTTCTTCTGCTACCCCCTGATGAAGGCAATACATGCCGAAACGCGTTGGGGATCACCTGAATAAAAACAGTTTGAACTTATCCTAACGTCTTTCGACTCTTGCTCATTGTTGTTCCGGTTGTTAGTTGCAAGAGCGGCGCTCCTTGTTGTGTAGCTGCACACTACAAATAGCTACACCCCTACCTGAACCATATCATCCCCTCTCACCCAGATGTCATTCCTAACTAACTGCTGACTCACATTCCAAACAGTCAGTGAAAATATCAAGCATATACTAGTCAAGCTAAATACCACCACCTTACCGCTTGACCCATGCCCAGCCAACTGGATCAAATCCCAGCAAGAACCAAATTCAGCCCATTTCTAGCCAAGATAACAAATGAAGCACTCCAAGAAGAAATAATGCCTAGCAGTCTAAAGTTCTCTTCCATCTGCCCTACTCTGGAGAAAATAAACCTCGACCCGTCAGATCCAGCATCATATCGACCCATTGCCAGCCTCCCATTCCTGGCTAAAATCATCAAGAAAATTGTACAGCTCCAGTTCCAAAACCATATTGATGAAAACCACATACTTGATCCTCAACAGCACGATTTCTACCCATTGCATAGAGAAGAAACCCTTATGACCTGTCTCATTAACACCATAACCAAAGGCATTCAAGACCTATTTCTTGATATTCCTGGATATCTCCGCAGCATTTGACACAGTCAACCATAACATTTTTACTTCAAAGACTACAACTATTTGGAATTCAACACATTGTACTCAAATGGTTCCAATTATATCTTATAGAAAGACAACAACAAATAAAAATGGGTTCAAACATTTCCAAACCTTACCAACAAACAAAAGGAGTACCCCAAGGTTCCACATTATCCATACCCCTCTTTAACCTATACCCACAACTCCTATACTCAGTTATCAAAAAACACAACATCCATTATCACATATATGCTGACGATATGCTTTACTGCCCACTCCTCTCCAATCAACTCGATTACACACAAATTCATGACTACTTCACAGAGTTTACACACTGGCTCTCAGCAAGTAACTTATCAATCAACTTCAAAAAGACTGAGGCTGTGTTTATTACAAAGGATACCTCCTTCACACCCCCAACCATTATAACATTAAACAACATACAGATAAATGTAAAAACAGAGTTGAAATACTATTGACCAGCAACTATCCTTCAAAACTCAAGTAGCAGTGACAGCCATAACAATCTATTTCAAATCAAAGGCTCTGCAACGACTCTGTCCCCTCCTCGAACCAAAAGATTTTAGATCAGCACTACAAGCTCTCACTCTCCCCATGCAAAGTACTGTAACAATATCTACCAGGGTCTACCCCAATCTACATTTCTCCCTCTTCATACCGCATTACACACCAGTGCATGTACCATCCAGGGAGCTAATCAATTTGACCCCATCACCCCCATCCTAAAACAATTAACACTGGCTGCCACTTACCAAGAGAATCAAATATAAATGCATCCTCCTCACTCACAAAGTACTTCACTCCCACCAGGAAAGCTGCCTCAAATCCCTGCTACAGAAACCACCTACAAACAGACCACAAAGAAATACTATAATCAACAAACTTAACATAGCACAATCCAAACCTAAATACAACCAACAAACATGCTGCAAAGTGTTTGAACTCTACGCTCGTTCCCTATGGACTCCCTTCCTGACACAATAAGAAACATTACCAGTCTCCCAGCCTTCCGCAAACATTTGAAAACCCAACTATTCTCTGAACATTTGAGTTTCTCCACACAATCCCCTCTCCCCCATCAACATAATACTATCGGAACAGATTCACAGTTGTAAATAGTTGTTTGAATATACCATTTAGCTTCAACGTTTGTATATAGTACTGTATTTTATAATATATAGTATGATTGTTAGCAAAATGTTGAACTGTTTCAATTGTTAACTGTTACTCTGTTCCTTGTATGACATATGTTTACTGTAAAACGTTCTGTTCACTGTAAACCACTTTGACCTGGTGAAAAGCAGTATATAAGCCTAGCTAAATAAAATAAATAATCCATATGTGCTGAGGCTTGTGTTAGAGCAATGGCTCTCGTACATCCAATGATGATGTTATTCTCTGGGACCCACAATCCCCATGCACCTGATGTTAGTTTCAATGCATACAAACCTGCAGTATATGTGTGAGAAACAGAATCAGTACAGTGATGTCAACAAACAAAAACATCGTCATTATATTATGATATGCACAATTTCAACACAGTGCAGTGAGGGATACCAGATCTATTTTAATGTTCCCTCTCTTGAGCAAGGTGGAACATTGGCCTGTCTCTTGTTGGCATGCACCTGTGATCTTTGGCTGCTGCGTCATACCCATCTTTTTGTTCTACAAATTTTTAAAAATTGTTTGCTTTAGAAATGAAATGTGCTATTTCTTAATGAATTTGATACGCTGAATTCAAATATGATAGTGAAATTGGTCAATTAGCTCCTGTTTCTATGATTTGTTGGAGAATGTACATTTTACCACTATGAATGGTGAAAATCAAGCCTAAATCCTTAGATGTAAACCAAAATCTTATTACAAATGAAACTTTGCACAATAACAAGCATGTTTTTATAAAATAAAGTTCATGAACGTACTTAGAAGAAACAAAGGAGTAATTATGTCTGCAATTTAACTTTCATTAAGAACATTTGCAAGTACATTCTAGCAATTTTTGTTCTCATTCAGTGGCTTCACAACTCTTCCTGATCTGTATCTTGTACTGAAGCAATGGAATATCCCTTGTCACTGTCCTGCAGTAGTCTGCAAGCATTGATGGACTCCATTTACCCTGATACCTCTTTTCCATGGCTGCAATGTCTTGGTGAAATCGTTCACCATGTTCATCACTTACTGCTCCACAATTTTGTGGGAAAAAATCTAGATGAGAGTATAGAAAATGAATCTTTAAAGACATGTTGCAACCAAGGTTTTTGTATGTCTTGAGAAGATCTTGAACAATCTCTTGGTAATTATTTGCTTTGTTGTTTCCAAGAAAATTTTGTGTCACTGATTCAAATGTTATCCATGCAGCCTTTTCCTTTCCACGCAATATACAAAGAAATTTGTCATCTTGAAGAAGTGCACGAATCTGAGGGCCAACAAAAACTCCTTCCTTAACTTTGGCATCACTCAGTCTAGGAAATTTACCACTAAGATACCTGAAAGCAGGTTTAGTTTTATCCATCACCTTGACAAAGTTTTTCATTAATCCCAACTTGATGTACAAGGAAGGCATCAAAATCTTGTTGCTGTCTACAAGTGCTGGAAACAGAACATGTTTGCTTCCAGGATCCAGTGACTAACGGAGTGGCCTGTCCCTTTTGATGAAATGACAATCTCTAGCACGACTATCCCATTCACACAGGAAGCAGCAGTACTTGGTGTATCCACCATGAAGACCAAGCAAGAGGGCGACCACTTTGAAGTCACCACAGATTGAACATAGATGTTGATCATAGTTTATACATTTCAAAAGTTGTTTCATATTGTCATAAGTCTCATTCATAAAAGCTGCATGGCCAATAGGAATTGATGGTAGCAAGTTGCCATTATGCAGCAATACAGCTTTAAGACTTGCTTTGGATGAATCAATGAAGAGCCTCCAATCATCTGCATTGTAATTGATATTGACAGCTGCCATTAAACCTTTTACATTGTTGCATGCAGCAAGATCACCTTCTTTGAAAAAGAATGACACCAAGTTTTTCTGATGGTCCCGTAAAAAAGAAATTTGAATGTCACCAGCCAGAAGATTCCACTGCTGTAGTCTGGAACCCAAAAGCTCAGCTTTACTCTTCAGGAGATCCAAATCCCTGACAAGGTCATTCAATTCACCTTGCGTTATGAGGTGTGGCTCATTAGCAGTGGCCAGAAGAAACTCTGGGTCACGTGAGGTTGATGGTTCATGACTACAAACATCTTCCTCTTCCTCACTTGATTCTAATGATAATGATTCTGACATTTTGGGAATTGGCAACCCTCCTCCATGAGGCACTGGGTGTATTGCAGATGGAATGTTTTGGATATTGCACGGTCCACTTACTCTTTCTGGATATGCCTTTCTGAATTGGAGGAACCATGCAGAAGAAGCAATTAATGACGTGATCTGTGGGCTCTCTCCAGATCATTGGAACTGCAAAAGGCATTGATTGCCTTTTCCCATTCATCCATTGCCTGAGATTTGTTGCACATGTATTGCAGCATATGTGTAGCACCCAGCTCTTATCCTGATCTCCTATTCTGCAGCCAAAATATAAGTTGTAGGCTTTCTTAACCGCCAGTCATATTCCGTTTTTGTGATGTAAAAGTCACTTCACCACAAATATAGCAGAAATTATCTGCATTATTAACACAAGTACGATGCATCGCCGAATATGCTGTGATTGACCTATCACAACTAATAAAAATCACTCCAATTCAACAAATTTCCTTTGTGGAGAATAAATTTGATGTCAAAATCTAAATGGTGTAAATATTAAGGTAACTGATAACACCGATGTTTATCTTCTCAGTAGTCCCCTAATTTATTTGGTGACGGAGAACGGGTGTTTGTTCTGAAAAACTCCAGGGTGGTTGCTGATGTTATCTATGCGCTAATGCTCAAAACAATCTTTTGAAAAGCATTTTTAAGCGCTACAAGGAGCTGAAACCCCCTGGGCTATTAATAATACTAACTACTAACAAAAGTTTTAAACATCGGTGTTATCAGTTACCTTAATATTTACACCATTTAGATTTTGACATCAAATTTATTCTCCACGAAGGAAATTTGTTGAATTGGAGTGATTTTTATTAGTTGTGAATTGTACTTCACCCCGTAAGGACCAAAAGATTTGTTTGTTGTGATTGACCTATCGGCATAAAATAATGCAAAATAATTAATTTTCAATTTTTCTGTGACTAATACACCTTAAGATTTATACTGTCAAGTGATGCAAATTTAAATACTGATTGCATCATCTGGTTTTGGACAGATTATTCTATTGGTTGCAAGTAGAGATTATGCAATCTCATGCAAATGTTGCATAATACACAGTTAATGGCCCCTAATGACTAATTAATAGCATATATCTTAGCAACTAGACCTAATCAGCCATTTTCATTATGATTTCTGTGTTCAGCAGCCTTAAATTAGTTTAGAACAGCTGCTTTCGTGGCCAAAGCATTTTGGCTGTTGAACAGTGAAATCAGAGATCTTTAATCACAATCGTGGAATGTTGCTATAAGTAACCCAAGTAGTTGTGAAAGGTTGACACATATTTAGAAATCAAGGAAATATTCCAGACTTATCTGGAGTACTCCACAAATTGTCATGTCCCATGTACATATTGTTTTGCTTCCTCAGACTTGTAGATATGTTATGTATTTATTTGGAAATGTTTATATACCGCCCCTTCCAAAGATCAGGGGCGGTTTACATATAACAAAAGGAACCATACATAGAACATTTTGAACATTATAACATTACAATAAAACGGTTGAACATAGTAACTATTTACAACTCGAGTCACTGCATTGGGGCTCAAGGTGGTACAGAGGTATATACATTTGTGTGAGGTGTGAGCTGAAGTGGGTTAAGACTGGAGTTGTATAGGCAGGGTGTTAGGTAGGATGGTCAGCTTGTGCTTGAGTGGCTTGATCAGAGGAATGGTCTAGACTCTAGGTTATAACAGTGCTGAGTGAATAAATATGCTGCATGTCACACAAAGATAACGATTAACCTTGTGAAGGAAGCCCTTCACAAACATTTGCAGACTTTGGCCATAGAACATATCAGGCTTGCATTTATTCAGAACCACAGATATATCCCAAAGCATGACACATACAGCTGTTGCGTGCATGCTACTGCATAAAATGTAATAATATTGGGGGCTATGGGAGATTCTACCTTGGCTGTGTTATGCTACTACAGGTGACATTAACCAGCAGCACCAGTGCTGGAGAATGACACCTATTCACTAACACAGTCGTCTATTGTGACTATGTTCTACATCCACATGTATGAGAAACAAGTTTAATGGACATGAGGCATGTGATAGGTGTACCAGGGATGCACTGGCCATATCTTTTTATGCTATTGTCACCCTACATATGTGTGCATAGTCATACTCAGTGCTGTTAGAATTTATTAATGGTGCTTGCTCACTCTCTGTGTCAGAAACAGTTGTGCAGGCTATCCAGTGCTATACATGGTTGGACCATAGTCCATATGAAGCAGAGGTTATGTGTATAAAGCAGTCATTGTGATTTTCCATTGCTCCTTCAAGCATTTTCTTCAAGCAATCTACACATTAACTTCAAGAAAACAGAAGCATTATTTGTTTCTAGAAATCAAAAATTTACCCCCCCAACAGAAATAAAAATTGAAAACATAAGCATCCCCATAAAAGATGAAATAAGATACCTTGGCGTTATCATAGACAGAACGTTAAGTCTAACAACACACATCAGGAATACAACAAACACAATATATAATAAATTAAGATATCTTAAAAATCTAAAACCATTATTATCAAATCTGGACTTCAGATCGGTCCTTCAAGCCCTGATCCTGCCTCACTTAGATTTTAGTAACATAATTCTTCAAGGTATTCCAAAACATGCTTTACACCAACTAAAAGTAGCACAACATGTTGCTGCAAGAATGCTTATAAATGCAGGTCCAACTGAACACAACCCCTATACTGTACAAACTTCACTGGTTACCTATACAAAATAGGATAAAATATAAAGTTATCATAACAACGGTCAAACTGATAAGAGATATAGCCCATCATATCTAACTGATCTACTGACAATTCATTCAAGGACCAGAACAGTGAGACAAAGGAACCTGAACACACTACTTGTTCCAAACAACTTTTCAAAACTCAATACAACTACAACAAATAGGGCATTCAGCTTCAATGCCCCTTTAATATGGAACGCTCTGCCGGATAAACTCAGAGATATCACAGATCTTTCAGCATTCCGAAAAGATCTTAAAACTCACCTATTTATAGAGTACTTTGGAGACTCATTCCCAATAGATGAAATATTTCCCACTTAAACTCATATTCATTAATTCACAACTTACTTTTTCCTTTTTCTTACTCTATCCTACAATACCCAATTCTCCACATTATCACATTTACTCTTTACACTAATAATTCTAGTGAACTACAATACATTTTTCCTTGCTCAGATAAGATGATAAGATTTTTGAAATTTGTAAATATTTAAATCTGTATATATGTTTAAACTATTTATACACCTAATCAGCATTTACTCAGCATTGTAACCCTCAAATTACCATTTTTATTATATACAATTTAATGTTCACTGTAATTTCAATTGTTTGAATAAGTTTCAATATAATGTTCAAGTTTTGTTCTATGTAAACCGCTTTGATTTTTCTGAAAGGCGGTATATAAAACCGTTCGATAAATAAATAAATAAATAAATTTTCCATACATCGCCCTGTGCAGTCATATTTGTTCTCCCAAATCCTGTAAGTGCACATGTTGATCACAAACATTTGCAGATATGCATATGACAATTTCTGCAAGTGCATGTGGAATCTTAATTTGCTGAGGATACCCCCAGATGTAAGTCACAGCCCTTTACATGCTCATACCCAAATCTGATGTTAATCATCGCAATCCTTGAAAGATTGTGCATGGGACAGCATCTGCATGGTTAAGCAGCTGGAACATAGATGTACCCAGGGGAGATAAGTGCCTCTTCAACTGGGAGGGCATTGTACAGCTGACAAAGTCAGAGCACAGATGGTCCGGATTGTAAACAGCCACTAGCTAACTGTGCAGTAATGGTGACATCACACAAATGTCATAACATTGTATGCGACCTCTCAGTTCCACGTGGCAATATGAGTGTTGTATGCAATATTTGTGACAGGTGAGATAAAAGTTGTAGCTCGTTAGGACAAAAGTATACAATAAGCCCCCACAATACACAAAATTTACAACAATATTCTAAGGGATAACACATTTATCTGCATTGCAAAACTGAGTGATGGGTAATAAAGAGCAAATTGCTGGTACCTGTCCCTCTATAAGGAATAGCCTATGTCCTTTGCCTTAAGGAATATGTGCTATTCATCAATATGCGTAGTCCTACAGTGGTGTGCAAAAGTCTGGAATCACTTGTGAGTTTTTTGCATTTTTTGTACTTTATAATGTTTTTTTTTTTTAATTTGATTAGCCCAGCATATTCATCTTTCTACCATGTTAAAAGAGATACATTTGGCTATTAGAGTTGACTTTTTTGCATTCCTTGCTTCCAATTTAAATACTTTAGACACTGGGAGATAGCTACTGCGATTTTTGTGGATCCTGCGTCAAAACTGGATTGAGATTATCCAATATGCACACGTTATTTCTGACCAATCAGGAGGCTGGTTTCACTAACCAATCACAATGCAGATATCTAACCAACAGTGCAGCTATAAAAATGTGTGGAATTTTTGAATTTCATATGCTTTCTGGATCGACCATGAAGATGACTCGAACCCTGACGTTGGAGGAGCGTGTTCGTGTGTCCTTTATGAGCGAGGAAGGATTTTCAAGCCTTCAGATAGCCAGGAAAGTTGGCTGCAGTCATAGCACTGTTAAGATTGTACAGAAGAAGAAAGAAACGGGTTCAGTGGTTGACAAGCCTTGTTCAGGTTGTCCATGTGCATCAACATCATGCCAGGACCGTGCACTACAACGCATTTCACTGACTATCGCAAGTTGACCTCTCCTCAGCAACTTCGAGAGTGGTCAGACAATAGTGAGGTCAGTGTCAGCTCATCAACAGTTCGTCGCCGGTGCCTGCACTTTGGTCTCTGGGGTTGCAAAGCACGGAATAAGCCCCTGATGACTGACATACAAAGGTGCAACTGGATCGTGTGGGTGAGAAAGCACTCAACCTGGTCGACTGAAATGTGGGAAAAGGTGCTATTCAGCGATAAAAGCACCTTCTGCCTGTTTGGTAACCAGGCCCACACCTATGTGAGGAGATTTCCTGGAGAGGAATTCAAGCCTGAGTGTCTCAACCTCACTGTGAAGCATCCTTTGAAGGTCATGGTCTGGGACTGGAAGGCTGCCAGTGGCGTTGGACATCTTCACATCATCAATGGAATGGTCAACGGGGCCAAGTACATCACCATACTGCAAAAGTGCATGGTGCCATCAGCACACCAGCTGTTTCCTTGCCAGTTCCTGTTCCAAGATGACAATGCACCCTGCCATCGCTCCAGACAGGTGATCAGCTGGAAGCAGCAGAACATCATCAAGTCAGTGGACTGGCCTGCCCAGTCTCCAGATCTGAATCCACTCGAGAACCTGTGGCACAAGGTGGCCTTGGAAAATCCAAGAGGCATCCGACATCAAAGCATGACCTGATTGAGTCACTCATTGCAGCTTGGAACCGCGTTGTCGCCAACGATCAACTTGTCAGACTGGTTCATTCAATGCCGACAAGGTGCAGTCAGGTGATCAAGAACAAAGGATGGACCATCAAATACTAAGCCATCACTGACACATAAATGCGGCCTTTTTCAAGGCCACATACATTAATTTGAAGGAAATCTGGCGTGCGTCCATAATATTTTAAAGCATACTTACAATAATATATCGTTGGCCAACGATGTACATTATGCGATTTTCACAGAAAATCTATCAACAGGACAACTATGGGGAACAAACTCAGAAAATAAGGGCCAAATCAATACTAAAAGTTGGCCCTACTAGCCAAATCTATCACTTATCATGAGATACACAGAAAAAGCCACTGGGAGGAAAAAGAAATTAAGATATAAGGTCACGAAGTTGAAAAAACGTCAAATTTACAAGTGATTCCAGACTTTTGCACACCACTGTATGTATACTAATGCTGAACTGTGCTGTATGTGTTTGTTGTTCTTGCATAACTGTCTGTTTCTCGGTGAGATTTTCAGTGCTGACACTGTCAAAACAATTCTATGGCTTAAAGTGTGGTGAAACACTTATCAAGACCACAGTATTGTCTATGTTGATTACATATGCATGGCCGGACCCATTAGGTTTTTGATACAAAAGTACATTACAGGAGAAATGAGCAATTAGTCTCACTCCTCATTTGGTCAGTGCACATCCACGATTATTACAGTCATGGCCTAACATGTTTATGTTCTCATCCTGTGCAGTAAGGATTGCAAAGGTGTGAGAGTTGCAGCTTGACTGTGTGACATCACTGCAATCTTTCATATGTTGTGACAGTTTATAGTTTTGGACAGACATTTTATCATGTCATTATGTCAACTTGTAAAACACTGAGGCCCTGCCTGTTGCCCTTGCCCAACTGTTGAAAGTGTACGTTTGAGTTAGTACATGAAGCTTGAGTGATTATATAGATATCAATATGTGGAATGATGATGATGAAAATGTAACATTTGGAGTGTGTGTTTGGTGAGAGCAGCATTTTATGTGACTAATCCAGATCATCTTTGGATGAGTCAAAAGACCCAGACTCTTAAAGGGACAGATACAGCACTATTTTTTATATTCGCTGACTGGTCTTTGCTATCTTGGATACTTTGGCAATGAATTTGCTGCATTCTAATGTTCATTCCTTATCATCCCACCAGTCCAGTCTTGCTGGGTACCTCTTCCAGCAGCTTGGAGACTGAGCATGTCATCTCTTAGTGTATTAAAGCAGTTGGCACCACCTACTAGCCCCATTATGCTCAGCAGCTGGAGGAGGTAGTGAGCCACGGTGCTGGACTCACTGAAGGGACAACTAAGGGGAGATAGGTTGAGTTAAGGTGCATGTTTTTATGTTTTTAAAGGCAGAAAAAAAAAGAAAATCAGAAGGATCAGAAAGAACCCGGGGAAGAACAGGGCGGAGGGAAGGATATTCCTTCTCCCCCTCCCCCCAGGATTTCAGGGGGGTTCTGTGGGGGCCTTCCTCAGTCTGAGACTTCTGGCGGCTCCCAAACCCATTATCGGGTGAGACGGGGGCAGCAGTTGATTGACGGGAGTGAAAGCCTGATGCCCCGAGTCGCCCCACTCAGCGCTGAAGCCGGGAAGGAAGGCTGAGTGTGAGGGGTAGAAAAGCCATGTGGCAAGGAGGCTCCAAGGTAAGAGCAGGGTACAGTGGAGGACAGCCTGAAGTAGCAGGAAAAAGTGCTGCATAGAGGTTTGTAGTAACTACAGTTTTGTTCTGTGAAAAACAGGAAGTACCTGCATTTAACAAATGCATATAACTAGAAAGATAGACACAGTCAGTGGACAGGAGACAAATGAAATCCTTCCATTTGTCTATGGTCAGTGAGTAACCTGACATGATCATCCCTTGTCTGTTAGTCCAGATTATGTACCTACTAAATTTGTGATATTTTATTTATTTGTTTGCTTTTATATATCACCCCTTCCAGAGATCAAGAGCATTTACAATGAACATAACACAATTATATTATAACATAGAACTCACTTTTAACGTCTTAACAGCTCAACAACTCAAAATATCTAATGATTTCAGAAAATCAAAAAAGGTGACCAACAACAAAGCGTTTTCCCACACTGCCCCCATACTATGGAATCCCCTCCCCGCCAACATACGAGAAATTAACGATCTCATCACTTGAAAAAAAAAGCTTAAAACCCATCTATTCACTCTTCATTATGGTACCCTACCAGACTACAACAGCTCAAGCCCTACCCTTCCCACCCAATAAAAACACTACTCCCCCCCTTTATCTACGATGCCTTTATAATGTACAGGGTGGCCCAAAAAAAGTGAGAACATTTCGTAGCAGCTGCTTGGATTTTTGCGGCCCTCTTACCAAGTTGTCAGATAAGTGATTTACACTATTTATATTTTGGTTTTTGATACTTTACAAAAGGTCTCTGCCGTCAGTGAGTGGGGAGCTTTTCCTCCTCCCCATCTCTTGCTGGCAGGTTCCGACAATAAAATAAGTTTGTAATTCTTTTATTTTTGTTTTTTTGAGCTAATTTCTTTGGGGTTTTGGATGGCTGTTTCCTGGGCTCTTTATATGTTTTGACTTTTTTGATATTGATGTCACTTGGTGTCATTGCATTTTTGAAGGTTTTTGTTTTGCTATTAGCAAGAACAAGAGCTTCTTCGATCACCCAAAGTGGATGGCAGTGAAAGAGATCTTGACTCATCTCCTGCAGCTAAGAGCCATGGAACCGGTTCCACGAGATAATTACGGCTGCGTTCGATACTCCATATATTTCGTGGTGCCCAAAAAGGAATATTCCTTTTGCCCGATTCTCAACCTCAAGAGCATGAACCGCTGTCTCCGGGTACATTTCCACATGGAAATGCTGGGATCAATAATAGTGGCAGTAGGAAGCGGAGCGTTCTTGACATCTCTCGATCTCACAGAGGCATATCTGCACATTCCCATCCATCCAGAGCATCAGCAGTTTCTCTGCTTTGCTGTGCCAAGGGGCCATTTCCAGTTTTGAGCATTGCCCTTCAGTCTGGCGACCACCCTCCCATACCTTCACCAAGGTCATGGGGGTGGCGGTGGCAGCTCTTCGCAAGGAAGGGGTTCTTGTCCACCGGTACCTAGATGATTGGCTGATCTGGGCAAAGTCCAGGGATGACAGTGAATGAGCAACAACGCGGGTGGTATAGTTTCTTCAAAGTCTCGGTTGGGGGGGGGGTCAACCTGGCCAAGAGTCAGTTATGGACAGCCAAGGAGCTAGAGTATTTGGAAGCATGCTTCGATACCCATGTGGGCAGGGTTTTCCTGATGGATCACTGGGCACAGGAGCTACGACAGTTGATACAACAGTTCCCGAAGATGGCAAGACCATCGGCATGGCATTATCTGCAGGTTCTGGGGACCACGGTAGACACTCTCGAGCTAGTCCCATGGGCAAGGGCACACATGCAACTGCTGCAGAGGGCTCTGCTCCATCAGTGGTCCCATCAGAGTCAACCCCTGCCCCAAGTACTCCCCTGCACGCAGAGCACCAGGAGAGCCTCCAGGTGGCAGCTGCATCCAGGGAGCCTGGAAGGGGGCATGCCACTTCATTCCCTGCTGTGGGTTCCGCTGATGACTGATGCCAGTCTGTCAGATTGGGGAGCCCATTGCAAAGGACACTTTGTTCATGGACAGTGAAGTCCACAGGAGGCCCTGTGGTTGATCAGCAGGCTCAAGATGCGAGCAGTGATCTCGGCACTAGAAGGTTTTGAGCCATGGTTGTAGGAAGTCTGAGTCCACTTGGATAATGCAACCACAGTGGCTTACATTAACCAGCAAGTAAGCACGGGGAGTGCAGACCTGGAGGAGGAGGCCAAAAGGCATTTTGGATGGGCAGAGATTCGTCTCCAGGCGTTATCAGCGGTGCACATAGTGGGAGTTGACAATGTGATGGAAGACTACCTCAGCTAAGTGTGCGTGGACCCCGGAGAGTGGCAGCTCAACCAGGGGGTGTCCAAGCAGGTGGTCCACCGATGTGGCATACTGGTCATGGACCTAATGGCAATGTCTGAGTCAGCCAAGGCCTGCTGGTTTTTCAGTAGAAGAAGAGAAAGGATGTCTGAGGGCCTGGAGGGTCTCTCCTATGTTTTTCTCCCTTGGACGCTCATAGGCCAGATAGTGCAACAGATAGAGGCACACTGGGGATTCGTAATTCTCGTGGCACCGGACTGGCCGAGGCACCCGTGGTATACCAACCTGATTCAGATATGGGCAGATCAACCATGGCGGCTTCCAGGTCGGAAGGATCTCTTGATGGAGAGGCCACTTCGCATGCCTCAGGTAGATTGATTCTCACTTATGGCATGGCTCTTGAAAGGGCAAGGTTGAAGAAGAAAGGATATTCGGACTCAGTGTTAGCAACCTTGCTACAGGCCCAGAGGAGTTCTACAAACCTGATGTACATCCGTGTAGGGTGCATCTTTGAATCATGGTGCGGGGAGAGGCAGGTGCGCCCTTCCACTGCCTTTGTCCCAGAAATCTTGGCGTTCTTGCAATCCAATTTTGATCAGAATCTAGTTCCTTGAGGGTGCAATTGATGGTGATTTTCCTGTTATCTCGGGAAAGTCCACAGGGTGCCGTTGGGTACATACCCAGATGTTCTGAGATTTCTAAGGGTGGTGACCCACCTCCGTCTGCCGAGGAGGGCAGTGGTACCCCCTTGGGATCTCAATCTGGTGCTGACAGCGCTGTCTGGGGAACACTTTGAGCCACTGAGTTGAGCTCCCCTGAAGGATTTGACTCTGAAAATGGTATTCATGGTGGTGATTTGCACGGCACACATGTTTTCAGAGCTTCAGGCCCTTTCATGCTAGTAGCCATTCTTTTCCTTCTCCAAGGAGAAAGTGGTCCTGCGCCCGGTACCTTCATTTTTGCCCAAGGTGATGTCAGCATGTCATGTAAATTGGGCCGTTTCCTTACTGGCTCTGGCAAGCACGGATGTGGGCCCTGCCACTCCACAGCTGTGTTGCTTGGATGTTAAAAGAACCCTGTGAAGGTATGTGAAAAGGGCATCGTCCTTTCAGAGATTGGACTGTCTGTTGGTTCTATTTGGCAGGCCGTGCAAAGCTGAGGTGGCAGCTTAAGCCTCCATTTTCAAATGGATCACGGAGGCAATCGCATGGGCATACAACTTGAAGTGTAAAGCAGTTCTGGCGGGGTTCTGGGTGCATTCCACAAGGGCACAGGCAGCCTCATCGGCAGAGTATAGTTTAGTTCCACCTGTGGAGATCTGTGGAGTGGCAACATGGTGGCGCTGCATACTTTCTCTAAACATTATCGCCTGGATATCCAGGCAGCGGGGGATGCTCGTTTCAGATAGGCAGTGCTTCAGGCTGGTTGTGCAGGTAGCTCCCATTAGTTTAACTGCTCTGATACATCCCAGAGGTGCAGGACTGGACTGGAGGGATGATAAGGAAAGAGAAATTAGACTTACCTGCTAATTGTTGTTTCTTGAGGAACTCCAGTCCAGTACTGGAACCCTCCCTGAGTGCTTTCTGTGATAATCTGTATGCACCCAGTCCTGAAGCGGGCTCCTTTGGTGGAGGAAGTGGCCAGGAGGAGCCGGGGAGTGGGGTGTAATCAGCGTTGGGGGAGTGGATCGGAAGAGCTGTCAGCCTCTTGCTCCCTGCTGGATGGAATTGCTCAGGCACTCAACAGGTAGGCCTCCTCATCCTGGAGGAGGGGACGGGGTATCCTTCCCAGGGGATGGAGGGGGTACTAGTTTACTTAGGCATAGAAGCATACATAAACATAAGTGTTTGTTGCATGTTTAACTACTTATTTGTTTCTCCTCTGAGTCTGCTTTGTTAATAGGTACTAGGACTGGTAGGCGGTGCCAGCTGCTTAAGTACACTAGTGTCATCAAAGAGATGACATGCTCAGTCTCCAAGCTGCTGGAAGAAGTTCACTATCCAGAGGTGCAGGACTGGACTGGAGTTCCTCAAGGAACAACAATTAGCAGGTAAGTCTAATTTCTCTTTAATTGAACAGAGCTACAGTGATGTGTTGTGGACCACAGTAGGTATTAACACTCACCCATGCTCTGGGTCTGACATTTCTTTCTTTGTCCACAGCATGTGTGATGATGAAGTGACATTTGGACATGGGACATCTTCTCTGTAAATGTACTGCTGATCTCATTGGCATCTCATCTGTGCAGGCAATTGAGGGTTGACTTGGCCCTGAAAGAGGCAGCAGAGGCAGACATATGTTATCAGGTACATTGAGCAATTAGGTGATCTCTTTACTTGAATTTGTGCATCATTAACAACTTAATACTCCCCTAGAACTATTAGGGCATATATAATTCCAGGACATTGCTTGTATACTATCAACGTACGTACCTGGCAGCGTGGTAGGCCAATGTGCCAGCAGTGATGTACTTTTTAAAACCCGATATGTCCATTTCACACACATACAACTTTCATATGTCCTAAGACCTTCTCCTAAGTCTTCATGCTCTGTGTTGATAACCCATTGCAGATGCATCAATTCCATTATGTACAAATACCTTCTGGCATGGCTTGTCCTGATGTCTTTGTGGCATTAATGATCACTATAATGTAGCCTATTTATTTAGTATACATTTGTATACCGCTACTTCCAGCGATCAGCAGCAGTTTGATTACAGATTGGTAATTGTTAAATCATGACAGGAAATTTTTGAGGTATAAACACATTGATTAGACAGGAAAGCACAGCACACAGAGAGCTATTTTACAGGGAACATGGGCTATGGAGGGTTAAGTGGCTTGCCCAAGACCACAAGGAGCACCTGTGGGACTAGAAACCCCAGTCCTTCCGGCCCAAGGTTGCTGTCCTCCAGTGGAATTTGAACCCCCGTCCTTCCGGCCCGAAGTACCTTGCCCCAACCACTAGGCCACTCCTCCACTCCAACTCCATTATACTTGGAAGGTAGTACACACTCAAAACACCTGTAGGGATGAAAAGCATGTAATAGTCCTAACGTGGGATGCACATCTTTCACTATATGATACAATGACATAAGTTAGCTGAAAGGATGACTTCATTCATCATAGGTCTCCTCTCACAGATTGAGCTAAGTTGGTGAGCAATGGCCATTTTTGACATCACAGTCTCAGTGCACCCGTAGCAAGATAACTAGCAGCATGGAAATACCTTTGAGATGGCAAGTTAATAACCATGCAGAACAACACATAACAGCAGTGTATATCAGCAGTGGGTCATGAGCACATTATGCATAAGCACTGTGTGCTTCACCTGCTATTAAACATCACGACAGTAACAAAGCATCTGGGTGATCTGCTATTCACAACATGAATGCCACTTGCTCTAAGTTTTTCCATTGCAGTGCCATGGCAACAAGACATGTGAGTGTACCAATGACATCCAACTCCATTAGCATCAGATAGTGAGAAACAATCTGTGCATATGTATCATTTTATACAATAAGTAGATAACAAAACTGTGGCAAGGCACATAGCTGAAGCTGCTAGCAAAGCTGCAGGCAAGTGCAGCAGCAGTGTACGAGGTGCAATGAAAAAGTATCAAGACTTGTACAATAACACAAGACGTATAGCACTGACAGTTATTGCACTCAGACTCCTTCAAAGTAGCCCCCTTCTGATAAAACACACTTCCTCTAGTATTCCTGCCACTGCTGGAAACAATTTTGAAATGCCTCTTTTGTTATGCTGTGAAGCTGCTATGTCAAATTTTGCTTAATGACCTCCAAGTCATCGAATCTCCTTCCTTTCGGTGGTAATTTCAGTTTTGGAAACAAGAAAAAGTCACAGGGTGCGAGGTCAGGTGAGTATGGAGGCTGACAGACTTGCTTGATTTGGTGTTTGGCCAAGAACTGCTGGACAAGATGTGATGCTTGAGCTGGGGCATTATCGTGATGAAGCAACTATTCACTATTCCTGTGCAGCTCTGGCCTCTTAAGACAAACTGCATCTCTCGAATGAGTCAGAACTTGGACATAGTACTCCTTATTGATGGTTTGGCCTTCTGGAGCATACAGTACTCATGATGAGCAATACCCTGGTAGTCAAAGAAAACTGTGAGCATGACCACAACAACAAACAGGGCCTTTCTGTTCTATGCACCCAGATGTTGGAACACCCTTCCTACCACCATTCAGTCCATCTCTGACCTCACCCAATTTAGAAAGGCACTGAAGCACCATCTCTTCCTCCTGCACTACTCTAACGACAGATCACAAGCAGCCACTCTCCACCACCAGGACCACACCTCCAGCGCACCCATCTCACAATGATGCAGCCCCACCCTTGGCACAACCACATAACCTGTAAATAATAGCATTAGTTAACCACCCTACCCTTGTAAATAGTTGCTAAGCAATCGTCCCCACTGACAAAGGTAAATAAATAAAGGTTGTAAATTGTAAATAAAGGGCAATATCTGTACATAGTTATGTGAGCCCGCCGTGTAGCTAAACAGCGTGGTGACAGAGGGCTCAACCTGTATATAGTTACCCCAGTTATAAATCCAAGTTGCAATACCTGTTCAATGTAAGTACAATGCAAGTCCACCCTGCATTATACAAAGAAATGTTAATTGTAAACAGCACAGATTTTAAAGAGCGCGGTATAGAAAAGCTATTAAATAAATAAATAAATAACATTGCTCCTCATCTGACAGGCCTTCTTGGGTCTGGGAGATTTTGGAGTCTTCCATTTTGAGGACTGAGCCTTAGTTTTCAGGTCATAACCATAAACTCATGATTCATCACCAGTAATAATCTTTTTGATGAAATCGGAGTCATTTTCAACACATTGCAACAACTTCCTGGCTGCAGACAGTCAATCTTATTTTTGGTCAGGGGACGGGAGTTTCGGCACAAATTTTGCAGACACACATCTCATCCCCAAATCGACAGTAAGAATAGTCTGTACCAACCCAACACTGATGTCCATGTCTTCAGCAAGCTCCATGATAGTTATTCAATGACTTGAGTGTATTGTGGCACACACTGCTTCAACTTTGTCTTCATTCCTGCTCATGGATGGCCTTCCAGAATGTTCATCACTTGGAAACATCTGTACTAGTTATAAACTTGAGCACAATTCATGCATTTATTGCCAAATACTTGCTGCAACTTGTCATAAGTCTCTTTGCACGAATCTCCAAGTTTCTGGAAGAATTTAATGCAAATTCACTGTTCAATTTTTTCACTCATTGTAAATCTGATGAACTGCTTTTGCATGATATCAAACATCATGTGATTGAAAAAAAGTATAGGTATGCAGAATGGATAACTAGATCACTGCATGCTTAATAGCATCGTGGTGCGAAGTAATGTTATATAGCTATACAACAAGTCTCGATACGTTTTGATCACACCTCGTACTTCATGAGGGTTCAAGTGATTGACAGAAAAGAGCAGGTGGCAAACACCATCAGCAGTTAGGTGATAGAAACTGTACCATCATAACAGTTGACATATCTATTTTTGCACCAAGTGGCTGTTGCTGAAATATGTATAGATATATCACTTATAATTTTATGTCTTATGACATTGAAACTGCATATGAACCTGGCCCATGTCTTCTTACCGTTACATGAATCATGTGTTACAGCATACTGGACCATAGCCTTGCCAGATCGGTACTCCACTGACTCCTGAGTGATATAATACATGCTGCAGATCAGGTACAAATAAGTACTATGAGATCCTAGTTTGCCACCCTCTGAAAACATTGTGCTATTCCATTGCCATCCTGATAAAGCGCTGCCCTTGCTTCTTATCTTACAGTGAACACTGGAAGATAACCTACCGCATCTCTGCCAAGCCATTTAAGTGTTGAGGAAACTGCAGTCAAACATCATAGAGAATACATCAAAGTTGATGCAACTAGCATGTTCATGATGAATATCTTGCATACTATATATTCAGGATTTCTCATGCTGGTCACATCCAAATACATCTCAAGGCTCCTTACTTTCCTCACAGGCAACACAGGCAGACAGCTTACTGGAACCTGGAATCACATGATACTTGTAGAAGTCACTCCTGTCTAACATAATCCATTGTGCTTATAGAATGTGAAAAGATAACATGGTATCCATACATATTCCCATTCACCAGAAAGGTTATCACAACCTTAACATGCATATTAAGCTGTGCCTTGGTTGTTAGCTGACAGTGCCAACCATAATGCAGTGTACTGCAGCTGAGTCTGGAGAGGAGTCATATATTGCCACTCCTGTACAACATGATACACAATGCACATGAGTTTCAAAGAGAGCTCACATTTTGCATTAATCTTTCACATAATGATATTACAAATATCAATTGCTTTACATAGATGACACTTACAGGTAAACAGCTGCTGGATCAGGCATTGTCTGACCTGGGAGCCCACCCGTGTTTTCTCCCTGTCACGTGTAGGATGGCACTGGGGATATGGTTCCAGATCCAGGTTAATTTTGACTGGGATCCAATGCCTGATAGCAATGTTGTGCAAAATGCAGCAGGTCAGAATTATCTTAGCCAGTCAGGGGTTGGCATTGTAATGCCCCATCAGTTTTATCCAGACATCTGAAGCAATTTTTCAAAATGGCAAAGGTGTACTTTATAACAGAATGGGTAACATCATGGGCCTCATTGTACCTGGTCTCTGCTCATGACTATGGAAAATGCACTGGGGTGAGCAACCATGCCATACGCCCATATCCTGCATCACTTGAAGGAAGACCTACATTGACAAAGGCCCAAGCATCCCCCTTCGAGAATGATATCTCTATGGCAGAAATGAGGCTGGCCATTGGTCATCTGTTGGTCGGGAAAGCCTCGGGCCCAGATGGCCTCCCTCTCAAATTTTACTGAGTATTTCAAAAGAACCTACTGCCCTATTTACATATCTATTATGATAATTTGGCTCTCCAGGCTCCAAATATAGGTACTCTATCAGAAGAACACAGGAGGGGGCACCTCTCCTGCAGACTCAAAGAAGCAAAAAAGAGCAAAAGAGCCATGCCACTGGAAGACAGAAGCTTTATTGTGTGTCAACAGGTCTGCTCTACATGTGTTTCAACTTGGGGGCCTTCTTCAGGGGACTTTGACCTTAAAAAATATGCACATACAAAATGATAAAATAATAAATACATAAACAACAATACAAACAATATTTGTCCTTCAAAAATATAAACATAAATATTAAAAATTGTGCTTATAAAAGAACCCAATTATATCAACATATTTGAATAGCCTACATTATGAATATATATTATGAATATATCTGTCAGATTGTAAATAGTTCACAATTCTTACATGCCACTGTTGTATGATTTATTAATTTAAATTTGTTAATTGTATTACACCTTGTTCAAATGCTCAATGTAACGTGTTCCATGTAATAAGTTGTTCTATTGTAAACCGTTCTGATTATGAATAGTGCGGTATAAAACCAAATAAATAAATAAATTTTAAATAAATAAATAAAATATATGTAAATACTTAACTAACTAACTAACTAAATAATATAGAAACAATAAAAAATATAAATAATATAAATGCCATACCAAATGATAACAACCGTACCAAATTATAAATATCGTACAATTCATAGTGAGACACTGAGGGAAACTACAATAGTCAAAGGATGTCATAAATTACTAATGGATGTAGTCAAAAAAATCACTTATACAATGTTAAATGATATATAGATAATAGACTCAGCACTTAGGAGACACCTTTTTTTGGATATCAAGTGATAACTATTTCTGTCAGTCTGAAGAGAGTACAATAAAAACCCTAAAAAGGAACCATACAAAGATGGAAGAAATCATCCACCAATAATAGGGACATTGGACATTCTCAATGATATTCAGAATGGGGGTGAGGGGGGGAGAGAAAGGAGAAAGAGAGAGAAAGGAGGGACCTCCATATATCTTCATAACAGTTAATCTATGTTTAGAATGTAAAACCTTGTAAAAGTTACATAGGTATAGACTGAATCATGCGTGCCATCATAACAATCGAAATGTTCAATCTCTCTGTCATATTGGTAAAGGCGATACGTTGTTTCCCATGTTTGTATATCTACTTTACAAATATCAGGCCAATATAATCATCATTAGCCTATAAATAATCTCAGAGGAAGTTTTAACTGTCTTAAATCTACAGTCTATATGCAGATCATTCAAGTTAGGGTCTCAAAAAATGCCAAACGTTTGCGCGGGAAGTTTCTAATAGTATAGAGGGCTGGAAGTGGAACAAGCCTGTGTGCACTGATTTAAAAACAAAGTTATACGTTGTAAAGGCCGCCGGACATGGACTGATTGTATATTAGATGTACAAAAGTCATGTCTTATAAGATTTTTTTATATGAAATAAATCTGTACCAGTCTTACCTTGCACCGGGAATGAAAACATAGAGAAAACTACCATAGTTACCTAGTCTGCTTTTAAACTGCATCGGGAGTGTGACATAATCGTGACGATAACTTTCTATTCAAAAACGTTCACTATAATAAACCATACTAATGCATGACTTGATAAAACCATATATTTCTTAGCTCAAATTTCATCTATCAAGCTACTTTTGTTAGAAAAACTTTGAATTAAAAAAATCAATGCATAAATTAGGGAGCGATATGTATATGAGACCAAATACCTCTTACAGAGGATTAGCCAACACTAATTTGCTAGTGGGTCACCATAATATTAAAAGTATTCCGCCTTATCTGTTATAAAAACCCAAGATTATTTAAAAGATAACAAAAGTAATGTGCAAAAATATAAATAATTCATATCTTATGAAGCTAACCCCCAGATATATCCTATATAAATAAGTCAATCAAAGTCAGAGAAACAGGGGAGCCCATCCGGGTGACATAAACCTGACGGGAAGAGGGAGTATAGACACAGCCAGAACGTCTCCCATTAGATGGGACTAAAAAAAAACCCCAGTAAAAATAAATAGGTAATCATATCTTAAAAACATATGTACCAGTGAATATAAATAGAAATCAATACATAAGCATAAAAACGGAATAGAACTGATCAAACAAAAACGAAAGTGTACCCCTTTTTCTTAAGTCAATTCCATTTAAGAAGACATGGCGTTGGCCAGAATTTATCTATCTGGTATTTGGTTTAGGGATGGCTATGGGGTATCTCAAAGGGTACCTTAAGGTCATTATATTCTATCCCTTGCTCCCTGATTCAGTATATGATTGAGAATGTCCAATGTCCCTATTATTAGTGGATGATTTCTTCCGTTTTTGTATGGTTTCTTTTTATGGTTTTTATTGTACTCTCTTCAGACTGACAGGAATAGTTATCAATTGATATCCCAAAAAAAGGTGTCTCCTAAGTGGTGAGTCTACTATCTATATATCATTTACCATAGTATTAGTAATTGATTGACATCCTTTGACTATTATAGTTTCCCTCAGTGTCTCTCTATGAATTGTACAATATTTATAATTTGGTATGGTTGTTATCATTTGGTATGGCTTTTATATTATGTATGCTGTTTATATTTTTTATTGTTTCTATATTATTTATTTATCTATTTAGTTAAATTTTGCATGTATATTCATAACGTAGGTTATTCAAATATGTTGATATAATTGGGCTCTTTTATATTTATATTTATGTTTACATTTTCGAATGATAAATATTGTTTGTATTGATGTTTATGTATTTATCATTTTATATGTGCATGTTTTTTAAGGTCAAAGTCCCCTGAAGAAGTCCCCATGTCGAAACACGTGTAGGGCAGACCTGGTGACACACAATAACGCTTTTGTTTTCCAGTGGCGTGGCTCTCCTGCTCTTTTTTGGTACTCTGTCAGAAGCCACTATTGTTATCCATCCTAAGCCAGGTCGGAGCCCACTAAAAGTGGAAAGCTATTGTCCCATTTCTCTACTCAACTCAGAGTACAAAATCTATGCCAAGATTCTGGCAACTCAATTAGGTAAAGTCTTTTCATATCTTATACATCTGGATCAATTTAACTTTATGCCGGTTTGCTTGACTACAGATAATGGCCATCTCTTAACTCATGTTCTGTCCTTTGTGCATGATCTATGGTTCCTCTGGTGGGTCTCTCCCTAGACTTTATACCAGGCAAGTTTGTCCCCTTTCTCCTATTTAATTTGGCCCATGAACCTCTTGAACTTACTATTCAACAATTCTCTGAACTTGATGGTTTTGTGGTGGCAGGACATCATTATGCAATATCGGTTTACGCCAATGATCTCCATTTCTTTTGACCCTTGAATCTCTGCCATACCTATTAAATGGTCATGGATATTTACTCTTCCTTCTCTGGTTATAAAATAAACTGGACGAAGTGGTAGTGATACCCTGAACTCACATGTTTCTCCTCAACAACTTCAAGATTTCCCCTTTCAGTTGGCTTTTCATCCTTCAAATATCTAGGGATCCACTTTTGCCCAACTAGGGAGGAAACAATGAAGCCGAGTGTAAGAATATTCTGCAGATCTATACTAATCGTTGGACACCCCTCTTTTTATCTTATTGTATATTGATAGTTCATGTACCCTGGCTATAATTTCTCCACTACCACTAGACATTGTAGTGTCACATGATTGGCGGCATTTGTAGGCCCTGAAGCATTAACTATGCAGATAGGATGAGGTTGGAACACACTTGCAGCTGGCCTGAGTCTGAGGTGGTTAAAGTGTCTGGGGGTTCAGAACAATGTACTTTGAAATGGTAGCAACAGGTGTTCAATACCAATCCAGGGTCTGCCTTTGCTAAGAACCTTCTATTCTGATATTAACTTATAATTTACCCTGTCTGTCAAATTTTCCCTATCATTTGTCATATTAGGAAAATATCAGATAGTACTCACCCAACAAAATGCAGTTTTCATAATAGCCATGTTCAAACTGCTGGAACAGTGCTGAGTGATGTAGGATATAAGAATCATGAGTAAACTCTGAAAACCTGGGAATAACATTCAGTATGCACATGTTTGCATCACACACCACCTAAACATTCAGGGAATGATAGTGCTTCCATCATGTGTGGTATCCCTGCAATTCTCTCAGACTGCTGGTTGAGGGTCACCCACAGTTGACATGAATTAGAAAATACTATGCAATTCCTTACCCAATTGGTCATGGCTTGCAGTACCTGGTGAAGGCATCGTGAAAAGGTTGAACAACCCATTTCTCCCACTGCAGCCACTGATGTTTGAAAGCATCCAGAGGCAAAAAAATGTAGAGTGTTCAGGAGCTTGACCAGCCCTGGCATGGCATGTGACCAGGCAGTAAGAGTCTCAAGGTCAGGTCTTAGATCCTCATAGAGCTCTCTTATAGCCCCTGAGCTCAGCTTGTAGAGGGAGATAATTTGGACCTCCAGAAGGCCGAGGAGCATGGCCCTATCTTGCAAGATACATGGCCTTCTGGGGTGGACTTCCCTTCTCTGAAGACGCAAGCACCAACACTCTCCAGGCTGCTGCCCCTGCACATTGGCAGGGCCCAACTGTGGAGGGGCAGGGAGCAGGGCCTGGCCTGCTGCCCCTGGCACAATATTTTCTTCATCAAGAAGCAAGGCACTCAGAACTGACACAATGACCTGGTGAAGCAAAGAATGAGGCCCATTGTTCAAGCATTTATATACTGAAATGTGGGTGGAGCATACAGCACATGCGTGACTGTCCTGGAGCTATCAGGTACCTCATGGGCTTTCTTCAGTTGGAGAAGCCATTAATGCCTGCTCAGTGCTAATGGGTGCCCAGTGTGCAGGTGCTATGCCAGACTATTGGTGTTGGGTGCAGCTTCTTAGTGTGGCTGCTGACTGTACAGACTCCTGCTGCATGAGATGTGGATGACTGACCCTGCATCTAATGATCTGGAAATGTGGGCTAAAGTAAACACACCTGGACATATTCTTATTCCACAGCTGGTCTTGGAGCCATGACCCTTCTAGCTCTGTCACAGTGGCCATGTGTTATGAGCCACAGAGCCACCATGTGGGAGTATGGATGCATCACTCTATATGTGTATATGTGGTCATTGTCAAAATGTATGAGGGTATCAGCTGGGGTAGGGATCTGCCAAAGTAATAGGCTGCAGGCTCCATTTCCGATCTGTGTGGCAAAGTATGTTAGCCATGTGTGCTAGAGGGACATCTTATTATGTCTCTAGGTAGCAATGCATTGATATGCGGCAGGTTAAAATGACATTCATGTCTTACATGTGAGATCTATTCTGCCAGGTGGAAAGGGCATGAACCATAAGATGGCATTCAAGACAATGGGTGACCTAACAGAGTGAACAACCTTCACATTTGTTGGTGTGTGCTTCAGGGCCATTCCTGGAATCATTTCCTATTTGGCAGACCACACTGAGTTGTTTAGATTCCCATTGGCTTACATGGCTGTGATACCTCACTTAGTGCTTGTTAATCTAAGGCTCACTGGTTTATGACCAGGACAAGCTTATTAAGTAGAAACTAGGTAGACAGTATTCATATGTTGTCACATATTATTATTTTTGCAAATCCTCCTTCCACACTGCCTTATTTCTCACTCCCACCTACACATATCCAATCAATTAATGCATGTAGGGGGCATCAGGATCCTACCCTGCCCTGCAAAACAGCTGTGATTCTGGTGAATCATGCAGAATGTACATGTCATGGGTGGACACATCCAAAATGTTCACCACTTTAGAACTGATGATGTTTGCAGGCCAGAACACATGCACATTTGTCACATGAAGGCAAAGACATTGGCATACTGTACTTCTCAGACTATCAAAGTAATTGGTGCCACATGTATGTTGTATATATGCCCCATTTATTGGCCTTCCCAGCACATTCTCTCACACTGCAGATTCAGGGTCATGCACTGTTTTCTGTCATTATTAAATGCATGGTGAGTCGTAACGCAGCTTCTCATGGGTGACAGTACTCATGGCCAGCCCATGCAGTGGTTATACTAGGCGGGTGCCTAGGTGCACCAATCATGGCATACATTATTCCATCCCCTTCCTCCCTCCCTGCAACAATGGCATACACACCACTTCATAGCTGTGCCCTGAATTACTGCAGTGGCGCATATGCAGCTAGTCATGCATGCTGCTGCCTTCAGCCTCAGCACCACATGGAAGAGGGGAGTCTGGTTGAGCTCCACTTTGGCTGTCAGTGACATGCTTGGCATGTCCCTGACAGCACAGACAGCACCATTAGCAGGCTGATATGAGATTTTGGTAAACAGCAGGCAGATGCTGCTGCTGCTGCCACTGCCACCATAACATGATGATAACATGGCTAGGTGGTAGCAGTACCATTGGCTAAACTCCTTTGTGACAGCAACAGCATTTGCAAGTGTCACGGCTGATACAGCAGTGTTACAACATACAGCACAGATGTAGGTACTAGGTGTTTGCGTAGTACTCCTAAATAACTAGAGGACACCGCCTATTGACCCACATGGTACCACCATATCCACTTTGCCACCAACAACATTGTGCTCTGTCTTGATAGAGCACTATGCTCTGACTGGCAATGCACCACTACTATCAATAATTTCGTGACTCATGTCTAGGAGGTGCACACTGCATACATATGAATGGGCTGCCAGTGTGTTGTTACACAGCTGCAAATGGCTTTTTCTCTACCCAAATAGCCTTTAATGCCAGCTTTGGGCAGGATTTAAGGTTCACGGGGGCTGCGCTTCTAATACATGTTAACCCAACCGAGGTTAAGTGTACACATGCTGTTTCTGCCTACGCTCCATCCAGTTTATGACCTTTCTCCTCCCCCTTGCACCTTACCGCTCGGTATCACGCTACTGAGCATTAAGCTGGCATTATTGGAGTTTTATGCAGCAAAAACCACTAGTGGGCTCCGATAACGCCCATTAAAGGCACATTTGTGCCCTTAATGCTGCTTAGTAAACACACCCCTTAGTGCGGCCCACATGAACCAGCAAACAAGGTCATTGAATCAGGTAAAACACAAACAAAAAATTGCAGTCAGTTTTATGATGGGATTTGAACACGTCACCTGAAGATGGATGGGGCCATACTATTCCTTCCAGTATATGTTCACACCAAATACAGCATCCACATTGGGTGTGCTCACATAACTGCAGATTATGAACAGGCTCAAAGTGATATTGTTTAAAACACTCACACATGGTTTTCCTTCTATGATATGCAATCAAAGGGAACTCCAAAAAAATCAGATGTAGTATAAGTAAGTACTAATGTTTAATAGAATTGGCACCAAATGTTGACTCATATTGGTGTATGGCAACACGCACACCAATCTACCTTTCTCCTCATGTATACAGTAGATAATTAACAACGCCTGATGTACAGATCCAGCACACAAATACGCTCTCTTTACAATCTTGACAGGATAACCTCTCGATGTGAACCAAGAAATAGGTGGCTTTGTTTCATTCTCAAAAGAAGTTTTAGTAGAGCATATACACTTATATCACAAAAATTTACTCTTAGGATGACTTGCTTTCAATTTTAGTCGGATGACAACTAGAGAAATGTAAGTACGAGTTCCTGTCTACTAGTTTTCTAAATACTGTAGTAGCAAAGGATCCTTGTTTTTTAATGATCCATACATCCAAAATTTTAATATCTGACTGATAGCATTCCATATTAAAGATAAGCTTTACATTCAAAGTGTTCAGTCAAGCCACAAATAGCTTCAATCGCTCTTCTGTTCCAATCAAAAGGATAAAAATGTCATCCAAAAAAATGCTTCCAGAGATGAATATCCATAAAATATTTGGATTGGTATAAATAATTCTCTTCTAATTCAGGCACATACAAGGTAGCTAGAGAAGGGGATAAAGTCACTCTCATTGCAACACCATGCTTTTGTTTATAAGATGCTCCTCAAAAATAGAAATGATTATGTTTTTCAAAACTAATTGAGCCAAGTCCATAAAAAATGAAATCTTAATATGGCTCGTTGAAGGGCATATTATATGTTCAACACTTCAGCCATAAATAATAAAACTTGACCCTGTGGTTTATTAATATATATAGTGATGTTAAATCAATTCTGGCTATGCCACTGATCTGATTCACTAATAATCATCCCAGCAGGGATAGAGGTGTGATAGTAGGGAGGAGGGGACGGTGGAGAAAAGATATGGAGCATGTCCCATTGAATTATTTTCAACCCCTCAGCATATGTGTGTCTGTTCTTTGTGAGTTTTGTGTGTGTGTATGTGCATTTTTTGTGTGCAAGTGTGTGTATGTCTCTATGTGCATGCTTTTTTGTGTGGGTGAGACTGGGAGAAGAGAGGGCTGTTTGAAAAGCTTGATTCCTTAACTACTATGTTAAAGTAAATCAATGTTTGTATGCTGCAACTGCTGGAACAGCTTTTCCCATAGAAATGCATTCAGTCATTATTTTGGGGGAACTTTATTTCTCAGGAACCCCTGGTCCGATATAGCCCAATTTTTGTTGTTTCCTGCATGCCAAATCTGGTCCCATTCCATTAAATGAGTTGAAGAGTTATTTTGCCCTCACCTCTTATGTATCATTTCTTTCCAGCATTTCATTGGGTTGGAAAAAAATACAATGTATTATAAGAATTGTTAACACTTTTTGGAGCCACTTAGGGGGTCATTTTAAAAGCTTTAGTTGTGATTTGGATGTCAGAAAACATGAATGCGGACATCCAAATCATGGAGATGTCCCCTGAGGCATTTTACAAATGGCTTTTAAGGAAGTCTTTGATGCGGGTTCAGCCAAGTAGGTAGGGGGCATAGTAGAGGCATGTCTTGTGCAATAGACTTAGATGTCCTGCTCGATCTCAGAAATGTTGGGGGAGTCTGCCACCCTGTCCAAGTTTAGACCTGCTCCAGCCACGAATAGGCATCAGGGACAGTGCTCATTTTGATCATAAAACATCCAAAGGGTATAGGGAAGATGGCACTTCACCATCCCCAGTACTGTGCCCAATCACAATATAGCGGCATTGGGATTTGAACCCCGGCTGTAGCCCACTGCCCTAACCAGGTTATTCCTACAGTTGTGGTCAACATTATTGGCACCCTTGCATTTTAGGTACATTGTGTACAATATCTTGAGAAATGATTGGAAATATTCCAACTGTCATCATAATATTTTAATAGTATGTTCAAAGGTATACAACAAAAAAAAGAGATGTCTGTGCAACTTAGACATAGTAATTTCTGAGAGAAAAGCAAAATATGACCTGGACAGGATTAATGGTATCCTTCACTAGTATTTGGTTGCACAACCCTTGATAGTGATGACAGCCTCAGAACATTTCTTGTAGCTGTCTTTAAGTGTTATATATCTGTCTGCTGGTAGTTTCTCCCACTCTTCAACTTCAATTTGTTCCAGCTAATGAATGTTTCAATGATTCCTTTTACCAATGGCAGATTTCAGCTGTTTCCAAAGGTTCTCGATTTGGATTGAGATCAGGATTCATTGCAGGTCAGTTTAGAACAGTCCATTTGTTCCTTTTTAACCATTTTATTGTACTTTTGGATATATGTGATGGGTCATTGTTCTGCTGGAGTACCCCTGACCTAGCTTTCTGATACTAGGTAGCACATTTTGCCCCAAAATACCTTAGTAATAAGCTGATTTCATGATTCCTTTCATACGTTCCAGGCTCCCAGTTCCTGAAGCAGGAGAACCATCCCACAATTATGGAACCTCCACCATATTTAACTATAGGAAGGCTGTGTTTTTCCTTATAAGCTTCATTTATTCACCTGTAAATGTATTGCTGGTGTGCAAGCTCAAGTTTGGTTTCATCTGTCCACAGAACATTTTCCTAGAAGGATTGTGATTTCTCAAGGTGGGTTTGGGCAATGATCAGGGATGCCATTTTATGTCTGTCTTTGAGCACGGGTCCTCCTTGGCCTTCACCCATGAAATCTTTCTTTGTTTAATGCATAGCATATGGTGTGGGTTGAAATCACCATTTCAGATTGCTCCAGGTCAGCCTGATGCTCTTTGGATGTTGTATGTGATATTTTTCCAACAGTTTGCACTAACCTTTGAAGACTTCTTGGATTAATTTTCCTCTTCCCACCACGTCCTGGGAGGTTCTTGACAGTTCCATCAGCAGAAAACCTTTTAATAACATTGTGAACTGTAGACACAGGAATCCCAAGATCTTTAGAGATGTCCTTGTACTGCTTTGAAGTTTGATGTTCGGTGCTAATAACTTTTCTGAGGGTCTCAGGCAGCAATCTTGGAACAGGGAGTGAATGTGGCCATTTTAAATATTAGAGCCATCATTCATTGTTTGATTCACGTCATATTAGTACTGACAATTGATCATAGGTGCATCTAATTTTACTGGTTCTGTTCAAACTGATTTGAAATGTTTATAAGGGTGCCAATAATCATGCCTTTATATATCTACAAAAGGATAATTATGCCTCAAATAATCAGCTATAATAAATTTTTTGTCGGAGCTCTTGCCTTGAAAAACACTTCTTTCTCATAGCAAAATGCTCCTTTTTATCTATTTAAAATGGACTCAACCCTCACCACATATCAAGGAATAATTTAGAATGTCCCCTAGTATGGATTATGAGAAAGATCAAGTGTATACTTGGCGACGACATCAGCGGGATTCCAAAAATCAACTTAAACAAGTAACGTTTGAAGAAACTACGGAGGAAGATAGTAGTGATTCCTCCAGTCACAGTAAATTGGAGGTTAAAGACCCTTCTAGAGGATCAACAGTGCAGCAGTCTTTTTTCAGAGGCCGCCCTCATTCATGCTGGCCTCAGCATCAGGGAGAGTGTCGGAGGGGACCCACAACCAGGTCTCTTACGAGACAACAGTGATTAATTTGTCATCTTGTTCATTAAGAGAAACAGAAACACAGGTTTTGGGTTTAAGATTATCTTTTGTACCATCGTCACGATATGACCCTTTTCAAATGCGGATTGCAATGTATCGATTTTTTCGCAAGTTGCAAGTGTCTCATTTCTTTCTGGCGAATATAACACAAGCGCTAATGGCGGATGATTCTGTGTGCAAAAATCCTTTAAGGTGGGTACCGTCTGGACCGGTGGATCCAGCCTTTGACACCTTTCAACAGTTAGTGCTCCGGGATTTGTCCCTAATGGAGGAGAATTTGTCAGCTTCCTTTTCTAATGTGACTCGCGCTCAGTATGAAGCGTTGTCTTCATTGTGCAATCAGAGAGATATTTGCATTCATCGAGCGGACAAAGGAGGAGCTATAGTAATTCAAGATATGGCTTGTTATAGAGAAACGGTGTTGACCCTTCTCTTGGATGTGAAGTATTAGTGTTTGTTGGATGATGATCCCACGAGACGTTTAGGAGACATGGTAAAAAAGCACACGGATCACGCTTTAATATGTGGTTGGATTACGAAGAAAGAATATGACTTTTTCAATAAGAAGAATCCGATATTACTGGTGATGTATATGGTTCCTAAAATTCATAAGAACTTGGTTGATCCCCCTGGACATCCAATTGTATCTTGTAGGGGTTCCCTTTTGGAACCACTCTCGCAGTTTTGTGATATGTTTTTTTGTCCACTTTTAGATAATATTCCATCATATATACAAGATTCTTTCCATTTTGGTCTCTATTACAACAGCAACATGATGATGTTACTACTTGGTTTTTGGTAACGATGGATGTGAAAGCCTTATATACCAACATCAGTCAGGATGAAGCATTATTGAATGTGGCCCAATTGCCTTTACAACTACCAGCACGTTTACCATAGAAGTTTGTGTTACAACTTCTCTCTTTAGTTTTGACTAAGAACTTTTTTCAGTTTGATGGACAATATTACCAACAAGTTCATGATGTAGCCATGGGTGCTATGGTAGCCTCATCCATAGCGACATTATATATGGCCCAATTTGAGGAAAGATATATTTACTCTTCAACTTGGTATTCTCATATACGGATGTGGTCTTGTTACCTGGATGATATATTTTTTCTTTGGACACACACGGAATCACAGTTAAAAGTATTTTTTGAATGGATTAATACATTGAATCCAAATATACAATTTTTACCCAAATATCATATAGATTCAATTGAATTTTGGATTTAAAACTCTATAAACAGAATTCTACCCTTCAGTCAACATTATATAGGAAGGAGGTGCAAAGAAACACATTACTACATTATCATAGTTATCATCCTGGCCCCTTACGTAGAGGTCTACCAATGGGTCCGTTTATTCGATTGAGGAGGATTTGTTCCACAGAGATTGAATTTCAGAAACAGGCACAACATTTGAAAACACGCCTACGGGAACGAGGATACCCGGAGGCTGTTATTAAAAAAGCATATAGAAGGGCAAAGTTAAATCATGCAGAATGGTGGGGTTCCACAGGGGTTCAACTACAGAAGGAATCTGAGGAGGAGAAACCATTTGTGGGGATATTACCATATATGCCAAATTCCACCTTGGTTATGGACATTTTGAAGAAATGTTGGCCAGTTTTGGCATTACATTCCTGTTTTAGTAGGCCTTTAATGATGGCCTTTCAGAGAAGTCGTAATGTGGTCGATTGGGTGGTTCATACAGTACATGAACCAGCCTTTTCTATGGATAAGGGACACTTCCAGTGGAACAATTGTGACTTTTGCATTTCAACTATAGAAGGGACGAGTTGGGAACATCCTATTATTAAATGACATTTTTATAGTAGTTATTATACCATCTGTCGGTCTTCATTTGTGGTATTCTGCTATGTCCCTGTAATAAAATCTATATGGGTCAGATGACACGGTCAATGAAGAAGCGTTTTCAAGAACATCGAACACGGATTAATGCAAGGGGATGACAGCACCAGTCGCTCTTCATTGTGAAGAATATCATCACATGTTTTAGGATTTACGTTGGCAGATAATGGATTTTGTGCCAGAGAAGGTTAGAGGTGAGGATCGTGTGTCCCGTTTGCAATATCGGGAACAGTTCTGGATATACCAATTACAATCGATAGCTCCGTTTGGTTTGAATCTATCACAAGATTGGTGGAGTTTAATTTGATTGTATTGAGATGAAGTTTGAGGTTCCAATTGACAGCCATTGCCCATTGAGCAATTAACACACCACATGACTATAAGACAAGGATAACGTAATGACGCCCTAGATACGCAATGGGTTTGAAGAAGGGCTGGGAGGTTCAATGGCCTGAAACGCAACGTTGTGTCACGTTGGGTTGCATTAGCTGAGAAGTACCAAGAGCATTCTTACCTTCTGGATTAGGTTCGGAGTACACGCACGACGATTCAGAGATCTATGGCTGACTGTCATTAAACAATGGAGAAATGTAATAATGGATGTTTCACCTTTGGGCAGTCTTGGTTGGAAGATGAAGTAATATAGCGGCGGTACCGAACTTCTTATTGTCAGTTAAGTACTGGTAGAATGCTCTCTTTGAAATGTATTGCTTCTGATTCCTACTAGGGGACATTCTAAATTATCCCTTGGTATGTGGTGAGGGTGAGTCCCTTTTAAATAGATAAAAAGGAACATTTTGCTACGAGAAAGAGGTGTCTTTCAAGGAAAGAGCTCCGACAAAAAATTTATTACAGCTGATTATTTGAGGCATAATTATCCTTTTGTAGATATATAAGTAGATTAGTGGGGATAAGCACAGGGTCTTTTGGTTAGGATAATAATCATGTCCTGGCAATGTTCCAGTTTTTACACAGTTTTCTACTATTTCCTTTTTTTAAATTGGTATTGTTTTATTTGATTCTTTTATGTGTCAAATATGTGTGCATATATAGTCCAAAGCCATCTCACTGGACACTTTTTTTAAGGAGATATTGGATGTTAAGGGGTTGAACTGTGAGGGTGCCAGTAATGACCACAACTGTAGATGTCCCTGGTCTGGAATACTGTGCACACACCCCTGCAGATGTCCATATCGGGCATGTTCATGTTTGTGAAATCATGCCTGAACTTGGACATGACTGCTTTTTTTTCAGATATTTTGGCTTGGGTGTCCCAGATTGCACTTGAACATCCTCTGTAAAAGGTGCCTTTTATTCTTAAATTGCTGGAGGATAGCTTTTCCCCCTTGAGTGAGCTATGAAAAATTAAACTGATAATACTTCACCTAAAAGGGAATAAGAGTAGAATATTAAACCACTGGCATGCTGATCGTGCTGATGGATATGCCTCATTATGATTAATGGGATGAGTATTGCGCAAGGAACATTGCTTTAGATTCCTGCTCAGGAAGAACGGCCTATTCTTTGGGGCTGTAATTATGTCTAATAAAAGGTAATGGCAATATAAGTAAGTAATCAAATAATCTGAATACTTAAATTATATTGTAATTAACTTTCACAACACACATGACCACTGTCTGAGTTGTTTGGGAAAGGCAGTTCTATAAGATTCTTGTGCCTCATTCATCAGTGCTGGGCAAAATGACCTTTTAGTAAGTTTTATGAGAACATTTTTATATATCTGAGTTTAAGGTGTTCTACATGTTGTGAGCGTGGAGAAGTAGCCTAGTGGTTAGAGCAGTGGCTTGGCAACTATGACATCCATGTTTGATTAGCAGTGGCATGCCTTGGGCAAGTTGCTTTACCCTCCAGTGCCTTGGAAGGGCGATCTACTTCCAGTCACACCTTGCCAAGAATATCCAGGGGCTACTGGGTCAGCAATGACTCAATGATACACATTACTTCTTTTTTGTATGTTGTGAATGATTGTATTGCTGCAGCGAAGTGCAATCAATGAATAAATCCAGGAGTCAATTTACAGGGTCCAAACCAATTTATTGTGCACAAGGCCCAGTTAGTCAGAGCTTCAAAAAGGACTGAGCAAAGTTTTTACAGAAACATATTCATTTATACATTTTTCTTCAGTTTGATACATGCAAACTTTCTATTGGTTCCAACGCCCCCTGCATTTGTCCAATCAGAGATCCCTCCTGGGCCTAGCACCCAGCTCCCTCCCTTAGGACTGTTCTAACAATGGTGCAGTTTCTAGGTTTGGATACTTCTCTACTGCAAGGTCGTTTCTAGCTCTAGGAATGTAAGTATTGAAACATTTCTATCTTCACAGCATAAGAGAATTATAAAAGATTTATGCATTCATGAAAACTTCTTATTAAGCAGTTTAAATAGTTTTCTCATTTTCCACAGATTTTTGGTTCTTTTCTAGCTATGATGGGGGTTGGAATCAGGGCCTAGCTTACAGGCCTTTCACATTTGCAGACTATTATAGGCCATAGCCTGCCACAGTATCAATCACACACTTTCATTATTTTAGGCCCCTCAGGGATGTAAATCCTGTTTGCATGGGGCCATGCACTGGTAACAAAGGCTTGGATCATCCTTGTGCACTGGCATTATTGTAGTAGCAAACTGCAGTCAATGAACAAGTCCAGGAGTCAATTTACAGGGTCCAAACCAGTTTATTTGTGCACAGGCCCAGTCAGTCAAAGCTTTCAAGGAACTGAGCGGAGCTCTCCATAAAGACATAACTTTTTATACCACTTAAATATTTTGATACATGAAAACATTCTATTGGTCTTATGCTAATTTCTACAAACTTTCTATTGGTTTGACATTTCCCTGAATTTGACCAATCAGGGTCTATGCCCTTTGCTCTGCTTTCTCTAGCTAGCTGAACAATGGCTTGGTTCAAACCTGGTTACTTTCCTTCATCAAGGTCATATCCAGCTCCTAAAACATGTAAGTAACAATTCTGAAGTAACGATTTAACATACAGGCATTGTATTCACTTTGTGCAAACTTTGCAATAGCAGTATTTCATTCTAAAACAGCATTTAATTCTGTCTTATAATTTTATGTCTCAGCACTACTGAATTCTGAGGCCTGTCATTTTCCAGGTTCTAGGCTTATGGCCTAACCTATAGTTATAGGCTACCTGGCTATCACATTCCCCCCTTTGATTATTCTCACCCAGAATGTTAAGATGGGTGAGAAACAAATCACTTATACTTGAGTTGTTGCCATGTTATGTGGTATAGGCTGATACCGTCTTATAGCTAGGAGCTTAGCTGTTGTCTTTCTTTCTACAATATTCTCAATGATTGTAGATATATTACATAGGCAGAGGGGTAAAATGCATGGAAGTATTAGACATATTATTACTACTAGTGCTGCAATTACCAACATAATAATTTCTCTCCCAAGTCCCACATTTCTGATTATAGTTTCTGTTTATGGCATCACAAGCATCAAAGTATAGAGCTGCAGGTTTGTAGGGTCTTCAAGTTGTTGAGTAGCATTTAAGAGTTCCATCTTCATCATTCCATCGTATTATCAGCACATAGTAGGATGGATTCTGTTTTGGGTGAAAACAAGTTCTGTTCTTTCCTTTTGTGCAAATGTTCAGTTCCGTGCCTATGCCTTGACTCACTATACCTGTTGTGATACAGCGGACCCTCTTCTGGAGAGAAAAATAGTTTTGAAGTCTGAAAGAAAAAGAAATTGCCTGCAATTTCCAGAGGATTCACCTAGAGGGAGCAGGAGAGTTAGGACAGAGACCACAGAACCACGCCCTAGTGGGCAGGATTCATGTTCCAAATGCTCACATTTAAGAGGAAGCAAGCAAGAGTCAGAAGGAAGCTTATCTGCTAGGAGCTTACCTGCAAGAAGCTCAGCTGCTAAAACCTCATCTGCTTGGAGAGCTACTACTCAGGGAGCTGTGGAAAGATCACCCTCACCAGTTGGGAGAGACCAAGCGAATGCGTGTTCCAGAGAAGGACCAAAGAGATGCTATGAAGGTACTAGCCCAAGAGTGGGATCTAGGCCGCAAGCAAGCCTGAGTAAAAGGACAGGCTGGGAAAGGAGAACCAGTCCTGTAAGAGAGAGGACAGGCCGAGAAGGCCGAAGCCAAGCCAGACCGGGCCCTGAAGCCCACAAGAGAACAGGCCTCAAAGGACAGAGGAGGAAAGACTGGGAGAGCAGGAGGAATATACCAGAGAGCACTGATACTGAAGGCAGCAGCCAAGGTAGGCCTCCAGCCTCACCCCAGAGAACCAAACGGAAACCTAAAGGTAAAGCTTTTAACCTTTGTTATTGTGTGCCTGAAGTCAAGCTAAGAGAAGAATCCTGGGAAGGTGGTTCTCCTTATCTAAAACAAGAGCCAAAGCAAAAGTTAAAAGATACTTTGAGCAAGAAAAGAACTTTTAGAGGAAAACCTTATAGAGAGAATGTTTTTAAACCTCTAGAGCAAGAAATGCCATTTTTTTATTCCACCAAGCTGAACCGTGGGCCCAAACAAACTGCCAAGCCTTGGGAAGCAGTGAGACGAACTCACATGAAGGACACTTACCTTGATCCCTCAGAGCAGTCAGAGGAGGCCATGCAGGTGGAATCTGTACAGGAGGACATTGATAGTCCTATGGAATGTATATACTGTGCTGGAAGCGATATAGAAGCGTTCCAGAGCTCATTGAGTGAATGAAGTAATTTGCTATTGGATGTTTTTGACACTGTGAAGTTAACAGTTTTTGGTTATCCCATCTCTTACTTTCAAAATCTGCTGTAAAGACTTGTTTTGCTACGTACCGGAGTGTTTATCCTATGTTATGAACCCTTAGTGCTAAAAGGGGAAAATAAAGCCTTTTTCTTTTCCCTCCACTTTCGTGCAAGACTGTAGTCTCTTTGGGAGTTGGCAACGAGGCTGGCACAAGGCTCTGGCCCTTGACCCTCGCACCCGGCCAACCCTGATCACAAACATCTTGGTGACCCCCGGTCCCAGCCCTTCAGTGGAACCACTACGCCGCCACCAGGGGGTGCTGTGCGACCGGGGCACGTCACACTGTACAAGTATAGTAGGTATGATAAAGCAAAGTCTGTGTAATCCTTTCTCCAGTAAGAGTAGTAGTTATGCATGCAGCACAGGGTGGCAAGGCAAAAGTCAGTTCAAAGCACCCCAAGGCTGCTGTCAAGATGAAACAGTAGAGAATCATGATGAAAGGTCTCTGAAGAATTAGTGCAAGTCTTTGTAAAACCAGTGCAACTGTTGATAATTCTTGACCACGAAGTCTTCTTCTTCTTTACTGTACGTTGACCTGTTTTGCTCTCCGTAGCATGCAACAGGTGTAGCGTTGATTGTAGATCCTCAAGCTTCCGCTGTACATGACCTTACCAATTTCATTGCTAGGTGTGTAGAGCTGTAGATTCCAACGTATTTCAATAAATACAGTTCTTTTAGTTTGCACTGTTGATCAGAATGGCACAAAGATTTTCAAATAATATAGTCCATAGTACAGTCTCTTTCTGTTGATGATAATCTCTTCAGAATAAACAAATAGTCTCTTGAGATTCAGGAGTTCTATATTAGCACAGTCTCTTTTCAAAATTTCCTGAATTTTTTTCAATTTGCTTGTCTTTGCAAAGTTAGCTGCAATGGAACTTCTGGATCATGTTCTGATGTTTACTGGTCTGGCTCTGGAGCTGCTGCTGATTTCACTCTGCTGTGATGAATCCAGGGTTCGAGGTCTGCAACTCTAACTGCTGTTAGGGTTAACAAGATGACAACATAAGGTCCCTTCCAATGCGGTGTCAACGGTGTCTTTCTCCACTCTTTGATTCGCACCGAGACTCCAGGCATAAGAGGATGCAGCGGTTCAGTCAAGTTGATGGGTAGCTGATCTCGTATCCACATAGGAAGACTCTGCAAAACAGAACTTAAAACCAATAGTTTTTATCTAATAATTTCAGATACTATCTGCTTCATATCTCTTTTTGATCCCTTTGACAATAAGTGAAGGTCTATCATACAAATGACTGCAGTTTGCTACTACATTATGACAATGCTTAGTCAAATCTATTGTGATGCATTCAGTAGACATGAGGTGCTCAAAACGTTGTCATAAACTGAGAATGACAAAATTAAAGGATTTGTGATTTTTGTGATCTACTCCTGTGATCCATCATTTGGCAGAGAAAACTGGCGAGTCACAAATCCAGAGATTGCTGAGAGTAATAATGACAAAAGTGATTTCGGACCATGGGCGTAGTTTGGGGGGACGGGTGGCATTACCCCCCCCCCCCCCAAACTAGCTGGCTCTCCACTGATTCGGCGACAGCCTGCTCCTCAACCCACACCGCTTTCGCTACTGCTACCTTTTCTGTACCTGCAGCAGCAGCATTGGACTGTGATTTGAAAAAAATATGTATACAGGGGTAAGCGCTTCCTTGCTAGGAAGGCTGGTCTGGTCCTGTCCCTTCTGTTATGAAGCATTATTTATTTATTTAGCTGTATTTATATCCCGCTTTTCACTGGGTCTAAGCTGTCAATTGGGAGATACATTTAACATGAGGGGATATGACACACATATGCTAATATGTACAGGGAACATGGGCAATGGAGGGTTAAGTGGCTTGCCCAAGACCACAAGGAGTGCCTATAGGACTAGAAGTCCCAGTCCCTCTGGCCTGAGATTGCTGTCCCCAGGTGGGACTTGAACCCCTGACCCTCTGGCCTGAAGTACCTTGTCCTAACCACTAGGCCACATCCTCCCTATGCATCATAGAGAGTGAGACCAGACCAGCCTTCCTAGCAGGCAAGTGTTTACACTGCGGGTTTTATTTTATTTTCCAAATTGGAGGCCAGTCTGCCGCTGTAGGCACTGAAAGAGCAGCGGTAGCTGAAGTGGTGCCAGTGGAGGAGGGGGGGGGGGGGAAACAGGGGGAGGTGTGTGTGTGGAAGGCGAAAAGGGAAATGTTGGGCAGATGTACACAAAAGGGGGGGAGGGGAAGATATGGCTGGAAGGGAAATTTTGGACAAATGGACACAAGGGGGAGGGGGGGAGGGTGGAATAACCGGAAGGGAAATGCTGGGCAGATGGACCTGGAAAGGGGGAGGGGGTATGGAATGACTGGAAAGGAAATGCTGGGCAAATGTTGCACATGAGCGGAGCAGAGGGCAGATATTAGATAAGAAGTGTCCCAGATAACTTAAGGCTTAAAAGATCTTCAGTCTTTTCAAAAGGAACACAAAATGCACCTTTTCATCCAACACTATAGCTCCAGCACCTTTAACCAGCCACCACAAACACCCTAACTCCTTCCCAATCCAATTCAACCATCCTCCTTAACTCTCACATATCACAAGTTTATGAACCAGTGAATTTCATCTTCAACTTTATTACTTGTAAATAATTTATACATTGTTACAATGTAAAGTTAACTGTTACACTTACTGTACACTGTAAATAAGTTCCTCTAAAACGTTATAATGTAAACCTATTTTTTGTGTTCATTGTAAACCACCACTGATCTCTGGAAGAGGTGGTATATAAAAGTTTATAAATAAAATAAATAAATAAGATGACACAGGACAGATGCTGGGCACAAAGGGTGGGTGAAGCCAAATATTGGACACACAGTGCAAGGGGTGGAAGGCAGATGCAGGACAAGGGTAGGGAGTGGTGGACAGATGCTGGAGAAGTAGCAATGGACATGGGGTGGGGGATATAAAGGGATGAAGAGCAGAGGGTGGATATGGGGTCGGGGTATATGCTGGACATACGGTAGAGGGTTTAGAGGAATAGAGAGCAGATGCTGGACATGGGGTAGGGGTCATAAAAAGTTGGAGAGCAGATGCTGAACACAGGGTAGGGATCATAGGGGGATAAATGGCAGGTGCTATAAATGTAGTGGGGAGACATGGGGTGGGGTAAAATGGGGAAATGCTGGGCACAGAGTGAGGGAGAGAGAAGGAATGCTGGACATGGGGATAGGATGAGAAAAAGGGGAGAAACGTGAGATTGGGGAGAAAGGAAGAGACAAGACAGGGCAAGAGAGAAGGGGAGAGATGCTGAACACAGAGTGGAAGAGAGAAAGAGATAGGATAGAGTTAATTAGAGATGGGCTTAGGTGACTGGGGAAGGATAGAAAGATGGAGTGAGAGGGTTGTGAAAAGAAGGAAACTGAGAACTGGATATATGAAAGAGAAATGAAATCTGAGTTGTTAAAGAGAGAAAGATAAATGGAAGAAAGCTGAAAGTAACAAGATCGGTGTCAGAGATGGATGTAGGAGAGCAAGTGAAGAATACAGTAAGAGTGAAGTGGCAGGTGGATTGCAAACTCCAGAAAAGAGTTAAGAGAAGACGGAGGATGCAGAAATCAGATTCCAGGACCAAGGCAATTAGACAAATAAATAGCTAGATGATAAAGGTAAAGAACTTATTTTCAGTTTAATGACTGGAATGTGTCAGTTTTTGTATTTTATATATGCATCTTTATATTTTGACAGTATAGGGAGAAATGCATCACTGTTTCTATTTCTTGTGTTGCACTGCGTGCAGAGCCTAGCTGGTTGGGGTTTCGGTTTAATTTTGTCTGCATGTTTCTACTTTGAGTTTGTTATAATTTATTCGGTACTTGGTTAGGATCTAATTGTGTTCTGCCTGCGTGACCGAGACATGTGTTCTGTTAGCATGAAGTTTGTATGTAGGATCTGTAGTAATCTGGCTTGTTCAGCTTTCCAAATAGATACAATGATGTTCTAAGGCCCACTGCAATATTTATGGTGCAGCTCTTTTCTGGGTAGGTTCCTTACTGTATTGTGTTAATTTTAGAAGCTGGTGTCGTTATGGTATGGTTGATCTGCTTTATAAGTCTTCATTGACTTTTGTAGGGCTTTGTGTTAGTTCACAATCTGCCTGTTAATGAGATGACACCAGAATCAGATTTTTTTTTGTATGTTGCGTTCTATGGTGAAATGTCCTAGTTCTACTCTGCACCTATGTTTATTTATTTAACAAGATTTTTTTTACCACGTTATCATTCCAGTCAAAGTGGTTTACATTATAACTTAAACGGTAATGCACATTAAACAGGGACATTGATAACTTGGATTTTTTCTGAGGCAATGGAGGGTTAAGTGACTTGCCCCAGGCCACAAGGAGTGCTGGTGGAAATCAAACCTTGGACTCTTAGTACCCAAGCCAGTGTGCTATTAGGCCACTCCTCCACTCCACTGTGTTACAGGAAGGGTTTAATTGGACACAAAATCAATGTTCAAAAAGAAAGAAAGAACCACATTTTGTTGTCCCTTGGTGTTTAAGCACCTTACATCTTCTTTGTTTTTTGCAGAATATATATTTATAGGTGTCAGTATTTTTTTTTATCTTAGAGAGCCAGGCTAAATAATTAAACAGCTACAATTTTTACTACATTTTAATAAATAGCTGGGAATATGTTGCTTTCCTTTTTTTGGCAAAGCTACTGGATGAGAACCTCAGCTCCCTCATAAGAACATAAGAGATGCCATACTGGGTCAGACCAAAGGTCCATCAAGTCCAGTATCCTGTTTCGAACAATGGCCAATCCAGGTCAGGTTACAAAAAAGTAGACAGATTCCATGCTGTTTATTCTAGGAATAAGCAGTGGATTTCCCAAGTCCCCTTTAATAATGGCTTATGGATTTTTCCTCCAGGATCTTGTCTAAACCTTTTTTAAACCCAGCTCCACTAACAGCTTTTACTAGATCCTCCAACAACAAATTCCAGAGTTTCATTATGCATTCAGTAAAAAGATATTTTCTCTGATTAGTTTTGAATATGCTACATTGCAGCTTCATTGGGCATCTCCTAGTCTTTCTACTTTTTGAAAGTGTAAACAACCAATCTACGTTTACCCATTTCACTCAACTCATTTTGTAGACCTTTCTCATATCTCCCATCAGCCATCTCTTTTCCAAGCTGAAGAACTCTAACTTTTTAAGCCTTTCCTTGTAGAGGTATCTGTCTATCTCCAGGAAGAAGCAGGAATGTAGTCTTCACATATGGGTATCGTCAGTACTGACGGAGCCTGCGTGGGAATGCTCCCCAGCGTCCAATAGGAAAGCTTTTGGGCGCATCCCATAGCACCTGCGTGCTGCCTTCCCGCCTTTCCCAACTGTCCCTCTCTAGTTCTTCATTTTCTGCGGAGCCAACAGGTCACACATCCTGTCACTGCAGAAAAAATTCCCATCTATTCCTCTTTTTTGTGGTTGCGTCTGCCTTCCTTCGACGCTACACCGGTACCGCCGGTTCTTATTTCTTTTTTTTTCAAAACCCCCCCCCTTTCTTCTGGAGTCTCTTCCAGTTATTTTCTCCTCAGATGCCACACGCCATTTTGGGCCCTAGGCCCAACTTTTTCCTTTAAAATGGAAAAACCCGCTTCGGGTTTTAAAAGTGTTCCAAGCGTGGCAGTACCATCTCCGTCACCGACACCTATAGTGGTGCCTCAAATGTTTAGGTCCTGACCACTCTATTTCGGAGTGTGTTGCCTGTGGGATGATGTTGAAAAGGGGCCGGCAGAACCGAGCTGCTAAACTTAGCACCCTTTTTCCCTCCGATGCAGCCTCTGTGGCATCGATGTCTTCCAGGGCTTTGTCTTCCTCCCATGGATCTCAGGTAACTAAACATAAATCTAGCCGGTCCTCAAAGGGTAGATCTCCCTCTAAGCATCGAGATGCCTCTAGCGTTGCCCTTGAGGGGCTTTCACTGGCAAAATTGCCCCGGCGGGAGGCTTCGGCTTCCAAAGCACTAACGGGGCTCCAGGATGTTCTCGAGGCTTCAACCTCGGCAGAACTACTGGTGCCATGCTCTTGGGTACCGGCCGCTTCATCCGGTACCGATACCCAAGCATTGGCAGCGTCGATAGACCAGAGATTCTTGACTATTAAATGCAGTCTGGCGGCTCTTCTCATGGCCTCGATGCCCCTGAAACCGCTTCAGACAATTCAACCGGTACCGACACCGACTCTGGTACCAGTACATGACACTGACCCAGTCGATACCGGGATAATTGTAATCACCCATTATTATTACTGTGCTGTAACGTTTGTTAGCTTCCTTGATTTATTTGAGCATTTCATCATCCATTTGTTCATTCTGGCCAGGCGGTCGATAGTATGCCACCACTGCCATCACCTTCCCCTTTTTACATGGTATTTCAATCCATAGAGATTCTACAGCAAATTTTGTTTCCTGCAAAACTTTAATCCCTTATGACTCAATGCCCTCTCTAACTTAGAGCGCAACCCCTCCACTGATTTGATCAGTTCTATCATTACGATATAATTTGTACCCAGGTATCACAGCGTCCCACTGGTTGTCCTCCTTCCACCATGTCTCTGATATTCCAATCATATCTAACCTCTTATTTAGTGCTATATATTCTTACTCTCCCATCTTATTTTTTAGACTTCTAGCATTTCCATACAAGCATTTTAGAGACTTTATTTTATTCATATTAATTTGGCTATTGGTAGACATGGGTAATTTGGGATCTTTAAACTCTGTCTGATCTATACTCGAGGGCATTTGGGCTACTTTACTCTTTTTGGAACCTCTCTACTTTTGGTTGTATCCTTCAAGGATACATTCTTCCGAACCATCCGCTCTTGGGTGACTGTCGACTTTCCCTTATAATCTAGTTTAAAAGCTGCTCTTTCTCCTTTTTAAAGGTTAATGCCAGCAGCCTGGTTCCATCCAGGTTAAGGTGAAGCCCATCCCTTCAGAAGAGCCCCTCCTTTCCCCAGAATATTCCCCAGTTCCTAACAAATCCAAAACCCTTATCTCTGCACCATTGTCTCATTCACGCATTGAGACTTCGGAGCTTTGCCTGCCTTTTGGGTCCTGTGCGTGGAACGGGAAGCATTTTGGAGAACGCTACCCTGGAAATTCTGGATATCAACTTCCTACCTAAAAGCCTAAATTTAGCCTCCAGAACCTCCCTACCACATTTTCCTATGTCATTGGTACCGACATGTACCAAGACAGCAGACTCCTCCCCAGCACTATCTAAGACCTTATCTAGGTGGCGCTTGAGGTCTGCTTCCTTCGCACCAGGCAGGCATGTTACCAGGCGATCCTCACGTCCACCAGCCACCCAGCTATCTACATGCCTAATGATCGAATCACCAACTATAACGGCTCTCCTATCCATTCCCTCATGGGCACATGGCCCTGGAGAAACTTCCTCGGTGCGAGAGGGTTTTACATCACCTGGAGGACAGGTCCTAGTTACAGGATCATTTCCTGCCACACCAGGGTGATGCTCTCCTGTCACGTGACCTACCCCCTCAATGGCAACAGGGAGGCTGCCAGACTGGAGGTGGGACTTCAGGACTATATCCCTGTAGGTCTCGTCTATGTACCTCTCTGTCTTTCTTATGTTTTCCAAGTTTGCTACTCTAGCCTCTAGAAAACAGACTCGTTCCCTGAGAGCAAAGAGCTCCTTGCACCTAGTGCACACGTAAGACCTCTCACCAACTGGGAGAAAATCATACATGTGACACTCAATGCAAAAGACCAGAAAGCCCCCATCAAGTTCAAAATGATTTCTCTAGGAACTCTGCTGCCATACCTTCAGAGTCAGGATTGGCTTTGTTCTCTAGATCTCAAGGATGTGTACACTCATGTTCTCATCCATCCAACTCATCGAAAGTTCCTTTGCTTTCTATTTCAAGGGAAGCACAACCAATACAGGGTTCTTCCTTTTGGCCTGGCCTCGGCACCAAGAGTGTTCAGAAAATGCATGGCTGTGGTGGTAGCATTTCTTCGCACCCTAGGAATATTCGTCTTCCCTTACTTAGACGAATGGCTCATTCGAGCCCCTTCAGAGCCAGAGGCCAGGGTTTCTCTCTCTCGCACATGCGCATCCTTCAGTATTTGGGACTTGTCATAAACTTCACAAAATCCAACCTTGCTCCCACTCAGTCCCTAGAGTTTATAGGAGCTCTGCTAGATACCAGACAGACAAGGGCCTACCTTCCACAGCCCCGCTGCCTTCGCATTGTGCAGTTAGCTTCCCAAGCAGTGCTAAAACCTCACCTCACTGCTCGGGAAATGTTACAATTGCTAGACCACATGGCATCCACCGTGCATGTGGTTCCTTATGCTCGCCTCCTTATGAGGGCAGCCCAGTGGACTTTATCCACTCAATGGACTCAGGCGTCAGGTTGCCTGTCAGACAAAATAGCAAACTCAGACCACCTTATTTTGTCCCTCCAATGGTGGCAATCACCCCAAAACCTTTTGGTGGGGTCCCCTTTTCAGCAACCTCCACCCCAAGCCACTCTAACAACAGATGCCTCACAGGTGGGTTGGGGAGCCCACCTGCAAGGCCTCTCTACATATCAATCTCCTGGAACTCCACAGGAGACCCATCTACATATCAATCTCCTGGAACTCAGAGCAATCTTCCTTGCTCTTCGAGTATTCCACACCCAGCTCAGTTACAAGACAGTCCTAGTTCAAATGGATAATCAAGTAGCCATGTTCTATGTGAACAAGCAGGGCGGAACAGGCTCTCTGTCGGTATGCAATGAAGCATTGCGACTATGGGCCCTTGCCAGAGAGCATCAGATTCATCTCCTTGCGGTGTATCTTCCAGTCATTCAAAACTCTTGGGCAGACAGACTCAGTCGCGTTCTGCTTCCACACGAATGGTCTCTCCATGCAGACCAGGCAGCCAAAATTTTCAAAATTTGGGGAACCCCGGACATAGACCTCTTCGCAAGTCCACTGAATGCCAAACTTCCCCGGTTCTGTTCCAGAATTCCGGCTCAGGGTTGTCAGGCCAGGGATGCTTTCCTCCTCCATTGGGGTCAGGACTTCCTGTATGCCTTTCCACCCATTCCCCTAATTCCCAAAACCCTGTTCAAGCTTCAGAGAGACAGAGGTCATATGATTCTCATAGCTCCACACTGGCCATGGCAAAATGTGGTACCCTCTGCTCCTACATCTCTCTCAAGCTCTGCCTCTGGAGTTAGGATCTGCTCCAGATCTCCTTTCTCAGGAGGACGGGATGCTGTGGCATCCCAATCCCCAGTATCTGCATCTCAGGGCCTGGTTGCTGAAAGCCTAGAACTTCACGGTCTTAACCTTTCTCAGCAGGTAAAGGATATCCTTTATGCTTCCAGGAAGCCTTCCACAAGACGCTCTTATGCTTTCAAGTGGAAAAGGTTTACCATATGGTGCTCGCAGAAGGGTCTTAACCCTCTTGCAATACTTCTGGAATCATTACTGGAGTATCTCCTTCATTTATCTAATGCAGGGCTTAAGACCAATTCAGTGAGAGTTCATTTGAGTGCTATTGCAGCTTCTTTCAAGCCTCTAAATGGGCAACCTATTTCCTCTCATCCTCTCATAGCGAGATTTATGAGAGGCCTTCTTTTGACTAAGCCTCCCATTAAGCCACCACCGGTAGCATGGGACTTAATTTGGTTCTTGGGCAGCTTATGAAACCATCTTTTGAACCATTAGCCACTACCTCCTTGAAATTCCTTTTTTGGAAGGTCATCTTTCTTATTGCATTCAGATGAGCACATCGCATCAGTGAATTGCAAGCATTGGTGGCTGATCCTCCATATACAAGGTTCCATCATGATAAGGTAGTCCTTAGAACTCATCCACACTTTATGCCAAAGGTGGTGTCACTTTTTCATTTAAACCAAGCGGTTTACCTTCCTGTATTCTTCCCAAGGCCTCATGCCTCAAATGCAGAAAGGAATCTTCATATTTTTGATTGTAGAAGGGCTCTGGCCTTTTACTTACAAAGGACACAGCAACATAGGAAGTCCTCTCAACTTTTTGTTGCTTTTGATCCTAGTCATTTGGGACTTCCAGTCTCCAAAAGAACACTGTCTAACTGGATTGCACAGTGTATATCTTTTGCCTATGAGAGTAAAAAACTTTCCTCTGGAAGGCCATGTCACAGCTCACAATGTGAGAGCCATGGCAGCCTCTATGGCTCATCTTCACTCTGTGTCTATTGATGACATCTGCAGAGCAGCTACTTGGGCTTCGGTTCATAGCTTCACAGCCCATTACTACTTAGACAAGGACTCCCGCCGAGATGCCTTATTTGGTCAGGCTGTTCTTCAACACCTGTTCCATACTTAATCAACTCCTAACCACCATCCCTGATAGGATGCCAGAGATCCATGGGGGGAAGTGGAGCCCTTTCACAAGGGCACACAACTTCTGGGGTTTCTCCCTGGCATCTGCAACTAGGGAGTCCCCATATGTGAAGACTACATTCCTGCTTGTTCCTGGAGATAGCATAGTTACTCACCTGTAACAGGTGATCTCTGGGAAGAGCAGGAATTTAGTCTTCACAACCCACCCACCTCCCCTAGGAGTTGTATTTCTCTATCTATCTCTTTCTCTCTTTCCCTCTCTCTTTTGTCTCAGCTTTAAACTCAACTGGAGAGAGACAGTTGGGAAAGGTAGGAAGACAGCACGCAGGCGCTGTGAGATGCTCCCAAAAGCTTTCCTATTGGATGCTGGGAAACGTTCCCGTGCAGGCTCCGTCGGTGATACCCATATGTGAAGACTAAATTCCTGCTGTTCCGGGAGATCACCTGTTACAGGTGAGTAACTATGCTATCCCCTTCATCATCTTGGCTGCTCTTTTCTATACCCTTTCTAATTCTGCTATATCCTTTTATAGATATGGTGACCAGAACTGCACACACTATTCATGGTGCAGTCACACCATAGAGTGATACAGAGCCATTATAATATCCTCGGTTTTATTCTCCATTCCTTTCCTTATGATTCCTAGCATTCTACTTGCTTTCTTGGCCACCGTTGCACACTGAGCAGAGAATTTCAAACTATTTTCCAGGATGACGCCTAGATCCTTTTCCTCGGTGGTGGTTCCTAATGTGAAACCTTACATTGTGCAATTGTACTTTGCATTGTTCTTCCCTAAGTTCATAATTTTGCAGATGTCCATATAAAATTTTAACTGCCATTTGAATACCCAATCCATCCCTCCTCACCTGTTTGATGTACTGGCTTCCTATCCATGTAATGTTATTTTTTTAAAAAGATAACCACAATAAACATGCAAATGATATGCAAATATGTAGATGAATATGTAAATAGGTCACCACACCCTTTGTCCCTCCAAACGAAGCAAACTATGCCCATGTCTGGAATTTATACCCTCATTAAAGTGATCAAAGAAAATGCCGGAGAAAGAGGTTATAAACAACTTTTGCTGAAGTACTGTATAAGCCAGTACTGCAAAAGTATTCATAATTCAAAAACAGATCGCAGTAGATATGGTCATTGTTAATGAGAAGAAACATATCCTTTCTGGAATGCTGCAAAATTCCTGTTATAAAAATCAGAATTGACCAAATATCTGGAATTATTCAACCTGCAACATCATTCTCATGCTTGCAAAAAAGGGAAACTCAGGCTGACTTAGGAGTTTCACGTATGCCCTGAGGAAATGTGTTTGTATGCAAAATTGTTGTTGTACCTCTGAATTTCTCGGAGGCCTACTAGGCTAATAAAAAAATTTGGAGACTTAGTTGACAATTGTTATTTTCTCAGAATTATTTTCTGTACAACGCGGTGTAAGTAAGTAAGTATATTCACTTTCTGTGCTAAACCTATTAGCTATAGAGAAGAGCTCTAGCAGTCATATTGGTGCTGGAGAAAACAGAACTAATATAAGATTAATCCAAAAATAATGTTGACATAGGACATAAGATCCTTCTTCAGATCTGACCACAAAATGTTAATCTTATTCTGACCACACATTCTTATTCTGGTCCAGTAAAAGCATCATGAGCTTAAATCCAGGGGGGTTGATATTTAAGCAAGTTATGTGGTTAACTTTTAAAACTTTGGAGTCATCGAACGCACATGTGTAGAAAGTTGATTCACATGTATAAAATAGCATATAAATATTAGTAGTGATTTTAGAAAAGCCACTACTTATACATGTATGATGGTGGCCTGCACAGTTTCAAGGGAGGCATGTTCTGCGATAGGTTTAGGTTCACCTGCAAGGTATAGTGCTTTTAAGGGCATGTTTACTAAAGTGTGCTACTTGGTAGCATGGGATTCAGCACACACCAAGTACGCAATGGGCCAAAAATGTATCTGTGCTAAAAGTCCTGTGCAACCCTAGTAACACGGTTTGGGGCAAAACTTGGACAGGTTGGGGTGGAGCATGCACTTTGGCACGTGCTCAAGCAGCGATGTTGCACTTAGCATGGTTACATTTACTGCTACTTCAGTGGGTGGTATTACGTGTTCCCACACTGATTGTGTCAAAGAGAATGAGTGTGGGGGTAGTGTGAAACCTGTGCTGGTTGCATGAGGACACGCCGGGCACTCCTCCATTTTATTGCATGGATAGAGTGCTCCTACTGCATTCAGTTTTGGGGCTGAATGCACGCTAAGCTACCCCATTTTATTGAACATGCCCTTAGTATTTTATAATGGCAATACCTTGTCAGCTTTTATACTCGCTTCACGTCATAACTGAGGGCTGATTTCTCATTTGGAACTGGGCTTGGGAGGAGAGTTTGGGGTGAGGAGAGGGGGTGACATTATGCTTACTGCTCTGGTATTGAACGCCACATTGAATTTGCAAAATTAGAGTTTTTTAGGATCCCCTCCAAAAAATGAGTCTGTTTGGACATGGAGTTTTGCCAAATTCACCATCTACATGTGTAAGTAGTACTGAAGCAGGAACGCTGTCTCCCACACCCCCGGAAGGATCACACAGACAGACTAGTATGCAAACAGAAACAGAAACTTTTATTGTGTACACAGGACTCAGACAGAGCCGGCACCCTGGACAAAAGATCTGAGCCCCTAAATGACGTCCCACACAGTCTTTTATACAGTACGTTCTCAAACCCCCTTGCTACCTTCCTATTCACCCCAGGTATCCGTTCTTCACCAATCAGTAGCCCCTGAAGGGGGGGGGGGGGACAGTGGGCTCTCATAAAGCATTCCCGAGTGACCTGTTTAGACTGGTATGCTCTGGTCTACTGGTTTTCTGGGCGAAAGGGTATGTGTAAGTGCTGTTTCACTGCAGCCCAGGCGGGGGAGAGGGGGGGGGGTTCTCTCACAACTGCCTTTCCGGCTGCCTCACTCCCCCCTTTTTCGAGTATGACCTCAACCGCTAGGAGCGGTAGAGGGCAGTATTACTAGGGGCAGGCCGCAGAGAGGTATATGGGGTTAGGGCCATTACAGAGGCAGCCGCCTTGCGTTCTACCAAGGCGTCGAGGGTGGAGGTGAGAAAGCGATGGAGGATAGGGATACAGCATTGTAAGAGAGCACATAGCAGGAAGAGAAGGAAGACCCCTATAACAAGGGTTTTAAGGCCCCCCAGCCAACCAAACAACCTCCCGAACCATCCCGTTCCCAGTCCCATGGAGGGGTCTGTGATATGTTTTGCTAAATTATGTAGGTCTTGGATAGAGCATTCGATGGACACGCTTTCGTCAGTGAGGTTAAAACAACACATACCCTCGAACTCTTCACAGCCATGGTTAAGGCGTAAGAGTAGGAAATCAATGGTCATCCTATTCTGCAGTATCGTCGTGCGTAAGCCGGACATTTCATGATTCACGGTGGCCAGTATGGTTGAGGTCAGATTAAGGGATTTAGCTAGAGAACAAGCAAGTCGGCTTATCTCCATTGAGTTGTATAGGACTAACCCAGGTGTTGCAACGATTGATAGCGACAGCCCAAGGGCCATCTCATCACTGTAGGGTTCTACATTTGAGTTACAGGTCAAGGGCAAGGGGATAGAGCGGGGAGGTCTGGGGCAGACTTTAGTTACTTCGGGCGTGTGGAGAAAAGCAGCGGCCGTTAGCCTGCCGAGGGTGCATGGGCCACCGGTGGCATTTATGGGAACATAGGTATAAATCATCTTCCCACATATAAAAAAACAGCCTAAGTGTAGATACACTTCTGAGTACACATAAGATACCCTTGTAACAGAGTTGCATGATAATTCAGTATTAGACACATTAAACCCTCCTATCTTGGTATTTACAAAAATAAAACAATCAGTAGCATTAAGGGTGGAGACTACCTGCAGGGAGAAAGGAACTCGGTTAAAAGCTGAGGTAGGCTGGGTGGCTCCAATACTATAGAGGAGGGTAGAAAACGACATGTCAGGTTGTTTACAGTCCAGACTAGTAAACATGGTAAAACTTAGCAGTTCACATAAACTGGAGGGTACAGCAATGAGACAGGTTGATAGAAAACCCCCAGTTTGTAGAGAGTTACGTATGCAAAAGTCTGTCATGTTTAAGGCAGTTTGGGCAAGTAATATTGCTGTGTTAGTAGTCCCCGTGCTCGGCTGGAAACAGGCCCACATCAAGAATAGTAGTAAAAATATGGCACTTCTATGCATTCTGGGGTGGTTTCGTCTCTTAAGCAGTCCAGATGCGTTAGCCGTCACTAGGCAGAAGTATCTCTTTTTAGTGTCAAACGCAGAGGCTGGTTTGGAACCGTGACAGAAGTCTAGGCTGGAACGGGTTCTGGTGCTGCAGCCTTGACACGGGTGTGATGAATCCACGGAGCAATCTCAGCCACCTTGATAGCCGTCGGGGTAGCCAGCAGTACGGTATACGGGCCTCGCCACTGGGGGGTCAGTGGATCCCTCTTCCACTCCTTGACCCACACTCGCACACCAGGTTGATATGTATGGAGTGGTTCCGTCAGGTTGATGGGGAGCCGCTCCTGAACCCACTGGTGCAATTCCTGCAAAACAGAACTGAGAGCCAACAGTTCCTGTCAGGTTATTTCTGAACCTATCTGAATCAAGTCCCCATGGACGCCCTGTATGAGGGGTGCAGGGTGGCCATACACATTTCAAAGGGGGAAACACCAATACCCTTCCGTGGGGCTGAGCGTATACGAAGCAGGGTTATGGGGAGCAATTGGGGCCACTTCAAGGCGGTTTCCTGACACAGTTTTGCTAAGTGCATTTTAATGGTATGGTTCATATGTTCCACCTTCCCTGAACTCTGCGGACGGTAAGCTGTATGTAGCTTCCAATCAATCTGCAAGGCTTTGGCTACCTGTTGTACTATCTGGGCCACAAATGCAGGTCTGCTATCTGATCCCATTACTACCGGGAGCCCAAAACGGGGGATGATTTCATGCAGTAGCACCTTTGTCACTTCTCTGGCTCTTTCTGTACGGACTGGGAAGGCCTCCACCCACCCCATGAATAAACAAACCAGAACTAACAGATATTGGTATCCATTTGCTCGGGGCATTTCTGTTAAATCAACTTGGATATTTCCCATGGGGGTGACCCCATAGGACTGCACTCCTGGGGGTTGGCAAGGACCGTGACGAGCATTGTTCTTAGCACACATGGTGCATTGCCTAACAGTTGCAGCTGCCAGGGAAGATAAGCAGGAAATAAAGAAATATGGGTGGAGAGTAGTTTCCATGGCTGTCTTGCCACAAAGTGAGTAGTCTGATGGAAGGATGACAGGAAAGCTGGGGCAAGGCTGTCTGAGATGACTATCACTGGGGCTGTTCCCTTTCCAGGTAATCTTATCCAACCATCAGAGTGTAATACCCCACCCTCCTCCTGACAGAAGAAATCCATTTCCCGTGTAGTGTATCTTTTAGCCCATTGGCTTAACGGGACCTGGAACAGGGGGACTTGCAAATCTTCGGAGCTCTCAGAGTAGGGCTGGGACAAAGAGGCAATCGCAACCTGCCGGGCTTCTGCATCAGCCCATCTATTGCCCTTGGCTATCCCGTCGTTCCCCTTTTGCTGGCCTTTACAGTGCATGACTGCTACAGCTTTGGGATACCAGACTGCTTCTAACAGGGCCACTACTTGGGGACCATTCTTAATTTCAGATCCAGCTGCAGTGATCAACCCCCTTTCTTTGTATAGAGCACCATGGGCATGGAGAGTGGCAAAGGCATATCGGGAATCTGTGTATATGTTTACATGAAGGTTTGTCCCAAGGGTTAGAGCACGGGTGAGGGCAATGAGTTCCGCCTTTTGTGCGGAAGTGCCCGAGGGCAGTGGCTGAGCTTCGACTATTACTTCCATCGTCACCACTGCGTACCCCGCACACCTGCGGCCTTCCACTACCAGACTGCTTCCATCCACAAAGTAGATCTCATCCGGGTTGTTTAGTGGTACATCTGTCAGATCAGGGCGACAGGAAAAGATCGTGTCCATTACTTCCAGGCAGTCATGATCAGGTGGTCCTGGGCTGACAGGCGGGAACGTGGCAAGATTTAAGGCTTGACTGGTGGTTATACGCACTCTGGGGTTTCCCCATAACATACTCTGGTATTTTAACATTCGGGAGCTGGTAAACCAGTGGCTTCCTTTATGTTCCAGTAAGATTTGCACAGAATGTGGGACGGTGACTATTAGGTCTTGGCCCATGGATAGTTTATCCGACTCTTCCACCAATAGGGCTGTTGCTGCTACACTCTTAAAAAGGGTGGCCATCCCTTGGCCACTGGATCCAGCTGTTTAGACAGGTAGGCGACCGGGCGTGGCCAGGATCCCAGCTGTTGAGTCAAGACCCCTAGAGTTGTGCCTGCTGCTTCATGCACATAAAGAGTGAAGGGCTTAGTGACATCCGGAAGGCCCAAGGCTGGTGACGATAGCAACGCCCTCTTTAACTGTTCGAAGGCCCCCCCTGTTGGTCTGGTCCCCATTCAAGGGGACTCGTCTCCGGGCCTTTCGTAGATTCATAGAGGGGTTTTGCAATCCTGGTGAAGTTGGGAATCCAGATGCGACAGTATCCTGCCGCCCCGAGGAAAGCGCGTACCTGCTTGCGAGTTGTTGGTTCAGGGATCCAGCATATCACCTCCTTCCATTCTTTCCCCAACCGCCGACTTCCTTTAGATAGGTGGAATCCCAGGTACTTCACTTCCAACTGGCATAATTGAGCCTTCTTCTTCGAGGCGCGGTAGCCTGCGTTATACAACAACTGTAGCAGCTCTGTGGTTGCCAGAATACATTCAGTCTCAGAGTCAGCAGCAACCAACAGATCGTCAACATACTGCAGGAGGGCTCGTCTCCCAGGCACTCCCGGGGGGTAACCAGCAATATCCTAGGGCAGAGCGGTACTGAAGATAGTGGGGGAGTTCTTGAACCCCTGTGGTAAGCGAGTCCAGGTTACTTGGGTCTTACTGCCAGTGGCAGGGTCCTCTCTCTCAAAGACGAAGAGATGTTGGCTTTCTGCAAACAGACGTATGCAAAAGAAGGCATCCTTCAGATCTAGCACGGAGAAATGAGAGGCCGCCTCTGGGATGAGACCCAACAGGGTACAGGGGTTGGGTACCACTGGATGCAGAGTTACAGCAGCCTCATTGACACGACGGAGATCCTGCACAGGTCGGTAGTCGGTAGTACCTGGCTTTTGGACTGGTAGAAAAGGAGTGTTCCATGCTAACTGACAGGGCCGCAGGATACCGTACTGCAGGAGCCGCTCCAGATGATGATGAATTCCTTTCACAGCTGCTCGTGGCAGCGGATACTGCCGCATGTGTACTGTGGAGACTCCTGGCTTCAACTCAACACAGACAGGAGGGATGTTGATGGCCATTCCGGGGGGGGGGGGGGGGGTTGCCTTCTGCCCATAATCCAGGGGGTACTGCATCCCACTTATCCAGGGCAATCACATCAGGTTTGAGTTTGTCCTCGAACAACCGCCATTCTTCTTCCCGGGGGACGGACAATACCAAAACTGCTGGGCCCAGGCTGGGTATGTCGAGCTCAGCCTGGCCCCCGGGCCCGAATGATATCTGGGCCTGTAGTTTCGCCAGGACAACCCTCCCCAACAGGGGTATAGGACATTCAGGCATATACAGGAACTGGTGGGTGATAGTCCGTCCCCCCAACTGACACATGCGGTTTTGCAGAAAGGATCGTTGCACTCTTTCTCCCGTGGCTCCCACTACAGTTACTGTCTGGGAGGAAATTGGGGCCACTTGCTGAGTAACCACTGAGTGTGTTGCTCCGGTATCAACTATGAACTGCATTTCTTGGTCCCCTAAGTTCATCTTCACCATAGGCTCCTGGGGACCCAACAGAAGCTTGGAGCCCGGTCTGGCCTAGTCTGCATCCGAGTCATAATGTTCCACTGCTGCGAGGCCTTCAAGATCTGGTGGAGGGGGCGGGAAGGTATCGTGTGGATATACCATGGGCTGGCCCCGCCCTCGTGTGGTGTGTACGGGTACCCTTGCGCCCCTCATGGACGGATATTGCCCCTCCGATTTGGACACTCATTCTTCCAATGTCCCTCCTCTTTACAGTATGCACAGTTTTGCACACTGATTGGGGCCCAGGAGAAACCTCGGCCCCCTTTGTCCTCGTCCTTGTCCACATCCCCTGCTCCTGTCCTTGGTCCAGGCCGATACTGGTGGCTGTTCGGTTAGGGCAGCCGCTAGGAAATCTGCCTTCTTCTTCATCCGACGCTCAAATTCTCGCCTCTGCTCCTGATCACGATTTACAAAGATCTTCTGTGCCACTTCCATCAATTGTGCAGCGTTCATGCCCGCAAATCCTTCCAATTTCTGCAGCTTCCGCCATATATCACCCTGGCCCTGTGCTACGAAAGCGGAATTCACCATACAAAGATTCTCAGGAGCTGCTGGATCGTAAGGGGTGTACAGTCAATACGCTTCAGACAGACGCTCATAAAACGCTGCTGGGCTCTCATCAGGAAGCTGGAGGATTTCTGCAATCTTGCTGATATTCATAGCCCGCTGCCCTCCCTTCTTGAGGCCTTCAAGGAGCGAGGTCCGGAAGCGAGTGAGAGCCCGTGCTCCTTCGGGATTATTTGGGTTCCACTCAGGGTCTTCATTCGGGAAATCCACAGTTGCTTGCTGCCGGGGATTTATAACCTCAGCGTTTGCAGGATGTGCCTCCAGCCATGTGAGGGTGGCCCGCACAATACGTGCTCGTTCTTCTGTGCTGAATAGGGTGGAAAGCAATTGTCTACAGTCTGACCAAGTAGGCTGGTGCGTTTGCATAATACTAGTCATAAGGTCTGTCAACTCCTGAGGCTTTTCAGTATAGGAGGCGTAATGGGTTTTCCAATTTAGCAGGTCAGTGGTAGAGAAAGGAACATATATCAGACTAGAAGGTCCTACTGCCACCCGTCTGGCAGCATCAAGGGACGGGAGTCCCTGTACTTGTCGTAAAGGCAGTTGGAAATCCTGTTTTGTCTGCTTCTCTGCAGCAGCTGGCCGCAGGCGCTGGGACAGTGGGGTAGACGACTTAAGCTCAGCCGGAGTGCTCTCAGGGGGTGAGGCTGTAACACTGGAGACAGTACTGGGAGTAGGAAGAGAGGAGGATGATGGAGGGGTCTGAAGGGGCGTATCACTATGAGAAAGGGAATCTGATGAGGAGCTGGAATCTGCAGAATCCTCCCCAAGTCCTGCTTCACCTGCCCCGGGGGAAGGTTCTTCATCTCTTAGGGGCGGATCCTGTAAGGGCGCAGACGGGACAGTAGGGTAAAGCAGATTGAGGAGGCGTGCAGGGACCTCCGGGGAATCTCGCCCCTGGTAGACAGGGGCAGGTGTTCACTCCTTCCGGCGACTGGCAGCTGCCACCATTATTCTACACTGATCCTCATGGCAGCGCTGGAGCCATTTTGGCCATTTCTGGCATATGGCCAGCCATGAATCAATATAGGGAAACTGATCCGGGTGTTCCTTCACTACAATCTGATGGACTAAAAACACAGTAGGCAGATCAGTGGACCCCTCGGGAGGCCACAGCTTCACTAAGGCTGGCCACTCCCGTTCACATAAAACAGACAATCGAGAGGCAGAGAGTGAAACCCCAGACTTAAAATTACGGAGCATGCACTGCAGGGGTGTCTGCCCTTTAGATTCCCCCGCCCCCATGCTCTAATCACAATATGCTCTAATCACAATCACAATGCACAATTCTCAATGCAGTAACACTGGCAGTATTTCCAGCTCACACAGGGTTAAACCGACAAACAGACAGACACACTGAACACTGAACAGGACATTTGAGAGGAGAGAAAAAAGAAATGCATGCCCGAACCTGGACTCTGCCTCCCCAAGGGGAGGAGGGAGCACTTGGAGAGCCTAGTTGCTCCGACCTCACACACAGGACAACAGAGGAAATGAAGGGAGAAGGGGAGAACAGAAACACATTAACAACAGGTACATATATACACAGCTACCCCTCCTCCCCCCCCCTCAGCACAGACTGGACGAGCAATGGTTTCAGAACCCCCCCTGGGGTTCTTACTCGGACCGCTCGTGCGGGTGATCAAACCGCAACAGGTTTACAGATTACCAGGATTTCCAGACTCACAGAACTACCCAAAACAGAAAGGCAGTAGTACTCACCAGACCTCCGGCCGGAGAATGTTTGGATGCCAGTCTATCCTGCCGGATTTCAAATGGAGTAATCAGCCTGCCGGGACCGACCAGCCAGACGAGTCAAGGAGTCCTTCCGAACACAAGGGACCCAGTTGCGCCAAGGATCGTCGACGACCTGGGGGCCGGTCACCGGCCGGCCGAGGCCCGGTTCTGCAGAACCGCAGAGAGGTTCCCTCCGCGGGTGCGAGGAGAAAAGAGTTCCCAGCCAATGCACCAAAATGAAGCAGGAACGCTGTCTCCCACACCCCCGTAAGGATCACACAGACAGACTAGTATGCAAACAGAAACAGAAACTTTTATTGTGTACACAGGACTCAGACAGAGCCGGCACCCTGGACAAAAGATCTGAGCCCCTAAATGACGTCCCACACAGTCTTCTATACAGTACGTTCTCAAACCTCCTTTCTACCTTCCCATTCGCCCCAGGAATCTCTTCTTCACCAATCAGTAGCCCCTGAAGGGGTGGGGACAGTGGGCTCTCATAAAGCATTCCCGAGTGACCTGTTTAGACTGGTATGCTCTGGTCTACTGGTTTTCTGGGCGAAAGGGTATGTGTAAGTGCTGTTTCGCTGCAGCCCAAGCGGGGGAGAGGGGGCGGGGGTTTCTCTCACAGCTGCCTTTCCGGCTGCCTCAGTACCACCTAAATATGCAGGGGTAATTTTATGAACAATTTTTCATGGATTAACCCTGCTTTATCCGTGTGAAAAGTCTAGGTTACACGTGTGCAGTTTTATATGACCACGTGTATTTATTTCTCAGTATTTAGTAGTTCAAAGCCAGTTACAATCAGGGGCAGTATTTCCTTGTCCCCAGAGGGATTACAATCTAAGTTTATACCTGAGGCAATGGAGGCTTAAGTGATTTACAGTACACAAGGCCACAGGAAATGTCAGTGGGATTTGGAACCCTAGTCAGTTGGGGCCTAGGCTGCTGCCTTTGCTAATAGGTTACTCTTCCACATATATAGGTGTGCTTGGCATGTAGGTTGGACAGAGCATGGGTGGAGTCATAAGGTAGGTACCTAGGGCCCGTGTAAGTGCCGTTGAATATCCCCATTTAAAGAATTTACTGTATAAATGCTTTTTGAATATTGGGCCTTAGTTTATAAAATACCCATCTAGATGCATATTTCACCCTTGTACATTTACAGCAGACATAAACGTACTGTACACAAGTGTATTTTAATCACCTACCTGGACTTCCAGCCTAGGCGATGTGTTATAATATTGCCCCTGTAAGCAGCAAATTGGGTCTAAATGATGCTACTTTTGCATGCCCATTTTTTAAGGTATGTTCTTGTTTATAAAATGGTATATATATATATAATGTGCTGGGCTCTTTCATTAATACACGAATACACGAGGACAATGGGTCAGTTTTTGCAGGCAATGAGAAAGGTGCCAATACTCAGTACCACAGAGTACCTCCTCAAGAAAGCCCTGTATATATGTATATTTTTTCTTTACTTTGCAGTACTATACTTAATTTATAAAAGGCTCAGCATTCAGCTAGCCTTTTATAAAATACTTCTGTAGTTTTGTGCACGTGAACCTCGATATCCATTTTCCAACTTTGATGCCACATGCAAAATTAGGATGACAGCTTTTGTCTAGATAGCTCCATGTCTAAAACCTTTGCAATTATGTGGAGGATGGTAGAGAAGCATTCCAGAAACATTTTGAAATACTAACTCCATAGTGGTAATATTCAGAGCTATCTAGTTAACGCCATGTAGTACAGTCGGATTCTGAAAAGACTGTCCTATAGTTTATCCTGTTAATTTTAGAAGCACGTATTCCGCAGTTTGATTTAACCACATAAGTCAACAGAATATTTGCTTAAAGAGAATCACTAAAAATTAACCAAGTATCTCCACTACAAGGAGATGTCTGTGATGTAGTTGTAAGCCCCTGATGAAGCCTTGTTTAAGGAGAAGCAGAGATCTTTGTCGGGCTTTATAGTGACGACTGATGGAGTACGGGAGTGCTAAGATAAGTATAGTGGAGTTTTTGTGAGATCATATTATGTATTGAAGGGGTAATCAGTCCAAGTCTGAATTTCAGGCCTGCTTTATATGTATGCTTTATATGATTGCACCCTTACCTGCCTGAAAATATACATAGAAACATATGATTGGCACAAGAAGGCACGCATGTGGGTTATGAAACAGAGTATTTTGCGGCCTTGTATGGGAAAGCCTGGTGAACCACACTTTTGAACAGAAGTGTACAAGAGGATGTGGGCCTAGGAAAACAGGTCAAATGGAATACAGGCCCAGAAGCTGAGAAACTGAGAAAAACAAAACTGTCAGTTAAGCCATACTCTGAACCCAGTGTCAGATCATACAGGACTCAGGCAGAGATAAGGGGGGCTGTGTCCAGTAAATACCAACTGTTGTTTAACGATAAGCATGGGAGGGTCCTGAGGAAAGAGCACTTGCAGAGGTTCTTCTGACCTGTCTGACCTTGCAAGTTTTTTGCAAGTTTTGCTCAGGTTTTTGCAAGTTTGGCCAGTGACGCCAGTAATTTGCTATAGAGAGGTATATAAGAGTGCTACTGTAGAGCATCGGGGGCAGTTTTCACTCTCACTTAAGAGGGGGAACACTGCTCGCCATTTTTTTCAGACTGACACTTGCTATCTGCATTTGTAACCAATTATTTTGCTATGTCAAATAAAGAGTTCTTGTAGCCAAGCAATTGCTGTCTGGAACTATTAATTGGTAATTGGTAATATTTAAGGAACCTTTGTGGGTTACCAGGGCCCACAATTGGTGCCGAAACAAGCCAGGATCCTGAGAATCTCTGGCCGCCAAATTGAGTGTAGACACTCCTAAATTCAGCCAAATTGTCCAAGGATTCCTCTGACTCCACTTTTGGCTGCGTTCTGTCAGAGAGGATAACTCCTGTTTTAAAAGAAAAAAGCAGGAGATGTGAATACCTTCTCATTAGGGGAAGAAGAAGAATACCTTCTGCTGGTCCAGAAGACGAGGTCCTGAGTGACAGAGAGTGAACCGTCCCCGAGTGACGGTGTGATTTGACAGAGAGAGAACCGTCCCTGAGTGATGGCGTGATTTGTATCCCTGGGAAGACTCCATTGGTGAGTATATTGAGTTCCCGATCTACAATGCTATAGAGAGGTATATAAGAGTGCTACTGTAGAGCATCGGGGGCAGTTTTCACTCTCACTTAAGAGGGGGAACACTGCTCGCCATTTTTTTCAGACTGACACTTGCTATCTGCATTTGTAACCAATTATTTTGCTATGTCAAATAAAGAGTTCTTGTAGCCAAGCAATTGCTGTCTGGAACTATTAATTGGTAATTGGTAATATTTAAGGAACCTTTGTGGGTTACCAGGGCCCACAATATAAGCAATAACGTAGCCTTTATTCTGGTTACAGGGCTAGAGAAAATGAAGTCCATGGGCTCCGGTAAAGTCAGTAGTTGTTGTATCCAGATGAAATGAGTTAAAAATGTTGCTGCATTGAATGTTGTGGAGATACTTTGATTTATAATTATAATTGATTTAAATCATGTGAAATCAATGTAATTGGCATTTGATTTTAAGTATAAATTAAAAAATCTGAAAAAGTACTTTTTTTGAAATATTATTAATAAAGTTTAAATTGGTAAGGGAGTTTAAGGCCGGTGATGTGAGTATCTCGCTTCTTCCCTTATGGTGATTTGAATCACCGCATGGTGGGACTATAGCCATCCTGAGGTCTTTTCTCTCTAATTATACTTTTTTGAGAGGTTTGATTGAGAGGTTAATGTTCAGCCATTAATGAGAAGTATTTTTAATGGTTGGTGATAAAGTAGAGGGGTGAGCGCTGGTTTTGGTTGTTGAGTAAGTTTAGCCCTTAGAGCAGTGGTTTCTTGTTTAATTAGTTTTGCACATACCATGACAGTCATGAACCTCACTTCTGAGCCAGGGTATGTGGTGTATGATCTCAGTCTCTCAGATTTACTGCTAATGCTCAGCGTAGTGCTTGCATCGTGCCAAAGACAGCTTCCTTCTGGAATCGTAAGATATAACAGGTGTGGGTAGTTTGTCAAGATGTGCTTGGAAATAATTATTTATCAAGCCTGTGGCTCCTAATACGATGGGAAAGTATGTTATATGTAAACAGCAATTAGGTTTTGGCTATGCTTTACTATTATTTCTTTTATCAGATTATTGTATATTATGATCTATGGTATTCTGTTTTGGACAAGCTGGTTTTGGGCTGGGAAGATGGTAAATAAATAAAAATCAAATAATGCTTTCCTATTTAAAAAAATATCTGCCATACTCTCATGTTTATACTAGGAAGCATATCTGTGGATGAAGTGACATGATTGCCTGTTGCTTTGAAGGAGCTCATTTCTTTCTGTTGCCCTTAATGTAACAGAGGCAGAAGAACAGAAACTTCTTTATTCTCCAGGCTATCACCATTGCTTTCTGCTTCAGTTGCTTAATATGGGCCAGTCATACCCTCATCTTACTGCTTTCCTTTCCTGGCTGTTGAAAGCTAGAAATTAACAATTGCAATACTTATTTATGAATATGTTACATGAACAACTGGATTGTCTCCAGAGTGGCCTCTCCCATACCTAAGATTTATGATAGGAAACAGATCATGTGTGCTCCCTTGGGACAAGTCAGTGTAACACTTCCTGTAAATATATTAAATGTTCCTACTTGAAGGGCAACAGTGAACTGATTTTACAGCCAGTCAAACTGAGGAGCTGATAAAGTAAGCTGCGCTATCCTTTAGCTCAGTCGTTTACTCTGATTTTCCTTTGTTAATATTACTCCTGATGCAGGAAGTATTAGGCCACGGGGCAGGGTACCCGGGCGGCCGCTCGTAACCGGGTGCCCGGCCGGTGCGGGGACCCTGCCCTGCAGCGGCTTACCTCAGCAGCGGCGGGGCATCGTGGTGGCGGAGGCGGTAATCTTAAATTCATTGGCTCCCTGCGCGTGTGCATGAGGGGAGTCAATGGGAGGGCTGGAGTGGCGGCCAGGAGGCAGGGGAGGGGCGGAGCGACTGCTCCCTGCTCATCATGTTGGCCATCTACCTGTCTGCCTGCGTATGTGGGTCCCCGGTTTTGGCTTCACAGTCGCGGCTGTCCAAAAAAATTAAAAAAGAAAACAGAAAGCAAAGTCAGCAGCAGAAGAAAGGGGAACAGCATATTGCGGTGATGGCTGGAGGGTCTGAGTCACCACAGGACGTCGAGGTTGTTGGAGGGAGGAGGCCATATGGTCGGGTGAGTTGTCTGGTGGTGCCAATATATATACAAAAAAAAAAAAAGAGAAAAAGTGGAGTATAACGGCAGGATAGTTACAGTGGGGCTCGGGAAAGTGGCTTTGAAGCCAGCTGTGGGGCCCGTGGGTCATGCCTCCTTGCAGATGCCGTGCAGCCAGGGCTGCAGTGTCCAGCAGGGTTTCATCGATTCCTGGCCAGCTGTCTGCCTCCTCTGCCACTGGGTGGGGTCTGAGGATAGTAGGGCAGGGCGCTGAGGGTCCTTCAGAGGTAGGTGTTAACGCGGCAGTTACTGGGGGTACATCAGGCCAGCCTGTTCATATGCATGGCCCCTCAGCAGCTTGGGGGCAGGAGAGAGGGCGAGGGAGGTCTGTATCCCAGCTTCCTAAGAGTAGGGGTAAGTCCAGGGCTCAGGGGGCATGGTTGCAGTGCCTCGCTGTTGGGGGCAGGCAGGGATCTTTGGTCAGGGACGTGGTGGGCAGGGGTAGTGAGCCGGGATGGAGGAGGGAGGCAGGAGAGGCCTCTTACATTCTTGGTGCTGGTCCACCAATGAGCAGCACTGTCGGTGCATTGGGAGACCCCAGTCTGAGAGTGGCAGGGCATTAGCAGGGGGATTCACCTCCTACTTTGTTCGTGGGTATGGTTGGGGTTGGTGGTAGGGTTGTGCCAGCTCAGGGAGCCCCCATTTTAGGGAGTTGGGGTGGGGTGGGACAAGTAGCCTTTCCTTTTGACTGGCCGATGGTTCAGGGCAGTTATCTCCCGGTTGGGAGGCTGACGGCATGGGAACATTGTTTGGGGGGGGGGGGTCCAGGGTCCCTCCAGGGTGCAGTGGTCTGGGGCTTGACATTCCTCTTGGCCTCCAGCTGTTCCCCCCCGCACACTTTTCCTGTTATTCCTCCACAGGTGTCTACAGTTTCTCAGCGCCCCCTGGACCAAGAGGGAGGAGGCCAATTGAGGGCGTCGAGCCTTGGAGCGGTTGTACCAATGGGGCAACCCCATTTAGAAGTGGAAGGCAGTACGGGAAATGATATTAGACCTCAGCTGGAAGCGGATGTCCAGGTGCTGGCCATACTTCCAGTTGTAGCACCTTCTGCAGCTCCTGTTGCTGCAGGTGAGTTACTGATGGGGTCGGGGGGGGGGGCCACGGAGGAGCATGGGAGTAGTGTAAGGGAGGGCCCGGGTCGTAAGGCGATTAAGAAAGGAAAGCGTTTGTGTCACCGTTGACATGCCTCTGATTCATCCTTCTCATCTTCTTCGTACTCATTGTCATCTTCAACTGGGTCAGCGGGGGCAGGGTGGGCAGCTAGTGTCAGTCCAGCTCTTGCGGCCAAGGTGGATGTCGGAGCTCCTACATTAGCGGCATTTTCTGAGTTATTGGAGGGAGTTCCTTGTGCCTTGTGTCGTAAGATTCTGAAGCGGCATTATATTGATATTTTCCGCCTGCTGGAGGGTAGGCGGCAGTCAGGAGAGAACAGGAAGAAGACGAAGGAGGATGAGAAAGCGGGTCGGATCAAAAACGTGTCACGTAACGTTGTGAATTGGACTAGAGTATTTTTGCGCTTAGCCAGCGTATGGGGGCATAACGCTCCAGAGCAGTATGGGCTATTGCTGGCATATGCGGATTTGATTTTGGAGGCGTCTCAGATGCAAAAAGGGTGGGCCTGGCTGAATTATGATGAAACGTTTCGGGACAAGATGGAGGAGAATAAACTATTGTCATGGGGTACGCAAGACATTAACTTGTGGCTGACACACATGTCCGCCAGGGTGGGATCTGCGGGGGTCGGAGTGGCAAAAGGGGAGGTGGCATCCACCTCTGGGGTTGGTCATTCCTTTCAGGCTGGGGAGGTAGTGCTGCAGCAAAGAACAGGGGCAGGTGGAGCAGGGGGCATTTGTTGGAGGTTTAACAAGTCCACTTGCCCATTTCCCGACTGCAAATTCCATCACATGTGCTCCGTATGTAGCAGTCAAATGCAGTAAAAAAGGGGCCCTGGTTGCCCCTTTGCCATCCCCAAGTAATAGGGACTTATTCGGCCTGGCTCCTACTCCGATACGGGTTGAGGCCTTGCGGCCTTTGCTTTGGCGTTACCCGAGGCATGGGGATCGTGGGGTTTTGGAGACTAGGTTTCAGTTTGGTTTTGTGATACCGGTCCAAGGTTGTATTTCTGCTTCGAGGGCACGCAATGTGCCTTCGGTGCAGCGCTTCTCGGCGATTGTGTGGGATAAGTTGGCCGGCGAGCTTGAACTGGGCAGGATTGTGGGCCCCTTTACCGAATGGCCTTTCCCAGCCACTCCAAGCTCCCCATCAGCCAATTTCAAATCCTAGCCCCCTCGTCAGCCCACTTCCAGTCCTATTCCGGCCCCCATCAGCCCATTTCCAGTCCTATTCCAGCTCTTCATCAGCCCATTTCCAGTGCTAGCCCTCCCATCACAGGCCATTTCCAGTCCTAGCCTCCCCCCAATCACAGCCCATTTCCAGTCCAAGTCCCCCCCATCACAGCCTCTTTCCAGTCCTAGCCGCCCCCACCATCACAGCCTATTTCCAGTCCTAGACCCCCCCTCACCATCACAGCCCATTTGCAGTCCTAGTCCCCCCCACCATCACAGCCCATTTGCAGTCCTAGCCCCCCCACCATCACAGCCCATTTCCAGTCCAAGCCCCCCCCACCATCACAGCCTATTTCCAGTCCTAGGCCCCCCTCACCATCACAACCCATTTGCAGTCCTAGTCCCCCCCCCACCATCACAGCCCATTTGCAGTCCTAGCCCCTCTAATCACAGCCTATTTCCAGTCTAAGTTCCCCCTCCCCCACCATAGCCCAATTCCAGTCCAGGTACACCCCCCCATAGTCTATTTCCAGTCCAGGTCCCCCCAATAGCCCATTTCCAGTCCAGGTACCCCCCCCCCCCCATAGCCCATTTCCAGTCCAGGTCTCTCCCCGCATTGGACATGTCCAGTGCAGGTTGACCCCCCCATAGACTATTTGCAGTACATGTTACCCCACCCTTTGACCATTTCCAGTCCAGGTACCCCCCCCATAGCCCAATTCCAGTCCAGGTCCCCCCCAGAGCCCATTTCCAGTCCTGGTTCCCCCCCATTGCCTATTTCCAGTCCAGTTCCCCCCCCCCCCCATAGCCTATTTCCAGTCCAGGTCCCCCCCATAGCCCATTTCCAATCCAGGCCCCCCCATAGCTTATTTCCAGTCCAGGTCTCCCCCCCCATAGCCCATTTCCAGTCCATGTTAACCCCCCCCATAGCCCAAATACAGTCCAGCCCCCCCCCCCCAATAGCCTATTTCCAGTCCAGGTCTCCCCCCCTAATAGCCCATTTCCAGTCCAGGTACATCCCATCACAGCCCATCCAGTACTTGGCCTCCCCCCCCCCCCCCGACCATCCCCATGGCTGTCTGAGGGGCTTCAGAGGGAGCTAGGGAAGCCCGCGCGATGCCCGGCAGCCTCTGTATAACTTTAACCTTTGCCTTTAACCTTTTCCAGCAATCGCGGCTTCACAGAAACAGCCGCCAGCATGAAGGAAAAGGATCGTCATGCTGGCAGTTGTACAGAGGGAGCCGGGGCCTCGCGCGGATTTCGGGAGTCAGGAGAAAAGCCGTTTTTTTGCTCTGGCCACTCCCGATCTTGCGGCCAGAGCAAAAAACCGGCTTTTCAAGGGCCGGTTTTACATCTCTGTCAGCAGCCGGCCTGGCCATGGAAAAACCAGCCAGGCCGGCTGAAAACTGGCCGGTTGGCAACCCATACATGAAGATGTGGTGTGGGAACAGAGGGTGATATGAGGTGAAGTGTGGCACTTCACCCAAGATCACTGGTGGCCCAAATGGGCCCCGGACCACCCACTTCCTCCCTTTTACCCCACAAAAGGAGTTCCTAGTGGCCGCGGCGGGCAAAGGAAGTTCACTTCCCTCCTTCTGAGCCCACAAAAGGAGTTCCTAGTGGTCCCTTTGGGCCACTAACATCTATCCTCTGAAAGCAATCCCTAGTGGTGCAAGTGAACCCCCTCTCAGACCCTCTGACCACCCTATGCATCTCCAAACACTGGGGGAGAGGAATGATGCCAATTCATTCCTGCCTCTTCTGCTGCTATCGTGCAAAATGGTGATGCTGGGCCCCTAGCAGAGCATCAGAACACACCGCTAAGGATCAGTCTACCACATACAGCAATGCTTCCCTTCCATTGCCTTATTTGGTTGAGCCAAAACAGTGCATCGCAATGCACCACTAGGGATTAGATGGTGCCATTTTGGAAGATTGCAGTGCTGAGGGCAGGAGTGTGTGGGCATCATTCCTGTCTCTCAACATTTGGCAGTCTATGTGGGTGATCGGGGGTCTGGGCCACACTGTAGCCCTCTGGTCAAGGAAAGAACAGTCAGAGAGGTGTGAGTCCAGGGAACAGACGATGCAGGTAGGACCATTTGCTTCATGGCTCCTGTAGACAGACTGTAGTCAAGATGTTTGGCAGCATATTTGCACATTGTCTTCTTCTTTTTCCCATCGCCCTTCTGCAGACAGCTAGACCTCTGTAATGGAATCTGTAGCAAAATCTATAACAGGAAGTTTAGTAAGATAATAGAGCAAAATCGACTGCAGTTAGGGATGACTACTACTACTTTTCTCATTATTGCAGAGAATGACTGCTGTCACCACTATTATTATTACTGTAGACTAAGCTCAGCACATTCAAACCAGTCATGATTACCACCGAGTTTCGTGTTGAAATCTTTGTATTTATTATGTTTGGTAGTTATAAATAGGGAAGAGAAAAGGGTGAAGTGCTAAAAATATATAGCCAGAAACATTCAATTCTTTCAAGCTGAGCCGAATAGTGGCGATAAGATTTGCTTGTGCTTGTTAAATGAGATGTAAGCCTTGTTCTTTGAATAATGTCAGAGGTTGGTGAAAGATTCTTTTTGGCAGGATAGGAACTCAGCAGACATTGCTTGCGCTCATATTTGAGCTGCATGGGTCAGGTATCTGCTGTCTGGACTAATACATACAGTGGTGGGAGTGGGGGTATAATTTATAAAAGTTGAAAGGTTTTTCTGCATGTGAAGGCTATTATACACGCAGGAAAGGCCTTTTATAAAATTGCATGGCAGTACAAGTATATATAAGTATGTGCAGTGACACGATGGTGCATACTTGTATGCTTGCCACATGAGACTTTCCAGGGAGCATAATTAAGGTGAAAAAGGGAGCAGAGTTGCGATATACAGAATATATGCACACATTTACACCAACTTCAACCCAGGTTTAAATGTGTGCACTACAGGGGCTATTCTGGGAGTCTATTTTATAATTGAGAGGGCCTGAACCCCTGCGAAGAGCCTGAAATTGAATGTGGTACTGGACCCCTCAAGAGAAGCCTCAATGGCTGCACGCCTGCCACCATGTCATTGATGGGGGGCAGGAACACAGCCAAGCTAGCCTAGATAAAACTGACATTGGGCAGAGAGTTGGCCTTTCTCAGCCCGATCGCACCCCACCAATCCACCTATCCCCTTATGCATAGTTAGGCCCAGGCTCTGTCTCCCTTACTCATCACAGCTAGATGATGGTTACCAGAGCTGAACACCAAATATATGCAAATCCTGAGCAAAGAGGCTGGGCCCCTAGCTGGCAGCAAGGCAGGGTGTCCCGGTGAGTCCCCTTGGAGATGGCAGTCAGCCCAACATAGGCATCCCTCAAGAATCCTTAGCAGGCAAGTTGCAGGCCCAGCTTGTCATGGCCTGGCAGCATGGGAGACTGCAGTTCAGACTGGCAGAATGGCAGCAATTTTACGCTAATTTGGTTCGGGTGACTAGGCAGGTTCCCCGCCCTCATAAATTCCATATGTTGCTAATAAACTGGCTGCAGACAATTGTTCCACATATGCAGAGTTGTCTCAGTTATTCGGGTGTCATTTTGCTATGTTGATCAGGGTGGACCTAACAAAACGTTCCGCCTGACACGTTCAGGCACATAGGTACCTACAGTATATCGCTCTTCTAAAACAGTCTTAAAATAGATGACTTTTGGACTTCTCACTTAAGCATTCTGTTATAAAATCAGGCTTTATATTTGTAAATGTTCTTTTTTTTTAATCTTTGCTATCTTAAAGGTTGCTGATATGTTTTGTTGCATTTTTATTTTATTAATGTAATATGGGATTTTTTGGCAGTATTTTATTATTGTACTGTGGTTTTGAGATTACATATAATATTGCTTCATAAGATGTGGTTCATTGCATTTTATTTTCCATATCACGATATCTACGTTTTCTGCACCCCACTGTGAGTTTCAGGAGAGCTGGATCACATATTACAAAAATAGATTGATAAAGGAATGCCACTGTTCTGCGTCAGGAAGAAATTATTTTCCCCTACTGTCTCATTAGAAAAGTTGCAAGACTCCTTTGTCTGTTTGCAGAGTCATTTTCATCTTTCCTCATCTCATTGACTTGCTTACTCAGCTAGTGATCTAATGCAGGGAAGCACCAAAGTCACGTGAGGCCTTGCGCCTGATGTAATCCTTTCAGAGCTACATTTATGAGTCATCTTGTTAAGCAAATTCTGCAAAACCTGCTTGAGCATTTCTTGTCTCCATTGTGCAATGTACATGTTAAAAGCGGAAGTATTTGTACATATGCAAAAGGGTGGTACTGACATGGCAAAGAGGAAGCAATTCATATATGTTCCTCCCTTTAAAATTCAGTTTGTCAGCCAATAAGGGGAGAGATGCAGGAGAAATGCTCTTGTCTATTTTACCATCCAAAGTTTATTTTTAGGATTATGACTACACCCAGTGGAATTTGTTGGTAAGGTAGGTAAGCAATTGTTTCTAAAACTAGAATTATCAATAATGTTTCATGGATAAGTCATCAAACAAAACAGTCTTGCGTATCTCATGTCCATGAAGCTGGTCACGTGATAGCTATAGGATTCATATTTCAGGACTCAGAAGTATGACACGAGCATACTCAAATTAAAAATTCAGTAACAAAGATAGCTGCCCACATTCCTAAACATCTGAGGGCGACCAGGTTTTACCAATAGTTTCAATGAATCACTCTTTGAGCCCCTTTTACTAAAGTGCGCTATGCAGTTAGCACAGTTTTGGCACAAGCTAACCGCAACTTGTGGCCCATGGTAATTGTTAATATGCGGCCATGTCAGCGCATGCTTATTTCTGCAGTGACTGCACCTCACACATTAGAGTGGCAAATGGGCTGGTTAGAGGTAGAAAGTGGTCATGGTGAGTACTGCGCTTTCAGCATGCAGGTATACCCCACGTGCTAAGAGGCTGATTCAGTACTGGCTCCTGTACGGCTGATCAGAATAGGGGCGTACAGAAGTAGACCTGATTCTGATCCCATGGGGGTAGATGTGCCTGTGGGATCAGAATCAGGTCTATGACCTGGACGTGCAGGCCAGGCCCCGATTTTGATCGGCCGAACGCCCAGCCACGTACCCAACTAACTCAGTCTAGCTCCGTAGTGGAGCTGCAGTGCCAATATGGAGCCACGATCACTGGCCAACAACCCAAAAAGCCCCTTCCCTGCAGCCTGACCCCCGATCCGGCCTCCTATGGCCAGGGTCGGACTACAAGGAACCTCCTACTTGTCTGTCCCCACTATCCTCTGACTTCCAGGGGGGAGTTATTCCACCTCAGAAGTCCTCCGTCTACCTGGCCGAACCTGGACATACAGGGCTGACCTCTGAATAAGCCCTGTATGTCCGGGGTCTCGCCCTGCCTTCGCCCCACCTCCAGACCGCCCCCTCTCGCCCCCGTCTTCGGCTTCCCATACAGCACAGCTGTATGTATGGGGAGCTGTTGCACTGGGGCAACAGAGGGACGAATAATGGGGATGTACATTCCCGCTATTTGTGGCACAGAATGACCCCCTAAGGCTGGAATTAACAACTACCTCTCCGTCAATAGGTGAAGCTAATTGCCCCTATGGTATTGCTGACCCTGTTCTTAGGGATAGTTATTCCATATTACTGAACGGCACTGCATATTACCTAATAGGGAAATGTTGTCCACACTCCCGACAATAACACAGTGGCTTTGCACTTAATGCGCCATGATTTCACACACTATTAATGCGTTAGGTGCAAAACCACAGCACACTCGACTGAAAGGGATCCTTTGAGTATTTGTAGGTCATTCTGAATATTCATGGTTCTGGTTAATCTAGAGAAAAAAGCAAACAGCAGCCTACCTTACATAATATCTATATTTGAAACTGTAGAAAATGGCCTCCCTGTATCTTTAAACTTTCTGTTAGTGCTGCTGTATATACCAGAGACTGCTGAAAAAATGCATGGTTAAAACTAAGGTGGTCAGTGGATGGATCAGGGGCGGTGATAGATGCTATTCGGATAGTGGCAACATTCAGCTGTTAACCAGATAGCTAAACCATCTAAAGTTAGGTCAACAGAATAGCTGTCTCAGCTTTGGCCAGTTTTCACTATCCGGCTAGTGTCTGAATTTCATCGCTAGCAGGATAGCGATGCCACTATCTGATAAGCCCAGATATTCAGTGGCAGAAACTGGATATTTTCTGTTACTGAATATTCAGTTTTAAATAAAGCAACAGCAGCTAGGTGCCTTTAACTAGCTGCTACTGTTGAATATGCCCTTCACATTGCATAGTTTTCAAGTCACATTTATCCATCCTGCACTGTGTCCAGCATCGCAGCTTTGGTTAGGGGCCTCCTTGGGGGGGGAGGGGGTTGCATCAACTCAACTAATCGGTGCAGACATGCCACCACTCGCGGACTGTGAGTGGGACCACAATTGATCCCACGGGGCACTTCCGCCCCTCACATCTAGCTCCGGAGACAGCTGCAGTCGGGGTGAAGATACACCTATCACACAGGAGCTCACCGTCTCCGTGTCTCCGGGCTCACCTCTGCACACAGCTGCTTCCAAGGGTGTCATGCGTCTGGGGGCGTGAGATCGTTGCTCGAAGGAAATGCTGAGCTACCCAGCTCCAGAGATCTCTCAGCCGAGAATACGACCTCCACTAACAGTGGCTGCCGCTCCAAATGGCTCAGAAAAGTATCCATCAGGTCTGAGGTAACTGGGGTTGAGGTAAGTTGGGGAGCCTGGGGCTGCTTCCCTTGTTTCACCTTTCTTTTCTTCCCCATTAGATAAACTGTCGGAGAAGACAGGGTTTGCATGCAGCCATCTAGGATCTCCCCCTCCCCCCCCCCCCCGTTGCACTGACCATTAATTGATTTTTGTCCAAGCCTTTCTGTTTATTTGTAATTTTTATTATGTCTCATTCCATATGTTATGATTTGATGGTTTTTATATATGTTTTTTAGAATGTTTTATGCCTGATGAAGGCTCTGCCACAACATGGCCATGTCCGGTGATGGGTGACTGATATTTCTTTTATATCCAATAAAGATTTGCTGTTTGTTACCTCACTTTGGACTTGTTAACCACACTTAATATGCATGATGGAGATTTGCATACAATGGAGATAGTGCATGCACATATCTCTCATGCATATTCATTGTAGTTATCCAGAAAACCTGACTGGCCACGTGTGTTCCGAGGACTGGATTGAGAACCACTAGGTTAGGTTAGAGAAACCACACACAGGTATTAATCCTGGCTACACTGCCTTGGTGACTTGTTCTAATGTGGTTACAAGATGGCTCTTTGCTAACGGATTAGCAGTGAACTGCAAAAACAGAGGTACATGTTATATCTAGGGACCCTGTTTTTTCATCTGCCAACAAAACTTTAAAGTTCATATTGCTGAGTTAGTTGTTAAATCTAAGGTCCACTACTTGGGTATATATTAGACTGGCAGCTCAATTTTCATACTCACATTAATGATGTTATCAAGGGGGTATACTGCAAACTGAGGGTAGTGTGATGTCTTTGTACATTGCTCGATGATAGCAGTTTTCAGAACGTAGTTTAGGCCTTAGTGCTACCATATTTTAATTTTTATAACATTATTTACCAGGGATCACTAGAATACACAGTCCATACCTTACAGCTGGCACAAAACACTGCTGCATATATTCTATCTAGAGTGAACATAAGAACATAAGATATGCCATACTGGGTCAGACCAAGGTCCATCAAGCCCAGTATCCTGTTTCCAACAGTGGCCAATCTAGGTCATACATACTGTCGCGCACCCTGGCAGCCAGGCTGTCGCCTAGGGGCTGGAGACGCAAACTTTAATATGTTTTCCCTTGATAATTGCCTATAACTGTGTAGTTGTGTGGTTGAAATGATTCAGCCGAGAAGGATTATAGGCTCGCAGGATTTTTTTCTTCAGCCAAATGAACTTCTTATTTATAGTTCAAAATATCAAAACATAAGTTGCGGGTGTTTTTCCCAGAGTAACCAATAAAGTAAAGTGCTTCTATATTCAGCTTGCCAATCAAATCAACAGAAAGTATTTCTTCATACAAGAACAGCAGTGAAACTCTTGTGCAGAAAAAAACCAGCTTCCAGCGTGACTTTAAAACAGGTACAGTTTGCAACTCTCCAGTAATGCACAAACTTCTAATGCAGACTGTTTCCTTCTTCTCACAATCATTGGGTTTCTCTATCTGCTGTATTGCAAACTTTATACTTATTAGCCAACAGTCCTTTAAACACACAGTCAAAGCTTAGAATCTCGGCAACCTCATTTGCATATTCTGCTCATCCGTGCTCTTTCTGAAAGCAGCTGCCAGGTTTTCAGAGTCTCTAGAAACCTTCTAGCTTTCACTTATTTTGTATAACCTAGAGAGCAATCTATTTCTAGGTCTGAGCTCATGTCCTTTATCATAGGGGCTTCTAATTCCATGCTTTCCACATCTGAATCTATTTGAGAAGCATTGGATTCAATCTCAGAATTATCCTGCTTTAACCTCTCTAGGATTTGTAACACTCTGCTTAATGCAGACTCTTCTCTCTTCTGAGGAGTGCTATTACATTTAGGAGGTTTCTTAACTTTCAAGAGATTCGTATCAGATTTAAAACTGCTCACCTTACTTTGTGGAAGTAAGCTTCTGGCAGGCTTTACTGCTGAAGAGTTGGTTTCCATATAAATTTCAGGAGAATGGTTTCTGCTACTCCCATGGCTTGCAATTTCCCCTGGGTAAGCATTCCTTCTAAACGGAGTTCTCCTGTCTCTCTTACAGGTCACGGGGCTAACTTCAATACCTCTGGCTGGCCTTGCCTTCCTCCAAGAGGTTTCTGGTGAAGTTCCCCTGAATCTCCGTGTTCCTTCCTTGGTTAGTTCCCCAGAGCTCCTAGGGCCTCCTCCCCTTCTGGGAGCTTCTGGTCCATTCCAACTGGCACCAGAATCAGAACTAGGACTCCTCCTTGTCCTTCCTCTCTCAATAGAAGTTTCACCTTCTCTGGAAGTCAGTCTTCCAAGGCACCTCCTCTCTGTGCACTTCCTTCCAATGCACTTCCTCCCAAGGCACTGTCTCCCCAGGCTCTCCTTTCCTAGGCTCCTCCTTTCTCCAAGTTCCTGCCGTTTATATCTGTGATTTCCCTTTCTGCCTCCTAGCCCCTCCCCCAGCTGTCCCTCGTGAGCAGGGCTGGTAACTATGGAGCTAGGGCGTGTCTCTTTACTACAAACTTTCTGCAGGGAGTTTTTTTCTGAACCAGGAGTTTTAACCCCTAAACTCCTGGATTTGGTTTCTTTCTCTGGGGAAAATGACTGATTTTTCCCTCTTTTTGTATGCTCTCTCTCAGCTGCGCCACCACAATACCTAGCAGTTTCCCCAAAAGACACAGGTTCTGCAATGCTTGTACTGGGTCAAGCACTGATATCCTGGGTCCCTTCTTAATAATGGTTTATGGACCTTTCCTCCAGGAACTTGTACAAACCTTTTTTAAACCCAGATACACTAACAGCCTTTACTACATACTCCGGTAACAAATTCCAGAGTTTGATTACACGTTGAGTGAAGAAATATTTTCTTTTATTAGTTTTAAATAGTTTACCCTGTAGCTTCATTGCATGTCTCCCAGTCTTTCTATATTCTGATAACATAAACAATCGATCTACCTTTACCCGTTCCACTCCGTTCATTAATTTATAGACTTCTATCATATCTCCTCTTAGCCGTCTCTTTTCCAGGTTAAAGAGCCCTAACCTTTTTAGCCTTTCTTCATAGGAGTATCCTTCCATCCCCTTTACCATTTTGGTGGCTGTTCTCTGAACCTTTTCTAATAACGCTATATCCTTTTTAAGATACGGCAACCAGAATTGCACACAATATTCAAGGTGCGGTCTCACCATGGAACGATATAGAGGCATTATAATATCTTTTGTTTTATTTTCCATTCCTTTCCTTATGATACCTAGCATTCTATTTGCTCTCTTGGCTGCTGCTGCACACTGGGCCAAGGGTTTTAACATGCTATCCACAATGACGTCTAAATCTTTTTCCTGGGTGGTGGTTCCTAATGTGGAACCTTGCATCGTGTAACCATAATTTGGGTTGTTCTTCCCTAGGTGCATAACTTTGCACTTGTCCACATTAAATTTCATCTGCCATTTTGATGCCCAGTCTTCCAATTTATCAAGATCCTCTTGCAATTTTCCACAATCCTCTTGGGTTTTAACAACTTTAAATAGTTTTGTGTCATCTGCAAATTTGATAACCTCACTCGTTATTCCAGTTTCCAGGTCATTTATGAATATGTCAAAAAGCAGCGGACCCAGCACAGATCCCTGGGGTACACCACTATTCACTTTTCTCCATTGGGAAAATTAGCCATTTAGCCCAACCCTCTGCTTTCTATCTTTTAATCAGTTCTTGATCCACAGTAGTACACTGCCTCCTATCCCATGACTCTTTAGTTTTGCCAAAAGTCTCTGATGAGGGACCTTGTCAAAGGCTTTCTGAAAGTCCAGATACACTATATCAACCGACTCACCTTTGTCCACCTGTTTATTCACACTTTCAAAAAAACATAATAGATTAGTAAGACAAGATCTTCCTTGTCTAAAACCATGTTTGCTGTCTCCCATTAGGCCATGACTATCTACATACTGAGTAATTTTATTCTTTATGATGGTTTCTACCATTTTTCCCGGTACTGACGTGAGGCTCACCGGTCTGTAGTTTCCCGGAACACCCCTGGAACCCTTTTTAAAAATTGGCGTTACATTGGCGATCCTTCAGTCTTCAGGTATTACAGATGATTTTAATGAAGTGCTAAGTGTTACCTACATTACGCCATTATTACAGCAGTGCATTGGCTCCCCATTAGTAGTCGAGTCAGATACAAGATTTTATTGGCAGTGTACAAGACTGCACATGAGTTATCCGCATATGTTATAGGAGACTCCAGCTATTATGACTAGGAGATCTTTTATGCAGAGTACTTGTGAAGTGGCATTTTAGAAGGGACGTCTAGTTTGAATATGGGATGTCCAAAGCAGAATGTTCAAAAATCCGAGGGAGCGGCAGCAGTTAAGGGAGGCATGTATAAGTACCTTTGAAATCACTACATCTCCACCCTGAAAAATGAACATCCCTGTAACTGGTTATAGAGGTGGGCCCTGTGCAGATTGAAAGGCTGGGTATGTGAATGAATGTAGGACATTTCAGAAATATGGACATCCCCGACCTGCACAGCTTCAGAACTGGGTACTTAGATATGCCGACAGGGATATTCCTTAAGGGGGGTTTCTATGGTTTGAGACTTGCACATCCTGGCCTGCCATTTTAGATGCTCAGATATATGGTGATGGGCCAGTAAAATGTTTAAGAACATAAGAAATGCCATACTGGGTGAGACCAAGGTCCATCAAGCCCAGTATCCTGTTTCCAACAGTGGCCAATCCAGGTCACAAGTACCTTGCAGGTTCCTAAAAAGATACATAGGGTTCCACAATGCTTGTATTGGGGTAAGCAGTGGATGGGTCCTCTTTAATAATAGTTTATGGAACTTTCCTCCAGGAACTTGTCCAACCGTTTTTAAACCCAGCGACACTAACAGCTTTTACTACATCCTCCAGTAATGAATTCCAGAGTTTGATTTGCGTTGAGTGAAATATTATTTTCTCTTATTAGTCTTAAACAGGTTACACTGTAGCTTTGTTTTGTATCCCTTAGTCTTTTTACTTTCTGATGGAGTAAACAATCGATCTACGTTTACCCGTTCCATTCCATTCATTAATTTATAGACCTCTATCATATCTCCCCTCAACCATCCCTTTTCCATGCTGAAGAGCCCTAACCTTTTAAGCCTCTTCTCATAGGAGTATCCTTCCATCCCCTTTACAATTTGGGTGACTCTTCTCTGTTTGGAGTATGCTTTTATGCTCAGGTTTCTTTACACAGGAAATAATAATTTGGGCTATATAAACACTTTATGCTCTTCCCTCTGGAAATGTTACATCCATAAAATGAGCACTTTTTTCACCTTTTCCATAGTCAGGAGCAAGTATAGGCATGGATGTCTCACAAACAAGGGACAGATGTGCTTCTGCCATTCTGATATTCAGCTGTGACATGCAACTCCCTTGTTCCACCCAGGCCATGCCTCCACTATGCCCCCTTGCAACATGGACATTCTTGCACTGGGGACGTCTACATACCCGGCTTCTAAAATGGCCCCAGGGACATCTCCGTACTTTGCATGTCTAAGTGCCCATTTTCAGACGTCCAACTCATCAGCTTCTAAAATACCTCTGCTCGTATTCCAGCACTATGGACAACGAGTAGGCTAACTACATGTGCCCGGGTATTTACACTTTAAGCACTTACGCTTTGGAATGCCCTCTGGGATAGGATAAGAGCTATTACTGACCTTACCAATCTTCATATGGAATTAAAGATCTATCTGTTTAGAGCAGGGGTTCTCAACCCAGTCCTGGGGACACATCTAGACCGTCAGGTTTTCAAAACAACCACAATGAATATTGTGACGCTCGCGCCCCTACCAGGCGGTTGCCTAATAGGGACGGCTAGCCATCTGATATCCCTTCTAGGATTTTTGTAGTTGTGTATGAAAAGAAGAGCCAAGTGGTTAATAAAGCGCACAGGAAATTTTATTTGGTTTCCATGCTGGTAAGTGGTGAACATAAAATTCTTCAAGCATAACTTTTGTTTCTCCAGACAAAAAGAAAATACAGGATAATTTCTCCCAGAAATCAAAATGTCCAAAACAGTATAACCTTGAACAAACTCACACCAGTTCCTGTTCCTTACTGTAACTGCTTAACCCTTAGTATCAGAAGAAAAAGGCATTTTAAAACTCTTCACATAGTGAGTGAGGTATCAGCTTCAACCCTGCTGTTGCCACACACAAACAGTTTCAGCTGTTTGAGCCTCCACTGAGCTCCTGCAGTTTCAGTTTCTTAGGAGAGATTCTTAATCCTTTACATTCAGGCTTTCCCCTCTCTTCCAGCTTCTGGAACTGTCTTTAGGCTACAACAGCCCCCTTTTTATGTTCCACTGTTTCTAGCTCACACTAATACCTTAGTGCACAGCTCACATTCCATTTCAGAGACATCAGAATTAACAACACTTTCCTCAGGGCCTACCTCCATGCTCTCTATTGAGCTACAGCTGGGTGCTCCTTGAAAGTGCTCTGGGCTCTTTTCCTTAAGAGTCTTCACCAGATTAAACAGCCTCTCCCAGTGCCTGGCCTTGCCTTCTCCAGGCCGGTCTCTTGGGGGTCTCTCCTGTTTAACTTCCCTAGTGAAATATTTCTTTCTGTGCTGAGCCTTATGGGGTATGACAGTCTCCTCTGAGTCAGAGCAAGAACTATCCTGCTGGCAATGCTTGGTCCCTGCGTACCTTTCTTGGCTGCCTCTATAGTGGTTCCTCCTTCTGCTGCTCTCCTTGGCTGAAAAGCTTCTCTTCAGTTTGGCCACAGATCTTTCCGGTCTGTGCCTTCTGGGAACTGGGCTGGAACCTGGGCTAGGCCTGGAACTGCAACTGCCGCTTGTGCTTGCTCTTGAATTCCTCCTGGACCTTCTTCTCAAAACCCCTTCCCTCCAACTGGCTCTCTCTCTTGTGTTTGTTTTCTCTCTGTTAACTGCTGAGTAGGGCAACTCCCTTCCTGGCTCCGCCCACTTGGACCTCCTACTCCTATGCAGGGTTGTCCTGTGGTCTGGGATTGGTTTACCCTTAGCTCTGCCCCCTAGGTTCCTTTCAGGGCTTTTAGTATGGAGTATGTGATTTTGTGCACCCATCCCCCGTAAAGAAGAGAAATTCTTCTTTTTTTCAGTTTTCTTTAGCTGGGCTGCACCCTCCTTACCACAATATGCATGAGAAAGCTTTGCATGCACTGCTTCCATTGTGCGCAGATCTCTCTTGTGCATACAGGTCAAGTTGGGACACAACACCTCCCGACCCATAAACGTCCGACAAGGAGTGCCTCAAGGATCCGCACTCTCAGCTCTCCTATTTAACATCTACATACAACCAATATGCAACATCATGAAAGAGAACAACATTCAATACACAATATATGCAGACGACATCATGATATACACCCCGATATCAATCGACAACCCGGACTTCTCTAGGATAACAGACTGCCTTACCCAAATGGCAAGCTGGTGTCAAAACAACAACCTCGCAATAAACTATAACAAGACCGAAGCTTTAATCATCACTCGGAACCAAAACTTCATACACCCACCAAATATAAAGATACAAAGCACTACTATACCAATAAGATCAGAAGTGAAATACCTCGGAGTTACTCTGGACAATAAACTCAATCTCAAAACACACATAGACAAAACAATCCAAAAAGCCTACTACAAGATGCGAATCATCAGGAGACTGAAACCGCTACTCGCCCCGGAACACTTCCGGACCGTCTGTCAAGCACTGATAACCCCACTGCTGGACTTCTGCAATCCGATATACCTTGGGCTACCGAAACAAGCCCTCAAACCACTCCAACTGGCACAAAACACTGCAGCACGAATCATATCAGGAACTGCAAGACAGGATCACATCACACCTACCTTAAAGGACTTACACTGGCTTCCAATCGGTGCTCGCATCAGATACAAAACCATCATAAACCTATTTAAGATAAAACAGCACACATCAGCCAACAGCCTGCACTCCCTCATACAACCAGACACCAGCACTCGTCCAAGAAGAAAACAAACACACAACCGAGCCAGCACCCCCAGTGAATACAAACACACACGCAAGGACACAACGGACAGAGCACTCTCCATGGCTGCTCCAACAATATGGAACAAGCTCCCGGACGATTTGAGGGCGACTACAGAACTCAAGGACTTTAGAAAACAGCTAAAAACCATGCTGTTCATTGAACACTATGGACACATCACATAACCTCAGAGAATGCATAACAGCACATGATACCACCTAAACAACGTATGTATGGAATATGTTTTTGCACCACTGTACATAGCCCACTCTGTACATAGCTCATGCCAATCTAGCACACAATACAACACACACTCAATTTCACCCTCACTGCATGTATAACACACTCACCTTACCCGATTGTTTGCTATGATACCACCTTGATTATTAAGATAAGGCGGTTTAGAAATACTGTTAAATAAATAAATAAATAAATATTCATTGTGATTATCCTGAAGATCTGACTGACTAGGTGTGTCCTCAGGACTGGGTTGAGAACCTCTGGTTCAGAGTCTACTATGGTAATGGTGATTAACTGGTAATTAGCTGTATCAGGCTAATATGTCCAGTTATTAGATGTTTTCTGTTACAGTCCCAGTTTTGTCACTGTTTGATGTGTTGTGTGATTTATTTAAATGTACATGTTGCCTGCTTTGACTCTGTAGATAAAGCAGGCTACAAATTGGCAAAATTAATAATGTGGAGGCCAATTCTGCACCTTGCACATCTAGGCTGTCCGGACGTGCAGAAAATGAACGCAGCTGAGTTGTACCAGATTCTGCAACTGCGAGAACTGTATGTTCCTGCGGTTGCAGAATCAGGGCACCTGGACCGGCAAGCATGCACAGCATTCTGTGCCAGTCCACATCCAAGTGTCTGCCCGTCTCCACCGCCCATTGCTACTGTTGGAGTGCCGGTGCCATGGCGTTCTGTTGTCATGGCACCGGGATGTCCAGCAAGAGCAAGCAAGGCCCAACAGCGGTCCTGATATTCTTTCCCCACCTCCAGACCCTCAGCGGGGGTAGCCAAGGCTGGGATTAGGCATTAGGAGCTTACCTGTAGCTACTTCATGACTTTGTAGGGTCTGTGTGCCCCGATCACTGCTGCCCCCGGTACTTAATCCACTTTTGAGGTGGAATAGGTCCGACGTGGTTGCACCTGGAGGACGTATAAGGCTATGATCAGAATAGGCCCTATATGTCCGAATGTTGCTGCCTGCCCACGCTCCACCAACTCTCTGCCTCTGTACTGCCCCCTCCTGCCCCCATCCAGCGCTCCTCGCACAAGCCCTGGCCCCGGCCATTACTCCAACAAGTCTAGACCAACTAATTTCATTGCTTTCCTCATTTAGATATTTAGGTGTAATTTTGGATACAGATTTCTTCTTTACATAACACATTAGTCACATAGTAAAATTTTTCTGTTCACTACGCGGCTTCCGGACAGTCCATCCTTTTCTTGATATGTCAGCACAATCAGTTTTCCTCAGCATGGTAATCTCTAGGTTAGACTATTGTAACTCCGTATATGCTGGGTTATCTGGTTCAGGGCTCACGCAACTTCAAATGGTGCAAAATACTGCTATTCGCGTACTCATTCAGGCCCATAGATGTGAACATGTCACCCCGCTATTCATTCAACATCATTGGCTCACTGTGAAGTTCCGTATAAATTACAAAATCCTTGTCCTAACCTATAAAACCTTACATCACATGGTACCAGATGAATTATCAGCTCTAGCTACGCCTGCCCATATATGGAAATAAATTATGTATACCCTCACCAACCCGAGCACGGCATGAACTCACGAGACATTCTGCCTTTTTCTTTTTGGCTTTGTTGTTATGGAATGCCCTCCCCACCGAGCTCTGTCTACAGCCATCTCTTAAATGTTTTAAGCTAAAACACATCTTTTCAAACAGGCTTTTTATCTGCATGAACAGGCCAAACTAAACGTTGAGGTGTGAGTTGCCTTTGCCTGGAAGACTTTCTTAGATGCTTTGTTTCCCTGGAATGAATGGCCTTGAAGGACTAGAAAAGGGGACTGTTACTTCTGGAGAGAGATCTGCAATTGTGAGTATATACTTCTGGGAATTTTCTGAAAGGAATTCTTTGTATTAAAGCTAATTCATCTGTGAACCCACTGTTTTTTGTTAAATCAGTCAGGGCCTAGTAGCAGCAGTTTAAGTTTAAATTTAAAACACAGAAGAGAACTTTCTCGTTATATTTCCTACCCAGCAGAGAGTTTGTAGTTTAAATTTAATAGTCACTCGGGGCCTAGTATCAGCAAAGTACTTTTAGTTTAAATTTAAAACACAGAAGAAAGCTTTCTGGTTAAATTTGGAACCCAGCAGAGAGCTTGTAGTTTAAATTTAATAGTCACTCAGGGCCTAGCTTCGCCAAAGTACTTTTAGTTTAAATTTAAAAGACAGAAGAGAGCTTTCTGGTTAAATTTAGAACCCAGCAGAGAGCTTGTAGTTTAAATTTCATAATAAGTTAGAGCCTAGCAGCAGCAAAGAGCTATAATTTAAATCAAATCAGAATATAGCTTAGCATAAAAGGCAAAACAGGGTCAGTACTCTTTGAGCAACAAATAAAGTCTTCTAGAGACCTTTACAAAGAGGCCTTCTACCTAGGGGGCAAGAGACCTGTGAAACATTTTCAATAGGTGTTAACACAAGGTGGCAGGTCAAAAGGCCAGTTTGAAAGATTCCTTCTGTCCAAGCAAGGACTGTTAATCACCCAGGAGGTTGGTCACAGCCTACCTCAGCAGCACAGGACAGGGTACTGTGTAGCAGCCCTCTTTTAATAAGTGCTATTTCCCTCCCTCCTTCCCCAACACCCACCCACCCCTGGGATAATCGTAGCTTTATAGGTACTTAAACATCGTAAAGGACAGGAGGTGCTCTCAGGTGAAGCTCGTTATCCAAATCAGTCATACACTAAGGACCTGAGATTAATTAAGCTTCAGGTGAACTAGGTATATTAAATGTATTAGGTACAGTTTTATTAGTATAAATATCCATAGCAACCCTTAGTAAGTAAAGAACTTAAAGAACTAAACACAAGCTTAAAACTAAGAGGCAGACAGCAGTCCAGCAGTGAGATGGGGGCTTTCCAATCTTTTGCATTGAGTGTCACATGTATGATTTTCTCCCAGTTGGTGAGAGGTCTTACATGTACACTAGGTGCAAGGAGCTCTTTGCTCTCAGGGAATGAGTCCATTCTCTATAGGCTAGAGTAGCAGACTTGGAAAACATAAGAAAGACAGAGAGGTACATAGACGAGACCTACAGGGATATAGTCCTGAAGTCCCACCTCCAGTCTGGAAGCATCCCTGATGCCATGGAGGAGAGAGGTCACGTGACAGGACAGCATTACCCTGGTGTGGCAGGAAGTGATCTTGTAACTAGGCCCTGTCCTCCAGGTGATGTAAAACCCTCTCGCACCGAGGAAGTTTCTCCAGGGCCATGTGCTCATGAGGGAAGGGTTAGGACAGCTGTTATAGTTGGTGATTCGATCATTAGGCATGTAGATAGCTGGGTGGCTGGTGGACGTGAGGATTGCCTGGTAACATGCCTGCCTGGTGCAAAGGTAGCGGACTTCACACGCCACCTAGATAAGGTCTTAGATAGTGCTGGGGAGGAGTCTGCTGTCTTGGTACATGTCGGTACCAATGACATAGGAAAATGTGGTAGGGAGGTTCTGGAGGCTAAATTTAGGCTTTTAGGTAGGAAGTTGAAATCCATTACATCCAGGGTAGTGTTCTCCGAAATGCTTCCCGTTCCACGCGCAGGACCAAAAAGGCAGGCAGAGCTCTGGAGTCTCAATGCGTGGATGAGACAATGGTGCAGAAATGAGGGTTTTGGATTTGTTAGGAACTGGGGAACATTCTGGGGAAAGGAGGGGCTCTTCCGAAGGGATGGGCTTCACCTTAACCGGGATGGAACCAGGCTGCTGGCATTAACCTTTAAAAAAGGAGATAGAGCAGCTTTTAAACTAGGTAATAGTGGAAAGCCGACAGTCGCCCAAGAGCGGATGGTTCGGAAGAATGTATCCTTGAAGGATACTACCAAAAGCAGAGAGGTTCCAAAAAAGAGTAAAGTAGCCCAAATGCCCTCGAGTATGGAGCAGACAGAGCTTAAAGATCCCAAATTACCCATGTCTACCAATAGCCAAATTAATATGAATAAAATACAGTCTCTAAAATGCTTGTATGCAAATGCTAGAAGTCTAAAAAATAAGACGGGAGAGTTAGAATATATAGCACTAAATAAGAGGTTAGATATGATTGGAATATCTGAGACATAGTGGAAGGAGGACAACCAGTGGGACACTGTGATACCTGGGTACAAACTACATCGTAATGATAGAGCTGATCAAATTGGTGGAGGGGTTGCGCTCTATGTTAGAGAGAACATTGAATCAGAAATAATTTGCAGGAAACAAAATTTTCTGTAGAATCTCTATGGATTGAAATTCCATATAAAAGGGGGAAGGCGATGGCAGTGGGGGTGTACTATCGACCGCCTGGTCAGAATGAACAAATGGATGATGAAATTCTCAACGAAATCAAGGAAGGTAACAAAAGTTACAGCGCAGTAATAATAATGGGTGATTTCAATTACCCCGGTATCGACTGGGTCAGTGTCACGGCAGGACATGCTAGGGAGATAAAGTTCTTAGATGAAATAAATGACTGCTTCTTGGAGCAACTGGTTCATGAACCGACCAGAGGGGAAGCTATATTAGACCTAGTACTTATTGGAACACCAGATCTAGTGCAAGAGATAAGGGTGTTGGGGCCACTTGGCAATAGTGATGATAGCATGATCGTGTTTGATTTAATTAGTGGAGGATGGATAATAAGGAAATCCACAGTACTACCTTTTAACTTTCAAAAAGGAGACTATGATAAAATGAGGAAAATAGTTAAGAAAAACCTAAAAGGAGCAGTTGCAAAGGTTAAAGACTTACAAAAAGCTTGGGTGTTGTTGAAAAATACTATCTTGGAAGCCCAGACCAGCTGTATTCCACACTTTAAGAAAAGTGGAAGGAAGTCCAAAAAACTGCCAGCCTGGTTTAAAGGTGAGGTCAGAGAGGCTGTTGTTGCCAAAAAAACATCTTTCAGGAAATGGAAAAAATAGCCAAACAACGAAACCTGGAAACAGCACAAGCAAGTCAATTGCAAGGCATTGATAAGGCAGGCAAAGGGAGAATTTGAGAAGAAGCTTGCTGCGGAAGCAAAAACCTGAAATAAAGACTTTTTCAAGTACCTTCGTAGCAAAAAACCTGTGAGAGAGTCAGTTGGTCCATTAGATGATAGAGGGGTTAAAGGGGCACTAAGAGGCGATAAGGCGATAGCGGAGAGACTGAATGAATTCTTTGCTTCGGTCTTTACTGAGGAAGATGTAGGGATGTTACCCATGACCGAAGTGGTATTTAAAGGTGCGGAAGAATTGAATGAAATATCGATACATCGGGAAGATGTATTACAACTATTAGATAAACTGAAGAGTAGCAAATCACCTGGGCTGGATGGTAAACATCCAAGGGTGTTGAAAGAACTGAAATATGAGATTGCAGACCTGCTATTAGTAATCTGTGAATTTTCATTAAAATCATCTGTAATACCTGAAGATTGGAGGATCGCCAATGTAACACCAATTTTTAAAAAGGGTTTGAGGGGTGATCCGGGAAACTACAGACCGGTGAGCCTGATGTCAGTACCAGGAAAAATGGTAGAAACCATCATAAAGAATAAAATTACTCAGCATGTAGATAGTCATGGTCTAAGGGGAGACAGCCAACATGACTTTAGACAAGGAATATTTTGTCTTGTTGTTGTTAAGTGCCGTCGAGTCAGAGTAGACTCATGGCAACCCTCTGGATAGCTATCCTAAATTGTGTTTGGTCTTGAGTCAGGCGGCTCATTGTTGACAGACTGGTAACCGTAGCTGCTGTTATTGTATCGATCCATCTCATTGCTGGCCTTCCTCTTTTGCATTGACCTTCTATCTTGCCAAGCATGGTGTCTTTCTCTAATGATCTCTCTCTTCGCATCATGTGTCCAAAGTATGAAAGTCGAAGTCTTGTCATGTGAGCTTCTAAAGAAAGCTTAGGTTTGATCTCCTCTAGTACCGACTGGTTTGTTCTTCGGGCAGTCCATGGTATACACAGTATTAGCCGCCAGCACCATAATTCAAAGGCATCAATTTTCTTCCTGTCTATCTTTTTCACTGTCCAGCTTTCACATCCATATGATGTTATGGAAAATACCATGGCTTGAAAAAGTCAAATCTTTGTATGGAGAGAGACATCTCTGCTCTTGAGAATCTTATCTAGGTCTTTCATAGCCATTCTGCCAAGAGCAATGCGTCGTCTGATTTCTTGACTGCTTGTTGCTTCTTTATTGATAGTTGATCCAAGTAGGTTAAAGTTATTCACGATTTCAATTTCTTCTCCTTCAACGATGAACCTGTTGATTATGCCAGTTGTCATGATCTTTGTCTTCTTTACATTAAGGTGCAGGCCCATTTTGAGGCTATGTTCTTTGATTGTGAGAAGCAAATGTTTCAGATCATCTTCACTTTCAGCCAGTAATGTGGTATCATCAGCATAGCGAAGATTGTTGATGAGTCTTCCACCAATCTTCGCACCTCTGTTGTCTTCATACAATCCTGCTTCTCTGATGATTTGTTCTGCATATAAATTAAACAGACATGGGGGAAAGTATGCAGCCTTGTCTTACACCTTTGCTTATTTTATACCATTCTGTTTCTTCTTGTTCCATTCGAACTGTTGCTTCTTGATAAATGTACAGATTGCGCAAGAGTACGATCAGGTGTTCTGGTATACCCATGCTTCTTAATGTGCCCCAGAGTTTCTCATGGTTTTTACACAGTCAAAAGCCTTGCTATAGTCGATAAAGCACAAATAGATAACCTTTTGGTATTCTTTAGTCTTTTCAAGGATCCATCTCACATCCACAATGATGTCTCCCGTTCCTCGCCCTTTCCTGAACCCTGCTTGCACTTCAGGTAGTTCTTGTTCCAGGTATGGTTGTAGTCTCTTTTGAATAATCTTCAGTAGAATCTTGCTGGCATGTGGGATCAGAGCGATTGTGCGATAATTTCGACAGTCAGTTGGATCACCTTTCTTTAGTATTGGTATAAACACAGATCTTTTCCAGTCATTTGGCCATGATGTTGTCTTCCATATTTCTTGGCAGAGCCTTGTAAGTACGGTAACAGCTGCATCAGATTGCTGTAATACTTCTATGGGAATGCTATCAATGCCTGGTGCTTTGTTCTTTGATAAGGATTTCAATGCTGCTTCAACTTCTTCTGTCATCACCAATGGTTCCTGATCATAAGGTAGAGGTTGAAACAGCTGTTGGTCCACTTGATCTTTACAATATAAAAACTCTGTATATTCCTTCCACTTTTTCTTGATCTTCTCAGCATCATTCAACATAGAACCTTGAGCATCTTGTAACATTCCAATTCAAGGCTGGAACGTTTTCTTTAACTCTCGTAGCTTTAAGAAAGCCGATCTTGTTCTTCCTCTAATAGTTTCTGCTTCTATTTCCTTGCATGCGTTGTTGTAGTACTTTTCCTTGTCCTATCTTGCTGCACGTTGGAAATCTCTGTTGAGTTCTGTTATTGTTTTTCTTTCTCCTCTGGCTTTAGCTTCTCTGTGTTTCTGGGCAATTTTCAGAGTTTCTTCCATCATCCATTTTGGCCGTTTTTGCTTTTTTACCTTTTGTAGAGACTTCTCACTTTCTTCCAACACAACCTTCTTGATGTCATTCCATAACTCTTCTGGAGCTCTGTCATTTGTATCTAAAGCAGCAAATCGATTTTGCAGGCAGTCTTTAAATTCCAGTGGTATATTCTCAAGGTCATATTTTGCTGCATTCATGAGTGGTTTTCTCTTTTTCAATTTTAGCTTGAGTTTGCATACTAGTAGTTGATGATCTGTACCACAGTCAGCTCCAGGTTTTGTCTTTGTTGATGTTATAGAACTTTTCCATCGTTGACTTCAACAGATGTAGTCAATTTGATTTTTATACAATCCATTGGGTAAAGTCCATGTGTACAGTCGCAGCTTCTGTTGATGGAAGAAGGTGTTTGAGATGAATAGATCGTTGGTCTTGCAGAATTCTATCAGTCTTTCTCCAGCTTCATTTCTGTTGCCAAGTCCATATTTTCCTACTACTTTACCTTCTTCTTTGTTGCCAACTTTTGCATTCCAGTCAACCATGACTATCAGGATATCCTGTTTGCATGTTCTGTCAATTTCAGCTTGTACTTGTTCATAGAACTCTTCAATTTCATTCTCTTCTGCAGCTGTTGTTGGGGCTTATACTTGAATTATAGTTGTGTTGATAGGCATTCCTCGTAGACGAATAGAGATTAAGCGTTCCCTGACTGCATTGTATTTCATTATAGTTCTTGCAAGTTTCTTCTTTACTATAAATGCAACACCATTTCTTCTTTGTCTTTCATTTCCAGCATAATAGACCATGTGATCATCTGATGCAAAGTGGCCAATGCCAGTCCATTTCAGTTCGCTGACACCCAACAGATCAAGTTGTACACGTTCCATTTCATTCTTGACCACCTCCAACTTCCCTTGGTTCATGCTTCGTACGTTCCATGTTCCAATGCGAAAGACATCTTTACAGCTTCTGACTCTCATTTCATGCGCAGCTACATCAGCAATCAGACGTCCCAAGGGCTTTGATCCAACCACATCATAAATGCTGGCTTTACTCTGAAAAGTCTTCAGCTCTTCCCCAGTAGCTAGTTGAGTGCCTTCCGACCTGGGGGTCTCATTTTCCAGCACTATAGCACAATTTGTTTTGTTGTAACTATCCATTGGGTTTTCATGGCAAGATACAGAAGTAGATTGCCGGGCCTTTCTTCCGCACAGTTTAAGTTTGGTGTTGTTGCCGTTGTCACAGAAATGTGATCCTCCGCCGTCAACACTATCCCATTCTGCTGCTGCCCAGATGGGTGGTTTGTCTTGGTCTGGCACCTCAGCTGAGACCTTTCCATCTTGGGAGACCCTGCCAGTAGTTAAACTACCGATAGTTTAGCTCTCAGCATACTGATGCACCCAACCCCTCACAGCACGACAAGCTGCAAACCAAGTCTTAATAATCTTTTGTTTTTTTGAAGGTGTGAATAAACAGGTGGACAAAGGTGAGTCGGTTGATATAGTGTATCTGGACTTTCAGAAAGCCTTTGACAAGGTCCCTCATCAGAGACTTTTGGCAAAACTAAAGAGTCATGGGATAGGAGGCAGTGTACTATTGTGGATCAGGAACTGGTTAAAAGACAGAAAGCAGAGGGTAGGGCTAAATGGCCAATTTTCCCAATGGAGAAAGATGAATAGTGGTGTACACCAGGGATCTGTGCTGGGTCTGCTGCTTTTTGACATATTCATAAATGACCTGGAAAGTGGAATAATGAGTGAGGTTATCAAATTTGCAGATGACACAAAACTATTTAAAGTTGTTAAAACCCAAGAGGATTGTGGAAAATTGCAAGAGGATCTTGATAAATTGGAAGACTGGGCATCAAAATGGCAGATGAAATTTAATGTGAACAAGTGCAAAGTTATGCACCTAGGGAAGAACAACCCAAACTATAGTTACACGATGCAAGGTTCCACATTAGAAACCACCACCCAGGAAAAGATTTAGGCGTCATCGTGGATAACATGTGAAAACCCTCAGCCCAGTGTGCAGCGGTGGCCAAGAGAGCACATAGAATGCTAGGTATCATAAGGAAAGGAATGGAAAATAAAACAAAAGATATTATAATGCCTCTATATCGTTCCATGGTGAGACCGCAACTTGAATATTGTGTGCAATTCTGGTTGCCGTATCTTAAAAAGGATATAGCGTTATTAGAAAAGGTTCAGAGAAGAGCCACCAAAATGGTAAAGGGGATGGACGGATACTCCTATTAAGAAAGGCTAAAAAGGTTAGGGCTCTTTAATCTGGAAAAGGGACGGCTGAGGGGAGATATGATAGAAGTCTATAAATTAATGAACAGAGTGGAACGGGTAAACGTAGATCGATTGTTTACGTTATCAGAATATAGAAAGACTAGGGGACATGCAATGCAGCTACAGGGTAAACTATTGAAGACTAATAAAAGAAAATATTTTTTCACGCAACGTGTAATCAAACTCTGGAATTTGTTACCGGAGGATGTAGTAAAAGCTGTTAGTGTAGCTGGGTTTAAAAAAGGTTTGTACAAGTTCCTGGAGGAAAGGTCCATAAACCATTATTAAGAAGGGACCCAGGATATTAATGCTTGACCCAATACAAGCATTGTGGAACCTGTGTCTTTTGGGGAAACTGCTAGGTACGTATGACCTAGATTGGCCACTGTTGGAAACAGGATATTGGGCTTGATGGACCTTGGTCTGACCCAGTATGGCATATCTAATAACCAACTGGAACTCAGGAATCCAAGAGACATCAGAATCAAAGTGGAAAGCCACAAGTAACAAAACCAAGTCCAAAACTGAACCATGGTACACAGAAACTCTGACCAGACTGAAGAGAGAACTACGAAGAATAGAGAGAAAAATCCCGAGGCCGCGGGCAGGGTCTCGGCGGCCGATATTAACCGGGCGCGTGGCCCGGCGCGGGGACCCTGTGCGCGGCCTGGGCGGGGAGCGCGCGAGTGGCCCTGGTTGGGCGTGCGGGCGCGTCTTTTAAATTGATTGGCTCCCGTGGGTCGCGGCCGCACGGGAGCCAATTAGTGCAGCGGGTGTTGGGGAGCGGGGGGGGGGAGTAGGGGCTGAGCAGCCTCCGCGTGGTCAGTCGGGCGGAGGCTGCGTTCGGTGCCAGCGTGGAGACTGCTGGGTGCTGCGGGGATCGGTTGCCAGCTGTCCAGGATTCAGGTCTGGAGCTCGGCGGTGATTGGAGGTGCCTCGGGCGGAGTGAGTGTGGGGGCATTTTGCCGGCGCCGGTCCTGAAGCGCGGCTGCTCTTCGAGGGGGGGTTGCGGGTGTTTTGGGTGGCAGCATGTGGGGGGCCTAGCTGCTTGAAGTCCGGTTGCTGGATGCAGCGGGTCCTGCGGCTGTGCTGGTTGCCTGGAGGAGATGCCTGGCAAGGCTAAGTCAGGGGGTTTGGCCCCTGCTAAAGCTGGGGCAAGGGGGAGGGGGTCGAGGTCTAGGGGGCACTGGTAGGGGTGGGGGGTTGCCTGGGCCGGTCTACGGGGGTGGGGGGAAGTTGTGGTAAGGGGTGGGGGGGGGGGCAAGAGGGGGCGGGGAGCTGCGGTGTGGGGCCGCACAGGCGGAAGGGGTTCCCACCCTCACGGTGGATCCCAGGGGGTGGGGGAAGGGCTGCAGGGCAGGGCTGGAGCGGCGGGGTGCGTACGGGCGGGGGATGTGGGGGAGGGGGTATGGGGAGGGGCTGTGGGGGGTGTGGGGGTAATTTCGGGGCACAGGGCCAAGGGGGAGGGCTGCGGCCCGATGTGGCTCCATGGGTTGCTAGCTGTGGCGGGGCCGCGGGGTGGTTCCCGGGCCCCGGTGGTTTTGGCACGCTGGGGGGTGCTTCCCCTTGGGAGCAGTGGATGTCTGGGGGGCAGGGTACATCTAGGGCGGGGTGGGGAGGTCCTTGGGCTCCGGCCTGGCCGGTGTCGGTTTCCCCCCCTGTTTTTCCCTTTTTGTCTCCGCAGGGGCAGTTTATGGCGCAGCCCTCGTGGCCTGTCTGCGCAGCTGGCGGAGAGAGCTGGATGAGTCCTTCGGCTGGGGCTGAGACGCAGCGTGGAGCGGCAGCGGAGTCAGCCCAAGGGTGCCCAAGGGATGTCGCGCGCGCTGATGGCGAGGACCCTGCGGTGGCTGGTGAGCTGGCTGCTGCGTCAGGTGAGTTAATGGGGGAAGGGGGAGAGTTGCAAAGGGAAAAGAGGGGGGCTTTGCGCAAAAAGCACCGGCGGTCGTGTCGGCGGCATCGCAGCTCGGACTCGTCCTCTTCCTCCTCGAGTGGTTCATCCGGGGGGTCGGGAGGGGGGGGGTTCGGCAGATTCCCGATGTCGGGGGGGGGGGGGGTTTAAGTGCGGGTGGGGGCCCTCTTCGGTGGTTTCCTTGCCGGAATTGTGGGTGGGGGTGCCGCGTAAGCTGCGGCGTAAAATTAGGAAGCGGCGCTACATTGATATCTTCCGTTTGTTAGAAGGGAGGAAGCGCTCGGGCAAGAGTCGGAAGAAGAGACAGGACGATGAGAAGGCCGGTCGGGTTAGGAAGGTGGCGCGTAATGTGGTTAACTGGACGCGTTCCTTTTTGCGTTTGGCCAGTGTTTGGGGCCGGCACGATCCGGCGCAGTATGGGATGTTGTTAGCGTACGCCGATTCCATCCTCGAGGCGTCTCAGACGCACGACGGCTGGTCTTGGCTGAACTACGACGAAAAGTTCAGGGACAGGATGGAGGAGAGCCGATCGCTTTCGTGGGGCACGCAGGACATTAACCTGTGGTTGACCCAGATGTCGGCGAGGTCCGGCGCCGGTGCGGGGGGCGGGGGAAAGAGTGGCGCCGGGGCGGTGGGGGGGGGGGGCAGCGCGGCCCTTTCGAGGGGGGGCAGCCGGGGTGCCCTCAAAGGCAGTCTCGGCCGGGAGCGGTGACGTGTGCTGGCGTTTCAACCGCTCCACCTGCCCTTTTCCCGATTGCAAATTCCAGCACGCCTGTTCCTTGTGCGGGGGTCCCCATTCCGCTGTCAAGTGCATTAAGAAGGGCACCTCTGGCATGGCCGGTCCCGCCCCAAAAGGGCAGTGAGTGGCGTGGGCGCGCCCCTTCCCTGGTTCGTGTGGAGGCCTTTTTAGGGTGGCTAAGTCATTGTCCCCGGAGGCGTGAGGCGGCGATTCTGGGGTTTGGGTTTAGGAATGGCTTCGTTATGCAGGGGGTGGTGTCGGCGCCGTCTGCTAGGAACTCCCCTTCGGTACGTCGTTGGGCGGAGGTGGTCCAGGGCAAATTGTTGAGCGAATTGCAGTTGGGGAGGGTGGCGGGCCCCTTCTTGGAGCCTCCATTTTCTAACATGGTGATTTTGCCTTTGGGTATTGTGCCCAAGAAAGAGCCGGGCAAATTCCGGTTGATTCATAATTTGTCCTGTCCGATCGGGGCTTCCGTGAACGATTCTATCCGCGTCAATTTTGTACGGTTCGCTACGTGTCCTTCGATAAGGCTGCTTTGCTGGTGCGCGAGGCCGGTCGGTCGGCCTTGCTGGCAAAGGTGGACATTGAATCGGCTTTTCGTTTGCTACCCGTCCACCTGTCTTCCTTCCCCTTATTGGGGTTCTGCTTTCAAGGCGGATATTATTTCGACAAGTGCATGCTGATGGGCTGTTCTATCTCTTGCGCTTACTTTGAGATGTTTAGTACCTTCTTGGAGTGGGTGCTGGTTCGCGCATCTGGCCTGTCTTCCGTGGTGCATTACCTGGACGATTTTTTGTTTGTAGGAGCAACGCATTCCGGGGAATGTCAGGGGATGTTATCTGTGTTTGTGCGGCTGGCACAGGAGTTTGGGGTCCCCTTGGCGGACGGGAAGACCGAAGGTCCGACGACACGGTTGACCTTTTTGGGTGTGGAGTTGGATTCGGTGGGCATGGTGGCGCGTTTGCCTCAAGACAAATTCGCTCGCTTGCGGATTTCGGTGGCCAACGTGTTGTCGGCCCGCAAGGTTTCTTTGCGGGAGTTGCAGTCCTTGTTGGGGTCCTTCAATTTTGCCTGTCGGACGATTCTGATGGGGCGGGTGTTTTCCAGGAGGTTGGCCTGTGCGACGGTCGGGGTGCGGAAACCGCATCACCAGATCCAGGTGACGGCAGCGATGCGGGCAGGTTTGCGGGTGTGGGATCGTTTTTTGGGGGACTTCAATGGGACTTCTGTTTTGCTGGAGCCCGAGGTATCCAGTGATGATTTGCAGTTGTACACTGATGCGACCGGGGGGGGGGGGGGGCGGGCTTGGGTGTGTATTTCGGAGGGGCCTGGTGCGCGGATCGGTGGCCAGAGTCTTGGCGTGCGGCGGGCCTGACCAGGAATATCGCATTTTTGGAGCTCTTTCCGATTCATGTAGTTTTGGCGCTCTGGCCGGAGCATCTTCGGAACCGGAGGGTGCTTTGGTGGTGTGATAATGCGGCGGTCGTAAGTGTGATTAACAGATACACTCCAAGGTGCATGATGGTAGCTGGCTTGATGCGGGAAGTCGTCTTAGCATGTTTACAGTTGAATGTGGCGGTGCAGGCTCGACATATACCAGGGTGCACTAACGAGATTGCCGATGCTCTTTCTCGTTTTCAGTGGGAGCGGTTCCGGGCGCTGGCCCCCGAAGCGGACAAGGACGGATCTGTGGTCCCAGAGAACTTGTGGAGCATTGGCCTCGAGAGATGCTAGATCTGCTGAGGAACTCAGTGTCAGCGGGGACCTGGACTTCGTACCGACGGGGGTGCGACAGGGTGGTCGCCTTTTTGTTAACTTGCGGGTGGCAGGCGGAGGGGGTCCCGGAGGGCTTGATGGCTCAATATATTGTGGCGGCCAAGGGCGCCGGGTTTTCACGGTCGGCGGTGCGCGCGCATTTGGCAGAGTTTAACTTTTTTGTGAGCGCGGTGGGTTGGGGTCCCCCGCCTGGGTTTTTTTTAATGCGACGGCTTCTGCAGGGTTGGGAGCGGGTGCAGCCGATGCCGCGCGATTCGCGGTTGCCGATCACGCATGGGCTCCTGGTGCGGGTTTGCGGGGCCTTAAGGCAGGTTGCTGCGTCTGAGTACGAGGCTTCCTTGTTCCGGGCGGTGTTTTGCCTAGCCTTTTTTGGGGCATTTCGTATCGGGGAACTGGTTGCGGGCTCTAGCCAGGGGGGGGTGTTGGGGGGCTGCTGGCGCGTCATATTCGAGTGGTAGAAGGGGGGATGCGGATCCTTTTGGCTAAGTCCAAAACAGATCCGCTTGGAAAAGGTTTGTGGGTGTGTCTGGGCGAGGGCGCAGAGCCGCGGACTTGCCCGGTGCAGGCGTTGCGGCAGTATTTTGCTGTGCGTCCGGTGGGCACAGTCTGTTTTTTTGTGCACGCGGATTCTCGGGTTTTAACCCGTTTCCAGGTTTCTGCGGTGTTGCGGCTGGTGCTGTCCGCGGTGGGGGAAGACCCGCTGCGTTTTGCTCCGCACTCCTTTCGGATTGGGGCTGCCACTAGTGCGGCAGCTGCGGGGTTACCGGGACATGTCATTCAAGGCATTGGGAGGTGGCGTTCTTCAGTTTTTAAAGGGTACGTTCGGCTGTAGGTGCCGGGTTGCTGTTGGTTGGGGCTTTACCTTTCTATTTCTTTTTCAGATGGGGGTGTCAGACCTGGTGGATGTTGGGTTGCTGGCCACTCTTTCGTCCATTGGGTGGGTCTGCGCGCGGCGGACCGCCCTATCGGCGCCAATTTGGGACTGGACCTGTCGTCGGTGGCTGTGCAATGGCTGGGCGTGCGAGGCATGCGGTGGCCGCAGTTGCTGCCTTTGCTACAACGCCACGGGAGGACGTCGCGGTGGCCGGCCGCCCTGTTGGTGCATCTGGGTGGCAATGACCTGGTGTCCTGGTCCTGCCTGCAGCTGATCCGGGCGGTGCAAGATGATCTGGGACTGGTGTTGCGGATGTTTCCCGGTGTTATTGTTCTGTGGTCAGACATCATTCCAAGGCCTGCCTGCCGGGATCAGCGTCGTTGGTCTCAGGGGTTGACCAAGGTCAATCACCAGATTGGTCATTGGGTCTGTGAGAGGGGTGGGTATCAGATCTTGCACGACTGGGTGGATGTTGGGTGTTCGGGACTATATCGGGCTGATGGGGTTCATTTGTCGCCAGTTGGCATGGACCTACTCCTTAATGACTGGCAGGAGGCTTTGGAATATATGTCTGGCAATGATGCACGCTGGTTGCAGCTTGGGGCCAGGGGGGGCGGCACATGAACAGTGTTATGTGCCGGTGGCGGGATCCCGGAGGTTTCCGGGGTCCGGAGCAGCAGGCTTCACTTGGGCGGGGGCGGGGTGCCCCTGACCCGGTCAAACCCTCGGCCGACTTGTGCTTAGCATGGCGAAGTCGGGGAGAGGGGTATGGTAACTTGCCGGGTGGCGAGTTATGGCATTAGCGGTGGCAGGCGCTTTGCTGAGGTATGGCTGGTGCAGCCGGGTGCCGCTAATTGAGGGATTGGAAAGTTTTATTGTTGGTTTGTTAAATTGTTATGGCTAATAAAAGCTGCGACCAGTTATGTTCCATGAAATTATGCTGTTATGTCTTTTGTGGGGGCAGGGTAGGGGCGGGGTTGTTGTGGGAGGTGGGGGGTGGGAGAGGTAGGGGCCTGGAGCGCCGGGTCCGCCTGCCTCGGTTATCCCGAGGCCACGGGCAGGGTCCCGGCGGCCGATATTAACCGGGCGCGCGGCCCGGCGCGGGGACCCTGTGCGCGGCCTGGGCGGGGAGCACGCGCGCGGCCCTGGTTGGGCGCGCAGGCAGTCTTTTAAATTGATTGGCTCCCATGGGTCGCCAATTAGTGCAGCGGGTGTTGGGGAGCGGGGGGGGGGAGTAGGGGCTGAGCAGCCTCCGCGTGGTCAGTCGGGCGGAGGCTGTGTTCGGTGCCGGCATCCCTCCCCCCCTCCCTAACGTTTGGCGGTGGGGTGTTTGGGGTGTTGCAGCTGGGGGGGTGGCGGGATCCCGGAGGTTTCCGGGGTCCGGAGCAGCAGGCTTCACTTGGGCGGGGGCGGGGTGCCCCTGACCCGGTCAATCCCTCGGCCGACTTTTGCTTAGCATGGCGAAGTCGGGGAGAGGGGTATGCTAACTTGCCGGGTGGCGAGTTATGGCATTAGCGGTGGCAGGCGCTTTGCTGAGGTATGGCTGGTGCAGCCGGGTGCCGCTAATTGAGGGATTGGAAAGTTTTATTGTTGGTTTGTTAAATTGTTATGGCTAATAAAAGCTGCGACCAGTTGTGTTCCATGAAATTATGGTGTTATGTCTTTTGTGGGGGCAGGGTAGGGGCGGGGTTGTTGTGGGGGGCGAGGGGGTGCGAGAGGTAGGGGCCTGGAGCGCCGGGTCCACCTGCCTCGGTTATGGCGGCATAGCAAAACCGACGAACATAAAACATAATACCTAACCCTACTCTCAAAATACAAAAATGAAGTCAACCTTTCAAAGCGAACACATCACACAAACTTACTAAACAAAGCTATAAACAAGCCCAGAGAACTGTTCGCCCTGGTTAAATCCCTCACCAAAACCACACAAGAGGATCACTACAATGACAAAATAAAGGCCCAAGCCCTAGCAGATCACTACGCTAGCAAACTAAACCCACATGTGGCCACATCATCCACACAACCCCTGGACGAACCCCCCCCCCCCCGCGCCACAACTTAGTAAGATGACCAGCGAAACCCACATCAACAATTGGAACAACCTTTTGAGAATTGGAGACAAGCACATCATGAATATAATCACCAGGATTAACACCAGAACCTCTCCACTACACCCCTGCCCTGCTGCATGGGTCAAGGCAACGAAAACAGAAACCGCCCAGCAAGTCGCTCATATAGTAAACCAATCACTCCAACAACAACCATGCCAGCACAACTTAAGAAATCCATCATAAGACCGATACTTAAAAACAAAACATTCAATAAGGATGACCCAACATCCTATCGCCCAATATCCAGCATAGCCCTCCTTGCAAAGATTATTGAAAAGGCAGTCCTACAACAACTGCAAGACCACCTGGACAACAACGGAACCCTAGACGAGCACCAATAAGGCTTCAGGCAACACCATGGGGTCGAAACCCTGCTCATTGCACTACTGGACAACCTACTCAAAGGCATTGAAAACATAAAGAAAATGTTCATTCTCATATTTATTGACATTTCAGCGGCTTTCGATACAGTTCACCATCAAACACTCATAAACAGAATTGAAGCAATAGGAATATCGGGAACCCCCCTAAAATGGTTCTCATCATATATTACAAACAGAATGCAACAAGTACAGTTTAACAATGAAAAAGCAAAGGCATTCCCCCAAACACAGGGCATACCACAAGGCTCATCCCTCTCCTCGCTTCTCTTCAACGTATACATGAAACCAATCTGCGAAATATTCAAAAAGCATAAAATCAACTACCACATATACGCTGACGATATTATGCTGTATACTCAACTTGACACAAACAACCCAAACTACACCCAACTTGAAGAATGCATAAGAGAGATGCAGTCATGGCTTCAACGAAACAATATGGCCATAAACCATAAAAAAACTGAAGTCATGTTCATCTCAAGAAAACCGGAGTTCAACCCGCCTACAACAATCTCCCTCTGCAAGAATACCTATCATACAAAGAATGAAATAAAATACCTAGGGGTAACACTTGATAGTGAACTAAAGATGGTAAAACACCTCTGCATAGTAAACAGGGCCATTTTCCACAAGCTCAGAGTTCTGCAGCCACTAAGGAGCATCATTGAAGCTAACGATTTCAGGACAGTAGCACAAGCCCTCATCATACCTCATTTCGACTACTGCAACGCAATTCTACAGGGCCTTCCGAAGAAAACCCTAAACATATTCCAAATGGCGCAGAACGTCGTGGCCAGAGTCATCATGAAAACAGGCTTTGCTGAACACATCACACCAGTGCTAATCGAGCTACACTGGCTCCCCATCGTAGCTCGCATAGAATACAAAACCCTAATAACCACTTTTAAACTCATCCACAACATGGCACCAACTTTCCTCACTAACCTAATCGACATGCAACCTCCTAACAGAAACAGAAGAACAAACAACCTAAACACCCTATATGTACCAATAAGTATCAGATCTGTCAAAACCGCTACAAGCAACAGAGCATACTCCTACACTGCACCCACACTCTGGAACCAACTCCCACCAGAGCTGCGCTCTAACAACGACCTGATGGACTTCAGGAAAAAACTAAAGACATACCTATTCCAACAATCCTACAACATGATCTGAGCAGTAATGTACCAACTACTACCATCTGCAGAAACAAACATGTATTTACGTGTAAAATGTATATATGTAAAAACCTCCTCCCTTTCCCTCCACTAACTGTGTGTCGTGCATATCCTGTAAATCACTTTGTACATATCGTGCATATCCTGTAAATCACTTTGTACATAATTGTGAAAATGCTTTGTCCTTGATCTGACAGTCTCCATCATATAATCCTCTAAATCACTTTGTACATTTTTTGAAATTTGTGCTTGATCTGACAGCCTCCGTCATATAATCAAACCGCTCCTGATCGCTGGAAGTAGCGGTATACAAATGTATGCTAAATAAATAAATAAATAAATCTTATGTTCTTATGTTATGTTCTTATGCTTTTCTGCTGTTTGCAGTTGCATGATTTTCTCCTTTCTCTGTCTCTTACTTCTGCTGTCCTATCATAGTAACATAGTATATGATGGCAGATAAAGATCAGCATGGTCCATCTAGTCTGCCTAGCAAGGTGGCAAGAGTAGGTGCACCTGTCACTCCATGCAGGCCACCCCTCTCCATGCCTTTTGCTTAGGGGTGTACCCACCACTCCATGCAGGTCACCCCTATTTGTTGAGATATAAGAGATAGTTAAGTTTATTTTGATTTTATCCTGTTGCTATAAAGGGATCCACTGTGTCTGTCCCATGACATTTTGAATACTGTTACTGTATTTGCCCTGACCACTTCCATTGGGAGGGCATTCCAAGCATCCACTACCCTTTCAGTGAAAAAGTATTTCCTGCCATTGCCTTTCAGTATACCCCCTTGCAGCTTCATGTTATGCCCTCTAGTTTTACTGCTTTCTTGTCTTTGGAAGAGGTTTGTTTATTCATTAATACTCATAAAGTATTTAAAGGTCTGAATCATATCTCCTCTGTTCCTCTTCTCCTCTAAAGTGTACATATTTAGGTCTTCAAGTCTCTTCTCATACGTCTTCTGATGCAGATTCCAAATCATTTTGGTCAATTTCCTCTGAATCATTTACAGTCTTTTTATATTCTTTGTGAGATACGGTCTCCGAAACTGAACACAATATTCCAAGTGAGGCCTCACCAGCAGCTTGTACAGTGGCATTAATACCTCCTCCTTTCTGCTGGTAATTCCTCTCTGTATGCAACCCAGCATCCTTCTGGTTTTTGTCACTGCCTTGTCACTCTGTTTTGCCACCTTGAGATCCTCAGAAACAATCACTCCAAGATCCTTCTCCTGGTCCGTGCACAACAACCTCTCACCCCCTATTGCATACAATTCCCTTGGATTTCTGTTTCCCAAGTGCATGACACTGTACTTCTTCACATTAAATCTTAACTGCCAAGCATTGGACCATTCTTCCAGCTTTTGTAGATCTTTCCTCATGTTATCCACACTCTCTGGGGAGTCTACTCTGTTGCAAATGTTCATGTCATCTGCAAAAAGACAGACTTTTCCATTCAGTCCTTCAGCAATATAATTCACAAATACATTGAACAGTACCGGTCCCAGGACCGAATCCTGGGGCACACCGCTAATCACCTTCCTTTCATCTGAGTGAGTTAAGTTTGCCACCACCATCTGTGTTCTGTCAATCAACCAATTTCTGATCCAGTACACCACCTTGAGACCCATCCCCAAGCTGTTTAGTTTATTGATAAGCCTCCTATGAGAAACATTATCAAAGGCTTTACTGAAATCTAGGTAGATCACATCCATCGCATGCCCTTGATCTAGTTGTCATCCAGTTAAAGAACTCAATCAGATTTGTTTGGCAAGATCGTCCTTTGGTAAACCAATATTGCCTTGGATCATGCAACCTATTGGTTTCGAGAATCCATTATTCACTCTTTCAGGAGTGCTTCCATTACTTTTCCCACTACCGAGGTAAGGCTTACTGGCCTGTAGTTTGTCACTTCTTCCCTATTACCACTTTTGTGAAGAGGTACCGCATTGGTCCTTCTCCACTCCTGTGGAACTTCTCCTGTCTCCAAGGATCTATTGAAAACATCCTTTAATGGCTCTGCAAGAACCTCTCTGAGCTCTTTCAGTATCCTGGGATGTATCCCATCCAGTCCCATGTCCTTGTCCACTTTCAGTTTTTCAAGCTGTTCAAACACATCATCTTCTGTGAATGGTATGGTGTCTACTCCATTCCCATTTGTATATTTGTCAATCACAGGTGATCCGTCTCCAGGATTTTCTTTAGTAAAAACAGATCAGAAGTATTTGTTTAGCATTTTCACTTTTTCAATGTCACTTTCCACAAATCCATTCCTGGCATATTTGAGTCCTGCAATTCCACCTCCAATCTTCCTCCTCTCCCAAATATACCTGAAAAGGTTTTGTTTCCACACTTCACATCGTTAGCCATCTTTTTTTCTGCCTTTGATTTTGCTATCTTTATTTCTCTCTTTGTCTCTTTTAGCTCTATCCTGTATTCTTTTCTGTGTTTCTCTGTCTGCGAACTTCTAAATTTTGTGAAAGCTGTGTTTTTTGCCTTTATTTGTGCAGCCACTTTTTTGGAGAACCAAATAGGTTTCCTTTTCCTCTTGTTTTTATTTACTTTCCTTACATATGTATCTGTTGCTCCTTTTATTGCCTCCTTTAGCCCACTGCAATTCCACTTCCCTTATGCCCTCCCACCCTGCCAACTCCTCCTTCAGGTACTTGGCCTTTTTACTGAAGTCAATGTTTTTGATGTCTAGGACTTTGAGTTTGCTGTGATTGGACTCCGCCTTGACTTGTATCTCTAACCACACCGTGTGATGATCACTCAGGGGCGGCCCAAGGGGGGTGCGGGGCCATGTGCGGAGACTCGGTGCGGGGCCTCATTTGCATAAGTGGCCTTATTTGCATAAATATTTGCATAATGTTACCATACACTAACTTTTAGTAAACATGTCTCTTAATGAGTGTATGGATAAAGAAAGACTAAAAGATTTCTACATTACTATAATCCAGTGCCAACCGCCAGGCACATTAGGAACTACTACAAACGCTGCCCATTTAGAACCCATAGCAAACCCGCCGTATCCTGACAGCCAGGGGCGGCCCAAGGGGGGTGCGGGGCCATGTGCGGAGACTCGGTGCGGGGCCTCATTTGCATAAGGGGCCTCATTTGCATAAATATTTGCATAATGTTACCATACACGAACTTTTAGTAAACATGCCTCTTAATGAGTGTATGAATAAAGAAAGACTAAAAGACTTCTACATTACTATAATCCAATACCAACCGCCAGGCACATTAGGAACTACTACAAACACTGCCCATTTAGAACCCATAGCAAACCCGCCGTATCCTAACAGCACTACCAGGACTCATAAAGCACCATACCCTAACTATCAAAAGGAAACGCTGCAAATATTAAACCAATACATTTCAGAGAACAACAATACATGACCTACTGGGGAAAGAGAACAAGTGGCAATGTCAAATAGGAATTACATAAACAGAATACCTCAGCTCAGTTACACATGCAGAACATAGACCATCACCAAACAAGGAATCACAATTTAGAAACAGGAAGACAATAATTAAACTGGGAATCCCAAAAGCCAAACTTGGAATGTACAACACTGTAGAAATAAAACTATACATTAATTTGCTCTTGTACTAAACAAAGCGCAGACGTTAATGATGCACATTTCCCAGAGCTGACATATTCCAATTAATAAATTCAAAATAAAGAGATATTTTTCTACCTTTTGTGCATTTTTTTTCAGCTGCAATTGCTCCAGCCACTTTCTTCTGGTTTCTTCGTGTCTTCCGCTAATTCTTCATCGTCTGCTGTCCATTTGTCTTTTCTTCTCTCTTCTAGTTTTTTTCCATTCTCTCTCTACATCTGCTTTAACATACTAATCTTTCTCCTTTTTGCTCTTTCCTCATTCCTATTTCATCCACTCAAATTTTACCCCTCCATCCTCAATCCCCACCTACTCTCCCAATATCCGGACAATTGTAGATTTGTCTTCCCTCCCACACAAAATATTTTTTCCCTCTCCATTTCACTCTCCCAGCTCCATCCCATTCTAATCCTCCCCCAACATCAGCTCCATTCTAGTTCCAGTCCCACCCAGCATCCGCTCCCTTCTAGTCCCCGCATCAGCCCACTTCCAGTCCTAGCCCCCCATAAGCCCATTTCCAGTCCTAGCTCCCCCATCTATTTGCAGTCCCATCCAAGTCCCTCCATCAGCTCATTTCCAATCCCAGCCCCCCATGAGCCCATTTCTAGTCCTTTCCTAGCCCCACCATCAGCCCATGTCAAATCCTAGCTCCCCTCCACTCAGCCCATTTCCAATCCAAGCCCCCCATGAGCCTACTTCCAGTTCTAGCCCCTTCATGAGTCCATTTCAATCCAAACCCCCACCACAGCCCATTTCCAATCTTAGCACCCCCAACAGCCAATTTCCAGTCCTATTCTAGCCCATCAGCCCATTTCCTGTCCTAGCCCCCCCCCTCACCCATTTCCAGTCCTAGCTCCCTCCCCCTCACAACCCATTTCCATTCCAAGCCCCCGTCCCCATCAGCTATTTGCAGTTCAAGCCCTCCTTCCACTCAGCCCATTTCCAGTCCTAGCCTCCTCATAGCCCATTACTAGTCCTAACCCCCCAGCAGCCCATTACGTCCTAACCCCCCATCACCCTATGTCCAGTCCTAGCCCCCCATCAGCCCATTTCCAGTCTTAGGCCCCCTCCCCTAGGCTATTACCACTCCTTCCCCCCCATCAGCCCATTTCCAGTCTTAGCCCCCCATAGCCCATTACCAGTCCTAACCCCCCCATCACCCTATTTCCAGTCCTAGCCCCCCATCAGCCCATTTCCAGTCTTAGCCCCCCATAGCCCATTACCAGTCCTAACCCCCCCATCACCCTTTTTCCAGTCCTTGCCCCCCCATCTGCTTTTTTCCTTTTTTTGCCCCCCCCATATCCAATTAACAGTCCTTACCCCCCCATCAGCCCACTTCCAGTCTTAGCCTCCCCCCCATGGCCCATTACCAGTCCTAACCCTCCCCCCCCCATCAGCCCATTACCAGTCCTAGCCTCCCCCCCCCCAGGGCCCATTACCTGTCCTTACAACCCCCCATGGCACATTACCAGTCCTAACCCCCCCCCATGGCCCATTACCAGTACTAACCCCCCCCCCCGGCCCATTACCAGTCCTAACACCCCCCCCATCAGCCCACTTCCAGTCTTAGCCCCCCCATAGCCCATTACCAGTCCTAACCCCCCATCAGCCCATTTCCAGTCCTACCCCCCCACTTCCAGCCTTAGCCCCCTCCCCATAGTCAATTACCAGTCCTAATCCCCCCCATCAGCCCATTTCCAGTCCTACCCCCCCACTTCCAGCCTTAGCCCCCTCCCCATAGCCCATTACCAGTCCAAACCCCCCCATCAGCCCACTTAGCCCACCCATAGCCCATTACCAGTCCTAACCACCCCATCAGCCCACTTAGCCCCCCCCATAGCCCATTACCAGGCCTAACCCCCCCCCCATCAGCCCACTTCCAGTCTTAGCCTCCCCCCCATGGCCCATTACCAGTCCTAACCACCCCCCCCCCCGGCCCATTACCAGTCCTAACCACCCCACCCCCCTGGCCCATTACCAGTCCTCACCCCCCCCCCCCCATCAGCCCACTTCCAGTTTAGCCTCCCCCTCCCATCAGCCTACTTCCAGTTTAGCCTCCCCCCCTCCCATAGCCCATTACCAGTCCTAACCACCCCCCCCCCTCCCCTCCTATCATTCCAAATTAAAATAAAAAAAAACCCAAACCGGCTGCTTCTGCCGCGGCAGCTTCAAGAGCTCTGCCGCGGCAGCATCAAGAGCTCTGCCGCGGGGCCCCCCCTGCCCGGCAGAGCCTCCGTGCATCTTCAGCTCTACACGTCCAAAACGCGGGCTTTTTTCAGAGCCGCGAGAGTTTCTTTTCTCGCGGCTCTGTTAATCCCGCCGAGGGTGATGGGAAATCCCATCAGCCCCGCGGGATTAAGAGAGCCGCGAGAAAAGAAACTCTCGCGGCTCTGAAAGAAGCCCGCGTTTTGGACGTGAAGAGCTGAAGATGCACGGAGGCTCTGCCGGGCAGGGGGGGGCCCCGCGGCAGAGCTCTTGAAGCTGCCGCGGCAGAGCTCTTGAAGCTGCCGCGGCAGAAGCAGCCGGTTTTTTTTTTTTTTTTTTTAACTTGGGATGCTTAAGAATGTTTTTTGCGCGGGGCCCCCTGAAACGCGGGGCCCTGTGCAAAAAACATTCTTGCTCAATGGACGGGCCGGCCCTGCTGACAGCATTACCAGGACTCACAAAGCACCATACCCTACCTATCAAAAGGCAACACTGCAAATATTAAACCAATACATTTCAGAGAATACTGGGGAAAGAGAACAAGTGGCAATGTCAAATAGGAATTACATAAACAGAATACCTCAGCTCAGTTACACATGCAGAACATAGACCATCACCAAACAAGGAATCACAATTTAGAAACAGGAAGGCAATAATTAAACTGGGAACCCCAAAAGCCAAACTTGGAATGTACAACAACACTGTAGAAATAAAACTATAAATTAATTTCCTCTTGTACCAAACAAAGCACAGACGTTAATGATGCATATTTCCCAGAGCTTTCATATTCCAGTTAATAAATTCAAAATAAAGAGATATCTTTCTACCTTTTGTGCATTTTTTTTCAGTTGCAATTGGTCCAGCCACTTTCTTCTGGTTTCTTCATGTTTTCTGCTAACTCTCCATCATCTGCTGTCCATTTTCCTTTCTTCTCTCTTCTAGTTTTTTTTCCATTCTCTCTCTCTACATCTGCTTTAACATACTAATCTTTCTCCTTTTGCTCTTTCCTCATTCCTGTTTCATCCTCACAAATTTTACCCCTCCATCCTCAATCCCCACTTACTCTCCCAATACCCGGCCAATTATAGATTTTTCATCCCTCCCACACAAAATATTTTTCCCCTCTCCATTTTACTCTCCCAGCCCCATCCTATTCTAATCCTCCCCCAACATCAGCTCCCTTCTAGTTCCAGTCTCACCCAGCATCCATTCCCTTTTAGTCCCTGCATCAGCCCATTTCCAGTCCTAGCCCCCCATCAGCCCATTTCCAGTCCTAACTCCCCCATCCATTTCCAGTCTGAGACCCTTCATCAGCTCATTTCCAATCCTAGCCCCCCCATCAGCCCATTTCTAGTCATTTCCTAGCCCCATCATCAGCCCATGTCAAATCATAGCTCCCTTCCACTCAGCCCAATTCCAGTCCAAGCCCCCTCATGAGCCTACTTCCAGTTCTAGCCCCTCCATGAGTCCATTTCAATTCAAGCCCCCACCACAGCCCATTTCCAATCTTAGCTCCCCCCAACAGCCCATTTCCAGTCCTATCCTAGCTGCTCCATCAGCCCACTTTCAGTCCTAGCTCCCTTCCCTCACAGCCCATTTCCATTCCAAGCCCCCTCCCCATCAGCTATTTGCAGTTCAAGCCTCCCCTTCCGCTCAGCCCATTTCCAGTCCTAGCAACCCCCCAACCCATTACCAGTCCTAGCCCCCCATCAACCAACTTCCAGTCCTAACCCCCCATCGCCCCATTTTCAGTTTAAGCCCCCATAACCCATTACCAGTCCTAACCCCCCATCAGCCCACTTCCAGTCCTAACCCCATCAGCCCATTTCCAGTCAGCCCCCCATAGCCCATTGTCAGTCCTAAACCCCCCATCAGCCCACAGCCCATTACCAGCCCTAACCACATCAGCCCACCTCAAGTCCTAACCCCTCCCCATCAGCCCATTTCCTGTCCTAGCCCCCCATAGCCCATTATCAGTCCTAACCCCCCCCATAGCCCATTACCAGTCCTAACGCCCCAACACCCCAATTCCAGACAGCCACCATCAGCCCACAGCCAATTGCCAGTATTTACCCCCCCATCAGCCAACAGCCCATTACCAGTCTTAACCCCTCCCATAGCCCATTACCAGTCCTAACCCCCCCATCAGCCCACAGCCCATTACCAGTCTTAACCCCCCCCATAGCCCATTACCAGTCCTAACTCCCGCCATCAGCACACAGCCCATTGCCAGTCCTAACCCCCCCCCCCATCGGCTCATGGAAATTTAAAAAAAAATAAGCTGGCCGCTGCCGCCGCGGCAGCATGTAGTGTCCCTCTGCCCGGCTGAACTCTCCCGGCGTGGCTGAAGCCCTCTGCTCCGGCTCACAGATACGTGAAGGGAGAGTGTCTCCCTCGCGTCTCTGTTAAGCCCGCCGGGGCAGATGGGAAATTTCCCATCAGCCCCTGCTTCCCATCAGCCCCTGCGGGCTTAACAGAAATGCGAGGGAGACACTCTCCCTTCGCGTATCTGCAAGCCGGAGAAGAGGGCTACAGCCGCACCGGGAGAGTTCAGCCGGGCAGAGGGGCCCTGCGGGACACTTCATGCTGCCGCGGCGGCAGCGGCCCGTTTTTTTTTTTTTTAAATTTCATTTTTAAAAAAAGCAGAATGTTCTTTGCGCGGGGCCCCCTGAAACGCGGGGCCCTGTGCAAAAAACATTCTTGCTCAATGGACGGGCCGGCCCTGTGATCACTGCTGCACACATGTGCACCCACCCAGATATTTATCATGCTATCTCTGCTGGTGCGTACTAAATCCTGCATTGAGCTTTTCCTGGTTGGTTCCATCACCATTTGTCTAAGTAATGATTCTTGGAAGGCATTCACGATTTTGTTTTACTTCTTTCCAGATTTGCAGAAGGAATACTCCAATCCACATTGGGTAGATTAAAGTCACCAAATATGATCACTTCCCCCTTCATGGCTATCTTTGCAATATCAATAATCAATTTTCTATCCATTTCTTTGGTTTGAGTTGGAGGCCTGTAGACTACACCATTATAGATGACGGTGTCATCCAACACAATCCACAGCACTTCTTTTCCCCACATCCCCTGCATTTCAGCAGCTTTAATATTGCTTTTGACATATAGGGCTACTCCTCCTCCTTTTCTACCCTCTCTATCTCTTCTAAATAGATTACAGCCAGCTATGGATATATCCCATTCATGCGGCTTGTTAAACCATGTTTCTGTAATTGCCACAATGTCCAAGTCCATTTTCACCATTAGGGCTTCCAGGTCAGGAACTTTGTTGGCTAGGCTTCGAGCATTTGTGCTCATTGATTTCTAGCCTTTGTTGTCTGGCTTGCCTGTATTTTGCATGGATTTTGTTTTACATGCTTCTTCCCACTTGGCATTGATGTGTGGATTAATAGTGCGGCTTTCTCCAATGTAATGTTTTTGCTGGTAGTAACGTCCTGAACTTGTTCTTTTACATCCGTCACCCCCTTTCCGTAGTTTAAATGCGTGTCCACATAATTCCTGAATTTTTCACTTAGAATCCTTTTCCCTGCAACAGCGAGATATAGTCCATTAACACAGTATAGCTTCTTTGTGTTCCATCTATTTTCCCAGTCGCCTATATATCTTCTTGCTTGCACCAGGTTTGGAGACATGTTTTAAAGTTGATTATGCAATGCAGCCTTTCTGCCCCCTTACCTTTCATCCTACAATTATTTTTTTAATATTAGAACTTTGTAAACAGCTTTGTGTACCCTGGAAAAGGCAATATAGAAAGCTGAATAAACCATAACTATAAACCATATATAAGCATGATGGCAAAATAAGAAATCAGGGAAACTCACTCCACCTTTCTCCTTTGGGGGTTTGAATTTATTATGTGCAATCCAAGGACATTTATTGCCCAATGACTATTTTGTCAAAACCCTCTCAATGTCTTTACAAAATGAGATGGGAAGCAGCATATTTAACACAAATAAAACCTTAGGTGCTACATCTTAATGGTCTCCAGTCTACCTCACCAAGACATGTACAAAGGTAAGCATTTGTTACATAAGTTTTGCACCTTTTCTAAATATTTGGACGTATTTTCCAGGACTGTTGTCTCAATATCAGAGCAGAAACAGATACCTAGATATTTCATAGTATGTGGAGACCAACAAAAGGGGAAAGCTTGGAAATGCGCCTTTACACAGTAAACATGTAATGGCATCACCTCAATTTTACTCCGTTTTTTTTTATAACCAGAGAATGCTCCAAATGAGGTAATTGTTTGAAGAAGCAGTAAGATGATCTGTTCAGGGTCCAAAAGATACAAAAGTACATCATCAACATAGATAGACCTTTTAAATTCCTCTTCACCAATTTTGATTCCTCATGTAGCAAGCGCTAGCAGCTCCAAGGTGATATTAAAGAGGAGCGGTGAGAAGGACAGCCTTTCCGGGTGCCTCACCTTAATTCAAAAGCCTTAGACCTTGTATCATTAATGGACAGACAAACCCTAGGGTTACTATAGAGCACTTTTATCATACCAGTAAATTGTGGGCCGAATCCCATCCATGAAAGAGTTGTGAACAAATAATCCCATTCTATCCATTTGAAGATTTTCTTTGCATGTAAGGATGCTGAGAAGACTAGGGAATCAAGGGATCTGGCATTTCCAAGAGATGACAGAGCAACTGGATATTGCTAGCTGATTGTCTATTGGGCATAAATCCTGAATGATTCCTGTGCATCAAGGCCCAATGCAAGATCACAATTTGGCAACTAGAATTTTTGCATACATTTTACAGCCTAAATTTATTAATAATATTGGTCTATAACATATAATCTCTACCAGGTGTGTCCAATACAATAATATGAGCTTCTGCAAACATACCAGTAATCTCCCCCTTTTCAATAAATTCCTGAAGGAGTAATTGCAACTTAAATGCCAAAAGTGAAGAAAACATTCTATAGAATTCTGCCTTGAATCCATCATATTGAGGTAAATTGGAGTGGAGGAATAGCCTAATGAACCAAGAGACCAAGATTCAATTCCCACTAGCCTTCCTTATGGCCTTGGGCAACTCTCCAATGTCTCAGAAAAATCCAAGCTATCAGTGTTCCTGTTTAATGAATATTACCAAGTTTAAGTTACAATATAAACTGAAATGATAAACATATTTATAAACCTGTTAAATAAAATAAAACAAATTTCCTTGGGGGGTGGGAGGTTATTTCTTTATTGCCTGGAGAATCTCAGTTAAAATAATGGGTGCTTCTAGTGACAATCTGCTATCCTCAGATAATCTGAGGCTATCTAAATCCTCAAGAAATCTGAAGATGTCATCTCTCCTGGGATTCTCAGATGGAAAAATATCTTTGTAAAATAAGAGAAAAGGCTCAGCAATATCTTTATCTTTAGTAAGGAGGGAACCCATGTTGTTTGAAAGCCTTTATACATGGTCTTTTGCTCCAACCATTTAAATACTGAGCTAATAAATGGCCCGCTCTGTTATTATCTGAATAATACCGGGCTTTTTGAAGAAAAATCAATAGGCCTGCCTGTTGTCTTAAATATATCGATATTTTAATTGTACTAACAGATCCAAATTCACTTAGGAATGGCTCTCAGTCAATTTTTTTCAAGCATTTTTATATCTGCCTCTAAGCAATCCAATTCTATATTTCTGCATTTGCAAAGTGGAGATGAATAAGACATTATTTCTCCTCTGAGAATGGCAAGGCCGCGGAGCCATGTGCACGCGGCCACTGTTAACCGGGGGGGCGGCCGCGCGCACCCCCAACGGTTAGCGCGGTGAGGCAAGCCCTAGGGGAGGAGCGGCCGGGGAATATCCTGTGCCATTGGTTGCAGCGCATGATGGCATAGCGCGGCAGCCAATGGGACGAAGGATTCGCGAGGAGATGGTGCGGGGACGTAGCGTGGCTCCGGCCTCTTGCCTTCGGATGCCGGAGCCGACGGACGCCCTCCCACCCTCCCTTGTGTTGCGATGGGCAGAGGGGTTGTGGGGTGTTGCAGCTGGAGGGGGGTTGGCGGGATCCCGGAGGTTTCCGGGGTCCGGAGCCGGATGCAAGCATTACGGCGGGGGTGGGGTACCCCCGCCCGGACAATCCCTCAGGTTTTTGCTAATAATATGGCGAAGCCGGATGAGGGAGGGCGAGGCGATTTTGTTGGGGCCTGTACCTGGCGGAAGCGGAAGCGGCGGCACCTTGCTAATAACATGGCGGGTGGTGGCGCGTTCTGCTGGTGGGGGGGGGGGGGGTATGTTAACTTGTTAATTGTAAATTGTGATTGTTATAAGTAATAAAGCTGCGACCAGTTCAATTCCATAGATTGTGTAATGGTTTTATTTGAATGTCAGATATGTGCATGGGATAGGCAAAGGGGGAGGGGGGGGAACAAGGTTGGGATCGCTCGGTCCGCCTTACCCGGTTATTGCTTTTAGAGTATCCTATTTACTTGTAAAGGGTGGTTCATCAGGACCATAAAAGCAGAAATATTCCTCTATGGCCTTTTGTAATTACAGTGCTGTGTAGTCTTGTAGCGCTATATAAATGATTGATAGTAGTAGTAGTAAGATGAGTTAAAGGCCTCATTCTTATAATTGTCTGTTAAATCACCATCCTGCAAATCTTTTCCAATCTGTATGTGGATCTATAGCTAGACACAACCATGCATGGTCAGAAACCAATACAGTCCAAACCTTCTGCTGTGTAACCCTTTGCGTCAGAGAGCTCAGTATTAGAAAGAAGTTAATCTTAGAGGAGGACAGATCTATTTAAGAAAAGAATGAAAAAACTTTCACAGAAGAGTTAAGTATCTGCCAACAGTCAACACGACCATTAATATTAATTAAATCAAGCAGGGCTCTATGGGAAAAAGATGACTTTCTGATTGAATTAGGCTGTCTGTCCAGTAATGGACCCAAGTCTTGATTAAAATAACCAACAATTACAACTTGTATAATTTCCAGTTGTAAAATTAGTTTGGATAAATCATTGAAGAATTACACTGCATCACCTACAGTACTGTTTTTCTTTTTAGCAGCAGGCATATAAATACGCTCTTTAATTCAAACACCCCTAAATTGAGAGATTCCATAGTTGATAAGGGTGTCCCGTGCAGAAAAGACACATCCCTTTTCTTTTTTCAAGAAGGCTAGTATTTTCTTTCTTTTAATAGGGTGGTATAACTGTTTACATTTAGGGCATAGATTTTACAACAATTATTCATACCCATCTAATTCTAGTCACACAACATACACACAACTCAATACAATTTATCCTAGCTACTTCATAGTTTCAAAATCATAAACCTTGACTTGTGCCTAATCTACAAAATTCAATATTTCCCACCCTACTAAACTCAATGGGGTATGTTTACTAAAACCCCGGTAAAGTGCGGGCCGCGGTAGAGTGCGGATGCCATATAAGGAGTGGGCGTTCCGTCCTGAAAAAGAAAAGCCGTAATTTAAATATGCGCTAAGGTGCCCTTGTGCGCCCCGCACCTTAGCGCAGCGGATGGCTGGGCGGGAGGCATATGTGGCACGCTGATGGGCAAACAGAAGAGCAGAGCCACAGCACAATGGTTAAGGCACCTGCCAATAGCACAGGGATCAGTGGTTCAATCCCCCACACAGCCCAATAAAGACAGATGGCTGAGGCATTAATTTAGGAGGCAGTGAAATAATGGGCAACACGCAGATTTTTTTGAGGCATATTAATAATGGGCGGCATAAGGCGGTGCGGAAATGTTTTTGGAGGCAGTCGAATACGGGGCGGCAGAAGGCAGCGCGCTAATGGCCATAAGGCGGCGGGGTGTTTTTTAGGAGGCATCTCAAGATGGGGCGGCATAAGGCGGCGCACTGATGGGCATAAGGGTGCGTGCTAATGTTTGAGGAGGCATCTCAATATGGGGCGGCATAAGGTGGCGCGCTGATAAGCAAACTGAAGAGCAGAGCCACAGCAGAATGGTGAAGGCACTTACCAATGGTGCAAGAATCAGGGGTTTAATCCCCCACTGTGCTCAATGAAAATGCATGGCTGGCTGAGGTGATATTTTAGGAGGCATACAAATAATGGGCGACATAAGGCGGCGCGCAGATGGGCATTAGGCAGGGCGTTATTGATTTAGGAGGCTGTTTTATTATTGGGAGGCATAAGGCGGCGCGCATATGTGCAAGCACAGGAACAGAGCCACAGCACAATGGTTAAGACACTGACCAATGATGCAGAGATTAGGAGTTCAATCCCCCACAGTGCCCAATGAACAAGGCTGGCTGAGGCATTGTGTATTATGGGGAAGATTGCTTTAGGGGGCATTGTTTTCTACTTTAATTATCATTACTAGCAAACGCACCCTCAAAGCGTGTTAACATAAGGCGCCCTATAAGGCACATTTTAAAGTGCACTGTCCGCCAAGGCACCCTAGAATGTTGCTTATAGGGCGCTGTAGAGGGTGCCGTATGAGGTACCGCAAGGTCAGAGTACTGTTTCTGATGGCAGCACTGTGCTTTGTAAGGAATGAAAAGCATAAGTAGGTGCGCTGACATGCAAGGAGGAGCAGCAGTGGAGCACAATGGTTAAGGCAGTGACTGCTGATACAGGGGTCATGAGTTTGCACCCCAGGGTGCCTAATACATAAGGCTGGCTGTGGCACCCTATGGGTACAGTACGCTGAGGGTGTTTTTGCGGGCATCAAAATATGTACATTAAAGAAAAACAATGCTTTGGACAACCCTATCAAATAACCCCACTGTGGGTTTGAACCTATGACCTCTGGCTTCACAGACAGTGAAATAACCATTGGGCTACAGCTCTATAGCTTCTAGCAAGCCCCTGGCTGGTTGCAGAGAGCCTGCACATCACCACACAGACAATCTGCTGTGGTCACCAGGATAGGGTTAGCCCACCCGTACCCATGATGCACTGCACATGCAAATCAGCTGTCCACAGATGAACACAAGATGGGGAATGCACCCCCACAGCACCTCGGCCTGGTAGGAGCAAATGTCCGGGTGCACCCACACAGCACCTCGGCCTGGTAGGGGTTACTGACCGGGTGTTGTACTGGCACAGAGTAGCTACACACCGTCACATTGTGCGGGTACTGTGCTCACCCTGATTGTGCGATGAGGCGGCCAGGACCAGGTCCACAACACCTTCCATGGCTGATGGAGGCCATGCTGGAGGTACAAAGCAGTGTTAATGTGTAAGATACATAGTTTCTGCACAAACACTATGGATGCCTCAGTCAGGTGGGCCATGCACCACACACCACCACCACCACCCCCCCCCCCAGCCGAGGGTGGCAACCATGGTCTCCCATCAATAGATCCACATTCTACCTCCCTGCAAATGTGGCAGTAGAGGGGAACATCAACCCCAGTCCTGATGAGGAACAGACACCCCACAGGGCAGTCAATGCAGCTCTATACACATCCATAACATAATAGCAGACAGACATTAGACCAGGATATGGTAAGCTGCACCCCACCACCATCTGATATTCTCCTGCAGCAAGCCATCAGCCACTGCACCCTGCAAACTGCTCCAACAAGACACATACCAGCTACACACAGTCTGCTAGTTAGTCCATAGTGCATGTTTCCAGTGGAGATGCATGCACCCAGAACTGGGATGTCAGCATACACAGCAAGCAGATAAATCAGTGACTGGGCCCCAAAAGGAAACCCATATCTATTACATGAGAGAAATACTACATAGCACTATGGGGGTGTCTAGCCATGTTGTGGTCACTGCACAGTCAGGGTGACAGTGACCTCTCAGCAGGATATAGAGGTCACCCTGTCTGTGTAGGTGGTGTCCGGCCACTACAATGTCCCAGTCAGTGCCCTATGCCCTGTGCAGATGCACCCTTGCCAGGCCACCCTGTCCAGCCTATACCCATGGTACCTTGCTCCTCATTATGCACATTGGCAGCCCAATACTGGCAACTTTGCTGGCAGTGTGGGCTGTGGAAGGAGTTTGCAGCCACCACACACTGGATAGACAGACAGCCACCGCCACACCTATGCCAGCATTGTGCTACTATAGAGGAGTTCAGCAGCCATACCCACCACACCAGTCCTGGGCACAGTACATGCATGGATATGGTACGCAATACTGTTGGGGGTCACACCCCAGGGTGGTAAACACTGACCTGCAGCACACACCACAGACATCTGAATGATTGTTATGGTGGAGCTCAATGAGCAAAATGTGCTTTACGTAGGAATTGAGATCTGCCAGCTATCATAGAAAACTTTGATAGCTGTGTACCGTATACCCAGGTGTAGGGTGGCATTGCTAAGGTATGCAACTGCTGGTATTGGGGGATACAGGCAGGGCCCAATGTCCTGCCTCTCCAGGAGGCATTGGCCAATGGGGCCTGTGGGGGTGTGTGTGGGTGTGTCTGGCCCTGTTGGCTGCTGCTTTACAGCAGGGTTTCCCAACTCCAGTCCTGGTGTTCCAAACACTGTTCGGGTTTTCATGCTGTCCCTCATAAATATGCATGAGCTACATCTGCATACCATGGGGGTGGTGCATAGACATGCAGCACAGCCATCATTATTAGAGGCAGCATGGAACCTGAATGGTGTGGGGCCCTCCAGGACTGCATTTGGGAGACTCTGCTCTAGGTAATGCACCTGTTTATGGTGTCTGTGGTTGGTGTGGTAAAATATAGGCGTATTAACCATGCGTATGTTCTCAGCTATACAGTTTTGACCTTACTATCACGGTTCAGTTGTGGGAAAAATATGTGGACAGGATTGGCTGTAGCCCCAGCTGGGCTTTGAACCTGTGTCCTTCTGTTCTTGCACACACTGTCTGTGTGCACTGCACCACTGTGTTGCCACAGATGTGCTCCATTCCCTGGGGAGGCCATGACTGTACATCCGACAGAGCCTGTCTGTTGCGGTGGATGGTGCCAGCCTGCACAGGCCTAGGCCACTGTCTGCTGTGGTTTGCAGCCACTGCCCCCTCCACCACCTGTACCCTTCCGCCAACATGCAGACATGTCCCTATCTGTACAAAAGCATATGACTTGATTGAGTTGTGGCACTCCAGGACTGAATTTGGGGGACTCGGATGTAGGTAATGCCCATTGTTATGGTTTGTGTGCAGTGTAGGGTAAAATATGGGTGTTGGAACCATGCTTATGTTCTCTGCCATACAGGAGTGTCTGTACTATCACTGTTTAGTGGTGGGTAAAACTATGGGGACTGGGCTGGCAGGAGCCCCAGCTGGGATTTGAACCTGTGACCCTCTGGTTCTACAGGCACTGGCTATGTCTGCTGCACCACACTGTGGCCGCAGAGGCAGTGCAGTCTCTGGAGATAGGAAACCTGGCCGCATGAGTCAGACACCCTGCTCTGCACAATTTTACTGTGGGGTCGTTTACCTTGTATGGGGACAGGGGTGCAATTAAACCTCAAAAAAGACCTCCAAAAAAGGGGAAAAAAACCTAAACCAAGCTGGGCAACAGTGATATCAAGGAGCAACATGAAAAACACTCCCAGGACAGCTCCATTAAAATGCAGGGATTTTTGGACGAGTCTACGGAGCGTAGACCCTTCCAAAAATCATTTCCTTTTTTTGGAGCTTTCCTGGGAGTGTTTTTTATGGTTTCCCAGCTGGATTATGATTTATTTGGAATTTTTTGTGGTCATTTTCAATTTATATTTGCTATTTTGTTCTGTGCACATGTATCACACTGCTCACGTTTTGCAGGTTTCCCCGGTTTTGCTGTACATTGCTGACGGAAATGGTTTCTCTTCCCTTTAAATCGGCTCTAACGCGAGGGTTTCACTCGCGGTATTTTTACTGCCGAAATTCAGCCCCACTCTCCACCCATTGACCCCGTCCCTCCGTCTCTCGGGGGCCTTCCTCTGCCCTCCGTAAGCCTTTCCCCGCCTCTATCGCACATCAGCGCCCTGCACACGTGCGCCGGCCCGTTAATGTGACGCGCATGTGTGCGGGGCGCTTAAGAGCACTTAAGTGCGTCATTGCCGTGCGCTAAGGTGCGCAGCGCACATGTGCGCGGTTTAGTAAACATACCCCAATATTGTAAATCCTTGTTATATCTTAATACCACAATGCAGCGATTCAAGAAAACCATACATAAAAATAGCAATAAATCAACATAAAGGGAAAAATCAAAGAGGCTTAGAAGCAATAAAGTCCATATCACATAATTTAAGGTCAACACTGGTAGCAACTGGAGATGACACTGATTATCAACCCAGGGATACACTCAATCCTGTTGGTCTGTGCCAGACTGCACATAATCATATAATAACCACAGAATCATGAATCTGGTGATGAAAGTCCGCCAAATGGTACCTCATATTAATATAATGCCAAACAATTTCTGTAGGCCAATAATCACCAGTCTATTATTTTTTAAAGTGCTGTCAAGTCAATGCTGACCCAGCAGCCCCTGGGTTTTCTTGCCAAGGAATGACCAAAAGTAAATTGTCAGGCTTTTTCTTCTGAAGCAAGGGAGTGTAAAGTGACTTTCCCAAGGTCACAGGGAGTACCAGTGGAAATCAAACTCCAAACATCTGGTTGTTAGGGCTTTACTCTAACCATAGGCTACTCCTCCATGTCCACCAGTCCATAATCCAGAGATTATTATTAAATGCCAACTCTTGGTCAGGCTCAATGTTTCGCATTAGACAAAATGTCTTGGGAATCCAGGAACTGTTGCAGTTCTTTAGGCCTAGTTTTCAAAATTGCCTGTTGTGCTATTGATAGTGACCTGTAATCAGGCCAGATAGAAATGTGTGTATCTAGCACCTAAGGTTTTCCGTCTCAGGCGTAGATTGAGCAACTGCTTGCATTTCAAGGCAGTTTTTTTTTGTGCTGACATCAGTGCTGATTCATGGCAACCCAGCTGCCTCCAGGTTTTCTTGGCAATGTATCACAGGAAGTAGATTGCCAGACCTTTTCTTCCAAGGCAATAGAGGGTAAAGTGAATTGCCGAAGGTCATAAGGAGTGCCAGTGGGAATCAAACCATTGATTTTCTGGGTATTAGGCAGTTGCTCTAACCACCATGCTACTCCTGTGCTCTTTCATGCTAATTTGCTTTGATAAATCAGCATAAACAGGAGACGATGGCCCTGCCATTATATTCCGTTTTTTACATTAGATTGAAAAAGCATGCTGAAAGCTTGCTGATAAGAGTACCACCTTAAGGATTAATGGCTGGAGATCACCACGTTGAACTGCAGGTGGCACTGTAATGTGATCTGCCTTCTCTTGAAATTTGAATCAAGCAGTGGCAGTATAAAAGATTGTATAAAATGCACTTGATCATTACCTTCTGACTCTTCCAGCAATTCAAGCAGCTGCACGTTGCTGTGTCTGCTTCTGTTATTTGTCTCCTTGAGCTCTTAGCATAGTAATTCAATGTTCTTGTGGTGCTACTCCGCTTGCAGAGAATCATCTTTAGCATGGGGCACTCCACCTTCCAGCATGGTGACCTGATCAGTAGTATCAGTAAGTTGCTCTATAATAGCACTGAGCTTAGCCTTGACTTCTAAGGCAGTGTATTACAATTAAGCATCAGTTTACATTTTTTTTTGTTTTATTAGTATTTAGCTCACTCATTTCCAGTGGTAGTTCAAGGCAAGTTACACTCAGGTATGTAGGTATTTCCCTCTCTCCAGAGAGCTTACAATGTAAGTTTGTATCTTGCTCAAGGCCACAAGGAGTGTCAATATCTCGGACATTATTGGAACGAGTATTTTATGTATACTAGACATGGGTGCCATCTTGAGAGGATTTGGTGGTTCTTGTTTAGCTCTCTTCACTTTTCTAGAAGCAGTATAAGATGCTTCTGTTTTGTTTTGTTTACTCATAGCCATGTCCCATCAAGCTATTATGGTTTTAGATTGCAAATTTGCCCAGAGGTGTATCTGAGGTCCTTATTTCTTTTCCAGTGGGCTGGAGTCCAATCTGTATATGACCATCTTAGAATAGCTTAGCCGTACCATCCAGTACCATCCATTCATGAATGTATGTGGTCACCTACACATACTCCTACACCTACTAAAATACTTCCAAAATAGTGCATACATTACCCCCTCATAAACTTACCTCCATAGGAGTTCACTTCATAACATAAATAACAAAAACATCTAAGATCATATTCTGAAAGCCACCATGGCCCTGCACGTCTATGACACTAGCACGGAGATCTCAGAGTGGGGTGGAAAGAGGGCATGGCTAGACACAAAGACATATAAAGCATATTCAGGAAAAGCTCATGTTTCCTGCAGATGTCCCCATTATTCCTGTGGAAACGTGGAATAACGCCAGGACTTAGAAAATATTCTGCTCTGCTTTTCAATGTGTCCCATATTGAAGAATGGTCATGACAATTATGTTTTGAACTAGTGTGTCTGCAGTCTGGAAAAACACAAGATGCAGTTTTAAAGAACAGAAAGCAGAGGCGAGGGAAGGTTGTAAGGCAAAGAAACATTAATAAACACCCCTACAGAAATATTAAGAAGAGCAATAGTGTTTATTCTGGCTATTCTGAGATTTGCTGTTTCTACCAAAGGAGCTAATCTAGGGTTCCCTAGCAATTCCTGTGTTCTGAAAAATGGGACTGTTTATGTAGAGGTAGTGTGTGAGTGAGTATGGAAAAGATTCTAGTTTGGGTAAGAAACGCAGATCAGCTGTTCTTGAGAGGTGCAGGACATCTTTTTGGAAGAAATACGTTTTTTGTGACTGCAAGAGAGAGTGTATGTGCGTGTTTGTGTGTGGTGTGAGGGTTGCATGGGAGGATCTGGTGTGCTCATCTACAATTCTGGGAGGACATGAATGCCTGGCCAGTACCTGGTCCATAGGGATGACTGCAGTGTCACCAGATGCCAGTGTGGTCAGGCAGAAAAAAATCTGAAAAAGGTTCTCTATACCTAAAGGTCAAAACATATCCCTGTCAATAATAAGGGACCCTCAGAATGAGAGCATTCAACAGTGCAAACAGCACTAAAACATGCCCAAAAGCATCATCATCAGTCTCTAAAAATGTGCACGTTTAGATAGCAGCTGAATTATCACTACTATCCAGTTCACTTTTTACCTGCTCTTGCTTCACTTTTGCTCTGTCCTTTTTTATATGGATAGTATCAGGCTGTATAATGATTTAAACTGCCCAATATTATCCATATATTTTTAAAATAGATAAATAAGCTGCTGATAACTGTATTACTTGCTTTAAATATTGACTTTCATGAGGCCAGGTTTCAGACACACAGAAGATGTCTAATTTGAAATGTCTAAGCTGGTTTAAAGTTATACATACATTCCATGGCACAACAGGTCTACTGCCATCAGCAATCATCATTCTTCCTGCCCCCGCTGCCGCCCTAATCGCTGCTACCATTGCCGCTGTCACATCTCTTGGGACCAGTGGAGAAAGCAGTAATGGCAACACAGCAGCAAGGAAGGAAGCCTCCGAAATCCTGCACACTGTGCTCTTAAAGTACAGCTGGTCCACCCTGATGCAATCAGGAAGTCTGCGCCAGAGGGGATAGCATGCATGCAGGGGTTTAGAAGCTTCTCTCCATGCTGTGCTTCTCTTCTGTTGGATTGCCATCCCTGCGGCCACTGCCACTGGTCCCAGGGAGATGTAGCATTGTGGTAATGGTGGGGCGGGAGATGGGAGGTGGAACCTTCTGCCACGGTGCTGCCTTCTAAAGCTTGGCACTCTAGACGACCACTGGTTCACTTAATGATAGCGCTGGCTCTGGGCTGTGCTGATGTGCTGATGAATATACATGTATAACTTGGAATGTCAAAATTAGACATTCAAAGTAATACCTGCTACTTGTGTGGCCCATCTAAATGATTAATTTATGTTTATATTTATTATGGAATTTACAACAAAGCAGTTCACAAGTTAATACCATGAAAACAGGAAGGCCCTAATTTTCAATAAGATGTCTTTGGCATAAACTGAAACATCCTTGTTCAGATGCTTGAATTTATGCTGATATTCCACGGCTCTCTGCGTTTGCTTAGTGCTGCTTCGATATGGGGTAAGAAGGAGAGAGAAGAGGAGTTAGTGAGAGGCTGGGGAAGGAGATAGAGATGGGGAATGGGCGGGCTAAAGCCAGGTGGCAAAAACGTTATTAAATTTTGACTTGGCAACAATTTATTATCATTCTGCTTCATCCAGGGCAGTTTTACCAGAGATGGTCAAATTCCTCTGTAAAGTGTCAGGAATCCATGTAAAACTGGGAGACAAAGGAGTGCTTCAAACAGTTCAAGGCTGAACTCGAAACAGGCAAACTTCAGAATCTCCCAAAATTTGAACCATCTGTTTACCCCAAGAAATAGATCTACCAATTCTGATGAAGTCTGCTTTACATGTTTCAAAAGGTTTTCACAATTCTGAAGCAGAAGCAAAATACATTGATTCAAAAAATGCCTTCTCAAAGTTGAACCAACTCAGCGAAACCTCAGACTTTCAACTAGGCTTCTCAAAATACGGGGCAAATTTATTTGGAAGATGTTGGTACCTCCCCATTAGCAAGCAAAACATATGCCACTGAGGAAGTGGTTTTTTTATCTGAGCTGTTTTATCATCATCAGAGTTGGTTTAATTCTTTACTCCCTATTGCTCATCAGCTAAACCTCTCATGGGCTGCCTGTTTATTTCTGACTCCTCCTCAAATGCTGTTGGTTTGATTTCATTTCAGTGTATACAGGTGGATAAGTTCAGTGTGTGACAGTTGCATGAATCATCTTATTGCTCTTAGTTTCTGTCCGATGAAACATGCTTTCATTTGGCTTTGTGCCATTAGTAAGAGCACAGACTTCCTTGCATTGAAACATTTATATAAGGACATAAGAACATAATTTATGCCATACTGGGTCAGACCAAAGGTCCATCAAGCCCAATATCCTGTTTCCAGTAGTGGCCAATACAGTTAACAAGTGCCTGGCAGGTTCCCAAAAGGTAGACAGATTCCATGCTGCTTGTTCCAGGGGTAAGCAGTGGTTTTCTCTGGTCCACTTTAAAAATGGTTTATAGGCTGTTCCTCTAGGAACTCGTCCAAAACTCTTTTAAACCCAGCTACAGTAACAGCTTTTGCTACATCCCACAGTAACAAATTCCAGAGTTTGATTACATGTTGAGGGAAAAAATGTTTCTCCAATTGCTACATTATAACTTCATTGCATGTCCTCTAGTCTTTCTACTTTTTGAAGGAGTAAACAACCGATTTACGTTTACCCATTCCACGCCACTCATCATTTTATAGACCTCTGTCATATCTCTCCTCAGCCGTCTCTTTTCCAAGCTGAAGAGTCCTAACCTTTTAAGCCTTTCCTTGTAGGGCCATCCTTCCATCTCCTTTATCATTTTCATTGTTCTTTTCTGTGCCTTTTCTGATTCCTCTATAACATTTTTTTTAGATATGACGACCAGAACTGCACACAATATTCAAGGTGCGGTCACACCATGGAGTGATACAGAGGCATTTTAAAATCCTTTGTTTTATTTTTCATTCCTTTCCTTATGATTCCTAGCATTCTGTTTGCTTTCTTGGCCTCTTCTGCGCACTGGGCAGAGGGTTTCAATGTATTATCCACGATGAAGACTAAATCCTTTTCCTGGGTGGTGACTGCTAATATGGAACCTTGCGTCTTGTTACCACAGTTTGAGTTGTTCGTTCCTAGGTGCATAACTCTGCATTGGTCCATATTAAATTTTATCTGCCATTTGGACAGCCAGTTTCCCAATTTTTCAAGGCCCTCTTGCAATTTTTCACAATCCTCTTGAGATTTTGTGTCATCTGCAAATTTGATCTCACTTGTTCCCATTTCCAGGTCATTTATATGTTAAAAAGTACAGGCCCAGCACAGATCTCTGGGGTACTCCACTATTCACCTTTCTCAGTTGCGATAATTGGCCATTTATCACTTCTCTCTGTTTTTTATCTTTTAATCAATTCCCATTCCACAATAGTGAACTGTGTCCTATCCCATGACCTTAATTTCCTGGAGTCTCTCATGAGGAACCTTGTCAAAGGTTTTCTGAAAATCCAGATATAATATATCAACTGGCTCACCTTTAACTACCTGTTTATTCACACCTTCAAAAAATATAGCAGATTAGTGAAACAAGACCTTCTAAGGCTAAATCCATGTTGGCTTTGTCCCATTAAACCATGAATATCTCTATATGTTCAGTAATTTTGTTCTTTATTATGATTTCTAACATTTTATCTGGTACAGACATCACTCTCATACATTTGTAGGGGAAATGCTGGGCTCTTCAGGGAAGGTGGGGGGGGGGGGGGCTGCGGCCACAGGGCAGTTCATTCAGATTTGGCCTTCTTACATCCAGCCACCCCAGTATAACGAAGATGAGTGTTCTAAAGAAGAGCAAAACCTACCACTTTCATGATGAATGGGAAATAGACTACTTCTTCATCATGGTGAAAGACAAGTGTTGTTGTCTAATTTGTAACACCCCAGTATCCTTGCCCAAAAAGGGTAATCTGGAACGTCATTATAAGGCTCTACATAGCAATAAGTTTGATGCTGATTTTCCACCCAAAAGTGAAATTCGTAAACTGAAGCTCAAAGAACTTAAATCAAAATTGGCTACTCAGCAACAGTTGATGGAGAAGACAAGGTCACATTCGGTCAATGCAACCATAGCATCCTTCAAGGTCAGCAACCTGATCGCAAAGAAATGCAAACCTTTCACTGAAGAGAAATTTGTAAAAGATTGTTTTCTTGAAGCAGCTGACAATCTTTTTGAAGGATTTAAAAATAAGAAAGAGATCATAGCTGCTATTCAAGATGTACAATTGTCAAGAAACACCGTCATGCAGCAAATAGAAAAGATGTTTGGAGACGCAACTGAACAATTGGAGGATGTTTCAAATTGTGTTGCTTTCTCACTCCAACTGGATAAATCTACAGACATAAGAGACATAGCCAAGTTACTAGTCTTTATCCGGATGGTTTTTGAAGACTTCAGTGTTAAAGAAGAACTATGATTTCTTTAAAAGGGAGAACTACCGGTCAGGAAATATTCAGTTCTTTCCATTCTTTGGTGACAAAGTGTAATCTTCCATTGCATAGACTTGTTTCCATCACTACTGATGGAGAAAGAGCAATGACAGGTGAGGTTAACATTTTCATAGCCCTCTGTAGACAGCATGACGACTTCCCAGATTTCCTTTCTTACCACTGCATCATTCACCAGCAAGTTTTGGCAAGCAAGAGACTCAATACAAAGACTGTCATGGACATCACTTTCAAAATTGTAAATTCAGTTCGTGGAAGATCACTTCAAAGACAGCTTTTCAACCTTACTCTTGATGAAGGGGCAGCGGAAATCATTTTGCACACAGATGTAAGGTGGCTAAGTAGGCACAAATTTTTGCAAAGATTTTGTGATATGCTGAATAAGACTTTTTTTGAAGGAGAGGGGAGATGACCAAGCAGAGTTGGAAGATGAGGAGTGGTTATGTGATCTGGCATTTCTCGCTGACTTTACAGGCGAACTAAGTGATATGAAACTTGAACTGCAAGGTAAAAACAAATGCATTGGCGAGATGATGAGTACAGTTTCATCCTACAAGAGCAAATTTGAGCTAATGATGACTGACCTTGCAAACAACACTTTTGATCATTTTCCTAATACGCAGGACCAACTGGGACAATATCCAAATTTTGTTTTTCAGAACAAGAAGTATGTGACAGAAATCTGTTTTATTATCCAGGAATTCGAAAATAGATTCTGTGACTTCCAAAAAATTGAAACAGTTATGTTGTACTTGTCATACCCATTGAAAGTAGATGTGGACATTAAAGAAACTGCAGCTGCTATCAGTAAAAATTACTCAATGAACAAGCCATCTCTTGAAAATGAAATATTAACCCTTAAAAATGACATTTTTCTCAAGACCCGTGCCGAGCAAGAATTGTTTTGGAAGCCTAGAGACAAATTTCCCAACTTGAGAAGATGCAGCGAAGCTGTACACTCCTGTTTTGGTTCAACTTATTTGTGTGAATCTGCGTTTTCCCATCTGAAAATGACAAAGAGTACACAACATTCCAACATGACAGATGAACATCTCCAGGATTCCCTGAGACTGGCCCTCATGCAATATTCACCCAACTTCAAAAAGCTGGTGGATGAAATGCAGGCTCAGATGTCTCACTAATGAGCAAGAGCGAAATATTAAAGATTGTGCAAGATCAGTCTGGATCAATACTCAACCTAAATTTAACACAAATTACTCAATAAAAGTTAAAGAAAGTTATTAAGACAGTTAAAGAAAGTTATTACTCAATAAAACTTTAAGAAAAAATGTACTTTCCATTTTTCCTCGCAGTTCTTACTGGATCTTCGTCTCTCTGTTTTGTTTTTGCTTAATTTGCTTAACAGCTGATCACATCCAAGTAAATCACAGAAGGTTCATTAAAAATGGGGGGGGGGAGGGGGAATCCTCCAACTTTATTGGGTTAAAATTTAATTTGAAACTAATTTGAAAATTAATTTGCATGGTGGTAAATCACCGGCACTTTTGGCCGGAAAAAGTAGATCACAACCTGTTTGAAGTTGGACATGCCTCTTATAATGGGTGATCATTTCACATCCAGTGATCATTGGATGGTCTGGTTCAGTACTGGCACAAAGGCTGATAAAGTCCATTCAAAAGTCAGGGTCCTAGACTTTAGGAAAGCTGACTTTTCCAAGATGGGACAATACCTCAAATAGTCATTAGCGGAATGGGAACAGCTGGAAGACATAGAAAAGCAGTGGGCAAAACTGAAAGAGGATAGTTTAAGGGCAACAAGCTTTTTTTTTTTTTATTAGGAAAGTAAGTAAATGTAAAAGGAAAAGGAAGCCACTATGGTTCTCAAAAGAAGTAGCTGAAAAAGTGAAATAAAAGATGGTGGCCTTCATAAAATACAAGAGATCACAGAAAGAGGAAGGCAAGCATCAATATTCAGAAAAGCTTAGAGAAGCTAGGAAAGTAGTCAAGAAAGCAAAGATACAAATGTAAGAAAAAATAGCCAATGCAGTAAAATGGGGGAGGAAGCGGCAAAACATTTTTCAGATATGTTAGTGAGAGGAGGAAGTGCAAAAGTGGTATTGTCAGACTGAAGGGTGAAGGGAAAAATATATAGTAGGTGATCAGGATAAAGCGGTATTGCTTAACAAATATTTCTTTCTGGGTTCACATTTGAAGGGCCAGGAGCAGGACCTCAGAAAACACAGACAAATACAGAAGAGCAAATGAATCCACCACTAAGAGAGCATTCTCTCTGGCCACACCCACCATCTGGAACTCTCTTCCTGGGACCTTGAGGACCACCACTGATATAAAGGACTTTAGAAAGCAACTGAAAACCTTCCTTTTCATTGATCATTTCAATGATTTCACCTAACACCATATTAGCTAGACCTCCACAATATTCTGTTGTACGTAGTTACCTCTGTATATAAGTTAAGCTGCAAAGCACCCCTGCATGACACCCTGCCCTGAGTTCCATATCAAGTTCTCTGTACATGTGTGAGTATAGATTTTATGTAAAAATATGAGTTATAATGTAAACCGCTTTGATTCTGTGATAAGGCGGTATATAAAAATTGTTAAATAAATCAAAATAAATAAATAGGGACAGAAGTGAACCGGATCTTGAATGATTTTCAGAAGATAGTGTTTGCGAAGAGCTAGCTAAACTAAAAAAGACAAAGCAATGGGATCAGATGAGATCCATCTAAGAGTATGGAAGGAACTTATGGAAGTTCTGGTGGCTCCACGGATTGCACTTTTTAATGCTTCCAGAGGGCTGGAGAAAGGTGCATGAGGTCCCTTTATACAAAAGCGGAAGTAAGGATGAGGTTGAGAATTAGAACTAGAAATATTGGACAACTTTAACCTGTTTGGATCAATATCAATAAAGAAATAACAAGCAGTTAAGAATTCTGACAACACATTGCTCTTGGTAGAAGTTATGAAGGACCTAGACAGATTCTCAAGAGCAGCACACAAAGATTCAACTTGTCCAAGCCATAGCATTTTCCATAACATCATATGGATGCGAAAGCTGAATAGTAAAAAAGGTTGACGGGAAGAAAATCAATGCTTTTGAATTATGGTGCTGGCAAAGAATACTGTGTATACTATGGAATGCCCAAACAACAAACCAGTCATACTACTGGAGATCAAACCTAAGCTTGTTTTGGAAGCTCAGATGACAAGACTTTGATTTTCAGAATTTGGACACATCATACAAAGAAAGAGATCATTTGAGAAAGACATCATGCTTGGCAAGGTTGAAGGTCAAAACAAAAAAATAAGGCCAGCAATGAGATGGATCAATACAATAACAGCAGCTATGGATGTAACACTATCAACAATTAGCCCCCTGATTCAAGACCAAACACATTTTAGGGCAACTATCCAGAGGGTTACCATGAGTCGGCACTAACTCAACGGCACTTAGCAACAACATTTATAATCATTTGCTAAAATTCTGAATTGGAAAGAACTGAGCCTTTTGAACTCCAGATTCAGTCTTAGTCAATGGAAGTATCTTCATTCTGCTTTCTAATGCAATAACATGTTTTTATTTTTATTCTGGGTTTCTGTGATTTCTCTTTCATAGTTTGGGTGCTGGCATGCGTGTATTATGCAAGTATATGTAAACTAGGCAGGATGGGAGAGTAAGAAATAATTAGATATGAATAGATAAATGAATGCATATATGAGGGAAAGAGGTATATAGGAATCATAGGATGTGGGGAGATGGGGAGTAGAAAGTGGAAATGTGCTTAAGGAAGTCTGGCCGAAGACAGAGATGTAATAGTAAAAGAAGCCTCTGGGAATGACGGCAAAAGCAGAGGGCAAGTGTTGGAGAAAACAATGGGTTGGGAGGAATAAATATTGCAATGTTCAGGCTGAACAATGGGAGACTGAGAGTGTAGATAATCTTTGGGAACATGCTTTGTGGTGTTGAGCATTGGCAGTGTGGGAGACATGGGGGAATGTTGGTGGAATATCGAGGACAAAAGAGGTAGCATGAAGGGGAACTGTGGTCAAAAGATAAAAACAAAGGGACTGTGAGGGGCGGAGCCCGATGTCCAGCGGGATGGTCGCATAACGCTGAGGCTCCCGAGAGGCCTACTCAGAATCCTGAATTAACACCGGACAAACTTGAATTTCTGCTCTGATCTTGCCGGGGCACATTGGTGAGATGGCGGGGACCAAACCCACGCGCCTGGAATTTGGCTCTCCAGCGGCTTCTCACGGTAAACGCTCCAAAACTGAACCCCCGTCCCCGCAGAAGGGGCTGGCTTTGCGCGAGGGCCCCGAAATGCAGCAGGAAATCCTCGCAGAAATTAGAGGGGTTAAGGACCTCGTGCAGTCAAACGGTGAAGCACTTCGAGCGCTGAGGGAAGATCTTGGTGTACTGCAAGGCAGGCTAGAGGGGCTCTCTTCGCGTCAGGACAAAATGGAGAGTATATTAGACTCCCATGCGGTCCGGCTGTCCAAACTTGACAAAGTTGAACGTCAGGTGCGGGCCTTGCAGAAAGAAGTGGAAGACGGCAACAATAGAGCGCACCGCAACAACCTACGACTCGTGGGCATACCGGAGGGAGCGGAATTGGGAGACATGAAGGAGTTTTTAAGTAAAATCCTCCCTTCCCTGCTCCAAATCACCTTTACCAAAGAATTGGAGATCGATCGCGCTCATCGTGTACCCACAAACATAACGCTCAACAGGAAGACCCCGCGGCCTATCATCTTTCGACTTTTGAGATATCAACATGTGGAACAAATTCTCAGTGCCTCCCGGGCAAAGGGCCATATGGAGTTTGAGAGCCACAAGGTCTCCTTCTATCCTGACTTGGCTAAACCCACGGTCGACCGCCGAAAGCGCTTTCTGGAATTTCGGCCGAGGCTTCAACAACTACAGGCACGCTATGGCCTGATGTACCCGGCCAAGCTCCGAGTCACGCTTCACAATCAGACAAGAACATTTGAGGACCCTGATCTACTAGCGGAGTTTTTGGACTCTAAAGAAGCCGACTTGATGCGCTGATTTCCAGAATATTCCTGCCAGTACTCTCATATCCGCTGTGCCTGCCATATTGGATTTACCGCGGCTCAGCGAAGAGTCTGTCGAGGGAGGTCTGTCGCCTTATTTTGAAGATATCTGGGACCCGACTCCATCTACCCATAGTAGCCTCGACGAGTATCAGAGACAGTGTTTCTTATGGACTCTGGTGTTTCTTTTCTTTTATTATGTCTTTATCTTCCTCTCTAGGGCCTCCTCCCGCAGACATCTGGTCGCCATATTCATTGGGGGTTTGCTTCTTCTCTAAGTTACTTTGGTACATACTTTTCAATATGGTGTATTGGCCAGCATACTTGGTGCTTATGTCATTATTGTACAGATTCTGATTATGTTGTAAGTTTTCAAGCGCTCTTACCTAGAATGTCTAGTATCGACTGATGGCACCATGTAAGATTTTTCATTGAACGTACAAGGAATCAATAATCCGATAAAACGGAGGAATCTCCTAAGCTATCTAAGTCATGAGGCTGCGGACCTGATTTTCCTCCAAGAAACACATTTCGATTCGAAGGAAACTTTCCACCTCAATATTAAACCTTACATGGTGGCCGCCTACTCCCCAGCTGTCTCTAGGAAATGTGGGGTTGCTATATTGGATAGGAAATCTCTGCATGCTACTATTGCTGCGACTTGCTTAGACACAGCGGGTAGATGGCCCAGAGTTCACCTCAAGATGGGTAACTTTAAAATTACATGTATATGCCTTCATGCTCCTAATCTGGATGACCCTGCCCTGTTGCTATTACTGCTCAGGCTGCGCAGGCCTCTGCTAATTCTTCATTGATAGTGGGGGGGATTTCAATTCAGTTCTTGATCCTCTGATTGACAAATAGTCGCCCAGGATAAGTGGTCCCCCCAAGAGTCATATCGCGCTTACCTCTATGATCAAAGATATTGTTCTAGTCGATCTACGGAGGCTACTACACCCCAATGAGCTAGACTTTACCTTCTTCTCTTCCCCTCACAAATCCCAGTTTCGCATAGATTTCTTTCTAATATCAACACTGTTAGTTCCCCAGGTGGACGCTGCAAAGATTCACTCCCAGTATATTTCAGATCATGCTGCTATTTCTTTTCACTACCATACTACTGCACTTCAAGGGAATCCGGGGGCCTGGTTCTTTGATAGAGCCCTATTAACTCAGCCAGAGTTTCGGTTTGAAATTCGAGCAGCCATGTATGATTACTTCCAGACCCTGGTACTCCAGGGGGATCAGGACACCCCAACAGCTCTTTCTGCAGCTCGTTGGAAAACCTTTTCTGATCTATACAGGGGATTTGCGTTACTAGCGAAACATTATTTTCAATTGATGCAGCTTACATGCTGCCTCAAAAGTGCTCCAATCATGCCGCCCTCTGTCCCTACTAAGGATGGGCTATTAGAACTAATTCACTCTATTAGTAGTACACATGGAGTAGCCTCTAACTTTTATAAACTATTATGTCAGGGTACAGATACTGCCACTTGTAGAATCCAACAAGCCTGGGCTTGCTAACCGCAAACCACTTTAACCCCTGTGCATTGGAGCGTTTTCTGGAGCAACACAATGCGGGTTTCCCGATCTGCTTTAGCTATCCAAACTCAACTCTCGTCTTTTTGCACATAGATGTTCTTATATTCCAGGAAAATAATCAAATGGAACACAACTGCCAGGGGCCTGTGTAGGTCTTGCCATACTGATGTGGGAACCCTCGTTCATGTTCTTGTAAATGTCCTTAACTACAGGTTTACTGGGGGCGGGTCTGGGGTCGTATTTCCTTTATCTTGCACCTTCACGAGCCTCTTTCTTGGACGACTGTGGGACTCCGCTCAGTGGCGGGGGTCCCCTCTCTTCCTAAGAAGGGTCGCTTTCTCCTGATTTCATGCTGGGTATAGCCATATGTTTGATTACGGGGACTTGGAGGGATAGCTCTCGACTTGCTGTCAATGAATAGTGGAACCTTGTCTGCTTATATAGTAAATATGAGCAGATATCTCGGAGAGCTATTTTCCATACCCAATTTCATTCTTGCTTGTCTAAATGGCAGATGCTCAATGATCATGTACCATCTGCTCATTGCTTCGACATGTCTGTTTAATGTACACTCATCATGTTTCAGATCGCTGTAAGGTTTTGTAACATAATAATGTTTCAGATCGCTGTAAGGTTTTGTAACACAATAATGTCAGTACACGCCCGCTTCGAGAATGTTTTAGTTTTCTAGAGAAGAAGCAGGGGGGAGGGGGGTGGTGGGGGTTTGCTTTGGTGTATGTATCACATTACATGTATGTATTTGTCTCTTAGTTGTATGTCTTCCTTTCCTTTGTTGTTGCAAAACGAAAATAAAGAATTAAAAAAAAACAAAAACAAAGGGACTGTGTGTGTGACTGGAGAAAGTGGCAAATATAGGAGGGGAAAGGAACAGGAAGGAAGGTCAGGGAGACACCATCTGAAGGATGGTATCCTCTAAGGAAATATGAACATATATAGGGAAATAATGCAGGGGAAAAAAGGAAATATGGGAAGGGATGACAAAGAGAACTATAAAAATGAAGAGAGGAAAAGGGAAATATTGATGATGGTACTAGTGAGTACAGTCTACGCGTGGACCACCTGGAAAAATAATGTAACACAAAAATGGGAGGAGATGGAGGTAGGATATGATAAAGGAATGGAAGTCAAAGCCAAAGAAGAGAAGGGACTCAGAAGAAGAATAGTCGAGGGCTGCGATAGGGATCTCCATTGATTGCCATAAATAGGGCCAGTGCAAAGGTATTAGGCAGTCTAGGCAAACCTGCCCCACCCCTCATTAACATTTAGGACTCTAAGCTCCTCCCCTCCCCATTTTAATAACCTTAAAAAGCTGTGATCATCTCGGTGCTACCCTTCCTGAAACAATCCTGTAAAAATTAGGTTACCGATTTTTGGGGATAGTTCCTAATTTTAAAGCTGTGTCCCAACCCATCTGTTTTGCAGCCTCTTGTCCTCAGTTCCAGCAACGGGGACAGAGGGGATAGAAAAAAAATATTTTTAATTTAGTGATTTGAATATGTCAGTTTTTAGAATTTACATCCATTGTCATTATATTTTGCACAGTATGGGGCAATGCATCACTGTTTCTATTTCTCTGTCGATTTTTCTGCTTGGAAGTGATATTGCTGCTGCTGCGATGGTTGTGGGGGTGGGTGGGAGGGAGCAGATAATGACTCTTCTTCCCTTCTCCGCGCATTGTTGCTCAAAACTTGAACTAAGTGCCCCTTCCTCCCCCACACCTACCCCCACACAAACATGTTTCAGATTAGTATCCCAGATTTGCCTGCAAATTTATGTGAAAATATCTAAAAGTGAAAAAGCCAAATCACCCACTGATGACTTCTTGAGTTTGGCTGCCACAGCCTATTGTTTTGCTTTGACTGCAGCCACTCCTGGCAAGCCCCTCCCCCCAGACACTGCTATCCCTGGCAACCATGCAATCAAGTATAAATTCGGAAGGGAGGCTTGCACGTGACTGAGTGGAAGCTCCTGGGAGTTTTACAGAATTGCTTCCTTTCAACAGTCTAGGGATGGAGTTTGAGATGTGAATGGAGTATCTCATGGCCTCTGGCTTGATAATTATATTTAAAAAAAGAAATATTCTCTGTGATGACCCAAATCTCTTTATTTGAGCATTTCAAAAAAATTCAGACAAATGAAAACCTCAGATTTTTCATCCACATTTGGAGCTCCAGAATGTCATGCTATTACTATTACTACTATTAAGCATTTATAAAGCGCTACTAGTCGTACGCAGTGCTGTACAGACATGCATGAGACGATCCCTACTCTCGTTAGAGCTTACAATCTAGTCAAGACAAAACAAACAAAACATAAAGCAATAGTCTATTCAGGGCAAGAAGTAAGAGGCATGGTAATTACAGTCGGGCAAACAAAGGACAGACAGCATGGGATTTACAGTCGAGGTAGACGGGGGATCGATGTCAAGATCTGAAAGCGACAGTGAAGAGGTGGGTTTTCAACCTGAATTTGAAGAGGGCAAGGGAGGGTGCCTGGCGTATAGACGCAGGTAGGTTGTTCCAGGCGTAGGGTTCTGCAAGGTGAAATGAGCAAAGTCTGGATTTAGGGGTGCGAGTGAAGGGCCTGAATAGAAGTAGTTTGTTAGAGGAGCGAAGTTCATGAGGGGGGTTGTGAGGAGAGATGAGAGTTGAAAGGTATTGAGGGGCCACAGAGTGAATGCATTTATAGGTTAGGAGAAGACATTTGAACTGGATGCGGAAACGGATAGGGAGCCAGTGAAGTGTCTTGAGGAGAGGAGTAATGTGGGCATGGCGAGACTGGCAGAAGAGTTGAGCGGCAGCATGTTGAATAGATTGAAGGGGAAAGAGATGGCACATAGGGAGACCAGCAAGGAGGAGGTTGCAGTAGTCGAGGCGGGAAGTAATTAGGGAGTGGATGAGCGTTTTATTAGTGTGTTCAGAAAGGAGGGGGCGGATTTTGCTAATGTTGTAGAAAAAGAAGCGACAGGTCTTACCTACGAGCTGGATGTGTGTGGAGAAGGAGAAAGAGGAGTCAAAGATAACCCTCAGATTATGGGCCGAGGAGACAGGGAGGATTATAGAGTTATCAACAGAGACCAAGAAAGGAGGGAGAGGAGGGGAGGCATTGGGGGAAAAGATAAGGAGTTCAGTCTTGGCCATGTTCAGCTTCAAGCGGCGGTGAGACATCCAGGCAGCAATGTTCGAAAGGCAGGCAGAGATCTTGGTCTGGATTGCCGGAGAGATTTCAGGTGTAGAGAGGTAGATCTGGGAGTCATTGGCATAGAGATGGTTCTGGAAGCCATGGGCAGAGATGAGCGCACCAAGAGATTGGGTATAGAGAGAGAAGAGGAGTGAACCCAGGACGGATCCCTGGGGTATGCCAACTGGAAGAGGGTAGGAGAAGAGGAGGAGCCACCAGAGCATACACTGAAGGAGCGATGAGAGAGGTACAAGGAGAACCAGGATAGTATCAAGCCCCTAAAGCCAAGCGAGGAGAGGGTATAAAGGAGAAGGTTGTGGTCAACAGTGTCAAAAGCAGCGGAGAGGTCAAGCAGGATGAAGACAGAGTAGAGGCCATTAGATTTAGACAGGAAGAAGTCATTGGAGACTTTGGTAAGAGCTGTTTCAGTAGAATGTAAGAACATAAGAACATAAGAACATAAGATATGCCATACTGGTCAGACCAAGGTCCATCAAGCCCAGCATTCTGTTTCCAACAGTGGCCAATCTAGGTCATACGTACCTAGCAGTTTCCCCAAGGGACACAGGTTCCACAATGCTTGTACTGGTTCAAGCATTGATATCCTGGGTCCCTTCTTAATAATGGTTTATGGACCTTTCCTCCAGGAACTTGTCCAAACCTTTTTTAAACCCAGCTACCTAACAGCCTTCACTACATCCTCCGGCAACAAATTCCAGAGTTTGATTACACGTTGAGTGAAAAAATATTTTCTTTTATTAGTCTTAAATAGTTTACCCTGTAGCTTCATTGCATGTCCCCTAGTCTTTCCATATTCTGATAAGGTAAACAATCGATCTACGTTTACCCGTTCCACTCCGTTCATTAATTTATAGACTTCTATCATATCTCCCCTCAGCCGTCTCTTCTCCAGGCTAAAGAGCCCCAACCTTTTTAATGTAAGGGATGGAAGCCAGACTGTAAAGGATCCATGAGGGCATGGGAGGAGAGGAAGCCGAGACAACGGCAGTGAACTGCACGTTCAAGTAATTTAGATATGAAGGGAAGGAGGGAGATGGGTCGATAGCTAGAAAGACAGGTGGGATCGAGTGAGGGTTTTTTAAGGAGAGGTGTGACCACAGCATGTTTGAAGTCTTTGGGGACAGTTGCAGTGGTGAGCGATAGATTGAGAATATGGGAGATGGAAGGGACAATGGTGGGGAAGATGGGGCTTAAGGAGATGGGTGAGGATAGGATCATAGGAACAGGTGGTGGGTTTGGAGAAAGAGAGAAGGAGTGTGGTTCCTCTTCAGTGATCACAGGGAAGGAAGTGATGGTGGCGGGGGTAGCAGGGATGGGGGAGAATTGGTGAGGAGGAGAGGTAGATGAAGAAGTGGGGAATTGGAGGGTGATCTTGTGGATTTTGTCATGGAAGTGGTCGGCCAGGGTTTGGGCAGTAAGGGAGGGCGGATCCATGGGCAGGGGGCATTTTGAGGAGAGATCTGAGGGTATTAAAGAGACGGCGAGGATTAGAGGCAAGAGAGTTGGTCAGATGGATGTAGTATTCTTGTTTGGCAAGAGCTATGGCTGATTGGAAGGAGCCAAGCATGAATTTGAAATGTAGAAAGTCTTCAGGGGAGCGGTGTTTGAGCCAAGCCCGTTCAGCAGAGCGGATACAGGTGTGTAGATAGCGGGTGTTGGGTGAGAGCAAGGGCTGTGGTGTGGTACGTCTCACAGGGCGAGGGGTGGGTGGGGCAAGAGCATCCAGAGCTGAGGAGAGTGCAGTATTATAGGAGGTTACTGCCTCGTCGATGGATATGGAAGATATAATGGGCGAAAGTGATGGAGAAATGGTGGAGGAGAGAGTTAAGGGGTCAATGGTATGAAGGTTTCTAAATAGTTTGGAGGAGACAGGACGAGGTTGAGGCAGTGAGAGTTGAAGTTTAAAGCTTAACAGGTGGTGGTCTGATGCAGGAAGAATTGAGTTACGGAAATTTGATGGAGAGGACATAGAGAAGAGAATCAGGTCAAGGCAGTGGCCGTGTTTGTGAATGGGGACGGTGGAACAAGGTTGGAGGTCGAATGAGGAGGTAAGGGTGAGGAGTTTTAATGCATGGGGATCGGAGGGGTTACCAACGTGGATGTTAAAATCCCCAAGAATAAGAGAGGGGGAGGAGGGATCCAGAAAGACAGAAAGCCAGGAGTCAAAGTCGGTAAGGAAGGTGGAGGCAGACTTGTCAGGGGGGCAGTAGATAACAGCTACTGGAGAGGAAGTGGTGTGAAGAGGCGAATGGAGTGAACTTCAAAACATAGTAACATAGTAACAAGTAGATGACGGCAGATAAAGACCAGCATGGTCCATCTAGTCTGCCCAGCAAGATGGCAAGAGTAGGTGTAGGCCACCCCTCCCCTTGTCTTTGCTTAGGGGTGAACCCATCACTCCATGTAGGACACCCCTATTTGTTGAGACGTTAGATGGTTCAGAAGTTATATATGTTTCAATTTATTTTGTTTTTATCCTGTTGCTGTAAAGGGATCCACTATGTTTGTCCCATGCCGTTTTGAATTCCGTCACCGTGTTTTCCCCCACCACTTCCATCGGGAGGGCATTCCAAGCATCTACCACCCTTTCAGTGAAAAAATATTTCCTGACATTGCCTTTCAATTTACCACCATGCAGCTTCATGTTATGCCCTCTACTTTTACAGCTTCCCCGTCTTTGGAAGAGGTTTGTTTGTTCATCATTTCTCTTTAAGTATTTAAAGGTCTGAATCATATCTCCCCTGTCCCTCCTCTCCTCCAAAGTGTACATATTTAGGTCTTCAAGTCCCTTCTCATAAGGCTTCTGACGTAGGCTCCAAATCATTTTGGTCGCCTTCCTCTGAACAGTTTCCAGTCTTTTTACATCTTTTGCAAGATATGGTCTCCAAAACTGAACACAGTATTCCAAGTGAGACCTCACCAGTGACTTGTACAGTGGCATAAGTACCTCTTCCTTTCTGCTGGTAATCCCTCTTTGTATGCAGCCCAATATCCTCCTGGCTTTTGCCACCGCCTTGTCGCACTGTTTTGCCACCTTGAGATCATCACAGATAATCACACCAAGGTCTTTCTCCTGAACTGTGCACACCAACCTCTTGCGCCCTATCACGTGCATTTCCCTTGGATTTCTGCTACCCAAGTGCATGACACTGCACTTTTCCACATTAAATCATAGTTGCCAAGCATTAGACCATTCTTCCAGCTTTTGTAGATCTTTCCTCATGTTAACCACTCCCTTGGGGGAGTCCACTCTGTTGCAAATTTTTGTATCATCTGCAAAAAGACAGACTTTTCCATTCAGCAATATCACTCACAAATACATTGAACAGTGCCGGGCCCAGGACCAAACCCTGGGGCACCCTGCTAATCACCTTCCTTTCATCCGAGTGAGCTCCATGTACCATCACCTTCTGTTGTCTGTCAGTCAACCAATTTCTAATCCAGTTTACCATCTTGGGACCCATCCCCATGCTACTGAGTTTATTGACAAGCTTCCTATGAGGAAAAGTATCAAAGGTTTTGCTGAAATCCAGGTAGATGACATCCATTGCAAGCCCCTGATCTAGTTCCTTGGTCACCCAGTCAAAGAACTCAATCAGATTTGTTTGGCAAGACTGTCATTCGGTAAAACCATGTTGCCTCGGATCTTGTAACCTGTTGGTTTTGAGAAAGTTCAATATTCATGCTTTCAGGAGTGCCTCCATTACTTTTCCCGCCACTGAGGTAAGGCTCACGGGCCTGTAGTTTGACACTTCTTCCCTGTCACCACTTTTGTGTAGAGGTACAACATCAGCCACTCTCCAGTCCTGAGGAACCTCTCCTGTTTCCAAGGATCTGTTGAAGATATCCTTTAACGGTCCTGCAAGAACCTCTCTGAGCTCTTTCAGTATCCTGGGATGTATCCCATCCGGTCCCATGGCTTTGTCCACTTTCCGTTTAGCAAGTTTTTCTAACACCTTATCTTCTGTGAATGGTGTGGTATCTACTTCATTCCCATTTTTATATTTGGGAGTCACAGTTGGTCCATCTCCAGGATTTTCTTTAGTAAAAACAGAGCAGAAGTATTTGTTTAGCAATTTCGCTTTTTCAATGTCACTTTCCATGAGTCCTTTCCCAGCACTTCTGAGTCCTGTAATTCCAACTCTGATCTTCTTCCTTTCCCGAATATACATGAAGAAAGTTTTGTCGCCACCCTTAACATCTTTAGCCATCTTTTCCTCTGCCTTTGATTTTGCTTTCCTTATTTCTCTTTTAGACTCTTTGAGTTTGATCCTGTATTCATTTCTGTGTTCTTCTGTTTGCAAGCTTTTGAATTTTGCGAAAGCTGTGTTTTTGCCTTTATTTGAGCAGCCACTTCGAAATAGGTTTCCTTCTCCTCTTGTTTTTATTTACTTTTCTTACATATTTATCTGTTGCCCCTTTTATTGCCACCTTTAGTTAAGCCCATTGCATTTCCACTTCCCTTATCCCCTTCCACCCTGTCAGCTCCTCCTTTAGGTACTCGGCCATTTTATTGAAGTCAGTGTTTTTGAAGTTTAGGACTTTGAGCTTGCTATGATTAACCTGTACCATGGCTTTTATCTCAAACCACACCGTGTGATGATCACTGTTGCTCACAGGGGCACTCACGCAGACATTCGACATGCTATCACCGTTGGTGAGCACTAAATCCAGAGTTGAGCTTTCCCTGGTTGGTTCCATCACCATTTGTCTAAGTAATGCATCTTGGAGAGCATCCACAATTTTTTTGCTTCTTTCCAGATGTGCAGAAGGAGTAATCTAATCCACATCAGGTAGATTAAAGTCACCCAATATGATCACTACCCTTTTGTGGCTATCTTGGCAATATCTATAATCAATTCTTTATCTCTCTCTTCAATTTGAGTCGGAGGTCTGTAGATTACAGCAGTATGGATGACAGTGCCATCTCCTCTTTCCAATGCAATCCAGAGCGCTTCTTCTTTTCCCCATGTCCCCTGCATTTCTGTAGCTTTAATATTGCTTTTAACTACTCGTGTTATCGTTCAACTTTCTTTCTTGGGGGGGAAAATCAACCACTCTTATCGCTGGCAGAAAAGGTCTCAGTTAAAAATAACACCTCTACAGCCGGGTGAGACCCGAGTTTTAATAATGGTGTTGTATCACATCAACGACCCTCTGCCAGCTTGGTGTAACTTTTAAAATTCTTAATAAAGATTTTAGGCTGTTCTGTTGTAAGCTTTTTTTAATAGGTTGTTTTAAAAAATCAATACTCAGCTTCTATATGGAATCAGCTCTATATGGAATCAGCTCTAATTCTTCTCAAGCTTTCAGTATCCCCCCCAAGAAAGAAAGTTGAACGATAACACGAGTAGTTATAGTATAACTTATCGTTCGGTGGCCAAAAGAAGTTTTGTGTGATCATTAATATTGCTTTTGACATACAAGGCTACTCCTCCTCCTTTTCCATTTTCTCTGTCTCTTCTGAATAGATTATAGCCAGCTATGGCTATATCCCAATCATGCGAGTCATTAAACCATGTTTCTGTAATGGCCACAATGTCCAAGTCCATTTCCACTATTGGGGCTTCCGTGTCCGAAACTTTGTTGGATAAGCTTCGAGCATTTGTGCTCATTGCTTTCCAGCATTTACCTAGCTTGTGTGTATTTTGCATTGATTTTGTTCTGCCCACTTCTCCCCACTTGTTTTTGATGTGTGGTTTAAAAGTGTGGCTGTTTCTGATGTTATTCTGCTTTTGCAGGGGGTGGCTTGCAGATCTTGACCTTCCACATCCGTCACCCCCTTTTCCTAGTTTAAATGCATATCCGCATACTGCCTGAATTTTTCACTTAGGATTCTTTTCCCTGTGACAGAGAGATGTAGTCCATCAGCACAGTATAGTCTCTTGTTGGTCTATCTGTTTCCCCAGTCACCAATAAATCTGAATTCTTCTTGTTTGCACCAGGTCTGGAGCCAAGTATTAAAGCTGTTAATGCGATGCAGCCTTTTTGTCCCCTTACCAAGAACAGGTAGAACCTCTGAGAATGCAACGGTGTTAACAATGGGCTTGAGTTTCTCTCTGAGAAATTGGAAGTCCTTTTGGACTGTAGAGGCACTGTTTCTAGCCAGGTCATTTGTGCCCAGGTGGATAACAACATCAAGTTTGGAGTGTTCACTTTTTTCGCTAGGTACTTCAACAACTTGGGAAAGGGAAAAGAGTGAGATTGAGGCAGTGGGAGGGGTTGGAATTGGCAGGCGAGAGAAAGTAGAAGCCCAACACCACCACCGCGGCCAGTGAAATGAGGTGTATGGGAGAATTGATAGCCCCCGTGACAGTGAGCAGCAGTAGATGCGGTATCATTTGGGGGGAGCCAGGTCTCAGTTAGGGCAAGAAGATGAAGAGCGTTCGAGATAAAGAGATCATGGGTAAAGGCAAGTTAATTAGAGACTGATTGTGCGTTCCACAGGGCACATGAGAAGGGGAGAGTGGAAGGGGGAGGAGGGGGATATGGATGAGATTAGACAAGTTACGTAAAGATTGCTTTACAGAGTAGGACAGAGATCAAGGGGGGCTGTTGTGAGAGGATCGCTTTCCAGGGTAAGACAAGGATCTTGAGGGGCCAGGGTTAGGGTTGATATCACTGGATGATTGTGTGTTCCATAATGCACAGGAGGGAGGGAGAGTGGGGGTGGGAAAGAGAGGGATATGGATGAGATTATACAAGGTGCGTGAGGAGCTGTTCTCAGAGTGAGATAGAGATCATGGGGGGTCAGGGTTGGGGTTGATTTCTGTGGAAGGGGAAAGGAAGGGATATGGATGAGATTAGACAAGGTACGTGAGGAACTCTTCTTAGAGTGGGATAGGAATTGAGGGGGGCCTGGGTTGGGGTTGATGTTACCTGATGAGAGGAGAAGAAGGAGTAATAGGGAGCGGGGTAGGGAGGAGGTGGTGCTGTGGAATCGAGGGTGGGGTTGCCTTAGAGAGAGAGGGGATGGTTGGATGAGAGGGAGAGTGAGGTGAAGCTTGAGAGCTGATGATAGGTTAGAAGACAGAATGGAGGGAGAAGTGAGGAAGGTAAAGGGACAGTAGGGGGGAAGGAAGGAGGGTGCTGGTAGGAGAGGAAGCAGTTGGGGAGTATGAAGAAAAGAAGGACAATGTGATGTAGGGCCATGGGAGGAGTGGTGAGGCTATGTAGTATCTGAGATTTAGTAGGGATGGAATGGTAGTGAGGTAGCACTGGGTTCACTCAAAGCCAATGTCATGGGCATTGGCTTTGAGTGAACAGCTAATGCCCATTCTACAGAATTCTGCAGACCTGTGTTTGAAATGCTGCCCAGTTATAGCACTAGCCAGATGCTTGTCTTTGAAAGGAGGCTGCTTACAGCACCACCTGTTGACCATATTATCAGTAGCAGATCATAAAACAAAGCTTCCTGCTTGAGAGCCACTCAGATTAGTTTGTCCATGTAAAGCTTTAGGAAATGGAGCACAAAACAGGTTATTAAATTGGCAAGCTTATTAATATTCCCAAACTAATGTGAGATATTGGAAAAATATTAGATTATACCAGAGAAAAAATAAGTGTTTGCACTGTAACTGCAGTCCCATATTAGAAGTATGAATGAAATCAAGCTTACAAGAAAAAGCACAAACATTCTGAAAGCTTACAACAATGTGGGTTTCTAAACTTTAAATTATTTCATTTTGCTCTGTACGTTCACTGGTGTAATTCTAAAAATGCCCTGCTTTGTTGAGTGAAGCTTTGGAAAGAACAGAGAGCACTTCAAAAAGCCAAAATGCAGGGATAAAGTCACAAAACTCACAAGTTGTAATTATTTCTGTTCTGCAAACTTTCAGGCCTGTATATTAATCTGTGATAATTTCATCATGATAACAGAACATTATTTGCCAATTTTGTTTGCATGTTAAAATGCTGCTATAAATGCTTTGTTTACTAACAAATGAAATGCACAAAGGGACATGTGCTTGAAAAATGACACAAAGTGGTTTTTTTGCAGCATATGCTGTAAACAAGATAACAAGTGAAAGAATAATTCATATTACATTGAACGAGTACCTACTGCTCACAAAATTATGTATGTTACTGCATTGAGCATGCTCGGTGAAGGATAAGAACATAAGAACATAAGATATGCCATACTGGGTCAGACCAAGGTCCATCAAGCCCAGTATCCTGTTTCCAACAGTGGCCAATCCAGGTCACAAGTACCTAGCAGGTTCCCAAAAGAAGACCTATGAAAAGCTGGCTGCTACACAGTACCCTGTCCTGTGCTTCTAGGGTAATCTGTGATCAATTTCCAGGGGGAGTCCCACAGCTCTTGCTTGGATAGAGGGAGTCTTGGGTTCTAAATTTAACTAGAAAACTCTCTTCTGTGTTTTAAATTTAAACTGAAAGCTCTTTGCTGCTACTAGGCCCTGACTGATTTAAGAAATACACTGGGTTCACAGATTAATCAGCTTTAATTTAAAGAATTCCTTTTCCCCCAAGATTTAGAAAAATTCCCAGAAGTAAATACTTACAATTGCAGATCTCTCTCTAGAAGTAGCAGTCCCCTTTTGTAGTCCTTCAAGACTTCCCACTCTCAAACATATAGAGGGCTGGCTTGCCCTTAATAACTTGCCATTGCCGTGAGGTGAGAGGCGAGGCCTAGATGCAGGAGCAGAGGACAGGTTTAGGGAGGGGCAGGAGAGGAGACAACATACATTACATTCAGTTATTGATTGTTCGGTCTTGTTCTAATATGTTTATTTTATGTTTCACCTCTTATTGATTTAGATCCATTTTGCGAGAGATGAAGGGAAAATGTTCAAGCAAAGCACATAACCTAGTCCGCATGTACTTTTTATCCACAAAATTTATACTAGTTACAAAGGGAAATGAATTCCCTTTAAAAATTGACTTAGGAAACCCACATGCATAGTGAGGTAATTTATAAGAAGTTGCCTACTTTAAGTGTGAAAGGAGGCACCTAAATGGGGCTGTTTTAGTCATTTACATGCATATACAGGTTAAAAAAAAGTACTGTCGTACTTGCAGAATATAGGCATGGGCATTTACACCAGCTTTAGCACAGCCCATCCAGAGGCGTGTGCATTAAGGAATGATCTCTGCCAGTTATGCTAGTATTTTATCAAGAAAAGTAGGCACCTACTTTTCTTTATAAAATAGCATCTAAATGAGCACTTATTTCCACACTTAGAGGCTTGCTTACTAAACCGTGTTAGCTGCTACTGCGGGGCAAATGTGTAAATACCGCTAACATACTGGAATGCAGATATCACAGGCTCTTTTCTGTGATAACTTCATTTTGCATGGTGTACCTGTGGGGAGGGATTAGAGTAGGGACTTGGTGTGCTGATTGTCGGCGCCATCATGCAAAACTTTGTCACACAACAGCTGCCGAATCAGGCCCCATAGTGGCTTCAGATATGGCCACCTTAAGAGATGGACTTAGCTGCAGCCGACTCTACCATGGGGCTAATTGTGGCCTCAATTGACTATTCAATGCCAGTTGGGCCTTCTCCCCATTCTGGAAATATTGTTAGTGTGGAGGATGTAGAGATCTGCAGCACTGACAATATCACCAACCTGGCCTGCCTCCATTTTAACAGCAATCGTCCCTGGACAGCTCCCGATCCCTATCGAGAACTGTCCCAGGGGATCCGTGTACATTCTGGTGAAGATGAAAGCCAGGATAACCAATCAGGTGCCTAAAGTGCCCCCTCTCCCAATTCTTTTTAAGAACATCTGGCTAGCTAGTCAAGGGCTTGAACCTCCTTCCCTCCCTTCCCCCCTTAAAAAGCAAGTATTCTCGGCTAGCCAGTCAGCTCCCCTTCCCCCCTGGGTCCATACCTTATTTCCTTGATGGTCTGGTGGTGAACAGGGGCAGGAGCGGTCCTCTCTACTCCTGCCTCCATCATTGGACCTCTCCAAAATGGCCATGATCACAAGGTCTAGCCTCACATTAGGGGCAGCACCACAAGGTTATGGCCATAGTTTCGAGTACCATCGAGGAGGGCAGCAGCGGTTTTTGTAATATCTGAGATCTTTTTAATCAATGATTAAGAAATTGGCATATTTAAAACTTTTCTGATAATGTGTGGAACATCACAGTAATTCACAGCAGTACCCTTTAGCTTTGGTTTTCATAGTTCAACTGCTGTTTCCTTATTGGATCTGGTATTAGGTTAGTATCAAACATGACAAAACTGAGGCAATGGTAGTGTGTACAGATAAAGATTTTATTCCATGACGGTCAATTAGGATTGTTGGAGATGAAATTTGTATTTGGTAAGAAGTCAACATTTAGGGATACGATTAGATTCTGAGTTAGTCAGGTGCCCTTAGGCAATAACGATTTTTATTTATTTGGAACATTTTTCTATACCACCCCTTGCAGAGATCAGGGCAGTTTACAATAAACAGAACAGGTTACATATAACAGTATCAAGGGTATATAAACACTTCCAACTATATACATATAAACTATATACGTATTTACAAACATTTTAAAGAGATATTTAAATGTCTCTATCATATCTCCCCTCTCCCACCTTTCCAAAATAGTATACATATTTAGATCTTTAAGTCTGTCCCCATATGCCATATGATGAAGGCCACTGACCATTTTAGTAGCTGCCCTCTGCACTGACTCCAACCTGTTTATATCCTTTTGTAGGTGTGCTCTCCAGAATTGTACACAGTACTCCAAAAGAGATCTCACCAAAGACTTAAACAGAGGCACTACCACCTCCTTCTTCCTGCTGGCCATTCCTCTCCCTATGCACCCAAGCATCCTTCCTGCTTTCTCGGTTGCCTTTCCTACCTGTTTAACCACCTTGAGATTTTCAGAAACGATCACCACCAATCCCGCTGTTTGGTGGACAGACATATTTCAAATTCTATATGTACTGTACTGCTCCCTTGGATTTTTGTAGCCCAAATATATGACCTTGCATTTTTTAGCATTAAATCTCAGCTTTCAATTTCTCAACCATTTTTCAAGCTTCACTAGATCCCTCCTAATGTCATCCACATCTTCCAGGGTGTCTATTGTATTGCAGATTTGGGTATCATCTGAAAATAGGCATACCTTTCCTGACAGACCTTCCGCAATATCACTTACAAAAATGTTAAAAAGAGCACGACCAAGGACTAATCCCTGTGGCATACCACTAGGAAGATTATCAGGAGCCAATGCCATCTTCCCTCATCCCTTCAAATGATTAAATTAAACCCTTTTCCCCCTGCCACCCTCTGAGTGCCTACTGCTTCTCTTCTTCCCCATATTTTCTTTGTGATTATGTATGTATATTGTTTGCTACTTGTTTGATTGTTCAGAAAGTGGCAAATACATAATTATAAATTAATAAATACATAACAGTAACTACAGCTGCTCCTCTACCTAACTCCTGCAATCCTTGTTGCTAAAAAAGAACAGTGGCAACTAGGGATCCCTCCTTCCTTCCTCTTGTTCCAATGAAAGGTTTAGCCCTGACGGCACTGCTCTTTATGGCTAGCAGAGAAGGATGGATGGGATTCTCAGCTAGCACTCTCCTTTTTTGGCCAGTAGAGACCCAAGGAAGAGAGGGGAATAGCTGGAATCATTTTCTTTAAAGACAATATAAGGGAGTGATAGAGTAGGCAATCGGAGGTCTTTATAGTTTGGTTATCATGTAGGCAGGAGAGAGAGAGGAAGGAAGGGGAAATCATCTCCTAAGGATGATCCTATGAACCTTGCCATTAATTGATCGACGATCTTGTTTATTTTTAACATTAGGCAGCTGGGAGGGTTGTTCAGTTAATGTAGGTCTGTCATTTGGTTGATCAGATTTAACCAGATAATCCGGACAGATAGTGCTGAATACTAAGGGCTGGCTAGCCAAGATTTAACCATACTTTCAGGATCACCTCTTTTATGTCCAGCTAGATTTTGTATAGACTGTGGTTATCTTAGAGAAACTTTAGCTTGTAATTGGTGAAACTTGAGAGGCGGATGAAACTTGGAACTCAAGTTTTGTCTAATTCCTGAAGCTACGAGTAGTTGAGCAAAACTTTTAAATGATGATCTTTCAGGGAAAGGTCAATTGACATTGACTGTTCAGGAGATCTCTCGGAAATTAGATGATACTGAATCACCATACATATTGTTCATGGCTGGGGGTTGTTTGCATTCATTTACTTGTCTAACTGCCACTTTATATGCAGTGTTTATATGGCTTCATATCCAGAGCATTTTGCAACCAAAATAAAGACCAAATAAAAGAACATAAGAACATAAGATATGCCATACTGGGTCAGACCAAAGTCCATCAAGTCCAGTATCCTGTTTCCAACAGTAGCCAATCTAGGTCACAAGTACCTAGCAGTTTCCCCAAAGGACACAGATTACACAATGCTTGTAATGGAGCAAGCAGTGGATTTCCTGGGTCCCCTTTAATAATGGTTTAAGGATCTTTCCTCCAGGAACTTGTTCAAACCTTTTTTAAACCTGGCTATACTAACAGCTTTTACTACATAACATAAGAAAATAAGATATGCCATACTGGGTCAGACGAAGGTCAATCAAGCCCAGTATCCTGTTTCCAACAATGGCAAAGCTAGGTCATTAGTACCTAGCAGTCTCCCCAAAAGACACAGGTTCCTCAATGCTTGTATTGGGTCATGCAGTGATATCCTAGGTCCCTTTTAATAATAGTTTATGGACCTTTCCTCCAAGAACTTGTCCAAACCTTTTTTAAACCCAGCTACACTAACAGCTTTTACTACATCTTCCAGTAACAAATTCCAGAGTTTGATTACACGTTGAGTGAAAAAATATTTTCTCTTATTAGTCTTAAATAGATTACCCTGTAGCTTCATTGCATGTCCCCTAGTCTTTTTATATTCTGATGACATAAACAATTGATCTACGTTTACCTGTTCCCCTCCATTCATTAATTTATAGACTTCTATCATATCTCCCCTCAGCCATCTCTTTTCCAGGTTGAAGAGCCCTAACCTTTTTAGCCTCTCTTCATAGGAGTATCCTTCAATCCCCTTTACCATTTTGGTGGCTCTTCTCTGTAACTTTTCTAATAATGCTATATCCTTTTTAAGATACGGTGACCAGAATTGCACACAACATTCAAGGTGCGGTCTCACCATGAAATGATACAGAGGCATTATAATGTCCTTTGTTTTATTTTCCATTCCTTTCCTTATGATACCTAGCATTCTATTTGCTCTCTTGGCCGCCGCTGCACACTGGGTGGAGGGTTTTAACAGCTATACGTTACCTCGGTGTGACATTGGACCAGAACCTCGACATGAAGCAACACATAGCTAATACTGTAAGAGCGATCTACTTCAAAATCAGATCCCTCAGACACTTACGTCCGTTACTCGAACCAGGTGATTTTCGCACCATTTACCAAGCACTCATTATTCCTCATTTCGATTATTCAAACGCCATCCTACAAGGACTCCCCCGGGCCACCTTAAACCCCCTGCAACTTGCTATGAACAGTGCAGCGCGGGTACTCTTTGGAGCCTCCAGGAGAGAACATATCACACCCCTCCTAAAGCAGCTGCACTGGCTCCCCATTCAAGCCAGGATCAGTTTTAAGACCTTGGTGATGACTTTCAAGGCCACCAAGGGGCTCTCCTCCTCTTCACTATCTGACCTCATACAACCACTTGCACCCAACAGGCTAAGGAGAACCGCAGAGTCCAATATGCTATTGATACCGAAAGATACGACAATCTGCACCAAAACAACATCTAACAGAGCCTTCAGACTCTGCGCACCAAGCCTCTGGAACTCCCTACCACCACATATCAGAGCAATCCCCAACTTGAGCCAGTTCAGGAAGGCCCTGAAACATTTTCTCTTTATTAAATATCTCACCGACTGCCCTGAACCCCAGCTACCCTAGATTAGTGCGTCCCCAAATATGTACAACACCCAACAATACCCATTCTCATTCCATCTACATTTGTATATAATTTACCCTGTTCAATTCATCTGCATATGTATATAGTTTACCCTGTGCAATTCATCTGCACATGTATATAGTTTACCCTGTTCTCCAAGTTTTCTAGCATTTCCTGTTCAATGTAATGACCAGACATTTGTTTATTGTCGGATTTTATTTATTCTATGTAAACCGCGCTGATCGCAAATAGTGCGGTATATAAGAAACATAAATAAATAAATAAAATAAATAAATAAACATGTTATCCACGATGACGCCTAAATCTTTTTCCTGGGTAGTGGTTCCCAATGTGGAACCTTTCATCATGTAACCATAGTTTGGGTTGTTCTTTCCTAGGTGCATAACTTTGCACTTGTCCACATTAAATTTCATCTGCCATTTTGATGCCCAGTCTTCCAATTTATCAAGATCCTCTTGCAATTTTCCACAATTCTCTTGTGTTTTAACAACTTTAAATAGTTTTGTGTCATTTGCAAATTTGATAACCTCACTCGTTATTCCCTTTTCCAGGTCATTTATGAATATGTCAGAAAGCAGCGGACCCATCACCTTTTTCCATTGGGAAAATTGGCCAATTAGCCCTACCCTCTGCTTTCTATTTTTTAATCAGTTCCTGATCCACAACAGTACACTGCCTCCTATTCCATGACTCTTTAGTTTTGCCAAAAGTGTCTGATGAGGGACCTTGTCAAAAGCTTTCTGAAAGTCCAGATACACTATATCAACTGATTCACCTTTGTCTACCTGTTTATTCACACCTTCAAAAAAACATAACAGATTAGTAAGACAAGATCTTCCTTGTCGAAAGCCATATTGGCTGTCTCCCATTAAGCCATGACTATCTACATGTTCAGTAAGTTTGTTCTTTATGATGGTTTCTACCATTTTTCCCATTACTGACGTCAGGCTCTCCGGTCTGTGGTTTCCCGGATCACTCCTGGAACCCTTTTTAAAAATTGGCGTTATACTGGCCATCCTCCAATCTTCAGGTATTACAGATGATTTTAATGATAGTTCACAGATTACTAATAGCAAGTCTGCAATCTCATATTTCAGTTCTTTCAACACCCTTGGATATTTACCATCTGGTCCAGGTGATTTGCTACTCTTAGTTTATCAAATAGTTTTAATACATCTTCCCAGTGTATCAATATTTCTTTCAATTCTTTTGCAGTATTACCTTTAAATACCACTTCAGTCATGGATAAGATCCCTACATCTTCCTCAGTAAAGACTGAAGCAAAGAATTCATTCAGTCTCTCCGCTATAGCCTTGTCCCCTCTTACTGGGGACCCCTCTATCATCTAATGGTCTAACTGACTCTCTCACAGTTTTTTTTACTATGAATGTACTTGAAAAAGTCTTTATTATGTGTTTTTGCTTCCGTAGCAAGTTTCTTCTCAAATTCTCTCTTTGCCTGCCTTATCATTGCCTTGCATTTAACTTGCCAGTGCTTGTGCTGTTTTCAGTTTTCGTCATTTGGCTCTTTTTTTCCATTACCTGAAAGAAGCTTTTTTGTCAACAATAGCCTCTCTGACCTCACCTTTAAACCATGCTGGCAGTTTTTTGGACTTCCTTCCACTTTTCTTAAAGCGTGGAATACAGCTGGTCTGGGCTTCCAAGATAGTATTTTTCAACAACACCCAAGCTTGATGTAAGTCTTTGATTTTTGCAACTGCTCCTTTTAGTTTTTTTTTCACTATTTTCTTCATTTTATCATAGCCTCCCTTTTGAAAGTCTGTAGCAAATTCCAGAGTTTGATTACATGTTGAGTGAAAAAATATTTTCTCTTCTTAGTCTTAAATAGGTTACCCTGTAGCTTCATTGCATGCCCTCTAGTCTTTGTATATTTTGAGAAGCAAAATTGTAGAGAATGTGTGAGGAGTCATGCAATTGAGAGATTCAAGTGCCAGTGTAAGCCAGCTGAAAATGACACATTTTGAGTTCTGATTGGAAATTCGCCAAGAATGCCGCCTTTTGAGAATCAGTAGGGAATTTTATTCCATTAAAAGGCTGCCAACCTGGAAAGAAAATTCCAAATATGAAAGCAAGGGTGTTGGGTGCCCTAAGCAAAGCTTCAGTCTTGCATCTGTCTCAATTAACTTTCAGGCATCTAGGTCCTCCCATCCAATGTTCCCTCTAATTTTCTGTAGGCTGTGTGCGCATAAAATATCAGCTGTGCAGCTTTTTGAAGGAAGGTTAAATTTTTGTGTGCCACATAATGACACTCGGAGTTATATACTTTAAAATTTGACTACATGTCAGAATACAGTATGTACACCACATTGATTTTAATCAAATTAAATGAAAATAGACGATTACTAAATGAAGTATAAAATTTCTAGTAATTACAATCACAACTTTTAAATTTTAAGACATCTGTGTTGTTTTCTATCAGAATCAGAACCGTAATTTTTGTGCGCTTTGTTGTAAAGTGTGTGCGCGTGCACACGCGCACAGCTTAGAGGGAACAGTGCTCCCATCCCCCAGATTTTGATAATTAAACCAACAATCTTGATCATTCCAGAACCACCTTCCCAGAATAAACCTGTGCATATACATAATTGGACATTATATTTTGAAGTTTCATATTTGCTTTGTATTACCTGTACATAATGAGGGCAATTTTATAAAAGGATGCTTAAGCTAAGTGAGCAGGAAGGAGCCTTGTCTGGTGCTATTATATAAATACCTAGGTTCCTATATTATTTTATGAATTTAGTTATTTAATGTGTTTATAATCCACCCTATCATTTTAGGTCAAGGTAGCAAACATCAATAACATCAAAAAGTATGATGTCTGATTTAAGTATAAATCAGATAGAGATGAAAAATTCCAAATGACCCCTTTCAGCCGATAGCCATATTGTTAATATGAACAAAAAAACAACTTTGAAATATCTGTATGTAAATTCTAGAAGCCTAAACAATAAGATGGGAGAACAAGAATATATAGCAGTGAATGAAAGGTTAGATACAATCATTATCTCAGAGACCTAGTGGAAGGAGGATAACCAATGGGACACTGTGATACCAGGGTAAAAACTGTATCATAATGAAAGGGTAGATCACATAGGTGGAGGAGTGGCATTATATGTTAAAGAGACATTGAGTTCAACAGGATAAAGGTTTTGCAGGAAACAAAATACACTATAGAATCTCTATGGATAGAAACGCTATGTAAAAAGTGGAAGGGAATGGCAGTGGGGGTATACTACCATCCACCTAGCCAGAATGATCAGATAGATAAGGAAATGCTAACAGAAATTAGGGAAGCTAGCAAAGTTTAGAACACAGTAATAATGGGAGATTTCAATTACCCCGGTATTGACTGGGTCAATGTTACATCAGGCCATGCTAGGGAGATAAAGTTTCTAGATGAAATAAATGTCTGCTTCATGATAGTGATATCTAAAGCCTTAATAAGGAAGGAGCCTCTATAAAATAGGAGTGTTTTGGGGAATTTCTGTAGGTGCCCTGTTATAAAATGATCTCCAATACAGGATGTTTCCAAAAGCCATTTACCTGGTTAAATGTGCTGTTTGAAAACTGCCCACTCTCCCTGCAGATTAAAGGATAGGCTCATGGTTAGCTGATTTTGGTGCATGCATGGAATTGTAAAAAATGGCATGAGTTTCCGGGGTAAAGCAGCAAAAAGGAACATGACTAAGAAGAGAAAAAGAAATACATATTTTGCTGGAAAGTTAATGGGAGACAGTGCAGAAAGAGAAGGGAAGTAATATGAGAATAGTGGGGATGCTGGAAAAAAATATGTGCTGAGGAATTCTGAAGACAGTCATATTTCTCCCCCCTATATGATATGTTGATATGAAAAGGCATGGATCATGAAAGATAGTTTGTTCCTATAAGCCTAGAAGGAAATAAAATCTTCAGTGCATCAGCTTCTCTCAGAGTGCACGTCTTATTCCAGAGGACTTGGCAAAATGACCTGGCTTCTAATCAGATGGACAGGCAAGAAGACAGACCTGGGACTCAGTTATCAGAAAGAATTGTTTCTTAAAGGTAGTGTTCCCAAGCTAGAAACACTATACTCTCTGTGTATATTGAATCTTGATGTTAATCAAGCTCTGACCCCACAAAATGTTTTCCATAACAGGATGAAGTATTTTGTTATATAGAAAGAACAGAAAGGGACAGATCAATCAAGTAACATACAATCAGAAAAAGCAGCAGCTCAAAAATGCAAGTTATATAAGATTTTCCTGATGTCTCACATGTTACTCAAAGGAGGCAGAAGGCTTTCCTGGAGCTTCGACCTCATGTCTTGGCTCTGTGAGCCTCTTTCCTCCTGAAAGATCCTTGGAAGTGTATTATTATACATCAGGGCAAGATGCATGTTGTTTATGATTCTGTGCAATTGGAAGGATTTTTGCAGGGGAGGGGTTAACGTTGGTTCCTGACACTGTATAATTATTTTGTTCCTTTGTTTATGAAATAGGGGATTTACATTGGGTTATTTACTTTGACTCCATTACTTTTTCTTTATGCTCTTTTTATTGTGAGCTGGTAGATATTGTAAGTATTTCATGTGATACTCCTGAGTGGAGATGTTTTTCTTGAGTGGAGATGTATTTCTTATTGGTTTTCTTTAAATAAAAAATAATTTAAAGTGAAAAAAACAACAACAAACAAACAAACAAAAAAACCACAGTTCAGTCACTTTAGCCAGAAATTACCTACTTCTGGAAAGGCAGGATTTTTTCTCTAGTCCAAGAGGATATTTCTTATGAAATCAATCCTCTCATCCACTCTCAAGAGCTTAAAGTCAGATTCAGAATTACAGTTCCAGTTCTGAGTATAAATGGCTTCTCCAGACCTTAGACAGGATTCCAAGGAAAATTTAATTTCCTTTAAGAAATATTCTTTACTCAGCAAGATTCTCCATCACTCAGTCAGTATTTCTCTCAGAGCCACTCACCCAAAGTTCCAAATGATCACCAAATTCAATTTCCAGAGAATTAAGCCATACTTCCACAGTCACTAATCACCAGTTCAACTTTCTTTTTTACTTAGAACCCTTCAAAAACATTTTCAGCCCTTTTCTTTCACTCAGAACTCTCTCAGACATAGGGTTGCCAACCGGCCGGTTTTTCCATGACCAGGCCAGCTGCCGGTACAGATATAAAACCGGCCCTTGAAAAGCTGGTTTTTTGCTCTGGCCGCGAGATTGGGAGCGGCCAGAGCAAAAAACCGGCTTTTCTCTCGCAGTCCGCGGCGCGATCGCGATCCCCAGCGGGCTGTGCAGCCGCTGCTTCTACTTTTCACGGAGCAGTGGCTGCAATAAAGTTAATTTGAAAAGGAAGACACCTGTGAGAAGCCCCTCCCCTCTGACATCACTTCCTCGGGCATTGCAGAAAGACGATTGGAGGGCTGGACTCCTCACAGGTTGTCTTTCTTTTCAAATTAAGTTTATTGCAACCTCTGCTCTGTAAAAAGCAGAAGCAGTGGCTGCATGGGGGCCAAGCAGCAGTAAGGGGGGCTGGGGGTTAAATAGCACTAACGGGGGGGGGGGGGGTGAAGCAGCACTAAAGGGGGGTGTGTGAAGCAGCACTAAGGAGGGGTGTGAAACAGCACTAAGGGGGGTGTGTGTGAAGCAGCACTAAGGGGAGGTGAAGCAGCACTAAGGAGGGGGTGAAACAGCACTAAGGGGGGAAGCAGCACTAAGGAGGTGGTGAAACAGCACTAAGGGGGGGAAGCAGCACTAAGGGGTGTGAAACAGCACTAAGGGGGGTGAAACAGCACTAAGGGTGGTGTGAAGCAGTGCTAAGGGGGGGGGGGGGTGAAGCAGCAATGGCTGCAAGAGGAAAGAGGTGGTAGAAGGAACTGACAGGTGGAAGGTGAGGGCTGAAAGAGAGCTGAAAGGGGGGAACGAGGTGGCTGGAAAGGAGCTGACAGAGGAGGTAAGGAGGGGGTTCAAAGGGAGCTGACACCTGGGAATGGTACTGGTAAGTGACTGGGTAATGGGGAGGGGGCACTGAGACTGGAAATAGGCTGATGGAAGGAAGTGAAGAAGAGAAAAGAAGAGACAAGAAATGGCAGATGAACTATAGACCATAGAAAACGAGCTAAGAGAAGATGGGAAAACGGAAGCCTCAGATTGGAACCAGCATGATCAGAGAATAAGATGGTCAGACAACAAGGGTAGAAAAAAATAATTTTATTTTCAATTTAATGATTGGACTTTGTACTACCTTTATATTTTACACAGTATGGGAACTGCATCTCTTATTTATCTGATATTGCACTGCATGCAGAGTCTGTCTTCTTGGGGTTTCAGTTTAATTTTTTTCTATATATTTCTCTTTTTGTTTTGTGCTCATTTATTGATGAAGAACTGTCTGTATTGTGTGTGTGTGTGTGTACAACCAATGCTGCGTATTCTGTCAGTATAGAATTTCTGCTTAAGAATTTGTAGAAGTCTTGCTTGTTCAGTTTGCATATTGCCCTCTCTGCAATTTTTTGGGGGACAGGAGGTGGAGTAGGGGCGGGGAGGGGGCGGAGCAGGGGCAGGGAAAGGGTGTGTAGGGGTGGGCATGGGTGGAGCGTGACTAGCCTCAGGTGGCGGGTTTTTCGCTTTCAAAAAGTTGGCAACCTTACTCAGACATCTCACCTTTTCCATGAACAAGCCCCCATCTGCTGCTTTCAATTTCAATTCCCTGTTTTTGCATCTGCAATTTCCCTCCAGAAAGGCTGCTCACTCAAGAGATTCCTGCAGTGATCCTTGTACTTCCCCCACATAAACACACAGCTCTGGAGGCTGCAAAACATCCCTGGAGGGGAAAGAAACATTTCTAGCTGCCACAGATAGCTCTGGACAGCACTTCCCCAGTCTAGCCAGGCAAATTTATTTTATTTTAACCCTCAGGTTACATTAAAAAGTGTAGGCCCATTTTAAGACACTGTTTCTTCTCTGATGAACTTGTGGTAGGCGACGGCCTATGATCCATGCTAATTGAACTAAGCAGACAGGCCTGAGCAGCTTGACCTGTAACTGAAGCCTGTAGTTAGGCCCAGAGGAATGAAAACCCCCCTGAATGATGACACCATAGAATTGAAACTTAACTCAGTTTAACTGAACATAGCTAAGCAGAAACGAAACTTAGAAAATATAGAAAAACAAGTCTAATTGGTACTGATAAGGTGTGCTATGCTTCTATGGAATTAATTAACTCTGCAAAAAGCAAGGTTACAGTGCCCTGCTTCCCATATGTTTTAACAAGCTAAGCGACCTTGGAGGAGAGATGTAACAAGTTAGAGACTGACCATTGTAATTGGGACTAGAAGGGGGGCAACCAGGTGCTGAGCCCAGACCCGAGTCCCGATTGGGTAGCCATATCAGTACCGGGACCAATAGATGGGTGAGAGGGGTACTGGGACCAATGAAAAGTTTGCCTATGCTTAGAATGGACAAGAAAGCTATAAAAGTTGTTGTTTTACTAACAGCCATTGCTCAGCCATTTTGAAATTGCTTATTGCTTGAGCCATGTGCACATTAAACTGGCTTGGATCCTTGAAAAGACTCCTGGATTTATTTATTGCATGCTTATCTGCTGCTACATTCTTGGTGCGTTGGCCTGGAAGTGCGAGTGGTGGATAGTGTTCAAGTGAATAAATCCACGTAATTCGCCTTGAGGTTTGGTCCAGTTGGAACCATGCCAATCCGACACAGGGGAATTTCCCTGGGCCCACCGATCCTCTTGTATCGGAGGGAGTTCTGCCTGGCCTCGGCAGGCACTGAGTCCAGCTGGCCAACACTTCCGACCCGGGGGAGTCCAGGATCCAACTCAGAAGCTTGGGAACCAGATCTGGTAAGTATAGTTTTGAAAACCTGTCTAGACAGATGAGTTAGAACTGCAGTTTGAAAACTTTGGTAAGACTTAAGTCTTTGTTTGAAAATCCTTGCATGAGTATTCGCTAGGTACAGCTGTTATAGAGAATCATGATTCAGCCTGGTGAGAGCAGACAGGACTGGGTTTTTGGTATGTCTAGACAGAAATAGAAAGAGCAGTACTGCCAGTGGAACTTGGAGTTTGTAATCTCGAGATATTGGGAATTGGTAAGAGAGCTCTCAAGGAAGGGCCGAGTAACCCCGCATGGGAATTCGCCGGGTGAAACCCTCATCCTTTTTGTAATTGGGAAAAAGACTAGTCAGAATAGATAGAAAGGAATGCATTCTAAGATACGTTGCTAGCATGATTGTGTGAATGAAGTGTGAATGAGAGGTCTGGCAGCACGGACCAAGCAGAGTGGACTCTGGACTAGCGCAGTACCTAGCCGGGTGACTGCGTCTAGGTCACGAAACGGAGGAAGCGTTTGGTGTATTGTCCGTCCTGTGTATTTGATTTTTGTTATCTGTTGAAACCACGAGTTTCCCCTTCTGTTATAAATGTGAGATTATTCTGTTGAGTAATTTGTGACAGTTCACTGGTTAAGAAATTGTATTAATAGAGCAGAATGAAGACCCAAAACACCTACGGTCATTTTTAGAAATCAAAAAGCTGGTCTCACCCAGGTGGTTTTAGCACAGTGAAAAAGCTGACAGGGGGCGTGTCTGTGCAGGAGAATGTTTGGTGCTGTTTAACCCTATGCAGGCATGTTTTTCAACGATCTGCTGCTGGACTAATCAGGACAATTATACCTGTTTCTACCTGTTTTTATTCACTTTGTTCTGATAGTAATGTTCCTCCTGCTGTGGTCATGTATTGTGTACCATTCAATAAGAATATTTAGTCAGAATGTTAGTTTTGAAGGTTGTATTAATCATCAGAGCTCCGCAAACAGTTTTTAGTTATATTCTCTGCTCTGTCTGCATTTCTAAGTCAATTGAGCCTGTTATATTGCTGTTACTTTGCAGAACTATCCAGGAGGTGACGGGTTTAGTTCAGTTATAGTGTGTAGGGTAAGATTAGTTATTCCGGTCAGATAGGTATAATATATTTGTGGGCTTAGCTTTGCCCTGTGTTTTATGATTCAAATAGGAAATGATATTTTCCTCTGACCTACAAAGTAATTATTAGATCACGACTTGACACTGATTTAAATTGTTTTTTCTGGCATCTCTCTGTGTGTGGGAATGAGAAATCCTTTTTTTTTTCCTGAGCACAGTTAAGCCCCAGCGAGTCGAGGGGTGTGGCTTCCACATAGCCTGCAGAGAAAAAAAAAAAAAAAGGTTCTGGAGAGACAGCTGGAGACTGCAGGAGATTTCTCCTAGGAATGAAAAGGGACTCCCGATTTGAAAAGTCTCTTCATTTAATCGAAGCGTGATGAATTTATAATTAGTTTTTTCTCTGGTTTCACTAGCTCTGTTTAACCAAAAGTTTTAAAAACAAAGTTTATCTTTTTATGAATGAGTATAAGTCATTTGAATGCATGCTTCCCCTCTGTGCTGGTTACTAATGAACAAATCAGTTAGCTACACTGACCTTTACAATATTGGCTTTTAAGATAAATTAATCTGTTTTCTGTAAAAAAAAAAAAAGGAAAGGTGTACTGTATTTTATGAAAAATATCCGGAATGTCTTTTAAATATTTGCTTCCTGAACTAAAAAATAATTTCTTTTGCAGAGACATGCTGACAGATAGCTATAGTTCTCTCTATAAGAAGCATAATGGATGTATGTGCTCAATCTAAGGGGTCTGTTTACTAAACATTCCTAATGTGCGGGGCCGTGGTAGTGTGCCTGTGCCATATAAGGAGTGGGCGGTTCAGGCAGAGAAAAGAAAAAAAACGGGGTAAGCGATCGCACATTTGCGCGGGGCACAATAGTGCGTGGGAAGGCTAAGTGGCGCCTGATGTGCACACACAAAGGAGCAGAGCCATAGTACAATGGTTAAAACACTGACTGTGGGTGCAGCTGCCATGGGTTCAATTCCCCATTGTACACAACAAAAAGGGCTGGCTGAGGCATTAACTGTAATGGGTAAAAGTGCTTTAGGAGGCATATTAATTTTGGGCGGCATAAGGCGGTGCACTGTTAATTTTGGGCGGCATAAGGCGGTGCACTGTTAATCTCAGGCGGCATAAGGCGGTGCACTGTTAGGTTTGGGCGGCATAAGGCGGTGCGCAGATGCCCAAGCATAGGAACAGAGCCACAGCGCAATGGTTAAGACACTGACCAATGGTGCAGAGATCAGGGGTTCAATCCCCCACAGTGCCCAATGAAGAAGGCTCACTGAGGCAGTGTGTATTATGTGGATGAGTGCTGTAGGGGGCAAGCTATTTTTATTTCAGTTATCACTACTAGCAAACGCACGCACAAAGCGTGTTAACATAAGGCGGCCCATAAGGCACATGTTAAAGTTCACTGTCCGCCAAGGCACCCTTGAATGTCCCCTATAGGGCACCATATATGTTGCGTCACAGGATAATGTATAGTGCACCTTATATGGACGGCAACCATAAGGTGCCCTATAGGGTGCCCTATAAAGCACCCTCAGAGGCACCTTATGGGTACAGTACACTGAGGGTGTGTTTGATGGCAGCAACATATGTACATTAAATCTAAAAAAAGCTTTGGACAACCCTATCAAAGAACCCCACTGTGGGCTCGAACCCATTACCGCTGGCTCCACAGGCAGTGAAGTAACCATTGGGCTACAGCTATATAGTTACCAGAAAGCCCCTAGCTGGCTGCAGAGAGCCTGCATGTCACCACACAGACAGTCTGCTGTGGGAACCAGGATAGGGTTAGGCCACCCATACCCATGATGCACTGCACATGCAAATCAGCTGTCCACAGATGAACACAAGATGGGGAATGCACCCCAACAGCTCCCCGGCCTGGTAGGGGGACGTGTCCGTGTGCACCCACACAGCACCTTGGCCTGGTAGGAGGTACTGACCGGGTGTTTAATTTGCACAGAGTAGCTACACACAGTCACACTGTGCGGGAACTGTGCTCACCCTGAGTGTGCGATGAGGCGCCCTGGACCAGGTCCACAGCTGAGAGAGGCCATGGCAGAGCTCCAAAACAGTCATAATCTGTGAGTTTCTGCAGGAACACCTTGGATATCTCTGTCTGTCTCAGTCAGGGGAAACCCCACAGACCCCTAGGTGGGCCATGTACCACCAACCCCCCCCCCCCGCTGAGGGTGGCAAACAGGCAGGGTCTCCTATCAACAGATCCCCCCCCCCGCAATGATGGCAGTAGAGTGGACCATCAACCCCAGTCCTGTTGGGGAACAGACACCCTACAGGGCAGTCCAAGCAGCCCCACACACACCCAGACCACAATATCAGACAGAAGGCCTGGATATGCTAAGATGCACCCCACCACTATCTGATATTCCCCTGCATCAAGCCATCAGCCACTGCACCCTGCAAGGCACTCCAGCAGGGCACATACCAGCTGTGAACAGTCTGCTGGTTAGTCCCACTGGAAATGCATGCACCCACAACTGGGATGGCAGCACACACAAGCAGATACATCAGTGACTAGGCCCCAACAGGTGACCCATATATATCACATGAGGAAAGTGCTATGAAGCACTATGGGGGTGCCTAGCCATGCTGCCATCACTGCACAGTCAGGGTGGAGTGAAAGCCCAGCAGCACATACAGAGGTCACCCTGTCTGTGGAGGTGGTGGACGGCCACTACAATGTCCCTGCCAGTGCCCTATGCCCTGTGCAGATGCATCCTGGCCAGCCCACCCTGTCTGAGCTATACCCATGGTACCATGCTGCTCATTATGCACATCATCAGGCCAAAACTGTGGACAGTGTTTGCAGCCAACACACACTGTATAGACAGACACACACTCCCACACGTATGCCAGCATTGTGCTACTATAGAGGGGTTCAGAATCCTTGCCCACCACACCAGTCCTGGGCACAGTACAGGCATGGGTATGGTATGCAATACCATTGGGGGTCCCTCCCTAGGGTGGTAAACACTGTCAGGGGCCAGACCTGACGCACACACCGCAGACATCAGATAGATTATTATGATGGAGCTCATAGAGCAGACTGTGCGTAACGTAGGGATATCTATCTGCCAGTACTCATAGCAAACGTTTGAGAGCTGTGTACCATATACCCTGGTGTAGGGTGACATTGCTAAGGTATGCAAGTGCTGGTATTGGGAGATGCACGCAGGGCCCAATGTCCTGCCTCACCAGGAGGCATTGGCCAATGGGGCCTGTGGGTGTGGGTGTGGGTGTGTCTGTCCCTGTTGGCTGCTGCTGTACGGCAGAGGTTCCCAAATCCAGTCCAGGTTTGCAATACACTGGTTGGGGTTTCCTGCTGTCCCTCATGAATATGCATGAGCTACATCTACATGCCATGGGGGTGGTGCATAGATATACAGCACGGTTATTTGTATGAGTGGCAGCATGGAACCTGAATGGTGTGTGGTCCTCCAGGACTGCATTTGTGAGACTCTGCTCTAGGTACTGCCCCTGGTCATGGTGTCTGTGCTTGGTGGTGTAAAAGATAGGCGTATGACCAATGCGTATATCCCCAGCAATAAAGGATTGCCCTTACTAACATGGTTTAGTTGTGGGGAAAATATGTGGACAGGATTGGCAGTAGCCCCAGCTGGGCTTTGAACCTGTGACCTTTTGCTCCTGCACACACTGTCTGTGTGCACTGCACCACTGTGTTACCACAGATGTGCTGAATTCCCTGGGAAGTCCATGACTGTACATCTGACAGGGCCTATGTTGCAGTGGACGTGCCAGCCTGCACATGGCTCGGCCACTGTCTTCTGTGGCTAGCAGCCACTGCCCCCTCCACCACCTGTACCCTACCGCCAACATGCTGGCATGTCCGTATCTTGGAAAAGCATATGACCTGATTGAGTTGTGGCACTCCAGGACTGCATTTGGGGGACTCGGCTGTCGGTAATGCCCATTGTTATGGTGTGTGTGCGGTGTTGGGTACAAAATGGGTGTGTGAACCATGCTTATGTTCTCTGCAATAAAGGAGTGTCTTTACTATCTCTGTTTAGTGGTGGGTAAAATATGGGGACTGGGTTGGCAGGAGCCCTAGCTTGGATTTGAACCTGTGACCCTCTGGTCCTAGAGGTACTGCCTCTGTCTGCTGCACCACACTGTGGCCACAGTGATAGTGCAGTCCCTGGGGGTGGGAAACCTGACCAAATGAGTCACAAACCCTGCTCTGCACATTTGTACTGTGGGCTCAGTCACCTTGTCTGGTGACAAACGTGCAAATAAACCCCTCAACCGACCACGACGAACTGGGGATAAATATATCCAAGCTGGGCAACAGTGATATTAATGGGCAACCATAGCAAACACTCCCAGGAAGGCTCAGAAAAAAGGAAATGGTTTTTGGAAGGGTCTCCGCTCCGTAGCCCCTTCCATACTTCATTTCATTTTTTTGGAGCTTTCCTGGGTGTGTTTCTTATGTTTGCCCATTAATATCAGGGTTCCCCAGCTGACTTCCTATTTTTAATATGTTTGTTTGGGTCTTTTTCTATCTTTATTTGCACTTTTGTTCTGTGCACATGTATCACACTGCTCACGTTTTGCAGGTTTCCCCGGTTTCCCTGTACATTGCTGACGGAAATGGTTTCTCTTCCCTTTAAATGCCCTCTACCGTGAGTGTTTCACTCGCGCTATTTTTAACCTGCAAATTCGTCCCCGATACTGTGCGGGGAGCCTCTCCCCTCCCCTTCCCCGCCCATTGACCCCGTCTCTCCGCCCCTCGGGAGCCTTCCTCCGCCCTCAGAATGCCTTTCCACGCCTCTATCGGACATTTGCGGGCCGGGTACTTTTGCGGGGCACGTTAGTGCGGCGCGCAATTGTGCGGGGCCCAAGCGCACTTGTGCGGGGCGTTTAAGAGCGTTTCTGAGCGTTTGAGTGCCGCGTTTCCGTGCGCTATTGTGCGGCACGCAATTGTACGGCTTTTAGTAAACATGCCCCTAAGTGTTTCCTGCCTGCCCTATGTTTACAGAAATAATAAGTGTCTTTTCAAGTATGATCAAGAATTTCAGTAAGGGATTTACTGAAGATTATGAAATGTCTCTGTCCCAATCAGGATTTTGCCCCAGAATTTCTAGATATCCTGTCTCGTCTCTCTCTCTCTCTCTGTAAGTAGTTCTGTTCAGAGTGCTTAAGGGGGGGAAATCCACCCTGTAGATTCCCTAGTTTGCCAGCCACCTCCGCAGGAGGGGGATGTGCACCCCCTCTGAACCAGAAGTGAAAGTCAGCTGACCAGACTTGTTTAGAACTGAAAAAAAAAACTGCATTATACACTGAGAAGTTTTAGGATTTGATTGAACTAATGAACAGTATAATGCAGACCAGTAGCCCAGGAGAAGTTGTGTTTTTGTCAGTCAGTCCCAGAGAGATACAAAACAGAAATGAAACTGGATGGATTTGCGGGCATGATAGTTACTGGAAGAGTTGATTTGAAAGTGTGTGGATGTTGAAGAAGGACAGAGAATGTAAAAAAATTATAAGATGGAAAAAGAGAACAGATATTTTAGTTGGATGATGTGGAGGTTTTCCTAATCGAAGGTGCAGCGGATGTGAAAACTGGGTGTGAGTGCGCCCATTATAGAAAAAGAAGGACATTAGAGAAGTGAATGCCCGTATCTTGACTCCTCCCCAGGAGGGAGTACTTGATTGCAAAGTCATAGACAGAATAAAACCAAGCACAGTGTTTCAGCACGAGAGTGGAGCAGCTATAGCGTGAGTGGCAGCCTGAGAGGGTTACAGCATGGATGAAGACTAGGCCAGACCGGACTCTCCAGTTTCCCTGGGTCCCCAGGAGTCAGTCTGAAAAATAGGGGACCAATATATGGACTTTTATGGGGGATACAGGAGCAGAATACTAAAGCCAGTAGCCCCTGTGTTTTTCTCGCAAAGCCTTTTCTGCAGAACCACATGTGTGAACTAGAAAAAAAAAAATAATAATAATGTACCAGTTCCTGTATATGCCTGAATGCCCTATTCCACTTTTGGGCCGAGACCTGCTTGCAAAGCTTCAAGCACAGATATCCTTTGTTGAAGGGGGAAAAATGAAACTCAAAATCTGCTGGCCTGATGGTGTTAACTGTCCCCAAGAAGAAGAATGGCGGTTCTATTCACCTGCATCCAAAGCAACAAGCTGTACACTTACCAACCTCATAGCCCCACCTAAAGTATGGGCAGAAGATAACCCACCTGGCCTAGCGAAGAACATAGCCCCTGCCATTGTCACCCTCAAGCCAGTCAAGAAGCCTGGGACAGGTGATTACCGCCCAGTGCAGGATCTAAGAAGAATGAATGATGCAGCTGAAACTATACAACCAGTGGTACCAAAATCCTTATATTCTCTTGGAACTGATCTCTGCTGAAGCTATACATTTCATCATTCTGGACTTAAAAAGATGTTTTTTTCTGCATACGCTTAGCCCAAGACCCCACTACAAGGAGGCGGGGCCAACTCATCTGGACAAGATTACCTCAAGAATTCAAGAACTCGCCTCACTCAGCAAAAGATTTGACAAGTTATCCAGAAACTCCAGAAAAAAAAAAAAAAAGAAAAAATTCTACTTCAATATGTGGACAACTTGCTCATAACCACCAACTCAGAAAGTGAATGTCCACCAGCCACCAGTGAACTCTTGCACCTTTTTAATGAGGCTGGATACAAAGTCTCAAGAGCCAAAGCATAATTATGTCAAACAAGTTAAATACCTAGGATTCCAGTTGTCCAGCGGAATTCGACGCCTGGAACCCTTACCAGAACGCAAAGCAGCTGTATGCAGTATTCCTACTCCAACCACCAGGAGGCAAGTGAGAGCCTTCTTGGGTGCCACAGGGTACTGTTGTATATGGATCCCCAATTTCGCGCTGCTAGCAAAACCATTGTATCACATTGTATCAAGCTACTAAAGGAATGAAAAAGTCTCCATTGGAATGGGGACTTGAATAGGAATGCAGTCTTTTGATCTTTGAAAAACCGCTCTGATGTTATCACCAGTTCTGGGTCTACCCGATGTCCAGAAAACCTTGCAGTCTCTATGTTCATGAGTCGCAAGGAAATGTTCTGGGAGTGTTGACTCAATCTCTTGGACCTTATTTGAGAAGCTGTTACAGCTATAGCCTTCCTAGTAAGCAAAAACTAAAAGAAAAATCACTTTGAGATAGAATCTTCAAGTTACTGTACCACACTCTGTTCTAACCATTATGAAACACAAAGGAAATTACTAGCTAACAAATCTATGAATGTTGAAATATTAGAGTATGTTGTGTGAAAACCCCAGATACAACTGAAGGGTCAGTCAAGCTTTCAATCCTGCTATGTTATCAGTTAGTCTTGATCCCCTGATCATGACTGTTTAGAGATTATGGACACTGTATTCTCAAGCCACCTGGATTTGACTGATGTCCCTCTGGAGAACCCTGAACAGACTTTCTTTGTGGCTGAAGGCAGTTTCATCATCAATGGACATTGTTGTGCTAGATATGCAGTGGTGACCCCTGATTTGGTAGTTGAGTCCTCAGCCCTGGCCCCAGAAACTTCACCACAGAAAGCTGAACTGATAGTCCTCACTAGAGCACTAACAATAGGAAAAGAGCCCTGTCTAAATGTGTACCCAGATTTCAAGTATACCCTTACAACCTTGCATGCATATGGGGCCCTGTACAAAGAATGAGGGTGGATAACCTTAGGAAGCAAGTCCATTAAGTATAGCCCCAAGATATTGATATTAATAGATACATACTGCCTATAGATCTCAGAATTTAGGAAAAGTAGAATGTATGAATAGAACCCTGAAATCTCAGTTGTCTAAACTTTGCCAAGAGGTTTACCTGAAGTGGCCCCAGGTTCTTCCCATAGCCCTTCTTAGGATATACTTAGCCCCTGCTAAGTCTTTAGGAGTTTCCCTTTTTGAGATTCTGTATGGGCAACCCCTGCCTATTGTATAGGAAATAAAAGGAGATATGAGACAGATAGGATCTGAAATTATTAGACATGAACTATTGGTTTTAAGTTCTGTTTTGCAGAAGTCTTCATACCTGAGTACAAAATCGATTACTCATCAATTTGCCTGCACCCCTGCATCCTTTCAAGCCTGGAGTCTCGGTGTGGATCAAAGAGTGGAGAAAGATACTGTTAGCCCTGCATTGGAGGGGACCCTATGTCGTCATCCTGTCAACAACTCCAACTGCAGTAAAAGTCGCAGAATTTGAACCTTGGATCCATCATAATCAAGGGAAGCCAGCAGCTGCTCTTGAACCTGATCACTGGACTACTGTATAGCATCCTGAGACTCCATTGCACCTCACCCTACAACAACAACCACGGACCTAAGACTTATTGGTCCCTCAGAAACTGCACTATTTCAAGACTGTTTGTTTATCTGAAGGTAAGCCTCGCATCTGAAAAAACCTGCAATCATCAGAAAGAGACTGTGTTGTGTTAAGAAATTGAATCTTCTAAGAGACTGTGTTTAAATACTCTGAAAAGACTGTTTTGATCTCCTAAAGAGTGAACTGCTCTAAGGAAGCAATAATAGCCTAAGAGACTATGCTATGATATTTTAAGAAATTGAGACATCCCAGAGGACAGTGATACTTTGGAATCTACAGCCCTACTCCTGCCAAAACGCTGGTAGGTCTACGTACGGCAGAAGCTTGAGGATCTACAATCAACCCTACATCTGTTATCTGTTGTGGAAGTCGACAGTTCCACCAATTTTCCAGAGACTATGCCCATTATGAATTATTATTATTGCTTTATTTTGGCAGCAGCCTTGGAGTGCTTTGAAATGACTTTTGCCTTATCTCCCTGGGCAGCCTGTATAAGTACAACATGAACTGGACCGAAGGTCACTCAGACCTTGTTTTATCATTCTTCCTATACTTGCATTGGTATACTCTCCAATCCAAAAGTTGTTCTAGATCTTGACTTTCTACAAGGCTATGCAAGCCACCGTTGCAATTCCTCATACCACCACCAGAACTTGTTTCTTGAACTTGCTGGAGCAATAGCATCTAGTCTCCACACTTCTGACTGTTTCTATTGTGGAGGAACTAAGATGGGAGATCAGTGGCCCTGGGAGACGCAAGAACTGAACTATTCTATCCTATACAATCAGACTGATTTACATAATACTACTAGTGAGTGGGTATTGGCCCACCCCAGTGTTGACAGTTTGTGTTTTGTTTGGACTGGACCACAATCTACTACGAAGGATGGACAGCTGGTCTGTCTAAATCAGAAGCTTTACGACAGCACAACAAAGATGCAACCGAACCTTCTAATCCTTTAGTTCTTTTTCCCACTCTTGCCAAACTATGGACTTTGACTATCTGCTTGTTGCTCCCTTGTTTCTTGCTACTTTGCTTGCGAATGATAACTTCAGTTATTAATAACACTGTAGAGCATAAGGCAGCTACAAAGATATTACTACCCTATACCACAGAGTGATACCTTTACCTAGTATTATGTGATTTGATTCTCACACCTTATTAACATGCGGGTGAGAATAATCAAAGGGGGGAATGTGGTAGGCGACGGCCTATGATCCATGCTAATTGAACTAAGCAGACAGGCCTGAGCAGCTTGACCTGTAACTGAAGCCTGTAGTTAGGCCCAGAGGAATGAAAACCCCCCTGAATGATGACACCATAGAATTGAAACTTAACTCAGTTTAACTGAACATAGCTAAGCAGAAACGAAACTTAGAAAATATAGAAAAACAAGTCTAATTGGTACTGATAAGGTGTGCTATGCTTCTATGGAATTAATTAACTCTGCAAAAAGCAAGGTTACAGTGCCCTGCTTCCCATATGTTTTAACAAGCTAAGCGACCTTGGAGGAGAGATGTAACAAGTTAGAGACACTGACCATTGTAATTGGGACTAGAAGGGGGGCAACCAGGTGCTGAGCCCAGACCCGAGTCCCGATTGGGTAGCCATATCAGTACCGGGACCAATAGATGGGTGAGAGGGGTACTGGGACCAATGAAAAGTTTGCCTATGCTTAGAATGGACAAGAAAGCTATAAAAGTTGTTGTTTTACTAACAGCCATTGCTCAGCCATTTTGAAATTGCTTATTGCTTGAGCCATGTGCACATTAAACTGGCTTGGATCCTTGAAAAGACTCCTGGATTTATTTATTGCATGCTTATCTGCTGCTACAAACTCTTTTACCTATAAATTACAGAGGTAGAGGGAAAGTATGCAGCCTTATTGTACCCCTTTTGCAGATTTTAAATCATTCAGTTTCTCCTTGTTCTGAACAATGTGGCCCAGAGTTTCTCATGGTTTACACAGTCAAAATCCTTGCTGTAACCAATAAAACACATAAAGATATCCTTTTGGTATTCTTTTGTCTTTTGAAATATCCATCTCACATCCACGATGATGTCTCTAGTTCATAGGTTTTCAACCCAGTCCTCGGGGAACCCTAGGCCAGTCAGGTTTTCAGGATTCCCACAATGAATATGCATAAGATAGATTTGCATACAATGAAGGCAGACAATGCAAATCTTTCTCATGCATATTCATTCTGGGAATCCTGAAAACCTGACTGGCCTAGAAAACCCCTTCCTCACCCTTTCCTGAACCCTGCTTGCACTTCAGGCAGTTCTCATTCAAGATATGGTTGTAGTCCATTTCAGTTCACTGACACCCAACAGATTGAGTTGGAGGTGTAATATGTAATATGACTCAACCTCAAAGTAACCAGCAACCTAAGCTGTAGAGCAGAGCTACTCAATTCCAGTCCTGGAGGTCCACAACCCTGCAGGTTTTTGGGATAGCCCTAATGAATATGCATGAGATATATATGCATTAGAGATAGCCTGCCAACCTGACTGGTTTGTGACCCTCCAGGGCTGGATTTGGAGACTCCTGCCTTACACCTCTGTCATTTAAGATTATGAGTGGGCAAGGTACAGATGTCCTAGACATCAAAAGGGTAGAAAGAATGTGTCACATTCCTCCTCGATTCTCACCACCACCAAAAAGTTGTCTAATAGAAAATATTTTGGTGGTGGTGAGAAGCGCGGAGGAATGTAACAAATTCTATCTAACCTTATTGATGTCTTGGACATCTGTACCTTGCCCACTCACAATCTTAAATAACAGAGGTGTAAGGCATGGGTCTCCAAATCCAGCCCTGGAGGGCCACAAACCAGTCAGGTTGGCAGGATATCTCTAATGCATATATATCTCATGCATATTCATTAGGGATATCCCGAAAACCTGCAGGGTTGCAGACCTCCAGGACTGGAATTGAGTAGCTCTGCTGTAGAGCAATGTTTTTTAATCCTGCCCTGGTGGACCCACTAGCCAGTCAGGTTTTCAGGATATCCACAATGAATATGCTTGAGAGAGATTTGCATGCAATGGAGGCAGGGCATGCAAATCTGTGTCATTCATATCCCTTGTGGATATTCTTAATTGAGAACTATTGATGTAGTGGAATCATTTCTCTGCATTAATTTAAATCTAAAATTGTGATGTTTTTATTTGTTCTTCCTGATTGCACCTACTTATGAAAACAGCTTTATTTACACATTCATTTTACTCATTTGGATGCCTCACGTTTTTATAGTTGGCTCCATAATTTTGCATACTTCCATAAACCAGTGATTATTCTGCTTGGCCTTCACCTGCAATGTTTTAAGAACATCTAAAATTCTGCATGCACTGCTAAGATAGGTACAAAAACAGATCAGAGCAGATTGCAGCAAATAAAACAAAAAAATACGCAGCTTGAAGTTAGGTTAGGTGCAATGATTGTGCCGGGCATATTACTGTTTGCGTTGATTGTGCCTGATACGAAAACATCTATCTGGATAGTGGCAGGCCCTCTCTGCATCCAGATCCTATCCGTGAATTTTCAGCAGCATTATCCAGAGAGTGACACAGAAAATTCTTGCAGAGCACCCTGACATGATCCGGATAGTGCTGGGTTGGAGCAAGGGTGGACTGGGGCATTCTGCCTAACTCTTTGTATACTCAACCAAGAAATTCCCAATATCGCTAGTATTCAAAAGATGCAAAATCAAAAGGAATACTGCTACTCCCCAACCACAATCATCACCAAATTTTTGTCGGGCATAAAGCACAAGGTGAAGCGGAAACCCCTCTACATCTCACGCAGTACATGCCCCTTTTTTTTTTTTAATTTTGCCTTTGGTCTTTATCCAAAAAGTATTTATTCTTAAACTTAAAACAAGTCCACACTTATCTGCTCAATCACACGACGTGCACGTTTCGAAGCGACAAGCTTCTGCTTCAAGTGTCCACAATGAGAAAGTAGTGTGTCCGTCTATTCCAACCACCCAAAAAACGCTGAATCTTCGGCGGATGACGTCAGGGATATCAAGTCACTGATAGGCCAATTATAGGACCGCCTGTCTCTTAAAGGTTATCCTAAGTCAGTGATTTCTAGAGCATATCGACGAGCTTTATATTCTCATTGTGAATGGTATTTTGACACCTCTCCGGTTTCCCCTTCATCTGCTGATGACCCGCCTGCTAAAGTGACTAGTGTATTGCCCTATATGAGCCACTCAGGGACAGTGGCATCTATTTTGAGGAAGCACTGGTCTGTACTTTCATTGTGCTCGAGTTTGAATAAACCTTTACAAATTGCCTACTCGAGGGGGCGAAATTTGAGAGACAGGCTTGTGAGATCTGCCACATCATGTGATCGACCAGTGATGCCTGACAGCAGATCGGGATTTCATGAAGCTTGCACGAATTGCAGATATTGTGCTTCTACTATAACAGGATCTACCTGGTCGGACATGTCGACTGGCAGGATATTTTACCGTCGGTGGCGTACCACATGTAAATCCAGTTATGTAGTCTACTTTTTGGTTTGCCCTTGTTCGCAGCTCTATGTGGGGAGTACTACCCGTGCTATGTGCGTTAGATTGGGTGAACATGCGTCTCGTTTGCGCCAATCTATTTTGACAGCCCCGATGGTGCAGCATTGCCTGGAGTGCCATCACCAGTTTGAGCAACTTCAGTGGACAGTGATTGATTATGTCCCGATAGACCCTAGGGGCGGAGATCGAATAACCCGCTTGCGGAACTTGGAACAGCGATGGATTTTTACTTTGAGGTCCATTGCCCCCACTGGTTTAAACAGGGACATTGATTGGTTGAACCTTTAAACGCTAACCAATCATTTTAGGGATTCCCTTGTGATGTGGGGTTTCCCCTTTTGTGTGATTGGTTCTGCTTTGCATGGGCGGTCCTATAATTGGCCTATCAGTGACTTGATATCCCTGATGTCATCCGCCAAAGATTCGGCGTTTTTTGGGTGGTTGGAATAGACGGACACACTACTTTCTCAATGTGGACACTTGAAGCAGAAGCTTGTCGATTCGAAACGTGCATGTCGTGTGATTGAGCAGGTAAGTGTGGACTTGTTTTAAGTTTAAGAATAAATACTTTTTGGATAAAGACCAAAGGCAAAATAAATAAAAAAGGGGCATGTACTGTGTGAGATGTAGAGGGGTTTCCTCTTCACCTTGAGGTTTATGCCCGACAAAAATTTGGTGATGATTGTGGTTGGGGAGTAGCAGTATTCCTTTTGATTTTTTAACTCTTTGTATAGTCAGAGATATTCATCTGCCATCGGGACAACTATGCAGATAAAATTAAAGCAGCAAAAAAGGCCCATCCTAACTTTTGTGGCAAAGTCAACCATTTTGAGCATGGGGGAGGTGAACAGCATAAGGAATTCACCTTAATCAAGGGGCCTCTGTTAGGTGTGCAGGGTCAAAAGGCCAGAGCCACAGTTCAAAGGCAGAAAAAACCCAGCTGGAACAAGTTCCAGGAAATGCTTGACAGTGTAAGAGGGATAGATTGCAAGCACGAGGACAAAAACCCTCACTCTAGTAACTGCACTGATTATTCTGATGTCAGAAGCAGGGGCGGCCCAAGGGGGGTGCGGGGCCATGTGCAGAGACTCGGTGCGGGGCCTCATTTGCATAAGGGGCCTTGAAGCAATTCTCATACCAGTCACTGACTTTGTGTTTGAAAAATGTAATAATCAAGTGTTTAGGATGGATAGTGTAAATATAAAAGAAACTGAAACTTACAGGGAAAAGCTTAAATCATTGCTCTATGACAAAATAGAATTAATCAAACAAAGTTTTAAAGGACTAATTTTCATGTCATAATTGTAGTATGAAGTTTGTTTTCTCTACTTTAGTGATTAAGTGTGCTGTGCATTGTAAATTTTGATATTTACTGCAGTAATAATGTAGAGATTTCCGGCACAAATAACAGATTGGCATGACTGCAGATGGGAAATTTCCCATCAGCCCCTGCGGGCTTAACAGAGACGCGAGGGAGACACTCTCCCTTTGCGAATTTGATAGCCGGCACAGAGGGGCTCAGCCATCGCAGAGGGAGGGAGAGACTCAGCCGGGCAGAGGGGGCCCCGCGGGACACTCCATTCTGCTGCTGCTGCGGCGGCAGCGGCAGCGGTAGCAGCCAGCTTTTTTAAAAAATTTAATTTTGATAAAAAGCAGAATGTTCTTTGCGCGGGGCCCCCTGAAATGCGGGGCCCTGTGCAAAAAACATTCTTGCTCAATGGACGGGCCGGCCCTGGTCAGAAGGCAGGGGGATTACAAACACCTGGGAAAGAAAGAGGGGGGTTGGATCCCAGTGAGTATAAAACTTGGTTAAATTATGGAGAGAGCAGTAAGAGCAGAAGGAAGAGTGATTGGAGAAGGAGCAGAGGAAGCAGCAGAGGACAGTCTTCAGAGCAGCAAGGACGATGGCATGCTGGAGAAGCCAGAGCAGGTGCTAACTTCTGGAGACAGGCTGAGCTACCCATTGCTGAGAAAGGTGATTTCCCTGAATCACGTTTGCAACAAAGGTGGGAGCCAGGAAGGAGAGAAGCTTTCAGGCCACCAGAGAGGTTGTCAGCAGGGCACTCTGATCAAGTGAGTGATTCAGAGCCTATGCAATTGGGAGAACCAGTGTCAGATCTAGGGACAGAAGAAGATATGTTGATGGATTGTTCTTTATGCCAAGCTCTAGACTTGAAGGGTTGAAAAGAGCCAGCCTGAAAAGAACTGATCCTCTTGCTGAAGTAACCTCAGAGCTAAGCAGTGAGAAAGTAAATTCCTGTGTGTTTTGAAAGGAGGAATTTACTGCAGCATAAGCTAGTGAAGTAAGGCTGTGATTCATGCTTCTGTGTCAGCTGTGTTGAAACTCCACAAAGGAGAGAAAGTTAATTGGCTGCTAGAAGTGTTTGTGCTTTGCTCCTATCTTATATGAAAAAGCCTGCTATAAGAGTTTGTGCTTTGCTCCTGTTTATAAGAAAAGCCCGCTATAAGAGTCTTGAGGACACTGAATGCTTATTTCATAACCTAAGTTTGGTTCTTCACCTGGAAGTGCAGCCTAGTGAGAATTATGGCTGAGTGAAGATAATTTTGCCATAGAAGAAGTAAAGTTTGTTTTTCTATTGCTCTGATTGACAAAGGACAATAAGAAAAGTGGCATCTTGTTATATGTGAAAAGGCTAAGCTTCTGCAGTGAAGAGGACTTTAAAAGCCAATGTTGAGTTCTGCTTGTTTTGCCACCAACTTGCTGAACCTTAAGCAAAAATCCTATAATTTAAAATTCTGTAAATGGTACCAGGAACCTGATCTGTTCTATTGTGTTCAAAATAAATGATTTTTCTGTCATAAGCCTTACCCTTGGTTTAACACGACTACAATCCTTCTACTTAAAGCATGAATATAACAGCTGATAGAAGAAGGTTCTCAACCACCACGCCCTCAACAACTAGAAGACTAGTGGTTTTGGCGTTGTGCTTGTGACACTTTACATGCATAGCTATCTGGATACTGGCTGAATATTGCTACTCTCTGCATCGTTAGTGATGAAAGTGTATGATCAGTGCCTCTTATGGAAAATGTGGACAATTTGAATTCTGTGGCTGGCGTTTAAACTAAAGGCTGACATCTTCATTTCCACAAGCTCTTCTAACGAGTGAGATTTTTTTCCCATTTGTTTCAGAATACTCGTGGAGGTACTTTATGCAAATGTAGCTCCTTAAAAATCTGATTTACTTACTCAACGCTAAATAAGTACAGAAACAGAAATGGATGCTTTGGATAATTGGATCGTAAACTATCTAGGCTTTGTGAAACTACATTATTTTGCAAGTTGGTTTGGAATTTGATTTAAAGTTTGAACTACCTCCACTTCATTCGTACAACAGAAGCAATCCATAGGAGGGGCCTGCAAAGTGATTCATGGACTAGAGAATAAGCCATGCACAGATAGAGTGATAGGCAGGGCCAGTCCAAGGGTTTCAGCTGCCCCAGGCATGCCCCTCCTCCATGCTGAGCTGTGTCGCCCCCTCCCCACCACTGCTTGATTCTGGCAGCAGGGTCTGGGGGTAGCTCACCAGCAGCGGCAGCCCATGTGCTTTGGCACACATGGCATGCCACGTCTGACCAAGCTCTGACACAAGTTCGGGGGAGGGGGGTCACAAGCTCATGGCCTTCCTTGGACTGCTGCTCCAAGCCTAGCCACCCCCCAATCCTGCCACGAATCAGTGGCAGTGGGGGGTGGCGTCGAGGTTCAGCATGGGGTGGGGGAGGGCCGCATGGCTGGGTGTGTGTGTGGGGGGCGGAGAGCGGCAGGCCATATGTGCCATGCCGCCCACAGAGGTCTGCCATCCCAGGTGGCCGCCTAGCCCGCCATTGGATGGGCCCACCCTGGTGACAGAGTTTAAAATCATGAACTGTCTCAAAGAAAAAGAGAAAGAGGAGAAATACACATTTGGAGTAAATTTTCAAATCCCCACCCCTTATTACAAAATACATGCACGTTTTCAGAGAGAAACTACCCATGTTTTAGCACTAAACATAGTTGCGCAGTTTGCACCCTTTCTTGTATGTGGTTAACTAAGAGGGGGGAACAGGGCATGTGCTTGCCAAAATGTTCTATAGCTAAGCTATTTCCATCATCTGGCCTAAACACATCTCCAGGAATCCCTCTCACAGCCAGGCTCAATGGCAGCACACGTACTTTTAGCCAGAAGAGGGCAGTTTTTGGATAAGCCATTTTTACCCATGTAAGCTGCTATTTAGCTGAGTAAATGGCTTCTAACACTGGCATCCCCAGTATTTAACAGGCTTCACAGAAATACCAGAAGGTAGCATTTTCCATCCGTGAATGTAAAGGCCTTTCACATGATGATGCTCCAAAGAAAAGCGAGACACTTTTTTCACTGGAAGAGATTTCATTTGAGGGAACAGAATTCCAGCATGCATGGAAAAAATAAAGACCTTGGTGACGGAGAGAGACCTTCAATACCACAATAGGCAAGCACAGATGGGCAGAATAGCTGGACCACATGGTCCCTTTCTGCCAACATCTTCTATGTTTCTGTGTACTTGAAAGTGCAAAAAGTCAGAAGTTTATGCCTAGAGAGAAAGTATGGAGCCTACGGGCAGAAAGTAAAAGAGTGGTGTAGGATATCACCCCCTTACTCTAGGGCACACGAGTTTGTTGCTTAATGCTTTGTATGTTAAAAGAAGAGCGGCTGCCTGTGCAATTAACAGAAATAAAAGCTTTCTTCCCTTTTGACCCTAGCACTCCAACCCTAAATAGTAAACTAAACGTTCATGAAAAATTGATCAGTTAAGAAATTAGTGCATGCTCATATTTCAAACAGTGAAATTGCACCAGCATCCTTTCACTGGCACATAAAAGTGTGTTGATGGGCTGCACGATTATCACCCAGCAAAGCCTCTCAGCTGCTAACCCCTTCCACGCTTGGCACCTGATACAGCCCAGGACCATAGAGCCACAATGCCGAGACATAAGAAGCTGGTTGCCTCCGAGAATGATGGTACATTTTTAAAACATTATTTTCCTTGTTGCTTTCTTTGTTAGCTAAGTTGTTAGTTTGTTGTTTATTAATATTTTTTGTTTTATTTCTGTCTTCTGATTGTCCTCCTGGGTACTGCTTCTTTACTTTTAGCATTTTTTTTAAAATTTATCTTACTCAATGCACCCCTTATCATATAGCCATGCTGTAATTTAATAAATCACGATAATGCAATAAGCTCAGCACCAATTAGATACAGCTGCAGCCAAGGCTTCTCATTTTAATTGCTGATTTTTTATTTTTTGGTTGGCATGCATATCTTGAAATAATTCATTTTGTCGAGAAAGGATCTTTCCACTTGAAATGTTAAAAGCGACACAGTAGCTGTGTATCGTCAAAAGACATTTAGGGGCTAATTAAGCAAAAGGTACTTGCATAATTTTCTGTATATTAACTTTACCGGGCATACTTCCATTTCCATTCAGTTATGCATTTACTTTTGAAATAGCTTCTTAGCATGGACAGTTTTTCTGGATTATCTTTTGTGTATACACTTGAATTTTCCAACAGTATATATGCAGCTGAAAACTTTGCTCTAACCTCATCTCCAATGAAGCGTCTGCTCATTGGATAAAATTATTTGCATACAAATCATGTACATGTGCTTTTACCTGCCTATTAGGAAGGCATTTTTACAAAAAAACATTTCTGTAAGTAAAGTACTGTTTTGCCCTCAGAAATGCTTTTGAAAATTACCCTCTTAAATTTTGCAGCACTAGAATTAGCAGAAAAGAATGTTCTAGGAGCTTGTCAGATGATTCATGCATTTTTTTCAGATAAGAGTCATAAACACAGAAAACATTTTGCCAGCAAAATGACCATCAGAGGTTGCACAAGGCATAAGTTACAGGATGACTCTTTCCTTTAATAAGCACGCTTTATAGAAGTATGCGATATTTTATTTTATTGCCTGGGTTATTTTTTAAACCCCCCAGTTTGTATGGGAGCTCCATGTGGGAAATGGGATATCCAGGTCAGGATGCACTTATGTCCTTAGTATTTTACTAAATGATCTCTGGGATGCAGAGCCTTTTATAAAAGACGTACAAGGATGCTGGCCAGTACGTGTGGACTTGCTGCACTGTCCAGAGGAAGCAGCAATTTTACTATGATGCATGTAGAAAAAGAGGCGTCATTATAGTTTATTAAAAGCTTGATATATAGTGCCTCTCAAACATCGAAGCGGTGTACAATTAAAATCACAATTTATCATAAAAGGAAGAGAATGACATTAAAAATAATAGGACAGTAAAAGAGCAGGAATCAAACAATAGGGAAGGGGGGAGGGGAGCAGAAAAACTAGCCAGTTGCTAAGGAAAGGGAGGTGGTCTGTTGGAAGCAAAATATGTTTAAGGCAACCTTAAAGTGGGGGTAAGAGGATTCTAAGTGAAGTTCAGTAGGAATAGAGTTCCAAAGAGAGGGACCAAGAAAGAAGTGTGGTGCGACGAGTACTTTCTAAACAAGCCTGAGACGGAGTGGGAAGATGCAGTCGATTAGCGTGAATAGACTGTAGGACCCAAAGAGGTGCCTAGGGGATGAGCTGTGAAGACAGATAAGCTGGAGTGCTGGAATGAATGATTTTATGTATGAATGTAAGCAGCTTAAATTGAGACCGATGAGAAATGGGCAACCAATGAGATTTGATAAGTAAGGGAGTAACATGATCAGATCTGGTTGCATGATGTAAAAGACACATTGCAGTATTTTGTATGGATTGTAAAGTTTGAGTTGATAATTGGGAAGACCTGAATAAATGATATTAAAATAATCAAGTTTTGACATAACAAATGATCATAGAACTGTGATGATGGCAGAAGTGGGGAGGATAGATTGAACAGAACGGATTTGTCGTAGAGCAAAGAAGCAATGACGCCTAACAATAGCACTGATGTGTGAATAAAAGGACAGCTACGAGTCGAGTGTGGAAGTGTCCACATATAAGTGCTGGCAATTATATCCATGGAGCGTAGCTAGCTTTAAACCTGTTGTGGCCTCTAAGCTATATCATTTAAGACCTTCCCCCCCCTCCACATTATTAAATAGGAGGCACATTTTAGGCTTAATAGTTTTTCATGCTTGCATTTGAAATATCTGTAGTAATAGTTAATGTTGATATCTCAGGTTGATCCCCAGTAGATGAACCCTCGTTTATTTGTATTACTTTAAGGCGTATGTCTACTAAAGAGCATTAGCTGCCACCGGGGGCTAAGCAGGTTTAATGCCTTGCAGTAGTGGCTAATCCACGAAAAATCAGATACCTCAGGCAATTTCCCACGATATCTAATTTTCGCATGGTGGGTGTCATAAATGGGGTAGATCAGAGTGGGGAGTGGGGGAAGCCACAACACAAAAATGATTTTGTGTGATGGCTGCCAAAATCAGGCCCAATCGTAGCAGCAGATAAAACCACCTTAAGAGGTAGCATTCTCTGCCAGGAGGCCCGATAACGTGGGCTCTTCCTTGAATGCAATCAGGTCTCCCTGTGCTGTGATTGGGTCTCCCCCAAACTATTGGTGGTGCTGCTGTGCTGCAATATGAATGTATGCACCCCCCTACTGCACTGATCCTCCCATGGACAGCTCTTGATCTCTACTGGGAGCTGCCCAGGGGGATTGGTGCTCTTCCTGATGTTAAAATTGTCACAGCTAGCCAGTCAGACTAAGACTACCTTTCTTCTCCCCGATTCACTATTTAATGGGTGGGTGGGTGGGGGGGCCTTGCAGCCAACCTCCCCGGTTAATAAAATCATCCCAGCTAGCCAGCCGGCAAAGGGGTGGCCCTCTGTAGCCCCCCTACCTGGCCGCTCTCCAAAGGTCTACCTGGCCTGATTGCTGGTGGTCTGGCTGTCCAGTGGGGCAGGAGCGATCCTTTCCATTCCTGCCCATGTGCCAGCCAGTCCAAAATGGCCACCATCACAATGTGACGCATTCTAAGGGGAAGCTCTTTGAGATTGCAGCCATCTTTGTTAGGGCCTATGAGACGGGAGAAGAGCCAAGGCAGGTAACATGGGATCTCAGCGAGAAATCCAAACCTTTCCAGGATCTGCAGGATGTGCACTGGAAACACCCATTTGAGATTGCATTGAGGTGTGCTGCTTACCGCCCAGTTTTGGCTGATAAATGAGCCACTAGTAACTTCCTTTTCTTTCATTTAATACCCACTTTCAAAACTTCTCATCTTTAACCCTAAAAGAACATTTATTTTAAGTATGTTTCAATGCAAATAATCACAAATACACTTTTTTAGCCTTATATTTTTTATCTTTTTCTATAAAAATCAAATGCATAAATTATAAAATACTACTTAAATGGTGGGGGGAAGGAGGGATTCTCATAGACACTATGGGGGTCTTCCAGAACCACGAATAGCAGGGATGGACATTTGACTTAGACATCCAAGCCCCCGCTATTCACAGGGACCTGATTCTGGACCTAGAGCTCCCCGCACATACAAGGCCTTTGTGTGGGGAGCTCTTGACAGGGGCAGGAGAGAGTGGCATCAAGGCAGGGAGTGGACGAAGCAAGGGTGGGCCGACTCACTCAGACGTTCAAAACCGATTCAGGTCACGGCCCTGTATGTCTGGAGTTGGGAAGATGGACGGGAGACTTATTCCACCTCGGAGGTGGAATGAGTCCTGTGCGGGGCAGCGATTGCACAGCGCAGATCCCCTGAAGTCATAGGAGGAGCAGAGGTATGGCTCCATTGCCCGATCCCAGCCCTGGATGCCCTAGCCAAGGGCTGGGCGGTGGGAAAAGAAGTACGGAACTGGAGTCGGGGTGTCTTTGCTCCTGCTGGGTGTCCCGGTGCCATGGTGACAGGACGCTACAGCACCAGGGCTCCAACAGGAACATAGGGAGGGTTGGCTGGGGAGGTTGCTGCATGTTCAGGGACTCAGAATTGGGGCACGTTTGGTCTGTCCAAGTGCTCCGATTCTACAATCGCGAGATCATATAATTCACGCGGTTGCAGAATCGAGTGCAAATCTGGCCCATCCAGGTGTTGGACGTCTGGGCAGCCCGGACGTGCCCCGTTCAGAATTGGCCTCCACACACTTAATTGGCAGGATCTTCTTGTGGGGAAGATCAGGCAAACAGTCTTCTTCACTAACTCAACCATGTCTGCAGCTAAAATAAAACATACTGTGCATACCATCTTGGTGATCTTCATTGGATGGGTGCAAGGGAGGAGGAAGGTGTATATTCTAGATGATTGGCTGTGACCATGAATGCAAACTGAGTCCTTATTCGCTGCTGATGCAGCATTTTTATGTCTCGGAGGAGCATAAGTAATACAATCTTTTGCCGATGTGGCCTTCAAAATGCCGGATTTTGTGGCAAAATTGCGATCTGGAGGGATTTTACAGAAGGCTCTAAAAATCATGAAAAAATTGCACCGTGGGATCGCATAAAATTGTGAGGTATAAATAACAGTCAAAATAATAATAACATTCTCATTGTGATTTTCATTATTTACAAATGCATTTAATTTTTTTAGAAAGGCCCCTTCTAATGGGAGGCCCTAAGCTGTATCCTGTCTAGTTTATACACAACTCCAGCCCTGGCATAAAGTCATGTTATAGAGTAATTTTATAACAGGCCATCTATGTGTGAAGGCCAAGTAGGTGCCTATTTTGAAACTATAGACATTTATGCCTGCTCAGGAGCACATATTTATTTATGTAGACAGTTCTGTATACCACCTTATCCTTCAATCAAAGTGGTCACAACACAATTGGGGGATACATTTTAACATGAGGGGATATGAGACACATACATTAATACTTACAGGGAACATGGGCAATGGAGGGTTAAGTGGCTTTCCCAAGACCACAAGGAGCACCTGTGGGACTAGAAACTCTAGTCCTTCTGGCCCAAGGTTGCTGTCCTCTAGTGGGATTTGAACCCCTGACTTTCTGGCCTGAGGTAACCTGCCCTAACCACTAGGCCACTCCTCCCTATACATGTCCCTTAGGCAGGGTATGGCAGTGAAGTCGCTTCCACCCCACACAGGCGAATCCACGAAAGGGTCAGGCCCCCAGGAAAAAGAACCGAAAGACTCAAGTGATAAACTACACAAAGTAAGCATCCACCATGTAAAAGCCTGTAGACTCCATTGCTACCTCATTGCTACATCATTGCTTGTAGACTCCATTACTACCTCATATGCTGCACAGCCTATAGTCTCCATTGCTACCTCATTGCCTGCAGTCTCCATTGCTACCTCATTGTCTGTAGTCTCCATTGCTACCTCATTGCTTGTAATATAACATATGCTGCATAGCGTGTAGAACCCATTGCTACCTCTTTGCCACCTCCATTGTTTGAAATAACTCATGCTACATAGCCTGTAGACTCCTTTGCTGCTAGTAAAAATAACATACACTGCATAGCCTGTAGACTCCATTGCTACCTCATTGCTGCTTGTAAAATAACATATGCTGCACTGCTACCTCACTGCTTGTAAGATAACATATGCTGCAAAGCCCCACTCTGTTCCTTTCTATGGCTCCACATCACATTGTCTTCCTTTTCTTCATACTCCCTAACTGTTTCCCCTCCTACCAGCACCGTCACTCCTTCACTCCTCATCCCCCCTTTACCACCTCACTTCCCCCTCCATTCTGTCTTCTACCCTATCATCAGCTCTTGAGCTTCATCACTCTCGCCCTCTCATTCAACCGTCTCCTCTCTCTCTAAGGCAACCTCGCCCTTGTTTCCGCCACACTGTCTCCTCTCTACCCCGTTCTCTGCTACTCCTTCTCCATCTCTCATCCGGAGATATCAACCCCAATCCTGGCCCCCCTAGATTTCTGTCTCACTCTGAGAAGAGGTCTTCACGCAACATATCTAACCTTATCCATATCCCTCTCCTTTCCCTTTCCCCTTCCGCTCTACCTTTCTCATGTGCCTTGTGGAACGCACACTCTGTCTGTAACAAACTTGCTTTTACTCATGATCTCTTTATCTCTAATGCTCTATATCTTCTTGCTCTAAGTGAGACCTGGCTCCACCCAGATGATACTGCATCTACTGCTGCCCTCTGCCATAGGGGCTACCAGTTCTCCCACATGCCTCATCCCACTGGCCGAGGTGGTGGTGTTGGGTTCCTACTTTCTCCCTCTTGCCAATTCCAACCCCTCTTCCTGCCTCAGTTTCACTTCTTTCTCTCCTTTGAAGTCCACTCCATCCGCCTCTTCACTCCACTTCCTCTCTCGGTAGCTGTTATTTATCAACCTCCTGACAAATCTGCTTCTACCTTTCTCACTGACTTTGACTCGTGGTTTTCCTTCTTTTGGACTCCTCTTCCCCCCCTCTTATTCTTGGGGATTTTAACATTCATGTCGATAACCCCTCTGATCCTCATGCTTTAAAGCTCTTCTCCCTTACCTCCTCATTTGACCTCCAACTTTGTTCCACTGCCCCCACTCACCAGCATGGCCACTGCCTGGACCTGATATTCTTCTCTAGCTGCTTACCCTCGAACTTCTGTAACTCAGTTCTTCCCTTATCTGACCATCACCTTTTAAGCTTTAATCTTCATCACCAGCTGCCTCAGCCTCGTCCTGTCTCCTCCAACCTATTTAGAAACCTTCATGCTATTGATCCCTTGGCTCTCCCTTCCGCCATTTCTTCACCTCTTTCTTCCACTTTGTCAGCTAAGTGCGTTGACAAGGCAGTAACTTCCTATAATGCTGCACTCTCCTTGGCTCTGGATGCTTTCGCTCCACCCACCCCATGTCCTGTGAGACATTCTGCACCCCAGCCCTGGCTTTCATCCACTACCCGCTATCTGTGTTCCTGTGTCCATTCTGCTGAGCGTGCTTGGCTTAAATCCCGCTCCCGTGCAGAACTCCTACACTTCAAATTCATGCTTGTCTCTTTCCAGTCAGCCATAGCTCTTTCCAAACAAGACTACTATGTCCATCTAACTCTCTTGCCTCTGATCCTTGCCATCTCTTTACTATTCTCAGCTCTCTCCTCAAGGTGCCTCCACCTCTTATCCCCCCCCTTTCTGCCCAAACCTTGGCTGACTATTTCCATGACAAAATCCACAAGATGACCCTCCAATTCCCCACAAAGTCAGCTTTTTCCTCTCCTCCCCCTCTCCACTCCCAACTCTCCCCCCCTACCCTTGCTACCCTCTCTTCCTTTCCTGTGATTTCTGAAGAGGAAACTGCACACCTTCTTTCCTCCTCCAAACTCCCCACCTGCTCCTCTGATCCTATCCCCACCCATCTCCTAAGCCCCATCTCCTCCACTGTTGTCCCTTCCATCTCTCATATTCTCAACCTATCGCTCTCCACTGCAACTGTCCCTGCAAACTTCAAGCATGCTGTGGTCACACCTCTCCTCAAGAAACCCTCACTTGATCCCACCTGTCCTTCCAATTATCGACCCATCTCTCTCCTTCCCTTCATTTCTAAACTACTTGAACGTGCGGTTCACCACCGCTGCCTCGACTTCCTCTCTTCTCATGCCCTCCTGGATCCCTTACAATCTGGCTTTCATCCTTTACACTCTACTGAAACGGCTCTTGCCAAAATCTCCAGTGATTTGTTCCTGGCAAAATCCAAGAGGCCTGTACTCCATCCTCATCCTTCTTGACCTCTCTGCTGCTTTTGACACTGTTGACCATAGCCTTCTCCTTGATACCCTGTCCTTGCTTGGTTTCAGGGGCTCTGTACTATCTTAGTTCTTCTCATATCTCTCCCATCGCTCTTTCAGTGTGTGTTCTGGTGGCTCCTTCTCCTCTGCTACCCCGCTTCCAGTTGGTGTACCCCGAGGATCTGTCTTGGGTCCGCTCCTTTTCTCTCTCTATACCCAGTCCCTTGGTGTGCTCATCTCTTCTCATGGCTTTCAATACCATCTGTATACTGATGACTCCCAGATCTACCTCTCTACGCCTGAACTCTCTCCGGCAATCCAGACCTGGATCTCTGCCTGCCTTTCTGACATTGCTGCCTTGATTTCTCACCGCTGCTTGAAATTGAACATGGCCAAGACTGAACTTCTTATCTTTCCCCCTAAAACCTCCCCTCCTCTTCCTCCTTTCTCAGTCTCTGTGGATAACTCTGTACTCCTTCCTGTTTCCTCGGCCCGCAATCTGGGGGTTGTCTTTGACTCCTCTCTCTCTTTCTCCACACACATCCATCTCGTAGCTAAGACCTGCCATTTCTTTCTCTATAACATTAGCAAAATCCACCCCTTCCTTTCTGAACACACTACTAAAACACTTATCCACTCCTTAATCACCTCCCGTCTTGACTACTGTAACCTACTCCTCGCTGGTCTCCCTTTGAATCATCTCTCTCCCCTTCAATCTCTTCAACACTCTGCTGCACAGCTAATCTTCCGACATCCTCATCATGCCCATATTACTCCTCTTCTCAAGTCACTTCATTGGCTCCCTATCCATTTCTGCATCCAGTTCAAACTTCTCCTGCTGACCTATAAATGCATTCACTCTACGGCTCTTCAGTACCTTTCATCTCTTATCTCTCCTTATAAACCCCCTCGGGAACTCCGCTCTTCTAGCAAACTGCTTCTATCTATGCCCCACTCTCCTACTGCTAACTCCAGACTTCGCTCCTTCCACCTTGCTGTACCTTACGCCTGGAACAAACTACCTGTGTCTGTATGCCAGGTACCTTCTCTAACCCTCTTCAAGTCCAGGTTGAAAGCTCACCTCTTTGTTGCTGCTTTTGGATCTTGACTCACCTGATCTCCCTTTCTCTCCCTTTCTCTCCCTTGTTCTACCCCTGCCTACACCTTCCGTGTTTTGTGGGTTTTTTTGACTAGATTGTAAGCTCTGATGAGCAGGGACTGTTTTTTACGTGTTTGTGCTGTGCAGCGCTGCTTATGACTGGTAGTGCTATATAAATGCTGAGTAGTAGTAGTAGTAGTAGATTTATAGGTGACTGGGGAAACAGATGGACCAACAAGAGACTATACTGTGCTGATGGACTACATCTCTCTGTCACAGGGAAAAGAATCCTAAGTGAAAAATTCAGGCAGTATGTGGATATACATTTAAACTAGAAAAAGGGGGTGACGGATGGGGAAGGTCAAGTTCAGGACGTCACTCCCTGCAAAAGCAGAATAGCATCAGAAACAGCCACACTTTTAAACCACACATCAAAAGCAAGGGGGAAGAAGTGGGCAGAACAAAATCAATGCAAAATACATGCAAGTCAGTTAAATGCTGGAAAGCAATGAGCACAAATGCTCGAAGCTTAGCCAACAAAGTTCCAGACCTGGTAGCCCTAATGGTGGAAATGGATTTGGACTTTGTGGCCATTACAGAAACATGGTTTAATGAATTGCATGATTGGCATATAGCCATAGCTGGCTATAATCTATTCAGAAGAGACAGAGAAAATGGAAAAGGATGAGGAGTAGCCTTGTATATCAAAAGCAATATTAAAGCTACTGAAATGCAGGGGGCATGGGGAAAAGAAGAAGCGCTCTGGATTGTGTTGGAAAGAGTAGATGGCACTGTCATCCATACTGCTGTAGTCTACAGACCTCCGACTCAAATCAAAGAGATAGATAATGAATTGATTATAGATATTGCTAAGATAGCCACAAAGGGGGAAGCAATCATATTGGGTGACTTTAATCTACCCAATGTGGATTAGATTACTCCTTCTGCAAATCTGGAAAGAAGCAAAAAAATTGTGGATGCGTTCCAAGATGCGTTACTTAGACAAATGGTGATGGAACCAACCAGGGAAAGCTCAATGCTGGATTTAGTGCTCTCCAACGGTGATAGCGTGTCGAATTTCTGGGTGGGTGCCCCTGTGAGCAGCAGCGATCATCACACGGTGTGGTTTGAGATAAAAGCCAAGGTGCAGTCCAATCATAGCAAGCTCAAAGTCCTAAGCTTCAAAACACTGATTTCAGTAAAATGGTGAAGTACCTAAAGGAGGAGTTGGCAGAGTGGAAGGGGATAAGGGAAGTGGAATTACAATGGGCTAAACTAAAGGTGGCAATAAAAGGGCCAACAGATAAATATGTAAGAAAAGTAAACAAAAACAAGAGGAGAAGGAAGCCTATTTGGTTTTCCAAAGAAGTGGCTGCTCAAATAAAGGCAAAAAACACAGCTTTCGCAAAATTCAAAAGCTTGCAAACAGAAGAACACAGAAATGAATACAGGATTTTTATTTATTTATTGTTGTCTTTATTTATTTATTTATTTTTATTTTTATTTTTCATTTTTAGAAAACAATCCAGAAATACAACTCTGAATCTGAATTAGATAACAAAAGGAAAAATAAACCCAATATAGAGATCCATCCTAAAACAGTTCTCAATATAAGAAAAAATCATAACCCTGGCATAGACCCCAATATATTACCCCACAATATGATCCAAGAGAAAGAAAATAAACTACATAAGTGAATCACCACTTAAAGAAAATAAAGATATCATAGGAGCATAGATTACATTAAGTGGCTGCCGGTATGGGAGCCTCCCCACCCCCACCCTCTTCCCTAGCATCAATAAATTGTAACAGTTGTCTGGGCTCAAAGAAAATATATTGACAAGATTTATAATTAATCATACACTTACAAGGATATCTTAGTTTAAACAACGCACCCAAGGCTACCGCTCTCTGGCGTAAAGCCAGGAACGCCTTTCGCCTCTTCTGCGTATCCCTAGCCAAATCAGGAAAAATTAATATTTTAGCGCCCATAAACTGAGTAACAGACAATTTGCGAAAATATAATTTAAGCACCATATTCCTATCCGACTCAAAGGCAAAATTAACTAGTAATGTCACCCTGCTGGTCACCACCTCCAGGGAACTCTCCAAAAAAGCTGATAAATCTAACTGGGGCAACTCAAGATCCACTCCAGGGGCCCGCTGTACCCCGGGCTCAACTGGAGATAGGGATACATATTGAGCTTTCACCACAGGAGGCAACGAATCAGCAGGGAGCTGCAAAACCTCAATGAAGAATTTACGGACCAAGTCCATAGTAGCTATCAAGGGCGACCGAGGAAAGTTCAAAAACCTCAAATTGTTCCTATGGAGACAGTTATCCAAATATTATATTTTCCGTGCCTGAACTAACCGGTCTTTCTCATTAACAGCTCTAAGAGACTCTAGTCCTTCCACCTTGGATTCCAAATGAGAAAGTCTAGTTGAATGAGCCACAAGCTCAGAGTCTGACAAGGAACACTGTGCTTTAATATCCAAAAGTTGCTGCGAAAAAGAAGTCACAAAGGGTAAAAGGGTTTGCTGAACAGCAGAGATAGCTTCCCACAAGCTATCTAAGGTAACCAGCACCAGTTTTTCCACAAAGCCAGAAGGCCTGGACTCCAAAGTGCCGGGTAAGTCAGGCGTCAGCTGTATCAATCCCCCGCTGCCAATGGAGGAGGAAAATCCCACTCGACTCCCTGCAGCGGCTCCACCAATCACTACCATCGCAACTCTCTTCACGGGGGAACCCCCCGCAGCCGAGGATGTCTCCTGCCCTGGAGAAGTACCGCAGACCTGCCCCTCCATGAATCGGGGACCAGGCTGAGCTGGCGGCACCTGTACGGGGCTTAATTCCACCCCATCAATGCTCAGATCCAATGACACGTCCACTGGATCTGCCGAAGCCATGGGTGACGAGGGAACGCAAAAACCAGCTATCGATGACTGCACCAAACCTCCAGATGGAGTCGAAGCCTCAGGGGGTTTCTGGGTGCGCTGTTTCCTTTTCATCCCCATCAAAAGGAAGGTGCAGAGCTAGTTCCACACACTCCAACTCGGCGTCCTACTCCCCCGCCATCTTGGATCGTTTATTTATTTATTTACTTATTGTTGTCTTTATTGGTGTGCTACTTCACCTCCCTGTTCCCTTTAGTTTTGCACTTCAGCTTTCTCAGCTGTATGACTTATGTCGCCCCCGCCTGGCAAGGTAGATAACTGATACCAGGTGAGGTCGCCTTTTTGGCTTTAAAATAAGTTTCCCTCAAAATGGCTGCCAGGAGGGCTGCTGGGAATTGTAGTCCTATCTTAAAGCAAAGGAGTTGTGATCCGAGGGTTAGGCATAAGACAGAGAAAATTTATTTAATGTAATCAGGGGTTCCTTCATACACAGGACACGAGTGAAAAAATCAAATATAGGATTTTTAATCCCACGCTACAGCTTCAAAAGAAATAGGAACAACTTTGCTTGTATTCCAAAAATGCAAAGAAACAGGCACAACTTTGCTTGTAAATCAAAATGTCACTTATTCCAAAACTTTTAAATTCTTAAATGTTTCTCTTCTTTACAGGAACAAAACTCTTGCAGCAAAACAACTCTTTAAATGTCCCTTGAACATTAGTATCAGCTTTCAACCTTATAAGTTGAGCTTAGCACTCAGCTGTTTTCTTCGGTTGTGACTTCTTCACAATTCAGGCTGCTTCCTAAGCAGGCATACATTCAATGGCTTTCTGGCTCAGCTCTCTTCTACGTCAGAGGCTTGACATACAGCACATTGCATTTCAAAGGAACTGTCTTCCATATCTGTTATCTCCATATCTTCAACGCTATCATTCTCACACATCCAAAGACATCTGAGGGGAGAGCTTGCTATTCTCTTTCTTAATCAATTCACTCAATTTCTTAAGCAGGGCTTGTTTCTGCACTAGCTCGTCTGCTATATGAGCTACTTGATACTTAGATAAACAGTCTCTCTTTATCCTGGGGTTTGGCTTATTGCTGGAATCAGCTTTTAACTCTAAAGCTAATTCTCCCAAACTTTTACTGGTTAAGAACTGAGAAGGACACACTTGCCTGATTTCAGAGGTATTCAGAATCTCTCTCTGCCCTGCAAGCCAGTCATGCTGTCTTCCGTTTGCAGCCACTTCGTTTGCTTGCACCAGCCTCTCTTTCCTTGCTCTCTCAGCTGTGCTTGGCAATCTCTCATCAGTTCTCTCTCTTCGGCTTCCAGTGTTTCCTTCACACTGTCTTTCATGCTCAGCAAGCACTCTCTCACTTGCTCTTGCTTCCCTCTTTGCGTTCCTTGTTCTTGCTGCTTCACTTCAAGCTCCACTCTCACCTCTACTTCTGCCTCTGCTACTTTCTCCCTCTCCATCTCTATCTGTGTTTCTGAAAGTCAGCTTTTTAAACTTTCCTTCCTCCTGAGCCACACCTTGCTCCCAGCACATGTGATTAGGGTCAAGCTTCTCCCTGACGTGCTGCTGTGGGCGGGGCTTAGGGATGACTAGGTTCTGAGTCAGAGACTCTTGGTTACTAGGGAAACCCTTGATACTTTCTGAATTAAAGTGATAGGACTCATTTCCCTGTGTATCTCTATGTTCAGCAGTGCTTTCCTCACCACACTTACCTTGTCTCTCTCAACTAACTGGCCTTTGTGTGGTAGCCAGGTTAACTGTTACTTTAAATTAAATATCTCTCCCTGCTCTGTCCCCAGAATGTCCTGTGTTTTAAACTTTTCTTTCCTGCTCTAGCCTACCTGAGGGACTGCCCCCCCCCTGCTGAGGTATTGTGTAGCCCTTCTTCCTGTCTCCTCTTCCCATGTGTGCATAGTTCTGTTTGCCTCTCTCTGCTCTGGGAAGAGCAGTGCCCTCACAGTGCTCTGCTAGAGAGGTGGATATTTAACTTTTGTGACAACTTTGCTGTGAGTTCTAGCTGTCTATTTATTTATTTATTTATTGTTGTCTTTATTGATGTGCTACTTCACCTCCCTGTTCCCTTTAGTTTTGCACTTCAGCTTTCTCAGCTGTATAACTTACCTTGCCTCTCTCAACTAACTGGCCTTTGTGTGGTAGCCAGGTTAACTGTTACTTTAAATTAAATATCTCTCCCTGCTCTGTCCCCAGAACATGCTGCGTTTTCAACTTTTTTCCTGCTCTAGCCTACCTGAGGGACTAATCCCCTCCCCCCTGCTGACGGTACAGGACAGGGCCCTCTTTTAATAGGTCTTATTTCCCTCCCTCCTTCTCCAACACCCACCCGCCCCTGGGGTAATTGTAGCTTTATAGGTACTTACACGTCTTAGAGGAAAGGGGCTGCTCTCAGGTGCAGCTCTTTATCCAAATCAGTCATACATTGAGGACCTGAGATTAATTAAGCTTCAGGTGAACAGGGTATATTAGAGGTATTAGACATACTTTTATTAGTATAAGCATCAACACCAACCCTTAATAAGTACTGAATTTAAAGACCTAAACACAAGCTTTAAACTAACATGCAGACAACAGTCCAGCAGCAAGATGGGGGCTTTCCAGTCTTTTGCATTGAGTGTCACATGTATGATTTTCTCCCAGTTGGTGAGAGGTCTTACGTATGCACTAAGTGCAAGGAGCTCTTTGTTCTCAGGGAACAAGTCCATTCTCTAGAGGCTAGAGTAGCAGACCTGGAAGACATAAGAAAGACAGAGAAGTACATGGACAAGACCTACAGGGATATAGTCCTGAAGTCCCACCTCCAGTCTGGCAGCATCCCTGTTACCATGGAGGAGAGAGGTCACGTGACAGGAAAGCATCACCCTGGTGTGGCAGGACGTGATCCTGTAACTAGAACCTGTCCTCCAGGTGACGTAAAACCCTCTCGCACTGAGGACGTTTCTCCAGGGCCATGTGCCCATGAAGGGAGGATTAGAACAGCTGTTATAGTTGGTGATTCAATCATTAGGCATGTAGATAGCTGGGTGGCTGGTGGACATGAGGATCGCCTGGTAACATGCCTGCCTGGTGCGAAGGTAGCAGACCTCACGCACCGCCTAGATAAGATCTTAGATAGTGCTGGGGAGGAGTCTGCTGTCTTGGTACATGTCGGTACCAATGATATAGGAAAATGTGGTAGGGAGGTTCTGGAGGCTAAATTTAAGCTTTTAGGTAGGAAGTTGAAATCCAGATCTTCCAGGGTAGCGTTCTCCGAAATGCTTCCCGTTCCACGTGCAGGACACAAAAGGCAGGCAGAGCTCCAGAGTCTCAATGCGTGGATGAGACGATGGTGCAAGGATGAGGGTTTCAGATTTGTTAGGAACTGGGGAACATTCTGGGGAAAGGAGGGGCTCTTCCAAAGGGATGGGCTTCACCTTAACCAGGATGGAACCAGACTGCTGGCATTAACCTTTAAAAAGGAGATAGAGAAGCTTTTAAACTAGAAAATAGGGGAAAGCCGACAGTCGTCCAATAGCATATGGTTCAGAAGAAGGTATCCTTGAAGGATACTACCAAAAGCAGTGAGGTTCCAAAAAAGAGTAAAGTAGCCCAAATGCCCTTGATTATGGTGCAGACAGAGTATAAAGATTCCAAATTACCCATGCCTACCAATAGCCAGATTAATATTAATAAAATACAGTCTCTAAAATGCTTGTATGCAAATGCTAGAAGTCTAAACAATAAGGTGGGAGAGTTAGAATATACAGCACTAAATGAGAGGTTAGATATGATTGCAATCTCAGAGACATGGTGGAAGGAAGATAACCAGTGGGACACTGTGATAACTGCATACAAACTATATCATAATGATAGGACTGATCAAATTGGTAGAGGGGTTGTGCTCTATGTTAGAGAGGGCATTGAGTCAGAAAGGATTAAAGTTTTGCAGGAAACAAAATTTGCTGTAGAATCTCTATGGATTGAAATTCCATGTATGAAGGGGAAGATGATGGCAGTGGGGTTGTACTATCGACCGCCTGGCCAGAATGAAGAAATGGATGATGAAATGCTCAAAGAAATCAAGGAAGCTAACAAAAGTCACAGCAGAGTAGTAATAATGGGTGATTTCAATTATCCCAGTATCGACTGGGTCAGTGTCACAGCAGGACATGCTAGTGAGATAAAGTTTCTAGATGAAATAAATGACTGCTTCTTGGAGCAGCTGGTTCATGAACCAACCAGAGGGGAAGCCATACTGGACCTAGTCCTTAGTGGAACACCAGATCTGGTGCAAGAAATAAGGGTGTGGGGACCACTTGGCAATAGTTATCATAGCATGATCGTGTTTGATTTAATTAGTGGAGGAGGGATAGTAAAGAAATCCACAGTACTACCTTTTAACTTTCGAAAAGGAGACTATGATAAAATGAGGAATATAGTTAAGAAAAAACTAAAAGGAGCAGTTGCAAAGGTTAAAGACTTACATCAAGCTTGGGTGTTGTTTAAAAATACTATCCTGGAAGCCCAGACCAGCTGTATTCCACGCATTAAGAAAAGTGGAAGAAAGTCCAAAAAACTGCCAGCATGGTTTAAAGGTGAGGTCAGAGAGGCTGTTGCTGCCAAAAAAGCATCTTTCAGGAAATGGAAAAAAGAGCCAAATGACGAAAACCGGAAACAGCACAAGCACTGGCAAGTTAAATGGAAAGCATTGATAAGGCAGTCAAAGCAAGAATTTGAGAAGGAACTTGCTATGGAAGCAAAAACACGAAATAAAGACTTTTTCAAGTACATTTGTAGCAAAAGGCCTGTGAGAGAGTCAATTGGACCATTAGATGATAGAGGGGTAAAAGGGGCAGTAAGAGGAGACAAGGCTATAGCGGAGAGACTGAATGAATTCTTTGCTTCGGTCTTTACTGAGGAAGATGTAGGGATGCTACCCAAGACTGAAGTGGAATTTAAAGGTGATACTGCAGAGGAATTGAGAGAAATATCGCTACACCGGGAAGATGCATTCCAACTATTTGATAAACTGAATAGTAGCAAATCACCTGGACCGGATGGTATACATCCAAGAGTGTTGAAAGAACTGAAATATGAGATTTCAGACCTGCTATTAGTAATCTGTGAACTTTCATTAAAATCATCTGTAATACCTGAAGATTGGAGGATCGCCACTGTAACGCCAATTTTTAAAAAGGGTTCCAGGGGTGATCCGGGAAATTACAGACCGGTGAGCCTGACATCAGTACCGGAGAAAGTGGTACAAACCATCATAAAGAACAAAATTACACAGCATGTAGATAGTCATGGCTTAATGGGAGACAGCCAACATGGCTTTAGACAAGGAAGATCTTGTTTTACTAATCTGATAAGTTTTTTTGAAGGTGTGAATAAACAGGTAGACAAAGGTGAGTCAGTTGATATAGTGTATCTGGACTTTCAGAAAGCCTTTGACAAGGTACCTCATCACAGACTGTTGGCAAAACTAAAAAGTCATGGGATAGGAGGCAATGTACTATTGTGGATCAGGAAACGGTTAAAAGATAGAAAGCAGAGGGTAGGGCTAAATGTCCAGTTTTCCCAATGGAAAAAGGTGAATAGTGGAGTACCCCAGGGATCTGTACTGGGTCCGCTACTTTTTGACATATTCATACATGACCTGGAAAAGGGAATAACTAGTGAGGTTATCAAATTTGCAGACGACACAAAACTGTTTAAAGTTGTTAAAACCCAAGAGGACTGTGGAAAACTGCAGGAGGATCTGGATAAATTGGAAGACTGGGCATCCAAATGGCAGATGAAATTTAATGTGGACAAGTGCAAAGTTATGCACTTAGGAAAGAACAACCCACACTATGATTACATAGTGCAAGGTTCCACATTGGGAACCACCACCCAGGAAAAAGATTTAGGAGTCATCGTGGAAAACATGTTAAAACCCTCCGCCCAGTGTGCAGCGGCGGCCAAGAAAGCAAATAGAATGCTAGGTATCATAAGGAAAGGAATGGAAAATAAAACAAAGGATATTATAATGCCTCTGTATCGTTCCATGGTATGACCGCACCTTGAATATTGTGTGCAATTCTGGTCGCCGTATCTTAAAAAGGATATTGCGTTATTAGAAAAGGTACAGAGAAGAGCCACCAAAATGGTAAAGGGGATGGAAGGCTGCTCCTATGAATAGAGGCTACAAAGGTTTGGGCTCTTCAACCTGGAAAAGAGACGGCTGAAGGGAGATATGATAGAGGTCTATAAATTAATGAATGGAGTGGAACAGGTAAACGTAGATCGATTGTTTACGCTATCAGAATATAGAAAGACTAGGGGACATGTAATGAAGCTACAGGGTAAACTCTTTAAGACAAATAAGAGAAAATATTTTTTTCACTCAACGTGTAATCAAACTTTGGAATTTGTTACCGGAGGATGTAGTAAGAGCTGTTAGTGTAGCTGGGTTTAAAAAAGGTTTGGACAAGTTCCTGGAGGAAAGGTCCATAAACCATTATTAAAAAGGGACCCAGGATATAAATGCTTGACCCAATACAAGCATTGTGGAACCTTTGTCTTTTGGGGATACTTCTAGGTACGTATGACCTAGATTGGCCACTGTTGGGAACAGGATACTGGCCTTGATGGACTTTGGTCTGACCCAGTATGGCATATCTTATGTTCTTATGTTCTTATGGATCAAACTCAAAGAGACAAAAAGAGAAATAAGGAAAACAATATCAAAGGCAGAGGAAAAGATGGCTAAAGATGTGAAGTGTGGTGACAAAACTTTCTTCAGGTATATTCAGGGAAGGAAGAAGATCAGAGGTGGAATTGCAGGATTCAAAAGTGCTGGGAACGGAAAGTGACATTGAAAAAGCGAAATTGCTACGCAAATACTTCTGCTCTGAATTTACTAAAGAAAATCCTGGAGAAGGACAACCTGTGACTCCCAAATATAAAAATGGGAATGAAGTAGATACCACATCATTCACAGAAGATGATGTGTTAGAACAACTTGCAAAACTGAAAGTGGACAAGGCCTTGGGACCAGATGGGATACATCCCAGGATACTGAAAGAGCTCAGAGAGGTTCTTGCAGGGCCGTTAAAGGATAGATCCTTGGAAACAGGAGAGGTTCCTCAGGACTGGAGAATGACTGATGTGGTACCTCTTCACAAAAGTAGTGACATGGAAGAAGTGACAAACTACAGGCCGGTGAGCCTTACCACGGTGGCGGGAAAAGTAATGGAGGCGCTCCTGAAAGAGCGAATAGTGGACTGTCTCAAAACCAACAGGTTGCAAGATCCGAGGCAACATGGTTTTACCGAAGGACGATCTTGCCAAACAAATCTGATTGAGTTCTTTGACTGGGTGACCAGAGAACAAGATCGGGGGCATGCGATGGATGTCATCTACCTGGATTTCAGCAAAGCCTTTGATACTGTTACTCATAGGAGGCTTATCAATAAACTCAGTAGTTTGGGGATGGGTCCCAAGGTGGTAAACTGCATCAGAAATTGGTTGATTGACAGACGACCGAAGGTGATGGTAAATGGAGCTCACTCGGATGAAAGGAAGGTGATTAGCGGGGTGCCCCAGGGTTCGGTCCTGGGCCCGGCACCGTTCAATGTATTTGTGAGTGATACGTATTGCTGAAGGACTGAATGGAAATGTCTGTCTTTTTGCAGATGACACAAAAATTTGCAACAGAGTGGACTCCTCCGAGGTTGTGGTTAACATGAGGAAAGATCTACAAAAGCTGGAAGAATGGTCTAATGCTTGGCAATTAAGATTTAATGCGAAGAAGTGCAGTGTCATGCACTTGGGTAGCAGAAATCCAAGGGAAATATATGTGATAGGGGGCGAGAGGTTGGTGTGCATGGATCAGGAGAAAGACCTTGGTGTGATTATTTCTGAAGATCTCAAGGTCGCAAAACAGTGCGACAAGGCGGCTGCAAAAGCCAGGGGGATGTTGGGCTGCATACAAAGAGGAATTACCAGCAGAAATGAAGAGGTACTTATGCCACTGTGCAAGTCACTGGTGAGGCCTCACTTGGAATACTGTGTTCAGGTTTTTGAGACCATATCTTGCAAAAGATGTAAAAAGGCTGGAAACTGTTCAGAGGAATGCGAGCAAAATGATTTGGAGCCTACGTCAGAAGCCTTATGAGAAGAGATTTGAAGACCTAAATATGTACACTTTGGAGGAGAGGAGGGATAGGGGAGTTATGATTCAGACCTTTAAATACTTAAAGAGAAATAATGAAAAAACAATCCTCTTCCAAAGACGGGAAAGCTGTAAAATTAGAGGGCATAACATGAAGCTGCAAGGCAGTAAATTGAAAGGCAATGTCAGGAAATACTTTTTCACTGAAAGGGTGGTGGATGCTTGGAATGCCCTCACGATGGAAGTGGTGGGGGCAAACACAGTGACGGAATTCAAAATGGCATGGGACAGACACAGTGGATCCCTTTACAGCAACAGGATAAGATCAAAATAAACGGAACCGTCTAATTTCTCAGCAAATAGGGGTGTCCTACATGGAGTGGTGGGTTCACCCTTAAACAAAGACATGGGGAGGGTGGCCTGCACAGAGCGGCAGGTGCACCTACTCTTGCCACCTTACTGAGCAGACTAGGTGGACCATACTGTTCTTTATCTGCCATCAGGGCCGGATTTACCTATACGCCATGTACGCCATGGCGTAGGGCCCACAGCTGGCAAGGGCCCACCCGGGGCTGGCCCACACACCGCAGGGCTTCAGAGGGAGCAGGGTAAGCTCGCGCGAGGCCCCGGCTCCCTCTGTACAGCCGCCAGCGTGAAGAGCCTTTTCCTTCACGCTGGCGGCTGTATCTGTAAAGCCGCGATTGCTGGGAAAGGTTAAAGGCAATGCCCTTTAACCTTTCCCAGCATTCGCGGCTTCACAGATACAGCCGCCAGCGTGAAGGAAAAGGCTCTTCACGCTGGCGGCTGTACAGAGGGAGCCGGGGCCTCGCGCGGGCTTCTCCGGCTCCCTCTGAAGCCCCTCAGACAGCCGCGGTGCTGGTCGGGGGGGCAAGGACTGCATGGGCTGTGATTGGGGGGGGGGGACCCTGGCCCGAAAAAGGGGTGGGGGGGGGGGACTTGGACTGGAAAGAAATGGGCTGTGATGGGGGGGGGACCTGGACCGGAAAAGGGCTATGGGGGGGGGGGGGGGAGACTTGGACTGGAAAGAAATGGTCTGTGATGGGGGGGGACCTGAACTGTAAAAGGGCTATGGGGGGGGGACATGGACTGGAAATGGGTTGTGATGGGAAGGGGGACCTGGACTGGAAAAGGGCTATGGGGGGGGGGGACTTGGACTGGAAAGAAATGGGCTGTGATGGGGGCACCTGAACTGTAAAAGGGCTATGGGGGGGGGACTTGGACTGGAAATGGGTTGTGAAGGGGGGGGCCCTGGACCGGAAAAGGGCTATGGGGGGGGACTTGGACTGGAAAGAAATGGGCTGTGATGGGGGGGACCTGAACTGTAAAAGGGCTATGGGGGGGGGGGACATGGACTGGAAATGGGTTGTGATGGGGAGGGGGACCTGGACCGGAAAAGGGCTTTGGGGGGACGGGGACTTGGACTGGAAATGGGTTGTGATGGGGGGGGGGACCTGGACCGGAAAAGGGCTATGGGGGGGGGGGTAACTTGGACTGCAAATTGGCTGTGATGGTGGGGGGTAACTAGGACTGCAAATGGGCTGTGATGGTGCAGGGGGACTCGGACTGCAAATGGGATGTGATGGTGGGGGCTAGGACTGGAAATAGGCTGTGATGGGGGGGGGGGGCTAGGACTGGAAATGGCCTGTGATGTGAAGGCTAGCACTGGAAATGGGCTGATGAAGAGCTAGAATAGGACTGGAAATGGGCTGATGTGGGGCATGGGAGAATGGGACTAGAAGGGAGTGGATGCTGGGTGGGTCTAGAACTATAAGGGAACTGATTTTGGGGGAGGACTAGAATGGATGGGGAATGAGAATGGAGAGGGGAAAACATATTTTGTGTGGAAGAAAAGTCTATGATGGGCTGGGTATTGGGAGAGTAAGAGGGGCTTGAAAATGGAAGGGTGAAATTTAAATGGATGATAAAGGAATAAGGAAAGAATTGGGGGAAAGAGCAAAAGGGAAACAAAGCAGAAATAGAGAGAATGGAAAACATCTAAAAGAGAAGAAAGGACAAATGGATAGCTAGCAGAAGACACGAAGAAACCAGAAGAAAGTGACTGGAGCAATTGCAACTGAAAAAATGCCCAAACAGAAGGTAGAAAAATACTTTTTATTTTGAATTTATTAACTGGAATATGTCTTTTTTAATGTATTTCTTGAATTCCGATGCTGATTTTGTCCCTATTGCCTCTTTTATGTCAGGCAATTCTATACATCTATTGCCATTTCTGTTTTGGTAAGTTGATCTCGTTTTTATTTTTTCTGGGGCCCACAATTTTTGTTGGCGTAGGGCCTCACTCAAGGTAAATCCGGCCCTGTCTGCCATCATTTACTATGTTACTATGTTACTATGTAAACCCCTTTTTCCCTTAGAGATCCTCTATGTCTGTCCCATGCTTTCTTGAATTTAGATACTGTCCTTTTCTCTACAACCTCCACTGGGAGACTATTCCACACATCTACCATTCTTTCCATAAAGAAATATTTCCACAAATTACTCCTGAGTCTTTCCTCTCTCACTTTCATGTTATGACCCCTCATTGCAGAGCTTTCTTTCAATTGATAGAGGCTTTTCTCCTGTGCATTTAAGCCACAGAGATATTTAAATGTCTCTATCATATCTCCCCTCTCTTGCCTTTCTTCCAAAGTATACATATTGAGATCTTCAAGTCTGTCCACATATGCCTTATGATGAAGACCACTGACCATTTTGATAGCCACCCTCTACACCTATTCCATCCTGTTTATATCCTTTTGAAGGTACAGTCTCCAGAATTGCACACAATATTCCAAAAGAGGTCTCTCTAAAAGACTTTTACCAGGCACTATCACCTCCTTTTTTTCTGCTGGCTGTTCCTCTCATTATGCTCCCAGCCACCTTCTGTTTTTTTTTCATCACGTTAAGCCATCTTAACATCATCAGAAACAATCACCCCAGTTCCTGCTCCACCTTCATGGACTGAAGTACTTTGCCGCTTATACTGCACTGCTCTTGGATTACTGAAGCCCAAATGAATGATCCTGCATGTTTTAGCATTAAATCTCAGCTGCCAAATTCTTATCATTCTTCAAGCTTCGCTAGATCCCTCCTATTTTTATCTACACCTTCCCGGGTGTCTACCCTATGGCAGATTTTGGTGTCATCCACAGAGGCAAACCTTACCCGACAACAATGCTCCAATATCATTTACAAAAATGTTAAAAAGAATCAGAACAAGGACAGATCCCTGTGGCACACTACCAGCAACATCCTTCTTCTCAGAGTGAGCTCCATTTATCTGTATCCTTTGTTGCCTCCCATTCAATCAATTTCTAACACAGTTGGCCACTTTAGGGTCCATCCTTATTTATGACTCTCCTATGTGGAATGATGCCAAAGTCTTTTCCCAAAATCTAAGTGCACCACATTTAGTGATCTCCCTTGATCCCACTCTCTGGTCACCGAGTGAAATTAATTAATTAGACTTGTCTGACTAGACCTGTTTCTAGTAAAAGCATACTGCCTCAAATCCTGCAATGTTGTGGATTCCAGAAACCTCACTATCCTCTGTTTTAGCAGTGTTTCCATTAATTTACTCACAACGGAGTTCAAACTAACCAGCCTGTAGTTCCCAACCTCATACTTGTTTCCATTTTTGTGTACAGGGACCACATGCACACTTCTCTAGTCCTCGGAGACTACTCCTGACTTTACAGAAGCACTTAAAAAGTCAGACAGTGGAGCCACTAGAACTTCCCTAAGTTCCTTTAATACTCACGGATGTATCCCATCTGGTCCCATTGCTTTGTCTACTTTTAATATAGCTAGCTTCTCACGAACATAGTCTTCAGAAAATCGTTCAAGATCTACTTCACTTCTGTTCTTATTTGTGGGTGTTATCTGAGATCCTACTCCTGGTTCTTCATCTGTGAACACAGAATAGAAATATTTGTTATGCAAGTCTGCTTTAGCCTCATCAGCTTCTAGATATTCCTCCGCTTCACTTTTGAGCCTGACAACATGACTTTTGTACTTCCTCCTGTCCCTAAAATATCTGAAAAATGTCCCCTCCTCCATTTTATTGTATTGGTTATTTTTTCTTCCACTGGTATCTTTGCTTTCCTGACTACTTTCCTAGCTTCCTTTTGATTTTCCAAATATTGATGCTTGTCGCCCTCTTTCTGTGATCTCTTCTATTTTATGGAGGCAACTCTCCTCTTTTCCTTCACCTTTTCAGCTATTTCTTTCAAAAAAACTAGTGTTCTTCTTCTGTTTTTATATTTAGTTGCTTTCCTTATAAAAAAAGATTTGTGACCCTTTACATATCTCCTTTCAGTTTTGCCAACTGCTTTTCCACATCCCCCAGCTGTTCTCATCCCACTAATGACTCCTTGAAGTATTGTTTCATCTTGACAAACTTAGTTTTCCTAAAGTCCAGGACTCTTACTTTTGAATGGACTATATCAGCCCTTGTCCTAATGCTGAACTGAACATTGGATTGGAGATGATCACCCACTATAACATCAGAAACATGCTTCTCTTTCATAAGCACCAGATCCAGTATAGCTCCTTCATGTGTGGGTTCTGTTACCAGTTGCCAGAATAGTTCTCCCTGTAGAAAATCCAAGATCTCCTTACTTCTAGATAACACCACAGCAGGGATATCCCAATCAACATCTGGCATATTGAGATCACCTATCAATAGCACTTCTACTTTCATAACAATATTGTGAATTTTATCAATGAAATCTCTGTCCACTTATGGGTATACTTATGTACTTAACATGCTTTCATTTATACCTACTATAGGACAGTTATAAATGTCCATGCCTGAATTTAGGGCATGATCTCTGCCACTTAAGCTATCTTATAAAGAGAGCTAGGCGCTCACTTGTCTTTATAAACTAGGCTTAAAATAAGTGTGTTTTTGAGATTAAGGGCATTAAAGCTCTCAGTTCTTCATTTTGAGCCTTGGCCAAAATGGGTACTTTTATAAAAGTTGTGCTTGCTTTGGAGAAAGCGCAAGAGCCGATAGGGAAATTAATGAGTGCACATGTAGTTCTACTGTAAAATAGAAGAAAAGTATATTTATTTGGTCCACCCAAACCACATCCAGGACATGCCCCCTTTAATTTTTTTCTACCTTGAATCCCAGCCATCTAAACATGCAAGTAGTGACTTTCTAAAAGTTCTGTTTACATGTAAGGCCAAAGTACACATGTAGATGCTTCTAAAATGACCTCCAAAAAGTATTAATGGAAACGAGCAACTTACATACAGTAAACAGACATTTTATAAATCTTTTCTGTGAATAAAACGCTTATTTGTTTGTGGAAGAGGCCTCTTATGAAATTAGATCATGCCTAAAAGTTTGCAGGGAAAGCGTACTTGGACAGTAGACATGGTCGGGGAGGAGGTTGGGTGGAACGTGGGTAGAATTGAGATTTACCTACATATTTTATAAAATATATTTGCATCTGCTTGTAAATTATGCACTAAACATTTATGCCTGCTTGAGAGCAAGCTTGATGTCTGTGCCTGGATTGTAGGTGAGATTTCTGCAGGATTTGTGCTAGTATTTTATAAAAACACATAGGAGCCTATATGTCTTTATAAAATAGCCTTAAAATAGCACCCTCTCCCTCCACAAACCTAAGTCTCTTGTTATAAAATTACCCTCTTAAGGAGGTAATTATTATGAAATCATTCCCATGCTTATATGGCCACATATGTGTGTAAATGACCGCTTAGAAAATTCAGATTGCTGTAAAAGTATGTGCTTTGAAATGATGGGTTGTGCTCTGCTAGTAGGTGAGCATAGTGACAGAATTCAGACAGAGGATGGATTGAGCATGCAAATACACACATAGATTACAATATGCACCAATCTATGCATGTACTATGAGATTTAATTGTGGACATTTACATCTGTTCTAGGGCAGCTGTATATGTCTGCACCTGCAATGTAGCTGCTGTCACGTATCCTGGTATTTTATAAAGACACACAGGGGCATTTTTGGACTAGAGGGGTAGCCTAGTGCTTAGAGCAGCAGCCTGGTGACCAAGATACTAGGGCTTGATTCCCACTGACATTCCTTCTGGCCTTGGGCAAGTCACTCAGCCCTTCATTTCCTTGGAAGAAAGGCCTGGCAATCTTCTTCTGGCCACAAGAGGCTACTGGGTTAACAGACGTCAGCATTGACTGAATGGCGCGCATTGCAAGGGCATGTTTATTAAAGAGTCTGCCAGTAGCACATGTTTGGGCTGCAGATCTAGCACAGAGGCCTTGCAGCTTTAGGAGGCAGGTGCATCTGTCCCCCTTCTGTAAGCTTATGGCATTATGCTAACTGGCACACAGGTGCACTTGACCCATCCATTGAGGTGGTGGTAAGTGCACCCACACTAAGGCAACATTTGCAGGTAGCATGTACCCAAAACACCTGTGCTAACTGCAGTGCCCTGTCAATGATCATGTTCCACCCCTAACCTGCTCACCCAATCATACACTATCCAATTAGTGCAGATTTTTAATGTGAAGCCCCATGATAACCTTTAGCATGGCATGCTTACCATATGCTAAACTCTGTGCATTGTTTGGTAAACATGCACCATAGGTAGCTATGGGGGTCATTCTCTGCCACGAATAGCAGCGATGTATGTCCTGTTGGGACTTACTTCCCCACTATTCATCCCCTGATGCCCCAGTGCACAGGCTCCCCATACATACACCTGTGTTGTATGGGGAGCCATAGGTGGGGGCGGGAGGGGGTGGGCAGGAGGCAGGGTGGGGGCAGGGCATGGGCAGTATGAGACCCTGGACATACAGGGCCGATTAAGAGGTTGGTCCTGTACGTCCAGAGTTGGCCAGGTAGACAGGGGACTTATTCCACCTCAAGACAGGGGACTTATTCCACCTTCGAGGTGGAATAAGTCCCCTTGGATGTTAGGGGATGGTGGGGACAGACAGCTGAGGGGCAAAGGGGGTTCCCCGTAGCCCGACCCTGGCAATGGGAGGCTGGATCAGTGGTTGGGCTGCGGGAAAAGAACATTTTGGGTTAGTGGCTAGTGATCGCAGTTCTGTAATGGAGCCGTGGTGCCATGGCGATAAGACGCCATGGCACTGCGGCTCCATTATGGAGCCAGTCTGAGTTAGCCAGGTATGTGACTGGGCATGCGGCTGGTCAGAATCGGGGCCCAGCCTGCATATCCAGGCCATAGACCCGAGTGTACCTCTGTACACCCGATTCAGATCAGCTGTACAGGGGCTGGATGGCCAGTCAGAATCGGCCTCTATGCATCTTTATAAAATTGTACCAAAGTAAATAACCCTCTATATTCAGTTGTTCAGCTAACTGAAAAGATACATCAAGGACTGTCAGGCTTTAAAATGTCTATCTGATAGGGATGTTTAGTTTACAAACATGAGAGCTTAGGCCCATCTGTGCCTCCTTCTCTTATGTGTTCAGAATTGTGGATACTAAGCACTTTTCACATGCTCCGGCACTATACTGAGCTGGAATAATGAAAATCAGGATGGCTTGGTTTTTACTGTTATCTGCAGTAATTAGATGGGGAGGAAAATGTCAACCAAAATGTACTTTAATTATTTCATTGAATGAAGTTATACCCATTTTTAAAATATATCCTAAAATCTTCTAACAAAACAGATCAAATTAAATGAAAATGATCCAGACAGAAATAGGCAGGAGTAGTTCACAAGTAATAGGCATTGTAAAATGCTTTTTATGAGTTATTTCCTGATTCATGAGTTTGCCATTTCATTAGGATTGTGCATTCATTAATGTGCATTCAGTTCGTTAACATGCCTTAAAAAATCAATTCAATGCACATTAATCTATGAATTAATCCACAAACAAGTGATTTGCATAAAAAAGCCCAAAACATGTTAAAAATTGTTTATTAAAATGTGTGAAATGAATTGAAAAAAGTCTGGAAATTGGACAAAGTCTGAAAAATCTAAAAATGAACTTAAATCTTTTTGCCTTTGCACATCATTGCCTTACTAGCCAGGAGAGAAAAGTCTGCAAGGTTTGATAGAGGGATTCTGCCTTCTCCACCTGTAAGGAGAGGTATGTACGAGAGAGACTGGGGCCTTACACTGGGGAGCATAAATGTCCCTTTTTGCAGGCATGATGGAGAGAACTGGGATCCATAAATCAGAATCCATGATCTATCTTTAACCTCAGAGATTTGTTTGTTTGTTCTTTGCTATTGAGAAGATCCTGTTCCCCACTGCTCAGCCCTTGACCGGTCCTACCAAGGCTGGGATCGGGTTGCGGGGAGCCTCCTGCCCTGCTGACCTGGTCTGGTGGGGTCCTGCCATGATGGCCACCAATGTCAGGGGGACTTATTCCACCCTTGAGGGTGGAATAAGTCTCCCGTATATCTCCTCAGGCCCGGACTTACAGGGCCACAACTGGAATCAGCCCTGTACGTCTGGGTTCAGGGTTCTGCCTCCACCATGCTCACGCTCCTCCTCTGGCCCTCCCCTGTCTGCCCCCATCCAGAGCTCCCCACACATCTCCTGTGTATATGTGGGGAGCTTTGGCATGGAATCGGCCCTGAGCAACTAGCAGGGGCTGTATGTCTGAACCGAACGTACATCCCCACTATTCCAGCATTGGAATGACCCTCTGTGGGTTAAATTGGAAAGAGGAAATGCACCTATTTGCAGTAAAGTGATATACATATTTCCTAACAGGCAGAAGAGATTTAATTGAAGACATTCACAATATTGTTATGAAAGGAGAACTGCTGATAATAGGTGATTTCAACATGCCGGATGTTGATTGGCACATCCCCTGCTGTGGTGTCATCTAGAAGTAGGTGGATTGTCTACAGGGAAAACTATTCTGGCAACTGGTAACAGAACCCACATGTCAGGGGGCCGTACTTGACCTGGTACTTATCAATGGTGAGAGTGTTTCTGATGTTATAGTGGATGATCATCTCATATCCAGTGATCACCAGATGGTGCGGTTCAGTATTAGGATGAGGGCTGATAAAGTCTTTTCAAAAGTGAGGGTCCTCGACTTTAGGAAAACTAACTTTGCCAAAATAGGACAATATCTCAAGAAGTCATTAGGATGGAAACAGTTGGGGGATATAGAAAAGCAGTGGGCAAAATTGAAAGGAGATATTTTAAGGGCAACAAGCTATGTTGTTAGGAAAGTAAATAAACATAAAAGGAAAAGGAGGCAACTATGGTTCTCAAAAGAAGTAACTGAAAAAGTAAAGAAAAAGGAGGCGGTCTTCATAAAACACAAGATATCACAGAAAGAGGAAGACAAGCATCAACATTTGGAAAAGCTAAGAGAAGCTAGGAAAGTAGTCAGGAAAGCAAAAATAGAAATGAAATGCAAAATAGCCAATGCAGTAAAATGGGGTGGCAAAACATTTTTTAGATATTTTAGTGAGAGGAAGAAGTACAAAAGTGGTATTGTCAGACTGAAGGATGAAGGAGAGGAATATGTAGAAGCTGATGAGGATAAAGCAGAATTGCTTAACAAATATTTTTGTTATGTGTTCACAGATGAAGGGCCAGTAGCAAGACCTCAGAAAACACCCACAAATGGTGAGGGGGTTCTTGAACAGTTTTCAGAAGACTGTGTTAATGAGAAACTAGCTAAACTAAAAGTAGACAAAGCAATGGGGGCAAATGGAATCCATCCGAAAATATTGAAGGAACTTAGGGAAATTTGAGCTGCTTCATTATCTGACATTTTCTATGTTTCTTTAGAGTCAGGAGTGTCCCAGAGGACTGGAGAAGAACACATGTGGTCCCTTTACATATAAGCGGAAGTAAGGATGAGGTTCAAAACTATAGGTCAGTTAGTCTGACCTCTGTGGTGAGTAAATTAATGGAAATGATACTAAAACAGAGGATAGTGAGGTTTCTGGCGTCCAATGGATTACAGGATCCAAGGTAGCATGGTTTTACTAGAGGCAGGTCTTATCAGACAAATCAAATTAATTTCTTTGACTGGGCGACTAGAGAGTTGGATTGAAGGAAAACCTTAGATAAGGTGTACTTAGATTTCAGTAAAGCCTTTTGCACTGTTCTGCATAGGTGACGTATAAATAAATTGAGCCATATAAATTGAGAGATGAACCATAAAGTGACTGGGTTAGAAATTGGTTGAGTAGGAGATGACAAAGGGTACAGGTAAATGGAGCTTACTCTGAGGAGAAAGATGTTACCGGTGGTGTGCCATGGGGATCTGTCCTTCGTTCTATTTCTTTTAGTGATATTGTGGAAAGGCTGACAAGTAAGGTTTGCTTCTTTGCGGATGGCAACAAAATCTGCAATAGGGTAGACACCCAGGAAGGAGTAGATAATATGAGGAAGGATCTAGCGAAGCTTGAGGAATGATTAAGAATTTTGAAGCTGAGATTTAACATTAAAAAATGCAGGGTCATGCATTTGGGTTGCAGAAATCCAAGGGAGTGATACAGTATAGGGGGTAAAGTACTTCTGTCCACAAAAGAAGAGCGGGATCTGGGTGTGATTGTTTCTGATGATCTTAAAGTTGTTAAACAGGTAGAAAAGCCAGAAGGATGCTTGGGTGCATAGAGAGAGGAGGTAATAGTGCCTCTTTATAAATCTTTAGTGATACCTCATTTTGGTGTACTGTGTGCAGTTCTGGAGGCTACATTTTCAAAAGGATATAAACAGAATGGAGTTGGTACAGAAGGTGACTACCACAGTGGTCAGAGGGCTTTGTCATAAGGCATATGGGGACAGATGTAAAGATCTCAATATGTATATTTTGGAGGAAAGGAGGAAGATGGGAGATATAATAGAGACATTTAAATACCTCCATGGTATAAATGCATAGGAGGAGAGCCTTTTCCAACCGAAAGAACACTCTGCAATGAGGGGACATAAATGAACATGAAAGGGAATGGACTCAGGAGTAATGTATGGAAATATTTCTTTATGGAAGGAGTGATAGATGCATGGAATAGTCTTCCAGTGGAGGTGGTAGGGATGGGAGAATGAATCTGAATTCAAGAAAACATAGATTACTCCCCTTACAGCTTGCACAAAATACTGCTGCCAGGATCATTTTAGGTGCTTCTCGAAGATCTCACATTACACCTGTCTTAAAGCAATTTCACTGGCTCCTATTCATATGAGGGTCAAGTACAAATCTTCCCTAAACATATTTAAAATTCTTCATACCCTCTCGGTAGACATTCTTCCGCTACTTATTCTGACACCCCCTGACAACAAGATGAAGAGGAAAGCCAACCAAAACTTATTAATTGTCCCATCTTTGAAATCATGATGCAACCACACCACCTCAAATAGAGCCTCTTCCCTATATGCACCCTCTATATAAAACTCTCTCCCCTGGCCATACGATCATGAACCACCATAACTGAATTCCGCCATAAGCTAAAACCTCACCTTTTCGTAGAACATTTTGGCTCCGACACCTAGCTCCTATTTGTGCCACACCTATGCCAATTAACCTTATGTTTTCTGATGTTGATTAAATAATCTTATACAAACTATATGTTAACCTGTTACTCTGCAAGCTGAACCTCTGTTCATTTCCTATAACCTGTATCTTTTGTTTTGTTTATTTAAGTTAGCCTATTGTTCAATTATGGACCCATTCTCATTGGGGCACGAACGGCTCATTTGGATGTCCAAAAGCTGGACGGGCCGGATTTGCACCCGATTCTGCACCCGCGGGAGCTAGACGTTCCTGCAGGAGCAAAATCATGTGCAAAGGACCTGGATGGCAGGATGTGTCCTGATTCAGTCCCACTGCAAATCCGGCACCCTCCCTGCACAACCCTCCCAATGCTCCTGCATGGAGTCTTGATGCCATGGCATCCTGTTGCCAAGGCACCGGGATGCCATGCAGTGGCCATGATACCCCGCACCGGATAAAACATGCTGATCCCTGCTGTCTGACCCCCGATAGGGCCTGCTAAGGCTGAGGTCGGGCTGCGGGAAATCTCCTGCTGCCACTCCCCTAGTTTGGGGGGGGGGGGGAGTCCTCGGCTGCTGCTCCCCGGCCAACTCTGCCTTCCTGGATGTAGAGGGGTCATGACCGGAATCAGCCCTGTATGTCTGAGGTCATTGGTCCGCCTCCACCCTGACCATGCTCCATCTCCAACCCTCCCTTTCCTGCCCCCATCCAATGCTCCCCACACATCTTCTCTGCACGTGCGGGGAATTTTGGGTTCGGCATCAGGAACAAGCGTTTGGTAGGGGATGTATATCCAGGCCGGACGTACATCCCCACTAAACGCTGCATGGAATGACTTGCTACTGTTTCAGTTACATGTAAAACTTCTTATCCCCTGTTACTTGTACACCGCTTTGACTTGTAAATATAGTGGTATGAAAATGTTGTTAAATAAATACAATAAATAAGAAAACCACAGAGGATTTCTAAAGGAAATAAAGGGACTGTAATAGTTGGTGCAGAAGGATAGACTGGATAGACCGTATGGTCTTTATCTGCCATCATGTTTCTATGTTTCTATTTTCCTGATATCTATTTGTATCTCTTAGTATGTGATCTTCTCACTCTCCATAGTAGAAAAAATAGATAGAGAGGCCTATGATTGTCAAGCCATGGAAAATGATTTGCTCTCTCAGCTTTTGTCATGGGCCCACAGGAGTAAGTCATATTAATTTTATAAGGAGCCGTATAAAGTTACATGTCATAGAAACACAGAAACATGATGGCAGAAAAAGACCGCATGGCCTATCTAGTCTGTCCTTCCATATCAATCACTACAACAGTCCCCAGTTCGATGACTTACATGTGTTGATGGGCCTTTACATATGTCCTTTAGCCAGCTGTTGTTTTGTAAGTACTGGAGTCAGGCTGATGACATGTACTTTCACTGTGTGCGTGCTCAGGGGCGGAATATAAATATACATATGTAAGTTATAAAATATGATAATATGTGATTTCCTTAAAAATCTAGGTGCGGGCATTTATGCCAGCCCTAGTGTTGGTGTAACTGATGATGCCTAGATTTGCTGAACACATCCCAAAATTTATGCCCTTATTTGACAAAATTAAGTAGGTAAATATTTGACTTTATAAAATAGACATGATAAATGCATTGTAAGCTACATGTTACCTAGGCACAAGTTTATAAAATTGCCCTCCAATAGTGCAATTTTCTGTTTCTCCAAGATTCTTCCATTTATAATCCCAATGGGATACTGGTCCTCCTCGCATGGATAGTTCTGGGCTGATGGGCTCAACCAGCCATAGCTAGCACTCTTCTTCCAAATGTTGATATCTTGGCAGTCTAGTAGAATAGAGGTCCACTGGACCATATTCACAACCACAGTGCTTATCCTTACTCTTGACAGCCAGAAACTCAGGCAGGCCAAGCACAGACCTATAGTCAGGTATGACAGTTGTCAGAAAGGGCATTTAATGCTTAAAGTTTAATTCCACTTCATCCATCACTTTATAATACTTGAAGGAAAGAAGAGTGACCCCTCTGGGCAGCAAGCCGAAGGAAGAGATAGCACACTATGAACACATGAGCCCGAATGGGAAGAGACATTGAAAGATACCCTTGGCTGGCACAGCATTTTGTCCAGCAATTGCCTTTCAGCTATTCTTTATTCCAAGGCCCCATAGCACCCATTACAATTGCTATCCCTATGGGCGAAAGTATTTTAGAGCTCCTAACTGGGGGTTATTTTACTCATTAATGTGTGTAAGTGGCCATGTATGCTTGTTAATAACCACTTATAAAATATTGACCAGTGCAAAAGTATGTGCAATGCTTGATGATTGTTTTAAAATTAGTACTGTATTTCCATAATTATTCAAATAACATAAGGAAAAATCATAAACAGTACAAGTCCATATTAAGGGGAGACAGCTGATACAAAGCAAATATGACCTCCGTATTTATAAATTTAGACCCTCATTAACCCTCATTAACTAAGCCAGTGCAAGCACTGCTGGAGGAAGGTTTGGCCAGAGTGTGTCATAAATAATCAAGGAGACGTTGATGCCATGTGAGGTGGATGAGATGGTGAATGATGAAGTGTTGTGCACAGATGTTGTCCAGGTTTTGTTTGGAAACTTCTCGACATTGGCTACCCTCAAAATAACCAAGGGAGAGGTTTCTGGCATTCTATGAAGTGGATGATGGACATGGTAAGATGGACAGCAGCACAACATCTGCAACATTAGCTGCCTCCTCCTCTGTAATCAGTCCTTCATCATTGGTTGCAGGTGTTGGAGATAGTGTTGGACGTACTGACTTGAAGTACTGAGTCAGAATGCTTTTTTAGATTTCCATCTCAAGTGTTTCAGCATTTCAATGTAGGGAAGAAATGTGGTGTTGAGATCCCTTTTGAACTTCAGGCTGTGTTCCAGGATGGGATCAGATTCCTCTATCTCCTTTGACAGCTGTTCCATCTCTCAATTTTAGTTTTTGCAAGAGGAACTCTTTGGAGCTGATTGCTACACATTGTCATCATCCTCATCGCTGTCCTTAATGCCCTGCTGAGCCATCATATCCACTTTTTCATTGGTGAGCATGACCATATGTTCTGTTAGAATGTCTGCAGCATCCTCCTCTTGCATATCTTCAAAACCTTCGCCAGCAATCTTATGCGCCAACTCTATGATTGCATGCACATTGTTGTTTACATGTTTGTCAACACCAGAAAAGCCATTAAAATTTGTGACACACTCTGGCCAAACCTTCTTCCAGCAGTTGTTTATTTATTTATTTGAGGTTTTTCTATACCTCGCTTTTTAAAATCAGCTCGGTTTACAGTTAAAACAAATTTGTACAGTGCATGCGGCGTCTGCACTGTACATACAAGGAACAGGGTTTACAACTTGGCTAACTGGGGGAACTATGTACAGGCTACTCAGTAGCAGCCTACTCAGTTAGGTAACTATGTACAGGCGAAGCAGTCGGGCCAGTGGAGCGGGCGGCGACATAGCTGCATGGTGGCTATTTACAAGATTGTGTGCTATATACTAGATTGTGTGCTATATACAATTTCATATCAGGTGTCTGGATGTGTTAATGGACGGGACTGGGACTGCGTGTTGCTTTTGGATCTAGGGTGCTGTATTGGTGGTTGCATGAGGCTGGATGTTGTGCATCTCTGTCGTGGGAGTAATACTGGAGAAAAAGGTGGTGCTTCAGAGCCTTTCTGAATTGGGCGAGGTCGGTTATGGAACGGATGTTGGGCGGGAGGGCATTCCAGCATGTGGGTGCGTAATACACAAAGGCCCTGTTTCGTGTTGCTTGCGAGCATTTCATGATCTTGCTGGGGATGTTCAGAGTGTTGGCAGCGGCTGACCTTCTGACTCTGTTTGGGGGGGGGGGGTGGTGAGGATGAGGTCCATGATAGAGGTGGAGGTGAGCCCGTTAATGGCCTTGAACATCATTAATAGAATTTTGAATGCGAGCCTGCAATGGACCGGCAGCCAGTGTAGGTTTTTCAGGATTGGAGTTATATGGTCCCTCCTGGCGGCTCCGTGTAATATTCTGGCGGCTGCATTCGTTGCAAGCTGCAACGGGTTCAGTGTGCTTTTTGGGAGTCCTTGTAGGATTGAGTTGAAGTAGTCAAAGTGGGGGATTACTAATTCTTGGTAAACTGTCCGGAAATCCTCCGACTCCATCAGGGGTTTAAGATGACGCATCGTCCTTATTTTGTGGTATATTGCTTTGACAGTATTGTTTACTTGGGCTTTCATGTCCAACTGTTGGTCTAGGATGACCCCTAGGTAGCGGATTGTGGGTTTGCATAGAAGCTCAGCACCTCTCACCTTTAGTGATGCGGGGGGGGGGGGGGGGTTAAAGCATGGTTCCTGGTGATGAATAGAGCCTCAGTTTTCTTGAAGTTAATTCTGAGGTTTTGTGTGTGGAGCCAGTCAGTCACGGCTTCGAAGCAGGTGGTTAGGGGTGAGAAATCTGGATGGTCGGTTGAAAATGGCATGTAGAGTAGCACGTCATCCGCATATATGAGGCATGAGACATTGAAGGAGCGGGTGAGTGCACAGATGGGCTGCATATATACGTTGAAGAACAGTGCTGAGAACGAAGAGCCCTGTGGTACGCCCTGTTCTTGCCGGAACAGATTGGAGGTCTTGGAGCCAGTGCGTATGTGTTGCCATCTGTCCATGAGGTATGATCTGCACCAGCTTAAGACTGTGTCCTGGATCCCCTTCTCTGCGAGCTGCCTTAGAAGCAGTTTGTGGTCCATGAAGTCGAAAGCTGCGGCAATGTCCAGGAAAATTAAAGCGTATCCCAGTCCTATGTTGTCCAATCCTGTGATGAGTATGCTGAAGAGGCTGGTCAGGAGTGTCTCAACTCCATGCTGTTCTCTGAATTCGTGTTGGCTTGGGTCGAAGGGAGCGGTGGTCTCAATATGGTGTTGGATTGATGTTGGACAAGTTTATCGATTATTTTGGCCATTAGAGGGATGCTTGAAATTGGTCTATAAGAATCCACTTTCTGGGGGTCACGTTTGGTGTTTCTTAGGAGTAGGCCAAAGCAGAAGTGGAAGTGTTCCGCTTCTGCTTTGGCCTGCCCCTTGCGGATACCTTCTTCTCCTGTGGTTGTTGGTTTTTTAGGAGTAGTCTAATGGAAGTTTGTTTCAAGCTTCGTGGGAAAGCGCCCATCGAGAATGATAGGTCTATGAACTTGGTCAGAAAGGGGCTGAACTCTTTGTGTAGCGTTTTTATTCAGAACGCTGGACAAGGATCATTTGGGGCTGTGGTGGTGTTGATAGCAGTAATGGTGTCCTTGATGTCCCTCGCTGATGCTGTTGAGAAGGTGGCTAGAGGTGTTGGGTGACATAGTCTGGACATGGGTGTGGATGGTGCAGTCTTGTCAGTCTGGATTGTTTTCGACTGGAGGTAGTCCACGAACTCTTGTGTCTGTGGCATGATCGGTTGGGTGGGGGAAGGTTCTTTTGTAAGGGATCTCACCAGGTTAAATAAGTCCTGGGCTTTGTTCATGAAGCGCTGTAGGAGTTCAGCGTGGTACTGCTTCATTCTCTCCGAGATTGCCAGACAGTGTTTTTCCAGATGGAAGGTGTAAGTTCCCTGGTCAACAGTGGAGCATGAACGTGTCCTTACATAGCGGAGTGATGTTCGTAACTCAGGAGAGTACCATGGTGCAGCCTTCCTTTTCCTTGCCGATGTGTCTGCTACTGGTTGGCGGGCGATGGAGCTGAGGCTTTCGTTCCAGGCAGAGAGTATTTCCTCGAGGTCAGGGTCTGTGAGGATGAGTAGAGTCTGGGTTTTGCTGAGGATTTCTTCCTTGTCAAAGGGCCGGAAATGTGCTTTTGGTGTTGTGCCTGCATCAGCTGTAGAGCGGCTGCTGGTGTGACCCGGCTGTATGGGCATTTGGAAACTCAGCAAGCTGTGGTCAGACCATGGCACTGGCATGATGGATAGGGCAAGCGTGTGGTTTGGGCCTGTGGCTGTCCGCGGTGCAAAAATTAGGTCCAGTTTGTTACCTTTTGAATGAGTGGGCATGTTGACTACTTAATAGTAGCCCAGCTCATCAAGAGCGTCAAGGAAGGCACTGGAATGGGCCCCTGGGAGGGCAGGAAGATTGAAGTTTCCCATGATCCAGTTTGGTGTGTGTGGGTTCATGGTATTGCAGGCCAGGTCGATTATAGTTAAGAGGTCGTCTGGGGAGGTGGATGGGGATCTGTAGGTTAGGTTGATGGAGTTGTGCCTGTTGGTTATGGAGCTGGTGTCAAGGTTTGTGGTGCTGCTGGTGGAGGTCTGCTGAAATTGAAGCTCCATTCTTGTAAGGGCGAATGCACCTCCCCGCCTCCAGTCAGCTCTGTGACAGGTGTGGATCGAGAAGTTGGGTGAGATAAGTTGGTTCATGATGACCGTATCGGCGTTGGTCAGTCATGTCTCAGTGACCAGTAGGATGTCTAGGTTGTGGCAGGTTATCAGGTCAGTGATGACAGGCCATTTCTTCCGCACTGAACGGGCATTTATAAGGGCGCATTTCAGGTTGCTAGGCTGAGGGTATTCCTCCTGTTGGGGTTTTTTGGTGTGCTGGAGTGAAACATAGAGTAAGTGAGGGTGCAGGGGGACTTTGGTTTCTGCTGCTGTTTGGTGGGAAGTGCCTGACCATCTCCTCCCGGAGCTCCGTAAAACTAGTATGGGATTGTGAGTGGTGGTGAGGGAGAGGGCACTGTGAGGTAGGCTGGCAAGGAGGTAACAACTGGCTAGGGCTATGGGGGAGGGTGCCATTTTGGATGAGTAAGTTACTTCATGCCCTAAGTGAGTCATAACTGCAGGTCAGCTGTGTGAGACAGTGTGTCCGCTTCTAGGGCTTACATGGGTAGCACTTCTAGCAGAGCTTCTATGGCAAGAACAAGGATCACGTAGTCTGCTAGTAAATCTTGGCAGGAGCAAAAATAGTGCTTCCGGCAGTAACTCTAAGGCAGAGACAATCTTGGTAGAATCATACTTGCACTTCTAGTGGTAGAGCTAATACAGAGTCAGTGAAAACATTCTGGCTAGCAGATCACGACAACCAGAAGCCGGAGCTACAACTTCTAGCTAGCAATCTAGTGGTAGATTTAAGGCAGAGTCAGAGGAACTTTCTGGCTAGTAAGTCAAGACAACAAAAAGTCAAATTACAACTAAAGAGTCATGGGATAGGAGGCAGTGTACTACTGTGGATCAGGAACTGGTTAAAAGATAGAAAGCAGAGGGTAGGGCTAAATGGCCAATTTTCCCAATGGAGAAAGAAGAATAGTGGTGTACCCCAGGGATCTGTGCTGGGTCCGCTGCTTTTTGACATATTCATAAACGACCTGGAAAGTGGAATAACGAGTGAGGTTACCAAATTTGCAGATGACACAAAACTATTTAAAGTTCTTAAAACCCAAGAGGATTGTGGAAAATTGCAAGAGGATCTTGAAAATTGGAAGACTGGGCATCAAAATGGCAGATGAAATTTAATGTGGACAAGTGCAAAGTTATTCACCTAGGGAAGAACAACCCAAACTATGGTTACATGATGCAAGGTTCCACATTAGGAACCACCACCCAGGAAAAAGATTTAGGCGTCATTGTGGATGCCATGGTAAAACCCTCGGCCCAGTGTGCAGCGGCAGCCAAGAGAGCAAATAGAATGCTAGGTATCATAAGGAAAGGAATGGAAAATAAAACAAAAGATATTATAATACCTCTATATCGTTCCATGGTGAGACCGCACCTTGAATATTGTGTGCAATTCTGGTTGCCGTATCTTAAAAAGGATATAGCAAAATTAGAAAAGGTTCAGAGAAGAGCCACCAAAATGGTAAAGGGGATGGAAGGATACTCCTATAAAGAAAGGCTAAAAGGGTTAGGGCTCTTTAACCTGGAAAAGAGACGGCTGAGGGGAGATATGATAGAAGTCTATAAATTAATGAATGGAGGGGAACAGGTAAACGTAGATCAATTGTTTATGTAATCAGAATATAGAAAGACTAGGGGACATGCAATGAAGCTACAGGGTAAACTATTTAAGACTAATAAAAGAAAATATTTTTTCACTCAACGTGTAATCAAACTCTGGAATTCGTTACCAGAGGATGTAGTAAAGGCTGTTAGTATAGCTGGGTTTAAAAAAGGTTTGGACAAGTTCCTGGAGGAAAGGTCCATAAACCATTATTAAGAAGGGACCCAGGATATCAATGCTTGACCCAGTACAAGCATTGTGGAACCTGTGTCTTTTGGGGAAACTGCTAGGTACGTATGACCTAAATTGGCTACTGTTGGAAACAGGATACTGGGCTTGATGGACCTTGGTCTGACCCAGTATGGCATATCTTATGTTCTTATGTTATGTTCTAACTTCTAGCTGGCAATCTAGACAGGGGGAAAGCTAGCAAATCAAGACAACAGGAAGTCAAACTACAACTTCTAGCTGGCAATCTAGACAGCAACAAAGTAACACTCCTGGCGAGACAATCTACAAGCAGTTCAAGGAGAGCTATCCTAGCTGTTAATTCTAGGTATATTGGTTAGTAGTTACACTGCAGCGTCAAGAGTAATGTTTCTAGTGAAATGATTTTGCAGGCAGTCTCTGGAGGTTGATTGAGGTATGGGCGCGACGGTTTATGGTCCGCTGGTGACCTGGTAGTTGGCGTCCCAGTGTGCTACTGTTTTAATGATAGGAGAGTCACTCGTGGTCTGCAAGTGTTCCACCTCTAGGGCAGGTTTTCTGTGTTAGGTAGTCCTGTGCCTAATGTAGGCAGCTACTCACTTAGGATGTGGTCTTGTGACCTTTCGTTGGTTGACTTGCTTTCTGGTCGATGGAGCACATTGGGGGTCGGCCTCGGGGAGCGGGCACCCACCTAAGGGCCATGCCAAAGGGCCCTCTGGTGAGGCCCTCAGACACGGGCCCGTCAGGCGTGGGCGCGTCCGATGGTGCTTTCCTTTGAAGCCAGCCAACTGGCCCGATTGGGCAGCTCGGCCCGAGATGGAGGAGGCGGATCGTTGGTCCTGGTGGCTCAATCCCTCCTGGGAGAGCTGCACATGGGACGGCGACGGCAGGGGGAAAGGTCCTGCACCCGATGGCATTTTCCTTTGAAGCCGGCCGACTGCCCTGATTGGGCAGCTCGGCCCGAGATGGAGGAGGTGGAGCATTGATCCTGGCGGCTCAATCCCTCCTAGGAGAGTTGCACGCGGGATCCTGAGATACATTTCACCATGCTACTTCAACATAGTCAATGGCATCACGAATCGTGATGGATTTCCAGAAGTCCATCATTGTGGTTTCGGGATTTGCATCTAAAGTATTGCATGCATTGCAGTAGAGCATATAGTGACTTTTACATGCCTTTATGATTCCCTGATCTAATGGTCAGATCACAAAGTGATATTTGGGGGGATAAAAATGACTTTAACATTTGGGTGTGCATTTTCCAGCTCCTCTCAAATGTGAACCGGTGCATTGTCTAAAATCAAGGAAACCTTGAACATAAAGTTTTTGCCATCAAGGTATTGTTTTACTTCTGAGATGAAGCCGTTATTGAACCAATCCCAAAATATTTCAGATGTCATCCAAACTTTACAGTTCCACCTCCAATGCACCAGTATGTTGATCACACTTTTTCCTTTGAGTGCACGAGGATTTTGCACTTGAAGTCACCTCTAGCATTTGTGCAGAAAAGCAGTATAGAATGATCCTTAAATGCTCTAAAGACAGATGCTTTGGAGACAGTTTTTGAAATATAGATACGCTTTCCTGTCTGCTTGTAGAACAAGCCAGTCTCATCAGCACTGAATACTTGCTAAGGTATGTACCTGTTGTTCTTCATGAGCTCAAGGAGATATTTCTGAAATGTTAGAGCAGTTTACACATCTGCAGAACCCACTTCATCAATAAGTTTGATATTTTTCAAGCTGTATCTATTTTTGAAGCATGCAAACCATCTACGACTAGCTGAGAAGGCTTTCATGTTTTCTTGCTCCTTTGTGACGTGTTCATAGATCTGCCTGGCTTTAAGTTGTATTGTGGTAGTGTCCTCAACACAGATTCATGCACAGATTTATAGATCTCTTCCTCCTTTTATTTATTGTTATTAAGCATTTATAAAGTGCTACCAAGTGTACACAGCACTGTACAGACACAAAAGAAGATAGTCCGTGCTCATAGAGCTTAAATTCTAGAAGACAAACATACAGTACAAAAGAATATGATAGGAATAAGGGCAAAAAGGGCACTAGGAGTTGAAACACAAGGGAGGGGATTAAGAATCAAAGGTGGTCTCAAAGAGGTGAATCTTGAGCTTGGACTTGAAGAGGGCGAAGGAAGAGATTTGACACAGGGACGGGGCAGGTTGTTCCAGGCAAATGGAGCAGCAAGGTCAAAAGAATGAAGCCTGAAGTTAACAGAAGAAGAGAATGGCATAGAGAGAAGAAAGGTAGAGGAGGAACAGAGATCACAGGGAGGGGTATAGGGAGAGAGGAGAGAGGAAATGTAAGGAGGAACAGCAGAGTGAATGCATTTATGTGTCAAGATACGTAGTTTGTACTGAATGTGGTAACGGATAGGGAGCCAGGGAGCCACTGAAGGGACATTAGAAGAGGAGTGATGTGACAGTAATGTGGCTGGCAAAGAATTATCCATGCAGCAGATTTTTGAATGGATTGTAGAGGGAAAAGGTGAGATTGAAGGAGACCAGCAAGGAGAAGATTGCAATAGTCAAGCCGGGAGATAATAAGGGAGTGAACAAGAGTCGTGGTAGTAGAGGCAGAGAGGAAAGGACAAATCTTGTTAATGTTGAAGAGAAAAAAGTGACAGGATTTAGCAATTTGTTGGATATTTATTTATTTATTTGTGCTTATATACCGCCTTTCGTGAATCAAATCGGTTTGCAATGAATTCAAAGATAAAATACATTCAACAAAATTATACAAGGAACATTGTTAACAAGGAGTGCTGGAGAATAAAGGAAAAAGTAACTTTAACATACTGAACAACTGAATTAAATTAATAACTAATACATGAACTGAAGTTTGAGTTATCCATCATTGATCTGAGTTGAGAATGACGGATCTGAGATGAGAATGACAGGGAGGAGTCAAAAATAACCCCAAGGTTATGAGCAGAGGAAACAGGAAAAATAGAAGCATTATCAACAATGATGGAGAAAGGAGGAAGGATGGAAGATGGATTAGGGGAGAAAACCAGAAGCTCAGTTTTGGCCATGTTAAATTTTAAACGGTGCTGAGAAACCGATGTTGGATAAGCAGGCAGAGGTATGTGCCTGGAGAGAAGGAGAAAGGTCAGGTGAAGAGATAAAAATGTGAGAATCATCCGCCTAGAAGTGATACTGAAAGCCAAGGGATGAGATAAGGGAACCAAGTGATTGTATATAAAGGGAGAAAAGGAGTGGGCTGAGAATGGACCCTTGGGGAATACCAACTGAGAAAGAGATAGCAGAAGAGGACCTACCTCAGAACAGACACTAAAGGAGAGATTAGAGAGATAGGAAGAGAACCATGATAGAACAGAGTCTCTAAAGTCAAGAGAAGATAATGTAGTAAGGAGAAGAACGTGGTCAACGGTATCAAAGGCAGCAGAAAGGTCAAGAAGAATTAGAATTGAGTATAGGCCTTAGACCTTGCCAAGAATAAGGGCCCCATTCACAAACGCGGGTTGTGGGGATGTATGTCTCGGTGGAACGTGCAGCCCTGCAAGCTGCCTGGACCCTATTCCTCTCCTGCCCTCCCCGCACTTCTTAAGCTGTAAGACAGGGAGAACCAGAAGGGAGGGAAGGATAGGAGGGGCGGGATCTGGATGGAGCAGGGGCAGGCCAGCCCGGCTGTACATACAGGGCCGATTCAGGTCATGGCCCTGTATGTACTGCCGGGCCCGTAGGGACACACTGCTTATATCACCTCAGAGGTGGTATAAGCAGCGAAAACCCAGCAATCAAGCCCGGGGAACCCCCTCTGGAGGCAGGGCTGAGGGGTCCTTGCCACCCAACCCATGCCATGGCAGGCCAGCCATGGATCGGGTGGCAGAGATAAGGGGGGCTGGAGCCATGAATGTCAGGCAGCAGGGGCATGCTTGGCCATCCACGGGCACACCGGGCAGTCCTCGAGCCCGATTCTGGCTGCTGCAGGAACGTTTTGTTCCTGTGGACCAGAAATCGGGTCCAAATGGGCCTGTCTTTCCTGGGGCTGCCCAGACGAGCTGCACGTGCCCCTACGAGAATCAAGCTCCAAATCACTAGAGACTTTGGCAAGGGCTGTTTCGGTTGAATGAAGAGGGCAGAAGCCAGACTGAAGGGGATCAAAGAGGGAATGAGTAGAAAGAAAGTCAAAACAGCGAGAAAGAATGGCATGCTCAATGAGTTTGGAATAAAGGGAAGAAGGGAGATGGGACGATAGCTAGCGGGATGGTTTTTCGAGAAGAGGATTGATCAAAGCATGCTTAAAGGCAACTGGATAGGTGGCAGTGGAGAAAGAAAGGTTGATAATATTGGTAATGGCAGGGATAACGGAGGATGATATGGAGTTGAGATTAGCGAGGATGGGGTCAGAGGAGCAAGTGGTAGGTTTAGCAGAGGAGAGGAGAGAAGAGGTTTCCTCATCAACGACAGTAGTAAAGGAAGAGAGGGAGGTGAGTTTGAGGAAAATGAAACTGAGGTGAGGGAGGAGCAGAAGAAATATCAGGGAACTGAGTGGCAATTTTATTGATTTTATTGTGGAAGAAGGTGGTGAGGGATTGGGCTTTGTGGAAAGGAGGAATTGAAGGGGGAGGTGCCTAAAGTAGAGATTTGACTGCAGAAAAGAGACTGTGGGGGTAGAAGCCAAGGAGTTGGTCAGGTGGATGAAATAGTTTTGTTTGGCAAGTGAGATGGCAGAATTAAAAGAAGTGAACATGAATTTAAAGTGAAGGAAATCAGAGTGGGTGTGGGATTTGAGCCAGGTGTGTTCGGCAGAATGGGCAAATGAGAGTAGGTTGTGGGATGTAGAAAAAAGCCAGGGACGGCGTGATGTACGCCTCACAGGGCATGAAATTGGGGGAGTGAGGGTATGGAGAGTGGAAGATAGAGCAAGGTTATATGTGGTTACAGCCACATTGACAGACTTGGAGGAGAGTGTAGAAGAACAAAGAGAAGAGACAAGACAGATGATAAAAAAGACAGAGGATCAATAGCTTGAAGATTTATAAAAAGAAAGGAGGTGACAGGGCGAGAAGGCGGTAGAGAGTGCTGAAGAAAGAAGCTCAGGAGGTGTTGATCAGACATTGGAAGAATTGAGTTAAGGAAGTTTGAGGGTGAGAAATTGGAATGGAAAACAAGGTCAAGGCAGTGACCGAGCTGATGAATAGGGGCAATGGAGCAAAGCTGGAGGTTGTAAGAGGAAGTAAGGGAAATAAATTTTGCTGCGTAGGGGTCCGAGGGGGGGAGGGTATCGATGTGAAGGTTAAATTCACAAAGAATAATAGAAGGGGATGATGAATCCAAAAATAAAGGGAGCCAGGAATCAAAGTCATTGAGGAAGGAGGAAATGGGCTTGTCAAGGGGTCTATACATAACAATGAAGTGAAGAGGGAAAGGATAGAACAGACAAATGGAATGAAATTCAAAGAAGGGGAAAGCATGGGATTGAGATGGGAGGAAGAGATGAACTTGACAGGAGGGAGAAAGTAAAAAGTCAACTCCACCACCACGGCTGGTGGCACGAGGGGTGTGGAAGAAATGGAGACCCCTAAGGGAGAGTGCAGCGACAGAGGCAGTGTCATCAGGATGGGGCCAGGTTTTGGTTTGAGCCTAGAGCTGAAAAGTATGGGAAATGAAGAGATCATATATGAAAGAAAGTTTATTGGAAATTGAATGAACATTCCAAAGAGTACAGAAGAAGGGAAGAGAAAAGGGGGCGAGGAGAGGGATGTTAATAAGAGTGGTGGCATGGAGAGGGAAACGAAGAGGGGCCAGGATTAGGACTGATGTCATCAGAGGATAAGAACAGGAGAAGAAGAAGGAGGTGAGGGAGGGTGAAGGGTGCATGGCAGAAATGAGAATGAGGCTGTGAAAGTGAGGAAGGAGAAGAGAGAATATGAGGAAGGAATTGATAACACTTGAGAGCAGAGAATAATGAGGAGGAAATGAATACAGAAGAAATAGGGAAGGAAAGCGGGTGGAAACGAAAAGGAGGGGAAAAGGGTCTGAGGAAGGAAGGAGTAAAGTTGGGAAGGAGAAGAAAAAGACAGGCAAAATAAAGAGGGGACATAGGATGCAGAGGAGAAAGTTAGCAGTATTATTATTATTCATTTATCAAGTGCTACAAGGTGCACACAGTGCTGTACAAACACAAAGAAAGACAGTCCCTGCTCAAAGAGCTCACAATCTAAAAGACCAATAGATGTGACAATACAAGAAGCATGAGGTCAAAGGGAAAAAGAGACACAAAGAAAACAAAGATCATGGTCCGAAAGCGATCTCAAAGAAGTATGTTTTCAGCAAGGATTTGAAAACGGAAAGAGAAGAGACTTGCTGTAGGGATAGAGGAAGCTTATTCAAGGCATAAAGAACAGCAATGTGAAAGGATCGAAATCTGGAGTTAGCATTAGAAGAGAAGGGCATAGAGAAGGAGACCAGAGGAGGAGTGGAGTTCGCGAAGAGGAGAGGGGAGAGAGGAGGGAGGAAAGATAATGACGGACCGTAGAGTGAATGCATTTAAAGGTTAGGAGAAGTAGTTTGAAATGAATATGGAACCGAAAGGGAAGCCAGTGAAGCGATTTCAATAGGGGGGATCACATGAGAGCAACGAGGCTGGCAGAAAATCAGTCGTGCAGCAGAGTTCTAAACAGACTGAAGAGGAAACAGATGGGACTGAGGAAGACCAGCAAGGAGAAGGTTGCAATAGTCAAGATGGGAGGTAACTAAGGCGTGACTAAGGGTCCTAGTAGTGTCTTCAAAGAGGAAGGGCCAAATTTTGCTAATGTTAAACAAAAAGAAATGACAGATTTTAGCAATCTGTTGAATGTGAGAGGAGAAGGACAGCGAGGAGTCGAAAATGACTCCAAGGTTACAGGCTGAACAGACAGGTTGTAGTACAGTATTATCGACAATGATAGAGAAAGGAGGAAGGGGTGGGGGGGGGGGGGGAGAAGGGCTTAGGAGGAAAGATAAGAAGCTCAGTTTTATCCATGTTCAATTTCAGATGGCGGAGAGACATCCAAGCAGCGATGTCAGACAAACAAGTGGAGATACGGGATTGAAGCACAAGAAAAATATCAGGTGAAAAAATATAGATTTGAGAATCATAAGCATAAAAATGATAGTGAAAACCATGGGAAGAGATGAGGACACTGAGGGACTGGGTACAGAGAGAGAAAAGACCCTTGAGATATACCAACTAAGAGGGGAATGGCAGAAGAGGAGGAGCTATGTGAACAAATACTAAAAGAGCAATTTGAAAGTTAAGAAGCAAACCAAGACAGTACAGAGTCTCTAAAACCCAAAGAAGGTAATGTGTCAAGGAGGAGAGAGTGATCAACAGTATCAAAAACTGCAGAGAGGTCAAGAAGAATAAGGACAATAGTGCACAAGAGAATAAATGGAGAACAAAACAAAACAAAAAGCAACGTTAGTGAGCTGAGTTATGTGATAAGAGACCAATACAAGAGACAATACAGAACAGCTCTCCCACATCATCTCAGCAATCAGAACAAGCACCGCCCCCACGGACCCTTGCCCAGTATCATGGATAAAGGCCACCAAATCAAGCCTCATCCCCATCATACACGACATTGTCCTCAACTCACTCACCCAGGGTCTCCTGCCAGCTCAACTTAAACTGGCTACAGTACGCCCAATACCGAAGAAAACTACCCTCGACAAGAGAAACCCTGCAGCATACAGACCAATATCCAGCATACCTTTTCTGGCAAAAATTATAGAAAAAGCAGTGCAACAACAACTACAGGAACATATTGACAACCATGCTCCTCTAGACGACAACCAGCACGGCTTCCGCCCCCAACATGGAGTCGAAACACTGCTGATCTACCTCATAGACAACATCCTCAGAGTCATAGACAACAACACTAAAGGCATCCTAATGATCTTCGTCGACATCTCCTCCGCCTTCGACACGGTTGACCACCTAACCCTCCTGGAAAGACTAAAGGAAATTGGACTTCATGGTACCACGTTAAAATGGTTCCAATCCTACCTCACCGACAGGCAGCTACAAGTCAAGATAGGCCACAACACCTCTCAACCCATAAAAATCCGCCAAGGAGTACCTCAAGGATCCGCCCTCTCGGCACTTCTGTTCAACATATACATCCAGCCAATATGCGACATCCTGAAAGCGAACAACATTCAATACACCATCTACGCAGACGATATTATGATATACACACCTATCTCTACCGACAACCCAGACTACAATAGAATAACTGACTGCCTAACACAAATGACAAACTGGTGCACGAACAACAACCTCTCAATCAACTACAGCAAGACTGAGGCTCTAATAATCACTCACAACCATGACTTCATCCACCCACCGGACATCAAAATAGCAGACACAACCATTCCAATGAAATCCGAAGTAAAATACCTTGGAGTAACCCTGGACAACGAACTAAATCTCAAGTCTCACGTTAACAAAACGGTCAAGAATGCATACCATAGAATGAGAATCATCAGACGGCTTAAACCCCTCCTCGACGCAGAACACTTCCGCACGGTATGCCAAGCACTCATCACCCCATTAATGGACTTCTGCAACCCCATCTACCTTGGCCTACCAAAGCAAACTCTCAAACCGCTCCAACTAGCCCAAAATACCGCAGCACGCATAATTTCTGGCTCAACAAGACATGAACACATTACCCCGGTTCTCAAAGACCTACACTGGCTCCCAATCAGCTCACGCATTAAATACAGAACAATAATAAACATATTCAAAATCAAGCACCACATTTCAGCCAACAGCCTGCACACCCTCATTCATCCAGACACCAGCACCCGCCCGAGAAGACAAGGAACCTCCAAGAGAGTCAACACACCGAGGGACTTCAGAAAAACACGAAAGGACACCACAGAGAGAGCCCTCTCCCTGGCAGCCCCAACTATTTGGAACTCCCTCCCAGACGAGCTGAGAGCGACAACGGACCTCAAGGACTTCCGCAAACAGCTGAAGACAGCTCTGTTCATAGAACATTATGGACACGTCACTTAATCAACAAAGTCTGATCAACAAAGACCCCCCCACCCTGACGAGAGATTGTATATCGGCACAGGATTTATCTCATGACCTATCTGGACAGTACCTAGTATTATAGAACATGCTGTATCATAGCGCACACTGTACATAGCCCCCCTAATCTAGAACACCCCCCCACATGCACATCACCCCCCTGCATTCTCTGCATGAACTTCCCCCCGCACTTTACTCCCCCAACACTGCATGAACCCCCCCCACATCTTCTGATTGTTTTGTTGTGACACCGCCTTGATTTTTATGATAAGACGGTTTAGAAATACTGTTAAATAAATAAATAAATAAGCCTCACAGGAATGTCCAGAGCATAGTGGGCTAAAGGAGTAGCAGTACTCAGCAAGCATACATGATAATGGAGAAGGTCAGGAGAAGAGAAGATGATCGAGCCATCGCAGTACACGCAGACGTTTGAGGGTGAGCAATTGGCCACGCTCCATGGGTCTGCACCAAAGGCCACATCAAAGGGCCCTCTTGTGAGGCCCTCAGGCACAGGCATGCCAAGGGCACTTAGATTTAAAGTGTTCTGCAGAGAGAGGTGATTGTCAGCTGATGGGAGCAGGGGGGAGTTAACCCCTTCACTCCTAAGGCAGATGGTGAGCCTTTCAGTTCCTCCACACGCCGAGGCCACTTACATGCAAAAGTGTTCCACAGACAGAGGTGATTGTCAGCTGATGGGAGCAGAGAGGAGTTAACCCCTTCATTCCTAAGGCAGATGTGAGCCTATAAGTTCCTCCACACGCCTAGGCCACTTACATTCAAAAGTGAATCCTTAAGGCATATTGACCGAATTGTGGATTCGTTCACCCTGTAATCAGGTTTACCTCTACTAGAGACATCCCAGAGCGAAGTTTGTCTAGCACACAATTTTTTTCACCGAGGCTCAAAACAGCCTTCTTTCACTTTGGCACACTTTCATTACCATTTGCACTATGCTTGGATACCATACTGTAATATCCAATATTCAGTTGTATGTTCATTTTGGTAAGCTGACCTGTTACCATTCAGTTGTATGTTTTGATAAGCTGTTTCGATAGCTGTCTATGCTTTGGTTTCCTGTCGATGTGCCTAATACAGCTGCAATTTTTGAAAGTGCCTAGCAATATCAAAGAAAAGGAATTTAGGAAGGAGGGCTGTACAGTACTATCTCAATACAGCCTGTATAGCATAGGGCTAATACTTTTTTCCTTTTACAATGGCCTTAAAAATTAGGAGGGGTAAATCTGTAATACTTACTATTTTGTCTATCTTTTGGCTTTTGGTAAGGAACAGGCTGTTGGTTAGACTGTGCATCTTGTTTTGTAGCAGCTTTTTGGTCTAACATAAAAAGAATAAGGGTAGACACATTTTAAAAGCATACCCGATGGAACATAAAAAGCATGACATACCTTTTAACTTTCTTTACTGCCTTCATTTTGTAAGAGAAAGTTTATTTGTAAATCCTGGTTTCTGCGCCTGTTTTTAAAGAAATCATAAAATCAGAGGCAGAAACATCACATAGCCAATATTTTTTAAAAAGTAAGATCCACATCTATTCACCATGTTGACGGCTAAAGAGGTCCAGATGTCACCTTCTTATGATATATGGAGAATGCATGATCTTTTCTGTCTGCTACAATGTACAGTGTATTTTATAGCTCCCTACTAAATTATTTGATGGGATTTACATTCTCAGACTCTTTAACAGAAACAGCTCTGCTCCACACAATCTTATCATATGGTCTATTGTTTTATAATATGTATGTGCCCCATCCCCCGCCAGCTAATCCACATTGCTCCATTTTTCCCAGACAGTACATTGCTTTATAATGTGTATGTGGACCTAGATGGCTAAGCCACATTACCCCATTCCCAGATGCCTTAAGTGAATTTAGCTCCTCAAGAGACCTCTGCTTCTCATAATTTTATCATGTGTTGTATTATTTTAGCTTGGGGCTATCCCCCTTTTTCCGCAGACAGCACATTGTAGGAAATAATTTATTAACTAGGAATTCCTAAAACACACCACACTAAGGGGTATGTTTACTAAACTCCGTTGCTGTGCGGGTCTCCGTTAGTGTGCGTGTGCCATATAAGGAGTGGGCGGTTCAGGCAGAAAAAAGAAAAAAACCCGACCGTACGTGTGTGCGTCGCGCTAATGTGCGGGGCCCACATTAGCGCGTGGGAAGGCTAAGTGGGGCGATGCTGCATAATCAAACAACAGAGCTGTAGTACAGCGGTGAAGACACTGACCTATGGTGCAGGGGCCATGGGTTCAAACCCCCATTGCGCTCAACAAAAAAGACCAGCTAAGGCATCAACTTTTATGGGCAAAAGTGGTGTAGGAGGCATATTGATTATGGGCGGCAGAAGGCGGCGCACACTTTTTTTATACGGCATGAGGCGGCGCACTGTTCATTGTGGGCGGCAGATGGCGGCGCGCTGTTAATTTTGTGCACCACAAGACGGCGCGCCGATGGCTACAAGGCTGCGCGCTGCTGCATAAACCCAGGACCAGAGCCACAGCACAATGGTGAAGACACTGAGCAATGGTGCAGGGACCAGGAGTTCAATCCTTCACAATGGCCAGTGAAAAAGGCTAGCTGAGGCAGTATGTTGTGGAGTGCTGTAGGAGGCTTTTTAATTTTATTTTGTGATAACTACTAGCACAGCATATTAATATAAGGCGGCCCATAAGGCACATGTTACAGTGCACCATCCGCCAAGGCACCCTAGAATGTCCCCTATAGGGCAGCATGTATGTTGCGACACAGGATAATGTATAGTGCACCCTATATGGCTGGCAACCGTAACATGCCCTATAGGGCGCCCCATAAAGCACCCTCAGAGGCACCTTATGGGTACAGTACGCTGAGGGTGTTATTTCTGGCAGCAACATATGTACAGTAAATTAAAATAACTCTTTGGACACCCCTATCACAGAACCCCACTGTGGGTTTGAACCCATGACATCTGGCTGCACAGGCAGTGACCTAACCATTGGTCTACAGCTGTAAGCAGCCCCTGGCTGGCTGCAGATAGCCTGTACGTCACCTCACTGACAGTCTGCTGTTGTGAACCACCCATACCCATGATGCACTGCACATGCAAATCAGCTGTCCACGATTGAACACAGGATGGGAAATGCACCCCTAAAGCTCCCCGGCCTGGTAGGGGGAAGTGTCCGTGTGCACCCACACAGCACCTCGGCCTGGTAGGGTGTCCTGAGTGGGTGGACAAACGGCAAAGAGTAGCTAAACACCATCACATTGTGCGGTTACTGTGCTCACCCTGAGTGTGAGATGTTGTGCGCAGGACCAGGTCCACAACACCAGGCATGGCTGAATGTGGCCATGACAGAGCTCCAAAGCAGCAATAACCTGTGGAATAGGTAGGTGCTGCATAAACATTTTGGAGATTGCTGTCTGGCTCAGTTAGTGGGACCCCCCCCCCCCGTGGACAATAACAGGGCTTCCCCTCAACAGATCCCTCCCCTGCACTGATGCCAGTACAGTGGACCATCAACCCCAGTCCTGCTAGGGAACAGACACCCTACAGGGCAGTCCAAGCAGCTCCACACACATCCATAACATAATATCAGACAGACATTAGGCCTGGATATTCACAGATGCACCCCACCACTATCTGATATTCACCTGCAGCAAGCCATCAGCCATTGCACCCTGCAAGGCACTCTATCACAACACATACCAGCTGTGAACAGTCTGCTGGCTGGTCCTGATGGACATGCATACACCCACAACTGGGGTGGCAGCACACACAGGCAGATAAGTCCATGAAGAGACCCCCACAGGACACCCATACATATCACATGGGAGAATCACAATATAGCACTATGGGGGTGCCTAGCCATGCTGCCGTCACTGCACACTCAGGGTGAGAGTGATCTCCCAGCAGCACATACAGAGGTCACCCTGTCTGTGTAGGTGGTGGCCGGGCACTACCATGCCCCTGCCAGTGCTCTATGCCCTGTGCAGCTGCATCCTGGTCAGTCCACTCTGTCTGAGATATACCCATGGTCCCTTGCTACTCATTATGCACATTGGCAGGCCAATACTGGCAACAGTGTTGGCAGTGTGGGCTGTGGAAGGGGCTTGCAGCCAACACCCACTGTATAGAAAGACACACAATTCCACACCTATGCCATCATGGTGCTACTATTGAGGAGGTAATTAGCCTTGCCCACCAAACCGGTGCTGGGCACGGCAAGGCATGGATATGCTACGCAGTACTGCCGGGGGTCACTTCCCAGGGTGGTAAACACCGTCAGAGGCAAGGGCTGGAGCACGCACCGCAAACATCGAACAGATTGTTCGGATGGGGTCAACTAGCAGTATGTGCGTAACGTATGGATATCTATCTGCCAGTACTCCTAGCAAGCGTCTCAGAGCTGTGTACCGTATACCTCAGGTGTAGGGTGACATTGCTAAGGTATGCAGGTGCTAGTATTGGGAGATGCACGCAGGGTCTAATGTTCTGCCTCTCCAGAAGACATTGGCCAATGGGGCCTGTGTGTGTGTGTGTGGGTGTGTCTGGCCCTGTTGGCTGCTGCTTTTACGGCAGAGATTCCCAACTCCAGTCCAGGTTTCCATCACACTGTTTGGGTTTTCCTGCTGTTCCTCATGAATATGCATGAGCTACATCTACATGCCATGGGGGTGGTGCATAGATATACAGCACAGGCATTTGTATGAGTGGCAGCATGGAACCTGACTGGTGTGTGGCACACCAGGAATGCATTTGGGAGATTGTGCTCTAGGTACTGGTGTCTGTGCTCAGTGGGGTAAAAGATAGACGTAGTACCATTGCATATGTCCTCGCCACGAAAGGTTTGTCCTTACTATCACTGTGTAGTTGTGGGAAAAATATGTGGGCAGGATTGGCAGTAGCCCCAGCTGAGCTTTGAACCTGTGACCTTCTGTTCTTGCATGCACTGTCTGTGTGCACTGCACCACTGTGTAGCCACAGATTGGCTGGATTCCCTGGAATGTCCATGCCTGTGGATTCGGCAGGGCCTGTCTGTTGCAGTGGACTGTGCCAGCCTGCACATGGCTAGGCCTCTGTCTTCTGTGGCTAGCAGCCACTGCCCCCTGCACCACATGTACTCGTCCGCCAACATGCTGGCATGAGCTTCTCTCAGAAAAAGAAGATGACCTGATTGCAATGTGGCAGTACGGGACTGCATTTGGGGGACTTGGCTGTAGGTAATGCCCATTGTTGTGGTGTGTGTGCGGTGTTGGGTAAAATATGGGTGTTTCCCCCATGCTTATACAGGGGTGTCTGCTTATACAGGGGTGTCTGCGCTATCTTTGTTTAGTGGTGGGTAAAATATAGGGACTGGGCTGGCAAGTGCCCCAGCTGGGATTTGAACCTCTGGCCCTCTAGTTCTAGAGGTAATGGCTCTGTCCACTGCACCACACTATGGCCACAGAGATAGTGCAGCCCCTGGAGGTAGTAAACCTGGTAGGATGGAGTCACAATCCCTGCTGTACGCATTTTTACTGTGGGCACATGCACCCTGTCTGGTGACAAACGTGCACATAAACCCCGGAAATGACCACGGCAAATGGGGGACACAATATCACCACGCTGGGCAACAGTGATATTAATGGGCAACCATAGAAGACACTCCCAGGAAAGCTCCAACAAAAAGGAAATGTTTTTGGAAGAGTCTCCGCTCCGTACACCTTTCCAAAAAACATTTCTTTTTGCTGGAGCTTTCCTGGGTGTGTTTGTTGGTTTTGCCCATTACTATAACTGTTCCCCAGCTGACTTCCTATTTTTACAATTTTTGTTGTGGTCCTTTTCTATTTTTATTTCCACTTTTGGGCTGTGCACATGTATCACACTGCTCACGTTTTTCAGGTTTCCCCGGTTTTGCTGTACATTGCTGACGGAAATGGTTTCTCTTCCCTTTAAATGCATTCTACCGCGAGTGATTCACTCGCGCTATTTTTTTTGGAAATTCAGCACCGATAATGTGCGGGGCGCCTCTCCCCTCCCCTTCCCCGCCCATTAACCCCCTTCTCTCCGCCCCTCCGGGGCCGTCCTCCGCCCTCCGTTAGCCTTTCCACGCCTCTATCGGACATTTGCGGGCCCGTACTTGTGCGGGGCCCGTTATTGTGCCGCGCACCTGTACGGGGGTGACACGCACGATTGCGGGGCGTTTAAGCGCTCTTAAGTACCGCTTTTAGTGCGCTATTTTGCGGCGCGCAAATTAGCGGTTTTTAGTAAACATGCCCCTAAGTTGTATGTTCGAAATGTTTTATTTTAAATAAGAAATGTTTTAATCTTATGAACTGATTCATTTGAACAAGTTTTTTTATATAAAGGTATATATTTTATTTGTATTCATCTTCATCTGTATGCTCACATTCAGTTAATAGATCCTGAAAATACAAACATTTTCATGAAAAGACATTTTTTACAGAACTCTGTGTTTTTTTGAAGAACGAGCTATAATTATAATCTCTGTCACAGATTAAACTTTCCACTAGCTCTACATGGCTATCTCTCACAGATCTAAGAAAAATATTGAGCAGATGCCCTGGATTTCTACTGGTATTAATATCTCTGATAAAATCAAACAAAAAATTAAAAATTTCATAACCTAGGTCAATTGCTTTCATTTTATGACCTACTATCATAGCCACATTTACAATAGTTTCTAGGCACAACCCGGTACAAGTTTTATGGATTTTCTGCTGTATTTCCTTGTGCCCCCACCTCAGACAATCATGATATCTTTGCCCTGGTGTATTTATTACACAGGTGACACAGTCTTCTTTTTTCATCACCCCACACAACATTTCTTGATAATAAGGTATACTGTTGCCTGAAAAACCAATTTAAATGTGTTTATTTGGTAAAGACTGTGCACTGGTGAGGTTTTGGAAAGTCCTATTTCACACATATCTTCAGGTCTTGATTTTCTGTTGTCCTTTTGATTAGCTATGACTCCAAATGATTCTCTTTGATATGGACAGAGAAAGCACAAGCAGGGTAGATTGATTGCTGGTATGTCCTCTAGCTCTTTTAGGAATGAAGATCCATTACTTCCCTACAAAATATGAACTACCTCTTCTATAATACTTTTCTAAAATACAATGTCAACACAAGCCTCGTAAAAACCCCTGTAACAAAAATAAAAACACCTCTCTCTTACCTCTGCGGGTCCTACTTCTTCCAGCAAATAAGTTGTTTCTGCATTCAAAGATGCTTGATATATTTATTTATTTTATTTATTTAGCTGTATTTATATACTGCTTTTCGCTGGGTGAAAGTGGTTTACAAAATCAAGGGAGAAATACAATGAGAGAAGTTCTAACATAGGTAAAAAAAAGAAAAAAGAAAAAAGAAAAAAGAAAAAAGAGGGGGCACCATCACTGGGGGGTTCAAAGGATGAGTAGCAATAAGGAGTGGTTGAAAACAGTTCAGTCATAATATTTACAAAATGCCAGGTTTGTTGAGGGAGTCTGATTGATCCTGATGTAGGATGAGCCTGGGGTCAGTTGGTGCTTGATTGTTTGTGTCCTAGGTGGATGGAAATAGGTGAGTTTTTAATTGTTTCCGGAAGGAGGTGAGATCCTTGTTATCACGGATGTTGGTTGGAAGGGTGTTCCACAATGATGGGGCATATAAATTAAAAGCTCAGTTGCAGGATTGTTGATTAAATTTTGTTCTTTCTTGTGGTACTTCTAGTAGGTCGGATGTGGGCTGCCGTGTTGGTCTTTTGGAGCTCAGCTGTGTTAGCAGGGTGCTCATATGCGAGGCTTGTTGTTGGTGGAATGCTTTGTGAAACAGAACCAGTGTTTTATATTTGATTTGCGCTTCAAGAGGGAGAAAGTGTAGTATTGGGGTGATGTGATCATATTTTTTCCCTTTTTGTATGATCCTCGCTGTTGTGTTGAGGGCTGTCTGTAGAGGGTTGAGGTTGCTGGCTGGTAGTCCTTCAAAAGAACTCAAAAATAGATACCCACAGCCAGGTTAAGAAAATATCACCACAAATAACAATACCCAGGCAAGTTTAACCAGTGGAACAGAACAACTTGATCATGCCAAACTAGTTTGATCAAGTTGATCATGATCAAGTTGTTCTGTTCCGCTGGTTAAACTTGCCTGGGTTTTGTTATTTGGGCTGGTAGTCCTTGGCATGTCACATTGCAATAGTCTATGTGGGGGAGATCAATTCCTTGCATGACTGATCTGAAGTCCGGTGGGTCAAGGAGTGGTCTGAGTCATTGGAGCATCTTGGCTTTGAAGAATACAGTTTTTGCTGTTTTTGTGATCTGTTGTTTGAAGGACAGTGCTTGGTCCAATATGCTGCCTAGATACTTTATTTGAGTCTGGACCTTAACTTGTGTTGTTCCCAGGGTGAGGTGGGTTGGGGGGGGGGGGTGAGGTTTCGGTCTTTGGAGCTTCCATTTTCTTAAGGTTTATAGTGAGATTGTTGTCCTGTAGCCAGTTGGAGACATCATTGAAACAGTTTGTTAGATCCAGATTTGTTGGATTTAAAGTTGTAATGGGACCATAGAGCATAATGTCCTCTGCGTATATATGGAAATTGATATTGTGGGTCCTTATCAAAGAGCAGAGTGGTTTATTGAAAAGCATAACTGATAGTGCGGAACTCTGCAGTACTCCCTTCGTTTATCGGTAGGGGGTGGAGACAGTGGTGCTGGTTTGAATTAGTTGACATCGGTCTGTCATGTAGAATTGGAACCATTGAAGCATATTATCCTTTATGCCAATTTCTTGTAGTCGGTGTAGGAGGATGGTGTGGGAGATGGTATCAAATGCAGCAGAGATATCCAGAAAGATCAATGTGTATCCAGTGTGCTTGTTTTGGATTCCCTTGATTAGGTTGTTTGTGAGTGAGATCATGAAGGTTTCTATCCCTTGTTGAGGGCAGAACCTGTGTTGCTGTGGGGCTAGAGTGCTGTTGGTGTCTAGGTGATCCTGCAGTTGCCGTTGAACTATCTTTTCGATAAGTTTTGTGGTGAATGGGAGGCTTGCTACTGGTCTGTAAGATGCAGGGTCTGCTGGGTCCAGTTCAGGCTTTTTGAGTGTCAGGCAGATAATGGATGTCTTGAGGTTGGTGGGAATTCATTCCTGTTTGAGGAATTCATTCACAATGAAGGTGAGTGCTGGGCTTAGATCCTGTCTATCCATTGAGGGGTCCAGGAGGGAAGTGGTGGTATTAAGGCCTGATATGGTGGTTTCAATTCTTTCTTTCTTAGGAGACTGTCTCAAAGGTCTCCTATTCTGAGATTTGTGTGGTATTGGGGTTGTCACTTATAGGTGTTTTCTTGGATTTGGGTATCTGCTGGAGCTGGTTTATTGTTTCGCAAGCTGATGCAGTGGTATATTCGAAAGTTGGTTTGATTGGTTTGGGGTTTTGTCAGGTACTTGATTATCTCAAAGAGTTCTCATCGTCTGTTGATTGATGCGTTTATCATCTTCGAGTGATAGGTCCTCTTTGCATTTTCTGTCATGTTGTGGTAGTGGTTTAGTTCTTCCATGTTGATCTCGTTCTTGATTTCTAACATTTCCTATCTGTTCTTCTGAGTTGTGTTTTGAGTTTTCTTAGGGTGGGGGTGAACCATCTTGCTTTGACTAGTCTATTGTTCTCCCTTTTGCATGTTGTTGCAGAGTTTGCTGCAGTGGTTACTATGTTGTACCAGTTGCTGATTAGTGTTTGAAGGTCATGTTGATCCGGTTGAATGTAACGGAGGACTTCGTTGAGGAATTCTTCTTTGTTGAATGGTTTAAATCTTCTCATTTGTGGTGTGCCTTCATTGCTGGATGTGGGTTGAGAGGAACTGAAGAAGGTAAAGAGAAAATTGTCTGACCAGGGAATAGGTGTGATTTTCAGGTTCTTAGTTGTGGAGTTGTTTTGATTGTTGAGGAATACAAGATCGAGGGTGTTCCCCTTCTCATGTGTTGGGGTGTTAATGATTTGGGTCAGTTCCATAACTTTCATGACTTCAAGGAAAGCGCTGGAATGTTTATCTTGTACTGATGGGAGGTTGAAGTCACCAAGGATTATGAGATCTTTCATGGAGTCATTGCAGTCAGTTTATGGTTTATGATTTAGGCACTTGCTATACCACCCCTTTTACTATGCACATCAGAGTGGTTTACATGTATGTATATATGAACAGTTATTTGATGGAGGATGTTTGACAAGTCCGAGTTTTTTGTAGGTACTCGGTATACTAGGCAGATTGAGAGGTACTTGTTGGTGATGGTGAGAATGTCTGCTTCTGTTGTGGTTTCTGTTGTATAGGTCAGAGGTGTAGGGTAGATTTTGCAATTATAGTTACTCCTCCTCCTCTAGAATGAGCTCGCATGCAGATGTATAGCTTGTATCCATTAGGTGTTAGTTGGTTCATGAGAACAATGTCTGTTTCTGCCAGCCAGATTTCGGTTATGCAGAGGACATCGGTCTGATGGCATGAGATGAGGTCTTGGAATAGAGGGAGTTTGTTCCTCACTGAGCGTGCATTTATTAGGGTGATGCGGAGTGTTTGGGTGTGTGTGTGGAAGAGGTGGAGTAGGTAGGTACAAGTGGAATATATATGAAGCTCCGTGGGTGGGGTGGTTTGTAGGCATTGGGTTTAGATTGTATTCGATGTGTGCTGTGTGCAGGCCATTTTGTGTTAAGTGATGTGTGAGCGTGGAGCTGCAGGCGTGGCCATAGGAGTGGCCATTGTGGTGTGGGTTGAAGAGGAGGCATGATTTAGGTAGGAGAAAGTTCTGCCATACCTTTAGCTGGTTGGAAAGTTCACAATTCGTGGCTGTTTTATCTGCAATTCAAGAGCAAGTTGAAGTGGTTGCGTTGGATCCATGAAGATTTTTTTTTTAGTCCTTTTCTTGGTCCTTGCCTGCGGTCCGCGCCTAAGGGCCGCGTCAAAGGGTCATCTGGCGAGGCCTTCAGGTGTGGGCCCGCCAGGCATGGGTGTGCCTGAGCTGCTGTGCTTTATTGTTCATTGGAGGCAGGCGGAGCAAATGATGGTATTGTAGATGCACTGTCCAATCGTCCTTTAGCAGCACAGGGGCGGGAGAATTCTGCGTTCCCTTCCCCTGTGCTGTGGAACGCTAATCGGGCCTTGGAAGGCCGCTGAAGGAGCACCAGAGCTGCTGTGTTTTTATTGTTTGTCGGAGGCAGGCGGAGCAAATGATGGTATTGTAGATGCGCTGTCTGATTGGCCTTCAGCAGCACAAGCAGGCAGAGCAAATGATGGTATTGTAGATGCACTGTCCAATTGGCCTTCAGCAGCACAGGGGTAGGAGAATCCTGAGTTCCCTTCCCCTGTGCTATGGGATGCCAATCGGGGCTGTGGCGGGTCGCGGGGCGGATGTGGGTTCATGGACATAATTCTATCTCGTATGTCCATTGGATCCATAGCGTTGTCATGTGGTAGATCAATTTCAGTGCCTGAATCACAAAGTTCTTGAGAATCAAACAATTTTTGTACATCTGGGAACTCTGCAATCTTTGTCAGTTCATGTCCAGAATCTGCCGGACTCTCCTGTTGTTCAAGTAGATTTCCTATCGGTGGATGACTCTCAACCACTGCATTATGATCTTTAAGAAAGTAATTGATGTTATACACCCTGTTGGAAATCCTACTTGGTATTTCACAAAAGAGACATTTTTTCTTTTTGAATCTCGGTGTTAGAGTTTTTCCCAAACAGGCAGCACAGCTTTACATAATGTTATTTCCTACAATCACCAGGAACATGCTCAGATGTTTCCAGGAGCATGCTCAGACAAGTTTCTTGTTTCTGCCAATCACATGTTGCCACATCATTTCTACAATCACCAGGAGCATGCCTAATATGCCTCTTGTTTCTCTGGATTGGCAAACCAATCACATGTTGCCACGTTATTTCCTTTCCTACAATGATTAGGAGCATGTCTAGACTTCTTTCTCTCTATTGTTTTTTTTCAAAGCCACTAAAAAATAGCTAAAGTGGGATTTGAACCCAGGTCTCTCTTTGTATTTTAGCCTGGTATGCTAACTACTCTGCTATCAGAATACTTCTGTTTTCTTTCTAACAGTGAAGTCTTAAAAGCAAAATTCTATAACATGGACAGCACTGGTTTCTTTAACAAAGATGTGTTAATTGTATTTAACATGTGGAAAGAAAAGTCTGTTTTAAAATGATTCTACCGAATTCGGTGTGCCAGCATCACATTACAGTCTGCATTTTTGTGGTCTTTTTTTACTAAGAATACACATTTAAATAAGGCCCTTGTCAGTTCCTGTTGCTACCAAAGGGTTATTTTTAGCAAACAGTTCTAAATAGTTTGCAAAACACACCTTTCATTAAAAACAATTTACTGCTTTGTGAGAAAAAAGAAAATAACTCAAGCATGGAGAAAAAAACATTTTTGTTTTGTGTTTTCTGGGTTCCTGTGGGAAGCAGTTGCTCTGCTTCCACTGATGTCAGCAAACTAGAAGCAAAACAAATTTCCGAGGTCAGACACCCTATTTCCGGTGATATCATCAAAAAGCGACACTATCCATTTCCGATGATATCCTCTTTCCGGTGATGTCATTTCTGATGATGTAGGCTGGGGTTGTGGTTGGGGGTAGGAGGGGGCAGGGTGTGGGTGGGGCATAACTCCGGAAGAGAGTGCTGATTGGCTGATGTCATCCTTAGGGGCCGGACATGGGTGTGTCAGGAATGGGGTGTGGCCGTGAGAGGGGGCAGATATGGGGCCATGGCTGGGAGGAGCTATCCAAATCACAACCACCACCCCACACCAAGGAAGAACAAACCAAACACAACAAAGAAATACCTTGGTTATAACATTCACTATCAAAATAAAGACCTGCAAAAGGGACTTCTTATTATAGTAAGTTAAAGTTATTTTTATTTATTTAGCTGCACTTATATACCGCTTTTCACTGAGTCAAAGCGGTTTACAATAAACAAGATGGGGATACATTACAACAGGCCATTTCATATTTACATGGGGAGGGGAAGCCATCACCGGGGGGCTCAAATGTATTTACATTCCTGATTTGGTATACATCAGTGATTCAGAGTCACTGCTTCTGGGATTCATCAAGGGTATGACTACACTGGATGTTGTTCTGCTCAGATCCCAGGTGTTCGCTGAATAAATGGGGTTTTAGTTGCTTTCAAAATGAGGGCAGGTCTTTGTTGCTCCTAATATTGGCTGTGAGGGAGTTCCATAGAGAGGGGGCATACAAGTCGAATGCACAGTTACAGGTTTGTTGATTGAATTTTGTCCTTTCATGTGGCACTGTGAGTGCATTGCTTTTGGTCTGTTGGGTAGGGTCTTCCAGAGTTCAGATGGGTTAGAAGAGTTTGGAAATGTGATGTTTGCTGTTGGTGAAGCGCTTTGTGAATCAGCACCAATGTTTTATACTTGATCTGTGCTTCTAGTGGGAGGATGTGCAGATCTCTCAGGACTGGAGTGATGTGATCATGTTTTTTCACTCTGTGGATGATTCTGACCATTGTGTTGAGGGCTGTCCAAAGAGGGTTGAGAGTGGTGCCCGGAAGATCATGGTATATTGCATTACAAAAATCCAGATGAGGGAGCATCATTGCCTGCATGACCGATCTGAAATCATGAGGTTCTAGGAAAGGCCTGAGGCATTGTATCATCTTTATCTTTATCTTTATTAAAATTTGATATACAGCTATGGCAACAGCATTAAGCGGTGTACAATAAAAACTGCTTAGCACCACAACCTAAGAAACGGAACGCCAAAATTTAAGACAGGAAAGAAGGGTGAAGAGAAAGCGAACAAATCACACTGGAATACTTAACAATAAATCATAATAAGTTATAAAAACAGATCATGTTAACACTTAACATCAAATCATAACAAATCATAAGGAGAAATGATAGTAACCAAACCAGGATACACAAAAGGACAAAAGAAAACAGACAGGGATAATACATGGGGTTGGCACACAAACAGAGACCAATCAGGGAGGAGCTTCAGGGGGAAGGTCAAAAGCTTTCTGGAATAGGTAAGTTTGCTTTGAAAAATATTGTCCGTGCGGTTCTTGCGATCTGTTGCTTGAATGAAAGTGATTGATCAATAATGACTCCAAGATATTTTATGTGCAATTGGACTCTTATTTGGTTCGTTCCCAGGGTGAGGTGTTTTTTTTTTGGGGGGGGGTTGAACTCTTTCCAGTGTTTGCTGTCCATTGCTCCTTTCTCCTCTCTCCTCCATCTTCCTCCATTACCTCCCTACATCTGTCTCTGATCATTCCCATTTCTTTCTTTCCTCTGTCCACTCAAATTTCATCCTATTTTCACCTCCTAGTCCTCAATCTCCTCCTTTTTAATTTTCACATACCTATCAATTCCCTACTCTGTTTCCCACCCACCCTTGTAGCCCCGTATCTCTTCACTCTCTGTTTCCCACACATCCACCCTATGTAGCCCAGCATCTCCCCTCTCCACCCACTTACATAGCCCAACATCTTCCCCATCTCTTCCACCACCCCTTCTCATCTCCCCTCTCTCCCCCCACCCATCAACCTATGCAGCCCAGCTTCTCTCTCTCTCCCTTTCATCCAGTCTTGTAGCCTGGCATCATCTCTCTCTTTTTCTCTCTCTCCTCCCCTCTACCCTTGTAGCTTGACATAATCTCTCTCTACCCCCCATCCACCCTTGTAGCCCGGCATCATCTCTCTCTCTTTCTCTCTCCCCCCATCCACCCTTGTAGCTTGGCATAATCTCTCTCTCTCTCTTTCTCTCTCTATCTTTCCATACACCCTTACAGCATGGCATCATTTCTCTCTCTTCCCACCACCCACCCTTGTAGCCTGGCATCATGTCTCTCTCTCTCTCTCTCTCCCCCCCCCATCCACCCATCCAGCCTGGCATCATCTCTTTCACAGTCCCCCCCCTCCATATACTCTTATAGCGTGACATCTTCTCTCTCTCTCTCTCCCCCCCCCCCCATCCACCCATCCAGCCTGGCATCATCTCTTTCACAGTCCCCCCCACCTCCATCCACTCTTAAAGCCTGCCATCATCTCTCTTTCTCTCTCCCCCCTCCTCCGCTATCCATCCATGTAGCCAGACATCTTCCTCTCTACCTCAGCTTTGTAGTCCAGCATTTCCTTGTTCTCTCTACTCTCTGCGTCCCCCTCCCCCCTCCCCCACAACAGTGCAGCATCTTCCTCTCAACTCTTCTCAGAGCTAGAGCAAGCAGTGCAGGGGCAGAAGACGTCCATGTGCTGGCCCCGGCGATTCTTTTTTGATATAGATTGGGCTATGCTCCTTTCTCCCAACTGCAGCGGCAAGTGGCTCTTGAGTTATTTCACTTCCGAATGCATGGAACACACCCAGAACTAAAATCATATTAGGAGCCCCAGGCGCTGTAGCATGGAGAGGGAACACAGTTGAATCTGCATTGAACACTGCCGGGGCCAGTGTGAACGTATCTCCTACTAGCACATGTGCCGGCTTCTGGGCGCTGGTGACACTAGTGTGTCGTGACACACTGGTTGAGAACTGCTGCATTAAAGAATTAAAGCATTTTCCGTTGATTGAGAATTTCTCCAGCTGATCAGCTTCATAAAACACATATCAATCTCCCTGATAAATACCAAACACATGGATATTTAAGAAAATAATGAAGCACTGAGAGCCAGGATTATAGGTTTTAGCTCCAACAGCGCTTTTCTCTCTTCTGAGTAATTTTAGAAATGTCAGAAAAATCCTGAATAACTTGCTCATAAAATATTATCATTTTTCTTACAGAAATACATAGGCAAGATAAGGGTTTTATCTACTTCTTTTCTACTGACCTATAAGTGCACTAATTCTGCTGTTCCTCACTACCTTTCCTCTCCTACGCAGATCGCTTCTATCTGTGCCCTTCTCTTCTACTTCCAACTCCAGACTTCGATCCTTCCACCTTGCTGTTCCTTATGCCTGGAAAAAACTACCTGAGTTTGTTCATCAGGTTTCATCTCTGGCCCTTTACAAATACAAGCTGAAAACTTACCTCTTTGAGGTCACTTAGGGGTATGTTTACTAAACTGCGGTAATCGTGAATAACGCGCGTTATGTAATGTTAACGATCGTAAGCGCATCATAACGCACGTTATGACGCGCTTACGATCATTAACGTTACATAACGCGCGTTAACCGTAGTTAACGATCGTAAACTCCCGCGGCACGGTAAAACACCGCAGAAGGTGGAGAGAGGGAGGAGAGAAGGGGTCAATGGGTGGAGAGTGGGCGGGGAGAGGCTCCCTTCACACTAACGCGCTGATCTGAAGAGCTCAATTCCAACGCGAATGAAAACCTGCCTTTAAATGCACATTACAGGGGAGAGAAACCATTTCAGTGTCAGCAATGTACAGCCAAGGCAGGGAAACCTAAAATAAGTGATAAGTGTGATACATGTGCACAGAACAAAAGGGCACATAAACACTGAAAATAACCCCAACAAACTGGAAAAAGACCATCACCAAGCTGGCCAATAGTGGTATCAATGAGAAACATCAACCCCTCCCCCCCCCGAGTAATATCCATAGAACAGATATAAATCGTGGAAGGGTCTATAATCTGTCCCCATACAAGGTGAATGAGCCCACAGTGAAATAGCGCTGCTCAGGGTTTTCCCCACCATCGGACAGGGTTCCTATGGCGTGCACATGTCCCACAACATCAGGGCGGGGATGTCGGAACGGCAACTGGACAGATGCCGGAGAAGGGGATACAGAGGGCCGCAGGTGGCACATGCTGTGGTGCAGCTGGGCCACAGTGCGGACTAGGGCGATGCCTAGGTGGCCCATACGAATGCTGAAGCAGCAGAGCAGCCAGACAGCACACTGCTGAAGGCCCAACATGGGCACGACTGTGTTTCCCACAGTGTCACAGGGAATAGTACCCAGCAGCTACCCCCAAGGGCACGGAACATTGGCAGGCGGTGCTGGGGGGAAGCGTGGACACCTATGCAGGCACCCCTATCCCAGAACCCGCACCATAAGCAGCCGCCTACCTGCACACTGGATGGCCTGAGACTGCGCACCACCAGCACCACCAGCAGAAGGGCATGTCAGCATGGTGGCTGAGGGATACTGGTGGTGGAGAGGGCAGTGGCAGCTGCTCAGAGCAGACCGTGGCCTAGCCCTGTGTAGGTGGGTGCCGTGTACTGCAACAGATGGACCCTGTCTGATGAACAGTCATGGTATCACCAAGGAATGTACGCACTCTGTGACAACAAGGTGGTGCAGTGCACAAAACCAGTGTATTCAGAAGCAGTGGGTCACAGGTTCCAGTCCCAGCTGTGGTTCCCGCCAACCCAGTCCCCATATTTTACCCACTACTACAACGTGCTAATACAGAGAGCACCTTTATTGCAGATGACGTAAACATGCCCAAGACACCTACATTTTACCCTACAGAGCACAGACACCATAAACATGCACATTACCTAGAGCATAGCCTCTCAAATGCAGTCCTGGAGGGCCAAACACCATTCCGGTTCCATGCTGCCTCTGATAAAGATGCCTGTGCTGCATTTCTATGCACCACCCCCATGGTATGCAGATGTATCTCATGCATATTCATGAGGGACAGCATGAAAACCCGAACAGTGTTTTGCACCGCAGGACTGGAGTTGGGAATCTCTGCCGTAAAGCAGCAGCCAATGGGGCAGACACACCCGCACCCACAGGCCGCATTATCCAAAGCCTCCTGGGGAGGCAGGACTTTGGGCTCTGCGTGCATCTCCCAATACTAGCACTTGCATACCTTAGTAATGCCACCCTAAACCGGGGAATATGGTTCACATCTATCAAAAGGTTGCTATGATTACTGGCAGATAGCAATTCCTAGGTTGCTATGATTACTGGCAGATAGCAATTCCTAGGTTTCTGAGTGAGCTGCATCATAGCAACCTTTCTGATGTCTGTGGAGTGTGCTACAGGTCTTGTGTCTGACAGTGTTTACCAACCTGGGGAGTGACTCCTACAGTATTGCGTACCATAGCCATGCCTGCACTGTGCCCAGGACTTGTGTGGTGGCCTGGGCTGCCCAACACCTCTATAGTTGCACAATGCTGGCATAGGTGTGGGGAGTATGTGTCTGTCTATCCAGTGTGTGGTGGCTGCCAACACCCTCCACAGCCCACACTGCTAGCACTGTTGCCAGTATTGGCCTGCCAATGTGCATAATGAGGAGCAGGGTACCGTGGGAATAGCCTGGATAGGGTGGCCTGGCCTGGATGCATCTGCACACGGCATAGGGCAATGGCTCGGACATTGTAGTGCCTAGCCACCACCTGCATGGACAGGGTGGCCATAGCATGTCCTGCTGGGAGGTCACTCTCACCCTGACTGAACAGTGACCATGGCATGGCTAGGTTCCCCCATAGTGCTATATAGAATTTCTCTCATGTGATATTTATGGGTTTCCTTTTGGGGCCCAATCACTGACTTATCTGCTTGGTGTGTATGCTGACATCCCCGTTCTGGGTACATGCATCTTCTCCAGGACCATGCACTATGGACTAGCTGGCAGACTGTCTGCAGCTAGTACGTGTCTTGCTGGAACACCTTGCAGGGTGCAGCGGCTGGAGGCTTGCTGCTGGAGAATGTCAGATAATGGTGGGGGGCAGCTGAGCATTTCCAGGCCTTCTGTCTGCTATTGCGTTATGGATGTGTACCGCTCTGTCTGTTCCTCAGCAGGACTGGGGTTGCTGGTCCTCTCTACTGCTGCCATTGCAGGGAGGTAGACTGTGGCTCTATTGGTGAGTGATCCTATTTCCCACCCTGAGCCCCAGAGGGTGGGTTGTGTGGTGGTACATAATCTGCCTATGGGTCCATACACACCCCCCCCTTCACCTACAGCAGGTAACGATGGCACCAACACAGGATATGCACTATTCTGGGTGCAGCATCGCCCATAGGGACTAGACATGACCGAGACATACAGCAGGACACAGATGTATCCTAGGTGTGTCTAACTGAACTACCTATCACACACTGATGGGGACCTGCAGCATGGCGTATTTCAGCCATGAAAGGTGCTGTGGACCTGGTGCTGGGCGCCCCACCTCAACCTCAGGGTGGGCACTGTACCCGCACAATGTGACTGTCTGTGGCTACTCTGTGGCAGTGCCACACACGGTCTGTTCCCCCTACAAGGCCGAGGTGCTTTGGGGGTGCATACCCGATCTTGTGCCCATCTCTCGACTGCTGAATTGCATGTGCAGTGCATCATGGGTACGGGTGGGTTACCCCTATCCTGGTAACCACAGCAGACAGTTTGTGTGGTGACGTGCAGTCCTGCAGCCAGCCAGGGCTTTGTTCACATCCTTATAAGGTGTCCTATAGGGGACATTATAGGGTGCCTTGGCGGACACTACACTTTATAATGTGCCCTATGGAGTGCGTTATGGGGTGCCTTATGCGGCACCTTAGGTTATGCCACCGTGAGGGTGTGTTTGCTGGCAGCACTAATTAAAATACATGTCACATGCCTCAACAATTGCTACTTACATGTAAAGGGTGCTGCTTCAGCCAGCCTTATACATTAGGCCCACTGGGGAATCGAACCCATGACCCCTGTATCATCAGTCAGTGTTGTAACCATTGTGCTACAGCTTTGTTGCTGTGCTTGTATGCCTGCGCGCCTTCTTAAGATTAACGCGCGGTAACGTGCCCTGTAGCGCTCGTTCATTTATGGCGCCTTGTAACGCACGTTCTCGGCGCGTTCTCGGAAACGATGTACCACCCATGTCCTTATTTGGGGTTTCTGTCTCTACCGCGGCTCCTAACGCGAATCGCACTAACGCAGTTTAGTAAACATACCCCTTGGAGTCTAAAAACAACTGACTTTAGGTCCAGGACATGTTGGAAAGAACCTCCGTTCCTGGGAACTCATGCACCAGAGATAATGTCCCTGGTACCACCATAGATGACACAAAAGAAATAACTTGCTGTTACAGGAAATGCTGCAGGGCTGCCATAAATGTCACCTACATGTGCGGAGTGCTAAAGGGAAACTATACTGCTGTAATACAAATGTGAGCATCAGAATTCCCAAGCTGGCCTGAACCAGAGCTATAGGGACAGAAGACAGGCTGGTGGTAAGAGGAGCTAGCCCCTCCACAACCTTGTCTAAGGACCATGACGATCCCACAAGTCCCTTGTGGTATGGGGTCTATGCAGAAAGAACAGCCTGAGCTACACTATCCACTGGCTGTATTTCAAGAAGGACTGTCATCCCTCATGGAGGGGAATTACTGACTCCAAAAAGAAGCGCTGGAGGTGACTAGAGAACATCAAAGGCTCCGTCCATACTTCCCTACTACCACTGAGGCCCTGAAGGATGCATTTCAAGGCCCTTTGGCCCTTCCAAACCAAACCTCTAGGGGTCTCAGTGAGCAAGCTTCACCTTCTGGTGAGGAAGCAACCCTTAATGAAAAATACACATCTGTAGACTAGAGCTAGGATCTGTCAACTAAGGGACATGCCAGTCCTATCAAATGGCCATATGGTTGGATATATATGGGCTTATACAGTATGTCCAACAGATATGCATATTAATATTGGTACTTTAAAAAAAAAGCATTTATGATGTCGGCATCTGCTGCCAATCCATAATTACTTTATGTGTTGCTAAAATAAATCAGAGGGTGCATGGAAAAAATATTTCATGTTATGTCATATTTTTTTCATTTTACAATCATTTTGCATCATTTTGTTTTCCTTTACATACTATTTCTTTAGTTTGCTTTGTTTTAGCACACATTAGATTTATACAATGCACACACTCAACTAGACTTTACAGATAGCATTGGCTGTATTGCTACTATGTGTGTACAACGTTCTGTGAATGATGGATGCTGAAATACTTTAGTGTGCACTGAAATTACATAAACAACATAAAAAATATTTTGTTAGATTTTTGCATTGTTTCAGATGGGAATCATCAAAAAACGATGTAAGAAATCCTGCTGATGTTTGATAAAGTAAAAGAAGATTATAATTTCTGAATTGGTTTGCTTGGAAATTGCCTTTATTTGCTGAGCTAAATGTTCCTATGGGCTTTAACACCATGTCTACTTGTAACTAGACTGCAAAGAGCTACAGTAGTGGCCAAAAAATTAAGGCAGGTATCTTTTTCTATAATTTATTGTTAAATGTACTGTGGAGATGTCACATGTGCTTTCATATTTAATCAGCATGGCTATTAGTCACACCATGTGTCTGGCATCCATTTTAGTTTACTTACACTCTGTAGTAGGTTTCTTGGATGAAGTTTTGAATTTTTACAACTAGGAAAAGATTGAAAGTTACATGTAAAATATACAATCAAGATGGGTAGAAAGTGCGATATTAATGATTTTGTAAAGGGACAAGTTGTCACACTCCATGCTTAAGGATATTCGCAATATGCTATTGCAAAACATTTGCATATATCAAGCTGTGCAGTTCAGAATGTTCTGAAATCAGGTGGCTGTATACGTTGTTCGAAATGTGGGCACAGACGGATAACTACTGGATGAGATGACCGATTCCTCAAAAGCATTACAACATCTAGTCCACATACTTCATCTCAACGTGTGGCTCAGTTAGCTAATGATTGAGGAATAAAGATAAGTGCCAGATCTGTCCGATGACGGCGTGTGGATGAATTCAAACTCGTGGCCAGAAGACCTGCCAAGAAGCTTATGATGACCAGAAAACAAATTGCTGCCCACATACAGTTTTGTAGAAAGATGAAAGACAAATCTGCTGAATGGTGGGAGAGGGTAATGTTCACAGATGAAAGTACATTTCAACAAGTACGTGGGAGTGGTTACAACTACGTCTGTCGACCAGCAGGCAAGAGACTAAATCCGAGGTACAAGATTAAGACTGTTAAACACCCACCATCGGTCATGGTATGGGGTGGTATCTCGGTGAATAGACAATGTGGCCTGCACATTTTTGAGAAAGGTGAAAGAGTAAATGCTGCAAAATACATATCCGTGATGAATAGTAAAATTAAAATACACGTGAATGTTTCTGGCACAACTATATTTCAGCAGGACTTGGCACCGTGCCACACTAGAAAAACAGTCAAAAAATGGTTCATGAACAACACGATCGAACTGCTACCAAGTTGGCCATCAAACTCTCTGGATCTCAATGTAATTGAAAACTGTTGGAATCTTATGAAGAAAAAGGTGGCGGCACACCATCCAACTTCAGAAGCAGATTTAAAGGACATACTCAAGCATGTATGGGTCAACGAAATCACTCCGGCATACTGTAAAACGCTAGTTAACAGTATGCCTACAAGAATCCAGGCTGTGCTGAAAAATCATGGACACCCTATCAAATATTGACAGATATATTGTTTCCTGAATAAAACTTTGAAAATGACATATATATCTTTGGTTCTTAAAGCTTTTGACCATGGAAGTGACAATAACACATACTTTTCTAATAAAATTCAGATATTTTGAACTCTGCCTTAATTTTTTGGCCACTACTGTATTCTCTTGGGTGTGTTTAGGTTGAGATAGCAAATTAGTGCATGTGCATTCAATTTTCAAATGTAGACAGGAGAAGAGCAGTATCCATAGGGCTCGCATTGCTAATGTGTGCTCCTGCATTACTACTACTACTACTATTTAGCACTTATATAGCGCCACGCACGCAGCGCTGTACAGGCATACATACAGAGACAGTCCCTGCTCGTCAGAGTCATGCTTGTCGGAGCTTACAATCTAGTTGAGACAATATAGAGCATTGGTCAATTCAGTGCAAAGCACAATATGGTCTTTATAATTTGGTCATGGAAAATAACAGGAGTCAAGTTGCGATAAAGGATAGAAGTCAGGATCTGAAAGCGACAGTGAAGAGGTGGGTCTTCAATCTGGATTTGAAGAGGGCCAGGGAGGGTGCCTGGCTTATAGACACAGGTAAGCTGTTCCAGGCGTGAGCTGCAGCAAGGTGAAAGGAGCGAAGTTGGGAGCTAGCGGTGCGAGTGAAAGGCCTAGATAGAAGTAATTTGTTAGCGGAGCGAAGTTCCTGAGAGGGGATGTAAGGAGAGATAAGAGATAAGAGGTATTGAGGGGCCGTGGAATGCATGCATTTATAGGTCAGCAGGAGAAGCTTGAATTGAATGTGGAATTGGATAGGGAGCCAGTGAAGCGACTTGAGAAGAGGAGTATTGTGGGCATGGCGAGACTGGCAGAAGATTAGTTGAGCAGCATAATTTTGTATAGATTGAAGGGGATGGAGATGACTCACTGGGAGACCAGCAAGGAGTAGGTTGCAGTAGTCGAGGCGAGAGGAGATTAAGGAGTGGATAAGGATTTTGGTAGTGTGTTCAGAAAGGAAGGGGCGGATTTTGCTAATGTTGTAGAGAAAGAAGCGGCAGGTCTTAGCTATGAGCTGAATGTGTGTGGAGAAGGAGAGAGAGGAGTCAAAGATAACCCCCAGATTGCGGGCCGAGGGAACAGGAAGGATCATAGATCCATCCACGGAGACTGAGAAGGGGGGCAGTTAGGGGAAAGACAAGGAATTCAGCCTTGGCCATGTTCAACTTCAAGCGGCAATGAGACATCCAGGCAGCGATGCCAGAGAGGCAGGCAGAGATCCTGGTCTGGATTGTTGGAGAGATATTAGGTATAGAAAGGTAGATTTGGGAGTCGTCGGCATAGAGATGGTACTGAAAGCCATGGGAGGAGATAAGCGTGCTAAGGGACTGAGTATAAAGAGAGAAGAGGAGGGGGCCCAGGACGGATCCTTGGGGTACACCAACATGGAGTGGGGTGCTAAATAGTAGCATTAACATGCATAATGGCATTGATGTGCATAAAATGTGACCTGCAGTAAATGTGTATTAATGCACATTAATGAGTAGTGAGTCAGTAATGCCTTTTAGTAAATCTAGCCCATACTTTGTAATTGCAAGAGCAAAATACAAAAACTTAATGATTATTTTCAAAATCTTTCACCAGTCTTCAGCAGATATTCTGCAGCATATAATATCCAAAGACAAGAGCCTAAGACCCAGATGATCTCATAACTCCAATAAGCTTAGTACACCTTTAAACTTCAATAGATCAAAACAGATGACCTCTAAAAGAGCATTTTCTTTCATGGCACCAGAGGTATGGAATTCTATTCCTGAAGAATTAAGAGCTCAGGAAGACATCAAAGACTTTTGCATATCTTTAAAGACTTATTTATTCATAGAATCATTTGGTCAAATAACTTAAATTGATCAACTTGTATATCCAGTTTCACTATGAGATAATATTATAATTTACTGTTTGTACTGTATTTATATTGTTGTGTATTGTATTTGATCTTCCCATGCCCTCAACATGTAAGTCCTTTGTTGTCTTGTCAACCACTTTGATTGAAGGATAAGGTGGTATACAAAACTGGTTAAATAAATAAATAAATTGCTATTTTTCAAAGGGATGGAAAACAGGTGGGTTTCCTTTGAAAATTCCCTTCAATATACATCGGCCAAAAATGCCAACATATACTGCAAACAATGAATTCAAGATTGACCCTCAGGAGGGTAGCTTTATAAAGTCGCGCCTATTTAAAGTTCATGCATACATTTTAAAGTCAAGTATTCACCTACTTGACTTGACTTTATAAAATGCTAGCCTAAGGGGGGAAGAATGTATATTATGTTATGGCTTGCGGCTCTATCTGCACCCGTGGCTGTGTGCTGCAGTGGGGCAGGAATTAAATAGCCCCTGGCTGATGTCAGTGCACTTCAGTGTGACGTGGGTTTGGAGGTCAACAGCAATCACAAACCAGGCAAGTCAGGAAAACAGCAAACCCGAATTCCCGTGGTGGGGCACAGACACATGTAAAAGATGGTTCCTGCTCATCGGAGCTTACAATCTAGTCGAGACAGACAACATAGTAACTATAGACATGGGATACAGCTAGGGGGAATGGTAGGGAAACCCAAAGGACATCAGGTGAGTCAAGATCCAAACGTTTCTGATGGAACTGTCAAGAAGCCTAAAAAATAAGATGGGAGAGTTAGAGTATATAGCACTAAATGAGAGGTTAGATATGATTGGTATCTCAGAGACTTGGTGGAAGGAGGACAACCAATGGGACACTGTGATACTTGGGTACAAACTATATCGTAATGATAGAGAAGATAAAATTGGTGGAGGGGTTGCGCTCTATGTTAGAGAGGGCATTGAGTCGCAAAGGATTAAAGTTTTTCAGGAAACAAAATTCACTGTAGAAACTCTATGGATTGAAATTCCATGTAAAAAGGGGAAGAGGAAAGCGATGGCAGTGGGGGAGTACTATCGATCGCCTGGCCAGAATGAACAAATGGATGATGAAATGCTCAAAGAAATCAGGGAAGCTAACAAAAGTTACAACATAGTAATAATAATGAGTGATTTCAATTACCCCAGTATTGACTGGGTCAGTGTCATGGCAGGACATGCTAGGGAGATAAAGTTTCTAGATGAAATAAATGACTGCTTCTTGGAGCAGCTGGTTCATGAACTGACCAGAGAGGAAGCCATTTTGGACTTAGTTCTTGGTGGAACACAAGATCTGGTGCAAGAGATAAGGGTGTTGGGGCCCTTGGCAATAGTGATCATAGAATAATTGCGTTTGACTTAGTAAATGAAGGAAGGACAGTAAAGAAATCCACAGTACTACCTTTTAACTTTCAGAAGGGAGACTATGATAAAATGAGGAAAATAGTTAAGAAAAAACTAAAAGGAGCAGTTGCAAAGGTTAAAGATTTGCATCAAGCATGGGTGTTGTTTAAAAATACTATCTTGGAAGCCCAGACCAGCTGCATTCCACGCTTTAAGAAAAGTGTAAGAAAGTCCAAAAAACTGCCAGCATGGTTTAAAGGTGAGGTCAGAGAGGCTGTTGTTGCCAAAAAAGCATTTTTCAGGAAATGAACAAAGGAGCCAAATGAAGAAAACTGGAAACAACAGAACCACTAGCAAGTTAGATGCAAGGCATTGATAAGGCAGGCAAAGAGAGAATTTGAGAAGAAGCATGCTGTGGAAGCAAAAATGCATAATAAAGACTTTTTCAAGTACATTCGTAGCAAAACAACCTGTGAGAGAGTCAGTTGGACCATTAGTAACCGTGGTATCCGGATGCCCAACCCTGGCTTGAGCCCAAAACGTCTACCCCCCACCACCCCTCCACACTTGAACAAAACACGCCGGCATCGGATATTGGTGCAAATTGCTTGCTCGCAGATTTATTAACAGTATTAGAACACCGGCCCAACATGGGCCAACTCAACACTCACAACTAGAACAAAAGACCCCCCCCCCCGTCATCCGGATGATGCCCCCACCAGCCATTTCTAGCAAAGTGGTGCATCATCCACCCCCCATTCCCCCCTACCGCCCGCCTCGCCATGTTATTAGCAAAGGCTGGCTCAAGGTTGCCTTTTACCGGGCAGAGACCCCAGCCGGGACGTCTCCCCAACCTAAGGAGCAGTGCCGCTCCCGTGGAAAGCGGGATCAGCCTGAAATGCCCCACCGGGTCAGCGAGCACCAGCTCGCCACCCCGCCACTGGCACAAGGTAGACCTCTACCCTTGTGCCGCCCCCACCACCGAAAGCTGCGACCAGCACCACAACTCCAATGCCTCCTGCCAGTCGTTTAACAGTAAGTCTTGCCCCACCGGGGCCAGGTGAACCCCATCGAGCCAATACAGACCGGCACAAGTAACATCCGCCCAAGAGTGCAAGACCTGAAGCCCACCTGTCTGCTGGACCCAGCGCCCAATCTGATGGTTGATCTTGACCAGACCCCTCGACCAACGCCGCTGAGTCCAGCAAGCAGGACGTAGAATAATGTCCGACCAAATGATGGCAACCCCCGGGAGTACCTCACGCAATTGAGCAATGTCTCTCTGCACAGTTCTGATAATTTGCCGGCAAGACCAACTCGCCAGGTCATTGCCACCCAGGTGGATCAGCAGCCCAACCGGCCGCCGCCGCAGTCCGATCTCTGCCTGAACACAGGCAAAGAGCTGCCACCAATGCATGCCGCGTTGACCCATCCAGCACAGCCGTACTCCAGTCATGGCCAGACCGAGGTGTACACCCAACGGCCGAACTGCCGCCCGACGCTCCGCCCAGTAGACAAATGAATGCCCAATGACCCACCAGTCTCCGGAGCACGCACCATCTGAAAGTAGAAAAGCGGACTGCCACCAGCAGGCAACTCTGAAATAGGAAGGGAAGATGTTAGTACCCCCCGAGGCCCCCCCCCCCCGAGCAGGCCACAGCAGCCAGACGCACCACGTGGCCCTACTCCGCGCCACTGGAACCCGACGGGCGAACATACCGAATGCCACCTGCCAATGCACTGAATAACCCGCGCCTCCAGGCCCACTGCAGCCGCGCTCATAGCCGCCCCAATCCGGAACGAGTGCGAAGCATAACACCGGTCGTCACAACCCAAGAACGATAACATCAGACACAGCACCGCCGTAAACTGAAACTGAGTCACCGGCTTGCCGTCAGCATGGATGAAAAAATAGCCATGTGCCGCCGGCCGCCACTGCAAATAGTTGCACAGGGCGCGTACCAAGCAGGATAACAAGGGAGAGATGGCGCTCATTAACACCCAGTAGAAAGGTAGAGGAGCGTCGCTCTTGCAGGACAGAAGGGGAACACAGGAAGCAAGAGACGTAGGTTGGTACAGACTGCTTTATTGAAAATGGTCCCTACGAGTTTCGGCAAACGTCTTCCTCAGGGGACATACAGCTAACATAAAATACATAAACATGTTATTAAAAATACATAAAATATATTGCAAACAATACATATCATAATAAATAATTCAAACAATAAAAAATGATAAAAAAATAAGTAAAAGATAAATTATAAAAACTCATTCAAAAAGAAGCAATCAAACAAGAAGGGCCGAGACAGAGGACAGATACCAAGTAAACCAATTGTTAAGGACTGTGTGCACTTTGTTGAGGAACAAGCTGCCATCTATAAATAAAACATAAACACTATATACAAAAACTAGATACTATGAATAAAAATGATCATGATAAAATCAAATAAAACAACATACTAAAATAAATAGATAATAAATATACCAGACATAATAAATAGTTAAGAGGTGATAAAAGACAATATAAATGTATCAAACAACACCTACCAGTGCTGTGGTAAGTGATATGTCCCCTTCTGTCCTGCAAGAGCGACGCTCCTCTACCTTTCTACATTTCGTATCTGGAGCCTGTAAACGGGGGCGCTGGGTGAGAATGTCCACAGTCTTGGCAAAGGCAAATATTAGTATGACTTGCAAAGGATTGTGGGAAATGTAGTCCATTCATACCAGAATCAGCCGTTCACAAATAAATGAGTTGTGCTTGTTCGAGTGTTAAGCAAAGAAAATATATTATATTTATGGGGTTATTTCTCCCAAACAGATTTACTTGGTAGCACAAAAAGATACTTGCTTTCAGTATTATACTTTGGAAAAACAAATCAGGAACAACAACTGAACTTCTTAAGCAATCCATCAAACAAACAATAAAGACCTTGATAGGAACAGAAAGGTCTTTCTGTGGGCTCCTGCTAATACCTTTTAGCAGTGCTCCAAAAACAAAACCAAAACTCAAAAAGTAATCAAAACTGTTCTTTTTCAAGGATAACTTCTTGTATTTTCACACACACCCAGAAGTGTCTTTTTAGAGCCCACGTGCAATTATGCAAGGCTTAATTGCTAACAATTAACCAGCTGCAAACCTCTTGGCTGGTTTACTTTCTATACATGGCTCAAAGCCTATCCAAAAGCTTTCTTGTAAACTTTTCTGGGTAAATAAAGAACAGGATATATTTCTTTTTGATGGTTGGTGTATTTATGAAAGTATATTACCACAGAAGCCTAGATAGAGAGCAATCCATGTATTCACTCTGATCATTTAAAATATCTCCTTCTTCTTCAACTATCATAGAATCAATATCATGGACTGGTTCAGGGGAATTTCTTAATGAAGCACTCTCAGGACAATACTTGTTTCCCTGCTGTCTTCCAAGTGAAGATCTAGGGCATAGATCAGTGTTCATACCTGAGCTTCCATTGCTGTTAGAGTCCCTCCCCAGATATCTTGGCCAGTATGTAGTCCAGTTTTTATGTCCAGCCTTCCAATCAAGATCCCTGGACACTGGGTCTCTCTTCACATACCTTCTTGCACTGGTCTTAGGGCCCCTTCCAAATGCAGCCGTCTCCCTCACAGGTGCCGTCTGGGGATTCCTGGCTCTGTAACCCCACTCCTCTGGCTTTCCCCAGTCCAATGGAGTATGCTTGCCTCTGGAATGACTCCCAGCACACGTACTGCTATGGACTCCTTTAGACCTCCAAGATGCTTTCCTCTTCTTTCTTCCACGCTGCTTCTTGCTCTCTCTGTCCTTGAGCTCTGGGTTCCTCTGCTGCCTCTGCTCCTCCTTCTGCTCAAGCTGCTTCGTCTGATTCTGTGTAGACTAGGCTTTACTTTTAACCTGCTTAGAGGGATACTCCACCCTAGCACAGCTCAGCTGTGCTGAATCAAGCCCTGCCCTTGGAGATGAGGGATTGGGGATTACCTCATAGTTCTCCTGATTGAACACACGTTTTCCCACTTCAGCTCTTCTAGTGGCTGTTTGAAACCTGGTGCATTCTGGGACTGGTAGTCTTTTATGGAAACATTCTGTTTTATTATTTCTACCAGCAAAGACAGGTTGCTTGTTCAGAGCCAATTCACCTCTATTATATCTCCTTCCTGAACTATGATAAGCTTCCTTATCACATACCCCCCTGCTTAAGTTATTACGGACTGGTGCAACTGGTGAAACTTCTTTTCTACAGTCCGTAATACCTACGAGAGTATTATCTTTTTGACGCTCACCTACTTCTTGGTTGGCTTCAGGTTCATTATTATTTACAGGCCTCTCCTTCCAAGACTTGAGTACATTAATGTGGTAGGTTTGTCTACGACCTCTTGCATTTTCTACCACATAAGATACTGGGCTCACTTGTCTAACAACCTTCCATGGCCCTTTCCACTGTACTTCAAATTTTGGGGCTGTACCTGCTACCTGAACCAAAACCTTTTCACCAATACTTAATTGGCGGCTTTTGGCCTTCCTATCATACCACCCTTTCTGGCGCACTTGACTGTCCTGCAGGTTTTTCTCAGCAACCTGCGAGGTCCTTTTTAAACGTGCTCTCAAGTCACGTAAAAACTGTGGCACCTCCTGACTTTCTGGTTCAGGATCAATCCATTGTTCCCTCAAAATATCTAACAAACCACGGGGAGCCCTCCCATACATCAATTCATATGGAGTTACACCTAGGGACACCTGAATTCTTTCCCTGCAGGCATATAAGGCAAAGGGCAATAACATATCCCATTCTTTTACCTCTCCTGCTAACCCCCTTCTCAACATTTGTTTGAGAGTTTGGTTGAATCTCTCCACCAAACCGTTTGATTGTGGATGGTAGGCTGAGGTTTTCACGTGATGAATGCCAAAGGCATCCCAGACCTGGGCCAAATATTTGGATACAAAATTGGACCCTCGGTCAGTCAACACCTCTTTTGGGAATCCCACTTCGCAAAACAATTTGACTAGCTCTAAAGCTATTGTTTTTGCAGAAACATTCCTCAATGGTATGGCCCAGGGAAACCTTGTTGCCTGATCTACCATAACTAGGATGTATTGGAAACCTCGGGGTGTTTTGACTAATGGGCCTTCAATATCCATAGCAATGCGACCAATTGGGTCTGTGATAATTGGCATGGGAATCAAAGGCACCACCGGTGGGTGAGTCGCTGTAACTCGCTGACACGCTGGACATGCAGCACAACACTGGGCAGTTTCTTTGAAAATACCTGGCCAGTAAAAACGCATAAGTATTTGATCCAGCGTTCCTTGCATCCCTTTATGACCTCCAACTGGATGATCATGTGCTAATCTAAGTACTAGTCCTTTGAAAGTTGTGGGTACCACCAATTGTTTACGTATGGTCCCATTTCTGGGGTCCTGACTCTCTCTATATAATATTTCATTATCTAGTCTGAATCTGGGCAACTCCTCCCTGACCTCCTGAGCATACTTAAAAGCTCGGGTGAGAGCTTGATCAGCTCGCTGCTCTTGTGGAAAGTTAGGGAACTTTGCCACTAATTCAGCTGGCACCCAGGGTAAACTTTGACCTGCCAACATGTCAGCCCTACCCTGTGCTCTGCAAAGTCTCTCACGCCGCTTTTGTGCTTTCAACTTTCTTACTTTCCCAGATGGTGGAGTTATTAAATCATCATGAGAGGGTAAGTCTCCTAATAACTCTGCTTGCTCCCCCTCCTCCTGCTGGCTCTCTACCTTAGCCTGTGAGCGGGTGGATACAAGGCCCCTCTTATTACCTATTTCCTTCCTTATAGTTTGGCCTTCTGGAAGCTCAACCATCTTTTTAGCTAGGGACTGAGGACTTCCAAACAAAGGCCCAGGAGCTATTTCCATCATTCCTCCTCCCTCCTTCTTTCCTAGCCCTTTCACTAATCCCTGCTTAAATCTTGGCCAGTCCCTTCCTAGAACCAAATCAAATGGTAGCCTAGGCACCACTGCTAAAAGAACTTCCTCTTGTTCCCCCAGGCACTTAACCATTAGCCTATAGGTGGGATATGATGTTGCAGCACCATGAATGCATCTGATGTGAACTTGGCTTGCAGGGGTTCTAGGCACAAATCCTTCTTGGGCCTCTATCCTCTTCCAAAGCCTCTTTGACAACATACTCTGGTCTGCCCCAAAGTCTAACAGAGCATTTGTGGTAATTCCCTGCACATCAACCATCAAAAGAAATCCTTCTTTGGGCTGTTTTAAATCAACACCCATCAAGCTAGTATGTATCTGGCATCCCCTTTCCAAATGTCCCCATTTTCCACATTTGAAACATTTCTTTTTACTCCACTGTGTATTCTGGGTTGGCACAGTACAATTATTCTCAGAAACAATTTTAACCATTTTCTTTTCTGATACAGCACAGCTTGCCTCAGCACCAGCCTTCAGAGGGCCACCCATTCTATGGAAAGCCTGCGTGGCTTCCAATAATCTCTCTGCTAGCATGGTTGCCTCTCCAAGATTCTGGCAATTTTGCTGTATAAGGAAAGTGTGCAAATCTTTAGGCACAGCAGACATAAATTGTTCAAGCATAATAATGTCTAATAACATTTCCACAGTCTTTCCCTCTGGCTCCAACCATTTTACAGCTAATCCTCTGATTCTCTGACTCAGAGCCCTGGGTGTTTCACCCACTCTTAATGCAGTAGCTCTAAACATTCGCCTATACTCTGAAATAGACAACCCTAGGCGATCTCTAATAGCAGCCTTTACATCTTTATAATTCAAAGCCTGAGCTGCTGGCATTGCTCTATAAGCTGCAAGCGCCTCTCAAGCTAATGAGGCTGCCAGCCTTACTGCCCACTGGGTCTCTGGCCATGCTAATGCTTGTGCCACTCTCTCAAAAGATTCAAGGAAATCATCAACATTATCATCAGGAGTCAGCTTCCCAAAACTAAATGCCCCAATTCCCTGATTGAGTCCCACATTGTCCACATGTGGTATACCAGTAGTTACTGCTGGTCTTGCATCCGGTCCACTTTGTTTATGCAGAGCAACTAAGGCTTCCACCAGATCAAGCACTGGCTTCTGCTGGTCCATTAATGCTTTCATAGCAGTGTCCTGGGCCTGCTGCGCTAGCTCCTGTTGCCTGCTAAACTGGGTTGCCATCCAGCTGGCCATTTCCCTCGGATCCATCTTGATCCCTGCAAGAAAACAAAAGAAAAAAAAACACAGAGCAGCACCCTCTACACAGGTGTTTTTCTCCTATTTTTTTTCAATTACCCCTGTGCCTTACTCCCATCCACCACTAGACATGCCCAGGTACTTATTACCTTATGCCAGTGATGAATCCAGCTCTGCAAAGGGTCTTTTCCTCCTGGGACAGCCACCTGGAACAGCCACCTCTTTTCTCCAAAGTGTTGTTAAGGGAAAATCCTTTTTTTCCAGCTTTTAACTTGAACTTTCTTTTTTTCTTCAGACCTCAGTTGTAATCCTTATCATGTAAATCCTTTGCGCAAAAGCAATGCGAAAAACTACGCCAACTGTAAACGGGGGCGCTGGGTGAGAATGTCCACAGTCTTGGCAAAGGCAAATATTAGTATGACTTGCAAAGGATTGTGGGAAATGTAGTCCATTCATACCAGAATCAGCCATTCACAAATAAATGAGTTGTGCTTGCTCGAGTGTTAAGCAAAGAAAATATATTTTATTTATGGGGTTATTTCTCCCACACAGATTTACTTGGTAGCACAAAAAGATACTTGCTTTCAATATTATACTTTGGAAAAACAAATCAGGAACAACAATTGAACTTCTTAAGCAATCCATCAAACAAACAATAAAGACCTTGATGGGAACAGAAAGGTCTTTCTGTAGGCTCCTGCTAATACCTTTTAGCAGTGCTCCAAAAACAAAACCAAAACTCAAAAAGTAATCAAAACTGTTCTTTTTCAAGGATAACTTCTTGTATTTTCACACACACCCAGAAGTGTCCTTTTAGAGCCCACGTGCAATTATGCAAGGCTTAATTGCTAACAATTAACCAGCTGCAAACCTCTTGGCTGGTTTACTTTCTATACATGGCTCAAAGCCTATCCAAAAGCTTTCTTGTAAACTTTTCTGGGTAAATAAAGAACAGGATATATTTCTTTTTGATGGTTGGTGTATTTGTGAAAGTATATTACCACAGAAGCCTAGATAGAGAGCAATCCATGTATTCACTCTGATCATTTAAAATATCTCCTTCTTCTTCAACTATCATAGAATCAATATCATGGACTGGTTCAGGGGAATTTCTTAATGAAGCACTCTCAGGACAATACTTGTTTCCCTGCTGTCTTCCAAGTGAAGAGCTAGGGCATAGATCAGTGTTCATACCTGAGCTTCCATTGCTGTTAGATCCCTACCCAGATATCTTGGCCAGTATGTAGTCCAGTTTTTATGTCCAGCCTTCCAATCAAGATCCCTGGACACTGGGTCTCTCTTCACATACCTTCTTGCACTGGTCTTAGGGCCCCTTCCAAATGCAGCCGTCTCCCTCACAGGTGCCGTCTGGGGATTCCTGGCTCTGTAACCCCACTCCTCTGGCTTTCCCCAGTCCAATGGAGTATGCTTGCCTCTGGAATGACTCCCAGCACACGTACTGCTATGGACTCCTTTAGACCTCCAAGATGCTTTCCTCTTCTTTCTTCCACGCTGCTTCTTGCTCTCTCTGTCCTTGAGCTCTGGGTTCCTCTGCTGCCTCTGCTCCTCCTTCTGCTCAAGCTGCTTCGTCTGATTCTGTGTAGACTAGGCTTTACTTTTAACCTGCTTAGAGGGATACTCCACCCTAGCACAGCTCAGCTGTGCTGAATCAAGCCCTGCCCTTGGAGATGAGGGATTGGGGATTACCTCATAGTTCTCCTGATTGAACACATGTTTTCCCACTTCAGTTCTTCTAGTGGCTGTTTGAAACCTGGTGCATTCTGGGACTGGTAGTCTTTTATGGAAACATTCTGTTTTATTATTTCTACCAGCAAAGACAGGTTGCTTGTTCAGAGCCAATTCACCTCTATTATAGCTCCTTCCTGAACTATGATAAGCTTCCTTATCACAAGCCATGTTCTCTCCTTGGAAAGAGATCTTGAGTTATAAAGAGGACGACCTACAAGGTATGCTCCCCGAGGACCCCTTCTACACTGAAGAGGAAGCGGTCCCGGATTTGGAAGAACAATGGAGAGAACTGGTTTGGTTGACGCAAAAATATATAAGAGAAGAATTACATGCAGCTTCATTACTTGAATATTGCAGAAGGAAAACCATTCCTAGAGGACTTAGGGTGCAGAAAGCACCCGGCATGTTCAAGGATGATGATATTTTTATGACTAACTGGATAAAAATTTTAAACAAATGTTCGTTGGATCTGATGATCCTCTTAATTAATACGTCTAAACGAAGGGCCGAGACACTTAAACCACAGATAGATTCGAAAGTAGACAATCTCAAGAAGAAGGATGCTCAGTTTGAATCTGAGAAACGAAAATTTGACAAGAACACCTTAGACTATAGACAATCCATTAAAGAGACCAAAATTAAAAAACTTAAAAGAGATGAGGAGGACTATAAACAAAATACTGTGTACTATTGGACTTACAATAAGTCCAACTTTAGAGATAGGAAAAGAAGTACCTCATACAGGAGACCACATAGATCACCTAGACCATATAGATCTCCTAGATCACCCCGGTATGCACCAAAGACCAACATCAATGACAAATGGCCAGATAGACGTAGGTCTTTATCTATCACTCCAGAAATAGAAAGAAGTAACAAGAGTACACGACATCATTCAAAGGAATTAATTGAAGCCTCAGCCCCCTTATTTTCCACACAATCACGTTCTTCCCCTGTACACCACCGCAACCATGATCATAAGCGGGATTTTCACATGGATTCCCTATGGGCAAAAGGCAGAAGAAATGTTTCCCCAAGGTCACCACCATATCGACCACCAAGACACAGAAATCAGCAACCAAGATAGTATTCACCACGGGAAAGAATTCACAGTCAGGGAATGATGTCCAAAAAACGTCTGAATTGGGAGTTGTAAATGCTGTGATTAATTTATCTACATATCAATTAACAGATATGGAACTCCAGGTTTTAAATAAGGGTCTTTCCTTTGTTCCCACTAAACACCATGATCAGTTTCTTACACATGTGGAACTGTATAAGTTTTTTCGGAAGCTTAAAATCATAGATTACTTCAACAAAAATCCCTCTGTCACAACTGATCCTTCTGTTGTCAAAAGATCATCTGCTTGGTTACCTCCGTCCACCTCTGATCCCATGATTACTGCCTATGAGAATATGGTTCTCTCTAGGGTTAGTGCAATATATAAAACTAAACAAAAGCATGTATATTACAATCTTACAGCCTCACAAAAATCAGCACTGAAAGACCTCCAATCGAATCAGTCTATAATAATAAAGCCCGCAGATAAAGGCGGTGCTATCGTAGTGCAAGATAGAACGGCTTATATAGCAGAGGTTACTCGCCAACTGAATGACACTACTTTTTATCAGAAAGTTTTTGATGACCCTACGAGTATATTACAACGTAAGATAGATGATTTACTGTATATTGGTAAAGAGGCGGGTTATCTAACACATAAAGAAATCAATTTCCTCACTGTTACTCACCCCATTATACCCACAATTTATATGCTTCCGAAAATACATAAATCTATTCAAAACCCTCCGGGGCGACCTATTGTCTCAGCCAATGGCTCACTTCTTGAACCCCTTTCCAAATTTTTGGATCATTTTCTGCGACCATTTGTTCCTTTAGCACCCTCTTACGTGAAAGACTCCACTCATATCATTAATATTCTTCATAATTTTCAGGGTTACCATGATGGCCTCATTTTACTAACATTGGACATCAATTCTTTATATACAAATATTCCGCAACAAGCAGCTCTAGAAGTTCTAGCTAATGTATTGATTAGGAGACCCAAACCTGTGCGTACACCTACTTTTTTTCTCACGCAACTGGCATCATTAGTCATGTCTGAGAATTATTTTGTTTTTAAAGGTCTTTTTTACAAACAGATAAAAGGTGTCGCCATGGGTTCGCCCATGGCACCTGATGTAGCAAATCTATGTGGCTGAATTTGAGAACAAATTTCTTACTTTTCATCCATATAAGAAATATATCCTCCTTTGGAAGCGGTACATCGACGATGTGCTTGTAATCTGGGATGGCCCTGAAGATATCTTACATACTTTTCATACATGGCTCAATTCGTTGGACTCCAATTTACAATTTGAGGGCACATATAGTTCAGAATCTATTCCCTACCTTGATATTCTGATCAAGAAGTCAGACGCAGGTTTTGTCACTGATTTATACCGTAAATCTACTGATAAAAACACTTTTCTTACATACGATAGCTGTCATAACACTGCCTTTAAGCAAAACCTCCCTATCAGTCAATTCCTTAGGATTAAGAGACTTTGCACAAACAATATGGATTTTGAAAAACACGCTACGGGTTTGTATCAGAGGTTTGAACAACGCGGATATCCGAATAAATGCATTCATAAAGCATATCAAAGAGCACAGGCCACAGACCGTTCTACACTTTTGCAGAATACGGCACGATTACAAACAGACAGAGTCACTTGTCCTTTGACCTTCTCATCACATTCTAAAGCTATCACGGACATTTTGAAACAAGAATGGCATCTTATATCTCTTTTACCTGCTTTTAAATCGAAATGTTTGATCGTGTCATATAAACGTGCTCCTAATTTAAGTCATTTTCTAGTTCCGTCTGCTCTCACTGTCCCTCGGCCCTCTCCCAAGGTTAGAGGTCACTATAGTTGCGGCAATTGTTCTGTTTGTCCTCATGTTATTACAGCCAAGAATGTTTTCACACATGCATCTACAGGTCACAAAATTATTATTAACCATTATTCCAACTGCAAGACCATTAATGCCATCTATTTAATATTATGCCCCTGTGATATGATTTATATAGGTAAAACTTTACGACAAATACGGACACGTATGATTGAACATAGGAGCAATATTCAGAGAAAACTGACTGATAAACCATTAGTCTCCCATTGGCTGGAGAAAGATCATGCTATTAATGATATCAAATTCCTGGTTATTAAAACTGCTGTTCCACATTGGCGCGGTGGCAACATTAACAATACTTTACTCAGGTTAGAACAACGGTTCATCTATGAATTTAATAGTTTGGAACCGTTTGGCCTCAATCAAGAGAGTGACCTTTCGGTTTTTCTATAAAAATGGTTTATCTCTAGTTTCACATTATGGTCTTATAATATTATCTCCTTCATTTTACACATTTTTATTATATTTATTTATTTATTGTTTTATTTCATCATATTCCTTAATTGATATTTATGTTTTATCATTATCTTAATGAGGACTTTCTTTGATCATCATCCTGTTTATGTTATCAGATCCCTTGGTATTGCACTCATTATAACATTATTATCCACCGCTTCCATTCTACTCGGTCCTGCACCATTTGTGTCCATACAGCCACTAACATATATATTTTTTTCTCTTTTGGGTTCTTACCAATTTTCTTTTTTTACATACATAATTAGTATTATTCCAATTTGGTTTTATTTATTATTTATTTTTTACTCTTTTAGTACACATTTACAGAATTGTTTTTTTGTCAGTAATGTTCCCCATCGTGTGTCTTTTCAACATAATGCTTTACATTTCTGACTGTACTCTAAGGTGTTCTCACACCGTGGTTTTACTGGTCTATGTCATGCTTTGTTCAGTTTACCTCCCTCTAATCATGATGTTTGTTTTAATGTTTCATCCGACATTTTTTCTGTTGAATCGTCTTATGAATGACATACTTGTAATCCCATTTTATCATCTATTTTTCCCACGACACGGGATGTCTTCACTTCGCTCTGTGTGATATGTCCCCGCCCATTTGTATACGTCATCTTGCAAGGTGGGAATTTGGCGTCTATTTAACCCTGGTTTCCTCTCCTTGGTCTGCTTTCATTTTCTAACTACGATACGTACACTCAGCGCATGGCTTTGATCTGTGCGTTCAATTGATACGAATTACAGTGAGTATTACTTTTCCATTACTCCGGAGGTGGCGATATAAGGTTGACGATGGTCCTTCCTCTCCTTTTCCACACATGTCTCACTTTGGATTAAAATGTTTTAGACTGTGCCAGACCTGTGGACATAATATTCCTAAGCGTTTTTGAATATTCTCCTCAATCGCACGAGCTCTGTTTGTTGCTCATTATCGTCTGTCTATCAAGGTTTTATCTTCTAAACACTGTATATTAGTAACTCTAGGGCACTGCACAGTATTCACCTCTTACATTCACCAGTAAGCCTTAAATGCCTTGAATATATTCAGATGTTGCAGTACTCCCCTTTCCAAGCTTTTTTCTTCTCATCAATGCACATAAGTAATTCTTGGATTTCTTTGCGTTTTCACCCATCTTGCTCACCAACAATGCATGATTATTCTTTTAATAACGATGGGTGTTTTATAAGACATTTTTTCATTTTCTCCTGTTGAATCGTTTATTAATGTTATATATATTTTTATTCCCATTTTATCAATTATTTTTGCCCTACAACACGGGAATGCATTTATTTACTCTGTCATATGTGCCTCTGCCCACTCTTGTTAACGTCATCTTGGAAGGCGGGAATTTCGGCGTTTATTTGAAACCGAACTCCTCCCCTCGGTTTGCTTTGATTGTTCACCACTATATTTATACACTCAACGCACGGTTTCGGTCTGTGCGCTCATCTCATATTAATTATAGTGAGTAATCATTTCTTCACGAACCCGGGGGGTGATATAAGTGGTATGATGTCTTTTCCTCTTTTTTACGGTTTATCCTTGCTAAATTCTTCATACCATTGTTTGACCTGTGCCAAATCATTCCAAACGTTTCTTTATTTCCTAATTCAAGCTAAGTTTTTCACCCCTTTCATGTACTATGTCTTGAGTACACCTTCACTCTACTATCTGGGTGCCCTCCTCTGGTAGATTTGCAAGTATTTCACCGACTCGGAGTATTTCTGTAGCACATGTTGTTTATGGTCCTCCTGTCTAATTCTCATTACAATGTCTCCTAGTATTTTTACCAGCATTACAATATCCTCTGAAAGAATATTTTCTCACACAAACCATTACGGTGAGTTTACATGTCTTTGACTACCTCAATAATTGCATCCTTGATCTTGGCGATTTGTCTGATTTCATTTATTTTACCTTTAGCGACATTCAATATTGTTTTTCTTTAAGCGATATTAAATATTGTTTTGCTTACTATTTATGTTTTTATGCATCATTTCATTTTATTTCTATATTGTATATATACTTTTATCATATTTGATTCTTATTATTTATACTTTACACATATTTGCATAATCATTTAATTACTTTTTATATGTATTTTTCAGCTATTGCATAGCCAATAGACAAACTGTCTTTAAGAGACATATCACTTACCACAGCACTGGTAGGTGTTGTTTGATACATTTATATTGTCTTTTATCACCTCTTAACTATTTATTATGTCTGGTATATTTATTATCTATTTATTTTAGTATGTTGTTTTATTTGATTTTATCATGATCATTTTTATTCATAGTATCTAGTTTTTGTATATAGTGTTTATGTTTTATTTATAGATGACAGCTTGTTCCTCAACAAAGTGCACACAGTCCTTAACAATTGGTTTACTTGGTATCTGTCCTCTGTCTCGGCCCTTCTTGTTTGATTGCTTCTTTTTGAATGAGTTTTTATAATTTATCTTTTACTTATTTTTTTATCATTTTTTATTGTTTGAATTATTTATTATGATATGTATTGTTTGCAATATATTTTGTGTATTTTTAATAACATGTTTATGTATTTTATGTTAGCTGTATGTCCCCCGAGGAAGGCGTTTGTCGAAACGCGTAGGGACCATTTTCAATAAAGCAGTCTGTACCAACCTACGTCTCTTGCTTCCTGTGTTCCCCTCCCGCTCATTAACACCCATCCACCCTTCCCGGTCTGGTCCTTCTTCGAACGCGGTAGGAAGATCCGTACTTGTGCTGAATCCACCCGGACGTGCTCAACATCGAGCCCACCAAAAGCACCCCTTCTTGCGGACCTAGGGACGAGCTCAGACACCCAGAACGCACCAAAAAACGCCGTCGCAAACAGCGCATGAAACAGAACAGACTCGAAACCCGAGGCCGCCACACGCGGTAATGCCTCGCAGATCCGCAGCAAAAGCTCATGAGACACCAGAAGCCTCCAATCCCGCGACCTGGGTTGCGCCCTGGCCCAGCCAGCCAGAAGACGCCGCACCAAAAAGGATACACGAGGGTTGCCCCAGCCAGCGGCCTTACAGAAGAAGGAAAATCCTGCGAGCGCCCCCGCAACCGCCGACTGAGCCCAGCCCTCCCTCTTCGCCCACAACACGAACCGGCCCACCAACTCGTCAGGTACCGCCCCACCAGCCCAACCCCGCGCGCTCACAAACGCACTCACCTGTGAGTATCCTCGCCGATACATCGCCCATGTACTACGTGCCACCGATGCGGTCAGCAAGGACATTACATCGGGATCCCAACCTTCCAGAGATGCTCCGGGACCCGTGAGGCCAACTCGTCCGCCCCCGGAGCCAATCGCTGAAACAGCGCCCACTGAAAATGGGATAAAGCATCAGCAATGGAATTCTGGGAGCCCGGCACATGCCGAGCCCGGGTGGTGACATTCAGACGCAGGCAGGCCAACACAAAGACCCTCATCAATGAAGCTACCCTCGGGCACTGAGGCGCATGCCGGTTAATGACCTCGACCACCAAGGCATTATCACACCAGAACACCACCCGCCGATCACGCAAACGGTCCGGCCATACCCAGAAGGCTACAACGATCGGGAAAAGCTCCAAAAAAGTGATGTTCCGGGTCAAGCCGGATCGCACCCAATCCGCAGGCCAAGGCTCTGCACACCAGGCCCCGTGACAGTAGGCCCCAAAACCTGCCAGCTGCATCCGTAAACAAATGCAAGTCGAGGTTCGAGAGCTCAGGCAACTGGAGCAAGGAGCAGCCGTTAAAATTTGCCAGGAACGCATCTCAGACCCGCAAGTCCTCACGCATCCCCGCAGATACCCAAATCCTATGATGAGGAAGGTGCACTCCCGCCATAGCCAAAGATAAGTGCCGCGCAAAGGGGCGCCCCATGGGCATAACCCAGCAAGCAAAGTTGAGATGCCCGACCAACGACTGCATGACCTGAAGGGAGGTCTTAACGGAGGAGCTGACCGATGCCACCAGCTCCCAGAGCCTCTCGATCTTCGGCGCAGGCAAGCGCACGACCATAGCTTCCGTATCAATCTCAATGCCTAAGAAGGTGAGATGGGTAACCGGACCCACAGTTTTATTGGCCGCAATGGGAACGCCAAAGTCAACGGCCAGGCGCAGGAAAGTCCCCAAGAGAGTGGGACAGGTAGAGGTCTGATCCGGCCCAAAGAACAGGAAATCATCGAGGTAGTGCACTATGTTCGAAACCCCCGACTGCCGCTCCACAACCCAATGCAAGAAGGTGATAAAAGCCTCAAAATAAGCGCAGGAGATCGCACAGCCCATAGGCATGCACTTGTCGAAGTAAAACTGCAACTCAAAATGAAAACCCAGCAAAGGGAACGCCGAAGGATGCACCGGCAACAACCGAAACGCCGATTCAATGTCCACTTTGGCGAGCAGGGCACCGGCCCCACACTGGCGCACAAGGGAGACGGCCGCGTCGAAGGAAGCGTAATGCACCGTGCAGAGCTCGCAAGGTATGCGGTCATTGACAGAATCGCCTGGAGGGCAAGAGAGGTTATGTATCAACCTAAACTTGCCCGGCTCCTTCTTGGGGACCACTCCCAAAGGCAAAACCATGAACTGGGAAAAGGGGGGCACAGGGAAGGGCCCCGTCACCCTACCCAGCGCGCACTCCTTAGCGATCTTCCGCCGCACGAAATCCCCATGCTCCCTCATGGAACCAGCGTTGCGGAGCCCCCCCACACACCCTGAAAAGGGATCCTAAAGCCCCCCGAAAAACTGCTTAAGAGCAAACCCACCACCCCCCGTGGCGGGACCGCCCATACTCCACTAACCACGGGCGCATTGCGTCGACTCTCACAGGGATAGGGGCCAAAGCCCTGCACGACACCTCACTTACCCCCCGCAGGGGCTCCCGCGACTCCTTTCCTGCTACATTTCGTGGCTGCATGCCCGCTCCCACACAGCAAGCAGACATGCTTGAATTTGCAGTTGGGGAACGGGCACGACGCCTTGTTAAAGCGCCAGCAAACGTCCCCCCCAGTGGCACTCCCTCTGGATTGGGGCAGTGTAGGAACTGAGGCCCGAAAGGAACGCCCCCCCGCCAGCACCAGTGACGACCCCGCCTTTCCAACCGCACCACCCGCTCCCCCAACCCGACCCTTCATGGACATCTGGGTCAACCAAAGATTGATGTCCTTCGTCCCCCACAACAACTGACTGTTCTCCTCCATCCTGTCCCGAAACTCCTCGTCATAATTCAACCAGGCCCACCCATCGTGCGCCTGGGACGCCGCCAAAATGTTATCTGCATAAGCCAACAAGGCCCCGTACTGATCTGGGAAATAGTGACCCCAGACACTCGCTAAGCGCAAAAAGGCATGGGTCCAATTAAGGGTATTGTGAGAGACCTTGCGCACCCTACCCGCTTTCTCATCCTCCTTGCGCTTCTTTTTGCTCTCACCGGAACGCTTCCGGCCGTCAAGCAGACGGAAAATATCGATGTACTTGCACCTCTTAATCCAATGGCGCAACTTCTGCAGCACACACTCCCACAACTCCGCGCAGCGTACGACGGAGGTCCCCACGCCTGCCCCGCTTTTGCCCACCGCCGGAGCGGAGCCGCCCGAGGAGGCCGAGGACGACGTCGAGGAAGAGGAAGAAGAAGATGCCCGCCGACAACGACGCCCCCGCCTACGTTTAGCTTTCACTTTCCTTGCCACAGTGGGTCCCGAAACTGAGTAAAGGGCCCCTCCCTCGGCCCCGCCAGAGACCCCTGCATACTCACCAACACCACTGAGGGAGGCCTCCGGAACACTCCCAGCTTGCATCCCGGGCGTCGCAGCAATCAACTCATTTGTGGGACTCGAAGGACCTGCGCCAGCCACCCTAGTGGAGTCAGCCATGGACGTCGAAGGTGTCAAATTCCGCGAGACCTGCAAAGGGAAAGAAGAAAAACCAGCAGCCAGAGCCCCAGGAGTACTAGGTGCCGCACTCGGCCTGGCCCCCCAACCCCAAGCCGAGGAGCCGAGACCGCCAGCATCCCAAGCAGCGGCACCCCCAGCCACCCCCCGCCCATTGCCGAACCAGCTGCCCCAGCCCCCCCCCCCCCCACTGCCCCAAACCCCCCCATGGGCCAGCCCCACATGCCCACGGGCCCATAGCACCAAAGAATCCAGGGTGTGCGGGGCGCCGGAACCTCTCAGCCGTGGAAGGTGACAAGCCAGAAGGCCTGTTAGCCATAGCCTCTGCTAACGGGCCAACCGCCGGCACCGCCAGTGACCCAGCCCCACCCACACCCGGGTAACCAGGGGCCTCGCCGCCCCCAAGCGCCACCGGCACCCCATCACCACCCGACGCCACCGGCTGAGGCCCCGGCACTCTTTGTGCCACACCCTTGGCCGCTAACCCAGGCGCATGAGGCCGCGGGGCCGTGCCAGCAGCCCCCCTGCCACGGGCCCCTTTGGACTTGCCTCGCCCGCGCCCCTGGTGGGCCCTACGAAGCACACAGGGCACCGAGGCATCGGTATGTGCTGCCCTGCCTCTGCTCGAGGACGTGGGCCCACGCCTCACGGCTCTCTGCCCCCTGGTCACGCCCTGCGGCCCTTTCCCCACACCCTGCCCACTAAACCGCCGGGCCAAGAAGCACCCTGGGCCCCAACGCTGCCAGGCAATGGATTCCCTGGTTAAGAAATTGATTAGTACCTTTTAAAAGGACTGGCAAAATTTTTATTTTTTTTTGTATAGAATAAACAACACAGCCCCCGTCCCCCCTTGCCCCCCCCCCCACCGTCCCCAGCAAGCGGAACCTGCCTAAACCGTAGGGAACACACCTATGCCCAACCCGAAGTAAAGCAACAGCAGAGCAAGCCCCCCCCCCCCACCACGTGCACAGGGCCCAAGGCACACGTGGTGAGTCAGGATGCCTTTTCAATTGGTGTTTTTTTTTTATGTTGAAGAATAGCCTGGACTCACCCCAACACCCAAAAAACGGTCCCAGGAGCAAAGCCTACCACCCCTGGACAACCCCCCGCACCCACACGAAGGCCCAAACAAGGAGCCCAGACCGACAAACCTGAACGCAGTGCGAGCAAGTAGGAAGAGGGAAACCGCCAGCCGGCGATTACCCTTGCTCGCGCTGCCCCGCCCCCCCCCCCCCCGGCTGCATGCGCGGTCCAATCGCCAGGCTCCACGTCACCAGCGTGGAGCCCCGGTGCAGATGCCATGCCTCCCGCCTGGCCGAGGCCCCCCCCCCCACAACGAAGGATGCACGCCGCAGGGTCGGGCCCCGGGAATCCGGTTACTAGGCTGGCCGCGGGACCGGGCCCTGCGGCGCAGCCAGGACTTGATAGAGGGATAAAAGAGCCACTAAGAGGGGACAAGGCCATAGCGGAGAGACTGAATGACTTCTTTGCTTCAGTCTTTACTGAGGAAGATGTAGGAATGTTATCCATGACTGAAATGGTATTTAAAGAAGATGCTGTGGAAGAATTGAAAGAAATATTGATACACCGGGAAGATGTATTACAACTATTTGATAGCAAAGAACTGAAATATGAGATTGCAGACCTGCTATTAGTAATCTGTGAACTATCATTAAAATCATCTGTAATATCTGAAGATTGGAGGATGTAACGCCAATTTTTAAAAAGGGTTCCAGAGGTGTTTCGAGAAAGTACAGACCGGTGAGCCTGACGTTAGTACTGTGAGAAATGATGGAAACTATCATAAAGAACAAAATTACTGAATATGTAGATAGTCAAGAAATTCAACGAGGAGGACTTTCTTAACCAAATAATACCCCATCTACCCCTCACGCCAACAGATCTTGATGTAGCAGTTGAAAGCTGGCAAAATACAATCGCCAATTCTGCAACACACAAAATAACTCCAAAACACATAAATAATAAAAATAATAGCACTAAAACTAGAGATGCTTACAACACAGTAAGATTAATGAAAAGGGATCTACGAAAATTAGAAGAGAAATGGCGCAGAACCAAATCCAACATGCTCTATGTTAACTACACAAACTCCCTTAAAAAATACAAGGAGTCAACAGAAAATGTGAAGAAAAACTACCACTCCGTCATACTAATTAATTCCATAAACCTACCAAGAGAACTATTTAACATTGTACAAAATCTAACAAGCAAAACATTGAACTCAAGTGAAATCATCACAGATATTTTGCCACAAACTTTAGCCAATTACTATATGAACAAATCAAAACTACAAACACCCCTAACATTGTCACCTAAAAAACACACTATGAACAAACAAACAATTGGTCAAATTTCCATATAATATCTAAAGACACACTCAAGAATATAATCTCAAATTTAAATACAACATCATCCTATTTAGACCCATGCCCAGTAAACTGGATAAAGAAAACTTTACCAATTCTCTCATCCTTCATACTACCCATCATTAACTTGTCGCTAAAACAGGGATACCTTCCTCCCACTCTTAAACATGCACAAATACGCCCAATTCTCAAAAATGGCAACTTTGACAAAACTTCACCCAGTTCCTACAGACCTATATAGAGCATACCCTTCATGGCCAAACTAATTGAAAAAGTAATCCAAATTCAAACTCAAGACTACATTGACACTTCAGCCCCCCTTGACGAACAACAATATGGTTTCCGCCCTCACCACGAAGTAGAAACTCTACTTACAGTTCTACTAGACACACTGGTAAGAGGAATCGATGACCCTAAACAAGCGTTCATTCTACTATTTTCAGACATCTCTGCAGCATTTGACAGTGTAAACCACACAATAATGCTAAACAGACTCAGACAAATTGGAATAAACTCAACAGTACATAAATGGTTTACATCATACTTAAACAATAGAACCCAAACAGTAAGAATCAATACACAAACATCTAATACATACAAACAGGAACATGGCCTTCCTCAAGGATCTGCCCTTTCCGCTCTCCTTTTTAATATTTATCTCCAACCTGTCTGCAACATTTTCAAACAGTTTCATGTCCACTACCATATCTATGTGGACGATATAATGTTATACATTCCATTCAAAATACCTAACCCACCAATGCAATTACTAACTGAATGTTTCACCAAGCTTACAATATGGCTAAAATAACACAATTTAAACATTAATTACTCCAAAACAGACATTTTATATGTAACAAAAAATCAAAACTTCATTCCTCCAACATTCATTACACTACAGAACCACGAAATTAAAATAAAAAATGAGGTGAAGTATCTAGGTGTGATTCTAGATAAGAATCTTAGCATGGAATCCCACATCAAAAACACAACAAAAAAAAAATCATTATAAGCTTAGGATACTTAAACAGCTACACCCACTGGTTCACCTACATGATTTCTTGAGCATAATTCAGGCAATCATTACACCCCACTTTGACTTTGCAAACACAGCACTCCAAGGAATAACTAAACAGAATCTTAAAAGACTTCAGCTGGCACAAAATGTAGCCGCCAGAACTATCATGAAAGTTAGTACAATAGAACACATAACACCCATCCTAGCTAATCTACACTGGCTACCAATCTACTGCCGAATAAATTATAAAATCTTAATAACTACATTCAAAGCATTAAACAATCTAGCACCATCGTTTCTCAACAAACTAATTAGCAAGGAAACACCAAAAATCAACCAAAGGAGAGGCAACACAAACAAAATTATGATTCCGAAAGACTTTACAAAATCTAAAAAGTCCACTAATAATAAAGCATTTCCTGAAGAAATCAGATCTCTAAGTGAAATCAAGGAATTTCGTAAGAAGTTAAAAACACACTTATTTATGATACACTTTGGTGTACAGTCCAATACTATCACACAAACAGGCAAAGGATAATAGATGACAATAAAACTGTCACTACAAGAAAACTTAATACAACAAATTACAATCAGAAAAACCTCTAATTTCTGTTTCCCTACCCACTGTATTATAATGTTACACAAGGATAGACTACTAATGACACTATAATGTATTGTATATAACTTAATTACAATGTAACAGTTGTATTGTACATAGTTGCTAAGCTCTGTGTAAAGGTTTATGCACACAGCAGTTAAGACTATCAGTATCAAGTTCTAGTAACCGAGGTATCCGGATGCCCAACCCGGCTTGTGCCCTACACACCCCCACCCCCCCCCACCCCTTTCCTTTTTCCCCCTCCCCCACCCCCAATGACAAAACCGGACAGACATCAGGCATTGGTGCAAACATTGCTTGGTCGCAGTTTTATTAAATGGTAAGAACACCGGCCCAACATGGGCCAACTCAGCAATCAGAACAACAACTGAATAACCGAATAACCCCCCACCCATCATCCGGATGGTGTCCCCCCACCAGCCATATGTAGCAAAGTGGGGCACCATCCAACCCACCCCCTCCCCCGTTACCCCCTCGCGCCCGCCTAGCCATTATAGCAAAGGCCGGCTGAAGGGGTTGCCTATTTCCGGGTAGAGACCCCAGCTGGGAGTCTCCCCCAACCTGAAGAGCCGTGCCGCACACCTGGAAAGCGGCATATGGCTGAACTGAGGCCCGGGTCCACGAGCACCAGCTTGCCACCCCGCGCACCCGAACCAAAGGGCGCCACCCCCCCACCAGCTGCAACGACATCGATCACTCTCCCCCCCCCGGCCGCAAACCAAGGGAGGGAGGGAGGGAAACCTTTCCGCAGCGCGAGCAAGGAGGAAGAGAGGGATCGCCGGCCGGCGAACCCTCCTTGCTCGCGCTGCAGCACCACGTGTCCGCCTACGCGGACCAATCACAGGGCCCTGCCACGACAGTATGGAGCCTAGCGCGCGCGAACACGCGCGCCCGCGCTCTCACCCCCCCCCCCCCCAGCTGAAAGAGGCAGCCACGTGGTCGGGCCCCGGAACCCGGTTACCAGGCCGGCCGCGGGACCGGGGACCAGCGGCCCAGCCGCTCATAACCGAGGTATCCGGATGCCCAACCCGGCTTGTGCCCTACACACCCCCACCCCCCCCACCCCTTTCCTTTTTCCCCCTCCCCCACCCCCAATGACAAAACCGGACAGACATCAGGCATTGGTGCAAACATTGCTTGGTCGCAGCTTTATTAAATGGTAAGAACACCGGCCCAACATGGGCCAACTCAGCAATCAGAACAACAACTGAATAACCGAATAACCCCCCACCCATCATCCGGATGGTGTCCCCCCACCAGCCATATGTAGCAAAGTGGGGCATCATCCAACCCACCCCCTCCCCCGTTACCCCCTCGTGCCCGCCTAGCCGTTATAGCAAAGGCCGGCTGAAGGGGTTGCCTATTTCCGGGTAGAGATCCCAGCCGGGAGTCTCCCCCAACCTGAAGAGCCGTGCCGCACACCTGGAAAGCGGCATACGGCTGAACTGAGGCCCGGGTCCACGAGCACCAGCTCGCCACCCCGCCACCGGTGCTAGGTAGCTCGCTATCCTAGCGCCGCCCCCCCACAGAAAGCTGTGACCAGCACCAAAACTCCAATGCCTCCTGCCAATCATTGAGAAGCAGGTCCTGCCCCACCGGGGCCAAGTGAACCCCATCCAGCCGGTACAGGCCGGCACAAGCGACGTCAGCCCAAGGGTGCCGAACATGTAGCCCACCCGTCTGCTGCACCCAACGCCCAATCTGGCGGTTAAACTTGCACAAACCCCGCGACCAACGCCGCTGAGTCCAGCAAGCGGGGCGAGGAATAATGTCCGACCAAATGATGGCCACCCCAGGAAGGACCTCCCGCAGCCGGGCAATGTCACTCAAAACAGTCATGATGAGTTGCAGGCAAGCCCGGCCAGCAACATCATTGCACCCCAAATGAAGCAGCAGCCCGACCGGCCGCTGCCGCCGTCCAAGTTCCGCATGTACATGATCCAGGAGCTGTCCCCAGTGCATGCCGCGGTGGCCCATCCAGCACAACCGCACTCCCGCCGTGGCGAGACCAAGGTGAGCACCCAACGGCCGAACCGCCGCTCGACGCTCCGCCCAGTAGACAAAGGAGTGCCCGATGATCCACCAGTCCCCAGCGGAGACACCACCTGAAAGCAGAAAAGAGCGGACTGCCACCAGCGAGCAACTCTGCAACAGGAAGAAAAAAATTAGTACCCCCAGGCCCCACCCCTCTGCCCACACCATAGGCAGAGCACCCAAGGCACTAAGCCGCACCACCGGAAGCCGATGGACGAACATACCCAGCATAAGCCCCCGACCGCCATCTTCCAATGCGCTGAATGACCCGCGAGTCCAGACCCGCAGCCGCCGCGCTAGTAGCCGCCCCAATCCGAAATGGTGCAAAGCATAGCTCCACTCGGGGCAGCCCAAGGCACGCAGAACCAAGCGCAGCACTGCCGTAAATTGATACTGAGTCACCGGCTTGCCGTCCGCGTGAATGAAGAATTGGCCACGAGCCCCCGGTCGCAGCTGCACGTACTCCCCCAGAGCCCGAACGGGACAAGACAACAAGGGGGGGATGGCACGAAGCAGAACCCAGCCCCCTTTGCCGGACTGGTCCGTCTTGGACCGCGGTAAGAAAATCTGCACCCGCACCGGATCCAACCGGATGTGACCAAAGTCGAGCCCGCCAAAAGCCCCTCGTCTCGCAGACCGAGGGACAAGCTCAGATACCCGAAAGGCGCCGAAAAAAGCCATAGTAAACAGCGCATGAAACAACACCGCCTCGCAACCGGAGGCCGCCACCTGCGGTAAAACCACACAAACCTGCAACAACAGCTCGTGAGATATCGGGAGCCGCCAATCCCACGCCCCTGGCTGCACGCGAGCCCAGCCGGCGAGCAAACGCCTGACTAAGAAGGAGACACGCGGGTTCCCCCAACCGGCGGCTTTACAAAAGAAGGAGAAGCCCGCCAACGCTCCAGTAACCGCCGATCGAGCCCAGCCCTCCTGCTTCGCCCACAACACAAAACGGCTGACCAGGTCATCAGACACCGCCCCCCCAGACCAACCTTGCGCGCCCAAAAAAGCACTCACCTGAGAGTAGCCCCGCCGGTACAACGCCCAGGTACTACGAGCCACCGACGCTGCCAGTAGAACCATTAAGTCAGGGTCCAAATTCGCCAGAGATGCTCCGGAACCCGTGAGGGCCGCTCGTCCGCCTGAGGAGCCAGCCGCCGGAACTGCGCCCACTGAAAACGGGATAAAGCATCAGCAATGGAGTTCTGAGAGCCAGGCACGTGCCGGGCCCTAGCGGTGACGTTCAGGTGCAAGCAGGCCAACACAAACACTGTCATCAAGGAAGCCACCCTGGGGCACCGGGGCGCATGACGGTTGATGACCTCAACAACTGCAGCGTTATCGCACCAGAAGACTACCCGTCGATCCCGCAACCAGTCCGGCCATACCCAGAGAGCCACCACAATTGGGAAAAGCTCCAATAAGGTGATATTCCGCGTCAAGCCGGAGTGCACACAGTCCGCCGGCCAAGGCTCCGCACACCAGGAACCGTGACAGAATGCCCCAAAACCAGAACCGCCCGCCGCATCGGTGAACAACTGCAGGTCGCGATTCGAGAGCTCAGGCAACTGAAGGACGGAGCACCCGTCGAAGCCAGCCAGAAACTCGTCCCAGACCCGCAGATCCGCCCGCATCCCCGTGGACACCCGAATACGATGATGGGGCAGCCGCAGCCCCGCCATTGCCAAGGAGAGGCGCCGCGTAAAGGGGCGCCCCATGGGGAGGACACGGCAAGCAAAGTTGAGGTGCCCGACCAACGACTGAAGGGCATGGAGGGAAGTCTTAGAAGCAGAACCGATGGAGGCCACCAACTCGCGGAGGCGACATATCTTTTGCGCCGACAAACGCACTACCATAGCCACCGTGTCAATCTCAATGCCGAGAAAAGTGAGACAAGTAACCGGCCCGACCGTCTTATCCGACGCGATGGGAATGCCGAAGTCGGCAGCCACGCGCAGAAACGTGTCCAAGAGAGTGGGACAAGTGGGTGTCCGCCCAGGCCCGACAAACAGAAAGTCATCAAGATAGTGCACTATGGATGCGACCCCCGACTCCCGTTCCACGACCCAATGCAATAAAGTACTGAAGGCCTCGAAATACGCACAAGAGATGACACAGCCCATGGGCATGCGCATGTCGAAATAGTACCGCGCCTTGAAGCGAAAACCAAGCAAAGGGAAAGCTGAGGGATGCACCGGCAACAGACGGAAAGCCGAATTGATATCTACTTTGGCGAGAAGGGCCCCGGGCCCGCATTGACGAACCAGGGAAACGGCGGCATTGAAAGAGGAGTAATGGACCGTGCATAGCTCGCGAGGTATGCGGTCATTGACCGAATCACCCGGAGGGCAAGAGAGGTTGTGTATCAACCGGAACTTGCCCGGCTCCTTCTTGGGAACCACCCCCAATGGCGAGACCGTGAACGGAGAAAAGGGGGGCACCAGGAAGGGGCCAGCAACGCGACCCAACGCACACTCCTCAGAGATCTTCCGCCGCACGAAATCCCCATACAGCCGAACGGAGGCGGCATTGCGGGACCCCCCTCGCGCGGACGCACCCCGGACCGGAATGCGAAAACCCAGGGAACCCCCCCCAAAATCAAACCGGCTGCCCTACCCCGCCGGGAACGCCCGTACGCCAGCAACCAAGGGTGCATCGCCTCGATGCGTACGGGGGTACGGGCCAAGACCCAACCCCTCTCACTTTGCCGCCGGGGGGGCCCCCGGAACCCCCTTTCTGCTGCAATTCGCGGCCGCGTGCGCACCCCCACACAAGGAGCAGGCATGCTTGAATTTGCAGTCAGGGAAGGGGCAGGACGCCTTGTTGAAGCGCCAGCAGACGTCCCCCCCGACGACGGCCCCCCTTGGCTGAGGCAAAGCCGAGCCGGAGGCACGAAAGGAGCGCCCCCCCCGACGGCACCAGAGACGGCCCTGGCCTAACAACCGCCCCGCCGGATCCCCCAGCGCGACCCCGCACGGACATCTGGGTCAACCACAGGTTGATGTCCTTCGTCCCCCACAGCAAGTGACTATTCTCCTCCATGTGGTCCCGAAACTCCTCGTCATAATTCAACCAAGCCCATCCCTCGTGGGCCTGGGACGCCGCCAGGATATTATCGGCATAGGCCAGCAGGGCCCCATACTGGTCCGGGAAATAATGCCCCCATACACTCGCCAAACGCAAGAAGGCGCGGGTCCAGTTAAGGGTGTTGCGAGAAACCTTACGCACCCTGCCCGCCTTTTCGTCCTCCTTGCGTTTTTTTCCTGCTCTCACCGGAGCGCTTCCGACCATCAAGGAGACGGAAGATGTCAATATATTTCCGACACTTGATCCGCCGATGCAACTTCCGTGGAACGGCCTCCCACAACTCAGAGCAAGGTATGATGGAAGCCCCACCCGAAACGCCCGCCGCCGCCGCCCGAGCGGAGCCGCGCGAGGAGGTCGAAGACGATGACGAGGAGGAAGAGGAAGAGGACGCACGCCTACAGCGCCGAGCCCACTTGCGCTTACCAGCCACCTTCCCCGCCCCCCTGGGGCCTGGAGCAGATTCAAGGGCCCCCCCGCAGCGCCACCAGCATACTCACCACTCCCCCCGGAGGGGGCGACTGGGGCCCCGCCAGCGGACACGCCAGGCGCCGGAACCTCGAGCCCAGTCGTGGAACCCGATGGGGCCGCACCAGCCGGCATGCCAGAAGAAGCCATGGAGGTGGAAGGCGTCGAAGTCTGCAGGACCTGCGAAGAAGAGGAAGAAAAAGAAGCAGCCAGAGCACCAGGAGTACCGGGCGCTGCAGGCGGCACGGCCCCCCAAACACGAGCCAAAGGCCCCAACCCCCCGGCCTCCCAAGCCGCTGCCCCCCCGGCCGCCCCACGCACATCCCCGAACCAACCAACCCAAGCCACCCCCCCAAGGCCCCGCACCCCCCCACGGAGCCTCCCCGAATGCCCAAGGGCCCGCCGGACTTAGAAAACCAGGCGGAGGAGGGGAAACCCAGGGGGAGGGGGAAGGACCCCCCGTGCCCATGAGAGGTGGTGAGGACGAAGGCCAGCCCTCACCTGCCGCAGGAAGCGGGCTGGGGGCCAGGGCCCGCGGAGACCCAGGGTCATTGATGACCGGGCCGCCCAGCACCTCCTCGCCCATCAGCGCCACCGGCGCGGTGACCACCGCCGGGGGCCCTGCAGGAGGGGCCTGCTCGCTCCTAGGTGCGCGCGCAGCCACACCCACGGGGACAGGAAGCCCTCTCGTGGTCCCCCGCCCCCAAGCCCGCTGCACCCCACTCCACCCATGACTCTGCCGAGCCTCAGGCAGCCCACTGGGGGCCTGGAGTGCAGCGCGGCCCGCCCTGCCACGGACCCCAGGCAAGACCCCACGCCGCACAGCTCCCCGCCCCCGGGCAGCACCCCCTGACCCCCTGGCCGCGCCCCGCCGGGCCAGGAATAGGAGCACGCAGCCACTAGACCAGCACCCAACTACAAGCACTGCTCCAAGCCAATAAAGGCTGCGCTGCAGGTGCTTGCGGGTTTTTCCTTTTTTTTTTTTTTTTTTGTAGCAGCAGGGGGACGCCGCAAAGACCAGGCACCCGGCCGGCAAGATGGCCCGCCCACCCCAAGCAAGGCCTCAGAAGAGCCCGGCCTGGCCAACCCCCACCACGTGCCCGGCAGCCAACGCACACGCGGCGCACTGCCGGGCAGGAACTAAGCAGGACAGAAAAGTTCCTGCTCCTTTTTTTTTTTTTTTTAAATTAAGCTTTGGGGACCAAAACCGCCCCGCGGACTGCTGAGACGACGCAACCAGGCGCGAGGCCCCAAAACCCACCCGTACCCGAAGAGCGACTCCCCCACCAAACCTTTACGCAGCGCGAGCAAGGAGGAAGAGAGGGATCGCCGGACGGCGAACCCTCCTTGCTCGCGCTGCAGCACCACGTGTCCGCCTACGCGGACCAATCACAGGGCCCTGCCACGGCAGCATGGAGCCCAGCGCGCGCGAACACGCGCGCCCGCGCTCTCACCCCCCCCCAGCTGAAAGAGGCAGCCATGTGGTCGGGTCCCGGAACCCGGTTACCAGGCCGGCCGCGGGACCGGGGCCCGGCGGCCCAGCCGCTCATTCTCTATACTAAGCCTGTTCTTTGTATATAGTTACTTAGCTCTGTGTTAAGGTTTTATGCCCACAGCTCTAGTTCGCTATACTAAGCTTGTTCCTTGTATAATGCCCACAGACGTTACATGTAAGATGAACAGGTACTTATTATTGTTTTGCCGGTTCATACAATTGTTCTTTGTAAACCGCACCTGATCCATGGGAAGGTGCGGTATATAAGTGTTTGTTAAATAAATAAATAAATAGTCATGGCTTAATGGGAGACAGCCAATATGGCTTTAGCGAAGGAAGGACTTGTCTTACTAATCTGTTATGTTTTTTGAAAGTGTGAATAAATAGGTAGACAAAGGTAAGTTGGTTGATATAGTGTATCTGGACTTTCAGAAAGCCTATGACAAGGTCCCTCATGAGAGACTTTTGGCAAAATGAAAAAGTCATGGGATAGGAGGCAGTGTACTATTGTGGATCAGGAACTGGTTAAAAGATAGCAAGCAGAGGGTAGGACTAAATGGCCAATTTTCCCAAATGGAAAAAGGTGAATAGTGGAGTACCCCAGAGATCAGTGCTGGGTCCTCTACTTTTTAACATGTTGTAAGCCTGTTGGCTGACTGTGTCACCCTAGGCAGCTGCCTAGATGGAGACCCAGTTTGAGTTGTGGAAGAATAATGACTCAAGAGTCGTGTCCAAAGTGGAATTAAGGATGGGATTTATTCCCTGTCCCATCCGGATGGCTTTCAGATAAGGATAACACAAATTAAGCTGTTACATCACAGGCAAAAGAACACTTTAACAAAACCAAGCTTCTTCTTTGTTTTCCCCAAAACACAAAAGTATTATCTTCCTCCAAAGAAATCAAAAACACACTTCCTTTTCTTCTCTTTAACGCAGAGATTCTAAATCATCTGTTACTCCCAAACTGCAATCCATTGGCTCCTGAATATTCTCTGGGATAGTGCTTTCCCACTGCATCCCCTCTTGGGCTTGACCTGCGTAGGATCTCTGAGTTTTTGCAAACCTGTACTCAGACCTCTGCTCTGGGGTAAACTCTGTTCTTGGGAGATACAAGTGCTGCTGCTGGGGGTCAGAGGCAACAGGAGCTGGGCTGGGGAATTCTTCCCAGTCCCTAAGCCATTGAGGGAACTCTTGCTTCCTATATGCTTTGCTTCTCCTCCCCGAATCTACTCCACTCCCTTTATAATACAGAGGGTACTTATCTTTCCCATGAGAGAATATGGCTTCTAGTCCTTCTTCCTCTAGCCGGGGTTTTCTATCAGAGCTGCAGACTGCTTTGCCCCGGCAGTATCTGTTGCTGGGTCTAGCAGGGTAGCACTTGCTTCCTGCTTCCTGTGAGACTCTCAGAGTGTGACCTTTGCTCTCTGGTGATCCAACTGCTTGCCTGGGTGCGAGGACCCCTCTGGTTGGGAAGACCTTAGCTCTATCTCTCCTGATCCACTCGGGTTCGTCAGACTGCTTCTGCTCAAACCTGGATCTCCAAGGCAGCGGGTCTCTTACTGTTTGGTCTGGAGTTCCCAACTCAGTCTCTCTGAGGATCTCTCTGCTCCTTGTCTGTTTCTCCAGGCTAGGTTCCAGACTCTCCTCCACACTCTGGCTGCGCTCTAGGCTTGTTTCCCTTGCTTGGGGAAAGCTTGTTCCGTCTCTGAATCTGAAACTGCATCTGGGTCTCAGTCTGACTCTGCCTGTGAGGTCACCCCCATCTTCACTTGATTTTCCTCTGGTTTTATTGAGCTGCCTATTGGACGTGTAACGTGACTGTTCCCACAGGTGAGCCTGATTAGAGCTCTGAATTCTCTCTGCGTCACTGCAGCCCTGAGGAATGTTTGTTTCTTCACTCCCTGCCCCCTTGCACTGTGAATGTCTCCACTGACCCTGTGACTGTGAGGTAAGCTCTTCATTTCTAAACCCTTTTAATACTTCAGGTTCTATGCTGTCTCCCTCATAAGAAATAAGCTCTCCTTTTAGAGCCTCTCTGGTTATTTCAGGCTGTGTACTGTCTATCTCATGACCAGTAAGCCCTTTCTTTGTTTTCCCTTTTAAAGTTTTAGACTCTGTGCTGTCCACCTCATGACAATGTTCATAAATGACTGAAAATGGGAATAACGAGTGAGGTTATCAGATTTGCAGATGACACAAAACTATTCAAAGTTGTTAAAACCCATGAGGATTGTGGAAAATTGCAAGAGGAACTTGAGAAATTTTAAGACTGGGCATCCCAATGATAGATGAAATTTAATGTGGACAAGTGCAAATTTATGCTCGTAGGAAAGAAAAACCCAAACTATGGTTACACAATGCAAGGTTCCACATTAGGAACCACCACCCCAGAAAAAGACTTAGGCGTCATCATGGATAACATGTTAAAACCCTCCACCCAGTGTACAGCAGCAGCCAAGAGAGCAAATAGAATACTAGGAATCATAAGGCTACCAATCGGATCCCGTATCAAATACAAAACAGTCGTACACATATTCAAAATCAAACAACAATCATCAGCTTTCAGCCTACACCCACTCATACAACTCGACAGCAGCACAAGACTGAGAAGAGGCACATCCAACCATGTCAACACTCCAAGAGACCTCACCAAGGTATGCAAGGACACCGAAAAACGAGATTTATCAAAGGCAGCTCCAACAATTTGGAACGCCCTCCCCGATGAACTACGTTCAACAACGGACATTAAGGACTTTAGGAAGCTGCTAAAAACAACCCTCTTCCTAGAGCACTACGGTGACATCACTTAAACTGTGCAACCAACAATCCCCCAGATCAATCACCCTCCCCTCACAACTTGATTATGGTACTGAATTAAAATCCCGATGTACATAATATTGTAAATAGCACACACTGTAAATAGCTCACCAAGAATCAACAACCATATACACACACACGCACTCAATACTCACTGCATGCACACACTAGACACAGTAATTGGTTGATTGTTTGCTGTGTAGACCGCCTTGATTGTAGGAAAAGGCGGTATAGAAATACGTTTAAATAAATAAATAAATAAGGAAAGGAATGGAGAATAAAACAAAGGATATTATAATGCCTCTGTATCATTCCATGGTGCAACCGCACCTTGAATATTGTGTGCAATTCCGGTCGCCGTATCTTAAAGAGGATATAGCGTTATTAGAAAAGGTATAGAGAAGAGCCACCAAAATGGTAAAGGGGATGGAAGGATACCCCTATGAAGAAAGGCTAAAAAGGTTAGGGCTCTTCAACCTGGAAAAGAGACGGTTGAGGGGAGATATGATAGAAGTCTTTAAATTAATGAACAGAGTGGAACGGGTAAACGTAGATCGATTATTTACGCCATCAGAATATAGAAAGACTAGGGGACATGCAATGAAGCTACAGGGTAACCTGTTTAAGACTAATAACAGAAAATATTTTTTGACTCAACGTGTAATCAAACTCTGGAGTTTGCTACCGGAGTATGTAGTAAAAACTGTTAGTGTAGCTGGGTTTAAAAAAGGTTTGGACAAGTTCATGGAGGAAAGGTCCATAAACCATTATTAAAGAGGACCCAGGAAATCCTCTACTTACCCCAGGACGAGCATTGTGGAATCTGTGTACCTTTTGGGAACCTACCAGGTACTTGTGACCTGGCTTGGCCACTGTTGGAAACAGGATACTGGGCTTGATGGACCTTGGTCTGACCCAGTATGGCATCTTATGTTCTAATGTTCTTAGGGCATAGAGGGAAGAAGAAAATTAATCTGTAGCGAGCCGGACCCAAGCCGGGACAGTGCTCCTGTTGCTAGGTCTGTGAAGCAGGCCTGGATACAGGCCATGGGCCTGCTTGGGACCCTTGACCACTGTTAGGCCAAAAAAAGAATCAGGGGCAAAGAAAGAATGAGCTGCTGGCATGAGAAAATTCTGGTAGCAGAGTGGTACGGAATGTTGTTGATTTAGTTTGCATTTGCTAAGAAAACCACATAATAAAAATGAAACAAAAAGGAGACATGAGGGGGAACCGGGGAGTAAGATTTAATTAGGCACTGGCCTTGGGAACGTGAGATGGTGTTTCCATGCTAGCTTGAACCTTGGGAAATATAAAAGTGTGCCAATATTGTATAAAAAAAGTATTGCTGCAAACCAGCTGCATGAAAAGAAATAACCTTTATAGTCACTCCAGCCTTTCAGAAAAACTGCATAAAAGACAGACCAGGACAGAGGAAAAGTGAAGAGTTCATTCAGCCTTGCCACGGAGGTGGCAGTTTTCTGAATTGCCCCATTAACCTTTCTCTTCTATCTGTTCTGTATTGTGGGACCCTAGCCTGGGCCCTAGGGCTCACAGGCATAGGGCTGCCTTGTAATGTCCTTAAATAAAGCTTTTCTGACTGTCCCCAGTGGAATCCTGGGACTTGTAGTTAGGCTTTTCTTGAGCAAGGACAAAATGTAGTGTGAGACCGTTGGTAAGGCATAAAAGAATATTTATTTTTTCTATGGGGATTTCCAAGGCATTAAAATTCAAACACAAGGCATTAGGATACTTCTCCAACACAAAGGATAACAGAAGATAACTGGCAACTGAGGTAAACGGAAACCAAAAGTCCTGCTAACCTTAGCAGCTGTTTTTCATTAAACAAAACAGTACTCAACACAGCTTCTTATCTCTTTCAAACAAAAGGTAAAGCTTTCTTCTTGACACTACTGTTGCTTTCCCTTTTAAACAAACTTCAGGTAACACACAGCTTTTTCACAACTGTTGTTTTCCCAGTTCAAACAAACTTCTGGTAACACACAGCTTCTTTGCTTTAGAAGAAAATTCTTACTTGGTAAAACACTTCCTTGGCTTTAGAAGACTATTAGCAGTTACAGAGTTATGCACAATACAGCTTCTGACTCTTTCTCAGCTCTGCTTAGTAAGGCTCAGTCTTCTTTTAAACAGAATGAGCAATCCATTGGAGAGATTCCTAGGTCAGACTCTGGCACATAAGAATTGACCTGCATTTCCTCCTGGGCTAAAGAATGCTCATTGCCTTCTACAGTCTTAAAAGCTTCCTCAGCTTCTCTGTCTTGTAGGAACTTTTGAAACTGGCTCCACAGCAAATCTTTCTGATTGGGCACAGTTACTTTGGGAGAATAAGCCTTTCTCTCAGGGAACACTTGTGCTAATGTTTCTAGTGTTTTTAGCCCAACTGCTCTGCTCACTGCTGGGGTTTGGCTTTTTCCATTCTCAAGCGTCTCCACCCACCTTCTGGCAGTTGTAGGGCTCAGTTCTGGCTCTTGTACACTAGCTGTTGCAAACTGTTCCTGTTCATCTGTAAGCTGTCCAGCTATACATCTGTTGGCTTCACTTCTAGGAGCATTTCTCAGACATCCACTGCCTCCTTTTCTACTGACCTCTTTCAGCTTCTGGAAGTCAGACTTCTTGTGCCTTTCTCCACTCCTTCTCTAATGAGATCTCTCCTGAAAGCCTTCCTGGAATCCTTCTTCCTCACCAGGATCTCCCAGGGCTCTGGGATATCTCTTCCCACTAGAATCCCCTTGCTCCAGGATCTCTCCTTCTCCTGTGGAAGTGACTCTCCCTTCCTTTTTTCCTCTCTGGTCAGAGTGAGGTTTTAAAAACCGTTTCTTCCCTGCCACATCCTTGCCTTCACACAGGCCTTTCCAATCAGTATCTAAGCCTGCCCCCACTTCAGAGTCTGGGCGTGGCTTAGCCTCAGCAGTGACTGGATTTTTTCTCTTTCCTGCTCTGCAAGCTCTGTGCACAGCTTGTCTGTCACTTGTTTTAAAGGCAGAAACATGGTTTTCTTCTATCTCCATCTGTTCTTGGCTGCTCTCCTCACCACAGTATACAGTAGCTACCTTGTATCTGTGAGTAACCATGTTAGAAAATTTGTGTGTGAAGAATTTATGCTGAGAAAAGGATATCCTATAATAAATATTTTGTGAGTATTGCTGAGAAATTGGTCTTTGTTTACTTACTCTGTATAAGGTGAGATAGTGGCCCTTGCGGCCCAGTAGACCCTTTACATTTGGTGATCCCTAGCCAGGAGTGATTACAGCACCCTGATTGGCACACCACCCAGACTTGGAACCTCAGGACTAGAAGACTTCAGACAAGGTAGGTTTAGTTAGTTTTTCCCTATTACCTTTCCTTTCTTGTGCTAGGAAAAATGTTGCAAGCCCCAAATCTCACAGGAACCTTAGAAGAGATGGTTAAGACCTTTCCACAGGCAGGGAAGCTTCTTAGAGAGTGTAGTTACAAATAGTATACAAGTACTAAATGCTTGATTACCCTGTGGTCACAAGGGACTTATTCCCCAGCCACTTTGGCAGCTGTACAAACAGGGATTGAAGCTGAGACAAAATCTAGGCAGAAATACTTAGACTGTTTAAAACTGTGTGTATAGGACAGGCTAATCCACCCCTTATCCCTGTGAGGAAGCAGGCTGGCTCTGAGGACGAGCCCCTCCCATCTTTGTCTCTCCTGAAAATTCTGAAGTAGAGTTTTCTAAAATTTTCCACTGACTCTGCTAGCACATCCATAGCTAAGGTTTAAAAACTTTTCTTCTTGGTTCACTGCCAATGAAGCCACTTTTTTGTACAAATGAGGAAAAGTCCTGTGCAAGTAAAGGTTAAATGTACTACAGCAATCACAGGATGAGTAAATTTGCATTGTCCTTAAATTTGTTGAAATTTGGAGGGAGACTGATTTGAAATTATATTGCCCATGTTCCTTGTAAAATAGTTATCTCCAAGTTATAATGCCCTGTTCAATGCAATTTCAGTTTGTTCAATGTAAACCGCCTTGATATCATGAAAGGCAGTATATAAGAAATGTTAAATAAATAAATATAATTTTTCAAGTATAAAGACTGTATTTGACAGAAAGATTGAACTGAGTTCTCAGAAAAATAAGAGGATGTTTCTTCTTTTTTTCTAAAACCTTCCATTCTCAGATTACCCCTTAGTATCAAAGAACAGGCAGAGAGAGGAGAGACTATAGTCATTTAATAATTGTCATGTTATGCTTAATAGAGTTTTTTTTATTTAGAGGGTTGCTATTTTAGCTTAAAGAACAATGTTCAGCTTTAGCAATTGTTTGAGAAGAGCCTTGTACTCTACTCTGCATCCCTAATATTTGATTATGCTGTCTCCCGTACCTCTAATTCCGGAAGTCATCCAGCCCAGGTACATGCTAAATAACTGGAAATGGAGAAAGGCTTGGTGCACTTTGCATCTTGATGGGCTTTGGAAAGACCTACACTGGCTATTTGGTGTTTCTAAATGCTTATCTACATTTTGCCTCTGTATGCCCTGGGCAGACACATAATGGCAAAGAGGGAAGATATCTACACAAATTTTCACAAGATTGGTACAATCCTAAATTTAAAAAAATTGCAGGAATGTGTGCAGCTCATCTGTTACTTCTCTGATCTATAAACAGTGTGGTTTGCCCCTCCCCCAGGTCTAGTTAACAAGTTGTTTAGGATTGACTGCTGTGTTTCTTGCAAGCAGCCTAAACTCTGTAAAAAGGTTTAAAAAATGTGTTAGTTATTGTTAATCAATTGACTGGATGGGTAGAAGCCTTTCCCTGTAGAAGAGAGACAGCTTCCCCAAGTTGCTTTGGTGCTCTGCACTGAAATTATCCTGAGATTTGGTCTTCCTGCTGTTTTATACTCTGATTTTATTTATTTAACATTTCTTATATGCTGCCTTTCATGATATCAAGGTGGTTTACATTAAACAAACTGAAATTACATTGAACAGGGCATTATAACTTGGAGATAGCTATTTTACAGGGAACATGGGCAATGGAGACTTAAGTGGCTTACCCAAGACCACAAGGAGCACTGGTGGGACTAGAAGCCCCAGTCCTTCTCGCACCAAGGTTTATGTCCTCTAGTGGGATTTGAACCTCTGGCTTTCTGGCCTGAGATAACTTGCCCCAACCACTAGGCCACTCCCTCCCTCCTGATGATGGCACACATTTCAGAAATTAGCTTCTTTCCCAATTATTTGCTCATCTCTGCATTAAACAGCATTTTGTGTGTATGTTTACCGCCCACAGGCAAACAAACTAGTAGAACGAGTTAATGGCTTCTTGAAAACAACTTTTTGTGAGATTTGCAGTGATTCTGCCTTGAACTGATTAGGTGCGGGGCCTCTATTGCGGGCCTCATTTGCATAAGTTCCTGGAGGAAAGGTCCATAAACCATTATTAAAAAAGCTTGACCCAATACAAACATTGTGGAACCTGTGTCTCTTGGGGAAACTGCTAGGTACATATGACTGGGTTTTAAAAAAGGTTTGGACAAGTTCGTGGAGGAAAGGTCCATAAACCATTATTAAAGAGGACCCAGGAAATCCTCTACTTACCCCAGGATGAGCATTGTGGAATCTGTGTACCTTTTGGGAACCTACTAGGTACTTGTGACCTGGCTTGGCCACTGCTGGAAACAGGATACTGGACTTGATGTCCCCTTGGTCTGACCCAGTACGGCATTTCTTATGTTCTTATTTGCATAATGTTATCATGCACTAACTTTTAGTAAACATGGTTCTTAATGAGTGTATGGATAAAGAAAGACTACCAGATTTCTTCATTACTATACTCCAATGCCCACCGCCAGGCACATTAGGAAGTACTACAAACACTGCCCATTTAGAACCCATAGCAAACCCACCATATCATAACAGTACTACCAGGAGTCATAAAGCACCATACCATACCATACCTATCAAAAGACAACACTGCAAATATTAAACCAATAGATCTCAGATAATACCAATACATGTCCTACTGGGGAAAGAGAACAAGTGGCACTGTCAAATAGAAACTACATAAACAGAATACCTCAGCTTGGTTACACATGCAGAACATAGACCATCACCAAACAAAGAACAAAGGATCACAATTTAGAAATAGGAAGACAATAATTAAACTGGGAACCCCAAAAGCCAAACTTGGAATGTACAACAACACTGCAGAAATAAAACTATAAATTAATTTCCACTTGTACTAAACAAAATGCAGATGTTAAAGACACACATTTCCCAGAGCTGACATATTTACATAACATGTAAATAGTTATTTCCAAGTTATAATGCCCTGTTCAATGTAAGTTCAGTTTGTTCAATGTAAACCGCACTGATGCAGAATAGCGCGGTATATAAGAGAATATAAATAAATAAATAAATAAATATTCCAGTTAATAAATTTAAAAAAAAGTATTTTTCTACTTTTTGTTGTTTGTGCTTTTTATTTTTCAGTTGCAATTGCTCCAGTCAGTTTCTTCTGGTTTCTTCTTGTCTTCTGCTATCTCTTCATTGTATGCTGTCCATTTGTCCTTTCTTCTCTCTGCTCCATCTGCTTTCCATTCTCTCTCTACATCTGCTTTAACATACTGATCATTCTCCTTTTGCTCTTTCCTCCATCTCTTTCTTTATTCCTTTTTCATCCACTCAAATTTTACCCCTCCATCCTCAATACCCACTTACTCTCCCAATACCCGGCCAATCGTAGATTTTTCTTCTCTACCACACAAAATATTTTTTCCCCTCTCCATTTCACTCTCCCAGCCTCATCCCATTCTAGTTTTCCTCCAACATCAGCTCCCTTCTAGTTCCAGCCCCACCCAGCATCTGCTCCCTTCTAGTCCCACCATCAGCCCATTTACAGTCCTAGCTCCCCATCAGCCCATCTCCAGTCCTATCCTAGCCCCTCCATCAGCCTATTTCCAGTCATAGCTCCCCCCACTCAGCCCATTTACAGTCCACGCCCCCCTCCCCATCAGTTATTTCCAGTTCAAGCCCCCTTCCACTCAGCCCATTTCCAATCCTAGCCCATCAGCCCATTTCTAGTCCTATCCTAGTCCTACCATCAGCCCATTTTCCAGTCCTAGCTCCCCCATCCATTTCGAGTCCTATCCTAGCTCCTCCATCAGCTCATTTCAAATCCTAGCCCCCCATCAGCTCATTTCCAGTCCTTTCCTAGCTCCACCATCAGACCATTTGCAGTCCTAGCTCCCCTCCACTCAGCCAATTTCCAGTCGAAGCCCCCCACTCAGCCCATTTCCAGTCCCAGCTCCCCCCCCACTCAGCCCATTTCCAATCCAAGCCCCCCATGAGCCTATTTCCAGTCCTAGCCCCTCCATGAGTCCATTTCAATCCAAGCCCCCCCAACAGCCCATTTCCAATCCTAGCCCCCCAACAGCCCATGTCTAGTCCTATCCTAGCCCCTCCATCAGCCCATTCCCTGTCCTTTCCTAGCCTCCACCATCAGCCCATTTATAGTCCTAGCTCCCCCATCCATTTCCAGTCCTGTCCTAGCCCCTCCATCAGCTCATTTCCAATCCTAGCGCCACTATCAGCCCATTTCCAGTCCTAGCTCCCCTCCACTCAGCCAATTTCCAGTCCAAGCCCCCCACTCAGCCCATTTCCAGTCCTAGCTCCCTCCCAGTTAGCTCATTTCCAATCCAAGCCCCCTATGAGCCTTTTTCCAGTCCTAGGCCCTCCATGAGTCCATTTCAATCCAAGACCCCCCCCAACAGCCCATTTCCAATCCTAGCCCCCCAACAGCCCATGTCCAGTCCTATCCTAGCCCCTCCATCAGCCCATTTCCTGTCCTTTCCTAGCCTCCACCATCAGCCCATTTATAGTCCTAGCTCCCCCATCCATTTCCAGTCCTAGCCCCTCCATCAGCTCATTTCCAATCCTAGCGCCACTATCAGCCCATTTCCAGTCCTAGCTCCCCTCCACTCAGCCAATTTCCAGTCCAAGCCCCCCACTCAGCCCATTTCCAGTCCTAGCTCCCTCCCAGCTATTTCCAGTTCAAGTCCCCCTCCACTCAGCCCATTTCCAGTCTTAGCTCCTCCCCCCTCCACTCAGCCCATTTCCAGTCCTACTCCCTCCCCCAGCCCATTTCCAGTCCAAGCCCTCCCCTCTCGAAGAGCCCCGCGGCTATCTAAAATGCTTTAGAGGGAGCTGGAGAGGCTCGGCTCACCTCTAACAGCTGCTGAAGTGAAGCACGTCTTTTTCCTTCACTTCAGCAGCTGTACTGAAGTTTAGAAAGCTGCAACGCTGAGGTCAAAGGGGACGTCCTGTTTCCCGGCGCTCAGCATGGCAGCGTTGTAAACTTCAGTACAGCTGCTGAAGTGAATGAAAAAGACACGCCTCTCTGGCTCCCTCTAAAGCCACCCTGCCTGCCATTCAGTGCGGGATGTTGTTGGCGCGGGGCCCCCTGAGGTACGGGGCCCTGTGCGAATAATATTCTCGCACAATGGGCAGGCCGACCCTGACTGATTCCAAGCTCTGCCCCTAGTGTTTTTTTTCCCTGCGAAATAGCCCATTGAAGAAATTCTCTCTGACTTCCCATCAGCTCCTGGCTGGTAGAACCGCTCCTTTTCTCCTCCTCCAAGTTTTGTTTGGCAGCACCCAGGATGACGTCTCTGCCTATGCTATCGCCCTCCATACTGCATGGACTCTTATAGACCATGCCTACAAGATACAATCACCACGCCTTGGTCCAGCCCATGTGTGTACGTATTTGCCAGGAGACTGTGTTTACCTCCGTGTTCACAATCGCTCTACCTGGCTCACCCCCTTTTATATTGGACTACATAAAGTAATTGCTTCAACTTCTTTGGCTGTGCAACTGGAGTCTGTAGGAGTTTGGATTCACATTTCTGATCTCTGCCCTGCACTGTGTTTAAGTTCTGAATCCCCTCAGACCTCTGCCTGAGATAAGAACATTTTAAGCGACTTTCTGTATTACTTTCAATTTCACATATTATCTGAGCACTAATTGAGTTTGCATTTGCTAAAAGCTGAACACTGCATAGACGGCTGAAGTGAAATTGCTTTCTAGATATAGGATTGTATGAGTATGCTTACTTTGAATTCTTTATTTCTTCTTTGTTTTGCCATTTATCTAGGTTTTCTGTTCCTTATCCTGATATGTGTAAAATTGCTTAAGTATGGACAAACCTCATAATTTACTAGTATCATCTTACATCTCTTTGTACAATGCATTTGTTTGTTTATTTCTCTTTTTCCTCTTTTCTTCCTTTAACTCTTGCTGTTCTTTCCCACCAGAATGACACTTTTTTCCTTCAGACTATCACAACATGTACACTTCTAACTCATAGTACAAATTATTAGCCCGACATGCTGAATTGCAGAATGCCTCTGATTGTGTAATCTATAGTTATTGCTTCCATGCCTCTTCTATGACAACTTTCCTTGTGCCCTCCTTATGGGTGCTTGTGCTCAGCATTTTTGGACACAGATCCATGCTTTCGCATTCACCTTTAGGAATGGCTCAAGGGTATATGACCAAATGCAACTCTCCCTCCTCTTTTCTTCAACTAATACTACTTCTGGCCTTGTCAATGTTTCTCTGTTTCTAAATGCTGTACTTCAGGTCCCAACTTGAAGGCCCAGCTTTTTTGTAATACTACCTTTGCTCCTCCTTCCTTAGCGCTCTCCTGTACCTTTGCTTTGCCTAATACTCCTGACCTTGCTTCTCATCTTCTCAATGTCCCCCTGCATTCATGCCACATGGTCAGCTCTGCCCATCAACTTAACTTTAGTACTCGTTTACTAGGCCCTAGTGGTGGTCCATTTGTAGGTAATAATACCCATTGTAAGTCCATTATTTCTCCAACCAACCTTTCTATACCCCATGCAGCATTTGGGATGCCATTCATGATCTTTTTTATCAATATGGTACATCTGTTTACTTTTGTCTGCCTGTTAATTGGACAGGTATATTTCCCTTTGTTTTCTTAATGTCCCCTATTGCTGTTTTTCCCTTACAGTACTTTTCCTTTTTTTTAATCTACCTGCTCTTATCACCATCAGGCTCGTTATACTCATTCTCTATGTGCTAAGCACTCTAGTTACTTTAAAGAAAATGATGTGCCCTATGAATTCCGTCTTTTCTCTAACTGAAGTATGGTCTGCCTCTTTCTTTACTCCAGGTGTACAAGCTGCTACCAATGCTAAATGGTTGCTAAAAGTGTGATATGATTTAATGTTATTAATTCTACTACTGATGATTTTAATGCACTCTCTGCTGAGCTTGCTGCGAATATCCTTATGACACAGCAAAACAGACTTGCACTTGAATATCTTCTTGCCTCGACAGAAGGGGTCTGTGCTTTGGTTGGCAAGGCTTGCTTTACCTATATACCCCCAATTCTGGAGCAGCAGGCAACTTATCACTCATTATTAAACAATTACATGCTCTTTCAACTAGGATGTATGCTGAGAGTGGAGTTGATCTGTCTACTGACAATTGGTTTAGTAATCTTTTCTCTTGGTTCACTGGCCTTAGTTCATGGGTAAAAAATCTGTTATTTGCACTTCTAGCCCTACTCCTTATTGTCATTTTGTTTTACTTCCTGTGTTCCTGTTCTCTGTCTCTCTGCAATAAGTTACTCATATTATGGTTGTCAATAGCAATGTACGACGCTTGGTCACCTCAGAGTACATGGAGATGCGTCCGATCACTGCCTATGCCGTTCCCCTAGAGTCCCACCCTGGATGGAAGCAGATGGTCAGTGTTGAGTCCACTCCGCTTCTCAACTCTGAAAGGGGGGGGGGAGTTGTAGGGAGTCAGACCCAAGCCGGGACAGTGCTCCTGTAGCTAGGCCTGGATACAGGCCATGGGCCTGCTTGGGACCCTTGACTCCTATTAGGTGAAAAGAAGAATCAGGGAAAAAGAAGAAAATGAACTGCTAGCATGAGAAAATTCTGGGAGTAGAGTGGTACAGAATGTTGCAGATTTAGTGTGCATTTGCTAAGGAAACCAGATAACACAAATAAAACAAAAAGGAGACATGAGGGGGAACCGGGGAATAAGATTTAATTAGACACTGGCCTTGGGAAGGTGAGATGGTGTTTCCATGCTAACTTGAACATTGGGAAATGTAACAGTGTGCCAATATTGTATAAAAAATGTATTGCTGAGAACCAGCCGCATAAAAAGAAATAACCTTTGTAGTCATGCCAGCCTTTCAGAAAAACTGTATAAAAAAGACCAGGACAGAGGAAAAGTGGGGAATTTATTCATCCTTGCCATGGAGGTGATAGTGTGCTGAATTGCCCCATTAAACTTTCTCTTCTGTCTATTCCCTGTACAGTAGCTACCTTGTACCTGTAAATAACCATGTTAGAGAATTTGTGTGTCAAGAATTTATGCTGAGAAAAGGATATCCTGTAATAATGATTTTGTGAGTATTGCTGAGAAATTGGTCTCTGCGTACTTTCTCCATGTAAGGTGAGATAGTGGCTCTTGTGACCCAGTAGGCCCCTTGCAAATCCAAGACATCTTCGAAGATTAGTGCAAACTGTTGGAACAACACCATGTACAACATCCAAAGAGCTTAAGGCTGACCTGGAGCAATCTGGAGTGGTGGTTTCAACCCTCACCATACCCTGCGCACTAAACAAATAAGGACTTCATGGGCAAAGGCCAAGGAGTATCCCACTGCTCAAAGGCAGACATAAAAAGGCACGCCTGATCTTTGCCCAGACTCACCTTGAGAAACCACAGTCCTTCTGGGAAAATGTTCTGTGGACAGATGAAACCAAACTTGAGCTCTGTGGCAATGCAGACCAGCAATACATTCACAGGCGAATAAAGGAAAAAAAACACCCTTCGAACAATTAAACATGGTGGAGGTTCCATAATGTTGTGGGGCTGTTTTCCTGCCTCGAGAACTGGAAGCCTGGACGTATTAAAGGAATCATGAAGTCAGAGAACTACCAATGCATTTTGGAGTCAAATGTGCTACCTTGGATAATGACCCAAAATATGCATACAAAAGTACAAAAGAATGGTTACAAAGGAAAAAATGGATTGTTTTAAACTGGCCAGCAATGAGACCTTATCTTAATCCAGTCGAGGACCTTTGGAAAGAGCTGAAATCTGCCATTGCTAAGAGGAATCCTAGAAACATTCATGAGCTGGAACAAATCACAGTTGAAGAGTGGGAGAAACTACCAGCGAACAGATGTACAAAACTTATAGATGGTTGCATAAAACGTTTGGAGACTGTCATCACTGTCAAGGGTTGTGCAAGCAAATATTAGTGAAGGGTGCCATTAATCCTTTCCAGGCCATATTTTGTTGTTTTTTTCCTCAGAAATTATTACATCTAAGTTGCACAGACAACTTTTTTTGTTGTTGTATACCTTTGAATATATTAAATTATTATGATGACATACAGTTAGAATATTTCCAATTATTTCTCAAGATATTGTACACAACATACCTAAAATGCAAGAGTGCCAATAATGTTAACCACAACTGTATAGACAGATCAGACGGGTAAGACGAAGACATTGAACTAAAGGTAGGTAACTATTGAAGAAGAATTGTACCTACAGTCTGAAACGGTACACATGACTGATGTCAATTAGAGGGTGTGTGGAAAGCTAGTCCTAATCTCTCCTTTCTGGCTAAAGTTTAAACCCACCCAACTTCTTCAAAATTTTACATGGATATCTTTTGGCCAGTCATCCATTTAGTGGCTTGGGAAATTTAAAGGCACATTCTAGAAAGGCTATTTAGGGGCCATCTGGGATGTCCAAAATTCTATTGAAGGGTGGCAGAGAGGGTAGACACATAAAAATGTGTTCTAAAATGGACTCATCTCCACCCCAAAAGATAAACATCTCCATCAACACAGGAAGAAACAGAGATGTGCAGAATAAATCTGCAGGCTCATGAAGGGGAACAGGCTCTTTTCTAAAGATGCAAATGTAAAATATGGTAATATAGATGTGTCTGTCAGCATTTCAGAACATGTATGTGCATATGCAGCTACCTACATGCCCCGGTGTGCCATTTTCCAAATAGAGACATGCAGCGACATGACAGCAAACAAAAAGACCTCGCTATTTACCTGCAATGCTTTTTCGAGCAAAGGAAATTATTAGGAGATGGAGGGGGCATTCCCCTTGTATTTCTACTGTTGATAGCTGGTCAAAACGAGCACTTTTTCAATGCCTATTCATGTCAAGGAAGAGATATAAATATGGACATGCCTGCCACAGGTTTAAACATTTTAGCAGTGTTCTGAAATCAGATGTACACGAGGATCTTTGTATTGCTTACTCAGAGATGCCACTGATATGTCTCTGTGCAACATGGACATGATTGCGCCAGACACATGTAAACTTGGGTCTTTCTGAAGTTGCTTTTGGGATGTGGGTGTGGTTTGCATGTCTGAATAGGATCCAGGTGACATGGTTGGCTCAGGATGGTCACTGAAATGACTCAACTGAGTAAGTTAAAAATAAGGGAAAAAATGATTAGAATTGTGGAAACGAAGGCTCAAGGTACCCGATTCCAGCCTGCTTCCCAGTTGATCTAGAGAGAAAAAGGAGCAGGAGAGTCCTGAGTATGAACTGGAATTTAGTTATTGTGCTATACCTTGCTGATGTTTAATATGATTATTGTAATACCTTTTTTTTAATATATAAAACAAACCAGTGCAAAAAAGATAACATAAGAGTAACTAACATAACTGAGCATATGATTTCCCTTTGGTATTTTTAACAAATCTCAAAAAACTTATGCAATTGCCGATGCGTGATAATACTTTGTTTTAATCAGCCTCCCACTCTCTCCATTCCACAAATTCCTGCTTCACCATTATGCCACCCTTTCATTCTTTAGTCATTGCTGGGGGTAGAACAGATTTCTCCTCTGCCTTGAAAATCTCAAATAGCCTCTCTTTTCTTCATTTAGCAATCTCAGCTGAAATCGAATTGTAATATTTTCTGATTTACCTTTGATCTTCCTTCATATCTTTCTAGTATTCCTCTATTTACAGGACCAACAGGTTAGCTGAGTTTGGTTTTAATCTTTTATTCTCTCTGTCTGAAAATTTAGTGTATCTAACTTTCAAAATAATTTACACGAGTAAAATAATTTTGTATCTGCGTAAATTGGATTTTTAGAAATTGTCCATCCTTAATATGACTCTAAATGTGAGTAAAAGTATGGCCTTGAAACAGCCGGCATATTTCAAGTATTGCACTGGAATATGTCTTGCAATATGCCCACTTTTCCAATGGGCATACTTTTACCCACATTTACGGGAGGCTTGTTTAGGGTGGCAGAGGAAAATAACAGAGGGCTGAATTTACTGAAGCGTGCTATTGTGTTAGTGTGTGTTAATGCCTTAACTTGCATTATTAGTGAATAGGCCCCATTGCATAAAATCAGACCAGTGGTAAAATACATGCATTAATACAATCTAGGGCATGCTACTGCGGTAAGGCACTTTAGTAAATCCAGAAGAAAGATTTGATTTTCAAATCTACTCAGGTTAATTTCAATGACAAAATACTCCCACAAAAATGTCTACAGGTATTTTGTGCCTCTACCGTTTTTCAAGGTGAAAGTGAATACTTTTGCTTTAAAATTTGATGCAAAGTCACCAGTAAAAAGGTATTCACAGAACTTATTCCTCCTTATTGCCTCCTTAATATTTTATGATATATTTACTGTATATGAATGATGATACAGTATATAAAAGTATATATGGTATAAAACTATTAAAGGTTAACTATATAGGCAGAACTTTGGCAAAGAAGAAAACATACTTCTCAGATATGAGAGTGATCAATATTTTAAATACTGTTCATGCACCTATAAAATACTTGTGCATAAAATTACTCACATATCAGAGTTCTGTAAGTGGCTTGTATTTTGCTTAGTACAGCTAGAAACACCTTTCTGTGCTCTTTGCACAGTGATGTATCCCTTGTAGAGTCTGGTTTCTTGGGCTTCCATTTCAAGTTTGCTAGCAAGGCTCTGTCGATGCTTTTGGCAGGGTTTTATGATACATCACACATCATAACGAGCCTAATAGCCTCGTTTAGTGAGATTTGGAACCTAATTAGTTCAATATAATAAAAAATCCTACAATTCAATATAAGTAAAAAAGCCATCACATCTTCATAGCTTTGAGGCAAACACTACTTTTTCAACCACTACTGCTTAACAAGGTAGCGATTATTAGTCAGTTGGGTAGAGGTTAAAGATTAGTTCTCGTAAAGGTTAAGGATCACGTCCTTACAGACCTAAGCGTCTCATTTTTGGGATCATGGTCACAGTTGTGTCTACTTTAGGTTATAAATAGTAATAGTTTTATGATTAACATATTTAAAAATTACCTTTAAAGAGTCTCGCAGCTTATGATGTTATGTGTTGTATATGAGGTGAGGGTACACTTTTACCCTGACCCTTAGCTGTCAAATTTCCTGGCTACTGCTCTGTTTCCAGGCAGAGATAAGAAGCAGAGAGAGTGCACCCATTCTTAAGAACCTTAAACTAAGCTCATTAGGAAGCATCAGGGCTGTACCAAGGGCTATGTGAGCAGTGCACCACACGTTGTTTGCCGGGAACATGCTGGTCATGCCCTCAACAGTTAACACGGAGGTTTGGCACTTATGCATTACAAACACACATTAAGTGCAGAGCCTTATCGGGATTTAGTAAAAGGCCCTCTAAGGTTTCACCAAAAGCCTCTTTGAAACTCTTTGCAAATTGATTTAGGACAAAACCACATATATCTTATGATTTATTGAAGGTCTTTGAGAGACTACCAGTTGCATAATGACATTATCCAGTTGGATGCCTTGCTGCAGATCATGCGCATGAATAAGGCATGGAATCACTAAGCTATGTTAAGTCTGAAAGGGTACGCCAAGCAACCTCTGCATGCAAGTCACATTCCTTTCACAAAGAATCACACTGTCTTAGCATCTTCTTTCATATCTACTATGATCTGCATATCCAATTTGAATTCTCTAATGTTATGCAAAAATATGTTCGTTTTGGGAGGCACGTTGTTAAGATAAGTGCTCTTTTGTTCATGCTACACACTTGCCTTCTGTTGTTTGCAGTTTCTGGATCTACATTTTGCAAAAGTCCTCACATGCCTAACAGGGGTTTACACTGACAATAATGACGGGCATTTTTGAAATGATACTTCATTGACGTCAAAAGAGAACAGCTTTATATTTCTGAGCTGCACTGTGCCATGACCTGCTTCATTCAAAAAGAAATTCCCTATATTAATGACACATGAATAACTTGTAGTTAGCCTAACATTCTCCTAACTTGTTTTTTCAGAAAGTAAAGAGAGGTCAGAAAAGAGACATTAGCAGTTGGCAAGTTAAAAGAGACATTAGTAGTTTGCAAAGCTTGCATCTTTAAACAGCTGTATAGACAGAACTTCTTCTTAACCACTTTGTTGTTTTTAATTCAATTTTTAATTATAGATTGAAGGAAAAAGCAATTAACCTAACACACAGGGGAAAAAGACAAGTCAGTATATGAATGCACTTACCGGAGAAACTGCTCTAAAATGAGGATTGACTACATTCATATTACTCAAACAATATTACTCAATCTGTGACTCATTCACATGCTCTTGTATGTCAAGTTATAAACAGAATTTTTCAAACAGCACAGGCTAGAAAGAAGCAGAATAGAACTTACATCTCCCAAGTAAATGAATATTACATTTGAAGTCAGTTCTTTGAAAGATGGCTTGCTTTAAAGAGGGAATTTTAGAAGGAATGTCCAAGTGCAATCTCGGATGTCTAAGCAAGAACGTCTGAAAAAAAGCAGGCATGTCCAGACATGATTTCACAAACATGGATCTCTTTGTTATGGACGTCTGTGCGGGGCATCTACATAGACATTCCCAGAATAGTATTTCAGGGTCTGGATATCTCGGAGCGGAGAAGCCAGGATTCTAAAGCCACTGCCACTCTCCTTGAAATTGTGCTGAGCACTGGGGACGATGGAGTGCTTTCTTCTCTATACCCTCTGGATGATTTTCAGCCAAAACAAGCACTTTTCAAGTGCCTGGGGCAGGTCTAAACTTAGACCCGATGCCTGGCATTTCTGAGATCAGGCAGGGACGTCCAGGTTCCTGGGAACACCCCAGCCGTGCCTCCACCATGCTCCTGTTCAAACTTGGATGTCCACAGACCTGACTTTGGACATCTCTATGCCAATTTTCAGACATCCAAAGCAAGAATAGGGCTTCCGAAATGACCCCAATTGTGTTTTATGGAATATACTTACTAATTATGGAATGGTGTTTTAAGAGACAGTGGCTGGAGACATATCGCACTTGCCACCAACTCTTAAGGAGTTTCTATTGTTACTTCGTATATTAGTCTGAGCCTAGCATATTTATGAAGTTAAGCATTGGTTAATAAGGGTTGGGAAGTGTTCTATAATACCACTAGAACATATACGGACACATGTGCTAAAGTGCTGTCCTGGCTTTAACTCAATATTGCCGCTGGCTGGCTAATCCCTGCTGATGCCCCTGTTCTGCTCCCGAACGCCTTGACACTAGCTGGCTAGCATTGGGGCATACAGACCAGGTAGCAGGGGCTATTCTGCAGCATTAAATGGTTTAGTGACGCCGAATATCCCGCCGACCACGGTTTAACCAGTTAACAGGTCTGTTAACTAGTGAAATTGTTTGAAATATGCTCCCTTAACCTTTATTCTGCTCCTTTTACGTTTTTTTTAGCCGTTTATCTCAACTTATCATAATCTCCCTTTTGAAAGTTAAATGCTAGTGCAGTAGGTTTCTCTACTGTCCTCATTCCGGTTCTTAAGCCAAATTTGATCATGTTTTGATCACTGCTGCCAAATGGACCCACCACTGTTACCTCTTGTAGCAAATCCTGCGTTCCACTAAGATCTGAAATAGCTCCCCTCTTACTGATTACTCAACCGGTTGCTCCATGATGCAGTCGTTCTATTTAATCTAGAAACTTTACATCCTTTGCATGTCCTGATTTTTATTTATTTATTTTATTCTCTTATATACCGCGCTATTCTGCATCAGTGCGGTTTACATTGAACAAACTGAAATTACATTGAACAGGTTGCTGTCCTCTAGTGGGATCTGAACCCCCGACCTTCCGGCCTGAAGTACCTTGCCCCAACCACTAGGCCATTTATCCAGTTAGTACTGGAGTAATTGAAATCACCCATTGATGTGTTGCAAATTTGTTAGCTTCTCTAATTTCTGTGAGCATTTCATCATCCGTCTTTTCATTCTGGATGGTATTATACCCCCTTTTCCTTCACACCTGGAATTTCTATCCATAAGGATTCAATGGCACATTTTGTTTCCTGCAAAACGTTTATCCTATTTGACTCAATGCTCTTTTTAACATATAGCGCCACCCCTACATCAGTTTCATTAACCTTATCATTATGATATAATTTGTACCCTGGTATCGGTGTCCCATTTGCTATCCCCCTTCCACCAGGGCTCTGATATGCATATTATAATCTACTTCTTTGATCACTGGTATATATTCAAGCTCTCCCATCTTATTTTGTGGGTTTCTAGCATTTGTATACAAACATTTCAAGTATGTTTTTTGTTTATATTTATAATCGTCTTAGCAAATGCCAGAGTTAATTGCAATCTTTCAAATCTGTCTGTTCTTTACTTGAGAGCACCTGGGCTACTTTTATCTCTGTGGCAATCTTTCTATTAAATCCTGAGTAGACTGGAATAAACAGATCTTTTCCAGTCAGTTGGCCATGATGTTGTCTTCCATATTTCTTGGCAGAGTCTTGTGAGTACGGTAACAGCTGCATCAGATTGTTGCAATACTTCTATGGGAATGCTATCAATGCCTGGTGCTTTGTTCTTTGATAAGGCTTTCAATGCTGCTTCAACTTCTTCTTTCATCACCAATGGTTCCCGATCATAAGGTACAGGTTGAAACGGCTGTTGGTCCACTTGATCTTTATCATATAAAAACTCTGTATATTCCTTCCACCTTTTCTTGATCTTCTCAGCATCATTCAACATAGAACCTTGAGCATCTTGTAACATTCCAATTCGAGGCTGGAACTTTTTCTTTAACTCTCGTAGCTTTAGGAAAACCGACCTTGTTCTTCCTTTAATAGTTTCTGCTTCTATTTCCTTGCAAGTGTCATTGTAGTACTTTTCCTTGTCCTGTCTTGCTGCACGTTGGAAATCTCTGTTGAGTTCTGTGATTGTCTTTCTTTCTCCTCTGGCTTTAGCTTCTCTGCATTTCTGGGCAATTTTCAGAGTTTCTTCCATCATCCGTTTTGGCCGTTTTTGCTTTTTCACCTTTTGTAGAGACTTCTCGCTTTCTTCCAACACAACCTTCTTGATGTCATTCCATAACTCTTCCGGAGCTCTGTCATTTGTATCTAAAGCAGCAAATCGATTTTGCAGGCAGTCTTTAAATTCCAGTGGTATATTCTCAAGGTCATATTTTGCTGCATTCATGAGTGGTTTGCTCTTTTTCAACTTTAGCTTACTAAATACTAAAGAAAGGTGATCCAACTGACTGTGGAAATTATCGCACAATCGCTCTGATCCCACATGCCAGCAAGATTCTACTGAAGATTATTCAAAAGAGATTACAACCATACCTGGAACAAGAACTACCTGAAGTGCAAGCAGGGTTCAGGAAAGGGCGAGGAATGAGAGACATCATTGCGGATGTGAGATGGATCCTTGAAAAGACTAAAGAATACCAAAAGGATATCTATTTGTGCTTTATCGACTATAGCAAGGCTTTTGACTGTGTAAACCATGAGAAACTCTGGGCCATATTAAGAAGCATGGGTATACCAGAACACCTGATCGTTCTCTTGCGCAATCTGTACGTTGATCAAGAAGCAACAGTTCGAACGGAACACGGAGAAACAGAATGGTTTAAAATAAGCAAAGGTGTAAGACAAGGCTGCATACTTTCCCCCTACCTGTTTCATTTGTATGCAGAACAAATCATCAGAAAAGCAGGATTGTATGAAGACAACAGAGGTGTGAAGATTGGTGGAAGAGTCATCAACAACCTTCGCTATGCTGATGATACCACATTACTGGCTGAAAGTGAAAATGATCTGAAACATTTGCTTCTCACAATCAAAGAACATAGTCTCAAAATGGGCCTGCACCTTAATGTAAAGAAGACAAAGATCATGACAACTGGCATAATCAACAGGTTCATCGTTGAAGGAGAAGAAATTGAAATTGTGAACAACTTTAACCTACTTGGATCAACTATCAATAAAGAAGCAACAAGCAGTCAAGAAATCAGACGACGCATTGCTCTTGGCAGAATGGCTATGAAAGACCTAGATAAGATTCTCAAGAGCAGAGATGTCTCTCTCCATACAAAGATTCGGCTTGTTCAAGCCATGGTATTTTCAATAACATCATATGGATGTGAAAGCTGGACAGTGAAAAAGACAGACAGGAAGAAAATTGATGCCTTTGAATTATGGTGCTGGCGGCGAATACTGTGTATACCATGGACTGCCAGAAGAACAAACCAGTCGGTACTAGAGGAGATCAAACCTAAGCTTTCTTTAGAAGCTCAGATGACAAGACTTCGACTTTCATACTTTGGACACATCATGCGAAGAGAGAGATCATTAGAGAAAGACATTATTCTTGGCAAGATAAAAGGTCAACACAAAAGAGGAAGGCCAGCAATAAGATGGATCGATACAATAACAGCAGCTACGGGTACCAGTCTGTCAACAATGAGCCGCCTGACTGGAGACCGAACACAATTTAGGATAGCTATCCAGAGGGTCGCCATGAGTCGACTCCGACTCGACGACACTTAACAACACAACAACAGACTGGAATACGTAGAATTGATTGTTTACTCTTTCAAAAAGTACAAGGACTAGGGTTCACACCATGAAGCTGCAAAGTAATATATTTAAAACAGATAGGAGAAAATATATTTTTCTCATTGTATAATTAAGCTTGGAAAGAAATAAGACATATACAATGGGTTAGGTTTTAAAAGTAACCTCAAAAAGCCTACCCTCAGGAATTCCGCTCTTTTGGTAGATTTGTTTTGGTATCTGTGTCCTTCTCTTCCACTGCCAACTCCAGACTTTAATCTTTCCATCTTACTGCTCTTATGCCTGGAACAAATTACCTGAGTCAGTACGTCAGGCTTCATCTCTGGCCCTTTTCAAATCCAGGCTAAAAGCTCACCTCTTTGAAGCTGTTTCTGGATTCTGATCTGCGTAGCCTCCTGATCTCCAACTATGAGTTTCCTTACCATTCCCCTAGACATACTCTAGCCCTTGTAAGGTTCATTATGCCAATTGCCCGTGCACATGGGAGCCGTGCACCAGGAAATAACTCAGATCACAGTCACTTGGCAGCAAAACTCTTTTATTTGGTACAAGCAAAAAGCTGTAAGCACAGATACACAAGTGTCTGTCTGAGGGATCTGAGTGCAGGCAATGTTCTCTACCTCCACAACAGTGAGAGAGAGAAGGCTGCCCCCGATGCTCTGTTGTTGCCCCCTTTTATGCCTCTCTGTCACAAAGTTCCAGAAAGCTCTGCATATTCTTGCAAGTCTCTTTCCCTGGGACCCTCCCATGTTTATCAGTTTTCGCAGCTTGTATTTCAAGGTCTGCTTATCTATGCTGTTGACTGCAACCCTCTGCCTCTTCCTGTGTTCTTTATGTGTTATTCCATCTGCTGGCACTGTTTGTAATCTTCAGGGCTCAGAGTATTTGTGCTCGTTATTTCTAGCTTGGCCTGTATTTTTGTCTGGGCCCAAAAACTCTGCACATTCCTGTCCAGAGTGTGGACATTCAGAATTTCACACAGTGCTCCATGTACTCTATTTCGCAGCCCACATGTTTTCTTCTGTACCGTCCATATGTTGCTTGTGTGCATTTAAAGCAGGCAAGGGTGCAGTCATATATAGCAAACATATAAAGCAGACCTGAGCCAATTATCCCTTCACCCTCAGATGTGTTTCTGGCCTGGCTAAACACGTAAGCTCTGATGAGCAGGGAGTGTCTCTTACATGTCTATGTACAGCACTGCATATGCCTTGTAGCATTATATAAATTACACAGGTACACTAAAACATTTTTTTTTAAACTGCCTCTAATGTTTCGATTGATTTTTATGTTTTTTGGTGCGCTGAATCCAAATCTGGTAACCAATTTGCTCCATCACGTACAGATTTTTTGCTACATTGGGTTAGCAGTTTGAGGTGAACGTTTCAGATTGAGTGCGATCGAGATAAAAGTTTCTTGGATGAATTCTTTATACTAATTGTTTAGTAGTTATTCAAATAAGAATAAGGAAAATTGTAACAAGGCAGCACATAAGAATAGAGTAATGTCAACAAAACACCCTGTGATGGTAGCAAAATTGTCTGCACTTAAAACAGCCACATACATGTGCACAAACATTGAGCATATAAGAGCGAGGTTAGACACAAAGCAAAGCAAAGAAATGTGCAAAAAATGTTGTATAGGTATGTATGTAAGAATAGAAAACGCAAACCGCACCATTGCAATACATGAAGACAAACACCCGATGGTGTGAAAATAAAATTCTAATAAATGAGATCCGACACTGTGGTAATAACTAGCAAATTTTTATTTCAAAGTTTAGTAAAAACACGATATTTGTCAACACAGTTTAGATTTTAAAGTCATTCTTGGGTCAATCAATCTCCTGGTGGGCCCGTTTCTTCTTCCTCCGAATGCTTCTCTTGGTATGCTGCTTGGCGTATTTTTCATCTGGGGTTTCCCGCAGCAGCAACCAGCAGAAATCAGCCATCATAGTGGTGTTCCATCTTCCTTGGTACCTTCTCTCTGCGTCCTTGATGTCCTGGTGAAACCTTTCACCTTGTTCTTCACTGTACGCCCCCAAGTTTTCGGGAAAGTAGTTCACATGGGAGTGCAAGAAATGGACTTTCAGGCTCATGTTACAGCCTTGTTCTTTGAAGGCATTGAGCATCCTGGCAACAATATCCTTATAGTTCTCATCCCGCCTGTTCCCCAAGAATTTGAGAACAACATCCTTGAAAGAATCCCAGGCTTCTTTTTCCTTCTCAGACATCGTTTCAGCGAATGCTCCATCTGAAATGAGTTTCCTTATATCAGGGCCAACAAACACTCCTTCCTTTAGCTTTGCTTCAGAAAGTCGGGGGAACTTTGAGCAAAGGTACCGAAAGCACTCACCATCTTTTGGAAGGGACTTGATGAATTGCTTAATGAGACCCAACTTAATGTGGAGAGGTGGTAATAGAATTTTATCACGAGGTACCAAGCTCTCATGAAGAACATTTTTCTTACCGGGTCTCAAATACTCCCGAATTGGCCAGTCTTTTTTCCCCCAGTGTAGGTCGCGGGCCCGGCTATCCCACAAGCAAAGGAAGCAGGGATATTTGGTGAAACCGGATTGCTGCCCTAATAGCATGGATAGAATTTTAAAGTCTCCACAAATCATCCACTTATGCTCATCATAACGAATCTTCTGAAGAATCAGGGCCAAATTCTCGTATTTTTCTTGGAGAATAACAGAGTGAGCAATAGGAACTGAAGCGAATGTGTTGCCATAATGAAGAAGAACACCTTTTATGCTGTCTTTTGACGAATCAATGAACAGCCGCCATTCAGCAGGATCATACTTGAGTTTAAACTTTTCCATCACTCCGTATATATCGTTGCAAAATACCAAATCTTCCTCTTTGCTGAAATACTTCAAAAATTGTGTCTCGCGGTTGCGGTACCAATAAAAAGTTGTTCCTGGTGACAATAGATTTTTCTGTTTAAGCCGAGAACCTAGCTGTTGGGCAGCATCTTTTGGGAGTCCTAAATCCCGGACTAAATCATTCAATTCAGCTTGAGAGAAAAGTTCAGGTTTCGGATCTGGTTCAGTTTCAAACTCGGAAGTACTGGACTCATCGGGAAAAGCCATCTGATGAGTCTCATCACGATCAGAACCGTCCACACAAATATGATCCAAAGATTTTGGTGGTTCAGGCACAGGTACTTCGTTGCTATGAGGCATAGGCCTAATTGCTGAGGGAAGGTTGGGGTAACTTATTACGTTCTTATTTTTTAAGTTGTATCCCTTCACAATGCAAGAGCAAAAATAGCAGTCACTGCTGTGGTCTCTTTGTTCACGCCACATCATAGGTATTCCGAAACGAAATGCTTGTTTTTTACCTTTCATCCATAAGCGTAGATCTTCCTCACATGTCTTGCACACTTTGGGAGGAGCCCACGGTTTGTCTTGATCGCTTAACTTCAAACCGAAATAGGCGAAATATACTTTTTTAATAAATGCAGAAATGTTCCTCTGCTGCTTTTTCACGGTATATTCCCCACAAATAAAACAAAAACTGTCCGGAGAGTTGACGCAACCTCTGGCTCTGTGAGCCATCACAAATACACAGCACTGCAAACTACAACTGTAGTGAACCACTTCGGAATAAAGCTGGATTACGACTGAGCAAACAAAAGGTAATAATGAACTTGCAAGAAACTGAAATTTGACAGGAACGTTCATGTCGCAACCACCGTGTTTGAGCGAGCGAACGAGGCGAGGCGAACAGGAAAGAACATGCGCCAGCGCGAGTACTGGATTTAGCCCCCCGCCTCCCAATTGTCCTGTTAATGTATAAAATGAATACAAAACACTCTAAAATATCATGAGGGAGTGTTTCTAGTTAGTTAACCATAACAACCTCTATTTTGGGCAAAGAAAATAAACTGCAGTCGGCTAAAAAGAAATTATGTGAACATTCCTTATATGGGTAAGAAATCTAATTTTGCAAGAAAACGTGACGTGATGGAACATTTTGGCTATTTTTCCTGGATTCAGCACCCCAAAATCTATAGGAATCAGTTGCAAAACTGGAGGCAGTTTTTTGGTAGTGTACCTGTGTTATTATTATTATTATTATTAGTAGTAGTAGTAGTAATTAAAAAAAAAACCCTCCACCTCTCGCCAGACATAGGCGCTCCTTACTGCTCTTGTACAGGCAGGATAACCTTCCCTTGCCCCACTTAAGAAAAATAGATACACGACGACAGAAAAAGACCACATGGCGTATCTAGTCTGTCCTTCCATATCAATCATTACAACAATCCCCTTTTTCCTTTAGAGATCCTCTGTGTTTGTCCCACACTTCTTTGAATTCAGTTACTGTCCTCATTTCTACCACCTCCACTAGGAGACTATTCCAAGGATCCACCACTCTTACCGAAAAGAAATATTTCCGCATATCACTCCTGAGTCTATCCCCTTTCACCCTCATCCCATGTCCCCTTGTAGCAGAGCTTGCTTTCAATTGAAAGAGGCTCTCCTCCTGTGCATTTTTACCATGGAGGTATTTAAACATCTCAATCATATCACCTCTATCCTGCCTTTCCTCTAAGGTGCACATATTAAGATCCTTAAGTCTGTCCTCATATGCTTTATAATGAAGACCACTAACCATTTTAGTAGCCACCCTCTGTACTGACTCCAGCCTGTTTATATCCTTTTGAAGGTGCGGTCACCAGAATTGTATACAATACTCCAAATAAGGTCACACCAAAGACTTATACAGAGGCACTATCACTTTTCTTCCTCTCCCTATGCACGCAAGCATCCTTCTAGATTTTGCTGTTGCCTTTTCTACCTGTTTAGCTACTTTAAGATCATCAGACACAATCATGCCTAGGTCCCGCTCTTCTTTAGTGGACAAAAGTAGTTCATCCCCTATACTATATCAATCCCTTGGACTGCTGCAGCCCAAATGCATGACCTTTGTCACCCCTCGCCCGCCAACCCCAGTATGGAGGCAGTAGGAGAGGGGGCACAGTTAAAGTCACTCTGTTAATTCTGTTATCTGGATATGCTTGTGTAGTTGTAGCCCAGTGATGACAGCCAAAGTAGCTTAAGGGTAAACAATATTTTTATTGTTTGCACAGGGTTTCTTCCCCCAAGAACAGAGGTTAAATGATAACATAAGCGTAACAGAAAAAGTCCTGGATAACAGCTCTCCTGATACTTCTCAGGGCATCATAAGCAATCAACCATCAGCTTTTCTTGCTTCTTCCAATATTCCAAAAACATCAATGTTCTTCATAACAGCAATACTTTTCCAACATAAGCTTTCAATAAATAAACTTTCAATGTTGTGGTTTTTCTTGTCCACGTGTGCTTAAGATAATTCCTCCTAGCCTCTAAGGATAACAGCTGCTTCTTCCACAAGCCTGATCATTCTTCTATGCAAACTTCTCCCAGAAGAATTCTACGTGCTCTTGAAGCTATCCCTTAGAGCTGGGTATTTAACTTGTGTTGGCAGTGAGACAAAACTCCTGTCTGCATCCAATCTCCAAAGTTAGACTTTTACAACAGCCTTAAAATATGTAATATGTTTAAGCTGTACTTTAAACTTCCCTTTGACAGATACCACATTCCATTTCAGAACTGCTGCTATAAGACAATGGATTATCTGTCTGCATTGGTTCACCTTCACTATCTTGAGCTTCCTGGTTATAAGACTCACTCGAGTCTAGTGATCTCAGGTGCTTGAGAAGGGTTTGTAACTGCTTCTCTCCCCTCTCTTTATGTATCCGGGGCTCTTGCAGGGATACCTGTTTATTAAGGTTCTTAAGGAGCTGAGAGTAAGGATTTCTGACTCCCTTGGGTTGCCCCGGTCTTACTCTCTGGTGAGGAGGTATGTATTTCTTCAGAGAATGTTTTACAGGCTCTTTTAATATCTCCTGGTCATCAGAGTCTGTATCTAGGTTTGTGTCCCGGTGCTGCCAATTAGCAACGTGCTGAGGTGCAGCTGTGCTAGACTCTAACCTGCAGCTTCTGACACTTCCTCTGCAGTAAGGCAACGCTTGTCTTTCACACACTGGGAATTCCCTTCCACCCAGTTTCTCTCTTGTCTGTCTGGTCCCAGGGAAACTATCTGCAGAATTGCTTCTGTCCCTTTCAGACAAGGATTCCAAACTTTGCTTAAAAGGTTTATAAAAGTTTCTAACCTGCTTTGGCTTTGCTTGAGGGCTACTCCTTCCTGGCAGCACTTCCAACTGCCTTCCTCGAGACGTGGCTTTCTCTGAGCAAAGTGGCTGGCAACCGTCCAAGTACTCGGTTCCCACCTGGTTCCACTTGCCTCCAGCTCTGTCTCCTCGGGATCTCCGGTCTCTGCCTGGACCTGGTTTCTTTATCCCTCTGGGAAGAATCTCTGACTCTAAGGCTGCATCTGATCCTTCTGAGTCCCTTTCTCCCGGCTGTGCCAAAGGTAAGCCTTTGCGTTGCTTTTCTCTCATTACTCCATCTCCTCTCCGTTCCTCCTTCTCTTTCTCCTCCTCCTTCTTCCACTCCTCCCTCTCTGAAATTACCACTTCCTGGTTATGAGGAGTGCTTTGTCCAACCAGGCGTGAGTCCACCCCTTTCCCTGATAGGCTAGCTCTCCCTGTCAGCCTAGAGCTAGGGTGTGGCTCCCTTTCTCGTCTCTCCTGCACTGAACCTTTGAGTGCTGAGCTTTTAACCCTTTCTTGACGTGTATCTCTGGCAGGTTCAGAGGAAAAAGTGTGTTTAAAACCCTTTTTCTTGTGTTCTGACAGCTCTGCCTTGTCACACAACCCCCCATTTAAGATATTCCGAGCTGGCTGAATACTTTCAGAACAGCCCGGAATCCTTCTCTGGTGGCTGTATCTAATTTCATGGTCAGTTATTGTAGCTAAATGAGCCAAAGCTACCCGTTCGTGCCATGGCCTTAAAACATTCACATGGAAGTTTTGTTGCTTCCCCCTCCTGGTTTCCACTGTATAAGTGGTGGGTCCTATCCGTTTAATGACCCGGCAAGGTCCCCTCCAGGTGCTTTCAAACTTTGGTTTGCGACCAGGCACCATTATTATGACCTTCTCCCCAATTTCTAACTGTCTAGGTTGGGTGCGGTGGTCATAGTATTTTTTCTGCCTCCTTTGGCTGGAGGTCATATTCTCCCCTACTACTTGAGACGTACGTTGTAAGCGGGCCCGTAAGTCTCTTAGGAATTGGGGTATTTCCACCTCCTCTGACGGAGGCTCCACCCATTGATCCCTTAAAATATCCAGTACCCCCCGGGGTGCTCGCCCATATAAAAGCTCATACGGGGAGATGCCTAAGGAGGCCTGTTTCTTCTCCCGACAGGCATACAGTATAAAGGGGAGCATCATATGCCACTCGGCCACATCTCCTTCTAAACTTCTCCTCAGCATCCTTTTAATCGTCTGGTTCTGCCTTTCAACCAGCCCGTTAGTTTGGGGGTGGTAGGCAGCTGTCCTAATGTGCCGGATGTCAAAGGCATCCCAAAACTGTGCTAGATAATGGGATAAGAAGTTAGTACCTCGATCTGTGAGAATTTCCTTCGGGAATCCTATCTCACAAAAAAGTTTCAATAGTTCTGAGGCAATCGTGCGGGCAGACGTATTCCTTAAGGGAACTGCCCAGGGAAAACGTGTGGCATGATCCACAATGACTAATATGTATTTAAACCCTCTAGGAGTACGAATCAAAGGTCCGACCATATCCATGGCCAATCGCTCCACTGGTCTAGATATAATGGGCATAGACGTCAGAGGTGCTTTCCCTGGCAAATAGGGGGTGACCTTCTGACATGCGGGACAAGCCTCACAAAATTTGGCGGTCTCGCGATAAACCCCAGGCCAATAAAAACGGCTCAAAATCTGATCCAGTGTGCCTTGAGCTCCCTTGTGTCCGCCCAAGGGATGGTCATGCGCTAGGCGTAGGACCAAGTTTTTAAATGTAGTGGGCACCACTAATTGCCTCCGGGTACCTTTAGAATGAGGGTCTGAGCTCTCCCTATATAACACATTCCCTTCCAAGCAAAAATAGGGCAATGACCTTGTTCCCTTATTAGCACTATCAAAGGCATGGGTCAATGCTGGATCGTGCCTTTGTTCCTCCGGGAATGAATGGAACTTTGCTACCAATTGGGCCGGAGCCCATGGTAACTCCTGTCCTGCCCGTAGTTCCATCCGACTACGGGACCTGCACTGTCTCTTCCTACGTTTTTCCCCCTTGCGTGGTTTTATGTGCTCCCGAGAGGGAGTTACCAAACCACTGTGTGAGGGTAATTCTGCCAGGGGATCTATTAGGGTATCCTGATTCTCCTGACTGGCCTTAGTTTGGGTGCGGGTGGACACTAGCCCTATCCCACATCTTTCCTTAAAGGAAGATATATCTTGGTCTTCTTTATTTCTCCTTCTTACTCCTGGCTTTTTACAATTTGTAGGAATGTTAGCTTCGTCTTTGTCTTCGTCCCCTAAGTTGAGGACAATTCCTACCCAAAACTATGGAGTATGGTAAGTTCGGCACTACTGCTACTGGGATGTCATTCTTTACCCCTAGTCCCTCCACTGTTACGGTGTGCACCGGATAAAAGGTGGCCGCATCATGTACACAGCGGATTTTAATCTTTCCTTCATGGTGTACTTTATGGAACTCCTTAGGGGTTCCTATCCTCTCCCAGAATTTCTCAGAGACCATCGACTGGTCAGTGCCAGAATCTAATAGCGCTTCAGCCTGGACATTGTTAACAGTGACTGCTAATAAGAATCCCTCCCCCACCTTCTTGGAAGGAGTAGTCACTAATGCTAGCTTAGACCTGCAATTCTTTTTCAGGTGTCCTTGCTGACCGCAAGAAAAACATTTACGTTCCTCCCACCCAGGTTTGAATAGGGACTTCCTAGATGGGCACTCTCCCACCATTGCTCTTCCCTTCGCTCCTGGCATTCTCAGGACTGACTTCTCCGAAGTACCCATCCCCCGCTGTCTTATAGTTTCCGCCGCAAAGAAACGGTCGGCCAGCGTGATGGCATCCTTAGTGTTTCCACAGTCCTGCAGAACTAAGAAGGACTGTACTTCTTTGGGGACTGCCTCAAGAAACTGCTCTAGCACAATGTCATCTATTATTGTGTCAATACTCCTGTTATGTGGTGAAAGCCATTTATGTACTAAAGCTCTAATCCTGTGGCATAATGCCTGTGGTGTCTCGCCCAGGGTTAATTTACACCCTCTTAAAAGACGGCGGTACACCACCGGAGTTAGGCCCAGCCTGTCTCTTATGGCTTTGACCACAGCGTCATAATCGGTGGCCAGATCATTGGGCATCTCTCTATAGGTTGTCAAAGCCTCTCCCGTTAAGGAAGTAGCTAATCTGATGACCCAGTGTTCTTTTGGCCATCCGCTCATGATAGCAATACGCTCAAAAACCTCAATATGGTCATCTATATCATCTTCTTTAGACATTGGTCCTAATGACCACATTCCTTGACCTAAAGCTCCAAGTCCTGTATTAGTTCCTAATGAACTAGAAACAGTTTTTAGTACTTCGGTCGTCTCTTTTTGCTCCCCGATCCACGAACTCAGCAGATCTAACAATGGCTTTTGCTGCGCCTGGAACATCTCCGCCATCCGTTCTTGCGTCTGCGCTGCTCTCGCCTCCTGCTGCTGGAACCTTTCGGCTACCCACTTCATCAGGTGTGCGGGCTCCATCTCGCTGTAGCTGTAAGGAAACAAAAGAAAACAGCACCAAGTGCGGCACAAAGACAATTGCACCTGCCTTAGCTCCCGGCTTAGCTCTGCGCTTTACCCCCCTCCCTTTTAGCAGTATCCTGAGACAAGTCTTCCCAGCTACTGGTTACCTGCTACAAGTGGAGAGTCGTGCTCATCAGGAATGCGCTGGTGCTGGAACAGGAACTCTGGTCCACCTCCACCAATCTTGCGCTCCCAGATGCTTTTGCAGATCCGGTAAGCTCTTCTTCAGGCACCTTTCTTTATATTTTTTTTTTTCAAGCTTGCACGAGGTTTCTCTCCTCAGACTTTGCTGTTAGCGTTGGTATATCCTCTTCTCTGAACAGGGTGTTGAAGAATCCGCAAAACTATGCCAACCTGTGTCACCCCTCGCCCGCCAACCCCAGTATGGAGGCAGTAGGAGAGGGGGCACAGTTAAAGTCACTCTGTTAATGCTGTTATCTGGATATGCTTGTGTAGTTGTAGCCCAGTGATGACAGCCAAAGTAGCTTAAGGGTAAACAATATTTTTATTGTTTGCACAGGGTTTCTTCCCCCAAGAACAGAGGTTAAATGATAACATAAGCGTAACAGAAAAAGTCCTGGATAACAGCTCTCCTGATACTTCTCAGGGCATCATAAGCAATCAACCATCAGCTTTTCTTGCTTCTTCCAATATTCCAAAAACATCAATGTTCTTCATAACAGCAATACTTTTCCAACATAAGCTTTCAATAAATAAACTTTCAATGTTGTGGTTTTTCTTGTCCACGTGTGCTTAAGATAATTCCTCCTAGCCTCTAAGGATAACAGCTGCTTCTTCCACAAGCCTGATCATTCTTCTATGCAAACTTCTCCCAGAAGAATTCTACGTGCTCTTGAAGCTATCCCTTAGAGCTGGGTATTTAACTTGTGTTGGCAGTGAGACAAAACTCCTGTCTGCATCCAATCTCCAAAGTTAGACTTTTACAACAGCCTTAAAATATGTAATATGTTTAAGCTGTACTTTAAACTTCCCTTTGACAGATACCACATTCCATTTCAGAACTGCTGCTATAAGACAATGGATTATCTGTCTGCATTGGTTCACCTTCACTATCTTGAGCTTCCTGGTTATAAGGCTCACTCGAGTCTAGTGATCTCAGGTGCTTGAGAAGGCTTTGTAACTGCTTCTCTCCCCTCTCTTTATGTATCCGGGGCTCTTGCAGGGATACCTGTTTATTAAGGTTCTTAAGGAGCTGAGAGTAAGGATTTCTGTCTCCCTTGGGTTGCCCCGGTCTTACTCTCTGGTGAGGAGGTATGTATTTCTTCAGAGAATGTTTTACAGGCTCTTTTAATATCTCCTGGTCATCAGAGTCTGTATCTAGGTTTGTGTCCCGGTGCTGCCAATTAGCAACGTGCTGAGGTGCAGCTGTGCTAGACTCTAACCTGCAGCTTCTGACACTTCCTCTGCAGTAAGGCAACGCTTGTCTTTCACACACTGGGAATTCCCTTCCACCCAGTTTCTCTCTTGTCTGTCTGGTCCCAGGGAAACTATCTGCAGAATTGCTTCTGTCCCTTTCAGACAAGGATTCCAAACTTTGCTTAAAAGGTTTATAAAAGTTTCTAACCTGCTTTGGCTTTGCTTGAGGGCTACTCCTTCCTGGCAGCACTTCCAACTGCCTTCCTCGAGACATGGCTTTCTCTGAGCAAAGTGGCTGGCAACCGTCCAAGTACTCGGTTCCCACCTGGTTCCACTTGCCTCCAGCTCTGTCTCCTCGGGATCTCCGGTCTCTGCCTGGACCTGGTTTCTTTATCCCTCTGGGAAGAATCTCTGACTCTAAGGCTGCATCTGATCCTTCTGAGTCCCTTTCTCCCGGCTGTGCCAAAGGTAAGCCTTTGCGTTGCTTTTCTCTCATTACTCCATCTCCTCTCCGTTCCTCCTTCTCTTTCTCCTCCTCCTTCTTCCACTCCTCCCTCTCTGAAATTACCACTTCCTGGTTATGAGGAGTGCTTTGTCCAACCAGGCGTGAGTCCACCCCTTTCCCTGATAGGCTAGCTCTCCCTGTCAGCCTAGAGCTAGGGTGTGGCTCCCTTTCTCGTCTCTCCTGCACTGAACCTTTGAGTGCTGAGCTTTTAACCCTTTCTTGACGTGTATCTCTGGCAGGTTCAGAGGAAAAAGTGTGTTTAAAACCCTTTTTCTTGTGTTCTGACAGCTCTGCCTTGTCACACCTTGCATTTTTTAACATTAAATTTCAGCTGTCAAATTCTAGACCATTCTTCAAGCTTAGTTAGATCCCTCCTCATGTTATCTACACCTTCCTGGGTGTCTAGTGCAGATTTTGGTATCATCTGCAAAGAGGCAAACCTTACCCGACAGCCCTTTCGCTATATCACTAACAAAGATGTTAAAAAGAATTGGACAAAGGACAGATCCCTGGGGCACACCACTGGTAACCTCCTTCTCCTCAGAGTGAGTTCCATTTACCTGTACCCTTTATCGCCTCCCACTCAACCATTTTCCAATCCAAGCCGTAACTTTAGGGTCCATCCCTAAGGTGCTCAGTTTGCTTATAAGTTGCCTGTGAGGAACTGTGTCATAGGCTTTAATGAAATCTAAATACACCATATCTAGGACTCTCCCTGGTAACTTAGTCAAAAAAATCAGATTTGTCTGACAAGACCTGCCTCTAGTGAATCCATGCTGCCTCAGATCCTGTAATCCATTGGACTCCAGAAACATCTCTATTTTCTCTTTCAGCAGCATTTCCAATAATTTACTCACCACCGAAGTTAAACTAACTGGACTGTAGTTTTCAACCACATCCTTACTTCTGCTTTCATGTAAAGGGACCACATGAGCCTCTCTCCAGTCCTTTGGCACCACTCCCCACTCCAACAAGGCATTGAAAAGGTCAGTCAGTGGAGCTGCTAGAATGTCCCCAAGTTCCCTCAGTATTCTAGGGTGTATCCCATCCAGTCCCATCACTTTGTTTACTTTAAGTTTAGCTAGTTTCTCACAAACACAGTCTTCTGAAAATTGTTCAAGATGCCCCTCGCTTCTGTTCCTGTTTGTGGGTGTTTTCTGAGGTCCTGCCCCTGGTTCTTCATCTGTGAAAACAGAACAGAAATATTTGTTAAGCAGTTCTGCTTTATCCTCATCAGCTTCTACATATTCCTCCCCTTCACCCTTGAGTCTGATAATACCACTTTTGCCCTTCCTCTTCTCACTAACATATCTGAAAAATGTCTTATCCCCCCATTTTATTGCATTGGTTATTTCCTCCTCTTTTTGAATCTTTGCTTTCCTGACTACTTTGTTAGCTTCTCTACGTTTTTCCAAATATAGATGCCTGTCTTCCTCTCTCTGTGATCGCTTGTATTTCATGAAGGCCTCCCTCTTTTTCTTCACTTTTTCAGCTATGTGAATAACTGTAGATAGTTACCCCTGTTCTTCCAAGTTTCAACTCTTGTTAAATGTAAAATACACTACAGTTACCCTGTATGTATATGTTTGTTCAATGTACACTGCGCTGATGGTAAGAGCGCGGTATAAAAGAAACGTTAAATAATAATAATAATACTTCTTTCGAAAACCATAGCAGTTTCCTTTTCCTTTTACCTTTATTTACCATTTTAACAAAAAGGTTGGTTGCCCTTAAAATATCCCCTTTCAGTTTTGTCCACTGTTTTTCTACATCCCCCAGCTGTTCCCATCCCGCTAATGACTCCCTGAGATATTGGCCCATCTTGGCAAAGTTAGTTTTCCTAAAGTCTGCTTTTGAATGGATTCTAACAGCCCTAGTCCTAATACTGAACCACACCATCTGGTGATCACTGGATGCAAAATGATCTCCCACTATAACATCAGAAACACTTTCATCATTGGTAAGCACTAAATCCAGTATGGCCCCTTCACATGTGGCTTCTGTTACCAATTGCCTGAATAGTTCTCCCTGTAGAGAATCCAGGATCTCCTTACTTCTAGATGATACTGCAGCCGGAATGTGGCAATTGACATCTGGCATATTGAAATACCCTATCAGTATCACTTCCTCTTTCCTAGCAGTGCTGTGTATGTCTTCAATTAACTCTCCGTACACCTCTTCCTCCTTTGAGGGAGGTCTATATATCACACCAATGCAAATAAATTTCTCTTTCCCTCTTTCTAGTTTAACCCACATTGCCTCCTCTCTCCCTTTTAAGCTCTGTGGTTCCAAAGCTTTAATATTAATTTTTACATATAGTGCCATTCCCCCTCCCCTTCTTCCTACCCTGTCCTTTCTGAATAAAGTATAGCCTGGTATAGTTACACCCCAGTCATGGGTTTCTCTGAACCATGTTTCTGTAACTGCCACTAAATCCAAGTCAGCCTCTCCCATTAAAGCTTCAACATCTGGGTTCTTATTTCCCATGCTATGGGCATCTATGCACACCGCTTTCCATATGTTGCCCCCTTTACCCATTTCCATAAAGGTATTTAATGTTTCACTTACCTGGGGGCTTTCACTTACTTGGGGGCTTTCTTCACCCATCCCCAATTAATCTATTTTAAAGCCCTCTTCAGTAGAATAGCCAGTCTGCTACTGAAGACACATCATCCTTTCTTGGACAGATGAACACCATCTCTGTTCTGCAAATCCTTGGAACAGCATCCTATGGTCCAGGAAACAAAAACACTCTTGATGACACCATCCACGCAGCCATGCATTCATCTCCAGGATGCAAGCTTCTCTGCATTGGCCTTTACCCTCAACAGGGAGGATTGAAGTAAACACCACCTGCGCCCCTATCTGCTTCACCCTCTGTCCCAGTGCCATAAAGTCACTTTTGATATGCTCATAAGGATACCTGGCAGTATCATTTGTGCTGACATGGATTAGCAACATTGGGTAATAGTCAGTGTGCTTGATGAGTCTCGGCAAACTCTCCATAACATCTCAGATTTTTGGCACCTGGCAAACAGCATACCTCTCTGGACATCAAGTCTGGTCGGCAGATGGATGCCTCGGTACCCCTCAGAAGTTGATTCTGAAACTTTGGGGCACTTGAGCTCTGGTTTTCCAGGGATGCTTTCACCTCCTCCACTTCTAGGACTGCATAATGGCTCTTCAATTCAAGGGCTGGAGAAGTTGGATTGGTGATTTTGCAAGCCCTGGTGACTTGTGTCCAACTTTGGTCATTCTATAGGCACCCATCTTCTCTGCTGGAGAGCTTGGATGTTGCAAGAAGCATCTCATCAATATAGTTCTCACTGTCTTGAATGCTCCTCAGCCTCACCATCTCCTATGAGTTCCTCCATTTGTTTTCTGAGAGCTTAGCATGCAGACATCCTGCACATGGAACCGGTCCTGCAACTGGCATTGTCTGGACAGAGGCAGAAGCTGTAATGGGGCAACAGCTTTAGCGATATGATTTTTCCCAGCCATTGTTCAGTTCATGGAATTAGGTATCTGTTAAAGCAAAAGAGAGAGATCTACAAGACAATTTCCCAGCTGTCCTTTCAGAGAAAGCAGTTCAATCTCTTTAAGTATGTTCAAAATGCGCTGTTCCAAGTCCCTGCATGTAGTTAATTGGGGAGGTGCCCTATAAAGCAAGACTGCTCACTAGGGGTGAGTGGGAGTTGAGGGGGGGGGGGTAGGGAGGGAATTAACACCTGATGAGGTGTCAGTAACTTCAAAGAGCTGAGAAAGATACTAAAGCAGTTTTTTTAAATCTATCACACTAAACAAAATATTTCCCCTTTTAAACGAAAGCACCAAAAAGAATGTAACTTTGTTTTCAACATGTACCAAAATCCTTTTAAGAGCTCCCAGACAGAGAGCTAATAATTTAAAAAGTCACAAACTCTTACCTTTGCTTGAAATGTATAGCCCCTGTTAGGAATGCCTTGTCTCTCTTAGATTCTCCTAGGTATATCTGTACTCTATCGCTAGCGGCAATTTTTTTTTACAAATGTTTTCTACTTATGCAAATGGCTATTGTATCAAACCTTCAAGAAAAAATTTGCACATTTCCAGAAGTGGCAGTGGCAACTCAAGGATTTAAAGGGGACACATGGCCCTGCCAGGGTGATGAGATCCTTAGAGGCTGAGTGGGGATAAAGTGACATCCTTTTACCCATGCATTTGCAATCCCTATCACAGTCTAGACACCCCAAAAATGCCCAAAGTGCCCTTGTTTTAGAATCCTCATCTACTGTGCTGCCCCAGCACATTAAAGAAATGAAAGCTAAAGTCCCTTTGGGTCCTCCCATCACTCCCGATTCCACCAAGCTTACATCAGTCTTGCTGCTCAAAAGGTTGCAAGAGCTATCCTGACTCACTGCAACTCCACGAACACCATCTTGTAAAATGGCACTAACCAATCTCTAGTCCAATGTAGCCCTAGTGGTCAGTTGGCACCAGTTTCCAAGATGCTAACAGCAAGACAGGGGTAAATGAGGATCTGGCCCTTTCTGAGCAGCAAAACTTTAGGCTATGTTTGGGAGGATCAGTGGCAGGGGGCACTAGGGGATTTAGCTGTCATTTTTAAAGGGGATGGGCTTCTAATATAGAGATACCTTCTGGCTTTTTTGGGAATAGAATTACAATTGGGAATGTGACTAGGTGGGGAGGAGGAGACCACAAAGGATGGGTGGGAGGGCACCCTTATCCTCACTTGACCACCAGAGATTATACCAACCAGCGGGTGGGTCTGTTTCTGATGCCATGGAACCCCTTTAAACTTGTGCTGTCAAACAAAGTATAGCTTTGAAGAGCGGGACCTAGGTGTGGTTGTGTCTGATGATCTTAAAGTAGTTAAACAGGTAGAAAAGGTGACGGCAAAAGCTAGAAGGATGCTTGGGTGCATACGGAGAGGAATGGCTAGCAGAAAAAAGGAGGTGATAATGCCTCTGTATAAGTCTTTGGTGCGACCTCATTTGGAGTATAGTGTGCAATTCTGGAGACTGCACCTTCAAAAGGATGTGAACAGGATGGAGTTGGTGCAGAGGGTGGCTACTAAAATGATTAGTGGTCTTCATTATAAAGCATATGAGGACAGACTGAAGGATCTTAATATGCACACCTTAGAGGAAAGGCGGGATAGAGGTGATATGATTGAGATGTTTAAATACCTCCGTGGCATAAATATGTAGGAGAGCCTCTTTCAATTGAAAGCAAGTTCTGCTACGAGGGGACATGGGATGAGGGTGAAGGGAGATAGATTCAGGAGTGATATGCGGAAATATTTCTTTATGGAAAGAGTAGTGGATCTGTGGAATAGTCTCCCAGTGGAGGCGGTAGAGATGAGGACAGTAACTGAATTCAAAAAAGCATGGGACCAACACAGAGGATCTCTAAAGGTAAAAAGGGGACTGTTGTAGTTGTTGATATAGAAGGACAGACTAGATAGGCCATGTGGTCTTTTTCTGTCATCATATTTCTGTTTTTATGTTTCTATGTTTCCACCATTGTATTTTTATCATCTTTTTATGAAAAGGGGTCCTCAGAGCCTTTTTCATAACCCATTTTCAAAAAATCAACATTAATGAACTTCTTTTCATGATTTTATATCATAATAACTCATTAATGTTTTATTTAAATAAACCTTTACATGTAGTGGTTGATTTTTGCAAATTTTTCTGCAAAAGGGTCTTTGTAAAGCATGCACGTGTGTACATGTCAGGGAATGTTTGCGCATTTTATCATGTGAGTTTCCTCTGCAAAGTATATTTTACAGCTTCACGCATTAGCGTCAAAGTGTATATTTCATTACACAATAAAGCATGCTTCTCTCCAGAAGGTAATGACTGATAGGTGCTGCAGACAATGTTGAGAAGTTGAAACAATGGCAGATACAGATTGTCAGGCCCATTCAATCAGCTGATTTCTTTTCCCCTCCTGAGGCATCATAGACATTGCTTAATCTCAGACTACTTATGCATTCTAAACATTAAGGATCCTACTACTAATACTGCTACTACTACTACTATTAATCATTTATATAGCGCTACAAGGCGTACACAGCACTGTACAGATACATCAGACAGATTATAAAATAGATTACATTGTAAGCAATAGAATCAAGACAGATAGTACAATAACTGAAATCAAGGGTACAATAGGGAAGAGTAAGGAGACACAGGAAAAACAAGGGATCAGGATCCAAAAGCAGCCTCAGAAAGATGAGCCTTTAGCATGGATTTGAAAAAGGGAAGATTGATGTACAGACTCAAGGTAGTTTGTTCCAGGCAAAAGGGGCAGCAAGGTGAACAGATAGAAGTCTGGAGTGGGCAGTGGAAGAAAAGGGCAAAGAGAGGAGCAAGCCAGTTGAAGAGTAGAGTTCACGAGGAGGAGTGTAGGGGGAGATGAGAGAGGAAAGGTAGTGAGGAACAATAGAATGAATGCATTTATAGGTCAGAAGGAGAAGTTTGAATTGGATACGGAGAAGAGGAATCAATGAAATGACTTGAAAAGAGGGGTTATATGAGTATAACAGGGTTGCGCCTGTCCCAGGAATTTGGAATTGGGTCATTCTTTGGCCCCTGCTGTTCCCTAGACAGGTGGTGCCTCTTCCAGAGAGTAATACAGTCATTTTAAAACAGAAGGCACATCCATTGCTTCCATGTACACGGCATTATAATATTATAATGTGTACAATGATGATTCTGTGGGTCCCAAAGCAGTTTGAGACCATAACTACAATTAATCTGTAAGCAGCTGTCACATTTCCATCATTTACTTCATGCTACAACATTAAAAAAAAATTAAACAACATTAGAAGTGAGTTGACATAATAATTCATTGGGGAGTGTCTAGATTTTAAAATCTTTAGTACACAGCTGCAGAAAACCAATAATCTGATGATTCATGTTTTAAGACTGTTCAATTGCTGTTTACATGCTATCTGTTTTGTCTCTCTTTAGTGACTATTGATGTGGACAATGAAGGAGGAAGTTCAGATAAGAGTGACCTTGAAGAGCAAGACGACCAAAAAGGCAAGTTATCGATGACTGAAACTCTACCCAGGATGAGTGAGCTGCATGCAATAATTGCCTGAATATCTCTGCATAGAGATTTCTTTTTTGCTGTTCTGAGAGAAATTAAAGGCTTCTCCTTTTCAGCCAGCTGTCCGTGCTAGTTTGTGAGTTTGATTTACTATTGCGTTACATATGTAGTCATGTCTGATTGTATTGTGTACGTATAGCTGTGCAATGTTAGGCAGTATATTTAAATTTTAATAAATGGAATGATATCTGTTCCTAGTATACAGTATCAATTACAGTCTTTTATTTTACTTTGACTAAGATTCAAAGAGGAAAGAACAACTGGAAAGCTGTAAAAAAATATATCAGATATCAACTTTTATATTTTCCATTGAAACTGATCATAAGGACCAATTCATACTGTTTGTGCATTCATATCTTAACCACCCATCTTAGATAATCAATGAAAATGGCCAATCCTTTTGGCAAATTTGACACTTATTTGTGCATATCACTGAAATTCACAACTCTTCCTTTAAGATTAATGGGTTCGATATTCAATAGGGTTACCTACTGCAAAAGTTGACATATGCACCTTAAAGTCCTCACAAATAAAGCAGATGCTCACATACAAGGTATACAACTAACCTGAATATGAAAATCAGGATCCAAAGGCAGCCTTGAAGAGGTTTTTAGCCTAGATGTAATATGACATACTGGCTCAGGTGATCTGTTCCAAACATAAGGTACAACGAATGAAATCTGGAGTTGGCAGTGGAAGAGAAGGAAACAGATAAAAGGGATTTGCTTTATACATGGAGTTCCCAAGGAAGATTGTAGGGACAACCAACAAGGAAATTAGATAGGATTAACCAACCAATTCTAATGTCGGCCCTATACGTCCAGGGCCAGTGACTTGAATGGAGAAGTTATTCCACCTCTGAGGTGGAATAACTTCCCCAATGCGGCAAGATCGGTGAGCCCGGGGCTGGGAAGGGGCAGCAGGGGACAGAGGGCATTCCCCATAGCCCGACCCTGGCCCTGGGAGGCTAGATCTGGGGTTGGGTTGTGGGGAAAGCAATTTGGAGGCCGGTGGCCGGGGATCACAGCTTTTAAATGGAGCTGCAGTGCCATGGCAACTGGATGCCATGGCATCATGGCTCCATTTAAAAGCCCTGACTGAGTTAGTTGGGCAAAGTCTGTACATGCAGGCTGGATGCAATTGCAGTCCGGGCCTACACGTACAGGTCTGTTCGCAATTCTGATCCCACAGGGCTAGACATGCCCGGCGGGATCAGAATTGCGACTCCCTCTATGCATCTGGATTCGGCCGGGCACACAGAGATCCTGTATGTCCCAGATAGAATCGAGCCCTAAGTGTATTGGTGGTAATTGAATGATTCTGTGGAGAGAGGTGGTTAAGTGTGAAAGTTAACAGGTGATAGTCAGATGAGAAGAAATGAGGTGAGTGTGAGCAGTTGGAGAAAAAGACAAGGTCAACACAGTGGCCATACTGGTGAGCAGGGATGGTAGAACATAGCTGGAGGTTGAATCAGGTAATTAAAGCAAGGAGCTTTGAGGCATATGATCAGAGGAGTCATCAGCATGAATGTTAAAAGTTTCCAAGAATGAGGGAAGGAGAAGATGGTTCAAATAAGAAGGAAAGCCAGGATTTGAAGTCAATGAGAAAGGAAGAGATAGATTTGTCAGGAGGTGGGGTGAGAGATGCTTTAAAGGGCCAGGATTGTGATTGATATCCCCAGCTGAGAGAAGGAGCAGGAGAGTACAGAGACAAGAAAAGGAAGCATGACAACAGTGAGGATGAGTTGCTCTCAGAAAGAATGGCGATGGCAGAATAAGAGGAAGAAAACATTGTAATTCAGGAGAAGAGGACAAGTTAGAAGACAAAATGGCTGGAGAGGTATAGAAAAAGAGCCACAGTAGAGGACATTTGGGCTCTCCTGGTTTCATGTCTTACGAGACTTGAAACCTTGATCAGCCCAAATTTCTTTCACAGTGTGGTTCAACCACACATAGCTGATCGCTGTGGGGGAAGTGTTTCAGAAGCTGCAGACAGGCAGAAGAATTGATGAGTGAGACAGTGACTGGATGAAGGGGGTATGAGAGAGAGAGAGAGAGAGAGAGACTGGGCAAAGACTGAGGGATTATGAGAGAGAGAGACAGAATGGGTGAAGCCTGAGGAGAATTAGGAAATAGAGACATAACAAAACTTGGAGAAGCCTTAGGGGGAGAGGGGGAGGTTATGAGAGAGAAGAAGACAGAGAGATACTGGGTGAAGCCTGGTAGAGGGTGTTACAAGAGAGATAGAAATAACTTGGGTGAAGCCAGGGGGAAGTTATGAGATAGTGACACAGGAAAACTTGGTGAAGCCTTGGGAGGGAGGGGGGGGAGTTAAGCAAGAGAGAGAGAGAGAGAGAGAGAGAGACTGCATGGGGCCTGGGGAGGGGGTCATGAGAGAGAGAGAGAGAGAGAGAGACTGCATGGGGCCTGGGGAGGGGGTCATGAGAGAGAGAGAGAGAGAGAGAGAGACTGCATGGGGCCTGGGGAGCAGGTCATGTGAGAGAGAGAGAGACATAAACAACATTTAGACGTCACCCCATTTGGCAGTTTTTATGTCGTCTGAACGAAACAACAGACAACTGGAATGTCTGGTAACAGTGGCCGCTGAAGGTTTTGCACCATCTTTTTCTTTGTTTCTGCTGAGACTCTGTCATCAAAAAGGACTAAGCCTGCCATATGTTCAGACAAAAAACAAGAGATGCCTTGAAAATGCAACAGTGTGATTTGGATAAATCTTAAGAACTGATAAAAATTCAGTGCCATTGAGAGGAGCTCAAATTGCAAATGTTGCTTCATTCCACAGTCTGATGTAAACAAGACTGACAAACAGAGCCAAATCTGTAGTATTTTTGGACTCACATGCAGTCATCCTGACCTGAGCCTTAAAAAGTAACATTTTCAATACATAAATGCCTTTTCCCCATCTATAAAATGTTTAGAATGGGGTGACCTCTAAATGTTTCACAATCAGGCTGAAATTTCACAGGTAAGCAAGCTATCCCTTTTGGACAAAAATAAGCATTGTGGAGAATGATTGTACAAACATTAATTTTTTGCATTGGTTTATGGATCACATGCATACATCCTGCAACACACATGTATGCACCCATTGACATGCCCAAAGACAAACACCCACATATACATGCATGTAGCCACCAACAGTACCCATGACACACATATGCATGCACGCAGCCCCGGACATTGCCCATGACATATACATGCAAGTACATAGCACTCAACACATTCCCTGACACACATACACACATGTACCCCTCCTACACACACACAAGTATACGGCCTCGACACATACACATATGTATATACCCCCAACATGCAGATACCCACTTACACATTTGCATGCACATGCAGTCCCCGACACACACATACAAACAACCCCTGGCACTTCTGTAAGACATGCATACTATCCTCCCACATACCTGATTCTGCAAACTGGGGAAACGTGCCATTTTTTTGAGATTGCAGTTATATGGTGTTTGCCACTATCTACTATAATGATCATATGTTAAAAGCAACTGATTTGAATTCAGAATTATAGTGTAAGGAAATTATAACATGGTAGCTAAAAAACATTAATTTTGCAATTTTGTCCCCATGAAGGTAACGACAACTGGGATTCAAAAGAGAAAAAGAAAATGGCTCCAAATGAGAAAGGCTTAAGAAAAAGTGATGGTGAAGAGGAGGAAGATGAGAAGTATAACACAGCTGGAAGATATGGAAAAAAGAATCGGAGGGGACAGAACAAGAGGCCTGCACATGAAGACAGTGATAGCGAAGAAGGGGAAGAGGAAGCTGGAGGTGCCTACAAAACCAGAAAAAACAGGGCCAATGAGAGATCAAAGCAACAAGGGCCAGCCAAGATGGCCAGGCAGGGTGGTACTCCTGGTGGAAGAGGAAGAGGCAGAAATGGGAAAAAAGAGGACACCGTTGAAAAGAAAAGTGACAAAAATGTCAAGAACAAGAAAGGGAAGAAAGAAAAGTTCAATAAGAAAAAGAAAGACCAAAGGAAGAAAAGTGGTTCAGGGTACTATTTATTTGTTTATAAAATTTTCTATACCGCCTTCCCGTTCCAACCAGCAGTTCCAAGCCATTTACAATCTATTACATAAAGTACAATTTAAGCAAACTAAAAAGTGACAGAAAAATCCTTTCCAAACCTACTTCCTGAACAAGGAACTCTTCCTAGGAATTAATATTCCCAAAGGTTTAGTCAGTTATCAGCACCTGCTAACGGGCTAACCCCGCTCTGCTTGACATTCAGTGGCACTGACTGGCTAGTGTCTCTGAGAATCCCCACAGGCTACCTTAGAAATGTCCGGTTTGTTTCAGGGCAGGCTGTGGGTGGAGCTGGGGCCGGTCTGGGGAAAGGTGGGGCTGGTAGCAGGCTGATACGGGGAGAGGGGAGGAGGGGGCAGGGAATTGACAAGGGAAAGGTGAGATCTGCAATGGGGCTGACAAGGGGGGGAGGGAGGGGGCTGAAAGGGAATTGACAAGGGAAAGGGGGGGTCTGCAACTGGGCTAACAGGGGGCTGGAAGGAAATTGATGTGAGGGGAAGGTGGGCACTGCAATGGGGATGACACAGGGGGAGGAGGGGGCTGGAAGGGAACTGACAAGGGTTCCCTCTCATCCAGCGGAAACAACTGGAATGCCACCAGCGTCGGACAAATCAGCCTCATAGCTTGCAGGAATCCTGCAAGCGATCAGGCTGATTTGTGCAGAGGAGGCAGCACTCCAGTTGTTTTAATTTTAGATTTTGCTGCCTCTGCCTTGCCTCTGCCTTCCCGCCGCTCTTTTTTTTGCTGCAAACATTCCTGAGGAAAAAAATGCGATGGGAAGGCAGAGGCAGGGCAGAGGCAGCAAAATCTAAAATTAAAACAGTCAGAGTGCCCCCGTCACTGCCGGATGAGAGTTGGAGGGAATAGGGACAGGAGGAGGACAAGGAGAGACAAAGGTGAGAGATGGGGGACAAAGGGGGAGACAGGGGACAAATACTGGACAAAGGGGGAGATGGAGACATACTGGACAAAGGGAGAGACAGGAAGACATGCTGGACACACGGGGGATAAATGATGGACAAGACAGAGACAGTGCGGGTTAGGATTATAATGGGCTGATGGGGGGGGCTAGCACTGGAAATGGGCAGATCGGGGGGATAGGACTTGAACTGATCTGATTACGCAAGACTACGAATGGGAATGGACTGATCGAGCGGGCTGGAACTGGTAATGGGCTGATTAGGGGGGCTAGCACTGGTAATGGGCTGGGGGGGCTAGCACTGGAAATGAGCTGCTTAGGGGAGGCTAGGACTGGTAATGGGCTGGGGGGGCTAGCACTGGAAATGAGCTGCTTAGGGGAGGCTAGGACTGGTAATGGGCTGATGGGGAGGTAGGACGTAATGGACTGATGGGGGGCTAGCATTGGAAATGAGCTGATCGGGGAGGCTAGGACTGGAAATGGGCTGATTATTTGAGGCTAGGACTGGTAATGGGCTGATGGTTGGTAGGATTGGTAATAGGCTGATTAGGGGAGGCTAGAACTAGTAATGGGGTTGAGGGGGGACTAGCACTGGAAGTGAGCTGATTGGGGGGCTTCGAGTGGGAATGGGCTGATGGTGGGGAGGGGAGCATAGAGCTGCTGGCCTTGGAAGAAAACTGGGGGGCTAGGGCTACAAATGGGCAGATGCAAGGGGATGGGAGAATGGGACTGGAAGGGAGTGGATGCTGAGAGGGGCTGCCATGGTATTTGGACTAGAAGGAGCTGGACAGTGGGGAAGGAGGGGAACTGGAAGGGAATGGGCACCAGTGGCAGTAATGGGAATGCAGGTTGACATTGGAAGGTACTGGGAGGGAGGACTGGAAAGGGGCTGAAACTGGGAAGGGTTACTGGGACTGGAAATAGGCTGATGGAAAGAAGTGAAGAAAACAAAAGAAGAGATAAGAAATGGCAGATGGATCATAGACCACAGAAAGAGAGCTAAGAGAAGACAGGAAAGCAGAAGCCTCAGATCAGGACCAGCATGATCAGAGAATAAAATGGTCAGACAACAAAGGTAGAAAAAATTATTTTATTTCATTTTAGTGATTGGACTTTGTGTTATCTTTATATTTTACACTGTATGGGGGATCTGCATATCTTATTTATCTGATGTTGCATTGCTTGAGGAGTCTGGCTTCATGAGGTTTCAGTTTAAATTTTGTCTACATATTTTTATTTTTGCTTTAGATTGTGGTTACTTATTCTGTATTTGGTGAGGGTCTGTGTTCTGAGTGTGTGACTGAGCCCAGGTGTTCTGTTAACATGGAGTTTGTACATAAAGATATATACTGTATTGTAGTAATTTGACATGTTCAGCTTTTTAAATAGGTGTACGGATGTTCCAGGGCCCACTGTAGTATTTACAGTGACACGTTTTTGGATGGGCTCCTTATGCGAGTTTGGAAGTTGGTGCTGATATGGTATGGTAGATTTGCTCTGTAGATACTCAGTGATTTTGTTGTAGGGTTTTGTAATAGTTCACCATATGCCTGGTACTGGAGAATGTTTGTTGTTGTTGTTAGTGAAGTTATCAGAATCAGATTTTTTTTAAGATATTGAGTTCTGTGGGTGAATGTCCTGGTTCTGCTCTGCACCCACTGTTGAGGAAGTGGGTTCTGTGGATGCAAAATATATGTTGAAAAAGAAAAAGCAATAACCATAATGCAGTTTAACACAACAAAATAAAAATGAGTTACAATTTAGTGTTACCTCGTATAAATTGTGCTGTGCTTCTCTCTCTCTTGCATTTCCTCCATATAATCTAATCAGCTTTTTGGTTTGGTTCAGTCCTTGATAGGAGTTTTCAAAAAGCCCTGCCCCCCCCCCTCTACGGGGGGGAGGGGGATGTGCTATTTCATCCTTCGCCTCAGGCAGCAGATTGCCTTGAGCCGCCCCTGTTAACTGGAATAGAATCAAGTTGCCGATGCTAACATTTAAAAGAGGAGAGAGAGTATTTTTTAAATTACAACCTGAGGAAAAGCCAACAGGAGCACTCGTTTCAGAGTGAGGCATCTCTTAAGGATAATATCAAAACAGGGAAGTTAGGACATCCAAATAAGAGTTTACAATAAAGGCAAACGTAGCCCAGGTGCCTTTAAGTAAAGAGCAGAGCTGAAAGATTGCAAATTAGTTATGTCAACTGCTATGCTGGTTGTAAATTAAGAAAAACAGACATACTTAGAAATGTGTGTATACAAATACTAGAAGCCTAAAAATAAGATAGGAGAGTTAGAATATATAGCAATAAGCATCTCAGAGGGAACACTGTGATGCTAGGGTATGCATTTATTTATCTATTCAGTATTTATAGCCTACATGATCTAATAAATATTCATCTCAGCAGAGTACATTCATCAACAAGATACAAACATGGACAAAACAGGCATTGGTGGCAAAGTAATCAAATAGACAAACCAGTTATTAACAGTAAAAGGTCAGATAGAGATTAACCAGCATTTTCACAAGCAGTTTCTGAAGGCTTGAATTAATAACAATGCTTTTAGATATTTTTGGAAATTGGAGATAGATGGATTCAGTACTATGGGTAGGGAATTCCACAGGGAGAAACCGCAGCCTTCTTGGTCATTGCAAGTCCGTCCATGTAACATAGTAACATAGTAAATGATGGCAGATAAAGACCAGTATGGTCCATCTAGTCTGCCCAGTACGATGTCAAGAGTAGGTACACGTGCCGCTCTGTGCAGGCCCCCCTTCCCCATGTCTTTGTTTAGGGGTGATCCCACCACTCCTTGTAGTACACCCCTATTTGTTAAGGAATTAGATGGTTCTGAATTGGGGGAATCCAAAGTAATTTTATACCAGTGAATCTAAAAGCTCATTCTGTTTGTGGTTGATGCAGAAGGCTAGTTAGATAGATGGGAAGTCATTTTCCAGTGTCGAGAAGATTTGTAAAACAAATAGGAGAAAATATACTATATTACATTAAGAACACAAGAAATGTCATACTGTGTCAGACCAAAGTCCATCAAGCCCAGTATCCTGTTTCCAGCAGTGGCCAGTCTAGGTCATAAGTACCTGGCAGGTTCCCCAAGAGGTACAAAGGTTCCACAGTGCTTGTCCTGGTGTAAGGAGTGGATTTCCAAGGCCCTCTTTAATAACCTTTTATGAACCTTTCGTCCAGGAACTTGTTCAAACCTGTTTTAAACACAGCTACACTAACAGCTTTTACTACATCCTCCAGTAACGAATTCCAGAGTTTGATTACGCGTTGAGTGAAAAAATATTTTCTCTTATTAGTCTTGAATGGATTACATTGTAGCTTCATTGCGTGTCCCTACTTTTTGATGGAGTAAGCAACCAATCTACATTTACCTGCTCTATTCCATTCATTAATTTATAGATATCTATCATATCTCCCCTCAGCCATCTCTTTTCCAAGTTGAAGAGCTAACCTCTAAGCTCTGGAACTCATTATTGGAATGTGTGGTAAAAGTACATAGATAGGTTTCAAAATGTTTGGACAAGTTCCTGGAGGAAAAGTCAACAAACCATTGTTGAGGTAGACCTGGGGAAGACCGTTGCTTATTCCTAGGGATACATAGCATAGGATCTAGCTATCTATTGGGATCCTGCAGGTACTTGTTACCTGGATTGGCCACTGTTGGAAATGGCTTGATGGAGCTTTAGTCTGACCCAGTATGGCAGTTCTTATGTCCATATTGGAAACCTGCAGAGTTTGTTTCAGTTTGACCGAGAAGGCAAATGGCCTAGTTTTGCTGATCTGAACAAGTAAACACTGGGGGGAGGGGAGATGTTCGAAGGGATTAACCCAGTAGACTCTCTAACTGTGTTAATCCCGTTATCCGGGATATTCAGTGCCACTTAATATCCCTGGATGCTGCTGCTGCTGCTGCATTCCTCGATGCTAACCGGTTACTATCAGGGCGTTCTGGAGGCACAACCCATCGATAAGCGGGCAGCAGCGATAGTGAGCCACTGCCCGGTTACTGACATGTGGCGAAAGTCAGGCACAGTAAAGACTGGCCTAACTTTCCCCGTTGTAGCTAACTGAGCAGTGACTATCGCCATTGCTCGGCTATCCTCCTGGCAATCAAGACAATCTAGATATTCAATGTTGGGACCTGGATATGTTTCCGGCATTGAATATCTGGGTCCATTGTTCAGCAGCAGCAGCCAGCAGCTTTAGCAGCACTAGTCGCCACTGCTGAATATCGGGCCTAATATATTTTGAAATTTACATTAGTCTGATCTCCTGCCTGCTTTACTCTTTTATGTGAGTATGGTAGACAGGACTTTAACTCACCGCACTCTGCAATATTTTTTTTATTTTTTGCTTTTGAAGGTCTGACTCTGAATCCGAAGAGGAACCAATTACAGAGGAGGAGCTGGACAAGCTGAAGGAAGCTGTGGAAGAGAAAAAGAAACTGATTACGACAATAAAAAATAAACCATGGATGATGAAAAAGAAACTGACAGTCCTTAAGTATGGGGTTTTCTTTATTATAATACCACAACTATTCTGACATTTATGTTGCACTCAATTATGTTTCTAACTTTTATTTTGCTAATGGCTTGCATAAAATAAGAAATCTGCAGGCCTGGCACTAGTCTAACTTTAATCCACCAACAAATTCTTTGCGTAATATAGTAAATTCTTTCAGTAAAAGAGAAAAAGGAACTCAGTGTGTCAGTCAAGCTTATAACAATAATAATGTCTGGCATTCATATAGTAACATAGTAACATAGTAAATGATGGCAGATAAAGACCAGTATGGTCCATCTAGTCTGCCCAGCAATATGACAGGAGTAGGTGCACCCCTTCCCATGTCTTTTAGGGAGTAGGTGCACCTCTACCCATGTATTTGCTTAGTGGTGCACCCACCAGGAGCAGGTGCACCCCTCCCCATGTCTTTGTTTCTTTGTTTGTTTAGGGGTGAACACACCACTCCTCCCCCCATCACTCCATGTAGGACACCCATATTTGTTGAGAAATTAGATGGTTCAGTTTATTTAGATTTAATCTTGTTGCTGTAAAGTGATCCACAGTGTCTGTCCCAGGCCACTTTGAATTCTGTCACTGTGTGTGTCCCCACCACCTCCATCGGGAGGGCATTCCAAGCATCCACCACCCTTTCAGGACCTGACATTGCCTTTCAATTTACCACCTTGCAGCTTCATGTTATGCCCTCTAGTTTTACAGCTTCCCCGTCTCTGGAAGAGGTTTGTTTGTTCATTATTTTTCTTTAAAAGTCTGAATCATATCTCCCCTATCCCTCCTCTCCTCCAAAGTGTACATATTTAGGTCTTCAAGTCTCTCCTCATAAGGCTTCTGACGCAGGCTCCAAATCATTTTGCTTGCCTTCCTCTGAACAGCTTCCATTCTTTTTACATCCTTTGCAAGATACGGTCGCCAAAACTGAACACAGTATTCCAAGTGAGGCCTCACCAGAGACTTATACAGTGGTACTAGTACCCCTTCCTTTCTGCTGGTAAGTCCTCTTCGAATGCAGCCCAACATCCTCCTGGCTTTTGCCACCGCCTTGTCGCACTGTTTTACCACCTTGAGATCTACAGAAATAATCACACCGAGGTCTTTCTCCTGCTTCGTGCACACCAACCTCTCGCCCCCTATTGTATACATTTCCCTTGGATTTCTGCTACCCAAGTGCATGATACTGCACTTCTTCGCATTAAATCTTAATTGCCATGCATCAGACCATTCCTCCAGCTTTTGTAGATCCTTCCTCATGTTATCCACTCCCTCGGGGGAGTGCACTCGGTTGCAAATTTTCGTGTCATCTGCAAAAATACAGACTTTTCCATTCAGTCCTTCAGCAATATCACTCACAAATACATTGAACAGTGCCGGGCCTAGGACCGAACCCTGAGGCACCCTGCTAATCACCTTCCTTTCATCCGCGTGAACTCCATTTATCATCACCTTCTGTCATCTGTCAGTCAACCAATTTCTGATCCAGTTTACCACCTTGGGACCCATCCCCAAACTACTGAGTTTATTGATAAGCCTCCTATGAGGGACAGTATCAAAGGCTTTGCTGAAATCCAGATAGATGACATCCATTGCATGTCCTTGATCCAGTTCTCTGGTCACCCAAAGAACTCAATCAGATTTGTCTGGCAAGATCATCCCTCGGTAAAACCATGTTGCCTTGGATCCTGTAACCCGCTGGTTTTGAGGAAGTTCACTATTTGCTCTTTCAGGAGCGTTTCCATTAATTTTCCCGCCACCGAGGTAAGGCTCACAGGCCTGTAGTTTGACACTTCTTCCCTGTCACCACTTTTGTGTAGAGGTACGATGTCAGCCATTCTCCAGTCCTGAGGAACCACTCCCGTTTCCAAGGATCTGTTGAAAACATCCTTTAACGACCCTGCAAGAACCTCTCTGAGCTCTTTCAGTATCCTGGGATGTATCCCATCCAGTCCCATGGCCTTGTCCACTTTCAGTTTTGCAAGTGGTTCTAAAACCTCATCCTCTCTGAATGATGTAGTATCTACCTCATTCCCATTTTTATATTTGGGAGTCACAGGTGGTCCTTCTCCAGGATTTTCTTTAGTAAAAACAGAGCAGAAGTATTTGTTTAGTAATTTTGCTTTATCAATGTTATTTTCCATGAGTCCGTTTCCAACACTTCTGAGTCCTGCAATTCCACCTCTGATCTTCTTCCTTTACCGAATATACCTGAAGAAAGTTTTGTCGCAGCACTTAAAATCTTTAGCTATCTTTTCCTCTGCCTTTGATTTTACTATCCTTATTTCTCTTTTTGTCTCCTTGAGTTTGATCATGTATTCATTTCTGTGTTCTTCTGTTTGCAAGCTTTTGAATTTTGCGAAAGCTGTGTTTTTTGCCCTTATTTGAGCAGCCACTTCTTTGGAAAACCAAATAGGCTTCCTTCTCCTCTTGTTTTTATTTACTTTTCTTACATATTTATCTTTTGCCCCTTTTATTGCCCCTTCTAGTTTAGCCCATTGCAATTCCACTTCCCTTATCCCCTTCCACCCTGTCAGCTCCTCCTTTAGGTACTCGGCCATTTTATTGAAGTCAGTGTTTTTGAAGTTTAGGACTTTGAGCTTGCTATGATTGGATTGCACCTTGGCTTTCATCTCAAACCACACCGTGTGATGATCACTGTTGCTCACAGGGGCACTCACCCAGACATTAGACAGACTATCACTGTTGGTGAGCACCAAATCCAGCGTTGAGCTTTCCCTGGTTGGTTCCATCACCATTTGTCTAAGTAACGCATCTTGGATAGTGTCCACAATTTTTTTGCTTCTTTCCAGATTTGCAGAAGGAGTAATCCAACCTACATCGGGTAGATTAAAGTCACCCAATATGATTGTTTCTCCCTTTGTTGCTATCTTGGCAATATCTATAATCGATTCGTTATCTATCTCTTCAATTTGATTCGGAGGTCTGTAGATTACAGCAGTATGGATGACAGTGCCATCTCCTCTTTCCAAAATGATCCAGAGCACTTCTTCTTTTCCCCATGCACCCTGCATTTCAGTAGATTTGATATTGCTTTTGACATACAAGGCTACTCCTCCCCCTTTTCCATTTTCTCTGTCTCTTCTGAATAGATTATAGCCAGGTATGGCTATATCCCAATCATGCGATTCATTAAACCATGTTTCTGTAATGGCCACAATGTCCAAATCCTTTTCCATTAGGGCTTCCAGGTCCGGAAGTTTGTTGGCTAAGCTTCGAGCATTTGTGCTCATTGCTTTCCAGCATTTAACTGGCTTGTATGTATTTTGCCTTGATTTTATTCTACCCACTTCTTCCCAGTTGCTTTTGATGTGTTGTTTAAAAGTGTGGTTGTTTGTTATTCTGCTTTTGCAGGGGGTGACGTCCAGAACTTGACCTTCCCCGTCCGTCACCCCTTCTTCTAGTTTTAAATGCAAATCTACATACTGCCTGACTTTTTCACGTAGGATTCTTTTCCCTGCGACAGAGAGGTGTAGTCCATCAGCACAGTATAGTTTCTTGTTGGTTCATGTGTTTTCCCAGTCGCCAATAAATCTGAATCGTTCTCGTTTGCACCAGGTCTGGAGCCATGTATTAAAGCTGTTAATGCGATTTAGCCTTATTGCCCCCTTACCTAGAACAGGTAGAACTTCTGAGAATGCTACAGTGTTAACAATGGGCTTGAGTTTTTCTCCCAGACATTGGAAGTCCTTTTGGACTGTAGAGGCACTATTTCTAAACACTGCTTGGTAACCAATCAACCAGGGTTCAATTCCCACTAGCACTCCTTGTGGCCTTGGGCAAGTCACTTAATCCTCCATTGCCTCGGAAGAAAGGCCTGGCAATCTACTTCCGGTGACACTGCCAAGAAAACCCAGGAGCTTCTGGGTCGCCAGGAGTCAGGGTTGACTCAAAGGCACACATTGCATTGGATGACAGCATCAAGTTTGGAGTGTTTGCTTTCCGCACTAAGTACATCAATAATGGTCCATTCAGTTTCTTTGGATAGGGCATCCTCATTAACCAAGGCAGAGAATGCATTATGCAGGGATATCTCTTGGTGTATAGGATGTCTCTGTGTCACAGGTCGCAATCTACCCGAACACACTGTGATCCATTTGTTCCTGGTGTGTTTGACTCTTTGTGGGAGTGTGGTGGACTTTGTTCACTCTGTATCCTAGAAGAGGTGCGCTTCATTGCAGTCAGTTCTTTACTCAGTAGAGACAATTCTTTATGCATGGCAGCCAGGTCTTCTCTTAGTACAGTCAATTCGTTATACATGGCAGATGACCTTCGGCACATAGGACATGCTCTTAGGCTCCAAATGATTCTTCTTGGATTGAAAGTACCGCAGATATTGCACTGAATACAAAACATGCTGGTTAAGAGAATGTGGGCGTATCCCAAGCTATTGGCCACTATATAGGCAATACAGCCCCAGGGGTGGGTGGGGTGAGGGGTGGAGTGGGTGGAAACCCAAGTGTCCCTGCCCCAGTAGGCTTATACCTGAACTGTGGGCACACTCAGAAGCTGTTATGGCTATACAAGTAAATCAAGCAGTTTGACTATCCCCAAACGTAATGTAGGACCAGCAATTAGCAATTTTCCCAATACCTAAAGTTTAACCAAACCTTAGTATTCTATATTTGCAATAAAAAACCAGCAGAGATAGAAAGGAATAAACTTATCTGTGTCTTGTGCAGCTCTGGCTTTTCAGACAGACTGTGACCAGTATGTGAAGCCAAGTGTCTGATGATCTAAAGTAGCCCCTCCCTGGGAGATGCCTTTCAAGTAGACAATGAACCAGAATTACCCAAAATATACCTTTGTAGGTCTATCAGCCCCCTGTGCAAAGGCCTCTCTGTTGGTCCCTTGCAAAGCAAGTATTTCTACACCAAGTAGCTGATTTTTCTTACAAGTGTCCCAGCCCCAGCAGGCTTATGCCTGAACTGTGGGCACACTCAGAAGCTGTTAAGGCTACACAAGGAAATCAAGCAGTTTGACTATCCCCAAACATAATGTAGGACCAGCAATTAGCAATTTTCCCATTACCTAAAGTTTAACCAACCCTTTGTATTCTATATTTGCAATAAAAAACCAGCAGAGATAGAAAGGAGAAAGCTTATCTGTGTCTTGTGCAGATCTGGCCTTTCAGGCTGGAGCCTGTGACCAGTATGTGAAACCAGGTGTCTGATGATCTAAAGTAGCCCCTCCCTGGGAGATGCCTTTCAAGCAGACAATGAACCAGAATTACTAAAATATACCTTTGTAGGTCTATGAGCCCCCTGTGCAAAGGCCTCTCTGTTGGTCTCTTGCAAAGTATCATTGATCCAGAAAAACTCCTTTGTAATAATTCTTTACTCAAATAAATGTATAATGATGATTTTTTTTTTTTAGAATTGTATGTAAGTATATTGCCAATCCATAAAGCACATTGCAGAATTCTTGCTCCTCCCCTAACATGCCTCACAAATATGCAGATAATATCTGGCCATTCTGCAGTTTAAAAGCCTGATATTATCTGTATATTTTTTTAAAATATATGGTTAGGCTAATTACGCATTTGTCAGTGAACGTCTAATTGCCTTCGAATATCAACCTCACAGGGCATAATTATTCATTCATATAAAACACTCCCATTTTCACCAATAAAATTCTTCCAACAACAGATAGAGCCGAAGTAGGATATTGCACTTTACATCCCAACTTACAAAAAGTTCTATTCAAATTATAGTCTCACATCATTTTCCAACACCACTAATTCCCTCCATAGATAGACATTGTGCATCATAATACAAAATGATTACTCAACGCCATCATCAAGAACTCATATTGCACCAACCCTACCTATGGAAAATCATCATCGCAAATATTCTAGAACACCATTAACCCACAGCTGGAAAAGAGAACAAGTTTAACTACTACAGATTCTTAATGAGAACCTACATTTTAACAGAATCCCTTATTTCAGCTGCATATAGAAAACACAGTCAAAAGTCTTGCTTTAGTCAGTAAAACACATATAGATATCCTTTTGGTATTCTTTAGTCTTTTCAAGGATCCATCTCACATCCACAATGATGTCTCTCGTTCCTCGCCCTTTCTTGAACCCTGCTTGCACTTCAGGTAGTCCTCGTTCCACGTATGATTGTAGTCTCTGCTGAATAATCTTTAGTAGAATCTTGCTGGCATGTGGAATCAGAGTGATGAATGGTCTAAAATCAGCAAATGTGTACGACAAGGGTGCATACTTTCCCCCTACCTGTTTAATTTATATGCAGAACAAATCATCAGAGAAGCAGGACTATATGAAGACAACAGAGGTGTGAAGATTGATGGGAGACTCATCAACAACCTTCGCTATGCTGATGATACCACATTACTGCTGAAAGTGAAGACAATCTGAAACATTTGCTTCTCAAGATCAAGGAACATAGTCTTAAAATGGGCCTGCACCTTAATGTAAAGAAGACAAAAATCCTGGCAACTGACAAAATCAATAAGTTCAACATTGATGGAGAAGAAATTGAAATAGTGGACAACTTTAACCTACTTGGATCAACTATCAATAAAGAAGCAACAAGCAGTCAAGAAATCAGACGACGCAGTGCTCTTGGCAGAATGGCTATGAAGGACATAGATAAGATTCTCAAGAGCAGAGATGTCTCTCTCCATACAAAGATTCGAGTTGTTTAAGCCATGGTATTTTCAATAATATCATATGGATACGAAAGTTGGACAGTGAAAAAGATAGACAGGAAGATGCTGAAAAGGCCTTCGACTGTGTGTCGTGGCCTTATCTGTGGGCTGTCCTGGGAAAGGTTGGGCTTGGTGGTAAGTTTCTGACAGGGATACATAAGCTCTCTGCTGGTCCTGAAGCATGGGTTAAGGTTAATGGCAGATATTCAGACATGTTTGCGCTAGGCTGGGGTACTCAACAGGGGTGCCTTTGTCCCCACTCCTGTTGGCTCTCACTATGGAACCCTTTATGGGGTAGATTTCCTTCTGAGCGCTGATATGTGAGGTGGAAGCGGGGGGGGGGGGGGGAGAGAGGGGTGGACCATAAGATCTCTATTCGCTGATGATGTTTTGCTGACCCTGACGGACTCCATGGTTTTGGTGCCAGCGGTGGTTACAGAAATGAAGGCTTTTGGCTTTTGGTTAATTACTCCAAATCAGAGGATCTGAATATAACCATGCCACCTAAAATGGAGTGTCTCCTTTGCAGAGGTTTAAGTGGGCCACTAAGTATAAAGAGAGATGGTGGACACTTGGGAGGGGCGGAAGCAAAGGGAAAGAGAGATGCTGGACATGTTAGGGGGAGAAGGAGGTATGCTGGGCACCTGGGTGATGTGGAAGAGAAGGGGAGATGCTGGAAACGTGGGGGAGGTGTACAAAAGAGAAGGGAAGGGGAGATGCTGGAAACGTGGGGGAGGTGTACAAAAGAGAAGGGAAGGGGAGATGCTGGAAACGTGGGGGAGGTGTACAAAAGAGAAGGGAAGGGGAGATGCTGGAAACGTGGGGGAGGTGTACAAAAGAGAAGGGAAGGGGAGATGCTGGAAACGTGGGGGAGGTGTACAAAAGAGAAGGGAAGGAGAGATGCTGGAAACGTGGGGGAGGTGTACAAAAGAGAAGGGAAGGAGAGATGCTGGAAACGTGGGGGAGGTGTACAAAAGAGAAGGGAAGGAGAGATGCTGGATATGGCAGCGGGGAGAGAAAGGAAGGAGAGATGCTGGAAACCTAGGGGGAAGCAAAGGAAGGGGAAATGCTGCACTGGGGGGGGGGAGAGCAGTAGGGAATGGGAGATAGTGGACTGTGTGAGAGTGCACATGGTTGAAGGTTCACCTAGGGTGTCAGACATCCTTGGGCTGACCCTGCTCACTGAGGCTTTAAGTGATAGAAGGGGGAGACTCAGACAACTGCAACATGTTATTTGGAGTCAGAGTCTCAGCATTCCTGGGCACATGGCTATGGATCTGACAACCATTCTAATCAGAAGGTATCTCCTCAGACCCCTCTTCTCCAGGGAAAGGAGAAAGTCTGTTCAGGAGTAATTCTTCTTTGCTGATATTATTATAGAAATGGCAGAGGCCGTTCTATATTCTTTGGAGAAGGAAGCTGAGTCCAGGCTAATATTCTGGAGATCCTCCAGTTTCTTGTTCCCTCCAAAGGAGGTGGTGTAGTGCCTATCCATGACATCCTTAAAGAGGTACAGATGAGAATATGGGAGACCCCCTTCCCTGTGTCGCCTGTAAATATGAAGATGATAGCAAGCCTTTTATCTCTGGGGGAGAGGCCGGTGCTACCATTCGGTGCTACCAATAGCAGCTACCTAGAACTCTGGCCCTCCAGGGGCACCCTTTGCCATGGCTGTTGCCCTCTTGGGACCTACAGTGGCGGCAATGGCCGCATACAGCCCCGCAGCACTTACCTTACAACTTAAGAACTGCAGGCCTGATTGCTTCCACTCCCTAGGGCTGCCCAATGCCGACTTCCTGTTTGCATCGGGCATTGCAGGGATGGATGGGAGCACAAGGCATGAGGTTTGCTTAGAGTGGCTCATCTCCTTGCGCCAGCCCTGCTAGGGGAATGACCAGTGAACATAGAGGGAACATGAAAACCAGCAACAACAGGTTTGAAACTCTCTTTCTTATACATATGTGGAGCTGTACACTACAAGCACCAGATCTCTGAACTAAGTTATTTGTGACTTTTTTACATATATTTCTACTGTTTGGCTATGATTTTGTTTGTAAATATTGTGCTACCTATTTCTGTCTGTATTGCTGTCATATATTGCTTAGTCATTTTGTTCTGGACGGAAATGTACTTTAAAAATATCCTAATGTTGACTTGCTTTCTTCTAAAGAAAATGGTTTTGTGATCTGTCTTTAGCCCTCCTGTACTGCAATCTGTTGATAAACTACTAAAATGCTTGTCTATTAGCTTTGAAAATCTCTTGCTTCTCCAATTTCCTCTGTTTGGCCTTTATAGTTAAGATCATTATGATTGCCCTCAGTTCAGACACAGTCTATAGCGCCTCTGCTTGAAATCCCTCTCCCTATCCTGGGCTGGATTTTCTTATATAGCCTTCCAAACATGTGGAGGCCGATTCCGTAGTGTGCACGCCTGGGCTGTCTGAACACCCACAACTTGGACGGGGCCAAGTTGGGCCTGATTCCACAACTGCGGGATCTGTATGTACCCACGAATGCCGGCGTGTACCCGATGCTGTGGAGGGATACGTCCTGGAAGCTGCTCTTCCAGCCCACACAGCGCTCCGGGTGGTATGCTGGTGTAGCGGTTTCCCATCGCCATGGCACTGGCATATCCAGCCGGAGTTGCAGAATGCCCAGAGTGAAAGCGCCCATGCACAGCACCATTCGACCCTCAGGGGGGCTCCCAAGGCCTGAATCAGGCGGCGGATGCTGTACCACGGTGACGCGATGGGGTTGGGGGGGCTGCAGCCTGCATACAGCAAAGTACCTCACACTTATTCCACCATCAGGGTGGAATAAACCAGGCATCTAACTCAGATCTGGGGAACATACAGAGACATGACGGGAATTGCCTATGTACGTTCTGACAGCTGGCCCCTCCCCTGCACTGCTCCCGCTCTGCCCCAGCACCACCCCCTCTTGCCCTTGTCCAGCACTCCCCACACAAATGTAGTGTATATGCGAGCAGCGCTGGTGACAGAATCGACTTCGGGGACTGTACGTCCAACTCCACTATTTGCGAGACAGAATGCTGTCCATACTGTATAAAAACACATTTTACAGAACGTCCTAAAAGCCATAAGCATGTCAAAGTTCAGGCATGATTTCACAAACATGGAAGTGCCCGATATGGATATTTGCGGGAATGTCTACATAGATGACCCCAGCTTAGTATTCAATAGTGGGGACATCTATGAGACATGCAGAGATGGTGGTAACCCACAACACGTTTCACAAACAAAGAGGGGGTCATTTCAGTCTGGACATACATCCCCACTAAATGCTAGAGTGCAAATTCTGGTAACAGAGCTCCCCGCAAATACAGGGGAGATGTGCGGGGAGCTCTGTATGGGGCGGGAGGGGGCATGCAGGAGGAGGAGCGAAGTCAGGCTGGAGGTGGGGCACCCAACCCAGACATACCAGTTTGATTCCAGTGATGGCCCTTTACGTCTGGGCTGGGTGCCTTAGATGGGGAACTTATTCCACCTTGGTGGAATAAGTCCCCCCTGACGGCAACAGATGACCATGTCAGGAACCCACACTGAGGTGATTAGGGGAGGGGGTTCCCCACAGCCCGATCTCGGCCTTGGAAGGGCCGATCAGGGGTCAGACTGTGGGGAAGCAGGCAGTTTGATGTTTGCAGCTGATTGTGGCTCCTGCATTGAGCTGTGGTGCCATGGCAATGGGACACCACGACACCATTGCTCCATGCAGAAGCCTGGCTAGGCTAGCCGGGGAAGTGCCTGGACGTCCAGATGGCTCAGACATGCCATGTCGGAACTGGCCTCATTCTATATATCATTGTGAGTGTGGAGAGTACTGTGGATAGTGAAGTGCCATCTTTGCTACATGCCTCAGAGGTTTTAGTGCTGAAACAAGCACTTTTCCAATGCCTATATGTGCCTGGAGCAGGTCTAGGTTTGGACACAGGCACCCCCCAGGGTTCTAAGATCGATGAGGCATCTATGTCCATAGCTCCATGCTAGACACCCCCATCACATCCCCTGCTATTTAGACATTCCCACAGCAGAGACATCTAAATCCCCGTTTCTGCAATCACTTCTGAGGATGACTCTATGATTTGGACTTTCATGTGCACATTTTTGGATATCCAAATCACATCTAAGCAAATTAAAATGACTCTCATAGCCAGTTGTCTTCAATTTAATGGAAATCACACTTGTTTTTCTTTTGATAATGCAACTGCGCTATACCAAACCCAGTCAAAATGACTAATGTTCAATGCAGTAGCTGTGGTGCATTAATCCAATGGAAAATATTTGGAGTCTTAAAGTTTGCTCCCATCTGTATCCAATACTCTAGCATGAAAAAAAGAATTGACTTGAGTGAAGAATTAGCTGTAATAAAAATGGCTCCCCCAGGATAAAGCATGAAGAAAATCCACCTTACTCCCACAAAGCATCAAACGATCTAGGAATAAATGGATCAAAGTCGGCTCTGACAGGGTATGGCCTGTAACACAGAGACACTCATACCCCCCCAAAGGATACTCATGAAAAATGTTTTCTCTACTTTGATAAATTATGATGCTCCAAGAATAGAATCTGTATTGGCCTTAGTAAAGGATGTTAACACTCAATATACAAGAAATCCCTCAGGAAATGCCAAAGGATCACAGACAACAGAAGACTGCTACTGCTGGGAGACTCCATTATTAGAGGCATTAGCTTGAGAACATAGTTCAAGGGACAAAAATAGTATCAGGAGAGGGGAGGATCTGTTTAAAATAAAAATGATTGTAAGGTCATATTTTGTTAAGTGGTTTGAGGGAGATATTTGAGTATCAAGAGTTAAGTATAACTGAATTGTTCTTAGAACCACTATTTTGTTTCAAGTTCAATAAACAGATTCAAACATTAATGCTTCCTAGGACCCCAGCTAGCATGAACTCAGGCCAAATTATAAATGAAATCAGAGAAGAAAGTAAAGATTCTAAAACGGATATTATTATCCATCTCAGAGCAAATGACCTGGCTAGAAATAGTACCATGGAGATTATAATTCCTTGTATCGTTCTATGTTTCGACTGCATCTTGAATATTGTGTGCAGTTCTGGTCGCTGTATCTTAAAAAGAATATATCAGAATTAGAAAAGGTACAGAGAAGAGCCACTAAAATGCTAACGGGGATGGAAGGATACCCCTATGAGGAAAGGCTTAAAACGTTAGGGCTTTTCAACTTAGAAAAGAGACAGCTGAGGGGAGATATGATAGAAGTCTATAAATTAATGAATGATGTGGAATGGATTAACATAGATCGGTTGTTTATGTCATCAAAAAGTAGAATGATTAGAGGACACGCAATGAAGCTACAGTGTAACACATTTAAGACTAATAAGAGAAAATATTTTTTCACTCAACGTGTTCTGTTAAATAAAATAAAAATAAAATAAATAATCAAACTCTGGAATTTGTTACCGGAGGATATAGTAAAAACTGTTAGTGTAGCTGGGTTAAAAAAAGGGTTGGACAAGTTCCTGGAGGAAAGGTCCATAAACCATTATTAAAGAGAACCCGGGAAATCCACTGTTTATCCCAGGACAAGCATTGTGGAAGCTGTGGACTTTGGGTACCTGCCAGGTATTTGTGACCTGGATTGGCCACTGTTGGAAACAGGATATTAGGCTTGATGGACCTTGGTCTAACCCAGTATGGCATATCTTATGTTCTTATGTTCTCTTCAGTGCAAAGAAACTTCCAAATTTTGGGAGAGAGATTTCAACTCATAATCAACACTATAGTATTTTCAGTAGTTTTAAGTGTTAATCTTAAGGAAAAAGTGAAGCTGCATCGCACAATTGATTTTAATTTATGGCTCCAAACCTGGTATAAATGAGAAGGTTTTAGATATTTAAAGGCACATTTTACAATGGGACATCCAAATGCAATCTGACACATCAAAGCCAGAATGTCTGAAAAAATCCAGGCACCTACAAGTTCAGGCATGATTTCAGAAATGTGGACATGCCCGGTACAGTATGGATGTCTATAGAGTCATCTACATTGATATCCCTAGAATAGCATTTCAGAACACAGAAATCTAATAGCATAATGGTTAAAGTAGTGGATGAGGAGCAGCATGGGCTGGGTTCAAATCTCAGTGTGGGCCTTTGAGGACTGGTTACATAGCTCTGTGCTTTCTAGATGGTTTATGACCAAAAGAAGCACTTTCCTAATGTCCATTTGTGCCTGGAGCAGGTATAAATGTGGATGTGTCTGCAGACATCCCTGTTATTCCTGAAATCAAACAGAGACATTTAAGTCCATTGTACTTCCCCAGATATACCTCTACCAGACCCTCTTTCCTACTTGGATGCCCCTGCACCATAGACATCTGTAAATGTCATTTGTGTAATGACTTCAGAGATGTCTCTATGATTTTGATGTCCTAAATAACAACTAAGCCTTTTAAAGTGACTCCAATAGGCAGCTAGGGCAATGGATAGAGCAAGAAGAAGCTATACTATAATGATGGACTACATTTCTCTGTGGCAGGAAAAAAAATCCTAAATGAAGTTTGATCAATATGAGCCAAATTCCATAACAGGCATGTCCAGCCTGTGGGCACGTCTGAATTGAAAACGGACCCCATTTTAACCTAATTCCGCATCCGCAGGTTTAGACGTGCTCGAGTCCAGAATTGAGGAGAGAGATGTGTCTGGCGTGGTACGGGCAAAGCGCTATGCAGCCAGTCCATGCCTGCATCCAGCACACGGCCCGTGCATGGGTCATACGATGGAGAAACATGCGCCCATAATATTATGGGACATGGGTAAATGTTTTGGACATCCTCATGCCCACCGTATTCTGAAAAGTTGCACGTTTTGGATCCTGCCCATCTCTGGGATGTTTCCAAGGACGCCACACCTCCTTGGTAAAACATGCATCTTCTAAGCTGCTCTTCACCCCTGCTCTGATGCAAACTAGACATAAATACCAATGAGAAACGACTACAGCTTCAACCTAGACCATATACCAGTCCTCTTCATGCCCTGAAAAGTGCTAGGTAAGCCCAGTGCATCCTAATATGGTATAAGAGAATGTAAATAGGAACATGTATGCCAGGACATACCTTGTATCAAATGGTACTTGGCATTATAAAATGGCCCCAGTGATCCCTGCCTTGGTCATCTCTACAAACATGCTTTAAACGGCTAAGGATGGACCTTTACCAAGTGCACAAAACTGAAACTAATATTGCAGTTCCCCAAAGGATGCATAATATTGCTGAGCAACAAATGTATACCCTTTTCATGCCTCTGGCCTATAAGTGCATTCATTCTGCTGCTCCACACTACTGTTCATCTCTTATCTCTCCCTACACCCCTCTTCAGGAACGCTGCTCTTCTGGCAGATTGCTTCTATCTGTGCCCCTCTCTTCTACTGCCAACTCAAAACTTTGCTCCTTTCACCTTGCTGCTCCCTATGCCTGGCACAGTCTGTACGACAGGTTCTGCTCTGACCCTTCGCAAATCCAGGCTGAGCGCTCACCTCTGTTGCCGCTTTTGGATTTGATTCGCCTAATTTCTCTTGTGTTTCCTTACCTTTCCTCCTAAATGTATTCTGTCCGCAGCTGCTGTGTTGTCTGTCTTGACTAGATTGTAAGGTCTGCTGAGCAGGGACCATCTTTTACGTGTGTCTGTGTAGCACTGCATACACCTTGTAGAGCTATACAAATTATCAGTTGTAGTATTAGACTTTGGCATCTGATTCCTACATATCTAGGTGCTGTCATTTCTCACAGCAGCTACACCTGTTCCATCGTGGTGTATGTCGGTCTGTATACATCTGCTATCTGTGGGGCAACCCTATCTGCCTTTCCACAGTCTATTTTGTGGCACTGCTCCCCTGGTCAGGCCTGTGCGGGCACGGGAGGGGAGATCCCTGTGCCATCACACCAAGTAGCTAGCCTCCAGATTTATCACCACTTTTGCAGCTCTCATAGATCATGGTCTGGGTAGGGATGTAGGTCTCATGAAACAATCTGGGGAATGTTGTCACAGCATCAGCCATGTTTCCAATTACCTGGCACAGCGGATATATGGCTGCCCTATCACATTGCTAACATTATATGATCTTATTAGAGTACTCTATAAAAATATTCCAGAAGGGCTTTGAATAGGTTCCCTATAGCTAAATGTCAAAACATATCCATATTGGCATTGTTGTTCATTGTAAACTGTATAGACTATTAGATATGCAGTATATACAGTAAGACTAGGTAAATAAATAAATATCCCTGTCAATAATAAGGACCCCCAGAATAAGAGCATTCAGCAGTGAAAACAGCACTAATGTGCATTCAACAGCAACATCACTGGTCTCTAAAAATGTGCATTATGGGCATGTATTAATACTGTTTTTACTGTAGAATGCTATTATTCTGAGAATCCTTATTATTCACAGAGATATGTTTTGACATTTAGCTATAGAGAAGCTGCTCTGATTTTATCTGCCTGATCACACTGGCACCTGGTGACGCTGTGGTCCAGCTATGACATAACATAACAGCATGGGAGACCAGGAATAAAAATATAATTTCCGTTTCTCACCCAAACAAGAATTCTTTCCCTACTCATACCCATACTATCCCTACATCAGTAGCCCCATTTTTCAGAATATGGGAATTATTAGGGTCCCCTAGATTGACTCTTTTAGCACAAACAGCACATTTCAGCATTGCCATAATACACACTATTGCTCTCCTTAATATTTCTGTAAGGGTTTTTATTAACGTTTTTATACCTTACAACATTCCCTCACCTCTGCTTTCTGTTTCTTAAAACTGCTTCTTGTGTTTTTCCAGACTGGAGTCACACCAGTTCAAAACATAATTGTCACAACCATTCTTCAATATGGGACACATTGCAGCGAAGAGCAGAATTTTTTCTAAGTCCTGGCATTATGTTTATGTTTATGCTTATTATCTTGATATACCGCTAAAGGAAAAACATCAAAGCGGTTTACAAAGTACAAATTAAAGAAAAACCATAAAGGTATAGAGAAGAAAGAAAATTACAATACTAAAATAGGAAAGCACATCAGACGGAATCATACACCAAGACAATAAGGAAGAGGGAGAGAGTAAGGGCAGGGGAGAGTAAGGTCATACAGAGGGATCTGGGAGGTCGAAAGCAAGGGCAAAGAAGTGGGTTTTGAGGCTGTTCTTAAAGGTAGAGTGGTCGTGCTCGAGCCGGATAGAGGAAGGCAGAGAGTTCCATAAGGCAGGGGCTAGGAAGAAGAATGCGGAGGAGCGAGTGGATTGGAGGCAAGCATAAGTAGGTGAAGGAAGGTATAAGCGGTTGAGGTGGAAGGATCGGAGGGAGCGAGTTGGAGTGTGCAGGCAGATAAGGTCAGCCAAATACTGAGGGAGTGGGTATGGAGGACACAGTGAAGGAGTACCATGATTTTGAAATGAATGCGGGATTTGATCAGAAGCCAGTGGAGACGGATGAGAAGAGGTGTAATATGATCCCGGGTGGAAGAGTGAAAAATGAGTCGAGCAGCGGTGTTCTGGATACGTTGGAGACAATGGAGTTGCACGTTAAGGAGGCCAGCTAAGACCGAGTTACAGAAGTCGATGCGAGACATAACGAGTGACAGGAGAAGGGTGGTGAGAGCCTGTGCAGTAAGAAAGGGCCTGATGGCGCGAGTTTGACGCAGGAAGAAGAAGGATGTCTTAGATACATGAGGAACGTGGTCACGGAAGGTCAGGGCAGGATCGAAGAGGACTCCCAGGTAACGAAGGGAAGAGACAAGGGGAACGGGCGAACCAGAGTACGAGGGGGAAACGGTGGGGGGGGGGGAAACATCACGAGAGAACCAGATAGCAAGAGGTTTTGTGAGATTGAGGTGCAAGCAATGGGTGGTGAGCAATGTTCCCTCTAATTTTCTGTAGGCTGTGTGCACATAAAATATCAGCTGTGCAGCTTTTGAAGGAAGGTTAAATTTTTGTGCGCCACATAACGACACTCGGAGTTATATATTTTAAAATTTGACTACCTGTCAGAATACAGTATGTACACCACATTGATTGCACTAGAAAATATTGTAAAACTTGTGAAAACCGTAAATTCACAACAACTTTTAAATTTTAAGACATCTGTGTTGTTTTCTATCAGAATCAGAACCATAATTTTTGTGCGCTCTGTTGTAAAGTATGTGCGCTAGCTTGGCGAGGTGTGTGCGCGCGCACACGCGCACAGCTTAGAGGGAACAGTGGTGGTGAGCCATTCAGCAATGGCAGTGAGACAGGAGTTCAAAGGGGAAAGATCGAGGGAGAGAGGGGAGGTGTGATAGAGAAGGACCAAGTCATCAGCATAGTAAAAAGCAGATATCCCTTATTGCTGGACCAGTAGGGCAAGAGGTGCAAGAAAAATGTTGAAAAGGAGCGGGGCCAAAACTGTACCTTGGGGAACACCACAAAGAAGGGGGGTGGGTTCGGAGGCAGAGGAGGAGAAAGAGGTGGGGAGGACTGAATAAGACCTAGAGGAGAGAAAAGAATGAAACCAGTGAAGGACCGTGCTACAGAGACCTGCCTCACGCAACCGGGCTAGTAGAAGGGAGTGATCGACAAGATCGAAAGCGGCGGAGAGATCGAGGGAGACCGCCACCAAAAGATCACCATGTTCGTGAGCCGTGTGAAGTTCATTTAGAAAGCCCAGTAGAACAGTTTCAATGCTATGACCGGGTTGAAAGCCGGACTGATGAGGGTGAAGAAAGTGGGTGGATTCAAGATAGGAAGATAGTTTGGAGAAAACGACCTTTTCTAGAACTTTAGATAGAAAAGGGAGATTAGATACAGGACGGCAGTGTGCGGGAACTAAGGGATCCAGTGAAGGCTTTTTAAGGATAGGGCGGACCAAAGCGTGTTTCCAAGGCTGGGGAAAGACACCTGAAGAGAGACTAGAGTTAATCATGGTAAGAGTTGGAGGAAGAAGAGCTAGGGAGGAGGTGAGCATCCAGGAAGATGGGATAGGATCCAGAGCGCAGAATCACATTTCCGCAGGAATAACGTGGATGTCTGTGGGAAGCACTGTGGACATACATGGGCCTTTCCTGAATACGCTTTATACATTTCCGTAGCTGACCATGCCCCCATTCTGACCCTTCTGGGCATCTTCTGAGCTCTCTGTGCTAGTGCCGTGGATGTGCATGACAGCAGTGTTTCAGAATACGGTCAGGGACGTTTTCGGCACATAAACTTCCCCATTGCACGTACAAACCCCTTATTCATGTTCTGGAATGACCTCCTATGTGGACAATCTTTTAAACTAGAAGAAGGCAGATGGAAGAGATTGACTTCAGGATGTGACTTATAGCAAAAGCATTACAGTAGCGGAGAAAATAACAAGAGACGTCATCTTTTTTATCAGAGTCGATGAACACCACCATCTTCACCCTATCAGCGTCTTCGGGAGAGAGCGGGTCCAGGTGAGCTCCTCCCTACTCCCCCACTGAACAGGCCAATCGGGAGAAACAAAGCTGCACACCGGGAACCTTAAAAAGCAGTGTGCACAGCAATCCAGCCTCTTTACCACCATCTTCACCCAATCAGCGTCTTCGGGAGAGAGCAGATCCCCACTGCCTCTCTGCCTCCACCGATCCAGCTGCGCCAAGCAGTCATTCCTGCAGGGAGCGGGAAGGTAAGCTCCTCCCCACTCCCCACTGGCAAGACTAATCACCGCAGCCACAGGGCACTTTAAAACACTGTGACGGTGCAGGTGGCCCGCGCCGGGTGGGCCGGCATCTAAGGGCCTCGCCTGACGCCTCCAGCAAGCCAGAAAACGCTCACCACTGCAGGTAACACAAATACAGCACGCCGAAACATCAGAGTCGACGAACACCGCTGATACCAAACACTTCAGCTCTCTGCACCGGCAGCCGAATAGCATCGCGGAGTGAATAGGAAGGAGCGCTCCTCCCCGATCAGCTCAGCAGAACCAATCAGCAACCTACACACACCCTAAGACAAGCTATCCCAAACTGTGCCACCCAACTGGTAAGCAGCACACGATAAGCAAGACAACCTGCACTGCACAGCCTGTAGGAGCCATTGCTACCTCACTGCTTGTAAGAATAACATATGCTGCACAGCCTGTGGACTCCACTGTTACCTCATTGCTTGTAAACATAACATATGCTGCACAGCCTGTGGACTCCATTGCTACCTCATTGCTTGTAAAATAACATATGCTGCATAGCTTGTAGGATCCATTGCTACCTCATTGCTACCTCACTGCTTGTAAAATAACATATGCTGCACAGCCTATAGCCTCCATTGCTACCTCATTGCTTGTAAGATAACATACGCTGCATAGCCCCTCTCTGTTCCTCTTCTATGGCTCCACATCCCATTGTCCTCCTTTCCTTCATACTCCCTTACTGTTTCCCCTCCTACCAGCACCTTCACGCCTTACCTCCTTATCCCCCCTTGACCATCCTCACTTTCCCTCCACTCTGTCTTCTAACCGGTCATCAGCTCTTGAGCTTCATCATGTTCTCCCTCTCATTCAGCCATCTCCTCTCTCTCTAAGGCAACCTCACCCTCTTTTCCACCGTACTGTCTCCTCTCTACCCCGTACTCTGCTACTCCTTCGCCTTCTCTCATCCGGAGATATCAACCCCAATCCTGGCCCCCCTAGATTTCTGTCTTACTCTGAGAAGAGATCTTGACCCAACATGTCTAATCTTATCCATATCCCTCTCCTTTCCCCTTCCACTCTCCCTTTCTCATGTGCCTTGTGGAATGCACACTCTGTCTCTAATAAACTTGCTTTTACTCATGATCCTTTTATCGCTAATGCTCTACATCTTCTTGCCCTAACTGAGACCTGGCTCCTCCCAGATGATACTGCATCTACTGCTGCTCTCTGCAATGGGGGCTATCAGTTCTCCCACACGCCTCGTCCCACTGGCTGTGGTGGTGGTGTTGGGCTTCTACTTTCTCCCTCTTGCCAATTCCAACCCCTCCTGCTGCCTCAGTCTCACTCCTTTCTCTCTTTTGAAGTCCACTCCATTCACCTTTTCACTCCACTTCCTCTCCGGGTAGCTATTCCTCACTGACTTGACTCGTGGCTTTCCTTCTTTCTGTATTCCTGTTCCCCCACTCTTATTCTTGGGGACTTTAACATTCATGTTGATAACCCCTATGATCCTTTTGCTTTAAAGCTCCTCTCCCTTACCTCCTCGTTTGACCTCCAACTTTGTTCCACTGCCCCCACTCACCAGCATGGCCACTGCCTGGAACCGATATTTCTCTCCAGTTGCTTACCCTCAAACTTCTATAGCTCAGTTCTTCCCTTATCTGACCATCACCTTTTAAGCTTTAATCTTCATCACCCACTGCCTCAGCCTCGTCCTGTCTCCTCCAACCTATTTAGAAATCATCTTGCTATTGATACCTTGGATCTCTCTTCCACTATTTCTTCATCTCTTTCTGCCACTATATCATCCAAGTCTGTTGACGAGGCAGTAACTTCCTATAATGCTGCACTCTCCTCGGCTCTGGATGCTCTCGCTCCGCCCATGTCACATCCTGTGAGACGTTCTGCACCCTAGCCCTGGTTTTCTTCCACTACCTGCTATCTACGTTCCTGTGCCCATTCTGCTAAGCACGCTTGACTCAAACCCCACTCCTCTGCAGACTTTCTACACTTCAAATTCATACTTGTCTCTTTCCAGTCAGCCATAGCTCTTGCCAAACAAGACTACTTTGTCTATCTGACTAACTCTCTTGCCTCTAATCCTCGCCGTCTCTTTACTACTCTCAACTTTCTCCTCAAGGTGCCTCCACCTCTGATCCCTCCCTCCCTTTCTGGCCAAACCCTGGCTGACTATTTCCATGACAAAATCCATAAGATCACCCTCCAATTCCCCACAAAGTCAGCTACTTCCCCTCCTCCCCCTCTTCACTCCCAACTCTCCCCCCCCCACCTCTGCTACCCTCTCTTCCTTTCCTGTGATCTCTGAAGAGGAAACTGCACACCTTCTTTCTTCCTCCAAACTCACCACCTACTCCTCTGACCCTATCCCCACACATCTCATAAGCCCCATCTCCTCCACCGTTGTCCCTTCTATCTCTTATATTTTCAACCTATTGCTCTCCACTGCAACAGTCCCTGCAGACTTCAAACATGCTGTGGTCACACCTCTCCTCAAGAAACCCTCACTTGACCCCCACCTATCGACCCATCTCTCTCCTTCCGTTCATTTCTAAACTACTTGACGTGCGGTTCACCGCCGCTGCCTCGACTTCCTCTCTTCTCATGCCCTCCTGGATCCCTTACAGTCTGGCTTTCATCCTTTACACTCTACTGAAATGGCTCTTGTCAAAGTCTCCAGCGACTTGTTCCCTGGCAAAATCCAAGGGCCTTTACTCTGTCCTCATCCTTATTGTCCTCTCTGCTGCTTTTGACACTGTTGATCACAACCTTCTCCTCGATACCCTGTCCTCGCTTGGTTTTAGTGGCTCTGTACTATCCTGGTTCTCCTCCTATCTCTCCCATCGCTCCTTCCGTGTGTATTCTGGTGGCTCCTCCTCCTCTGCTACCCCCCTCCCAGTTGGTGTACCCCAAGGATCTGACCTGGGTCCGCTCCTTTTCTCTCTCTATACCCAGTCCCTTGGTGCACTTATCTCTTCCCATGGCTTTCAGTACCATCTGTATGCTGATGACTCCCAGATCTACCTCTCTACACATGAAATCTCTCTGGCAATCCAGACCCAGATCTCTGCCTGCCTTTCTGACATTGCTGCCTGGATGTCTCACCGCCGCTTGAAATTGAACATGGCCAAGACTGAACTTCTCATCCTTCCCCCTAAAACCTCCCCTCCTCTTCCTCCTTTCTCAGTCTCTGTGGATAACTCTGTACTCCTTCCTGTCTCCTCAGCCCACAATCTGGGGGTTGTCTTTGACTCCTCTCTCTCTTTCTCCACACACATCCATCTGATAGCTAAGACCTGTCGCTTCTTTCTCTATAACATTAGCAAAATCCGCCCCTTCCTTTCTGAACATACTACTAAAAAGCTTGTCTACTCCTTAATCACCTCCTGTCTTGACTACTGTAACCTACTCCCTGCTGGTCTCCCTTTGAATCATCTCTCTCCCCTTGAATCTGTTCAACACTCTGCTGCGTGACTAATCTTCTGCCAGCCTCGTCATGCCCATATTACCTTCTTCTCAAGTCACTTCATTGGCTCCCTATCCATTTCCGCATCCAGTTCAAACTTCTGCTGATCTATAAATACATTCACTTCTGCGGCTCCTCAGTACCTTTCTTCTCTTATCTCTCCTTATAACCCCCCTCGGAAACTCCACTTTTCTAGCAAACTACTTCTATCTGTGCCCTTCTACTTCTTTTCTACTGCTAACTCCAGACTTCGCTCCTTTCACCTTGCTGCATCGTACGCCTGGAACAAACTACCTGTGTCTGTACACCAGGCACCCTCTCTAACCCTCTTCAAATCCAGGCTGAAAACTCATCTCTTTGCTCCTGCTTTTGGATCTTGACTCTCCTGATCTCCTTTTTCCTTCCCTTGCTTTATCCCTGCCTACATCTTCTGTGTTTGTCTTGACTAGATTGCAAGCTCTGATGAGCAGGGACTGTTTCTTATTTGTCTGTGTGCGCTGCGTACGACTTGTAGTGCTATACAAATGCTCAGTAGTAGTAATAGTATTTATTTAAGTAATGTATAATTCGCACAAACCAATGACCATGGTGGATTACAACCAAACATACATAGTGGCCCTTTTACTAAAGCATACTGTAGTTCTACACTTAAAACACCAAAAGCATGCAAAATCATGGCACATTAAATGCAAAGGTATCCTGTTAACTGTCAGGGAAGTAGATAGCCTTTCCTTGATAGGTAATGGGCGGTGCCATTCAGTAATACGGGTCGGCAATATCGCAGGTGTAGTAAGCTTTACCTATTGTGGTGGAGGTAATTGCATCCTTGCTATTTATGAGATGTGCCATTACCAAGATGTATACCCATGAACTGAAGACATGGTGCTCACCACACTCTCTGCTCCTAATCTGCCCATTTCCCACTATTAACGCACAAGGTATTAACTGCCATGGCCGTGTGCTAAGACTTACCATGGGCCACAGCATGAGGTTAGCACATGCTGAAGCCCACATGAGCTGCATAGAGCTCTTTAGTAAAATGAACCCTATAATGTTACAAGCAAACCTAGAAATATGATGGCAGATAGACCATACGGCCTATCCAGACTGCCCTTTCATTCCTTCTACTAAGCTCTACAGTTCCTTTATCCCCTCAGAGATCTTCTGTGTTTGTCCCATGCTTTCTTAAACTAAGATGCAGTCCTTGTCTCCATCACCTCCACTGAAAGGCAATTCCACTCATATACTACTCTTTTCATATAGAAATATTTCTTCAAATTTCTGCGTTATCTGTAATTGCTCTCTGTTAACTGCTACCATGTCCAGCAAGCTTGCCCTATTTGCTGCCTTAGCAGCTAATGTGGTTATGTAAACTGGCCCCCTAGTGGTTAGGGAATTGCTCCATTCAAACTTCCCCTCCCCCTCCTCTCATCTCACAGTTAGAAACACACACACAGACACATATATATAAACACACATGGATAAACACAGGCACGTATATGCACAGATCTAAATACAAATATGCAGATATACACACACATATACAGACATACACAATTCCACTGCTATCTATCTATCTATCTATCTATCTATCTATCTATCTATCTATCTATCTATCTATCTATCTCTCTATCTATCTATCTATCTATCTATCTGTAGCAGCAAAGCGCAGACAAACCAATAATACCAGGAGTCTGTTCAGAAGGTCCAAATCATTTATTTGTGCACAAGTCTCAAGCAATGTCAATTTCAAAATGGCTGAGCAAAGTTTTCTAGCATTACAACAACTTTTATAGACTTCTGTTCCATTCTAGGTATAGAAAAACATTTCATTGGTCCCGGTACTCTCCCGTACCTCCCGTACCCCTTCCATTGGTCCCGGTACTGATAAGATTATCCAATTATGTTCCTTCAGTGGGCTCGGCACCTGCATACCCCCCTTCTAGTCCCAATTACAATGGCCAGTTCATCAACTTGTTACTTTCATACTCTCAAGGCCATAGAGCCAATTTGTGCATGCAGGGGAGCAGGGCTCTGCAACTCATCTGTCAGCACTCCCAATTATATTCCTTGCAGATGTACTTTTCTTATCAGTAACTTTTAAACATATTTTTCTGTATTTTTCCATCTCTCAGTTTTGCTTATCTAAGTTAGTTTAGTACTCTTGCAGAGTTCTATCCTACAATAGCAGCATGTTGGGGGATGTGCAATTCCTATGAGCCTCTCCACAGGCTTCATTTACAGGTCAAGCTAGTTAGGCCTGCCTGCTTATGTCAGACACCGTGGATCACAGGCCTACACCTGCCACATTCCCCCCTTTGATTAATCTCACCCTATTACTTAATAAGGTGTGAGAATTAAATCACCTTTAGAAGAATCACATCATGATTGAAGGATTACGACTAGGGCTGGCTCTATATAGGGCCATTATTTTAGTTGCGGTCTTCCGCTCTACTGTGCTGTCAATAGCATTATGAATGGAACGCATACAACATGGGATTAAACATGGTAATAAGAAAATAACAACAACAAGAATTAGTACTAAGACAATGAAAGTCTTAAATCCTCCCAGCCAGGAGAAAAGGTTAGCAAACCAGTTAGGGAATTTCAATGAGTGCCAAGTTTGCACTGGCACATAAGCATGTCTTTGCATATCTTTAGCAATTTCTTCAACTACTTGACCCTTATCATCTATTTTTAAACAGCAATTAGTTAAATTCAGTTTACCACATACTCCTCCTTCAGCTGCTAACAAATAATCAAGTGCTAAGCGGTTCTGATATATAGCAGTGCGCATCTGAGTACTTTGTCTAGCTAAAAGCGTAAGAGCATGACTAGTTTTATTGGTTATTATTTCAACTACTGCTTGTAAGCGAATAATACGATTAATCATATAGATTGGAGTTCGATAACCATACATACCATCATCATTCCAAGTGGCAGGCCCATAATACTCAATGATTCTTTCTGGTGGCCAATCATCACCCTGACACTTCTCCCACTTGCCTATCTGTAAGGCTTCTCTTTTCTGTCTTAGTGCTCTTTTGTGTCGGTGGGTAGTGTATACAGGGTATCCTAATTGTTCTCCATGTTCAGTGTTTAAAAGAAAGAAAGAAGGTCTGATGGTTCCTAAGACACATGCTCCTCCCCATTGTGGCGGGAGTTGTGCATACGCTCGGTTTCCACAGATCCAATATAGGCCAGGTGGGGCTTGCCAGGCATGGACTTTGGCAAGGTTAGTCCATAAATCAGCAAGTTCAGGAAATCTGGCTAATGGGTTAGGAGGTTCAGGGTGTTTGATTCCTGACCACCATGACGTCTTTTTGGTCGTGGCATTATAGTACTTCTGGCTAAGACAGACCAGCTGTCCTACCTTTTGGGTGAACTGGGGTCCAGTTCTGGCATAGCAAAGACGTCCAACGATTGAGTGCGCTAACACCCATTCACTAGTAGTCTTGTGTAATTCAGTCTGATTGTAAATCAAAGAATAATTCAATTCTTGGGCTTCCCATGGCCACTGGTCTCCCATTTGGGTTCCGCCACAGAAATAGCAATCTGAGATCTTAAGACTAGATACTACTGCTCCGGCTAATTCTAAAAATAAATTCTGAGAAGGATGAGGGATCTCAAACTTATTTACATGCATGGCCTCATAGAAGGTATTATGGATATGATATTTAGATGACTTGTGGGCTTGGGTATTCAATCTAATATACACAATGGTTCCTGGGTCTATTGCCCCTCCAGCTATACGTAAACCAAACTTGTATCCTTGTTTCCATGCATAGGGATTGTGTATGCGTAAGTGTAAAGGGTTACAAGCATCTTTCTGACATTTATCATTTGTTGTTGGCTTGGTCAAAGTGGCCATTCGTTTATCTATCTTTTCGTCAACTATACCATTATTCCAGGTAGCATAAAAAACACATTCCCAATCCGGGCAATAGTAATCTGCTGCTGGGGCAGTACTATAGCCTGGTTCCTTTTTACCTGTACACTTCCTCCATCCTGTGGCACCCTCTGGACACATGTACTTATGGTCATTTCGATACGCTTTCTCCCAAGTACCACAGGTGGAATAACTATCTCTATTAATGACATTACATGCATCAAAATTCAAAACAGCAGGTTTAGTAATGTCCTTAAGTGGTGGTGTAGCAGCTATTATAGGTCCATCTGCATCCTTCCATCGTATTTCCAATGTGTAATAGGATGGATTCTGATGCGGATTATAGCATGCTCTAATTTTGCCATAAGTGCAAACATTTAGTTCAGTGGTGTTATAAATACACCGAGTCACTTTTCCCTTGCAGGTATAGTACGAGTGGTAAATCAAAGTCTGAGTTACTTTCAGTCCAGTTCGAGTAGAAGTAATGCAAGCAGTGCATGGAGGTAAAGCATAAGTCAGTTCAAAACCTCCAAAGAAGGCAACCAGGGCAAAGCAAAAGTAAAGATGCATGTTGATGTTGATTGGAGTTCTTCTGAATCCTCAGCTTGCTGATCTTGATCACGACATCCTCCTTTCTTCGTCCCGTTTGCTAATGAAGCAATTTAACGGGTGCTGAGTGTTGATTGAAGATCCTCAGGTTGTCCAGTACACATTAACCAACTTATTAGCAATTTCAGTTGGCTTGTGAAGTCTGGCTAGTCAATGTAGTATCAAAGTAGTGTGCAAAATCACGCACAGATTGAGTTCGTTGAACCAAAACTGTTGCTGCATGGAAAACAGCAATCCTCTTCGAAAGACTTGGCTACTGCAAAGCACTGTGATGAAGTGTCTAAGCTGCTGGTTGCCGTCTCAAAGTAACTCGCAAGGGTGCATCAAGATGCTGCTCTGCTGTCCACTGCTCGGGTTCAGGATCAGCGGCGGGCTTGACTCTGCTGTGGTGGATCCAGGCGTCGATCTCGGCTACCTTTACTGCAGTTGGGGTAGACAGGATGACGGTGTACGGTCCCTTCCAATGGGGTTCCAACGGTGTCTTCTTCCAATCTTTGATCCACACCGAGGTACCAGGCTGATAGGGATGCAAAGGTTCCGTCAAGTTGATAGGCAACTGGTCTTGGATCCACGCATGGAGAGTCTGCAGAACAAAACTAAGAGCTAGGAGTTCTTGTCTGGTTACTTCTGAACCAATTTGGGCTAAACTTCCTTTAATTCCCTGCACTATTGGTGGGGGTTTACCATACAAAACTTCAAAAGGGGAAAATCCTGTTGATTTTACAGGAGCTGAGCGTATTCTGAGTAAAGCTATTGGGAGCACTTGGGGCCACTTCAAGTGTGTCTCCTGACAAAGCTTAGACATTTGGGCTTTTAGGGTACGATTCATTCGCTCAACTTTCCCTGAACTCTGGGGTCTGTATGCAGTGTGGAGTTTCCATTGTATCTGCAAAGCTTTTGCTAACTGTTGAGTAACCTGAGAGACAAATGAGGGTCCATTGTCTGACCCTATTACTGCTGGAATTCCGAACCTAGGGACAATCTCTCTCATTAAAACTTTGGTAACTTCTCGGGCTTTCTCAGTTCTGGTTGGGAAGGCTTCTACCCACCCAGAGAAAGTACAAACTAATACTAATAGGTAATGGTATCCATTGGCTCTTGGCATTTCGGTAAAATCAATTTGGAGGTTGTGCATGGGGGTTACACCTCCTGACTGAACTCGAGGTGCCGTTATAAGGCCTTGCTTGGCATTATTTTTGGCACAGGTTAGACATTGACGTGCTACTGAAGCTGATATGGTTGTCAATAGAGGGATGTAAAAATGTGGTCTAAGTGCTTTTTCCATAGCACTTTTCCCATAGTGGGTGGCTTCGTGGAAAGCCTTGACAAAAGATGGTCCTAACAGTTCAGGAATTACTATTCGTCCAGGGGGTTGACTGCCCTCTTCCGGTGGCAGCTCAATCCATCCATCTTTCAGTACTCCATCTTCCTTGTTACAGTAGTAATCTAATTCTTTGGTGGTATATCGTGGTGTCCATAAAATCAGAGGTACTGGAAACAATGCTGCTTGCATTGGCATAGCTTGTGGGGTAATCTGTCCTGTCATAGCTGCTTGTCGTGCTGAAGCATCTGCAAACCTATTTCCTCGGGCAACTTCTCCTTTTCCTGCTTGATGTTCCTCTGCAATGCATGACAGCTACACGTGTTGGGGCCCAAACTGCATCAAGTAACATCAATATCTCGGGACCATATTTGACTGACTTTCCTCTGGATGTGATGAGCCCTCGTTCTTTATAGAGAGCTCCATGGGCATGCAGAGTGGTGAAGGCATATTTGGAATCTGTATATACATTTAGCACAAGTTTTTCTCCTAACAATAATGCTCTGGTGAGTGCTATCAATTCGGCTTTTTGGGCTGATGTGCCTGAGGCTAGAGCTGATGATTCCACTACTTCGTGTTGAGTGACGACTGCATATCCGGCACAGCGTCGTCCATCAAGAATGAGACTGCTCCCATCAACATAATAAATCTGGTCAGGATTGTCTATGGGCACATCTGTCAAGTCGGGTCGACTGGAGAACACAGTTTCCATGACTTCGATACAGTCATGTTCTGGGAGTTCTTCACTGATGGGTATCAAGGTGGCTGGATTCAAGGCATGACTCACTTCTAGTTGTATCTGTGGGTTTTCACATAACATGCTCTGGTATTTCAACATTCGGGAATTGGTGAGCCAATAATTTGCTTTTTGTTCCATAAGGGCAAGGACTGCATGTGGCACAGTGACTCGTATGTTCTGTCCTAGTGTGAGCTTGTCTGCTTCACTCACTAATAGTGCTGTAGCTGCAACTGCTCTCAGGCATGGTGGCCATCCTTTGGCCACAGGGTCCAATTGTTTCGATAGGTATGCTACAGGTCGCTCCCAATTTCCCAATTTCTGAGTCAACATGCCTAAGGCATTTCCCTGTGCTTCATGTACAAACAAGTGGAAAGGCTTGTGGACATCTGGTAGTCCAAGTGCTGGTGATGACATCAATTCTTCCTTTAACTTCTTGAAGGCTGTATCCTGCTCGAGTCCCCACTCCAGTGGCGACTTCTCTTCTCCTTTTGTGGCTTCATACAGTGGTTTGGCAATTTGGGCGAAGTTGGGTATCCAGATTCGGCAATATCCTGCCGCTCCCAGAAAGGCTCTGACTTGCTTTCTGGTTGTTGGAGTTGGGATTCTACATACTGCTTCTTTTCTTTCTCTACCTAGTCTTCGGCTTCCTTGGGTTATACGGAAACCCAAGTATTTCACTTCTTTTTGGCATAGCTGTGCTTTGGCTCTGGAAACTTTGTATCCAGCTTCATCTAGTAACTGCAAGAGATCTTTGGTGGCTAGTATACATTCACTTTCTGATATGGCAGCTATCAGCAGATCGTCCACGTATTGGAGAAGCACTCTCTTCCCCGGGGCCACTCGATAGCTTGAAAGGTCTTGATTCAGTGCAGCACTAAAGATGGTAGGCGAATTCTTAAATCCTTGGGGTAATCGTGTCCAGGTGAGTTGGCCCCCTCTTCCAGAGATGGGGTCCTGCCATTCAAATGCAAACAATATTTGACTTACAGGGGCTAATCTTATACAAAAGAATGCATCTTTTAAATCCAGTACAGTGAAATGGGTAGCTTCAGCAGGTATCAGTCCTAGAAGAGTGTAAGGATTGGGTACAACTGGATGTATAGTTTCAACTGCATCATTTACTCTCCTTAAGTCTTGTACTGGGCGGTAATCATCCGTCCCAGGTTTCTTTACTGGCAAAAGTGGAGTGTTCCATGGGGATTGACATACTTTTAGTAGGCCATACTCGAGCAATCTTTGCAAGTGACGATGAATGCCTTCAATTGCAGCTCTTGGGAGAGGGTATTGTTTGACGTGTACTGGTGTAGCACTAGGCTTGAGGGTTACAATCACTGGAGCTATATGCTTGGCTAGGCCTGGGGGACTGCCTTCTGCCCATACTCCAGGTGGTGCATGAATGTTCTTTAAAGTTTGTTCGAAATAGGTGTCTTGGATAGAGTCATCAATGTAATACCTCCATTCTTCTTCGCGGGGAACTGTCAGCAGCATTATTCCTGCTGGTTTGGCTTGGGGATTTACTGTCATTTGCATTTCTCCTTTTTCAGAGAAGGATATTTGTGCTTGAAGCTTGGCTAACATATCTCGTCCCAGTAGTGGCATTGGACATTCGGGCATGTAAAGGAATTGATGAGTTATTTGCTGTCCTCCTAGACTGCATATACGATTCTGAAGAAAAGATTCTGTGGCTTTGGCACCAGTTGCTCCTATAATGGTGACTGCTTTTGTAGAAAATGGGGCTATCTTTTTATCTATTACTGAATGTTGTGCTCCAGTATCAACCATAAAGTCCATAACTTGGTCTCCTATTTGTATTCCGACCATAGGCTCCTGGAGACCTAAAGCAAACTTGGAGCCCGGTCTGTCCTAATCCACGTCATTTTTATCATGGATCGCTGTGGCCAATGCTTGAATGGCTCCTCCTCTTTCTCGCTGGAATTGTTCTCGATTGGCTCCTCCGCGGTTTCGGGGATAGCCTCGTCTTTCTTCTCGCCATTGATGATTGCTGTCGTCATCTTGCTGGGCGTCTTCGAGTTGCGGGCACGTATCTCTCCAATGTCCTTCTTCTCTGCAATAGGCGCATTGGTTCACGCCTAGCTTCTGGGACCGGCCTCCGCCTTGGCCCCGCCCTCTTCCTCTGCTCCGTCGACTAGGGATACCTCCCCTTTTCTGTTCAACTATGGCCGCAGCCAAAAAATCAGCTTTCTTCTTCATCTTTCTATCACATTCTCTCTGTCTTTCATTATCACGATTCACATACACTTTATGAGCGACTTCCAGTAACTGTGTTGCATTCATGCCCGCAAACCCTTCTAATTTCTGTAATTTACGTCTAATGTCTGGTTGAGACTGGTTTACAAAAGCAGAATTCACCATACATAAACTTCCTGGTGCTTCGGGATCATAGGGAGTATACATTCTTTATGCTTCAATTAACCTTTCATGAAAATCTGCTGGGCTCTCATCTACACCTTGGATAACTCCTGCAACTTTGGAAAGGTTCATAGCTTTTTGGCCCCCCCTTCTCAGACCTTGTAAAAAGCCTTGGCGGAAACGGGCTAGGGCTGTGGATCCTTCCTCTGTATTTGGATCCCAATGGGGGTCTTCATTCGGGAATTCTCTCTGGGCCGCTTCCCGATAGTCTATTCTGTTTAGCCCCTGTCCCGGAGCTACAGGGTTATCTGCCATCCACTCAATAGCTGCTTTTCTAATTCGTGTTCGCTCCTCTGTCGTGAATAGGGTGGTCAGGAGCTGGCGGCAATCTGGCCAGGTGGGTTGGTGGGTTTCCATAATAGTAGTTACTAATTCCGTCAGCTCCTGGGGTTTATTAGTATAGGAGGCATAATGCGACCTCCAATTTAACAAATCAGTTGTAGAGAAAGGGATATACACATAAGTTAAGGGTCCCGCTACCACCTCCTCATTATCGTTCTTTATAGGCACTCCCGGGACTTGCCGTAAAGGCATCATTTTGGCGGTAGCTGTCTTGTGGGATCTAAGGGTTGTTTTCGTAACTGTCTTTCCAGAGGTCACTTTCACTTTCTCAACAGGTTTCACTTTGGGTGTACATTTCACTGGCACACTGGCACTGGCAACCACTTGTACACTGTCATCCTCGCTTTGGGCATTTTCATTTTCTTCCTCCTCTACCTCTACATCTGACTCGCTTTTTATAATATCACCTTCTTCAGCTAAGGGAAATTCCTCTCTCTGCCCTCCGGGAGGTGGGTCAGGGGTTGGGTCCCGCACCGGTTGTCTCTGGGGCTCTGGGGCAGGACGCCGGGCTACTCTTATCGGACCTGGGGTTCGAGGCTGTCGGGGAATTATTTCTGGGGAATCAGGATCTACCAGGATGGGCTTCTTCCTGGACTTCTTATCCTGCTCTTTCATTCTAGGCTGTTCCGTTTTCTGTCTAGAATCTGTTTTAGCTAACATTATTCTGCACTGTTCCTCATAACAGCGCTGCGCCCAGAGGGGCGGATCTTCGCAAATACTTAACCAGGAATCTATATAGGGGTACTGATCGGGGTGCGCTATCCGCACTCTGCGGTGTACTAACTGAATAATTTCTACATTGAACGTTCCCTCTCGGGGCCAGGTGGGGTCTAGATCGGGCCACTCCCTAGTACACAAAATCTGCAAACGGGCTGCTGCTGTCATTTTAATACCATAATCTCCAGAATATCCCTCTTTAAAATGTGCGATCATACATTCTAATGGAGTGTTTCTAGTAGACCCCGCCCCTCCCATTTCGATGTGTGCGCACAACAACAGACAAAAGGGAAAAGGAGGGCGGACCGTGGGTAAGGGGTCCTCACGGCCCTGGAAACGTATAAGGAGTACAAATAACAAGACAAGACGACAATCGCTTCCCCCTTTTCGTGACTTGAACGCGGTCGCCCGGTCAGGAAATGCGCTACTCAGGGGTCCGCCTTCACTTGGTCCGTGCTGCCAGACCTCTCATTCACACTTCAGTCACACAATCATGCTAGCAACGTATCCCAGAATGCATTCGTTTCTATCTATTCTGACTAGTCTTACCAATTTCCCAATTACAAAAAGATGGGGGTTTCACCCTGCGAATACCCATGCGGGGTTACTCGGCCCTTCTTTGAGAGGTGATCAAGCTCTCTTACCAATTTCCAATATCTCGAGATTACAAATTCCAAATTCCAAGTTCCAATGGCAGTACTGCTCTTTCTATATCTGTCTAGACACCAAATCAAAACTATACTCACCGGATCCGGTCCTCAAACTTCCCAAGCAGGCGCATGAGTTGGACCTCGGACTCCCCTCACTCGGGTTCGAGGCGTTGGCTCCAGCCGGGCCCGGCACCCGCCGAGGTCCGACCAGCTCCCTCCGATACAAGGGACCGGCGGCGCCAGGGAGCAGCCCTCGTCGGAAGGGCGCGATCCCGGCAGGACCAAGCCTATAGAGGCGGAAAGTCGTGGTATATTGCCCTATATACACTTTGATTCCACAACTTCCCAGCCAACGCACCAAGAATATGTAGCAGCAAAGCTCAGACAAACCAATAATACCAGGAGTCTGTTCAGAAGGTCCAAATCATTTATTTGTGCACAAGTCTCAAGCAATGTCAATTTCAAAATGGCTGAGCAAAGTTTTCTAGCATTACAACAACTTTTATAGACTTCTGTTCCATTCTAGGTATAGAAAAACATTTCATTGGTCCCGGTACTCTCCCGTACCTCCCGTACCCCTTCCATTGGTCCCGGTACTGATAAGATTATCCAATTATGTTCCTTCAGTGGGCTCGGCACCTGCATACCCCCCTTCTAGTCCTAATTACAATGGCCAGTTCATCAACTTGTTACTTTCATACTCTCAAGGCCATAGAGCCAATTTGTGCATGCAGGGGAGCAGGGCTCTGCAACTCATCTGTCAGCACTCCCAATTATATTCCTTGCAGATGTACTTTTCTTATCAGTAACTTTTAAACATATTTTTCTGTATTTTTCCATCTCTCAGTTTTGCTTATCTAAGTTAGTTTAGTACTCTTGCAGAGTTCTATCCTACAATAGCAGCATGTTGGGGGATGTGCAATTCCTATGAGCCTCTCCACAGGCTTCATTTACAGGTCAAGCTAGTTAGGCCTGCCTGCTTATGTCAGACACCGTGGATCACAGGCCTGCACCTGCCACATATCTATCTATCTATCTATCTATATTTATTTATTTATTTAACAAACACTTATATACCGCACTTTCACATGGATCTGGTGCTGTTTACAAAAAAACAAATTAAAGAGACAGAGCAATAAATCCTGTTCTTTTACATGAAACATCAGCAAACTATGTACAATAGGCTTGTTCCTTAATACACAAAACATACATAATTTCATTGAACTAAGAACTAAATACAAAACAACATTGTGTGATGTATTGCAACTATATACAAAATATTTGTACCATTGTGTCTATACTATGTACATTGCAGTGTAGTTGGCTGACTAACTATAATATATTTATACGAGGGGTATGTCATTCTTGGTTTGAAATCTAGATTGTCTTCTGTTATCCATTTTCATTATGGGAGAGGGAGTTTGTCATTGGGCCATAGTGTGTTATAAAAAGATGGGTTTTTAGTTTCTTTCGGAGTTCCTTAATTTCAATTACAGTTCTGATTTCCTCAGGGAGGGAGTTCCAGAGGATGGGAGCTGCATGGGAAAATGCCTTATTGTTAGTTGTCTTTTTGGCTTTTGTGAAGTCTTTCGGAGTCATTATTTTATTTGTATGACCTCTCCTATGAGCGATTTTAGTTGAATCCATAGTAATGAGCTTGCCTAGTGTCGGTGGTACCATATTATTTAATGCCTTGAAAGTAGTTATTAGGATTTTGTAATTTATCCTGCATTGTATTGGTAGCCAGTGTAGGTTAGCTAATATAGGTGTTATTTATTCAAATGTTTGAACCTTCATTATGATTCTAGCCGCTGCATTTTGTGCTAGCTGAAGTCTTTTAATGTTGTTTTGTTGTTCCTAGAAGAACTAAGTTAGCAAAATCAAAGTGAGGCGTGATGATTGCCTGTATTATGCTCATAAAGTCTTGTATATGTACAAGTGGGCGTAGTTGTTTTAGTATTTTAAGCTTGTAGTAGATTTCTTTTGTTGTGTTTCTGATGTGAGAGTCCATACTGAGATACTTATCAAGGATCACGCCTAGATATTTTTTTTAATTTTCAATATTTATTATTATCACTTATTCATCCAAGCCAAATATACATGAATGAAAGAAACAACATGGAAAATACATAATAGTACAAAAAGAAATATCTTATAAATCCCCCAACATATTCCATTAACATTAGACCAAAAATATAAGGTAAAAAAGGAAGGGAAGGGGGGGGGAAGTACCAGGCAAACAAAAACCCAAATAGAAAGGCTAGCATAAAATACAAGCCTAACTATCATTATATATCAATTACAATAAGCGGATAGGAGTCTTAAGCGTCAGCCACATGGGAAGGTAACAAGACTTCAACCACACTCTCCTCTCTTACTTCCAGAAAGGCCAGCAGTTGTTTAGGCTCAAAAAACAGATACAGCTTTTGTTTGAAATTCACATAACATTTGACCGGAAATTTGAGCTGGAAGGTAGCTCCCAAGGCCACCACTCTAGGGCGGAGAGCCAAGAAAGCCTTCCTTCTCAACTGAGAAACACGAGCTAAATCAGGAAATACCCATACCTTAGAACCAAAAAAAACCTCACTAGCACTCCTGAAATACATTCTAAGGATATACATTTTATCTGACTCCAGGGCTAAAGTCACAAGGAGAGTAGTTCTATCGGTTACTACCTCCAAGGAACTCTCAAGGAACATAGAGAGATCTCCCACCCCAGGAGAGGTATTAGGAGAAGTGCTTACTTTACCTCTACCACCCAGAGTCAGATACTGCGCTCTGGTTATAGGAGGAAGCTGCTCTGGGGGGATCTTTAAAACCTCCCCGAGATACTTCCTCACCATCTCCACAGCAGATATTATTGGAGATCGAGGGAAATTTAGGAACCGAAGATTACATCTTCGGACCTGATTTTCCAGGTATTCCATCTTCCTACTGGAGACATCCCTATCCTTAACCTGAGCGGTAACCAACTCCCGCACCTCCCCCAAGTCCTTCTCCAACGCGGTGATTCTCCCAACTTGCTCCTCAGAAGACCTGGAAACAGTCTCACAAGTAGAATTCACCACCTTCAATTCAGACTCAAAAAACCCATACATTTTAATCAAGGAGAGGTTCAAAGTAGCGATGCCTTCCCACAGCGTTTCCATAGTATAAGCCGCGGGTCTCACCAAGACGGGAATCCCAGTCGGAGCCTCCCTCTGAACCGAATCGGCCTCTAACACAACCTCCGATATCATTCCTCCTTCCTTTCGCCGATTCAGACGTCCAGGACAAGAAATAACGTCAGCCTTTGCTCCTCCAATGCCCTCAGCAAGGGGAGAGCTCGTCGTCAAACCCCTCGGCAGGGCAGCGCCGGCTGAACTGAGGCTTCCGGGTCGCGGAGGAGGGGTACGCTCATCCGGAGAGAGCCATACTCCTGACACGCTCTGGGGCGAAGCACTATCCACTGCCCCAGCTGAAGACGCCGCTCCAGCACCGCTCATGAAGCCACAATCACCAAGTGTCCGCTGGCTTCCAGGATTCAGCAAGCTCCCTCCAGGAGGATCAGTCGCTTGCTTCCGCTTTCTCCGCCCCATTACCAACAGGGACTCCTCGAAGAACCGCAGATCAGTGAAAGCGTCTCACGAGTCGGCGCTTCAATCCGCCATATTGGATTACTTCCCCCTCCACGCCTAGATATTTCACTTCATTTTTTATTTTAATATTGTGATTTTGAAGTGTGATGTATGATGGAGGAATGTATGATTGATTTTTCGTTACAAATAAGATGTCTGTTTTTGAGTAGTTGATATGAAGGTTGTGGTCTTTTAGCCATGTTGTGAGTTCATTGAAGCACTCAGTTATAAGTTGCATTGGTGGGATAGGGATCGTGAAAGGGATGTACATCATTATATCGTCTGCATAAATATGATAGTAGACGTTGAATTTTTTAAAGATGTTGCAAACAGGTTGAATATAAATATTGAAAAGGAGGGCTGAGAGGGCAGATCCTTGTGGGAGGACCTTGTGGGTTCCTGTTTGTATGTATTAGACATTTGAGTATTGATTCTTACTGTTTGCTTTCCATTGCTTAGATATGAAGTAAACCATTTATGTACTGTTGATTTAATTCCTATTTGTCTGAGTCTATTAAGCATTATAGTGTGATTTACACTATCGAATGCTGCAGAGATGTCAAGGAATAGAAGGATGAACGCTTGTTTAGAGTTGTCAATTCCTCTTACAAGAGTGTCGAGTAGTACTGTAAGTAGCGTTTCTACTCCATGGCAAGGGCGAAATCCGTATTGTTGTTCATCGAGGGGGGCTGAATTATCAATATATTCCTGAGTTTGAATTTGAACAACCTTTTCAATTACTTTAGCCATGAAAGGTATACTTGATATAGGTCTATAGGAGTTCGGTAATGTTTTGTCGAGGATACCGTTTTTAAGTATTGGGCAAATTTGTGCATGTTTTAGAGTAGGTGGTAAGTACCCTTGTTGTAACGAAAGGTTGATTATGGGAAGAATGAAAGAGGATAAAGTTGATAGGGTTTTCTTTATCCAGATTATTGGACATGGGTCTAGGTAAGAAGTTGTGGTGTTGAGATAATATTCTTGAGTGTGTCTTTGGCTATAGGATGGAAGTCTGACCAATCGTTTGTTTGATCATAGCATGAATTATTGAGTGATTTTGGTGAGAAAGCATGATGTTTTGATTTGCTCATATAGTGATTAGCTAAGGTCTGAGCATATATGTCCGTAATGTCATTGCTAGAATTATATGTGTTATTTGTTAGATTTTGAACAATGGTAAAAAGTTCCCTTGGTCTATTTATTGAATTAGTTAGTATAACTGAATGGTAGTTTTATAGATATATATATATAGAGAGATATAGATATATACACACACACACACACACACACAAAGATGGACACACTCACACACACACACACACAAAGATGGACACACTCACACTCATACATATGCAGAGAATGCCATACCCATATCCTAAATCTTAGTAAGTTAGACCTGGTTTTGACTTTGTTATAAATTCTACTGATTGCTACATATGATACTACCTAGAAGCTGAATTGCATAGCTTGCTGCTGGTTGTGATGTGTATGTATTTAGCTCCTAGTGAAGGAGAAGCATGGCACTATGTGTTCTCTTGAGACAGGGGCACCCTGTGGTTAAAAAGGTAAAATCCATACTCTGAAATGAGTTGACATTAACATCTAATAGTAAGATATGCAGTTTTATAATGTAACAGAATGCTTGGGAATCACTCTATTCTAATCCTTTTACCCCTCCATGTCAGTTATACAGTCAATAAAGTGTCACAAGGTAGACCTAGGGCAACCCGAGAAAAGGCAGATCAGCATGAATGATCACAGAAAAAGTGACAAGGTAAACAAAGAAATGTTTGATGGTTGCTATGAACAACCTAGGCACACGTGCACAGAGCCCATGAGGACACACCCAGACAGCAAAGGAAGGGAATTCGCTTTGCCTGATCAGGATCAGCTGGGTGGAGGTGGAGTCAGGAAACATGGAGATAAAATAGGCTCCCAAACAATTAGAAGCAGAGAGGAGTTGAGGCAGCAAAGGTCACAATCCGAGAGGCAGCAGCAAATACAGTTGAAGCCGTGGAAAGCCTGGAGTTGGTGTGAAAGAAAGGAAGAGAGTGAGAATGGGCCATTGAAGCAACAAGGGAGCCAGCGTGAAGGTCAGAGAGAATCCTATGACCTGTGTGAAACACTGGGAAGGCAGCAGCCTGAGAGTGTGTATGTATATGGAAAACAAGAGAAACGTGGGAAGACTGCAATAGCAGGTACCGGTGCAAGTAGTGAATGTAAGAGCTATTGGCTACATGAGAGGGAAAAACCCTGGAGGTATAGAAACAGCCCCATAAAGCCAAGCTATCTAGAGGCTGAGAATAACTTTTCCCCTGGTTATAGAAAGCCTAGGAGAAGAAGGATTTACTTGCCAGAAGAAGTTGAAGATTTTCCCAATCAGTGTGAGCTCCCAGCTTCTAGAAAATCCTCGTCAAAAGCTTTGCAATCTAGCTCAGCTGAGTTCCGAGGGCTAGCTCTGAACAGGCAGGAAGCCTGCCGTAATTATCCAACTAGCAGAGCAAATAGAGACCTGAGCCATCTGCTAAGATACCAGCAGGGGCAGAGCTCTGAAAGGTTCAGCTCTAAGGTATATGGTAGTTCCCAGAGAGACATTTCTTCAGAGGGAGAGAGAAACTTCCTGGGTAACGAACTAAGCCAGCCATATTCTCATTCCACATCTGACGTTAAGAATGAAAATGCTAATGAACCTGAATTGATGGAGTGTGAAAGTTCTGAAGTATCTGTAAGTCCAGAATTGATGGATTGTTCTCTAACTGTAACTGAGTCAGAGTTCTCATTAAGATAAACGCTTACTGTGTGACCTTAGCTCCAGTGATAGAAGCTGCATGCTGCATCTCACTCACTCTCCAGCCAAACAGACGTGAGCTGTGCTATAGCTGTGATATCAGCCACGATAGAAAGGATCTGTTATTGAAACAGTTAGGCTGTTGGTTCTTTTGTTTTGTTTAAAGTTAAAAGCTGAAGGAAGCTGTTTGTGTTGCTCATTTAAGTTTTGTTTATGCCAAAGTTGGTTCTTAATTTATGTTTACCTGAAGATAAAGAAACCTCAAGGGACGGGGAATAAAACCCTAAACTTAAAAAGAAGTTCTCTTTGTGATTTGTACAACTGAAGGCACAACTACCACACACACAGAGCCAAGCAATACCAGTTGCCACCGCTTGGGCTCACAGGGTGTGACATATAGTATACACACACACACACAAAGGCACCACAGATACACATGGGTACACATATGTGTGCGTGCACACACACACACACACACACATGGGTGTGTTTACTAGACTGGGCTAATGATTAACGCAGGCTTTATACAACTAGGTCAAGGTTATTCAATGGGTCCTAGTTGCAGATAGCCTGGGTTAACCATTAGCCCGGTTTAGTAAACATACCCCATAGTGTGAGATTTGCTGCCAGTCTGCAGGTGGCTCTCATCCTGGAAGACTTTTACCCAAATAAACCTCTGACTTCCAGCCAGCAGGTGTCAGGGGGTTCCATTCAGCTGACTGGCCACCTTAGCCTGCTCTACTCCTGTTCCTTCCTTTCAGGAACCATCTTGTTCCTGACTTACTCCTGTATATAAAGCTAGCTTTGGCTATACCAATTTGCCAGAGCCTAGTTTGCATTGTTTAGGTGTCACCTGGTGATTTGGTTCCTCAATGCTTTTCCAACCTGGAAATGGGAATAATGAGTGAACTAATCAAATCTGCAGATGACACAAAATTATTCAAAGCTGTTCAAACACAAGAGGATTGTGAAAAATTGCAAGAGGACCTTGATAAATTGGAAGATGTTCAAATGACAGATGAAATTTAATATGGACAAGTGCAAAGTTATTCACCTAGAAAAGAACAACTCAGACTATGGTTACACGATGCAAGGTAACACATTAGGAACAACCACCCAGGAAAAAGATTTAGGCGTCATCATGGAAAACTCTCTGCCCATTGTGCAACAGCGGCCAAGAAAGCAAATAGAATGCTAGGAATCGTAAGGAAAAGAATGAAGAATAAAACCAAGGATATTATAATATAGAAGAACCAAATAAATAAAATAAACAAACAAATACATAAATAACTAATGCCTCTGTATCATTGTATGATACGACTGCACCTAGAATATTGTATGCAATTCTGGTCGCCACATCTTAAAAAGGATATAGTGAAATTAGAAGAAATACAGAGAAGAGCCACCAAAATGCTAAAAGGGTTGGAAAGATACCCCTATGAGGAAAGGCTTAAAAGGTTAGGGCTCTTCAACCTGGAAAAGATATGACTGAGGGTAGATATGATTGAAGTCTATAAATTAATGAATGGACTGGAAAGGTAAACGTAGATTGATTGTTTACGCCACATCAAAAAGTATAGAGTAGGGGACACGCAACAAAGCTACAATGTAATCTATTTAAGACTAATAAGAGAAAATATTTTTTCACTCAACGTGTAATCAAATTCTGGAATTTGTTACCAGAGGAGGTAGTAAAAGCTATTAGTGTAGCTGGGTTTAAAAATGGTTTGGATAAGTTACTGGAGAAAAGGTCCACAAATCATTATTAAAGAGGACCTGGGAAATCCACTGCTTACCCTGGGATAAGCATTGTGGAACCTGTGTGTCCTTTTGGGAAGCTGACAGGTACTTATGACCTGGATTAGAACACTGTTGGAAATATAATACTGGGCTTGATGGACCTTGTTCTGACTCGGTATGGCATTTCTTATGTTCTTAACTCTTCAGAGGCCTTTTCAACCTTGCTGCTAAATCCTTTCGGAGTCTTTGAAGTGAGTTCCTATATGCCTGTGTTCTCCATCCTTTTTCTGCGTTTTCCAGCTTCAGGCTTCCCATCCTATGTTTTATGGTTTATTAGGAACTTTCTATACTGCCCTTCAAACAACAGAGCATTTTACAATCAAAAATGATCATAAGAGACCCTCTTTAGGCATTGGGTGGCTAAGTCCTGATGACTACCAGTACTGAAGGGCTCATCCTGAAGGGAAGGTGGAATACAGCGCCCAAACCTTATCCTGACATGTGGTGCTCCTGTTCAGTGGAGAGCTAATGTGCTTGCTCTTTCTGGATCCACTCTACTGATAAAAGCTGTCACACAAAGAGGTCAGAAAGAATTCCATGAGTCATGATTCTCACCCGTTCCCCACTTTACTCTTTCACTGCATGATGTTTGCACACTTTTGAATAAAAAGAGTGAGTCCCATCAGTACTGTGTTGGTCATACAGAATGAGTAGAATCACCCAGATCAGCTAAGAATTCGGATCCATTTCTGTTTTTTTTCCATGTTTAGGGAAGGGAAAGAAAAATAGATGATGTTTATTTATTTTATTTATTTATTTAACAGTATTTCTAAACCGCCTTATCTTAATAATCAAGGTGGTATCACAGCAAGCAATCAGGTAAAGTGTGTGTGTTGTACATGCAGTGAGGATAAAACTTAGTTGTGTGAGGGATGTGTTGGGTGCTTGATTTGTTTGAGCTATATACAGGGTGGGCTATTTACAGTGGTTAGACATATTACATGGGGGAAGGGTGAGAAAGAAGAGGTTGGAGACCGCAGGCCCCAAGAACATTAATGGGGAGGAGACTGCACCCATATTTTTTCATTTCAGCTGCAGTTTGGTGCTACATGCCATTGCATCTTGTGAAAAATTACACTGCAGAGCAAGCTGTGAGCAATTTTAATGGGAAGATATCTTTAATGAGATTCTGGGGCACAGTGTCTGAAGGCTTTCTCTGCTCTTAGTCAAACTGTAAGCGATCCAGGTGCTTTGAATTCATCAGAAGCCTTAAGTGTTGCAATTCACCCTGTGCCCTGTGAAGTTGAGCTGATGAAAGTACTGTCGAGTATGTGCTAGCTGCTACTATATCTTTTTGGATAAATAATTAACTCTTCATCCCTTATTTCATCAAATATACATTCACGTTTTGTAATGGCAATTAGATTAATTGGGTTTCTCTGAATTTTCAAGACTTTCGTAGGTATTGGAGGAGATCAGTTTAACCTAACTTTCAATATATGTAATGTATGTGTAACACATGATACAAAGTGATTACAAAGCCAAAGCTTGTTTTACTGTGTTGCTTTTGACACTTCCACATTCCTGGTATGGCTCTGGATGACTTTCTCTCTTGGTGATTTTCTTCTTGCCTTTTTTAAAAAATTGTTTTTCAAGTGGTAAGCATGTCAAATAGATTTCTGAACATGAACTCATTATGGGGTATGTTTACTAAGGCCTGCATCGGTAAAGTGTGTGAGCACATTACCAGCACAGGGGGATTATGTTTCTGTCCCCCTGCATTTAATGCAGGCCTAGCATGCCAGCACTGTGCTACCTGCCATGTGGGCACAACTAATGCCACCCATTCAGGTGGCATGAATTGCACTCATGATATTGACATCAAGCATAGTTAGTGCAGGTCACTATAGCTCGCACTAGCTGTGATGCACAGGGAATGAATGAAAACCACTGATGTATCAGAAGAACTGAAACAAATTTTGATAAACTGGGAAGATGTATTACAACTATTTGAAAAACTGCAATGCGTGCCTTTGAGTCAGTCCTGACTCCTGGCAACCCAGAAGCTCCTGGGTTTTCTTGACCGTGTCATCAGAAGTAGATTGCCAGGCCTTTCTTCCAAGGCAATGGAGGGTTAAGTGACTTGCCCAAGGCCACAAGGAGTGCTAGTGGGAATTGAATCCTGGTTGCTTGGTTACCAAGCCAGTGTTCTAACCACTAGGCTACTCCTCCACTCAACAAATCACCTGGACTGGATGGTATACATCTAGGGGAACATTCTGAACCACAAATAAGCCCCGTGTATGTTTATCCTACAAAAATGTCGAAACCTATATTCTGCAACAATGCGGCCCCACACATACATGACACTTAAACGGGAATCTCAGAACAGGCGTGAGAGGGGGCGGAATGGAGGCTTGGCCATGCGCGAAAATGTATAAAGTGTATTCTGATCAGGCTTATGTATGTCCCTGGCATTTCAGCCAGATGTCTACATTATACCTTCTGAAATGTGGAATAAGGGCAAGACTTAGAAAAATCCTGCTCTCAATTCCAGTGTGTCCCATAGAGATGAATGGCTATAAGAAGTCTGTATTGATCTGTCGTGTCTGCTGTCTGGGAAAGCACAGGCTGCTGTGGTATGTGGTAAGGAATGAAATGCACAGGTGGGAGGCGTTTGTATGGCACACTAACATTAAAAAACATCCCGACAGAAATGTAAGATACTGCAATAGTCTCTAATCTGGTATGTGTTGTATGTGCCAGAGGGGCAATGCAAGGCTTCCCCAACAGTCTGTGGAAAACTGGGAGCAAAGCTGCAGAGATGGTATGTATTTGGCTTAGAAATGCAGATCAGATGTGTAGTCGTGAGACTCCATACAATCATGTAGCAGCAGTTGTTGTGTATAGGTGTGGGGCATAGTCGTGGCAGAGGTATGTTATCTGTGCCTGCAAGCAAGAGTGTGTGTGTGTGTGTGTGTGTGCGTGTGTGTATTGGATGCATGAGGGCTACAGGAGAGGCCCTGGTGTGCTGAATTGTACATCTAGGGAGAAATGCATTGCTGGCCAGTTCTTGTACCATATGGCTGACCGCAGCATCACCAGGTGCCAATGTGCATGGGCAGTATTTTCTGACAAGCTGCTCTGTAGCAACATAGCAGGGCATGTTCCTGTCAATGGTGGGGGACCTTCAGAGTGGGGGCATGCTGCAGTGCACACAGCACTAATACATACCCAAATGCACCATCTCTAGCATTGTACACATCTGGAAGGAGAGGTGATGGGCCTGTTTTGCTCATGTTTTCACTGTTGCATGTTCTCATCCTAATGGACAGTGCTATGTGTGGACAGGTAGCTGTAGGTTCTCATTTTGGTCTTTTTTTGACCATACTTTGCAGTGCCAATACTGTTTGCAGTGGTATTCACTGGATAGCCCATGCATGTGTTGCTGTCAAGACAAACACGTCCCCTGTCACTCGCTGTTACAGTAGCCCTGGTGTACTTCGATAACCTTCTACTGCTCTGGGCATGCAACAGACAGGTTTACATAGTCTCCTTTGCATGAACACACCTATTTCAACTGTATTCCTGTCTTATTTGCATGAATATGCCACCGTCAGTGTTAGCAGCAGCTTAGGAGATGGATGTTTTGCCAGCGGAGGCATGGGCTCATGGAGACAGGGATCAACATACACGTATATCTTTCTGGAAAAGGGAGAGTGCGAAAACATACAGGCAATTTGCCACATATACCAGTGTCCCATAATAGCAGTGGCAGGCCATATTTCCTTGGACATGTTAGACATGCCGCGCCAGACACATATGTCTCCCTTATTCTGGTTTTGCGAATGCGTATAACTCTGCGGTTCCGGAATCGGGTCTGGCACATGCCTATCTCTGGACTACACGTTTCTGTTGGGCCTGCACATCCTTGCCTGAATTGGCCCCCTGAGGGTGCTGAAAGAACCAAAATATGAGATTGCAGATCTACTAATAGTAATCTATGAACTATCATTAAAATCATCTGTAATACCTGAAGATTGGTGAATGGCCAATGTAATGTCAATTTTTAAAAACAGTTTCAGGGGTGATCTAGGAAACTACAGACCAGTGAACCTGATGTCAGTACCAGGCAAAATGCTAAAAAGCATTATAAGAATAATATTATTGAACATGTAGTCATTTATGGTTTCATGGGAGAAAGTCTAGGAAGGTCTTGTCTTACTAATCTATTACATTTTTTTGAAGTTGTGAATAAACAAATACATATAGGTGACCCGAATGATGTGGAGGCCAGTTCAGAGATGTGCATCTGGACGGCCTGGTGATGTACCCATTTATACTCCCACGGGTACTAGACAGCCCTGCAGGAGCAGAATCATGGCATAAGGCCAGAATGTCCAGGATGTGCCCTGATTCAGGCACTCAGGACGTCCCGACACTTACCCAACTAGCCCAGCCAGGCTCCTACATGGAGCGGCAGTGGCATGGCATCCTGTTGCCATGCCACCGTGACTCCATGCAGGACCCGCGATCACCAGCACACTGCACAAATGTCCTTTCCCCGCCACACGACTCCTGATCAGGCCTGCCATGGTCAGGATCAGGCTGCAGGGTACCCCTCCAACCCTTTACCTCACTTTTCGGCCCCAGAGCATCAATGTCCTGCTGTCTAGGGGAACTAATCCACCTCCGAGGTGGAATATGTCCCTCGTCTAGATTGCCAATCCCAGACATACAGGGCCAACCTCAGAATCGGCTCTGTATGTCCAGGGTCAGGGTCCTGCCCACTTCCGACCTTTGCTTCTCCTACAGCTCACCCCCTCCTGCCCACGAACAGAGCTCCTCGCACATCTCAGATCTATGTGCGGGGAGTTCTGTTGGCAGAATTGCCACACTAGCATTTAGCAGTGATGGATATCCAAACCAGATGTCCATCCCCTCTAAATGCGGGCCGGAATTGAACCCATAGTGTATCTGGATTTTCAGAAAGCTTTTGACAGGGTCCCTCATGAGAAACTTGGTGAAATTAAAAAGTCATGGGATTACATGGTAGTGTACTACTGTGGAACAGGAACTAGTTAAAAGTTAGAAAACAGAGAGTAGAAACTGGAGGAGGCCTGGCTGTGCCTACGCTGGGCTGGGTAGCCTGGCGTCCTTCTCCGGATGTGATCTCACTCCAGATCTACAGCTCCCACCTGCATTGCCCGCCAATTTTTTGAGTTTGAGCACTCTCGGGATCACAGGATCCGAAGAGGAGAAGGCTGTGTCCCCAACGGGAGGGAGTGTGCTCGCGTTGTTGTTGATGCAAGCCTGTGCCTTGGGATCAGCATTTGTGGCTGCAGGTTTTGAACAGAGAGCAAGGCTGAGCGTTCCCTGAGATGATTCACTGGCATCAGGGAAGCCTGGAGTTTTGGCGTCCTTAGCTGTGACTCGGGCTGAGCAAGTTGTTATGGTTCCCTTCACTCTGGAACAACCGGAACATATTACTTTGGAGTCAATATGGACAGCCCTTACAAAATTTGGTGAGTGATTAGTTTCTCAAACTAACATGACATTACAACTCATTCGGGATAATGCTGGGGCTGTTCAGAATTGCCAGGACTCAGTGGCTATTGTTAATTCTTGGATTTCTACTCTGGACAATAAGGTTCTTCAGTTGGAGGAGCAGTGTTCTGCTATGTTTAAGGACTTAACTGGTCAAAAGATGAAACTGGTAATGTTGGAAAACCAATTTAGATCTACAAATTTGAGATTGTTAAATTTTCCTCGTTCTCCTACGGTTGCAGCATGAGATAGTTTAAGTCCTATCTTCTGAAACTCTGGAGGTTCCATTGGAATCCCATCCACTGCTTTTTTTTAACTTCTTTATTTATATTTTCCAACAAAGTACAAACAAAGGAAAAATCAAGTTACATTAAATAAAAAGTACACAATTTTTCTCTGTGACATGAAATCATAGCCCACTCCACCCTATTCCTCCCACCAACATGCGATCATCAGGGGGCATAGAAACAGCACAACTGAGGTCTACCATACCTATGAGGGCTTTAGAAAATCACCACTCCAAAACCTAAATGGCATGAGGATTGGTTAATAACCCTTTATTATATCTCATATCTCGCTTTAGAAATGTATTTCTGTAGGGGTTTCCACTTAAGAAGAGTGGAGGGTGTGAGGGTTCTGCCACATCGTGACATTTGTTCATATTTGTAGCATAAGCACAAGCGGTTCCACCATTCATGCCAACTGAGCTCTGCAGTATGTTTCCAGTTAGAGATAACAAAATGTAGGGCCATTCCCAGCATGACGTCCAGCAAAAAGTGACAATCCCTCTGTACCGAAGAGATATCACTTGCTGATCGAAAGACGATCACAGACCAAGAGAGAGTGGCCCGAAATCCCAGCACCTCCTGAAAGCGATTCCATATTGAAGTCCAGTAAGACTGAATGTTAGGGCAATCATACACCACATGCCTCAAAGTGCTGACATCTTCCCGACAAGATCAACACTCATTCCCAGCTACCATATCCCATTTAGCAACCTTTACCGGGGTAAAGTGTGCTCTGTGTGCAAAAAAGTGCAAAGCTTGTGAGATAAAGGCAGACTGACAAACCCTCTTTACTTTACCCCAAAATTTTGTCCAAGTTTCAGGAGAGAGGACTTCTCCAATGTCATGTTCCCATATTCGTTGAACCCCAGTGACCTGAGAACTATTGTTCTGAGCCACTAGTTTATAATATTGGGAAGCTACTCCAGAGGTCATACATATAGAATTTATCTTATTCATTAACTCCAAAATCGTCAGTCAATGAAGTAATATCTAACTGGGATTTTCCTATGGAAAGTCTCAGCTGGATCCACTGGAAATATAGAGACTGAGGTAGATCAAATTCACTTTGCAAAATGGAAAAGGTTTTCCACTTGCCATCTAATATTAGTTGGCCAACACACCAAATGCCTTTGCTAAACCAGTTTTTGCCATGCAAATGAGCTTTGGTTAATTTAAAAAAAGGGACTATGCCAGATAGGCATTGATTTCGAAATGCAATCTTCCTTGGGAATTGCATTTGCTAACCGTTGAAAAGCCTTCTGAGTGTCTGATATGGTTCTATGAGACTTCAACCTCCTGATAGACACCATGCCAGGGAGAACATTCAAGGGGAGAGGAACACTCAATCTCTCTTCTATTTCAAGCCATATTGGGCATATACCTACGGCCCCTTCCACCCATCATGATCCTTGTTTCAACAAAACAGCACAGTGATAGGCCTGAAAGTCAGGGAAATTCACCCCCACCTTCCTCTTTTTTATATTTCAGTTTCCTAAGAGCAATTCTAGGCGGTTTATTATTCCATAGGAATTGGACCAGAATCTTTTCAATTTGACAGTACACTTTACTTGTGAGAAAGGCAGGTAGCATCTCTAATATATAATTCACTTTATTTATTTATTTATTTATTTTATTTATTACATTTTCTTTTATACCGCGCTATTTAAGATCAGTGCGGTTTACAATAAAACATTGAATCTACACATCTCAGTTTAGTGATTTGTGCTTACAATAAACAGGTAAAAATAACTCGGATGTACAATGAACAAGTTTCTTAACAGGGAGAACAGGGAGAACAATAACTATATACATGGTTACGTGCACAGCACGAGCTTCTCAGAGTAAGTTAATTATGGAGGCGGTTAAGGTGTGGTTGCAGGTATTCAGACTAGGAGTGTATGATGTATGGGCTTGAGGAGCTACCATGAGGTGTGGAAGTAGGTGACTGTGGAGGGGGGGCTGCGGCATTGTAGTAAAGGAGAAAAAGGTGATGCTTCAGTTCCTTCTTGAATTGGGAGAGATCGCTGATGGTTCTGATAGGCGCCGGGAGTGCGTTCCAGCAAGATGGTGCAAAAAAGGCAAAGGCTCTAGATCTGGTAGCTTGAGAGCACTTAGTACTTGCCTTAGGTAGAATGAGGGTGTTTGCAGCATTCGATCTCCTTAGCCGGTTAGGAGGTGTGATGGATACTAGGTCGGTGATAGCAGTAGCCGGGAATTTCTTGATGGCTTTATGGGTCATTGTTAGAACCTTGTAGGAGATCCTGGCCTGTATGGGCAGCCAGTGCAACTGTTTTAGTATTGGAGTGATGTGGGATCTTCTGGAAGCTCCATGAAGGATTCTTGCAGCAGAATTCATAGCAAGTTGTAAGGGGTTGGTCGTATTCTTTGGTAGGCCATGTAATATCGCATTAGCATAGTCAAGGTGGGGCATTATTAGGGCCTGAAAAACAGTTCGGAAGTCTTCAGGTTCTAACAGCTGACGAAGATGGCGAAGGGACCGGATTTTGTGATAGACAGATTTTGTTATGTTATTGATGTGAGCCTTCATATTAAGCTGCTGATCAAGTATAACTCCGAGGTATCTTACTGTAGTCTTGCATGTGAGCTCTGCGTCCCGAACTTTGATGGATAGAGGTGGGATAAAAGCCGGGTTCCTGGTGACGAAGAGGGCTTCGGTCTTTTTGAAGTTTAATTTAAGCCTTTGTGCGTCTATCCAGTCGGTGACTGCATCAAAGCATTTGATTAGGGGAGAGAGGTCAAGATGCTCAGTCGAGATTGGCATATACATCAAGACATCGTCGGCGTAGACAAGGCAGTTGATGTTAAATGAGTGGATAAGATCACAGATGGGTTGCATGTAAATGTTGAATAGTAAGGCCGATAAGGAGGAGCCTTGCGGGACACCTTTAGTTTGAAGGAAGGGGTCAGAGGTGGAAGGACCAGAACGTACATGTTGCCAACGGTCTGTGAGATAAGACGCGCACCAAGATAGAGCTGAGCCGTGAACTCCCCTATCTCTGAGGCGATGAAGGAGAATTTCGTGGTCTACTGTATCAAAGGCAGCGGCAATGTCCATGAATATTAGAACAAAGCCTTGTCTGATGTTATCCAACCCTATGGAAAGGGTGTTGAAAAGGGTTGTCAGTAGCGTTTCCACACCATGTGCTTCCCGGAATCCATGCTGGCAGGGATGAAGGGGTGCGTTGGAATCTATATGATCCTGTAATTGACGTTGTGTAATCTTTTCAATGATCTTCGAGAGGAGAGGTATGCTGGAGATAGGCCTGTAGGAATCCATCGATGAGGGGTCCAGCTTACTGTTCTTTAGGAGAGGTCTGATCGCAGTCTGTTTCAGGCTACAGGGGAATGTTCCAGTAGAGAAGGATCCTTCTATAAGCTTGGATAAGAATGGGCTGAGCTCAGCACGTAAGGATTTTATCCAGGGAGCTGGACATGGATCAGCGGGTGCTGTAGTGGTATTTATATTTAAAATGGTGTCTTGAATGACTCTGTTGGTTGGGGTAGAGAATGATGTGAGGGTGTGTTGGGTTTCACTTAAGAGATGATTAACTGAGGGATGAGGGGTGGAAATGGGTGGAGTAGTTGAGATGAGGGGCTTAGTAGGTTGAGCAAGCTGGTTACTTTTGTTGCGTAAGTAATTGGCATATTCCTGGGGGTCTGGGTGGAACGAGTGATAGTCATTTTTATAGCTTCAAGACAACCCCACCAGGAAAGATAGACTGGTGACCACTTTGTTGTTATATTACGAACTGTAGTTATGATCTCTTCTTCATTGTGCTGTAGGGTTACACTAAGAGGTATGTTTACTAAACCATCTTAACGTAGCAGTGGCGATGTTATCGCGCGATACGTAATGTTATCACGTGATAATGTAACATTATCGTGCGATAACATCACGTATCGCGTGATAACATCGGCAGAGGCATTAAGGCACACTAATTCTGTGAAATCCGGCTCTGAAGAGTGGAGTAAGGCCTCCCAGAGGGCGGAGATAGGGGTCAATGGGCAGAGAGTGGGCGGGGAGAGGCTCCAGGCACACTAACGCTGTGAAATCCGGGTCTGAACACTAACGCCAGTGAAACCCTCGCATTAGAGGCACATTTGCAGGAGAGAGAAACAATTTCAGTCAGCAATGTACAGCAAAGGCAGGGAAACCTAGGAAAATGATAATAGTAATACATGTCAGGAACCAAAAAGGCAAATAAACATATAAAATGACCAGGACCAAATCTGAAATCCCAATAAGCAAGCTGACCAATAGTGATATTAATGATAAACATAAAGCAACACTACTGACAAAGCGTAAAAAGGAAGATATCATGTTTGGAAGGGTCTATGCTCTGTCCCCCTACAAAGTGAATGATCCCACATTGAAATAGCGGTGATCACTGTTTTTGTCGTTTATATTGGGCAGGTTTGTTAGGACGTGTACATGTGCAGCAACAGCAGAGTGGGCATGTAGGAAACGGCAACTGTACTGATGCTGTAAATGGGATACAGGGGGCTGCAGGCGGCACATGCTGTAGTCCAGTTGGGGCACAGTGAGGACTAGGCAAATGCCTAGGTGGCACATAGGAATGCCGAAACTGTAAAGCAGCAAGACAGAAACTGACGAGGGACCAACATGGGCATGAGTGTGTGTCCCACAGTGTCACAGGGGATATTACCCAGCAGGTACCCCCAAGGGCACATAACATTGGTAGGCGGTGCCAGGGGAAAGCGCGCATGTCCATGTAGGCACCCCTACCCGAGAACCCACACCATATGCAGCTGCCTACCGGCACACTGGATGGCCTGGGACTGCACACCAATAGCACCAGCAGCATAAGGGCATGTCAACATGGTGGTGGAGGGGTGCTGGTGGCGGAGGGGGCAGTGGCATCTGACCACAGCAGACCACAGCCAAACCCCGTTTAGGTGGGTGTCGTGCACTGCAACAGACAAGTCTGTCTGATGAACAGTCATGGTATCCCCAGGGAATAATATGCCCCTGTGACAACAGTTTGGTGCAGTACACACAGCCACTGTGTTCAGGGGCAGAAGGTCACAAGTTCAAGTCCCAGCTGTGGCTCCTGCCAACCTTGTCCCCATATTTTACCCAGTAATAAACCATGGTAATAAAGACGGAACCTTTATTGCAGATAAATTAAACATACCTGAAATGCCTATATTTTACCCTACAGATCACAGACACCATAAACATGTGCAATCCCTAGAGCAGAGTTTCCCAACTGCAGTCCTGGAGAGCCAAACACCATTCAGATTTCATACTGTCCCTAATAAATATGCCTATGCTGCATTTGTATGCATTGCCCCCATTGTATGCAAATGTATCTCATGCATATTCATTAGGGACAGCATGAAAACCTGAACAGTGTTTGGCCCACCAGGACCGGAGTTGGGAACCTCTGCCCTAGAGCAGCGGCCAACAAGGGCAGAAACACCCATGCCCACAGGCTCCACTATCCAAAGCCTCACGGAGAGTCAGGCTGTTGGGCCCTGCGCGGAGCAGCATCTCCCAATACTGCACCTGCATACCTTAGCAATGCCGTCCTAAACTTGGGAACACGTTCCACATATATCAAAAGGTTGCTATGATTAATGTCAGCTAACAAATCCTAAGTTAAACACGATTTGTTGATAGAGATTCATCATAGCAACCTTCCTGATATCTGTGGAGTGTGTTTCAGTTATTGCTTCTGACAGTGTTTACCACCCCGGAGAGTGACCCCAACAGTATTGTGTACCATAGCAATGCCCGCACTGTGCCCAGGACTGGTGTGGCGGCCAGGGCTGCCACAAACCTCCATATTTGCACAATGCTAGCATAGGTGTGGGAGTGTGTGTGTATGTCTATCTAGTGTGTTGTGGCTGCCTACACCTTACTGAGCCCACATTGCTTGCACTGTTTCCAGTGTTAGCCTGCCAATGTGCATAATGAGGAGCAAGGTACTGTGGGTATGGCCCAGACAGGGTGACCTGGGCAGGATGCATCTGCACAGGGTATAGGGCAATGGCTGGGACATTGTAGTGCCAGACCACCACCTGCACGGACAGGGTAGCCACAGCATGTCATGCTGGGAGTTCACTCTCACCCTGACTGAGCAGTGACCATGGCATGGCTAGGTTCCCCCATAATGCTATACAGTATTTCTCTCAAGTGATATTTATGGGTTCTCTTTTCTGGGACTTAATCACTGACATACCTGCTTGGTGTGTGTGCTCACATCCCATTTTTGGGTGCACACAGTTTCTCCAGGAACATGCACTATGTACTAGCAGACTGTATGCAGTTAGCATGTGTATGGCTGGACCACCGTGCAGAGTGCAGTGTGTGGAGACTGACTGTGCCCTCTGCTGGTGAATATCAGATAGTGGTGAGGGGCAGTTGAGCTTCTCCAGCGTTCTGCCTGTCTGCCATTGCCTTATGTGAAACTACAGAAAAAACGGGTCTATATTTCACAGAGTAATATAATTGCTCCAAATAGTATTTGAATTACTCTAGACTAACCAGCTCATACAGAAAAAAACGGAGGGTGATGTTATACTTTAAACTTTAAACAGCGAGCATAGAAATTGTCTCAGACTTGTCGGCTGCCCACTGCTGGAAAATGAAGGTTCAAATAGCCAGCGGCGCCTGTTGGCATCAATGACTGATTTCAGCTCTTTTTCAAAATTTTTTTAACACTCTCTCTCCATGTGCTTTAAATATCAATCTTAAGTCTCTAATAAAAGTGAAACAAACACTTAGCTTCACTGTTGCTTCTCATAAAGTTCCTTGATAATATATGAAAATATTATCTTCGCTTTTATATTATGTTATCTTCACTTGTGTCTTCTTGTATGTTCCCTATATTGCCTTATGTGATGCATACAGATCTGCATTGACTGCCCTGTAGGGTGCCTGTTCCCCAGCAGGATTGGGGTTGATGGTCCTCTCTACTTCCACCATTGCAGAGATGTATAATGTGGATCTGTTGGTGGGAGATCCTGTCCCCCTACCCTGAGCCACAGAGGGTGGGTTGGGTGGTGCTACATAATTCGCTTTTGGGTCCAAAAACCTATTCTGGGTGCATCATAGTCCACAAAAGCTAGACGTGACTGGGAAATACAGATGGACACAGGGGTATGCTAGGCACATCTGCAAGGGCTACCTATTACACACTGGCACTGATGGGGGACCTGCAGCATAGCCTATCTCAGCCAAGCCAGGTGCTGCGGACCTGGTGCTGGGTGCCCCACCTCACCCTCAGGGTGAGCACTGGACCCGCACAATGTCACGGTCTGTAGCTACTCTGTGCCAGTACACGCACGGTCAGTTCCCCCTACCAGGCCTAGGTGCTGTGGGGGTGTATACCCCATTATGTGATCAGCTGTAGACTGCTGATCTGCATGTGCAGTGCATCATGGGTGGGTGGGTTTACCCTATCCTGGTCACCACAGCAGACAGTTTGTGTGGTGACCTGCAGTCTTTCTGTAGCCAGCCAGCAGTGTGGTAGCAGTTATAGAGATGTAGCCTACTGGTTACTTCAGTGACTGTGGAGGCAGAGGTTATAGGGTTGATCCCACAGTGGTGTTGTTTAGGAATGCTGTCTGAGGCTTTTCCTTTTCATTTCAATCAGTGCTGCCAGCAGAAACACCCTCACAGTGCTGTAGCCTAAGGTGCCTCATTGGCGCCCTATAGGGCACATTATAGGGTGCCTTGACAGACAGAGCACTTTATAATGTGACCTATGGGGCACCTTATAGGGCGCCTTATGAGGCACCTTAGGTTACGGCACTGTGAGGGTGTTTTTGCTGGCAGCACTGATTTAAATTAAAAGAAAATGCCTCGGACAGCTTTTTTAGATTACACCACTGTGGGATCAAACCCATGTCCTCCGCCTCCACAGTCATTGCAGTAACCAGTGGGCTAAATTGCTTTAGCTGCTAGCACTGCGCTGGCATGTACTTAGGGTTAACGCGCGTTAACGTGCCATGGCACCCACTATCACGCGATACAGCTTCTTGCTTCCTTAGGACTGGAACGCCCACTCCTTATATGGCATTCTCCACATTATCGCTGCAACTAGCACCAGTAATATTAAGATGGTTTAGTAAACATACCCCTAAGTGAGTAACAATAGTGAACTCCCAAGTATTTCACCATCTTAGGTTTCCAAACAAAGGGACATTCTTCCATATCCACTCTACGTGCTCTTGAGTTTAGGGGGAAGGTAACAGATTTTGACCAATTTATTTTATAGCCAGATAATCCTGAATATTTATCTATTAATTCTAAAATACTCGGTATAGAGCTAGGTGTAGTGAAAAGCAGTAGATCGTCCGCATATGCGGATAATTTGATTTCCATGCCAGCAATAATTTTGCCCTTAATCGCGAGGCTTTGCCTTATTAATAAGGCCAAAAGTTCCAAGGCCAGATTGAAAAGAATGGGGGAAAGAGGGCAACACTGCCGGGTACTCCACCCTAGGAAAAACTCTCCAGATAGAGTCACATTCACAGAAATTTTCGCACTTGGTCTTGTATGCATACATTTAATTTGATTGCAGAAACCTTCACTAAATCCAAACCACTTCAGAACAGCAAACAAAAAAGGCCACTCCAACTGGTCGAATGCTTTCTCTGCATCTAATGAGAGTCCCGCAAGAGGGTCTTCTATTTCCTCTGCACCTTCCAGGACATGACAAAGCTCTCTGGCATTATCGGCTGTAGAACGTCCCTCAGTAAAGCCTCACTGGTCTGGGTGTATCAAGGAAGGGATCAGTTTGGAGAGATGCCTTGCAACAATGGTCGCAGAAATTTTGTAGTCTGTGTTTAACAACAAAATTGGCCAATAGTTGCTTACGAACTGAGGGCCTCTCCCAGGTTTTTCTAGGACAACAATGTTTGCAGAGGCAAACACTCCAGTCTGTGCCACATTGTCAAGAAGAATTCTATAGTATTGTTTTAGGTATGGCTCTAAAGTTTTGGAAAAGGCTTTGTAAAATTCAGCCAGCAGACCATCTGGTCCAGCAGCCTTGCCAGTTTGTGTAGAGTTAATAGCCTGAATGATTTCCATGATGGTTATCTGCTTGTCTAATCCCACAACAGTTTCTTGATCTAACACTGGCCTTTGGATATTCTTTAGCAAACTATCAAACTCCTTTGCAGAAAATTCAATTTCAATTCAATTTTGTTAGGATCCTTGACCATCAATTGTTGCACTTGAGGATCCTTTAGAGCTGCAACACGCGAAGATTCCTTACGGCTCTTTAATGAGTTGGCTAGCAGCCGTCCAGCTCTGTTACCCTCTAGGTAATATCGTTCTTTCTGCCCTTGAATATTCTGTGAGGCCTCCGTGGTCAAAACTGAATTATATTTAAATCTAAGACATTGCAATCTTATCAGAATATTAGGATCAGATTTCTGGCCTAAAATACATTCGGCCGCTTTAATTTGTTTGTCTAGTGTACTGAGTTCTGCTTTACGCTGTTTAGCCTGCATTATAGCAAAACTAGTAATAGTGGCTCGTATACTAGCCTTAAAGCCTTCCCACCAAGCCCACCCTCAGAAGTCTTGCAGCAGATTGAATTGAAAGTACTCCTCTATGGCCACTAGGATGGTCTCCTGAAATTCTTGACTGGCTAAAAGAGTCCTATCAAATTGCCACCGGGAGTGAGATTGACAGCTCGTTGAATCAAGTAAAGTGAGAGAGATTGCAGAATGGTCTGAAATGTGAGCTGCATGAATAGTAGTCTCACTAACTTTAGAACAAAGTCCTTTGGAGACTAAGAAAAAATCTAAGTGTGATAGCGAGTTATGAGGGGGAGAGAAAAAGGTGAATTCTCTATCTGTATGGTGCTGCAGTCGCCAAATATCTATCAGACCCAGGTCCTGCATTAGAGATACAAGAACTGGATGCACCCTGGAAACCCTAACAGTTCTCACTGGACTCCTATCTATCAATGGGTCTATCACAAGGTTGAAGTCCCCACCCACTATAGTCGGATATTTGGACACATCCTGCGCCAAGGCCGCAATGGAGCAAAAAAAGGTAGGGCAATCAATGTTAGGAGCATAAACGTTGATTAAGACCAAATCAGTGGATCCAGTTTTAATGACAGCCATAGTCCACCACCCATCAGTATCAGACCTAGTTTGAATAATCATGGGGGATAGAGCTTTCCTTACTAAAATGGCTACTCCATTTTTCTTATGTTGGGCAGCAGCGAAAGACACTAAAGAAAAGGGATTTGCCCCTAGTTTTAATGACTCCTTTGCATTCAAATGTGTCTCCTGCAGCAGTAAGATATCTGCACTTTCCTTCTTACCATATAGAAGAATCTTTTTCCTCTTAATGGGATTATTAATGCCCTTAATATTCAGCGAAACTATCTTAAAGGAAGATGTACTTATAAAATAGGTCTCACTGATTGTCAGATGTTGCAAAGACATACTCAATTGTGGCACATAGTTTTACATTGTAGAATAGCATCTTAAATGCCCTCAGAGTACTAGCTGCAATTATAGCCCATCAAAGAAAGCCCAACAAAAGGAGATATAGTTTGTCCCTAGCCCCAGTACATGATTGCCCATAATAAAAAAACATAATTCTGAGAAATACAACACCAAACCCACCAACCTAAAACTAGGGAGGCTATACAACCCACAAAGTTAGTGGGTGAGCCCACCAGGACAAGACAGACACGGAGGGTAAAATGATCTACTACATTCCCACTTCTGTTACTACATAAAGTATCACACCTTCCCCACCTCCCACAGTAAAGAAAGACAATGTACCCAAAACCCTAACTACCAACACTACATGGCAGGGGAAAACTTACTGAAAAAATTTAGGAGCTGAAGGACCCCACCGACCGACTAGGGGCCTTTTCGCTTTTTCAAGCTCCAAATCTCTCTCGACCTCTATAGACAACACAAACAACATGGAACACAAAAGAAGAAAGAAAAAGAAAACAACAAGTAGAAGCCGAGGAAAGAGAGAAAGACAAGAAAATAACATCTTGACCAGGGATGTGGATGTCCCAATACATAATAGAACTACATGATAAAATGCCACTTTTGCGTAAATAGAACTCCTTTACATGACCTTTCAACCAGTCCAATGCCATGATATTGAGCACCAGCAAACTGCATCAGAAAAAGCTGCAAAACAATTCACCGCATCACTGCTGCTTCCTTATCTTCTAGAAACGCATGCAACTCTCCTGGATTATTGAAGGTGTTGGTCTGGTTACGCAGCATAACTCTCATGCAGGCTGGATAGAGCAGCCCAAAACGGGCCTGCAGTTGCAAAAAACATGGACGCAATGCCAGAAAACTCTTCCTACGATCCACCGTCGCCTTCGCAAATTCCGGGAAGAACAGGAATTTGTGTCCTTGGTATTCCAAATTTGAAAGTGCTCTGGCAGCTCCCATTATTTGCGTTACTTGTTGAAAACATAGAACTTTAAAAATGATTGGGCATGGACGCTTACTCGTGGCCATGGGCTGAGTAGGCACTCTATGGGTGCGTCAATCTGAAATGGCATAACAAACTGCAACTTTAACACACCTGGAATCATGGTCTGCAGGAAGGACACCATATCAGGACCTTCTGCACCTTCAGGTACTCCTAATATTCTTATGTTGTTTCTTCTTGAATGGTTATTGCCATCTTCCACCTCTCTCTGTAGTGACCGTATTAGCTTGGCCTACTTCTCAACAGCCTTGAGCCTTTCCCCATGTGATGCCATATCGCCCTCCACCTTCTCCAAACGAGCCGTAATTGCCTCCATGGATGTTCTCAAAGCGTTACTATCTTCCTGCATTGCACATAACCTCCATGGATGTTCTCAAAGCGTTACTATCTTCCTGCATTGCACATAGTGCCTCACCATTAGACTTGACCAGTTCTTTGACTGCCCGAATCTCAGCCTTGACCAGTTCTTTGACTGCCCGAATCTCAGTCAAGAGCTCCTGCAAAGTCTCAGGACAGTCTCAGATAACCGCCATCTTGTGAGGGGAGAGAGGCTCCGTTTTGGTTCTCTTTACACTAGCGTTTTGAGGAACTTGATAATCCAGCCACTTCGGTTTGGGGCCTGACATATCTGTGGTCGAATAATAACCAAGTAGGTAGGAACTATTTGATTAAAGACAGCAGAAGTCAGGATTATTGCCAATTACCCTCCGGAGCTCAGCACTTACACGTCCATCTTGACCAACAACCAGGCTCCGCCCCTCCCCCTCCCATCCACCGCTTTCTAAAGTCTGCTATATACCTACTGGGAAAAAAGATACATCATTGTATGTGAAAACCCCTGAGGAGCCTGGCGCTATGGACATATTAAATGGATCAGAGTTACTGGATGCTTCATTGTTTGATTCTGTCATGCCAGCTACTTTGTTGATATCTTTGGCTTTGGTGTCTGATCGAGAATGGTTACTCATGTATTTAAAAAAAAAGATCTGTTTTGTTTGTCTGTTTGAATGTTTCCTAATTTATCCCGGGATACCCAGAGAAGAAGGAGAGAGTTTTTGGTTCTTAGACCTGCGGTGACTCATTTGGGGGGTTTGTTTTTCCTTTAATTTCCATGTAAATGTTTGGTTAAATTGAATTCTGTTTCCTACATTTTTTATGATCCTTCTAATTTATCCACCTTTATAAGCTCTCGCATGATTTCTGCTTCCTAGTAATGGGGACGTCAAGATTGTCCTTTTTTGTAGATGTATTAAGGCCTGGCGCTATGGTAGAACATTTTTTCCTTCCAAGTGATTTGTTATGTTATTTCCTATTTCTTCTTGGATCTCTCAAGTGTGAGGCCTAGTGAGGTAATGGCATAGGTATATTGCCTTTTTTTATATTTCTTTTTTTTGTAAAATGTAATGCTTCTGTTCTGATCATTACTTCTTTTCTTTTCAAATTGTAATTACTTGATATGTATTTTGATAAATTGCATAAATATAAAATTTAAAAAAAAGAAAAGAAAACAGAGAATAAGGCTAAATGGCAATTTTATCAATGGAGAAAGGTAAATAATGGAGTACCCCAAGGATCTGTGCTGGGCCCGCTGCTTTTTAACATACAGTCAAACCTCGGTTTTCATGATTAATCCGTTCAAAAAAGTCTGACTAAAACCGAAACGGACTAAAACCGAAGCAAGATTTCCCATAAGAAATAATGTAAATTCAATTAATCCGTTCCAGACACCCAAAAATATTGACAAAAAATACATTTTATAGAGAATAACTATATTTTTACATACAGAAAACAATGAGAAATACATATAAATGACTAATGAAATGGATAAATGAGCATGTAACATCACTTTTACCTTTATTGAAGACTTTTGTTGGCATATGGGACGCACTCCAGCCAGCTCCAGCTGCCCTCCCCTCCGGGGATCGAGCAATCACCACCAGCAGCGGAGGTGGGAACAGCCATCTTGGCCGGCTGCCCAATTGGGGCTCCAGCCTGCCTTGTAAAAGAGAAGCGCCATCGGGCGCTGGGAGAGGGACACACTCCAGACAGCTCCAGCTGCTCTCCCCTCCAGGGATCGAGCAATCACCACCAGAAGCGGAGGCGGGAACAGCCATCTTGGCCGTCTGCACAATCGGGGCTCCAGCCTGCCTTGTAAAAGAGAAGCGCCAATAAATATGGAAGACAGTCAATCAGCAAGAAAATCAAAATAAAGAAAATCCCACTTCTGGCCACAAGATGGTGCTCCATTTTCAACTGTACGAAAACCGAGACAACGTACGAAAACCGGAACAAAATCTTGATGAAAAAAGTCAACGAAAACCGAATCGTACGAAAACCAGGGCATACGAAAACCGAGGTTTGACTGTATTCATAAATGACCTGAAAATAGGAATAATGAGCAAAGTGATCAAATCTGCAGATGAAACAAAGTTATTCAAAATTGTTAAAAAACAAGAAGATTGTGAAAAATTGCAAGAGGGTCTTGATAAATTGGAAGACTGGATATCCAAATGGCAGATGAAATTTAATGTGGACAAGTGTAAAGTTATGCACCTAGGAAAGAACATCCCAAATTGTGGTTACATGATTCAATGTTCCACATTAGGAATTACCACTCAGGAAAAGGATTTAGGCGTCATCGTGGATAATACATTGAAACCCTCTTCCAGTGTGCACTGATGGCCAAGAATGCAAATACAATACTAGATATCATAAGGAAAGGAATGGAGAATAAAACAAAGGATATTATAATGCCTCTGTATTGTTCCATGGTGCGACCACACCTCAAATACTGTGTGCAATTCTGGTCGCCCGTATCTTAAAATGGATATAGCAGAATTAGAAAAGGAACAGAGAAGAGCCACCAAAATGGTAAAGGGGAAAAATACCCTTATGAGGAAAGGCTTAACAGATTAGGGCTCTTCAACTTGGAAAAGAGACGGCAAAGGGGAGATATGATAGAGGTCTATAAATTCATGAATGGAATGAATTGGTAAAGGTAGATCAGTTGTTCACTCAATTAAAAAGTAGAAAGACTAGGGGACATGCAATGAAGCTACTGTGTAACCCGTTTAAAATTAATAAGAGAAAATATTTTTTCACTCAAAATGTAATCAAACTCTGGAATTCATTACACAGGTACACTACCAAAAAACTGCCTCCAGTTTTGCAACTGATTCCTATAGATTTTGGGGTGCTGAATCCAGGAAAAATAGCCAAAATGTTCCATCACGTCACGTTTTCTTGCAAAATTAGATTTCTTACCCATATAAGGAATGTTCACATAATTTCTTTTTAGCCGACTGCAGTTTATTTTCTTGGTCCAAAATAGAGGTTGTAATGGTTAACTAACTAGAAACACTCCCTCATGATATCTTAGAGTGTTTTGTATTCATTTTATACATTAACAGGACAATTGGGAGGTGGGGGGCTAAATCCAGTACTCGCGCTGGCGCATGTTCTTTCCTGTTCGCCTCGCCTCATTCGCTCGCTCAAACACGGTGGTTGCGACATGAACGTTCCTGTCAAATTTCAGTTTCTTGCAAGTTCATTATTACCTTTTGTTTGCTCAGTCGTAATCCAGCTTTATTCCGAAGTGGTTCACTACAGTTGTAGTTTGCAGTGCTGTGTATTTGTGATGGCTCACAGAGCCAGAGGTTGCGTCAACTCTCCGGACAGTTTTTGTTTTATTTGTGGGGAATATACCGTGAAAAAGCGGCAGAGGAACATTTCTGCATTTATTATAAAAAGTATATTTCGCCTATTTCGGTTTGAAGTTATGCGATCAAGACAAACCGTGGGCTCCTCACAAAGTGTGCAAGACATGTGAGGAAGATCTACGCTTATGGATGAAAGGTAAAAAACAAGCATTTCGTTTCGGAATACCTATGATGTGGCGTGAACAAAGAGACCACAGCAATGCAATGCACATGCTGAATAGCTGTTGAGCTCTATAAACCTGACTTACTCCAAACCTATTATGGAACTGTCACACTTCCCAACTGGATCCCATTAGTCATATAGATCATACATTCAGATGAAAGCAACGGGTCTCAGACCTTAGAGAGCTATTGGTCCTATTTCGGTATGGACACTCGCTCTAATTTGCATCAATGACCCACATGTTGCTGAGTTATTCACTTAATAATCACTTGCTATTCAGTAATGGTTTTGAAATCACAAAACAAAAGTGAGTGCTTATCTTTAAAATTGCCCGACACCGATCTCAGTGCTGCCGCGTTTCACAAGCGAGCTGTTTCTTCAGGGGCACACATCACTCTCTTTCTTAAACCAAGCGTTCCGAATGGCAAGTTCAGTTATGAATAATTTTCATGTTTAATTCGTTCTTAGCTGCGTTGTCAGTTACCTCTCTCCTTCTAACTCAGCAACATGTGGGTCATTGATGCAAATTAGAGCGAGTGTCCATACTGAAATAGGACCAATAGCTCTCTAAGGTCTGAGACCCGTTGCTTTCATCTGAATGTATGATCTATATGACTAATGGGATCCAGTTGGGAAGTGTGACAGTTCCATAATAAGTTTGGAGTAAGTCAGGTTTATAGAGCTCAACAGTAATTATACTCCAGAAAGAGAAGACCAGATAATAACGTTGTTTACAACATGCTGAATAGCTGTCTACAGCTGATCAGCAAATGGGGTCTGCACCTCTCTGGTACCTCAACTTGGAAAGATGAACTGACAGTGCATGATACTGGCACAGAGTAGCTACAGACCATGCCATTGTGCAGGTTCTGTGTCCTTCCTGAGGGATAGGATGCATGCCCAGCACTAGGTCCGCAGTACATGTGGTGCTAGAGATAGACCCTGCTGTACATCCCCATCACTGCCAGTGTGTGACAGGTGTTCCTTGCAGTGCAGCTGAAGGTAATTTGGTGTCCATCTGTATCCTGCAGTCACATATGGCCCTCTGGGACCAGACACCTCCTGGATTAGTGTGTACCCTGTGTTAGTGTCTGGCTGACATGGACACCTGTTATCAGGCCAGAGGGGTTTCCAAACTTGCATGAGGTTTGTGTAGCAGAGCCTTGATGGTTCAAAGTGGTATACACTACATACCCCAAAGGGCTCACATCACCCTTTTTGTAGGTAAGGAACAGGTGCCCCAGACCCTGTGAAGCAACCTCCATCCTGCTGGTATGCAACAGCCCTCCAGGGTTGGTGGGCTAGAACCATACCTGTGGCTGGGGCAGTGGCAAACCAGTAGCAATGATGGGATTAGCTCTGGAAACCCCCAACTGCCTCACACCACTGTTTGCCAGTCACCAGCAGCCAGCACAGTCAGACTGCACCATATAGGTGTTCTGACCACATATAGTCTAACTGCAGACAGTCCACTAGCCAGTCCATAGTGCATGCTCCACAGAGAAACTATGTGCACCAAGCAGACATCTCAGCAATTGGGCCCCAGCACTAGGAACACAACAGGATCACTAGGCAGGTAGTATAGAGCGCTATGTGGTAACCTAGACATGCCATGGTCACTGCTCAGTCAGAGTGAGTGCCCTCCCAGCATGCCATGCTGTGGCCACCCTGTCCATGCAGGCAGTGGTCGGGCACTACAGTGTCCCAGCCATTGCCCCACACCCTGTGAAGATGCATCCTGGCCAATCCGCCCTGTCCAGGCCATACCCACAACACTTTGCTCCTCATTATGCACATATTCAGGCTAATGCTGGTAACAGTGGGACTTTGTGGGCCCGGTGAGGTGTGGGCAGCCACAAAACAATGGATAGATATACACACACATACTCCTATTGCAGCATTGTGCACAGATAGGGGTGGTTGGCAACCCTGCCCACCACACTGGTCCTGATCACAGTGCTGACATTGCTAAACTGTGCAGGAGGTAGTAGTAGTGCCCTGGTGATAACTTCAGCTCAATGCTGGGGCCAACAGCCTGACTCTCCATGCATCTTTGGATTGTGGAGCCTGTGTGAGTGGGTGTTTATACCCCTGTTCGCCTCTGCTTTGGGCTTTGCACATATTGCTGTTGTATCTGCATTGTAGGGTAAAACATAGGGATATGCTCTGCAGGGACCACAGCTGGGGCTTGAACCTGTGACCCTCTGCTTCTGGACACACTCACTGGGTGTACTGCACTACACTGTTGCCACAGATGCATGGTGGTCCCTGGGGCTACCTGTACCTTTTCTCAGCCAGACCTTTTATGTTGCACTGCACACCACGTACTGGTACAGGGCATGGCCTAGGTCTACTGCAGGCAGGTGCCACTGCCCCGTCCAGCACGGGCACACACAACCCTGCCATGCTGCCATGGCCATATGCTGTCGGTGCTGGTAGTGCACAGTCCTAGGCCATCCACTGTGTGGGTAGGTGGTCGCCTAGGGAGCAGGGTCTGGGGCATGGAGCATACATGAGCATCCTCACATCCCTCCCCCCATCACCGCCTACCAATAGTCTGTTCTTTCTGCTTGGGGGAGGGTTGGTTGGGGGGATGTCAGGTCAGTGCCCTGGCAACTGTTAGCTCGGGTGGACCAGGTAGATGTAGGTGGATTGTGTTTGGACTTTGTCAGCTGCTGTCATGATGATTTTCAGTGTCTATGTTCCTAGGCGCCCGCCTAGTCCACCCTGTGCCCCTGCCGCCCCCACTACATGTCCCACCTGCAGTCTCCTATGCCCCACTTGCACCATTGCCATAGTGGCCTTTCATACTTGGGCACTATGCTGGTGCTGGACATGGAGCACTACTATCACGTTTCTTGGGCTCCCTGTCTATGCTATACATTGATGACACTTAAATGGTTTCTCTCTCCTGCAAATGTGCATCTAACGGCAGGTTTTCATTCGTGGTAGGATTAAGCCCTTCAGTTCAGCGCATTAGTGTGCAGGGAGCCTCTCCCTGTCCACTCCCCGCCCATTGACCCCTTACCCCCGCCCTCTCTCCACCCTCTGTGGTGTTTACCGCGGCCAGGGACGTTAACGATCATTAAGTAACGTTAACACGCGTTAACATTACATACCACGCGTTAACGTTACCTAACGAGCGTTAACGTTACATAACGTGCGGTCTGTAATGTTACCGAAGCTTAGTAAACATACCCCAAAAATTAACAAAAACATACTGTGCATATCCAACATGATATAAATATAACAACAGAAGGAAACCATACAAAAAATATATTATCCATATTAATGTATATATATATATACATACAAAAGGGAGTCTGGTATGTTCCTTTTTGTGTCTTTGGTCTGCCTTTGCTCTGCATGTGCCGATTAGTTGACCCTTCTTGTTCTGGGATTTTATAGGAGCCATTCTATGCTTGTATATTGCACAATTTGTGCTAAAATGACTATAAATTATAGGCCCGATATTCAGTGGCAGCTGTGGCTAACGCGATTACAGAGGCTAGCTATTGCCGCTGAACACTAAACCCAGATATTCAATGCCGGGGCCATATCTGGGCACCAACATTGAATATCTGGGTCAGCTGCAGAAGCAGGAAGCTAACCAGGCAGCGGTAATATTCAGCTACTGCCCGGTTAGCTTCAGTGGTGAAAGTTAGGACAGCCTTTGCTGCACCTGACTTTCGCCGCCAAGGGATAACCAGGCAGCAACTGAATATCATCTCTTAGTGGTTATCCTCGGGTGCCACTGACAGAACGGCTCAATGCAAACTGGTTAGCACTGGGGCACGTAATGTCAGTACCCACGGATATTCAGAGGCACTAACCATGTTATGTTTATTCATTCTTGATGTACCGTCCTTTATTACATCAGGGTGGTTCACAATCATATTTAACACTCAGAATTGGCTCAATGCCAGGGAAAGGAAAAAAGAACTACAATGATAACAGGAAAGAGGAGGGAGTAAGAGACATGGACAAGACATAGAGGAGAGAATCAACAAACATAAATAAGCCAGGTCTGTAGTGATTGTCTGAGAGGTTGTATGCAATGGTGAATAAATGAGTTTTCAGTAAGGATTTAAAAGTGGAATAAGTTTTTTTCTGATGGAGTGGAGTGGGTAAAGAGTTCCAGAGGGCAGGGCCGAGGAAGAAAAAGGCAGAATGACGAGTGGATTGTACTGTAGATGTGCACATGACGGGAAGGAGGTGGGGGGGAGGTGAAGGTGAAGGCTATTTATATGAAGAGAACGGAGGCTGCGGGTGGGAATATGAAAGTGAAGTAGATCAGCTAGGTACTGTGGCGTATGAGTGTGAATGACTTGGTGCACTAGGGTAAGTATCTTGTAATGAATGCGGTATTCTACAGGAAGCCAGTGTAATTGGAAAAGTAAGGGGGTAATGTGGTCTCTGCGAGAAGAGTGAGTTATGATCCTAGCCACGGTATTTTGTATAAGTTGAAGACGACGTAATTGAGTATGCGTGATATCTGCGAGAGCAGAATTACAGAAATCGAGACGGGATATAACTGTGGAGAAAGTGAGGGTAATCATGACAGAAGGAGAAAGAAAAGGGCGAATGGATCGTATTTGGCGGAGGAAGAAATAGGATGTCTTGGCAAGGTGAGCACTTTTGAATGGTCTGCTTATGTTTTTTTCTATAAATGATGGTATTTAACTTACCATTGTTTTAATTATAACTGTTTTAAATTAAGAAGGTTTATATTCTTGATACCGCCAATGTTATCTTTGTCTTTACTAGTTTTGAATAACAGTCCTAGGGCATGTTAAGTTGGGCCATTCACGGTTGTTCTGTTATTCCTATGTAGAGTTCCTATCAGCACCTCCGTTCCCATATCAGCTGCGATTTATATAAGTCGTTACTATATGCATTGTAATTATTGCTGTCCATGTTGACGTTTCTTTCTGCACTGATTATGCGATGTACTGGTGGCCACTGTTTCAAATCACAAGAGTTTATGCCGTTAATATTGCCATCATTATTATTTTCATTTTTTGGTCTCATTAGTTTTGATCGGCGATTATTGAACACTATAATGTTCTTTATCTTTCTTCCCCTTGGATCCCTGGTCACTCTTGCACTTTCCCTTGTTATTAGTCGTCTTGACTACTGTAACGTCTTTCTGGCTAATCTTCCCAAGTATCAACTTAAGCGCCTACAACTTATTCAAAACACTGCTGCCCGTCTCATCACCTTCTCCCGCCGTTCGGATCATATTACACCTATTCTTATTCAGCTTCACTGGTTACCCCTCTGTGTTAGGTTCCACTATAAATTCTTGATCCTCATTCATCGTGCACTTCACACCCATAACCCTTTATACTTAGCTGACTTAATCCTGCTTCATACACCTTACCGCCAGCTTCGCTCTCTTCATGCAAATCGTCTGGTTCTACCGTCCCCATCTCAGGCTCATTTGGAAAAAACACGCCATGCTGCTTTCTTTTTTCTTGGCCCCAGTTTATGGAATGCCCTGCCCTCATCCCTCCGCTTAGAGTCTTCATATTCACAGTTCAAATCTGCCCTCAAAACCCACCTGTTCCAGACAGTGTTCAATCTCCCTTCCTGACTCCCCCCCTTCCTCTGGTTTTTCCTCTTGTCATTATCCCCGGTTATTGGTTTTGTCTTAGTCTATTAGTCTTGTCTTTTACCCTCTGTCTGTTTGTGTTTGAGTGGTCTTGCCTCTTTTATTGTTGTAAATCATTGTTTCTTATTTTGTATATTGTTAATTTGTAAACCGCTTTTATGGTTTTTATAGTATGATTTTATTGTTTTAAATATTTTATGTTTTGATATTGTACATAGTTTGTGTCTTATTTATTATTACTTATTGTCTTTTGTATTGTTGTTATGCTTTTCTTTCTTTTCTATTTACTTTGGCGTTCTTTTCCGTAGTTTGCAGTGCCGCTTTTTTATATTGTTTGTACACCGCTTAAATGTTTCTTTTAACGTAAGCGGTTTATCAAATTTGAAATAAAGTTAAAGTTAAAGTTAAGCCAGAACACAAAGCGGTGCACAATACAAAAACGACTGCTTAGAAAAGGAAAGGAACGTCAGTAAATAGGAAAGAGAAAGGAGCCAGGAAAGAGAAAGGAGCCAGGAAGAGCAGAAAAAGGACAAAGGAAAGACAAACAGGACACTCAGCACTCAAGAGCCAGTGGAAGGAAGATTAAAAGCTAGGTGAAAGAAGTGGGTTTTCAGAGCCACCTTGAACCTAGTATAGAAAGGTTTGGAGCGAAGGGTAAGTGGCAGAGAGTTCCAGAGGGAGGGGTCCAGGAAGAAAAAAGCAGAAGAGTGGGTGTGTTCAAGGCAGGCTTGAGTGGCAGAGGGGAGAACCAGACAGAAATTATGGATAGGGTGGAGGAGGAGGTGAGGATTATGGCAGTGGAGAAGGTCTGCAAGGTACTGGGAACGAGTAACACAATGAACAGAAATGGGACAGACACAGTGGATCCCTTTACAGCAACAGGATAAAATCAAACGTATCTAATTTTACAACATACAGGGGTGTCCCACACTCCTAAAACAGACATGAGGAGGAGTGGCCTGTACGGAGAGGCAGGTGCACCTACTCTTGCCATCTTACTGGGCAGACTAGATGGACCATACTGGTCTTTATCTGCCGTGATTTACTATGTTACTATGAGTATTTTAAATTGAATCTGGAAGCGTACAAGTAACCAATGGAGGCCAGCCAGGAGGGGAGTAACATGATCATAATGGGATGAGGAGGTTAAAATATAGACTGCTGCATTCTATAGGAGCTGGAGTCTGTGTAGTTGGCACTGTGGGAACATTGCAATAATCCAACCTGAAAATAATGAAGGAGAGAAAGAAGGTAGTCAGCGAGGCAGGGAAAAGAAAGGGGCAGATTGCACGTACCTTTCAAAGATGATAGAATGCACAATGAGTGATGGTAAAGATATGTTCAGAGAAGAAAAGAGAAGAGTCAAGTGTGACCCCAAGATACCTGAAGGATGACACCACAGGGATAGAGGTGGAGGCACAGGAAGGGGCCAGAGAACGGGTGGGGGGGGGGGGGGGAGAGCCTTGAAGGTGATCCAGGTTTCTATGGATTTAGATGGATTCTGGTGAAGGAAATTGGAGGTCATCCAGTTGTGAATACATGCCAGGCAGGCATAAAGAGGGCCAATATCAGGGGAGGAGGGACTGGTGCAGTAGAGGAGGATAATGTCGTCCACATAATAATATGCAGAAATACCAGACTGCTGTATTAGAAGTGCAAGTAGGGCTAAGAAGACGTTGAAAAGGAGGGGGGACAGAACAGATCCATGAGGGACACCAAAAGTCAGAGGCAGAGAAGGGGAAGTGGAATCAGAGGGGCGATCAATAAGAAAGTAATGAAGCCATCTCAAAGGAACACCTGAATCACCAAGATCAGAAAAACGTAGAAGCAGAGTGCGATGGACTATCAGGTCAAAAGTGGTGGTGAGGTCCAGAGAAACGAGAAGCATGAAGTCACCTTGATCTTGGGTAATGTGCAGTTCATTCAGGAGGGCAAGGAGGATAGACTCAGTGCTATGACCCAGTTGAAAGCCTGATTGTTGGGGATGAAGGGCATTGGTGGAGACAAGATGGGAAGAGAGTTGGGTAAACACAAAATGGTCAAGGAGTTTGGAAAGAAAAAGGGAGGTTAGAAATCCCTTTTCAAATCTAGGCTGAAAACTCAACTCTTCGCTGCTGCTTTTGGTTCTTGACTCACCTGATCTCCTTGTTTCTTTACCTTTCCCCCTTGTTTTATCCCTGTCTATATCTTTTGTGTTGTCTGTCTTGACTAGATTTTAAGCTCTGATGAGCAGGGACTGTCTCTTACATGCCTGTGCAGCGCTGCATATGACTTGTAGCGCTATACAAATGCTCAGTAGTAGTAGCAGAAACAAGGTGCCAATTGGCCAGAGTGGTGGGATCAAGAGAGGGTTTCTTGAGAAGGGGACTTTGTGATATACACAGTTCTTCTGTTATTGTATACATAGAGCCTCTCTTGCATGAACTGCTGTTATTTACATTACATATACTGCCAAACGTATTTATTCTGCACATACTGCTAATATATGTTGGCCTTTCGATTATGCATTGACTATGTGAAGTATTGACTACTGCATTTACATGGATTTGCTAGCTGTTGTATATTGACATCTCTATTTCCTATGGTCCTGATGTGGCATTAGTGAACATTAACTAACTTTACTTTCACCTGTACACACCACTGGATGTTTGAAGTTTTTTGATTTTCATATCGAGAGAGTGACTATTGGTCTAACACTATTGATCACATGTTACACTGCAGTTCAGTATTTCACTTTCTTATGTAATACTGCTCTATATTTATATTTTTTATCTAATTATTAGTATTCCCTCCATTGTCCTATTATGTGTTTTCAGAGTTTTTTCCCTTCAGACGAGGACACACTTATTGATACTCTCAGTAATTTATTTAACATTTCTTATATACTGCCTTTCATGATATCAAGGTGGTTTATATTAAACAAACTGAAATTACATCTTGGAAATAACTATTTTACAGGGAACATGGGTAATGGGGGGGGGGGGATTAAGTGGCTTGCCCAAGGAGCACCTATGGGACTAGAAACCCCAGTCCTTCTGGCCCATGGTTGCTGTCCTCTAGTGGGATTTGAACCCCTGACCTTCTGGCCTGAGGTAACTTGCCCCAACCACTAGGCCACTCCTCCCTATACATGTTATCTTTTTCTTTCTCTTTGAGCCTTACATTAGATATACGTGTTTTTAGGATGATCCGTATTGGGGAACATGCCTCACGGCTTAGGACAGGAACCATATCAGCTCCAATAGTGCAACATTGCTTAGACCATCACCATTCATTTGAGGAATTACGTTGGCGCATACTGGATCATGTATCAGATAACCCCCGAGGTGGGGATCGTGAACAACGACTTCAGATTTTAGAACAAAAATGGATATTTACTTGGTCTACTGTGGAACCTTTGGGATTAAATCGAGAATTAGATTGGATCAGTATCCTGTAAATTTGTTTTTGTTCTACTGTTTTAATAATTTTTGTCATTTTTCACTGATTGGCTGAAAAGTTTTTTTGGCTAGCTCATTGGTTTAAGCTGACTATTTAATGTTGGAGTCCCTCCTTTTTCTCGGATTCACAAAGAGCATGCGTCGGCGTTTCAGAGCGGCAGAAACGCCTTTTGATAATTCTTCATCGGCATGGCAGTATTTGAAGCGTTGAGACAGGGCAAACAACTTTAATATGCCCGAAACGCAGTGCTGTGTTCTCCTTGGATAACTGCTGGCTTTGTAAAGCTTCCTTCTGATAATTCTAAGAAGTTGAAGATATCTGGCTAACATTGAAGGACCAGATGACCCATGCTGACTCAGTTAAGTTGACTGATTTTAAACAAGTTTTTGGGCTATTTTTAAAGGTGGCACCTATATAGTGGTTTATTTTCCGCCTTTTACTGCTCTTCAGGGGGCATACACATATATTAATTAAAATGGAAGTAACAGCTTCGAGGAGTAATTTACTTCATGGCTGATCTTCCGACAAATAAATTTACATTTAAGGTTTCAGTTTTGCATTGCTCATTTTTGTTTTTCACTCTTTTTGGTTTTGGATTCTTAATTTGAAGAGTGTTTTGTGTTTGATAATTTAGGATGATCATGGCAAAGCAATCGTCTCTGCAATCTGTAATCTTCTTCCACCTCAAGGTCAGGTCAAAATATGTTTTACTGACATTATTTTTATTTTCTTTCAGTTTTACCACTTAAATGTAAAATTTTAGAGCATACAATTGGTTGTCTCTAATAAGGTGAGTTTTGGTTTGTCATACGTATCATCAGATGTATTAATGTTGTTTGTCCTTTTACTGCAGAGCAATTTGTCCAGTATTGAATACAATTATTTATTATTTTATTTACTTTAATTCTTCTTTTACTGGTTTTTATAGCTTTTACTGTTTTGATTATATTATTGGTTTATTATTTATTAACATACAATCCATGAGTGGAGGAAGTGATGTTACCCGTGTGGATGGATGGTTAAGGAGAGAACTCAGCCGTCAGTACCCCATAAAACCACATTTAAACTCCATATAGCAAACTTCAGGGGCGCAGCATCAACAGATTAGTGGAGAATGAAGCAATGTGCAAATGGGGATAGCGACCCAGAGAAAAACAGACCTCTGCAACTTTGTGGGCCCCTGTGGGTTAGAGTGAGCACTGTGAGGCCCTGAAAATGGTGGCAGTGGAGGGAGGAAGAGGTGAAGGCAGCAGTAGAGGGAGGAAGAGGAGCAACTTTCAGTGGAGGAGTTGTTGGCACCAACATGGGCGGATATAAAAACTGGTTCATGGATCTTAAAAATGAGCTGAAAGAGGCTAAGAACAAGATTGGAGGCATGGTAAAGGAGCTATGTACGGAGATTCAAGAACTAAGCCTCCGCTTTGCAGACTGAAGAATATATAGATGTAACACAGACAGAAATGGGCATGAGGCGCAGAATGGCTCAGGAATTGGCCTTTGATAAAGAAGCGCTAACAATTAAAATGGAAGACATGGAAAATCAATTGCCTAGGAATAACTTACGCCTCTGGGGAATCCTGGAAACAGCGGAGTTGGGAGATGCTGCTAGAGTGGCGCAGAAAGTGTGTTTGGCCATCCAGAATATGGGAGAAATGTCAACCCCAGTACAGAAAGTGAAAATAAAAAGAGCCCATGAAAGGGGTGCTGAGGGATGCTAGAGTACTGTCGCGAATATGTGTTATAGCATCTAGAAGTTGGAGGGAATGCAAGCTGCCGGAGTGTGATGAGCTTTTACACCAACTAGATTGGATGTTTATACTATGGTGGAAGCAATGGCCAAACAACAAACGAGGGGAGATAAATTTCAAACTATGTGGAAGGTATATGAGGAGTGACGACAATCCCCAGGGGGGGAGGGGGGGGGGAGACAGGGAATGTATAAGCACTTGAAGGAGATAAAAGAAGGGGGAGGAAGGAAGGTGGGAGGGGGAGGAAAATTCAGCCATGCATGTAACCTGTAGATAAAGCAGGGAAGGATGGAAACAAAGAAATATGATGGACAGAGGGACATATGGAGTGTGTCTATAATCGGTGTATTATTTGTTTTTCCTGTTCATGAGAGTTAATCAATAAAAATTTAAATTAAAAAAAAAGATAAAATCATTGAGAGGCTTTTCGAGGATTATCTATACCGCCACTGATTTTCGGAAGTGGAGGTATATAAAAGACTTACAAATAAATAAAATAAATAAATAAAATCTACCTTCATGCATGACCTCTTTGGGTTTTCATTCTCATCTCTATGTTTTTATTATATATATATATATATATATATATATATATTTATTATTTCATGTTTATGTATTAATATGTGTCTGTTTTATGGCCATAGTGCCCTGAAGAAGGCCTGATGGCTGAAACACTTGTCGGGCAGACCTTGACATCAATAAAGCTTAGTTATTCCAGTGGCAGTTGTCCTCCTGTTTCTTTCTGTCCTGCTTAGCGGCATTTACATGGTTTGCAGGTCTGCAAACTGTGTAAATGCCTTTGAATATCGGACTCTCTCTCTTTATTTAATTATTTATTTTATTTATTTGCATTTCTTATATACCGTGCTATTAAGATCAGTGTGGTGCACAGTGAACAGAAACATACTACAATGCATCAAGCCACATTGAGTTTACAATGAACAGGGTATGAACATGGTGAAAACCGGGGAAATTATCTACAATCATTTTACAGTAAAAACTACAAATCATTTACAATGAACAGGGTATGAACCAGGGAAACTATCTACAATCATTTTACAATAAAACTAGAAATCATTTACAATGGACAGGGTATGAACTTGGTGAAAACCCGGGGAAACTATCTTTATGCTCAAGGACTTATGCTGTGCTTTCTTCTCTACAAGTTCTTCACTCAAAGCATTCTGGGCTTTACATTTTATTGCAAAAAGAAAATGAGAGACAAGTAGGACTGCAAACGGAAGAACACATCAGGAAAGCAGCTCAAAATCAGGGCAAAGTGAATATGTCCCAGTTTTCAGTTAACTGTTCTTCCAACTGTAAGGCAGCAACTTTCTGTTCTTCTCTTTTTTTCGGCTTATATCAGTCAAGCTCCATGAATGTAAATGTTTTCTAACTTCTGACGCTGCACATACTTTTAGGCATGACCTAATTTTCTATGATCCTGTTTATGCTTATAAACCACAATTTTATGCATGAAAATGCTTTATAAAATGAACTCCTAAGCATATGTGCGATGCTGCCTCATCTCCACTCTACTCAAACTATACCTCTGGGAATGCTTACATGGAAATTGCATACAAGTGGGCACACACTTTCCACACAGGTCTTTTTTAGGCATATGTGCATCCACACAATTTTATAAAATCCTTATTCTGCTTACAAAACAGGCTTTACATGCAGAGAACCCTGTATAATATTACTCCCACACTGTATGGCTGCTTGCAGATAAAACATGCCATGGTGGGTCCAAACATAATCTGAATAGCATCCATATTCATAAGAACATAAGAACATAAGATATGCCATACTGGGTCAGACCAAAGTCCATCAAGCCCAGTATCCTGTTTCCAACAGTGGCCAATCTAGGTCATACGTACTGTGACACAGCAGCTGGCACAGAGCCCATGGAGTTAGGGGAAAGTAAGGAACTTACCTCAGAATCAGCTGGGCAGCAGACAAACTCAGCTCATGTAGAATTAGCTGAGCAGCAAACAAACCCAGCTCATGTAGAATTAGCTGAGCAGCAAACAAACTCAGCACAAGAAAAGCAAAAAGGCATTAGAGTAAAATGTCCTTGCACTAGTCCTGACGTAGCTAGAAGCAGGAAGGCTAATCAGGAACACCTGTTCTCAGAAACCCACGCAGCATGCAAAGAGAACAAGGATAAAAGCTACAGGGTAGAACCAGGGAAGGCCAGTAGGGGCAGCGACCTGGGAGGACTAAGCCAGCATCCAGTGAACACACGTCATGCTGGAGGAAATCCACTGAAGGAAGGAAGCAGTAGGTGTGGCAGCAGAGCAGGAAACAGCCAGCATCGTGCCCAAGACCCTGCTAGGATTCCTGGTAGTTGGAGAGCCCAGGAGAGAGCTGCCAGAAGCCCAGATATAAGAGACAGAACCACAGCTAAGAGGTGGGAACCTAGCATTGCTAAAGAAAAGGCAAGAAGTTCTGTTTGGTTTGAAAGACAAGGGCGTGGCACCAGAAGTAACTTTGACACTGAAAGTTACATAGTAATTCCACCAGCGTGGAGAAGAAGGGAAAGCCAGAAGGAAGCTTTTAATATACCAAGCGTTCAGAGCCCTGGATTTAAAGAGCCCTTCTAGAAAAGTTAGCCCATGACTCACAGGAGAGTTTTAAGGAAGAGAGCAGCTGTGAAGAGTGTGACCCATATGCAATCGTAAGTGACTCTGAGTTAATGCAATGGGAGAACAGCAGCTATAATTCTGACCCTGTGCCCATGGATTGTACAATTTGTTTATCTGACGATATTGTATCTTTATGTTGAACGTGTGTAAAGCAGCCAGCTGATGGTGCCTAAAGGAAGGAAGATATTTTTCTGTGCAACAGTTCTTTTGTTTCATATTGTTTGTTGTATCCCAGGAATATCCCATCAGGGCAGGGAATAAAGCCCTAATATTATTTTTGCCTTACCACTTGACTACAAGACTCTTTTTTGTATCAAAGGCAACTTAAATCTTAACACCCTAGGCAGCCACCTAATAGGGTTATATGAGGTAGCTATCACTCACTATCTCTCACAGTATCTAGCAGTTTCCCCAAAAGACACAGGTTCCACAATGCTTGTACTGGGTCAAGCATTGATATCCTGGGTCCCTTCTTAATAATGGTTTATGGACCTTTCCTCCAGGAACTTGTCCAAACCTTTTTTAAACTCAGCTACACTAACAGCCTTTACTACATCCTCCGGTCACAAATTCCAGAGTTTGATTACACGTTGAGTGAAAAAATATTTTCTTTTATTAGTCTTAAATAGTTTAACCTGTAGCTTCATTGCATGTCCCCTAGTCTTTCTATATTCTGATAATGTAAACAATCGATCTATGTTTACCCGTTCCACTCCATTCATTAATTTATAGACCTCTATCAGCCGTCTCTTTTCCAGGTTAAAGAGCCCTAACCTTTTTAGCCTTTCTTCATAGGAGTATCCTTCCATCCCTTTTACCATTTTGGTGGCTCTTCTCTGAACCTTTTCTAATAACGCTATATCCATTTTAAGATACGGCGACCAGAATTGCACACAATATTCAAGGTGCGGTCTCACCATGGAACGATATAGAGGCATTATAATATCTTTTGTTTTATTTTCCATTCCTTTCCTTATGATACCTCGCATTCTATTTGCTCTCTTGGCCGCCGCTGCACACTGGGTGGAGAGTTTTAACATGTTATCCACAATGACACCTAAATCTTTTCCTGGGGGGTGGTTCCTAATGTGGAAAATTGCATCATGTAACTATAGTTTGGGTTGTTCTTCCCTAGGTGCATAACTTTGCACTTGTCCACATTAAATTTCATCTGCCATTTTGATGCCCAGTCTTCCAATTTATCAATATCCTCTTGCAATTTTCCACAATCCTCTTGGGTGTTAACAACTTTAAATAGTTTTGTGTCATCTGCAAATTTGATAACCTCACTCGTTATTCCCGTTTCCAGGTCATTTATGAATATGTCAAAAAGCAGCGGACCCAGCACAGATCCCTGGGGTACACCACTATTCACCTTTCTCCATTGAGAAAATTGCCCATTTAGCCCTATCCTCTGCTTTCTATCTTTTAACCAGTTCCTGATCCACAATAGTACACTGCCTCCTATCCCATGACTCTTTAGTTTTGCCAAACGTCTCTGATGAGGGACCTTGTCAAAGGCTTTCTGAAAGTCCAGATACCCTAAATCAACCGACTCACCTTTGTCCACCTGTTTATTCACACCTTCAAAAAAACATAAGAGATTAGTAAGACAAGATCTTCCTTGTCTAAAGCCATGTTGGCTGGCTCCCATTAGGCCATGACTATCTACATGCTGAGTAATTTTGTTCTTTATGATGGTTTCTAACATTTTTCCCGGTACTGACATCAGGCTCACTGGTCTGTAGTTTCCCGGATCAACCCTGGAACCCTTTTTAAAAATTGGCATTACATTGGCGATCCTCTAATCTTCAGGTATTACAGATGATTTTAATGAAAGTTCACAGATTACTAATAGCAGGTCTGCAATCTCATATTTCAGTTCTTTCAACACCCTTGGATGTATACCATCCGGCCCAGGTGATTTGCTACACTTCAGTTTATCTAATAGTTGTAATACATCTTCCCGATGTATTGATATTTCCTTCAATTCTTCCGCACCTTTAAATACCACTTCAGTCATGGGTAACATCCCTATATATTCCTCAGTAAAGACCAAAGCAAAGAATTCATTCAGTCTCTCTGCTATCGCCTTGTCGCCTCTTAGTGCCCCTTTAATCCCTCTATCATCTAATGGACCAACTGACTCTCTCACGTGTTTTTGCTACGAATGTACTTGAAAAAGTCTTTATTTTGCATTTTTTGCTTCCGCAGCAAGCTTCTTCTCAAATTCTCCCTTTGCCTGCCTTATTAATGCCTTGCATTTGACTTGCCAGTGCTTGTACTGTTTCCAGATTTCATCGTTTGGCTCTTTTTTCCATTTCCTGAAAGATGCATTTTGGCAACAACAGCCTCTGTGACCTCACCTTTAAACCATGGTGGCAGTTTTTCTGACTTCCTTCCACTTTTTTAAAGCGTGGAATACAGCTGGTCTGGGCTTCCAAGATAGTATTTTTTAACAACACCCAAGCTTGATGTAAGTCTTTAACCTTTGCAACTGCTCCTTTTAGTTTTTTCTTAACTATTTTCCTCATTTTATCATAGTCTCCCTTTCGAAAGTTAAAAGGTAGTACTGTGGATTTCCTTACTATCCGTCCTCCACTAATTAAATCAAACGTGATCATGCCTTTGAATTATGATGCTGGCAGCGAATACTTTCCTCCCCTGATATTTCCCCTCTTAACCTCTGTCTTACTGCTGTGGTGTCCTGGTTTTCTTCTAATTTTCTACATGTTAACCCGGCAAAATCTTTTGCTATCTGGTTCACTTTTGGCAGCCCCTCCCCCACCTGTGCCCCTTCTCTGTCCTCACAATCTATCCCCCTGGTCTCATCACTCCGCTACTTAGGTGTTATTCTTGACTCTGCCCTTACTTCTAAAGACCACATCTCCTCAATTGTTCAGCGCTCCTTCTTTTCCCTCCGCCAACTCAGAGCAGTCTGTCCTTTTCTCTCTACTCCTGCCCTAACCACCCTCTTGCTTACCCTTGTACTGTCTCGTCTCGATTATTGCAATGTCTCTTTCGCCGGCCTATCCAAGTCCCAATTGTCTCGTCTCCAACGCATCCAAAATGCTGCCATCCGTTTGTTGACCCATGCATCACGCTTCGACCACGTTACTCCCCTTCTCTATCAGCATCACTGGTTACCCATCTTCTTCCGCATTCAATATAAACTTTTAATCTTTGCACACAAAGTAATCCATACTGGCACTCCTCTTTACCTGGCGAATCAGATACATTTCCATACCTCCCATCGTCTTCTCCGCTCCATACACATAAACCGCATGGTCCTTCCCTCCCCCGCACATGCCCACCTAGAAAAAATCCGCTCCTCTGCTTTCTATTTCCTGGCCCCAAGCCTCTGGAATTCGCTCCCCCCCTCTCTCCGTGCAGAAGAATCCTATCAATCATTCAAAACCCAGCTTAAAACTCACCTTTTCTCCCTTGCATTTGATCCTCCTCCGTAGTCTATCCCCTTTCCCCTCCTTTCTATTGTGATCACCCATGTACTGTATGTCCCCCCCCTCCCCTTCCCCCCTTGATAGTACTCGTTCATTGTTACTCTTTCTGTTTTATTTTATCTTCTGCTCTCAGCTTCTCTTTTCTTTCTCTCCTCTCCTTTTCTCATAATTGATGGCGTTCTTTTCCTTTTCTGCAGCCAAGTGCTTGTTTTAATTAACTTGCTTTATTTTATTTATTGTAAACCGCTCAGGTGCCCATGGTATAACAAGTTTTAAATAAACATAAACATAAACATACCATGGACTGTCCGAAGAACAAACCAATTGGTACTAGAGGAGATCAAACCTAAGCTTTCTTTAGAAGCTCAGATGACAAGACTTCGACTATCATACTTTGGACACATCATGTGACGAGAGAGATCATTAGAGAAAGACATCATGCTTGGCAAGATAGAAGGTCAGCGCAGAAGGTGGAGAGTGGGTGGAGAGAAGGGGTCAATGGGCGGAGAGTGGGCGGGGAGAGGCTCCCCTCATACTAACGCACTGAATTTCTGAGCTCAATTCCAACGCGAATGAAAACCTGTCGTTAAAGGCATATTAAAGGGAAGAGAAACCATTTCCGTCAGCAATTTGCAGCAAAACCGGGGAAACCTACAAAACGTGAGCAGTGTGATACATGTGCAAAGACCAAAAGTTCACATAAAACCTTAAGAATGACCACAAGAAACATTGTAAAAAGCACAATTCAGCTGGGCCACAGTGATAGCAATGGGCAACAATGAACAACACTCCCTGGAAAGCACCAAAGAAAGAAATGATGTTTGGAAGGGTCTACGCTCCGTAGACCCTTTCAAAGATCATTTCATTGTGATGGAGCTTTCCTGGGAGTGGTGTGTAATGTTGCCCAATGATATCATTGTTGCCCAGCTTGGTTATGGGTGTTTGCCCCTTTTTTTGAGGTCTGTTTTGAGGTTTATGTGCACCTTTGTCTCCATACAAGGTAAATGAGCCCACAGTAAACCTGTGCAGAGCAGGGTTTCTGACTCGTCAGGCCGCTTTAACTAACTCCAGGGACTGCACCATCTCTGTGGCCACAGTGTGGTGCAACAGACACAGCCAGTGCCTGTAAAACCAGAGGGTCACAGGTTCAAATCCCAGCTGGGGCTCCTGCCAACCCAGTCCCCATAGTTTTACCCACCACTAAACAGTGATAGTAAAGACACCCCTTTATTGCAGAGAACATACGCATGGTTAATACTAAACACAGACATCAGAAACAGGCGCATTACCCAGAGCAGAGTCTCGCAATTGCAGTCCTGGAGGGTCCCACACCATTCAGGTTCCATGCTGCCTCTAATAAAGATGCCTGTGCTGCATATCTATGCACCACCCCATGGTATGCAGATGTAGCTCATGCATATTTATGAGGGACAGCATGAAAACCCGAACAGGTTTGGAACGCCAGGACTGGAGTTGGGGAACTCTGCCGTAAAGCAGCAGCCAACAGGGCCAGACACACCCACAGGCCCCATTGGCCAATGCCTCCTCGAGAAGCAGGACATTGGGCCCTGCCTGTATCTCCCAATACTAGCAGTTGCATACCTTAGCAATGCCACCCTACACCTGGTTATATGGTACACAGCTATCAAACGTTTCCTGTGATAACTGGCAGATATCAATTCCTACATTAAGCACAGTTTGCTCAGTGAGCTCCACCATAACAATCATTCTGCTGTCTGTGGTGTGTGCTGCAGGTCTGGTCTCTGACAGTGCGTACCACCATGGGGAGTGACCCCCAACAGTCTTGCGTACATTATCCATGCCTGAACTGTGCCCAGGACTGGTGTGGTGGGTATGGCTGCTGAACACCTCTATAGTTGCACAATGCTGGCATAGGTGTGGGGGTGTCTGTCTGTCTATCCAGTGTGTGGTGGCTGCAAACACCTTCCACAGCCCACACTGCCAGCAATGTTGCCAGTATTGAGCTGCCAATGTGCATAATGAGGAGCAAGGTACCATGGGTATAGGCCGGACAGGGTGGCCTGGCCAGGGTGCATCTGCACAGGGCATAGGGCAGTGACAGGCACATTTTAGTGCCCGGCCACCACCTACACAGACAGGGTGACCTCAGTATGTCCTGCTGAGAGATCACTCTCACCCTGACTGTGCAGTGACCACAGCATGGCTAGGCACCCCCATAGTGCTATATAGTATTTCTCTCACGTGATAGATATGGGTTTCCTTTTGGGGCTCAGTCACTGATTTATCTGCTTGCTGTGTATGCTGACATCCCAGTTCTGGGTGCATGCATATCCACTGGGCACATGCATTATGGACTAACTAGCAGACTGTTTGCAGCTGGTATGTGTCTTGATGGAGTGGCTTGCAGGGTGCAGTGGCTGATGGCTTGCTGCAAGAGTATATCAGATGGTGGTGGGGTGCAGCTTACCATATCCAGGCCTGATGTCTGTCTGTGTACAGAGCTGTGGTGTCTGTTCCTCACCAGAACTGGGGTTGATGTTCCTCTCTACTGCCACCTTTGCAGGGAGGTAGAAGGTGGATCTATTGTTAGGAGACCCTGTTTGCCACGCTTGGGGGGGGGGGGGGGGGTTACATGGGGCTACACCTGACTGCAAGGTGTTTGTGCAGAAACTACCTATCCCGCACATTAACACTGCTTTGGACCTGCGCCATGGCCTCTTTCAGCCATGGACAGTGCTGTGGACCTGGTGCTGGGCGCCTCACTGCACCCTCAGGGTGAGCACAGTACCAGCACAATGTGACGGTGTGTAGCTACTCTGTGCCAGTACAACACACGGTCAGTACCCCCTACCAGGCCGAGGTGCTGTGGGGGTGCACATGGTCACTTCCCCCTACCAGGCCGAGGTGCTGTGGAGGTGCATTCCCCATGGTGTGTATCTGTGGACAGCTGATTTGCATGTGCAGTGCATCATGGGTGTGACTGGCACAATCCAACTCTGGGAAGATCCAGCGCCTGCTCTCAGGCTCTGATAAACCATAGGCCATCACACGTACATCTGTTAGCATAGTGCATAGGTGCAAGATACCCTAAAGTGTCTGTACTATAAGGTGCCCATGCTGTTAAAAACACACGTACCCACACACGATTGTACGCACGTACCAACGCACGCAGTCATGCACGTACCAACGTACATGGCTATGCGCACTGCGAGAGTGTGTTTCACTAACAACTACTGAACGTAAAGAAAAACATGCCTCCTCATTCCCTATGTAATGTACAGGGTGCTGTCTGGGGCAGCATTCTGCGTTAGGTACATTGGGGACTCGAACCCATGCTGCCTGTAACAGCGGTGAGTACACTAACCATTGTGCTACAGCTCTTTTTCAATGATTTGTGTCTGTATGCCTTCAAATGATTAAAGTGCAGTAACGCGCCACGGCGCCCTGTAACGCTCATTAGTTTTTGGAACGCGCGTTAGTCGTTACGATGTCCCGCCCATGTCCTTTTTTGGCTTTCCTTTCACTAACGCGGCTCCTAACGCGATTTGCACTAACGCAGTTTAGTAAACATACCCCTAAGAGTACTTTATTGATACTAGGCCCTGAGTGACTATTAAATTTAAACTACAAGTTCTCTGCTGGGTATGAAATGTAACCAGAAAGTTCTCTTCTGTGTTTTAAATTTAAACTTAAACTGCTGCTACTAGGCCCTGACTGATTTAACAAAAAATACTTGGTTCAATGATTAATTAGCTTTAATACAAAGAAGTCCTTTCAGAAAACTCCCAGAAGTATATACTCACAATTGCAGATCTCTCTCCAGAAGTAGCAGTCCATTTTTCTAGTCCTTTAGCCACCATCCAGATAACGTATCCATACAAGTCTGAATGCAGGAGTTATAACTTCATACACTCATTCATTTTCAAATTTATTAACTTACCTATATGAAGTTATGACCATGTATATGGACATCTTAGCTGAATACATGCATAAAGATACACAGCTAACTTTTATATATATCTTTATTTAGACAACTTTAACTTACTTGGATCAACAATCAATAAAGAAAGGACTAGCAGTCAGAAATTCCGATGACACATTGGTCTTGGTAAAATGGCTATGAAAGACCTAGATAAGATTCTCAAGAGCAGAGATGTCTCTCTCCATACAAAGATTTGACTTGTCTAGGCCATGGTATCTGCAATAACATCATATGGATGCGAAAGTTGAATTATGGTGCTTCTGACGGATACTGTGTATATCATGGACTGCCCAAAGAACAAACCAGTCAGTACTAGAGGAGATCAAATCTAAGCTTTCCTTAGAAGCTCAGATGACAAGACTTTGACACATCATGTGAACAGAGAGATCACTGGAGAAACACATAATGAGAACATAAGAACATAAGATATGCCATACTGGATCAGACCAAGATCCGTCAAGCCCAGTATCCTATTTCCAACGATGGCCAATCTAGATCACAAGTACTGTGATAAGGAAGCTTATCATAGCTCAGGAAGGAGCTATAGAAAAGGTGAAGTGACTCTGAACAAGCAACCTGTCAGTTCTGGTAGAAATAAGAAAACAGAATTTTCCCATAAAAGACTACCAGTCCCAGAATGCACCAGGTTTCCAACAGCCATTAGAGGAGCTGAAGTGGGGAAACGTGTGTTCAATCAGGAGGGCTATGAGGTAATCCCTAAGCACTGTGATAAGGAAGCTTATCATAGCTCAGGAAGGAGCTATAGGAAAGGTGAAGTGACTCTGAACAAGCAACCTGTCAGTTCTGGTAGAAATAAGAAAACAGAATTTTCCCATAAAAGACTACCGGTCCCAGAATGCACCAGGTTTCCAGCAGCCATTAGAGGAGCTGAAGTGGGGAAACGTGTGTTCAATCAGGAGGGCTATGAGGTAATCCCTAAGCACTCATCCCAAAGGGCAAGGCCTGATTCAGCACAGCTGCGCTGTATTAGGGAGGAGCACTCATCTAGGCAGAATAAGAGTAGAGTTTATTCTACAGATGACCATCTTCATGATCACCTTGGATATCCAGAGAAGGATCATCAGTTTCATCTGAAGGATCATCAGAAGCAGAAGCCAAACCGGACGAACAGAGAGGGAAAGAGACCCTTTGGAAGAAGGAAGAGAAAAGCCTTTGAGAGGTCTAGAAGAGTCCGAAGCAGTACGTATACTGGGAGGTATTCCAAGGGCCAGCATACACCATTGGACTGGGGAAAGCCAGAGGAATGGTGCTGCAGAGCTAGGAATCACCAGAGGCTACCTGTGAGGGAGACGGCTGCACGTGGAAGGGACCCTAAGACCTGTGCCAGAAGGTATGTGAAGAGAGATCCAGTGTCCAGGGATCTGGATTGGAAGGCTGGACATAAGAACTGGACTACATACTGGCCAGGCTATATAGAGAGGAACTCTAGCAGCAATGGAAGCTCAGGTATGAACACTGATCTATGCCCTAGCTATAACCTTGAAAGACAGCAGGGAAACAAGTATTCTCCTGAAAATGCTCCATTGAGAGATTCATCTGTGCCAATCCATGATATTGAACCCATGCTTATTGAACAAGGGGGAATAATAGCAGATGAGGATCCTGTTTATATGGACTGCTCTCTATCTAAACTCCGTTGGTAACTTTCTGTTATAAAGTACAGCAACCATCACAAAGAAATACAAATTTGTTCTTTAATCTACTCAGAAAAGCTCCTGAAGCAGGATTTGACCCACACAGTGGAAGGCAAGCCAGCTAAGGGGTTTCAGCTGGTAACTGCTAGCAATTAAGCCTTACCTAATTGCTTGTGAGCTAGGAGAGAATCACTTCTGTATCTATGTGGGAAGTAATCAGAAGTTAACCTGAAAAGAACAGTTTGTTTCTTGCTTTGTGGCTTTTCATTTGTTGTTTTCCTGATTTTGACTTTGTTTTTCCAAGTTAACACTGAAAGGAAGTAACCTAATTTATGTGCTACCAAGCATATCTGTGTTGGGAGAAATAACCCCATAAATAAATATCTTATTGGCTTTACCCAAGAGCACAACTAAATTATTGTCAGCAGCTGTGTCTGGTGTGAATGAACTACATTGCCCACAATACCTTGCAAATCATATAGAAATATGCACTTGCCAAGAGTGTGAAGATTCTCACCCAGGCAGCCGTCTGACAAATGGCGTAGTTTTTCGGATTGCTTTTGCACAAAAGGGGATTTATTTGCTGAGGATTACAACTACAGTTCAAGTTTAAAGCTGGAAAAAAAGATTTTCCCTCAACTGCACTTTGGAGGAGAAGTGGTTGTTCCAGGAACCTGTCCCAGGAGGAAAAGACCCTGTGCAGAACTGGATTCATCACTGAGACAAGGTAATAAGTACCTGGGCATGTCTAGTGGTGGATGGGAGTAAGCACAGGGGTAATTGAAAAAAAAAAAAAGTAGAAAAAAACACACCTGTTTGGAAGGTGGTGCACTTTGGTTTTTTTTTTCTTTCCTTGTTTCTTGCAGGGATCAAGATGGATCCAAGGGAGATGGCTGATTAGATGGCAGCACAGTTTAGTAGGCAACTGGAGCTATCGCAGCAGGCACAAGACACTGCTATGAAAGCCATAATGGACCAGCAGAGGCCAGTGCTTGATCTGGTGCAAGCCCTAGTTCAGCTGCAGAACCAAAGTGGAACAGATGCAAGACCAGCAGTAAATACTGGTACACCACATGTGGACAGTGTGGGACTCAATCAAGGGATTGGGGCATTTAGTTTTGGGAAGCTAACTCCAGATGATAATGTTGATGATTTTCTAGAGTCTTTTGAAAGAGTGGCACAAGCATTAGCATGGCCAGAGACCCAGTGGGCAGTAAGGCTGGCAACCTCATTAACTGGAGAGGCGCTTGCAGCTTACAGAGCAATGCCAGCAGCCCAGGCTTTGAATTATAAAGATGTAAAGGCTGCTATTAGAGATCGCCTAGGGTTGTCTATTTCAGAGTATAGGCAAATGTTTAGAGCTACTACATTGAGAGTGGGTGAAACACCCAGGGCTCTGAGTCAGAGAATCAGAGGTTTAGCTGTAAAATGGTTGGAGCCTGAGCAAAAGACGGTAGAAATGTTATTAGATATTATAATGCTTGAACAATTTATGTCTGGGGTGCCTAAAGATTTGCACACTTTCCTTATACAGCAAAATTGCCAAAATCTTGGAGAGGCAACCATGCTAGCAGAGAGATTCTTGGAAGCCACGCAGGCTTGCCATAGAATGGGTGGCCCTCTGAAGATTGGTGCTGAGGCAAGATGTGCTGTATCAGAAAAGAAAATAATTAAAAATGTTTCTGAAAATGAATGTACTGTATCAAACCAGATGACACAGTGGAATAGAAAGAAATGTTTCAAGTGTGCAAAATGGGGACATTTAAAAAAGAGATGCCAGACACACACTAGCTTAATGGGTGTGGATTTAAAACAGCCCAAAGAAGGATTTCTTTTGATGGTTGATGTGCAAGGAATTACCACAAATGCTTTGTTAGACTCTGGGGCAGACCAGAGTATGATGTCAAAAAGGCTTTGGAAGAGGATAGAGGCCCAAGAAGGATTTGTGCCTAGAACCCCTGAAAGCCAAGTTCACATCAGATGCATTCATGGTGCTGCAACATCATATCCTACCTATAGGCTAAAGGTTAAGTGCCTGGGGGACAAGAGGAAGTCCTGTTAGCAGTGGTGCCTAGGCTACCCTTTGATTTGGTTCTAGGAAGAGACTGGCCAAGATTTAAGCAGGGTCTAGTGGAAGGACTAGGAAAGAAGGAGGGAGAAGGTTTAATGGTAATAGCTCCCGGGCCTTTATTTGGAAGTCCTCAGACCCCAGCTAAAAAGATGGTTAAGCGTCCAGAAGACCAAGCTACCCCAAAGCAGACATTCGTCCTAAAGTACCATAGGGTCACAGAGAAGGCCCAAGCTCCTAAGCGGGCAACCCCTCAAGCTGCTGGGTTTGACCTGTGCAGCATAGAAAATGTGACTGTACCTAGCCAAGGGAGAGCCCTTGTTGACACCGGTCTCCAAGTGGAAATACCTATTGGATGCTATGGGAGAGTAGCCCCAAGGTCCGGATTAGCCCTTAAATATTTCATCGATGTGGGTGCGGGAGTAATTGATCCCGATTACAGGGGCAATATTAAATTTCTGTTGTTTAATTTTGGACAGAATGATTATCACGTGAAGACAGGAGACAGAATTGCCCAATTGATCTGTGAGAGGCTGGGTTTTCCACCTGTGGAGGAGGTCACATCCCTGGAGAATTCTGAACGTGGAACCAAAGGCTTTGGTTCTACTGATGTCAAAGGGGTTAAAAGCCTAGCTGCCACCTGTGCCCGAGAGAGGGAGGTGAATGAAGAGGAAGATTTGGGACCCCAGGTATCTGATTGTAAAGAAAAATCAGAGCCCCAAATAGGTGAGGACCTGACAGTGGTACAACAGGAAGAAATTAGGAAATTGCTTAAAGAATTCCCAGATGTGTTGACACCCATACCTAGGGAGACACATTTGGTTGCCCATGAAATAATAACTCCACCTGGGAAATTAGTTCGTCAAAGGCCATATCGCTTGCCTGAAGCCAAGAGACAGGAAGTAGTGGCACAAGTCCAGGAGATGTTGGACATGGGAGTAATAGAGGAGTCAAAGAGTCCCTGGAATAGCCCCATAGTCCTGGTGCCGAAGCCTGATGGATCTTTAAGATTTTGTATTGACTTCCGGCAGGTAAACGCCATATCAGTTTTTGATGCATATCCAATGCCAAGAATTGAAGAGCTGTTGGACCAGCTGGGACAGGCTCAATACTTAACCACCCTTGATATGACAAAAGGATATTGGCAAATCCCTCTCACCAGGGAGTCGAAGCCGAAGACTGCGTTCAGCACCCCCGTTGGCCTTTTCCAGTTCAAGAGGATGCCTTTCGGACTGCATGGAGCAGCGGCTACCTGCCAAAGGTTAGTGGATCAGGTACTTCGACCCCACCAAAATTATGCTTTTGCATATATGGATGATGTCATAATCCATAGTAACACCTGGGCGGAGCATCTAAAGAGGATCAGGGCAGTCTTGTGCTCCATGAAGCAAGCGGGAATCACTTTAAACCCGAAGAAGTGTGCCTTTGCAAATAGGGAGGTAAAATACCTGGGCCACCTAGTGGGGAGAGGAAAAATTAAACCTCTAATGAGTAAAGTAGATAGCATCAGGAATTTTCCTCCTCCAACAACAAAGAAACAACTAAGAAGTTTCTTAGGACTTATTGGATACTACCGCAGGTTTATACCGCAATTCGCAGAGAAAAGTGCAATTTTCACGGATATGCTGCGGAAGAATTGTCCAAACCAGCTAAAGTGGACACCTGAAGCTGAAAAAGCGTTTTCAGTCTTAAAAGGAAAATTGTGTACAGGACCGGTACTGAAAGGGGTGGACTTCAAGAAACCCTTTCTGGTTCAAACGGATGCATCGGATGTAGGGCTAGGAGCGGTTCTATCCCAGTGTCATGATGGGGAGGAGCATCCTGTGATGTATCTGAGCAGGAAGTTGTCACCGGCTGAACAAAAGTATTCCACAATAAAAAAAGAATGTTTAGCTATCAAGTGGTCAGTGGAGGCGTTAAGGTTTTACCTTATAGGGAGAAAGTTCCAGTTGGTCACGGACCATGCCAGACTTAAGTGGTTGCAGCAAATGAAGAACCACAATGCCAGGTTGACACGCTGGTACATGGCCTTACAGGCATTTGATTTTCAAGTTGAACATCGTGCTGGGAAGTTACACAAGAATGCGGATGCCCTTTCCCGGATTACGGACTGTAGAGAAGAAGTTTCACCAGTTACACCAGTCTGTAATAACTTAAGCAGGGGGGTATGTGATAAGGAAGCTTATCATAGCTCAGGAAGGAGCTATAGGAAAGGTGAAGTGACTCTGAACAAGCAACCTGTCAGTTCTGGTAGAAATAAGAAAACAGAATTTTCCCATAAAAGACTACCGGTCCCAGAATGCACCAGGTTTCCAGCAGCCATTAGAGGAGCTGAAGTGGGGAAACGTGTGTTCAATCAGGAAGGCTATGAGGTAATCCCTAAGCACTCATCTCAAAGGGCAAGGCCTGATTCAGCACAGCTGCGCTGTATTAGGGAGGAGCACTCATCTAGGCAGAATAAGAGTAGAGTTTATTCTACAGATGACCATCTTCATGATCACCTTGGATATCCAGAGAAGGATCATCAGTTTCATCTGAAGGATCATCAGAAGCAGAAGCCAAACCGGACGGACAGAGAGGGAAAGAGACCCTTTGGAAGAAGGAAGAGAAAAGCCTTTGAGAGGTCTAGAAGAGTCCGAAGCAGTACGTATACTGGGAGGTATTCCAAGGGCCAGCATACACCATTGGACTGGGGAAAGCCAGAGGAATGGTGCTGCAGAGCTAGGAATCACCAGAGGCTACCTGTGAGGGAGACGGCTGCACGTGGAAGGGACCCTAAGACCTGTGCCAGAAGGTATGTGAAGAGAGATCCAGTGTCCAGGGATCTGGATTGGAAGGCTGGACATAAGAACTGGACTACATACTGGCCAGGCTATATAGAGAGGAACTCTAGCAGCAATGGAAGCTCAGGTATGAACACTGATCTATGCCCTAGCTATAACCTTGAAAGACAGCAGGGAAACAAGTATTCTCCTGAAAATGCTCCATTGAGAGATTCATCTGTGCCAATCCATGATATTGAACCCATGCTTATTGAACAAGGGGGAATAATAGCAGATGAGGATCCTGTTTATATGGACTGCTCTCTATCTAAACTCCGTTGGTAACTTTCTGTTATAAAGTACAGCAACCATCACAAAGAAATACAAATTTGTTCTTTAATCTACTCAGAAAAGCTCCTGAAGCAGGATTTGACCCACACAGTGGAAGGCAAGCCAGCTAAGGGGTTTCAGCTGGTAACTGCTAGCAATTAAGCCTTACATAATTGCTTGTGAGCTAGGAGAGAATCACTTCTGTATCTATGTGGGAAGTAATCAGAAGTTAACCTGAAAAGAACAGTTTGTTTCTTGCTTTGTGGCTTTTCATTTGTTGTTTTCCTGATTTTGACTTTGTTTTTCCAAGTTAACACTGAAAGGAAGTAACCTAATTTATGTGCTACCAAGCATATCTGTGTTGGGAGAAATAACCCCATAAATAAATATCTTATTGGCTTTACCCAAGAGCACAACTAAATTATTGTCAGCAGCTGTGTCTGGTGTGAATGAACTACATTGCCCACAATACCTTGCAAATCATATAGAAATATGCACTTGCCAAGAGTGTGAAGATTCTCACCCAGGCAGCCGTCTGACAGCACTCATCTCAAAGGGCAGGGCCTGATTCAGCACAGCTGCGCTGTGTTAGGGAGGAGCACTCATCTAAGCAGAATAAAGGTAGAGTTTATTCTACAGAGAATCATCATCATCATCTTCATGATCAACTTGGATATCCTCATCCTCAGTTTCATCTGGAGGATCATCAGAAGCAGAAGCCAAGCCGGACGGACAGAGAGGGCAAGAAACCCATTGGAAGAAAGAAGAGAAAAGCCTTTGGGAGGTCTAGAGGAGTCCGGAGCAGTACGTATACTGGGAGGCATTCCAAGGGCCAGCATACACCATTGGACTGGGGAAAGCCAGAGGAATGGTTTCTGCAGGTCTAGGAATCTCTAGACGGTACCTGTGAGGGAGACGGCTGCACGTGGAAGGGACCCTAAGACCCGTGCCAGAAGGTATGTGAAGAGAGATCCAGTGTCCAGGGATCTGGATTGGTAGGCTGGACATAAGAACTGGACTACATACTGGCCAGGCTATATAGAGAGGAACTCTAACAGCAATGGAAGCTCAGGTATGAACACTGATCTATGCCCTAGCTATAACCTTGAAAGACAGCAGGGAAACAAGTATTCTCCTGAAAGTGCTCCATTGAGATATTCATCTGTGCCAATCCATGATATTGAACCCATGATTGTTGAAGAAGGGGGAGGGATTGCAGATGAAGGCTGTGTTTACATGGACTGCTCTCTGTCTAAACTCCTGTGGTAATTTTCTGTTACAAAGTACAGCAACCATCACAAAGAAATACAAACTTGTTCTTTAATCTACTCAGAAAAGCTCCTGAGTAGGATTTTTAGCCACGCAGTAGAAAGCAAGCCAGCTAAGGGGTTTCAGCTGGGTAACTGCTAGCAATTGAGCCTTACCTAATTGCTTGTGAGCTCTGAGGGAATCACTTCTGAATCTATGTGGGAAGATATAAGAAGTTAACCTGAAAAGAACAGTTTTTTTCCCTTCTTTGTGGATTTTGTTTGTTGTTTGATACATGCTAAGAAAATATTAGCTAAAGCCTACAGAAAAGACCAGTTTGTTACCAACCAGGTCTTATTTCTTTTGCTTTGAGTGCCTGATAAGTTCAACTGTTGTTTTTCCTGATTTTGTTTTTCCAAGTTTAACACTGAAAGCAAGTAACCTGATTTATGTGCTACCAAGCCTATCTGTGTTGGGAGAAATACCCCATAAATAAATATCTTATTGGCTTTACCCTCAAGCACAACTAATTATTGTGAGCAGCTGTGTCTGGTGTGAATGGACTGCATTGCCCACAATCCCTTGCAAATCATATTGATATATGCACTTGCCAAGACTGTGAACATTTTCACCCAGGCAGCCGTCTGACAGTACCTACAGTAGCAGTTTCCCCATAAGACACAGGTTCCACAATACTTGTTTTGGGGTAAGCAGTGGATATCCCGGGTCCCATTTAATAAGGTTTTATGGACCTTTCCTCCAGGAACTTGTCCAAACCTGTTTTAAATCCGGCTACACTAATGGCTTTTACTACATCCTGCAGTAACAAATTCCAGGGTTTGATTACACATTGAGTGAAAAAATATTTTCTCTTATTACCCTGTAGCTTCATTGCATGTCCCCTAGTCTTTCTATATTTTGATGGCTTAAACAATCGATCTACGTTTACCCGTTCCACTCCATTAATTATAGACCACTATCATATCTCCCCTCAGCCGTCTCTTTTCCAGGTTGAAGAGTCCTAACCCTATTAGCCTCTCTTCATAGGGGTATCTTTCCAACCCCTTTACCATTTTGGTGGCTCTTCTTTGTACCTTTTCTAATAATGCTATATCCTTTTTAAGATACAGCGACCAGAACTGCACACGATATTCAAAGTGCAGTTGCACCATGAAATGATACAGAGGTATTATAATATCCTTTGTTTTATTCTCCATTCCTTTCCTTATCATATCTAGCATTCTATTTGCTCTCTTGGCTGCCATTGCACACTGGGCGGAGGGTTTCAACATGTTATCCATGGTGACACCTAAATATTTTTCCTGGGTGGTGGTTCCTAATGTGGAACCTTGCATGTTTAACCATAGTTTGGGTTGTTCTTTCCTAGATGCATAACTTTGCACTTGTCCACATTAAATTTCATCTGCCTTTTGGATGCCCAATCTTCCAGTTTATCAAGATCCTCTTGCAATTTTTCACAATCCCCATGGGTTTTAACAACTTTGAATAATTTTGTGACATTGGCAAATTTGATTACCTCATTTATTATTCCCATTTCCAGGTCACTTATGAATATGCCAAAAAGCAGAGAACCTAGCACAGATCCCTGGGGTACTCCACTATTCACTTTCTCCATTGGGAAAATTGGTCATTTAGCCCTATTCTCTGCTTTCTATCTTTTAACCAGTTCCTGATCCACAGTAGTACACTGTCTCCTATCCCATGACTTTTTAATTTCGCCAAGAGTCTCTCATGCGGGACCTTGTAAAAAGGCTTTCTGAAAATCCAGATATACTATATCAACTGACTCACTTTTGTCTACCTGTTTATTCACACCTTCAAAAAAACAGACAAGACCTTCCTTGGCTAAAGCCATGTTGGCTGTCTCCTATTACGCCATGACTATCTACATGTTCAGTAATTTTGTTCTTTATAATGGTTTCTACCATTTTTCCCAGTACTGATGTCAGGCTCACCGGTCTGTAGTTTCCCGGATCACTCCTGGAATCCTTTTTAAAAATTGGTGTTATATTAGCCATCCTCAAATCTTCAGGTATTACAGATGATTTTAATGATAGTTCACAGATTACTAACAATAGGTCTGCAATCTCATATTTCAGTTCTTTCAACACTCTTGGATATATAAGAACTTAAGAACATAAGATATGCCATACTGGGTCAGACCAAGGTCCATCAAGCCCAGTATTCTGTTTCCAACAGTGGCCAATCTATGTCATACGTACCTAGCAGTTTCCCCAAAAGACACAGGTTCCACAATGCTTGTACTGGGTCAAACATTGATATCCTGAGTCCCTTCTTAATAATGGTTTATGGACCTTTCCTCCAGGAACTTGTCCAAACCATTTTTAAGCCCAGCTACACTAACAGCCTTTACTACATCCTCTGGTAACAAATTCCAGAGTTTGATTACACGTTGAGTGAAAAAACATTTTCTTTTATTAGTCTTAAATAGTTTACCCTGTAGCTTCATTGCATGTCCCCTAGTCTTTCTATATTCTGATAACGTAAACAATCGATCTACGTTTACCCGTTCCACTCCGTTCATTAATTATAGACTTCTATCATATCTCCCTTCAGCCATCTCTTCTCCAGGCTAAAGAGCCCTAACCTTTTTAGCCTTTCTTCATAGGAGTATCCTTCCATCCCCTTTACCATTTTGGTGGCTCTTCTCTGAACCTTTTCTAATAACGCTCCGGTCCAGGTGATTTGCTACTATTCAATTTATCAAATAGTTGTAATACATCTTCCCGGTGTATCGATATTCTTTCAATTCTTCTGTGGCATCACCTTTAAATACCATTTCAGTCATGGGTAACATCCCTACATCTTCCTCAGTAACAGTGACCCTAGAAACTGTGGGGTCAATATCCAAAAAATATTTGTCTGCTTAAATTCAAGGAGTTAGCCAGACAAATATTTCCTTTTAAGATTTGAGGACTTCTGACCTTGTTCTCTTGATAAAGTTTAATTGGTTGTATTGCAGAGGAGTCAGAGTCACTTGGTTTGCAGCTTGTCGTGCTGTGAGGGCTTGCGTGCATCAGTGATGCTGAGAGCTAAACTATCAGTAGTTTAACTACTGGCAGGGTCTCCCAAGATGGACAGGTCTCAGCTGAGGTGCCAGACCAAGACAAACCACCCATCTGGGCAGCAGCAGAATGGGATAGTATTGACGGCGGAGGATCACATTTTTGTGACAACGGCAACAACACCAAACTTAAACTGCGTGGAAGAAAGGCCCGGCAATCTACTTCTGTATCTTGCCATGAAAACCCAATGGATAGTTACAACAAAACAAATTGTGCTATGGTGCTGGAAGATGAGACCCCCAGGTCGGAAGGCACTCAACTAGCTACTAGGGAAGAGCTGAAGACTTTTCAGAGTAAAGCCAGCATTTATGATGTGGTTGGATCAAAGCCCTCAGGAAGTCTGACTGCTGATGTAGCTGTGCATGAAATGAGAGTCAGAAGCTGCAAAGATGTCTTACACATTGGAACATGGAACATACAAAGCATGAACCAAGGAAAGTTGGAGGTGGTCAAGAATGAAATGGAACGTGTACAACTTGATCTGTTGGGTGTCAGTGAACTGAAATGGACTGGCATCGGGCACTTTGCATCAGATGATCACATGGTCTACTATGCTGGAAATGAAAGACAAAGAAGAAATGGTGTTGCATTTATAATAAAGAAGAAATTTGCAAGAACTGTAATGAAATACAATGCAGTCAGCGAACGCTTAATCTCTATTCGTCTACGAGGATTGCCTGTCAACACAACTATAATTCAAGTATATGCCCCAACAACAGCTGCAGAAGAGAATAAAATTGAAGAGTTCTTTGAACAAGTACAAGCTGAAATTGACAGAACATGCAAACAGGATATCCTGATAGTCATGGGTGACTGGAACGCAAAAGTTGGCAACAAAGAAGAAGGCAAAGTAGTTGGAAAATATGGACTTGGCAACAGAAATGAAGCTGGAGAAAGATTGATAGAATTCTGCAAGACCAATGATCTATTCATCTCAAACACCTTCTTCCAGCAACACAAGCGGTGACTGTACACATGGACTTCACCCAATGGACTGTATAAAAATCAAGTTGACTACATCTGTGGAAGTCAACGATGGAAAAGTTCTATAACATCAACAAAGGCAAAACCTGGAGCTGACTGTGGTACAGATCTTCAACTACTAGTATGCAAACTCAAGCTAAAGTTGAAAAAGAGCAAACCACTCATGAATGCAGCAAAATATGACCTTGAGAATATACCACTGGAATTTAAAGACTGCCTGCAAAATTGATTTGCTGCTTTAGATACAAATGACAGAGCTCCAGAAGAGTTATGGAATGACATCAAGAAGGTTGTGTTGGAAGAAAGCGAGAAGTCTCTACAAAAGGTGAAAAAGCAAAAACGGCCAAAATGGATGACTGAAGAAACTCTGAGAATTGCCCAGAAACGCAGAGAAGCTAAAGCCAGAGGAGAAAGAAAGACAATCGCAGAACTCAACAGAGATTTTCAACGTGCAGCAAGACAGGACAAAGAAAAGTACTACAAGGACACTTGCAAGGAAATAGAAGCAGAAACTATTAGAGGAAGAACAAGATCAGCTTTTCTAAAGCTACGAGAGTTAAAGAAAAAGTTCCAGCCTCGAATTGGAATGTTACAAAATGCTCAAGGTTCTATGTTGAATGATGCTGAGAAGATCAAGAAAAGGTGGAAGGAATATACAGAGTTTTTATATGATAAAGATCAAGTGGACCAACAGCCGTTTCAATCTGTACCTAATGATCGGGAACCATTGGTGATGAAAGAAGAAGTTGAAGCAGCATTGAAAGTCTTATCAAAGAACAAAGCACCAGGCATTGATAGCATTCCTATATAAGTATTGCAGCAATCTGATGCAGCTGTTACCATACTTACAAGGCTCTGCCAAGAAATATGGAAGACAACATCATGGCCAAATGACTGGAAAAGATCTGTGTTTATACCAATACTAAAGAAAGGTGATCCAACTGACTGTGGAAATTATCGAACAATCGCTCTGATCCCACATGCCAGCAAGATTCTACTGAAGATTATTCAAAAGAGACTACAACCATACCTGGAACAAGAACTACCTGAAGTGCAAGCAGGGTTTAGGAAAGGGCGAGGAACGAGAGACATCATTGCGGATGTGAGATGGATCCTTGAAAAGATTAAAGAATACCAAAAGGATATCTATTTGTGCTTTATCAACTATAGCAAGGCTTTTGACTTTGTAAACCATGAGAAACTCTGGGCCACATTAAGAAGCATGGGTATACCAGAACACCTGATCGTTCTCTTGCGCAATCTGTACATTGATCAAGAAGCAACAGTTCAAACAAAACAAGGAGAAACAGAATGGTTTAAAATAAGCAAAGGTGTAAGACAAGGCTGCATACTTTCCCCCTGTTTAATTTATATGCAGAACAAATCATCAGAGAAGCAGGATTGTATGAAGACAACAGAGGTGTGATGATTGCTGGAAGACTCATCAACAACCTTCGTTATGCTGATGATACTACATTAGTGGCTGAAAGTGAAGATGATCTGAAACATTTGCTTCTCACAATCAAAGAACATAGTCTCAAAATGGGCCTGCACCTTAATGTAAAGAAGACAAAGATTATGACAACTGGCATAATCAACAGGTTCATCGTTGAAGGAGAAGAAATTGAAATCGTGAACAACTTTAACCTACTTGGATCAACTATCAATAAAGAAGCAACAAGCAGTCAAGAAATCAAACGACGCATTGTCCTTGGCAGAATGGCTATGAAAGACCTAGATAAGATTCTCAAGAGCAGAGATGTCTCTCTCCATACAAAGATTCGACTTGTTCAAGCCATGGTATTTTCAATAACATCATATGGATGTGAAAGCTGGACAGTGAAAAAGACAGACAGGAAGAAAATTGATGCCTTTGAATTATGGTGCTGGCGGCGAATACTGTATATACCATGGACTGCCCGAAGAACAAACCAGTCGGTACTAGAGGAGATCAAACCAAAGCTTTCTTTAGAAGCTCAGATGACGACAAGACTTCGACTTTCATACTTTGGACACATGATGCGAAGAGAGAGATCATTAGAGAAAGACATCATGCTTGGCAAGATAGAAGGTCAACGCAAAAGAGGAAGGCCAGCAATGAGATGGATCGATACAATAACAGCAGCTACGGGTACCAGTCTGTCAACAATGAGCCGCCTGACTGAAGACCGAACACAATTTAGGATAGCTATCCAGAGGGTCGCCATGAGTCGACTCCGACTCGACGGCACTTAACAACAACAACAGAGGAATGAAGGTGGAGGGAATGCATTTATCTTTGAATCAACTAGTGCTGATATTTAGTACTGTCTGGTGGGAGATACATATTTACTTGTGGCTAATAATTTAGACCTCAGTTTTCATTGGCTTGAATTAACTATATTATTTTAATATTCAGTTAAAGAAAATGTTCAAATCTTTTGTCCAGTGTGTGGCAGCGGATAAAAAAGCAAGCAATGTCAGGACAAACAAACAAATGAAAGGAATATAAGGTGATACCTTTTTATTGGACTAATTTAATACATTTATTTTCCTTTCTTTAGCTTGTTTTATCTTTATTTAATCAGTCATTAAAGTGAACTAATACATCAACTGCTCTACTTTATTGAGGAATTATTAGGAAAGGAATAGAGAATAAAGCAAAGGATTATATTGCCTCTGTTAGCATTAGGGTATGTTGGGGCATTCCAGAGTGATGCAGAGGTGGGCCATGACACTACCTGTGTAGCACCGATTTTCGATGTTACACGGTTAGCATTCTATGCCTTAACCCTTTGAAGACCTACTTTAAATTTTTAATCCACATTCTGCAGCCGGGTTAATTTTTGCATATTTCAGGAAAATTGTACCCTTCTTATTCAGTATGTTCTAATAGTGATTTTCCTTCTGCTATGGTCATGTATTATATACCATTTGATAGGAATGTTTAGTCAGAATTTTAGATCCCGAGAGTTTTGGGCTCGGCCTGGAAAGGGTAGGCTAGGGAAACCCTCTCCTATCTGTAAGGCGCTGGGGCTAACCTGACCCAGTATAGCAATTCTTATGTTCTTTAACTAATTATCTTTAACTTGATATCCCATAGCTGATTATTGGCCTCACTGAGGTTTTAAGAAACCTTCCATCATTCATTTTCACTGAATATGAGGCACATTTCATAATAGGATGTCCAAGTGCAATCTGGGACGTCAAAGCCAGAACGTCTGAAAAAAAAAAGCAGGCACATGCAAGTTCAGGCACGATTTCAGAAATGTGGATGTGCCGGATATGCATGTGTATCAAATGTCTATATAGATGTCCCCAGGAGAGTATTTCAACGCCAAGACATCTGATAGCCTTATGGTTAGAGACATGGCTTAAGAGCTGGTGGCAATGGTTCAAATCCCAGTGTAGGCCTTTGTGATTTAATGGTGGTGGCTTACTTCTCAATGCTTTCTGGATGTTTTAAGGTGAACACAAGCACTTTCCTGATGCCTATTTGTGCCTAGAGCAGGGATAAACATGGATGTACCTGCAGATATCTCCACAGTTTCTGAGATTGAACGGGGATGTGTAAGTCCATTATTCCTCCCTTGACAGGCCTCCACAAAACCCCTATGTCTACTTGGATATCCCTGCATCTGAGTCGTCTGTGAACATCACTTGTGGTATGGCTATGGAAACATGTCCATGTGCATGTCTGCAGATGTCCAAATGTTTATGTTTGCTTTTATTTGATATACCACAAAAACTGCATGCAAGCTATGTGGTTTATAGTACAGAAAAAAAAAAATAAAATTTAAGGAAAAGAATGCCATTTTCAAATGATAGGAAGGACAAGGAGAGAGGAAACCCAGTAAGCAAGGAAAACGAAAGAAAAAAAAACAGTGGGTGTCAGGCACTACACTGGTTGAGAGACTATTATTTTTATCTCCTACATAATGGGAAGTAAACCTAGGGATGGTTCTCCTAGCCACGTGGAAGAGATAGGGTCCAAAGGCGATGTGGTTTTAAGAATGGATTGCAGCATTTGAGAAGGGTCAAGCAGTGATTCCAAGGCAAAGTTAGACCACGCATGCGTGATACTAGGAGGATCCATACTGTCTTGGTCAGGAGGAGAAAAGAAAGGAAAGGATGGGAGAACAAGCTTAAGCTGCTGTATCTTTGCAAAGAAGAAGCCTGCCAGCTCCTCAGTGAAGGGGCCAGACCAAGGCAGATCCCACTGAACTTGTGGTTGTGTAGAGAGTTGTGCTACAACTGAAAAAACAGATTTTGTTGAAAAAGAGGAATTCTTTATAATATTTGAGAAATGGTCTCTTTTTGCTGTCAGAACCTGAGCATGATAGTCATCTCTCCATTACAAATCATGACTAAACCTTTTCAAATGACCCTCTAAATGACTTGGGAATGGATTAAATACGATTAGAGCCCTAAGGAGTTCTAGTCTCCTTGTCTGAACCAACCACTAACTTTAATGATCATAAGATATGAAGCAAGGGCATAGATTGCTGAAAGCATTAGATAGTATAATGATTTACATCTGAATAATTAACTTTCTGAATTAAATACATCTTCTGTTTTTTATTAAAGGACCATTAAAATTGGTATCTTCAAGTAACTATCCTAAAAAGTTAAGGTGGTTATTTTTGGCAAATGTAAGAAAATCAATTATCTAATATTAAGGATACTGCCATTCATAAAACCATAAATATTTATTGATTAGTTTTCAATAATTGTTCCTGAAAAGTCTTTGTTTTTTACCCTAAAGGCTATCTACCACAAAACATGTCCTTGGGGATGCTTGAATGCTTTGAAAAACACCATATGGTCATCTCAAAATCCAGATACAATTTTATTTATTTTTTTAAAACATTGCTATATCACCATATGCCATAGCATTCAAGGCAGTGACAATCGATAAAAACAAACACAGCACAATACTCAAAACGATCTAAATGAAACTCTGGGCAGCTTACAATGGTGTGCTGCTCAATCTTGCATATGTTAGAAGGCCAAAATAGAAAAAAAATCCCCAAAAGAAAAGTGGAATGACACAATTACACAAGCACAAAAGATCAAACCACCAGCGCATAAACTTAAACATCCATGTGTAGCATACCAAAAAATGTAATTTTTGTCGAACCATTCATGACAAGGATACTTCCTCAATTTACAAACGTTCCTTTTACTATTTTTATTTAACTTGTCATGCAAAAAAGCACACTAAGGATGAGTAAAACAGTTCACTTATCTGACATAATGTCATCAAGGGAGAATAGCAGTCAATCCAATCAACTGCATCAAGCATTCAAAGGAACAATTAAGGATCGCTCAATGTAATTGATTGGATTGACTGCTATTTTCCCTCGATGATATTACCTCAGATAAGTGAACTGCTTTACGTAGCCTTATTGCACTTTTTTGTATGACAAGTTAAAATAAAAATAGTAAAAAGAAACATTTGTAAATTGAGGCAGTATCCTCATCACGAACGGTCCACAAAAATTACATTTTTTGATATGCTACACATGGATGTTCGAGTGTATGCTGTGGTGGTTCGATCTTTTGTGCTTATGTTAAGTCAACATATAAATGTATTCAATTAATCAATAAAATTGACTCTTAAATTGCAAGTGGTGCATTTAACTGACATGTGCTATAAGGCTTTATTCTGCTAACTACAGACGGCAAGTAAGTGGGCAAATGTCACACGGTACTTGAGAATTTCTTGAAATTGTCAAAAGGACGTTCGTCTGACTTTTCTCAATACTCGGTTATCCTTGCCCAAAAATAAATAGGCTGTACAGGACACATGATCTGCTAAGGAATTCCATATATGACCCCATCTGTGCTTTTTGGGATTTTGGATGAACAGGAGGCCATGATATAGAATACAAGCATTATCAAAGAAAGCCTCTCTTCTCCATTATCATGTCTCTTTACCCCAACTATGGCTCCACCCATTTGCAGATCATTATGCCAACATGGATTTAGAGAAGCCCACGGGGTTGAAACCCTTCTTACCACACTCTTCAGCAGCATAATATCAGGCATTGACAATGCTCGCCAAGGCTTTGTCCTTGTCTTCCTTGACATCGCGGCAGCATTCGACTCCGTGAGCCATGAACGCCTCCTAGAACGCCTCAAAGAGAAAGGAATCTCCGGTAAAGCACTCGAGTGGTGCAGGTCCTACCTCTCGGACAGATGGCAGCAGGTACGATCCAGAGACACATCATCAGATCCATTCCACCAAAGCCAAGGTGTCCCACAAGGATCCTCCCTCTCCGCTTTGCTATTCAATATATACATGCAACCTATCTGCAACCTGATCCGGTCTTTCAATGTTAACTGCATGATATATGCAGATGATGTGCTATTATACACGCCTTTTTCAACAGAAAACCCCGACCTCTCATCAATAACATGCTGCATAAATGAAATATCCAATTGGCTACAATCCCAAAACCTCAGGATTCAACACAAGAAGACGGAGGTGATGTTCATTACAAGGAACCGCAACTTCACAGCACCAGCAGTACTAAAAGTGAAGGACGCAGACCTCCAGATCAAATCCGCGATCAGGTACCTCGGCGTCACACTGGACCAGAACCTAAATATGCAAGCGCATATAAGGAACACTGTAAGGGCAGTATATCATAAAATTAGATCCCTTAGATACCTGCGATCTCTGCTTGAGCCTGATGATTTCAGAACCATCTATCAGGCACTAATCATTCCGCATTTTGATTTTGCGAATGCAATACTACAGGGACTCCCTCAAACCACTCTAAACCCACTGCAAATGGCAATGAACACCGCAGCAAGAGTTCTACACGGAGCATCCAGGAAAGACCATATCTCACCCATTATGAAACAACTCCACTGGCTTCCGATTCAAGGTAGAATTACATTTAAGACCTTGCTAATCACCTTCAAAGCCACCAAAGGTCTCTCGTCAACATCACTAACTGAGCTAATCCAGACAACACCCCACAATAGAGACAGAAGGTCAGTAGCCCAAAACACCTTGATAGTCCCAAAATCAATAACTCAATGCACCAAGTCAACATCCAGCAGAGCCTACAAATTTTATGCACCAATGATCTGGAATAACCTCCCTCACCACATCCGAACAATCACAGACATATTCCAATTCAGAAGGGCCGTGAAACACTACCTCTTCCTCCTATATTACCCTGAAACCAATAGAAGCTCAGTACAAACTGCTGAATCCACCAAAATCTCCACTGACTGAAACCATACGAACACATGACTATTCTGTGATTTGTATATATTGTTATTGTATATAGTTCCCCTGTTAGCCAAGTTGAATCTCCTGTTCATATGTAAACACAAAGTACTTTTGGAAATGTGTGTGTTCATTGTTTACTGTAAACCGCGCTGATGCTGAATAGCGCGGTATAGAAAAGACTATAAATAAATAAATAAATAAATAAATAAAATAAATTATTTTTTCATGTTCTCCTTTTTTCTTTACCTCTTACACTTGTCCTTCATTCATTTTCTTCTCTTGTGCTGATCTGACATCTTCTTCATCCCACTTACCCTTCCTCCACAACAATGATCTTGTCATCTCCCCATTACAATTTCTCTATATTTATTTCGCTATTCATTGCAATTTTCCTGCTCTCTAGCCTAGTAGGTCTCATCCAAGTCCTTCAGGACCATCAAATTAATCAGTTTTTCAAGATATTCACAGCAAATATGCATGAGATACTATAAATTTGCATGCACTGCCTCCATTTAACTCAAATATATCTCATGCATATCCATTATGCATAGCTTGAAAACCTGGTTGAGAAGTACTGCTTTAGTTCAGTCTCTTTTTTTATCCTTTTTACCCTCTTGTACTGTTGCCCTCAGCCTCCAAACTATTTTTTGCGCTTATTCGCATGCACTCTCCTCCTTCAATGTTCTATAACGTTAGCACTTGCTGAACTCCAACTTATACCCTCACTTTTCATCAGCATTACAGTCAGTGCTGGCTCACCCATTACGGCAAGACAAGGGCATCAGAAGCTAAGGAATGGCAAAAGTATAGCAGTTAGAGCAAAAGAATAGATTCCTACAGCCAGACAAACTCAAAGAGCCATCGGCACATTATTTTTCCCCACAGGGAGTGTAGGCACACACATATATGCTTAGTTGAAATATTTATTTTATTTTATTTATTTATATTCTCTTATATACTGTGCTATTCTGCATCAGTGCGGTTTACAATGAACAGGGCATTATAACTTGGAGATAACTATTTTACAGGGCACATGGGCTATGGAGGGGTAAGTGGCTTGCCCAAGACCACAAGGAACACCTGTGGGACTAGAAACCACAGTCCTTCTGGCCCAAGGTTGCTGTCCTCTAGTGGGATTTGAACCCCTGACCTTCTGGCCTGAAGTACCTTGCCCCAACCACTAGGCCACTCCTCCACTCCAATATTAAGTCAAACAACATACAGTAAATACACCAGATCTGATATTTATTATACGACTTAAAGGGACCTCAAATAACAAGAGCTTACATCGAGGCAACCGGCCTCTAGTATGACAGCCTTAAGGCCACCACTAGATTTGCTCAAAGGATCATCACAGGTCCATTAAGTCATATAATTTTATATATGCATTCAAAGCTCCCGTGAAAAAACATGTGAAACAAAAAACTCTATACTAGAATCATAATAGCAAAATTCAAAAAACATCCAACACAATATTGTGTTTCGACAAGATAAAGTAGGTATCTGGGGGATGGCAAAGAGCAGGCCATTCCAAGCTAAATAATAGATTCTTACAGCCAGGGGGTGCATAAGGCTTAAGGTTTGCCTAGGGCACCAACCCCTTGAATCAAGTCTGAGGCTGGCAGTGCCCCTTTCGCCTCCACCTCGGTGGTGCAACAAACTCCCTGAACTTGTTTCCAAAAGCTGAATTCTGATCTTCTTGCCTGTCTGGACCCTCACCTTCTTTCTGCGGTTTGCTTCTCTCTTCCTACCTTCCTAGATCCTTGGTCAATAACAATATCGCTAGGAGGAGTATGTTGGAGACTCTGGAAAATGCAACAAGGAGCTTGTGACCTGTGGGTTATTAATTTTCCAAAAGTCACATTTATTTTCCCTAATAAAATGTTTAAAAAGGATGTGACAGAATTTTTGCAGGCCCCCTTGTATTCTATCCACCATTTTTCAGAATGACTATTTGCTTAGTTTAAAGAAGTCTGAAGAAGCTTAACTAATAAGAGTATGAAACTCTAAGATGTAACAAACGTACAGGACAAATTGGATGTGGATCCTGCTATTTTCATTGTGACATCGGCACTGAATTCTGAACACGAGTGGTTGTGTTTTAAGGATATTTCCCGATGTGACTAAGAAGAAGCACAAAAGAAGAAAATAATTTCTTCTTTTAAAGTCAGGAGTTCTCCAGCTGTGGGCTCGTTTCTTTTTAAAATATCTGTAAGCGTCTGAAGTTATGTTTCATTATTTTTGTTTAGCTACCCTAGTTAATAGCCTTCCTAACTGCAAAAGAATATTTGAGGCTTCTCAGACTTCTCATGAATGGCATTAGACTGCTGAAATCATTACTATGCCTGGATTAGTGAAGTTCTCAGACTTGCCTTATGGCCTTGATGTGTTTTTTCTTTTCTTGCGTGATATTTAGATTTGATCCACTTGCTTTATATACTGTAGCAGACTTGAGATACCTGGGTATTTTGTGTGATTTAAATCTGAATGCGATTTCTTTTCCTTTGTTTTTCCATACCAAGGTATATTGCTGTACGAGTCTTTCAATGTTTGATCTTGTAAATTGGAAAGTATAAAAAATAAAATTAAAAAATAAATGTTATTGTCTTTGACAAAAAATAAGTCTCCTGTAACTGTCTTGGGCCATGTTGCTCTTCTTAGAGCCTGCCATTGAAACCATCATTTAAACTATTTTCTCCTAGAATATATATGACTGACAAGAAGCTGCTCAGAATGAATCTGATTAACTATTTGCGGACAAGTATTCGGTTGGTGTGGTCATCATACTAAGGTGGGGAGGGGATGTTTACTAAACTGCGGTAAACTGAGCCTCGGCCCCATTGAAATCAATGAAATCAATAGGGTCGCGGCTCTGATATCGCATGGAGTCCGCTACTGCCATTTAGTAAATATCCCCCTATTGTCAGCATTGCTGTCTGTAGAGGAGGCAGTGATGAATATATGTGTAGTGCACAGTCACTGTGCCAGCACTATCCATTTAGCAGCTGAATATCATATTTTTAGAGCCACCCCACCCCTACCACTGTTTATAGTTATATTGGTAATATCCAGCCTGTTTTTATCTGTATAAGTTTTAAAATTCTATGGAGAAGGATGTTTATTTTATTTATTTAACAAGTTTTCTATACCGCCTTTCATGGAATCAAAGCGGTTTACATTACAACTTCAACAGAACAATACAGAGAACTCTTTTAGAAACGCGGGAAGGGGTGACATGCAGGAGATGCTAGGTAGCATAACATTTTTACAACAGAAAACGTAGATCGATTGTTTACACCATCAAAATATAGAAAAACAGAAGTGTTGGGCATGCGGGAGATGTTAGGTAGCATATCTTATTTAAAACAGATGTATTTGTGCATGGAATTGATTAGATTTGAGTCGTTAGGGAGTGTACTGGATTTCATCTTTGAAGTATTTTGAAAACAGGAAAGTTTTTAGTTGTTTTTTGAAGTCCTTAATGCCTTTGGTTGTCCTTATCTTCTCCGGCAAGGAATTCCAGATTGTAGGTGTTGTGAGTGAGAGAGCCCTCATTGAAGATGATTTGTTGGTTTTAGTGAAAGATCCAGGAGTTGGTATTAAACATAGAAACATAGAAATATGACCACAGAAAAAGACCACATGGCCTATCTAGTCTGTCCTTCCATAACAACTACAACAGTCCCCTTTTTACCTTTAGAGATCCTCTGTGTTTGTCCCATGCTTTTTTGAATTCAGTTACTGTCCTCATCTCTACTACCTCCACTGGGAGACTATTCCATGGATCCACTACTCTTTCCGTAAAGAAATATTTCCGCATATCACTCCTGAATCTATCTCCCTTCACCCTCATCCCATGTCCCCTCATAGCAGAACTTGCTTTCAGTTGAAAGAGGCTCTCTCCCTGAACATTTATGCCACGGAGGTATTTAAACATCTCAATCATATCACCTCTATCCCGCCTTTCCTCTAAGGTGAACATATTAAGATCCTTCAGTCTGTCCTCATATGCTTTATAATGAAGACCACTAATCATTTTAGTAGCCACCCTCTGCACTGACTCCATCCTGTTCACATCCTTTTGAAGGTGCGATCTCCAGAATTGCACACTATACTCCAAATGAGGTCGCACCAAAGACTTATACAGAGGCATTATCACCTCCTTTTTTCTGCTAGCCATTCCTCTCCGTATGCACCCAAGCATCCTTCTAGCTTTTGCCGTTGCCTTTTATACCTGTTTAGCTACTTTAAGATCATCAGACACAACCACGCCTAGGTCCCGCTCTTCTATATTGCTCCCTTGGATTGCTGCAGCCCAAATGCATGACCTTACATTTTTTAACATTAAATCCCAGCTGCCAAATTCTAGACCATTCTTCTAGCTTAGCTAGATCCCTCCTCATGTTATCTACCCCTTCCTGGGTGTCTACTCTATTGCAGATTTTGGTATCATCTGCAAAGAGGCAAACCTTACCTGAAAGCCCTTCCGCTATATCACTAACAAAGATGTTAAAAAGAATCAGACCAAGGACAGATCCCTGGGGCACACCACTGATAACATCCTTCTCCTCAGAGTGAGCTCCATTTACTTGTACTCTTTGTCGCCTCCCACCCAACCAATTTCTAACCCAAGCAGTAACTTTACGGTCCATCCCTAGGGTGCTCAGTTTGTTTATAAGTCGCCTGTGAGGAACAGTGTCAAAGGCTGTACTGAAATCTAAATACACCACATCTAGGGCTCTCCCTCGGTCCAACTCCCTGGTCACCTAGTCAAAGAAATCAATCAGATTTTTCTGACAAGATCTGCCTCTGGTGAATCCATGCTGCCTCGGATCCTGTAATCTGCTGGACTCCAGAAACCTCACTATTTTCTCTTTCAGCAGCGTTTCCAATAATTTACTCACCACCGAAGTTAAACTAACCGGCCTGTAGTTTTCAACCATATCCTTTCTTCCGCTTTTGTGTAAAGGCACCACATGAGCCTCTCTCCAGTCCTTTGGCACCACTCCCGACTCCAACGAGACATTGAAAAGGTCAGTCAGTGGAGCTGCTAGAACGTCCCCAAGTTCCCTCAGTATTCTCGGGTGTATCCCATCCGGTCCCATCGCTTTGTCTACTTTAAGTTGAGATAGTTTTTCACAAACACAGTCTTTTGAAAATTGTTCAAGATATCCTTTGCTTCTGTTCCTATTTGTGGGTGTTTTCTGAGGTTCTGCTCCTGGTTCTTCATCTGTGAACACAGAACAAAAATATTTGTAAGCAATTCCGCTTTATCCTTATCAGCTTCTACATATTCCTCCCCTGCACCCTTGAGTCTGACGATACCACTCTTGCCCTAACTCTTCTCACTAATATATCTGAAAAATGTCTTATCCCCCCATTTTATTGCATTGGCTATTTCCTCCTCCTTTTGAATCTTTGCCTTCTTGACTACTTTGCTAGCTTCTCTAAGTTTTTCCAAATACAGATGCCTGTCTTCCTCTCTCTGTGATCTCTTGTATTTCATGAAGTCCTCCCTCTTTTTCTTCACTTTTTCAGCAACTTCTTTCGAAAACCATAGCGGTCTCCTTTTCCTTTTTCTTTTATTTACCATTTTAACAAAAAGGTTGGTTGCCCTTAAAATATCCCCTTTCAGTTTTTCGCACTGTTTTTCTACATCCCTCAGCTGTTCCCATCCAACTAACGACTCCCTGAGGTATTGGCCCATCTTCGCAAAATTAGTCTTCCTAAAGTCTAAGATCCTCGCCTTTGAATGGATTCTAACAGCCCTAGTCCTAATACTGAACCACTCCATCTGGTGATCACTGGATGCAAAATGATCTCCTACTACAACTTCAGAAACACTTTCACCATTGGTAAGCACCAAGTCCAGTATGGCCCCTTCATGTGTGGGGTCTGTTACCAATTGCCTGAATAGTTCTCTCTGTAGAGAATCCAGGATCTTCTTACTTTTAGATGATACTGCAGCAGGAATGTGCCAATCAACATCTGGCATATTGAAATCTCCTATCAGTAGCACTTCCCCTTTCCTAGCAATGCTGTGCATGTCTTCAATTAACTCTCTGTCCACCTCTTCCTCTTGTGTTTCTCTTGTGTTTTATCTTTTAGGTCTGTTATTGGGTATTGCACTTAGGAGCTCTTGTAGGATTCTGGCTGATGTTTCGTTTCTGATATTGAAGATGGTTAATGCTGTTTTGTATTTGGCTCTCAGCGGTCAATGCTTAAGTCTTTCTGGGTGTTCTTTGATTAAGAATTTCCCATGAGGTTTATTTCTCAGATTATTTGTAGTAGTGTCCTTGAGATTAACCATTAATTTTTGGGAATTTCTGGACAATCCTGGAAGACTGACAGCCTTGAAACTGACTTTAAATGCACTGATATGCCTCAGGAATGGAACAGCCAAAAGAGCTAGCCGTGGAGGAAGGTGAGCGCACAACTCTGGAGTTCAGGATTTCCTCATATCTCTCCTTCTCCAGCTGTGGCCAAAGTGAATAGATGACACATTTTTATAAGGCACGCCTATAGCAATGTACATTCCAATGAGTGTATTTCGTGCCTGTTTATGAAGTATGCATGTACTTTACTTTATAAAATATGGGCACAAATGGTGAGATACACATGCCAAACCTAGGAATGACCACTTAACACCAACCCTAGACTTGGTGTAAATGCCTGTGCCTAGATTTGTAAAGAACATACATAAATTATAGTATTTTATAATTTATGCATATCAATTTGCACTCCTTCCAGGCTTTACACATGCTCTACCCCTGGCCATTTCCATATCAAAAGTATGTGCCATTGGCCTCACACACGTGTTTGCAGAATAGTGTCTGACTAAAATATACACATAAAGGCCCATCCACATGCATAGGTCATGGAAAATGCATGACTTACACATGTTGATGCATACCTTTATGCAGCTTTTTATAAAATTACCTCCATTTTATCATAAATGCTGCCCTGCCACTCTTCCCATCCTCCTCTTCCCTGACTTTGATGAGTTGGGCTCCTCAAATGGATCTGTTGATGATGCTGGTGCCTATTTATGTGTCACTTACAATGGCAAATGTCAACATTTGGAAAGAGCCTTCAGAGTGGGTGTAGTCTACCTCAGAAGATCAAGGGGGCCCTCCTACATTGCAGTGGCTTTTTGAACAGAAATTGCTCCACTGCCCTCTTGTGTTCTTCCTGCAACCTCCCAGAAGTTCACACTCCTCCAAGGATAAGGATGATTGCCTTATATAGCTACCCAAGAAATTCAAAAGAAAACAATCTAAGTGGAATGTGTTCAAGATCATGCAGTATACTTACTGAAAGCAAAAAATATCAAATTGTTTTCACCCTTTTTTTAGGGATGCCCAGCTTTTTGTTGAAAAATTTGAAGGTGCCCTTGGGAAAGGAAAAGGAAAAAGATTTTACGCCTACAAAGTAATGATGACCAAAGTAAGTGATTAACTGAAAAGTTCTAATGGAATGCCAAACAGTGCACAGTGACTGAATGCTCTAGCACATATTAACATAGCATAGATCTTGGACTTTCATGACTTTGATGCCCAGCATGATGAAATAGCGCATTGAAGATTATCAATGTACATCCATTTATTCAAGAAAGGTATAAATACTAATGCTAATGCCTGAATGTCAATCAGAAAATGCCTTACAATAATAATAAGTGAAGCCTTTTATAACCGGAATTATAATAGGAATGTGCTGTCATTTTAGAATGAAATGCAGACACATCATTTTATGTCATTTACCCTCTGAAATGACACAAAACTAATGAAATATTATTTATCATTCTTGTCATTTTAACAAAATATTGTTGCTATGCAAAAACTAGTGCACACTGTAAAATGTAGCATGCATGAAATGAACAGAACAAAACTATGCACTTTTCTAAACAAAATGAAATGAATGGAAAACTAAGAAAAACAAAATAAAATTAAAATGTTTTCCATGCACACTCTTAAATTATAGAAGTGATTCTAATCTAGAGATAAGTAAAGTCAACATAGTCTGTTTATATTCATGCAAATTTGGCAAAACTATTTCCCATATGTTTCAGAGATTCATAAAATGCTAAGGGACTGTCAAGGGATAGAAAAAAGAAAGGTTACTTACATTGGTGGCCAGTGGTGGTTCTTCCAGATGGCAGGGGTTCTGATGAAGGGCTGCAGAAGAGACTCTAGAGAAGGTGAGCACCAGAGGTTTTACGGTGGTGAAGGTCCAACAGGGCAGTAGAAGGAGAGAAGAATCAGGAGGGTGCAACTGTATCAGTTTTACCTAGCTGCAGCTGAGGCTATTGGGTTGTCAGAGCACAAGAGAGGGACGAGACAGCGAACACAGCCATAGGCCACAGAGGGGAATGTGGGGGCACAACCATTAGGCAAACTAGGTGGCCACCTAAGGCATCAGCTTCTGGGGAGCAGCAAAGAGCAGAGCATTCAAAGTTAATAGATTCTGACAGCCGGGGGCCATACGGCTTAAAGTTTCCCTAGGGAACCAACATCTTGAACCAACTCTGGGGCTGGCCCTGGGCCTGAGTCGGGCAACACAATAGATGGTGTTAGGCTGATCCAATGCAGGGAAGAGCAGGAGAGCACAGTGAGGTAATCAGATTTGCAAATGACACAAACTTATTCATAGTTGTTAAAACCCATGAGGATTGCGAAAAATTGTAAGAGGACCTTGATAAATTGGAAGACTTGGCATCCAAATGACAGATGAAATTGAATGTGGACAAGTGCAAAGTTATGCACCTAGGAAAGTACAACCCAAACTATGGGTTCCACATTAGGAACTACCACCAGGACAAAGATTTAGGTGTCATCATGGATAACATGTTAAAACCCTCTGCCCAGTGTGCAGTGGTGGCCAAGAAAGTAAATATAATGCTAGGAATCATAAGGAAAGGAATGGAGAATAAAACAAAAGTTATTATAATGCCTCTGTATCGTTCCATGGTGCGACCGCACCTTGAATATTGTGTGCAGTTCTGGTCGCCAAATCTTAAAGAACATATAGCGTTATTAGAAAAGATACAGAGAAGAGCCACCAAAATGGTAAAAGGGATGGAAGAATACCTTTATAAAGAGAGGCTAAAAAGGTTAGGGCTCTTCAATGTAGAAAAGAGACAGCTGAGGGGAGATATGATAGAGGTTTATAAATTAATAAATGGAGTGGAACGGGTAAACGTAGATCGATTGTTTACACCATCAAAATATAGAAAAACTAGGGGACATGCAATGAAGCTACAGTGTAACGGCTTGGATTCAAACTTACAATTTAATCTGAACTATCATGCTGAGAAGATTGCTTTTCTTGATGTTTTAGTCATGAGGCAGTCTGAAGTTTGGGCAACTACAGTATATAGGAAGAATACTGATCGTAATACTTTTTTACATTTTTCAAGTGTCCATCTGACTAAATTATTGGAGGGCTCCCCTTTTCACAATTTATTAGGTTCCGAGGAATTGTTCTCATGCCGAGTTTAAAGAGAGGTCTCAGTCTTTAAAGATTGAATTTCAGTTGTGGGGGTATCTGGTGAGTGTGATTGATAGAGCATTTCGTAGAGCACTCTATAATGATAGAGATTGGCTCCTCAGATCCCATGTTGGTGGTCTGTCGAGAGAAGATGAACAGTATGTTAGCTTTATCTCTCATTTTTCTCCTTTGAGTTATTGTATTCAACACATTTTGCAGAGACATGCTAATGTTTTGGAGGCAGTTCCAGATTTGGTTGGGATACGTCCCCGTTGTGTATGGTCTCGGGACCGGAACTTGAAGGAAATATTAAGTCCGGCTTGCCTTCGCCCTCAAGTTCCATTTCAGATGATACAACCGTGACATTAGAAGTGTAGGAAGTGTTCGATTTGTTTCATCACGTTAGAAGCTGTGTTTTTCTTTCATGAGGAAAGGGCATTTTCCCTGTGGGATCACACTACATGTGATTCTCCCTATGTTGTTTATTGTATACGTTGCCTGTGTGGTCTCCTTTATATAGGGAAAACTGCCCGCCCGTTTAGGGTTCGGATGGGTGAACATAGGAGTAGACTGAAATGCCGACATAAGGAGGCCCCTATTGTACAGCACTGTCTAGATATGGCTCATGTGTTTACAGATTTATAATGTTTTTGTATTGATTCCATTGGAGGTGGTGGGCTGAAAATGACTAGGGACCAGGCTTTGTCAGTTTGTGAGCAGCAATGGATCTTTAGGTTAAATACTGTGTTTGCTGGCGGTTTAAATTCTCAAATTGATTGGACTGTGTGTATGTGACTGGTGGTGTTTTGGTGGTTTCCGTTTTGATTCTGATGATTATACGTGTTTAATTCCTCCCTAGGATTTTTATGAAGGGTTTGAGGCTGCATGTGTATGTGCGGTGTGTTCAGGTCTCTTTAAATTGTTAGTGAAGGGTCTGATACAAAAGCCACATGCGTGGTGTTTTTTTGAGTTGGTCTGGTGAATGTGCTATTGAAGTTTCAACTGGTAAGGTTAGTTTTAGAGTTTATAGGCTTGCCTATATTTATTTTTATAGTTAAGAAGGGTGTGTTGATTGTGGTCTTTCTTTCTTTGGGTAGTGTTTAGATTCTCCTGATGAAGCTTTGGCGAAACGCTATATGGATGTCCTGAGGGGACATCGGGAGATAGGAGATGGAAGAAGTTTGCTGCTAATTCTGTGGGACTCTTATTGCTGTTGTTGAAGCATGTTTGACATCATGATCCAGCTAAGTTTTTCTGCTGTTCGTGTTGGACTATGGTCATGAAGCTGGCTAGAGTGGAATTTAAGAACATAGCTATGTTATATGTATATGCAGCTTACTTCTTTATTGTAAATTGTCATGTTTTTGTATAGTGATTCTTTAAGGGGGAATTAATGGTGGGTCATTGATGTTCTGGGGATGGGAATAGCATTCATTTTTTCTGAGCTGTCCATATATGTGCCCTGTTGGTCCGAGATCCACTTTTCTTTTCTCTCTTTTTTGAAGAAAGAAGTTTTTTTTGTTTTCTTTGCTATAAAATATAGTTGAAATATGTGGAGTGCTGTTTTGGGTTTTTTGATCAATCAACTGGCATTCTGAAATTGATGGTTTTTATTGCTGTAAGGTAAAAAGGAGCCAGGTCTTCCAGGACAATCTACCCCTGATGTAATTGGCCCTGAGACAGAGGCAAATGAAGAGGTGGTGCTTGCAGAAACTGCATCAGATCTCCGAACCACATTCTCCTCAGCAAATCCGGTGCCACCAGAACAATCTTTCCCGGGAAGCACTCTATACGCCTCATCACACGTCCAACCAGGTGCCACAGAGGAAACACATAGAGCAGGTGTTGGCTTGGACAAGACTGAACCACGGTGTCGAAGCCCTTGGACCCTGTCTGAGAAGTGGCACACTTTGGCACTAGAGAAGGTCACCATCAGATCCATCTTGGGATGACCCCAGAGGCAAATAATCAACTGAAATGCCTCCTGATTTAACTCTCACTCTCCTGGCTCCAGAGAGTGCTGGCTGAGATAGTATGCTTCCACATAGTCTACCCCAGCAATATGTTGAGCCAACAGAGCTAGGAGGTTCTTCTCCACCCGGGCAAACAGGAGAGCCATCTCCAGGGTTACCTTGGCACTCTTTGTGCTGCCTTGTCAATTGACATAAGCCACTGCCATGGCATTGCCCAAAAACACTTGAACCATCTGATCCTTGACTAAGGGTTGGAAATGCAGAAAAGCCAATCTGATGGCCCTCATCTCAAGGCAGCTGATGGACTGTACCACCTTCCTGCAGTTCAAACATCCCTGGGCCGTTCGGTCTTGGCAATAGACTCCACAGCCAAAGAGACTGGCATCTTTTAGAAGGATCCATGAGAAATCATCCAGTGGCATGCCCTTCCTTAGGTGACTGGGCTGCCACCACCACTACAGGCAGATCTTCATCACCAGTGGGAACGGGAGCCTGAGTTCGAATGCCTGAAAACTCGGGGACCGCCAAGTCAGCAAGGACCATTGGAGCAGCTGCGTATATGCACGTGCCTACGGCACCATCTCGTTTGTTGCTGTCATCAATTCGAGGATCTGAAGATAATCCCAGACTCTGGGAGCCTGTTGCAAATAGAACAGCACCAGGCAATCCAACATCCTTTTGACTTTCTCCACTGGCAGGAAGACTGTCCACTCGAGAATTGAAACATGCTACCAAGAACTCCAGGGACTGGGTAGCCATCAACTGGCTCTTCCCCTGATTGATCACCCAATCAAGGCTTGCCAAAAAGGACACAACTCGGAACGTTACCTGAGATGCCCCCAATAGAGAATGAGCTCCAATGAGCCATTCATCCTGATATGGGTGCACACAAATCCCTTGGCACCATAGTGCCGCAGCTATCACCACTGTGACTTTGGAGAACATCTTTGGGGCAGTGGAGAGTTCAAACTGAAAGTGAGAACCAAGTATGGCAATATGCAGACACTTTTTTCCCAGATCAGGAGATGAAAATATGCTTCTGCCAATCTAGAAATGTAAGGAACTCCCCTCGGCGCACCACTTGAATCACTGATGATAAAGTTTACATCTTGAAGTGCAGGACACGCAAGTACTTATCGACACCCTTGAGGTTTAGAATGGGTTGGATTGATCCTTTCTTTTTTTGGCTCTATGGAGACATAGCTGTCACCAAACCCCCTAGAGGATAGGGGGGAGTCAACAGCATGGTTGCTGGAACCTCCAGCTGGCTGGCCATCCTTACGCACAGTGCCATCCACCACCTCCATGCAAGAAAAGCAGAGTCCAGAAGCTGGAGATGAAACACCTTGCTTGCCAGAGACCAAACAACATTTCCTGGAAGAAGACACAGAGAGTTAAGGCAAGTAACACAACAGCATGCACTAAAGCTGTGATGGCCTGGAAGGCAGGCATTAACAGCAATGCACATTACAGGTGCTTGAGTAAGAACACACATTGGAGCCATTTGTGTAGAACGTACAAGGATTATGCGACTGCCAGCCACACAAAGGTAAAAGTGCTACTAATGCATGCAGGAAAGAGCGGTAAACCCCCACATGGTCGCCAGTGAACCACCACGAATTGCACACCAGATGAACGGAATTGGGAGCCCCCCAGCAAGGAGAATGACAAAGTCAAGTTTTGGTACTCACCCCCTGAGAGCCCCAGGCAGAAAGTTTGTACCAAGTGCAGCTCTATTAACTGCATTTGCATTAAAAGAGACTGGCAGCAGGGCTAGCCTGTCCACTGGGCAAGCTAGGCAGCTGTCTAGGGCAGCTGGCCTGGGTGGTCAGTGATAGTGGCACACATGACTGTCCGCACTGCCCCCCAGGTGCTGCTGATTCCATTTGGGGGAGAGACAGGCAGCAGCAGCAGCAGCTGCCGCTGTCCACCTCCCCCTCCCGAGATGTAATCGGTGGCAGCTGGGGGAACAGCACAGCAGCAGCTGTGGGATCAGCGAGGCTGGGGTTTCTGCCTAGGGTGGCAGAAACTCTTGGGCCAGCATTGGCTGGCAGGCAGATTCCTCTGACAGCCTTCTGCAATCTTTGGGAGAGAACGGGAGGGGGTGTTGAGGTTGGGTAAGGCTGCTGAACTCTTCCAAATCCTTCCAGTTTTCTGGCTGCTCAAGAGGCTCTTATCATGATAAGAGCGTGGAGCTGAAACAATTTTCCCTGCTCCTTGCTACTGAAAAGGCTACAGTCTAGTGGAGCCTCCCATGTTGTGCTCAAGTCAGAGATATACCCTCAAGGCAGTTGTTCACAAGTGAAATCAATATTTTCCTCTCAATTGTTCAGATTTTCTTCAGAGTGGAGAAAATGCATCCACCGTGTGCTGGAGACAAAAGAATACTGAAGAGCCCTCTGATGGCTGAGGCAAATAGAGGCATGGAAATGATGTCATTAAAATCTAGGTTTTTATTGGTTCACATTGCCCCCACCTCCAAAAATACTCCGTCTCAACTGCTCTTCCAAACTCAAATACTGTCACAACAAAAAACACCCCCACACACAAAACTACCTCACCACCCTGAAAACCTCTTCATCCCCAAAATCTACACCCTCATAAATGCCCTACCTCACCAATAATTGTCCCCACCCATTCCCCAAAATTATTATCTTGCAATTGTCCATTTCCAACAACTAACCTCTCACAACTGCTCACCAACTCGCACAGTGCTACTACTCCTACTCCTGGTCCATTAGATGATAGAGGGATTAAAGTGGCACTAAGAGGCGACAAGATGATAGCTGAAAGACTGAATGAATTCTTTGCTTCGGTCTTTACTGAGGAAGGTGTAGGGATGTTACCCATGACTGAAGTGGTATTTAAAGGTGCAGAAGAATTGAAGGAAATATCGATACATCAGGAAGATGTATTACAACTATTTCATAAACTGAAGAGTAGCAAATCACCTGGACCGGATGATATACATCCAAGGGTGTTGAAAGAACTGAAATATGAGATTGCAGACCTGCTATTAGTAATCTGTGAACTTTCATTAAAATCATCTGTAATACCTGAAGATTAGAGGATCGCCAATGTAATGGCAATTTTTAAAAAGGGTTCCAGGGTTGATCCGGGAAACTACAGACCAGTGAGCCTGATGTCAGTACCGGGAAAAATGGTAGAAACCATCATAAAGAACAAAATTGCTGAACAAGTAGATAGTCATGGCTTAATGGGAGACAGCCAACATGGCTTTAGACAAGGAAGATCTTCCCTTATTAATCTGTTATGTTTTTTTGAAGGTGTGAATAAACAGGTAGACAAAGATGAGTCGGATGATGTAGTGTATTTGGACTTTCAGAAAGCCTTTGACAAGGTCCTTCATCAGAGACTTTTGGCAAAACTAAAGAGTCATAGGATAGGAGGCAGTGTACTATTGTGGATCAGGAACTGGTTAAAAGATTGAAAGCAGAGGATAGGGCTAAATGGCCATTTTTCCCAGTGGAGAAAGGTGAATAGTGGTGTACCCCAGGGATCTGTGCTGGGTCCGCTGCTTTTTGACATATTCATAAATGACCTGGAAAGTGGAATAACGAGTGAGGTTATCAAATTTGCAGATGACACAAAACTATTTAAAGTTGTTAAATCCTCAGGATTGTGGAAAATAGCAAGAGGATCTTGATAAATTGGAAGACTGGGCATCAAAATGGCAGATGAAATTTAATGTGGACAACTGCAAAGTTATGCACCAAGGGAAGAACAACCCAAACTATGGTTACACGATGCAAGGTTCCACATTAGAAACCACCACCCAGGAAAAAGATTTAGGCGTCATTGTGGATAACATGTTAAAACCCTCTGCTCAGTGTGCAGCGGCAGCCAAGAGAGCAAATAGAATGCTTGGTATCATAAGGAAAGAAATGGAAAATAAAACAAAGGATATTATAATGCCTCTGTATCGTTCCATGGTGCGACCGCACCTTGAATATTGTGTGCAATTCTGGTTGCCATATCTTATAAAGGATATAGCGTTATTAGAAAAGGTTCAGAGAATAGCCACCAAAATGGTAAAGGGGATGGAAGGATACCCCTATGAAGAAAGGCTAAAAAGGTTAGGGCTTTTTAACCTGGAAAAGAGACAGCTGAAGGGAGATATGATAGAAGTCCATAAATTATTGAACGGAGTGGAACGGGTAAATGTAGATCGACTGTTTACGTTATCAGAATATAGAAAGACTAGGGGACATGCAATAAAGCTACAGGGTAAACTATTTAAGACAAATAAGGGAAAATATTTTTTCACTCAGCGTGTAATCAAACTCTGGAATTTGTTACCGGAGAATGTAGTAAAAGCTGTTAGTGTAGCTGGGTTTAAAAAAGGTTTGGACAAGTTCCTGGATGAAAGGTCCATAAACCATTATTAAAAATGGACCCAGTATATCAATGCTTGACCCAATAGAAGGATTGTGGAACCTGTGTCTTTTGGGGAAACTGCTAGGTACGTATGACCTAGATTGGCCACTGTTGGAAACAGGATACTGGGCTTGATGGACCTTGGTCTGACCCAGTATGGCATATCTTAAGTTCTTATGTACTCCTGAAAACACTCCCTCACCACTGGCCTACCATGCCACAAACTGCCCTAGCCTTAAAATATACCCCCCAAACATTTCCACCACCTTACAAAATGCCCCAGTCCCAAAAGTGTCTCCTGCAACTGCCCCACCACCTCACCAAATGCCTCTGCAGTTTCCCCACCACTCTGCAAACTACCTCCACTCCCAAGAACTACCATTCCATAACTGCCCCACCACTAGGGTTGTCAACTGGCTCCTGATGCGCCCGAAAGGCTTGATCCAGTCCTGGGTTTACCCCATTGCAGGCAGAGACATGTAGTCTTGCTTTTATTATGGGGTGCAATGGAAAAATTAGAACTGTTGAAGAGTTATCTGATGTCTTGAAGATTGCCTATGGTGACAACGTGTCTAAGAGCAGTCAATTAAAAGAATTCTATGATAGGAGACAATGGGTGGATGAAAATATTAGGATATACATGTATTCTAAATTTGTATAGGACATTTAGATCAGAAAATGGATGGTTAGATCTGTGTGCAAAACGACAATAGTACTCTATAACAGGTATGCTAAACTCAAAGCCTTTTATAAAAAAATTTGAATAGAGTTGTGGAAATAATATATGAATTTGGTGTAACACAGATCAGAAGAAGTCATTTTACCAAAGACAATAATAAATTGAGCTCAAAGTGATCCAAAACTATTTTTGTTGGGCCAAAAAAAATCTTACTAGCAAAGAGGAGGAGGTGGTCCTAACCCTCACAGAGGTCCCCAAGTCCCCTGATGGGGAAGGTTTACTTAGTATCCAGCTGGAAGCCAGTGGTCTCCAGGAGGGGGGTCCTCAGATTGAGGAGGATGAGGAGCAGGTGGAGGGTCCTGAGTAGAGGATGTGGAGGGCCTGGAGGGAGGGGAGATGGCATTGGAGTATAAGCCTCTGGAAGAGGTTGAGCTGTTTGAGAGGTAGTCTGTGTGGCCTGCAAAGTTGGAGGGGGTGGATGCAGAGGATGGGCAGAGGGTGGATGAGGGAGGTGTTGAGGAGGAGGGAAGGGGACCTGGATGGAAAGGGGGAGGGATTGGATGGCGGTGCTATGAGGAGCCAGGAGAAGGGGCTGGAGGATGACAGGAGTGAGGGGATGGGGTCTGGGGATGGTGGGAGGGAGGACATGGATGGTGGAATGGAGACAGAGGAGGGTGCTGGGCCTGGAGATGGGAGGGTGGAGGAGGAGGGGACATGGGATGTAGTTGGGGAGGTTGGTGAGGAGGGGAAGGGAGGAAGGAGGGGGATGGGAGGGTGGGACAGCTGCTCCTACCAACCCCTCTACAAACTATTCTGTCTGACCATGAGGCCCTAGGGCCAAGTATTACCACTGAGACCACTGAACCCCCAAACCCCAGTGAACAGTATGGGCAGCAGGGATTGCCACATATCCTGGGCCCATGGATCTCATTGCCAGGCACCTTGAGGGCCTGCGGGAAGAGTTGCATGGCCTGCTCGAGGAGATACATGGCCTCAGAGCAGAGGTGTGCCACCATGCACATGCACCCACCACCCCACCAGGCTCTGCAGTTGGCACGGTGCTTGGAAAGTAGCAAGGGTGACATGCGGCTGATCAGTGAGGGAGGGGATACCCCAAAGTGAGGACCACATTTCCACCCCATCACCTCCACAGCTAGAAACATGGAAACAAAAACGTGGCGGCAAAACCTGAGCACATGGCCTATCTAGTCTGCCCATCCATATCCACAACAACAGTCTCCTTTCTCCCCTAAGAGATCCTCTGTATTTGTCCTTTGCTATTTAGTAATCTGATACTATTCCCATCTCTACTACCTCCACTGGGAGAGTATTCTGTGCATCTACCACTCTTACCAATGAAAAGTATTTGTGCATAGCATACCTGAGTCCATCCCCTCTCATCCCGATCCTATGTTCCGTCAAAGCTGATTTTGCGGGCAATCAAAATATCCATTCCTCCTATGCTTTTATGCCAAGGAGGTAATTACCCATTTCTATCATATCTCCTCCATCTGGCCTGTCTGCCGATGTTTACATATCAAGATCATTCATTCTGTTCCTTATGCTGTATGATAAAGACTACCAACTGCTGCAGTTGCCACCCACTGCATGCACTCCATCCTGTTTATAGCCTTTACAAGGTCCTGTCTCCAGAACTGCACACAATAAGTCAGATGAGGTTGCACCAGAGTCATATGGAGGCACTATCACCTGTTCTCTGCAGGCCATTCCTCTCCTTATGCACCTAGGCATCCTTCTGGCTCTTGGCGTCGCCATTTCCACTTATGAATCTATGTGGTGATCACCATCAAAAATCTCATCCAGCTACTGCTCCTCTCGTGTGGACTGATGTACTTCACCCCTTACACTGTAACACACCTTGGTCTCTTACAGCCGAAGTGCAGGACCCTGCATTTTCTCACATGACCTCTCATATGCCACATTTCTGAACATTATTCCAGTGTAGCTACATCCCTCCTCATGTTATCTGCCCCCTCTTGGGTGTCCACTCTAGATAACCCTTACTCAACAGCCCTCTCCCAATAGCACCGACAATTAAGTCACACATACTTGGACCAGGAACATATCCCTGTGGCACACCACTGGTAATGTCCTCCCTCATAGTGATCACCTGTACCCTTTGTCACAACCCAGTCAACCAATGTCTAACCCAATCCGTCATGTCATGGTCCAACCCTAGGGTGCTCAGCTTGTTTCTACGTTGCCCATGTGGATCGGTGTCTAAGGCCTTTCTGAAATCTAGGGCCCTTCAGTGTCTCAACTCCTTGGTCACACAGTCAAAGGTATCAATCAGCCCTGTAAGACAGGACCTGCCTATGGTGAACCCATGTTGTCTTGGATACAGCAATCCAATGGACACCAGATAAGTCACCATGCTGTCGTTCAGCAGCATTTCTGAACATTTCATCACCACAGACAGACTGGCCTGCAGTGTACAAATGCATCCTCACATAGGCTTTTGTATAAAGGGACCACCTGTGCCATTCCCCAGTTATCTGGGACTACCCCTAACTCCCAAGAAGTGCCGAATTGGTCATTTAGTGGAGGGGCGAGAACATCCCCACACTCCCTCACTATTATGGCGATGTGGAGTAGAGCAGAGGAGTGGCCTAGTGGTTGGGGCAAGGTACTTCAGGCCAGAAGGTCAGAGGTTCAAATCCCACTAGAGGACATCAACCTTGGGCTGGAAGGACTGGGGTTTCTAGTCCTACAGGTGCTCCTTGTGGTCTTAGGCAAGCCACTTAACCCTCCATAGCCCATGTTCCCTGTAAAATAGTTATCTCCAAGTTATAATGCCCTGTTCAATGTAATTTTAGTTTGTTCAATGCAAACCACACTGATGCAGAATAGCACAGTATATAAGAGAATATAAATAAATAAATACAAATAAAATAAAATCCCATCTGGTCCCATTGCTCTCTCTACTTGTAGTTGAGCTTCTTCCTCATGGATACAATCTTTGGAAAATTGTTCAAGATTTCTGCCAGCTGACACAGAAAGCATAACAGCCCCTGCGTACCCAGGTTTGGCTCCACTATCCACTGGTGCCACCACAACTCCAACTGCAATACATGGCCCCATAGCTGGTGCCACCACCACACAGCTCCTCCACACAGCACAATCCTCGGGTGCCTGAACCCCCAAAATAGGTGGCAACAGCTGCCCCCCCACCATTCCATGAGATAATTGCAGCGGTGACTGTCCCAGCAGCCAGAGGTCCCATGCCCTCTTGCAGGCCCACCTCTATATCATACCCTGCAGTTACACAATGCCCCTGGCATGTGGCTCCTGAGTAAGAGATGTAGGGCATAGTACAGTACATGGGATGTTTGTGAGATAGAGGGGTTCTTGTGCATGGTCACAGAGAGGGATGGTGGGAGGTGCATTTCCCAGCCGACCCCCTTAATCTGGATTTTCACTGGAAATCCAGGTTAGCCTGGACACCCTGGCAGCTTCAGAGGCTACACGGGTAGCAGCAATTTTTGATACTACCCGCATAGCCTCTGCGCCTTAAAGGTAGGCGAGGAAAAACCTTGCCTATTCTTAAGGCGCAGAGGCCTACTTTGGTAGCATCGAAAATCACTGCTACCCATGTAGCCCCTTCCTCCGCCTCCGCTCCACCCCGGAATGCCCCTAACATGCCCCGATGATATACGGACTTAGCCGAGATTTTCGAAGGACACTACCTGAATAGATGCCCTTCAAAAATCTTGGATAAGGCCTTTACACAGGTAACTAAGAAAGTTACCTATGTAAACACCTTTGAATATCGGGCCCTTGCTGTTCTTCATTTTCCTGAATGCACATGCGTCGGCGTTTTTATCATGAGTGGTTTCACAACGCTATACAGATTCTGCACAAGTTTGGATAGTAGATAAGATGATTGGTAGATCGTGTTTCTTTGCGGCACTTTTGAGTGATCTTGTATAACCACGGTTGCAGCGCCGCCATTGGTGCAGCCTGTCAAGGCTTGTCATACCATTTTGTGGTCGAGAAGAGACTTTTACAGTTTTGGCCAATGAGAGACTCGCTATTGCCCTTTACCCCTGATGAAGTTTTATTAAACGAAACACGGCCTGTGTCGGGTGGGCAGCATCCATTGGTATTGTAAATAAAAGCCTCTTTTTAAGCACATTCATTTTGTTCTATCCTTGGACACATCACGTTCCTCTACTGTGACACACCAGTTCATGACATATTTGTCGGATCCATTCATCTCTATAGGATGCTTTGGATAGTGGAGCAATACAATATCCATGTCCTCCTTTTATTCTATGTTTCTGCAGGTATAACATGGATGTATGGCTGAAACACCACAGACAGACTACCTTGACTGTAAATGCCACGCTTGTCTGTCCTTTGTTTGCCTGACTGTAATTGCCATGCCTCGTACTTCTTGCCCTGAATAGACTATTGCTCTATGTTCTGTTTGTTTTGTCCTGACTAGATTGTAAGCTCTAACGAGAGTAGGGACCATCTCATAGATGTTTGTACAGCGCTGCGTGCGACTAGTAGTGCGTTATAAATGCTTAATAGTAGTAGTAGTAGTAGTAGACATACATGGGCTCTCCCTGAATATGCTTGGTACATCTCTGTGGCTGGTCGTGCCTCCATTCCACCCCTACTACTCCCACTGCCGGGTATGTGTAGGTCCGAATTTTTCAGGATACGGTGCTGGACATGTTCGTGTGCTACACATCCAGGCCGCAAATCCAGATGGCTTATTTGTGCTCTGGAATGATCTCTAAAGTCTTTTGTATAGTCAATAAAACACATATAGATATCCTTTTGTTATTCCTTTGTCTTTTCAAGGATCCATCTCATATCCACGATGTCTCTTGTTCCTTTCTCTTTCCTGAACCCTGCTTGCATTTCAGGCAGTTCTGGTCAGAGGCATCAGAAAGGGGTGGCTCACATGGTCCTTGGCCCCACCAAAAATTCACTCCCTCAATTGCTAGCCTTCCCCTCTTGTCTGCCCAAGAGGATCCTATCTTCTGCGGGTAGACAGGAAGGAAAGGCCGCGATTGCGACCTGGCAGGCAACAGGCTTTCCGAGGGGATCCTATCCCCAGTGAGCAGAAGAGTGCTGTGATCATGGCAAAGACGTCTGTCTGCTGCAAAGAGGTCAGATCCCCAATGGCAGACAGGAGGGGAAGGCCAGTGATCGCAGCCTCATACAGTTTGGCTGGCCGAGGGGCAGAGCTTGCCCCCTCAAAGAAAATGGCATACCACCACACCTGGTTCTTATTCCAAATATGGTTGTAGTCTCCAATGAATGATCTTAGTTTAGTTTTAGTTCATTTATTAAAAGTTGATATACCGCCTTTCGAAACAACAAAGCAGTTTACAATTAAAATAATTAAAATTAATAAAGGAAAGGAACTCCAAATGTCTGATAGGAAAGAAACCAATCAATTGCAACAAGATAAGAGACAGAATGAAAGGGAACAAGATGGGATCAGAGAAGGAGGTAGAGGAGGTAAAGTAAAAAAGATTTCTGCTATGGTTGTGTGACAAGACAAAAAGCTAGCCGAAAAAGGTGAGTCGAGGGAGGCTTTGAATTTTGGATAGGAGGATTCTAAATGGAAATTAGGAAATAGTTTGTTCCATAGGCTAGGAGCCAGAAAGTAAAAAACAGAGCGTCTGGCAATTTCCAGACAGGTTGAGAGATGGATCCCTTTCTTCAGTATCGGTATGAAAACAGATGTTTTTCAGTCAGTTGGCTATGATGTCTTCCAAATTTTCTGGCAGAGCTTTGTAAATATGGTAACAAGTGCATCTGATTGATGTAATATTTCAGTTGAAATGCCATCAATGCCTGGTGCTTTGCTCTTTGGTAATGCTTTCAATGCCGTTAGACTTCTTCACCAGTAGTTCCTGATCGTAAGGTAGAGGTTGAAATGTCTGTTGGTCCACTTGATCTTTATGGTATAATGACTCTGTGTCTTCTTTTTCATGATCTTTTCAGCAGAATTAAGCATGGATTCTTGACCATCTTTTAGCATGCCAATTTGAGGCTGGAATTTTCTCTTTAACTCTCGTAACTCTAGGAAAGCTAATCTTCCTCTGATTCTATTTCTTTGCATGTGTCTTTGTAGTACTTCTTTGTCTCACCTTGCTGCACTTTGGAAATTGTTAAGTTCCATGTTTACTTCTTTTTCTCCTCTGGCTTAGCTTCACTGTATTTCTGAGCAATTTTTGTAGTTTCTTTAGTCATCCATTTTGGCCATTTTTGCTTTTTCACCTTTTGCAGAGACTTTGTGCTTTTTTATGTCATTCTATAACTCTTCTAGGGCTCTGTCATTTGTATCCAAAGCAGTGAATCGATTTCACAGGCAGTTTTTAAATAAAATACATGTGTAAATCATGACGCTTCCCATGCTTTGTCTAAACTCCGCCCCTGTGCACACGTACTGTACAAATTCATGCTGGCTTGCTCCATGGGTACTTTTAGGCATGACCTAATTATATAAGAGCCCATTTGCATGTGTACAACAGTGTTTTATGTACAAAAATGGCTTATAAAATTACCCTCCATAGATTTAACAATTTAATAGCATACTTTCCCTTATAACTGGGAAAATAAAATAAACTGTATAAGTTAATGTTACTCAAGAGTGAGAGGTGTTAATTTATATTTAATTGCAATAGATAGACAGAAATCCATCTAATTAACGGTAATAATCTGACCCAGGAGATGGGTTTGGGTGGGTGCAACATAAGATTGGCATCTTGGGATCTCAGCAACCGATCAGGTAGATAGCAGTGGAGACAATCTCTTGAATACATTGGATTCATTCATAGTGTTAAAAGCAGTGTAGAATGCTTTAAACTGAGAATTATATTGAACTGATAGCCAAAAAAGATCTTTCCTCTGGGTAGTAATATGAGCCCGTAAGCTGACACATGACTAGACACAATATCTACAGTCAAGTGTAATTGCATCTCTTTCTTCCCCTTTTAGAAATGGATGAAATTTCAGAGAGATTTTGAGAATTTTAAAACAGCCTGCATACCATGGGAAATGAAAATCAAAGAAATTGAAAGTAAGAGATTTACCAACCAAATAATCATTTCTATAGGGACTATAGTGGTCCAAAATTCATCCCCCACATTCTTTACTTCCTATTGCTACTTTTCAGCTGTAGTTCCAAATTTTTTAAAGATATGACACATTCGGTAGTGGGTTCACTCTTTTATGATATACCATCTCCATGTCCCTAACTTCCCTGGCGTCATCATATTGCCTTCTCTCTCTTCCCAGCCTCTAGCACTATTATGTCTATTCCTTCCCTTATTCCTATATCCCCTGGCATCAGCACCATCCCTTCTCTGCCCCTCCCCCCCCACCTTTCCTTCAGTCTTGTGGATGGCCTCCTCTCTTTCTCTGCACACATCCAACAGATAGTTAAAACCTGTCATTTCTTTCTCTATAACAACCACAAAATTAGTTTAGTTTATTGGAATTTGATATACTGCCTATAGCAGGTAGCAGCTAGGTGGTTTACAATACAAATAAAACAATATAACTAAGGGGAAGGCGGGGAGACAAAACACAAGACAAAAGGAGTTATCACTAAACAGAGGAAAAAAAAGAAACAAAAGGAAGGTGTTACGGGTCAGTCCCTTGTTGGTCACTCCAGGCCAGGGACGTCCCGGACCAACAAGGGACTGACCGTAACAGAAGGCCTAGGTTACAATTATGGTGAAAGTAAATAAAGGAAAAATGGAAGGGAAGGACATACCACTAAGACCCTTATCCACTCTCTAGTCATCTTCCATCTATTGCAACCTGCTGCTTTCTAGTCTCCCTCTGAATCATCTCTCTCCCCTTCAACCTGTTCAAAAGTCAACCATGTGGCTAATCTTTCCCCAGTCTTGCTATACTCAATAACCCCTCTTCTTAAGTCACTCCACTGGCTCCCTGTCCATTTGCACATTCATTTCAAACTTCTACTGACCTATAAGTGCATTCATTCTGCAGCTCCTCACTACGCTTCCTCTCTTATCTCTCCCTGCACCGCTCCTCGCAAATCTCCACTCCTGTGGCAGACAACTTTTATCTGTGCTTTTCTCTGCCACTGCCAACTCCAGACTTTGTTCATTCTACCTTGCTTCTCTATATGCATGGAACGGACTACCTGAGTTAGTACGCCAGGCTCCATCTCTGGCCCTAATCCAATCCAGGTTAAAACCCCACCTCTTTGAGGCTGCTTTTGGATCCCGATCCCCTTATTCTCTTGCTCATCACCAATCTGTATCTCTGCCATTCCCCTAGATTTACCGTAGCCCCCAGATGTGTAGTCTGTCTTGATTAGACTGTAAGCTCTGATGAGCAGGGACTGTCTCTTACTTGTATATGTATAGTGCTGCGTATGCCTTGTAGTGCAATACACATGATAAGCAGTAGTAATAATATTTCTGCCATAGAAAGAATCAAGTGAGTGGTGTTTCTTACCTGTTGCTGCCTAGCTCTTTGCTATCTTCCCTCTGATGTTGGGGCTGTGTGGGACCCCGTAGTGTCACAAGACATGCTGGCCCCACAGTGTTATGACTTCAGAAGGAGCTGGCAAAAGAGGAGACAGTAGTAGGTAAGACGTCCTACCCGCTGACTTCCCCTTCTGATGAGAAGGGATAACACAAGAACTCCAAGGGAGGCGAAGGAAAGACCAAGACTTTGGTACCTGTGATTGCTTCCGTCTTCCTTGCACAAGCAGACAGATATTTGTGCCATACTTGAGGTTTCCTCAATGCACACCAGCTAGGAAACTCTGAAATATACTTACACATATACCTGTAATTAACTAATGCTGCAGACTTAAGGGGAGATGGGGTCATAATTATATGGATGGTAAAACTTGTAGCAAAGAGTTTGAAAATCAATTGAACTTGTCTCTGTCCTTTTAGGCCATTTTGGCTCTTCGGTTGCCTCTTACTTCATATTCCTACGTTGGATGTATGGAATAAACTTGATTCTTTTTGGACTGACATTTGGACTAGTCATGGTGCCTGAGGTAACAGTTTTTCTTCAAATTCTGGTGCTTTATTATCTGCATCTCTTTTATCGTATTTTACATGGAATAGTGATCCGTTTACTTTATCTTTATCTTTATTTAGCAGATTTGATAAACCACCTATTACAAAAGTATTAAGGCGGTGTACAATGAAAACTATCTTGGCTGTGGAAAAGAAGGATAGAAAGAAACGCCATTTGATGGATAGGAAAGTGGACAGAGAGAAAGGGACAGCAAAAGGTAGTGAAAAGCGAGCTACAGAAAACAGCATGATGGACGAGACGAGACGTAGCAGATGGACCAACATAACGAATAATAGATAGGGTGACGAAGACAAGTAACAAAGCAGATTACAACTAACATAACAAGCGGACAAGCTACGCAACAGGCATACAACAGGCAACATAGGGGAACAGGCAGAGCGGGGAGACAACAGGCAGAGCGGGGAGGCAACAGACAGAGCGGGGAGACAACAAGGGAGGACAACTCAGGGGAGCCATGAGAGCGTCCCGGGTGGGTGTAGAGGTGTTATAGCCCTTTAATGAGTTGCGAGTGGGTAAGTGTGCTTGACTGGGTGGTGGTGAATGGAGGGAGAGGGAGGTCAAAGGCCTGGCAAAAGAGATAAGTTTTAAGCATAGCTTTGAAATGAGGGAAGGATAGCTCGGTACGAATGACATGTGGGAGGGAGTTCCATAAAGCGGGGCTAGCGAAGAAGAAAGCGGCATGACGGGTGGATTTGAGGTGAGCCTGAGTTGGGGAAGAGAGGAAAAGACGATTGCCGTGGGCGGAACGTAACAGGCGGGGGGGGGGTAGGTTGAAGAAAAATAAGGTCGGCTAGGTACTGAGGGGTGTTAGTATAAAGAACTTTGTGAGTGATGATAAGAAGCTTGTAGACATAGCGGGCTTTGACGGGAAGCCAGTGAAGGGAGAGCAGACAGGGGGTGACATGATCATGAGGGGAGGAAAAGGTGAGAAGACGGGCAGCTGTATTTTGAATTAACTGCAATCTACGAAGTTGGTACTGAGGGATGCCGGCGAGTAGGGAGTTACAATAATCAAGGCGACTGATCACCAAGGAAAGAACCAATGTGGTAAGAGATGCAGAGGGAAAAAGAGAGCGGACGACCTGAATTTTCTGAAGTTGAAAGAGGGAGCTACATACCACCCCAGAGATGTGTTGGTGGAAAGACAGCGAAGAGTCCAGGGTCACACCAAGATAGCGGAGGGTAGGTGCCAGGGGAATGGGTGAGTTTGACATCAGTAGTGCCAGGGTGGGAGAAGGAGCACCGAAAGTGAACCACATGGCCGCTGACTTAGAGGGGTTGACAATAAGGTAGTTGTCGTGGAACTACTTGGCAATGGAAGCTAGGCAATTGTTTAAAGGGGAAAGATCGGGAGCAAGTGATGACGTATGATGAACCAAGAGGATGTCGTCGGCAAAAAAGTAGGCGGATAGACCAGTTTGTTGTATAAGTAAGGCAAGTGGTGCGAGGAAAACATTGAAGAAGAGCGGGGCAAGGATAGACCCCTGCGGGACTCCTCAGTGGAGAGGAAGGGGGGTAGAAGAAGAGGAACCTGAGTGTACTGTGAAAGAACGGGAGGAGAGAAAAGAATGAAACCATTGATAAACCATACCCTGGACCCCGAGTTCCGACAACCATGAAAGAAGGGTGCGATGATCAATGACATCGAAGGCTGCGATGAGATCTAGTGAGACAGCAATTGAAAGATTTCCTTTGTCGTGAGACCAATGTAGTTCATTGAATTTCCACCTCTTGAAACAAAATAGATTTCCCAGCAGTGGCTAGCACAACAACATGTTATTGGTACACTAGTTATTTTTTAAAAAAATTTCAAGCAATTATGGTAACATAATCAGTTGAACAATTATTTTTTATTTTTTGATGTTACTATCCAGGAAACAAATTGCATGCCTCTTTCTTTTTACTTTGCCAGCTTATCTATAGTCTCTGTCTGCGTGTCCATTCATTCCACCTCTCAACCCTGTTCTGCCTGAGTTCTGCAAATCCCATGGGCAATGATGTCACAGCAGGGTTGGAATGCACAGCCTATGACATACCCCAGAGAACCATTCTATTATGTCTGACTTTGAGAGAGTAAGGAAGGTGTGCTTGCAGGGGTTAGCAGTTTAAAGCAGGAACAAATATTGAAAAAAGCAGTAGCTTAAAGTCTGAGGGAGTGAGGAAAGGGTGCTGGGGCTTAGGACTTTGAAGCAGAATTATTATTACTATTATTATTATTTTTAAACAGAGCTTGAACTCTGACTTTGAGACAGTGAGGAATGCTGCTGGAGCTTGCTAGTTGAAAGCATAAAAAAGACTGCCAACAAAAAACACACCTTGAAAGAAGCAGAGTGTTCTTTCCTCTCTGTTTGAAGCTTAGGAGTGCTGTTGCAGTCTGCTTTTATAACTGGATGTTTTAAAGTTTTGGTGGGCTTCCTCCTTCTATCTGATCCTGCAGGGAGTTTCTATCTGGGGTGGGGAGAGGAGATCAGGAATGTCAGAGACATAGGAAAGTTCTACCTTTACAGTTTGCCAACTGGCAATTGCTTATTGTCTTAAGAATTGTTAGAAGGTGTGCACTGTGCACACTGCACACATACAGATTATAGTACACTTCCAAAGAATACAGTACTACTGGGTAAGGATAGTTTACATATCTAATCTATCCTTTGTACAACCAGAAAACACAGTGAAATTATTTTTTTGGAACAATCTTATTCATGTGGAGCCTGATCCCCGAAGGGGCACGCCCAGGCCATTAGGATTCAATTCTGCACCGCGGGAAACCAGATATTCCCATGGGTGCAGGATCGAGCCCTGAAATGGCCCGGCATGCCTGTGCATCCCTGCAGGGATGTACTCCCCACATGCTGGTCCTGCCGCTGCATTGCCGACCTCCTGTCACCCCACTGCCTGACTCTCGGAGGGGCCGGCTGGGCCCAGATCAGGCAGTGGGGACCTACCATGCACTGATCCCGGCCTTCAGGGGGGTTCCCAGGCCCGATCGGGGTCGCTTCAGCTGCTTATTCTGCCTCCATGGTAGAATAAACAGCATGACTCTCCCCCAGTCACAGGGCCGTGACCTGAATCAGCCCTCTATGTTTATGTTTATTAAAACTTGATTGACCGCTCTTCAAAATAAAATCAAAGCTTAAAAGATAAATGTTTAAAAGATAAATGTTCATAAGTTAATTGCACATAGTTCATGTTATCGTTCATTGTAAAAAACAGAAATGGGACCGTTCAATGTAAAAAACAGAAATGCCTCTCTGTTTCCTTTAACTGTTATATGTAAACCGCACCTGATCCTAGGAAGGTTGCGGTATATAAAAAATCTGTTAAATAAATAAATAAAGCGGTTTACAATAAATAAAAACCAATAAAAGCAAGGCACAAGGCCGGAAAAGGAAAGGAAACTACAAAATGTAAGAGCAAATTGGGTTAAGGAACAGTAGAGGAAGGAGAGTAGAGCTACAAGGGGGGAGGGGAAGTGGGGAGGTTAAAGGCTAGGGAAAAAAGGTGGGTTTTTAGCTGTTGTTTGAATGCTGCGTAGCAGGGTTCAAGGCGGAGAGAAGTGGGAAGGGAGTTCCAAAGTGTGGGGCCTGTGAAGAAAAAAGCTGAGGAGCGGGTGGATTGAAGATGAGCGGCGGGGGGGGGGGGGGGGGGGGAAGGGTTAGCGGTTTAAAATGAAACGAGCGGGGGGTATGTCTGGGGGGGTGTAAGTGAATAAGATCAGCTAAATATTGTGGGGTACTGGTGTGCAGGGCCCTGTGAACCAAGGTGAGTAGCTTATATTGGGAACGAAAGGGAACAGGTAACCAGTGTAGACGGATGAGAAGAGGGGTTATGTGGTGATAAGGGGATGAATGAGAGAGAAGGCGAGCTGCGGTGTTTTGGATTCTCTGAAGGCGGTGAAGTTGGGAGGAGGCCAGACCGGTTAGGATAGAATTAGAAAAGTCGACCCGGGACATAACTAGAGAGAGAAGTAGAGTGGAGAGAGCAGAAGGGGAGAGGAAGGGACGAATAGCGTGAATTTGACGTAGGAAATAGAAAGAGGTTTTGGTAATGTGAGAGATATGCGCGTGAAAGGTAAGGTCTGAATCAAAGAGGACACCAAGATAGCGGAAGGTGGTGACCAAGGATATGGGAGTGTTGGAAAGGGACGGGGCTAGAGAGGGGGAAGGATGACCGTGAGGGAACCAGATGGCAGTGGTCTTGGCAAGGTTGAGGTGAAGGCAGTTTTGGGTCAACCAGTGAGTGACAGCTATGAGGCAGTTATTTAAGGGAGTGAGATCGGGGTGGGAGGGGGATGTGTGGTGAAGGAGAAGAATGTCGTCCGCATAGTAAAAGGCAGAAATCCCGAATTGTTGAATGACTAGTGTGAGGGGCACCAAGAAGAGATTAAAGAGAAGAGGAGCCAAGACAGAACCCTGGGGGACCCCACAGAGTAAAGGGAAGGGGGCAGAAGGCGGTGTAGAGGAAGAGGCAGAGAGGACTGAAGCTGATCGGGCGTAGAGAAAAGAGTGAAACCACCTGTAGACAGTGCCATGAATACCAGCTTCACGGAGACGGGCTAGAAGAAGGGAGTGGTCAACCAGGTCAAAAGCCGCTGAAAGGTCGAGTGCTACCGCAACCAAAATGTCACCATGATCGTGTGCCACATGCAGGGAATTAGTGAAAGCAAGGAGGGTGATTTTGACACTGTGACCTGGCCGGAAACCTGATTGACGAGGGTGAAGGTAGTTGGTGGAATCGAGATGGTGCGAAAGCTGTGCAAAGACGATCTTTTCAAGGAGTTTAGAGAGGAATGGAAGGTGTGAGATGGGGCGGTAGTGGACTGGGTCAAGAGGGTCAAGGGAGGATTTCTTGAGGATTGGGCGGATTAAAGAATGTTTCGAGGGGTTTGGTGAAAGTTCCAGTGGAGAGACTATTATTTAGTATGGAAAGAATAGAGGGAAGGAAAGAAAGAGAGGGTGTAAGTAACCAAGAAGATGGGATGGGATCGAGGGGGCAGAAGGTCTTGTTAGAGGTAGAGATGCGTTTGTGAATTTCAGCTGAGGAGGTTAGAGCGAATGTTGACCAAGTGTGGGAGAGGTGGGATAAAGGAGGGGGGGGAAGGTACAGGAGGTGGGGAGGAAATGGGTGGGGGACAGGCTGGCAAGGACGCTCTTAGAGAAGTGACCTTAGCGCTGAAAGTAGAAGCTAGCAAAGAAGGGGCCGGGGTGGGTTGAGTGGACGCAGAAGAGGAATTGGGACGAAGAGAAGTGAGAGACCGTAGTGTAGAGTGAAGGTGTCGGGTCTGATTTGGGGCGTTAGTGATGGCATTGGAAATAAAGGTGTGTTTCGCCAGGAGAGTCTGGGAACGGTAGAAGGCGTGATGAGTTTTAAAGGAAGACAGGGTAGTCGGAGAGGGGTTCTTACGCCAGTGGCGTTCAGCTCTGCGAAGTTGAGAGCGGAGGAGGCGGAGACCGGAATGAAACCAAGGTTGTGAGATACGCCGTTTTGCTGGGTGGGGGCGAAGGGGGGCAATGGAATCAAAGGCGGAGAAGAGGGAGGAGAACCATGTGGATGCTTGGGTGTCGGGGGATAAGGAGGAGAAATCTGGGGGGAGAAGGGTGGTAACCGGGGGGAAATTTTGAACCGTGTCAGGGGTGACTAGCCTTGATAGTCGAGGGGGCGAGGAATGCAAGGGAGGGAGTGAGGAGTGGGGAGGGAGTGGGAGGGAGCAGGAGACAGTGAGACAGGCGTGATTGGTCCGGGGAGAGGAAGAGCGGCTAGATTTGAAAACAGGAGCTGGGATGTCGCAGAGGTAATGAGGAGATCAAGAGTGTGACTGGCGGAGTGGGTGTCTATGTCCTGCCACCTCGGCCTGCCCTCGCTCTGCCCACTCTCAGCCCCCTCCCGCCCCCACCGGTTCTGGCTGTGCTGGGAAGGAGGGATGTGGAATTGGGGCAGGACAGCTAGAGGGACATGCAGCCCCGCTAGGAGCCTTTTGGAATCAGACCCTTTTTAACAGCAGCTTTGGGGGTGGGAGGGAAGGCACAGATACCAAGTCTCTCTCACTCTCTCACTCATTAGAGCCTCAGACCTAGTACATTGAACCTAATCATTACTATCATGAGAGGCAATTCTAACAGGAGAAGAGCCAAGTGACCCTACTAGTAGGAAGAAATCTGAGCACACCTTCCTGTCCTCTGCCTCCCCTTCTCCAATTATATGTTCATCTGTGGGGAAGTGAGGGTAGGATGTCAAGACAGGGGATGCATGTATGTATATTGGCAATAATGTTCAGATGCTGTATATATATGGTCAGGAGCTATGTATATGGGTGTGTCCGTGAGTGTGATTTGGTGTGTTTGTTGGGAGTGTATGAGAGTATTGGAGAGTGTTGGGACATGTTGATACTGTGTCTTGGGGACTGGATATGTGCACATGGGGATGTGTGTTATTGGGGTGTGAGATGGGGCTGGGTGGGTGCTATTTTTTGTGTGTGGCCCTAAGTATGTAGGCTTCTCTTTCCCTTGAACTTTCTCATCCTCCACAAACTTTCTGTCCCTCTCACCCTCTAGCATTATTCCCCATCTCAATCCTTCACCACTCTCCCTTTCCTCTTTCCCTTGCCACCCAACATTGAACTCTGTCTCCTTTCCCTGCCACACCCTGCCACCCTTTCTCTCCTTTTTCTTCTCCCTACTTGTATTTTCTTCCTACCTTCCCTGCTCCACCTTCCGCTTTCCCATTTTCCTTCCTCCCCTTCCAATCTTCCCTCTCCCTGCACTCCTTTCCTTTACTTCTTTTGCTTCAAGTTGCCCCCATTCTGCCTTTTCTTTGTTGACAGGAGCTGGGGACTCCTGCTTGCTCTTCAGTTTTCTGGTGGGACCTAGGAACTCCTGCTAGCTCTTTGCACAGAGTGAACTGTGTGCATCTATTTGTCTACATGTGCAAACAGGTGTGTACAGACAGACATACAAACAAATAAACAGAGAGATGGATGAACCCTCCCCAATAGGTGCTATTGCTTAAGCGAAACACACCTAATAAACTGAATATGAACATTTAAACAAAAGCTGTGGGGGCAGAACAAAGACTAAGTGACTTGGGGCAATGCGTTTGTGTGGGTGCAGGGGGCTGAGTGACTGGGAGCCATTTATGTGAGTGTAGGGGGCTGAGTGACTCCCCCACACTCATCACCCACTCCACATTCATTTTCCTACCCAGGTTCATACTTTCTTTTCACACTCACAACAGGCTCAATTTCCACCTCACTCTCCCACCATATGCTCCTGCTCCCTTCAATCAGACCCTCCTCCAAAGATAACCTCCCTATACACATTGGTCCTCTCCAACTGTCTTGCCCCACTCTATTATCTCCCCAAAGAATAACCACCACTGCCAACAAGGTTCCTCCCCATTCACACTCCCCATTCCACCCTTCCAACCAGGTTTATGCCTCCCTTATGCCCCCTCAATCATGTTCCTCTCCCAGGCTTACCTCCCTCAACACTCTCCAGCCCACCTAGGCTCATGCTCCCTTCAATCATGCTCCTTCTCTAGACTTACCTCCCCCTAAAACTTTATTGCCCTACTCAATTCTCATCCCCATCAGGATTCTTCCCCCTCCACACACACATCCCTCCCATGCTCATGCCCCTCTTAAACATGCACCTCTCCCTGAACACTGGCCCCCTCCATCTCTATCATCTGACTCCATTCTCATCCCCAGGGTATCCCCCAGGTTCCTTCTTGTCTCTTTCAAACTTCCTCCCCTGATGATCCCTTGTCAATACCATCAGCAGGAGGGGAAAGAGCAGAATAGGGATGGCTTTGGTGGCATGGTAATGGGAAGGAAGTTGCTGTTTGATACTGCTAGAGGCAATGTGGAAAGTGATTTGGGATACTCTGTACTGGGTGCAGAACATAGGATCAGCCTTCACTATGGAACTGAATAGTCATGTTGATATTTGACAATTTCTCTGTAAGAAGCTTACACTTGCAGTTGGAATGTCTGATATTAGAAATTGAGAGAACTGAGGATTGAGAGAAATTTGAAAGCTCACATAAATACTGAATCCATTTTCCCTATATGCCTGGTTTCTTTGCTCAGCCTCACCCAATGGAAATGGTTTCCCCCGTTCGTCATTTCCTGTCCTATCAATGTCTTTTCTTATTGACTCATAATTATACCAGTCCTTTTGACCTGCTCCATTTCCACTGAAGAAAACATCCTTTCTCTCATGTATAAATAGACTGTCTGGCTACTCCTCCTGCTATAAGCACCATGGGCAATACTCCTCAAGTCTCCCTTGTTCCAGCCATGTTTTCCAGCTACCTGTCCCAGTATAATGACTCAGACCTACATTCAGCAGGAAGACTAGGGCCACCACTGCAAGCCTGAGAGCATGTAAGAGCCATTTCTCCTTCTACTACGGGCCGTCACAGTCGAGAAGCAGAGGAAGGCAAAAAACACAATTGTCAGGGAGAAAAAAGTTCTGGAGGCTGAAGCAGGATAGGTAAAAAATGCCCGGGGCAGCTGCTGAGCATGTAGAAAAGGCTTGGGGCAGATAGTGGTGGTGGCTTCAACTGAAATAAGACCTGGAGGCATAGGCAGTGACAGTAGTGATGGGCAGTAATCACTTTCAAAATCTAAGTTAAAAAAGAATAACATCTTGCTTACTAAACTAAAAATGAAGTGAGAGATACACCTTGAGATGAGCGGCAAAGCAGAGGAGCATACTCCATACTCTTCACTACACACACATGGCTATTTTGGAAGTGCAGGCTTGCTGCTTTATTATGTGGTCACATGGTGCTACAAGTGCTTTTATCCCCAAATGAACATTTTGTGACCCCAGTTGGGATCATAAACTGCAATTTGGGAACCGCTGCTTTGGAAGATAATTGCAAAATCCATTTGTGTGAGAAAAAAAAAGAAGTTTGTGCATAGAAATGATTTGTTATAAAATTGCCATGAATATATATATAGGTACAAGTAGACATGTAAGTATACATGTAATATTAAACTTTTTGTTGTGAGTAAACCCTATTTTAACCATGGAAAGGAGATATGTGAATATAAACTGTCTGCATTTACTTTTACGTGACCTGAGGGTAGGCAGGTAGGGTAAAGAGTTTACGCAGAACTTAGAGCATTATATTTTGTATCTGCAGAACAGAAATATTTTAAAATAAATAAAAAATAGTGGCAATATTCAGTTGCTAGACAGATAACATCTCCGTCCAACTTGGACTGCACAAATTGCAGGTATAAAGTTAAACGGATAACTTATCCATTTGACTTTATCCATCTATTTTCATAGCTAGCCAGTTCACTGAAATCATGTGGATAAAGTTTATCTGTTTAACTTCATGCTCTCTTCCTGCTGCTGAAACGTGACCTCATTCATTCTTACAGATAGCACTTTAAAGCAAAAGTCCTCCCAGTGCTTTTTGCTGAAGTTTGCATTTGTATGCATGTTAATTTGTATGTATATGTATTTATAAGTGATTTGCATGCACTTTACATTTTTTTTTATAAATGTATTTACATTTGTCAATCACAATAAAGACAGAAAAGAAAAAAGAAAATCAAAACAAATTGATATTACCAAAACTAGCAAATACCTTCCCAAGTCCACATTCAGGGAAGATCAGTACAGAAACAAAGAAAAAAGCTAAAGAAAACTCTATCCATGTCAGCTACCACTTAACAATATACCCAATTATACTATTCCCTCTGACAAAACAAATTGCAGATCCACAGAATCTGAAACACCCTGATCTATAAGGGTTGCAGGTGACTTCAGTAAGTCTTCCAATTGAATAACTTCAAAAAAAGTATACCTATCTTCCCCTGACATTACCAGACACTTGCAGGGAAATTTGAGACAGAAAGAAGCTCCTGAAGCAAGTACACGAGGCTTCAAAGCTAAAAAGGCCTTGCGCCTCACCTGCATCTGTCTGGAAACATTAGGGAAGATATTGATTTTCTGCCCACAAAACAACTCATTCTTTTTTTTAAAGAAAAGTTGCAAAACAGTATTTTTCTCTATTTCTGAATTAAAGGAAACAAGTAGGGTAGCTCGCGTTGGTTTCTCATCTATAGGGGATTCAATATAGTCTAAAATCTTAAGGCTATCCATAGCCTCAGGGTTATCTACCATCTCCCCACCCAACTGAACAGATCTAACCGCTCTAGAAACATAATATAAATTATTCAAAGATAGAGAGGCCCGCCTCTGGTATCCCAAAACTTCCTTCAAATACTTTTGAAACAATTTCAAGGCAGAAATATAATAAGTTTTAGGAAAATTGAGACACTGAAGGTTTTTAGTCCTTGCATCATTTTCTAAATGTTCTTGCTGATGAAGCAGCAGTAAACTATCTTTAATCGATGAGATGGCTACACTCTGTACTGTAGAAACCTGTGACTCTAACCTCTGAAGATGAGAATCTAACTCATTAAGCTTAGTTACTCGCCTGTAACAGATGTTCTCCAGGAACAGCAGGAATCAGTCGTGGAGCATTTCCCCAGCTTTCAAAGAAAGCCTTTGGGATATGCTACCATGCATGTGTGTTCCCCTTTCCGCCCAAGGATGTCATCTTGCTCAGTCAGATGACATAGCTAGGATGATAGTAAAACTAAAACTAGGTCAGGAGGCAACTCCCAGGGGAGAAGGGAGGGTTGTGAGGACTGATTACTGCTGTCTCTGGAGAACATCTGCTATCGGTGAGCAACTACTCTTTCTCCAGGAACAAGCAGGAAGTCAGTCCTCACATATGGGACTCCCTAGCTCCAGGCTGCTGAGGACTGAACCACGACAGCGCCAATGGTGACCAATCAGGTAGCTGTGAGTTGCAGAATGTGAGTCCCCACTGAGAGATTTTGCAGGACCCTAGCATCCAGCAACACTATCACTCCGGTAGCCTGAACACAAAAGGGTCGGAGGGCAGGAGTTGCCTACACCCCGAGAATATTATGGAGTACTGCCTGGCCAAAGACACTGTCCCTGAGGGACTTGCTCTCGAGGCAGAAGTGAGCTGTGAACGTATGAATTGAAGACCATGTGGTGGCCTTGCAGATTTCTGACACCGGCACTGAATAAAGGTTGACTACCAATGTAGCCATCACCCTCACGCAATGCACTGTGATCCGGTGCTCAAGGGAGAGGCCTGCTTGCTTACAGGTGAGGGCAATACAGTCTGCCACTCAAGTGGACAGAATTCGCTTAGTCACAGGGAGTCCCAGTCTGCTGGGGTCATAAGACACGAAAAGCTGAGGCACTTTTCGATGGGCCTGAGTCCATTGTAAAGGACAGAGCCTGTTTGAAATCTAGTGTATGAAGTACTAGTTCCTCCTTGCCGGCTTGAGGCCGCGGAAAGAAGGTTGGGAGGACCATGTCTTGATTGAGGTGAAAAGGAGACACCACCTTTGGGAGGAATTTGGGGTGTGTGTGGAGCACTACCCTGTTCTTGTAGAACTTTAAGAACATAAGAATATAAGATATGCCATACTGGGTCAGACCAAGGTCCATCAAACCCAGTATCCTGTTTCCAACAGTGGTCAAACTAGGTCACAAGTACCTAGCGGTTTCCCCAAAAGACACAGGTTCCACAATGCTTGTATTGGGGCAAACAGTGAATATTCTGGGTCCACTTTAATAATGGTTTATGGACCTTTCCTTCAGGAACTTGTCCAAACCTTTTTTAAACCCAGCTACATTAACTGCTTTTATTATATCCTCCGGTAGCAAATTCCAGTTTGATTACACGTTGAGTGAAAAAATATTTTCTCTTATTAGTCTTAAATAGATTACCCTGTAGCTTCATTGCATGCTCCCTATTCTTTCTATATTTAGAAGCCTAAACAATCGATCTACTATTACTCGTTCAACTCCATTCATTAATTTAAAGACTTCTATCATATCTCCCCTCAGCCGTCTCTTTTCCAGGTTGAAGAGCCCTAATCTTTTTAGCCTCTCTTCATAGGGGTATCCTTCCATCCCCTTTACCATTTTGGTGGCTCTTCTCTGTACCTTTTCTTTTTTTTTTCTATTTATAAATTTTATCAATAAACTAAGCAACGTACAGAAAAGATATCACTTGCACAATAATACATAAAAGGAAACTGTCACAAATCAAGTTAAAGCAAGGAATATCAATAGCCCTCAATAAACAGGGGAGCAGCTAATAGAAAAACACAATTGAGGATAGGAGACCCCCCAATATCATACAAAAGAAGAATCATTTCCCACAAAATCAAGTGGAGGTGGAGGCCGGAGACTTATACATATATATGAATGAGTACCACTCAAGAGGGTGAGGATGTAACAATATGAGTGCTAATGAAAGTGGAAAGATCTTCAAGCTGAAAAAATACATATTTCTGCAATTGATAGATCACTATACATTTACACGGAAAACGTAACACAAAGGAGGCTCCCAACTGAACAAGTCCTGAACATAGCAAGAGAACAGATTTCTGTCTTCTCTGCGTTTCCCTAGCTACATCTGGGAAGATCAGAACTTTTCTACCCATAAACAAATTAGCTCTCTTTTTATAAAATAATAATTTAAGGAGCCATTCCCGGTCAGAAGACAAGGCTAAGGTTACTAACAGGGTGGAGACAGGTAATTCATCATCCTTAGGGGTTTGAAGTAAAACAGAGACATTCAAAAAATCAATTTCTAAAGTCCCAACAGACACTTTACTTTCTTTCTTACCCGATGGCAGATAAGAAACTTTTACCACCGGGGGTAACAAATCCACAGGCACCGATAATGTCTCTTGAAGGTACTTCCTAAAAATATCTAATGGAGCAATCCCAGTCACAACCGGAAAATTCAAGAGACGAATGTTTGAAGAATGTGCAGCGTTTTCCAGTGTCTCAAACTTAGCTCTGAGATATATGTTATCTTTGACCAAGGAATCAGTCAGATCAGAAACCTGGGATAGCTTCTGATCAGAAAGTACTATTTTACTTTTTGTTTCTACCATGTCTCTTTCTAACTTAGAGACAGACTCCTCAACTTGAGAAACTTTGGAAGAAGAAAGAACTAACTGTTGTCCTACAACTTGAGAAAGCTGTACAATCGCCTCCCAAATGCTATCCAGTGTCACCGCAGCAGGATGTGAAATAGCCAAGGAAAAAGGAGCTTCTGAGGTTGCTGCCGACATGGACTTTACAGAGATATCAGCACAGCTCACCCCTTGAGGTAGAACACCACCCACAGCACTCAAAATCTCTCCCGTGTAAACAGCCAAGGTCTCCAACAGCTGAACACCAGAGCCTCCCACCGACGAGCCCCGCTCCAGATTCGCAGTCGCCTATACCTCCGGCGAAACTACATGCCCACTCCTCGGGGGGTGGGGGCCACTGAGAGACCCGGAAGAACAGGAGGTGAACGCTCATTCGGGGAGAGAGTCACTTCCAGGGCAGAATATGCCAAAGTCTCCTCTACCGGCGCTTCAAAGCCCGCTCGTATCTCCCCAATCTGATCCTCGGAGAGCGTTACAAAGCGATCCATGGGCCCTGCAGTAACAGGCAATAGCTCTGCGGGAGGAGCTTGAGGCTTGCCCTTCCTCTTAGGCATCGTAGCTCTAACTCCTCACAGCCACCATCTTGGAGATAAGCCACTCCCCCGTACCTTTTCTAATAACAATATTCAAGGTGCGGTCACACCATGGAACGATACAGAGGTATTATATTATCCTTTATTTTATTTTCCATTCCTTTCCTTATGATACTTAGCATTCTATTTGCTCTCTTGGCTGCCACTGCACAATGGGCGGAGGATTTTAACATGTTATCCACGATGACGCTTAAATCTTTTTCTTGGGTTGTGGTTCCTAATGTTGAACCTTGCATCGTGTAACCATAGTTTGGGTTTTTCTTTCCTAGGTGCATAAGTTTGCACTTGTCCACATTAAATTTCATCTGCCATTTGGATGCCCAGTCTTCCAATTTATCAAGATCCTCTTGCAATTTTCTACAATCATGGGTTTTAACAACTCTGAATAGCTTTGTGTCATCTGCAAATTTGATAACCTCACTCGTTATTCCCATTTCCACGTCATTTATGAATGTGCTAAAAAATAGCGGACCCAGCACAGATTCCTGTGGTACTCCACTATTAACCTTTCTCCATTGGGAACATTGGTCATTTAGCCCTACCTTCTGCTTTCTATCTTTTAACCAGTTTCTGTTCCACAATAGTACACTGCCTCTTATCCCATGACTTTTAATTTTGCCAAAAGTCTCTCATGAGGGATCTTGTCAAAGGCTTTCTGAAAGTTCAGATACAACTATATCAACCATCTCTCCTTTGTCTACCTGTTTATTCACACCTTCAAAAAAAACATAACAGATTACTAAGACAAGACCTTTCTTGGCTAAAGCCATATTGGCTGTCTCCCATTAAGCCATGACTATCTACATGTTCATTCATTTTTTTCTTTATGATGGTTTCCACCATTTTTCCCAGACATCGGCTCACCAGTCTGTAGTTTCCCGGGTCACCCCTGGAAACCTTTTTAAAAATTGGTGTTATATTTGCCATCCTCCAATCTTGAGGTATTACAGATGATTTTAATGGTAATTCACAGATTACTAATAGTAGGTCTGCAATCTCATATCTCAGTTCTTTCAACACCCTTGGATGTATACCATGTGGTCCAGATGATTTGCTACTCTTCAGTTTATCAAATAGTTGTAATACATCTTTCCGGTGTATCGTTACTACCTTCAATACTTCTGCAGCGTCTACTTTAAATACCATTTCTGTCATGTGTAACATTCCTACATCTTCCTCAGTAAAGACTGAAGCAAAGAATTTATTCAGTCTCTCCGCTATAGCCTTGTTCCCTCTTAGTGCCCCTTTTATCCCTCTATCATCTAATGGTTCAACTAACTCACAGGGTTTTTGCTACAAATGTACTTGGAAAAATCTTTATTATATGTTTTTGCTTACACAGCAAGCTTCTTCTAAAATTCTCTATTTGCCTGCCTTATCAATGCCTTGTATCTAACTTGCCAGTGCTTGTGTTGTTTCCAGTTTTCATCATTTGGCTCCTTTTTCCATTTCCTTTTTTTTTTGGCAACAGCAACCTCTCTGACCTCACCTTTAAAATATGCTGGCAGTTTTTTGGACTTCCTTCCACTTTTCTTAAAGTGTGGAATTCTTCTGGTCTGGGCTTCCAAGATAGTATTTTTAAACAACACTCAAGCTTGATGTAAATCTTTAACCTTTGCAACCGCTCCTTTTAATTTTTTCTTATTTATTTTCCTCATTTTATCATAGTCTCCCTTTTGAAAATTAAAAGATAGCACTGTGGATTTCCTTGCCATGCTTCCTTCATTTATTAAATCAAACACGATCATGCTGTGATCACTTTTGCCAAGTGGCCCCAACACCCTTATCTCTTGCACCAGTTCTTGTGTTCCACTAAGGACTAGGTCTAAAATGACTTCCCCTCTCGTCGGTTCATGAACCAGCTTCTCTAAGAAGCAGTCATTTATTTCCCTAGAATGTCCTGCCATGACACTGACCTAGTCGATACCAGGATAATTAAAATCACCTATTATTAGTGTGTTGTTAGCTTTCCTGATTTCTTTGAGCATTTCATCATCCATTTGTTCATTGTGGCCAAACGGTCGATAATACATCCCTAATTCCATCGCCTTCCCCTTCCCCTTTTTACAGGGAATTTCAATCCATAGAGATTCTACAGTGAATTTTGCTTCATGCAAAACTTTAATCCTTTGTGATTCAATGCCCTCTCTAACACAGAGCGCAATCCCTCCAACAATTTGATCTTCTCTATCATTACGATATAGTTTGTACCCAGGTATCACAGTGTCCTCCTTCCACCATGTCTCTGAGATACCAATCATATCTAACCTCTCATTTAGTGCTATATATTCTAACTCTCCCTTCTTATTTTTTAGACTTCTAGCATTTGCATGCAAGCATTTTAGAGGATGTATTTTATTTATATTAATCTGGCTATCAGTAGGCAGGGGTAATTTGGAATCTTTAAGCTCTGTCTGCTCTGTACTCAAGAGCATTTGGGCTACTTTGGTCTTTACTGGAACCTCTCTGCTGATATGCCCTAACTTCATTTTTTTGCTTGTATCCTTCAAGGATAAATTGTTCTGAACCATGCACTCTTGGGCGACTTTCGGCTTTCCCTTATTATCTAGTTTAAAAGCTACTCTATCTCCTTTTTAATGGTTAATGCCAGCAGCATGGTTCCATTCTGGTTAAGGTGGAGCCCATCCCTTCGGAAGAGCCCCTCCTTTCCCTAGAATGTTCCCCAGTTCCTAACAAATCTAAAACCCTCATGCTTGCACTATCGTCTCATCCACGCATTGAGACTTCGGAGCTCTGCCTGCTTTTCGGGTCCTGCGCGTGGAATAGGAAGCATTTTGGAGAATGCTACCCTGGAAGTTCTGGATTTCAACTTCCTAAAAGTTTAAATTTAGCCCCTAGAACCTCCCTATCACACTTTTCTATGTCATTGGTACTGACATAAACCAAGGCAGCAGACTCCTCCACAGTACTATCTAAGATCTTGTCTGGGTTGCACGTGAGGTCCGCTACCTTTACATCATGCAGGCATGTTATCAGGCAATCCTCACATCCACCAGTCAGACAGATATCTACATGCTTAATGATCGAATCACCAAATATAACAGTTGTCCTAACCCTTCCCTTGTGGGCACATGTCCCTGGAGAAATCTCCTCGGTGTGAGAGGGTTTTACATCACCTGGAGGATAGGTCGTAGCTACAGGATCGCTTCTTGCTGCACCAGGGTGATGCTTTCCTGTCACGTGACCTCTCTCCTCCATGGCAACAGGGATGCTGCCAGATGGGAGCTGGGATTTCAATACTATATCCCTGTAGGTCTTGTCTATGTACCTCTCTGTCTTACTTATGTCCTCCAAGTCTGCTACTCTAGTCTCCAGAGATCAGACTTGTTCCCTGAAAGCAAAGAGCTCCTTGCACCTAGTGCACACGTAAGACCCCTCACCAACTGGGAGAAAATCATACATTTGACACTCAATGCAAAAGACTGGACAACCCCCATCTCGCTGCTGGACTGCTACCTGCATCTTAGTTTTAAGGTTGTGTTTAGGTATTTAAGTTCTTTACTTACTAAGGGTTGCTAGGGATACTTATACTAATAAAACTATACCTAATATGTTTAATGTACCTTGTTCACCTGGAGATAATTAATCTCAGGTCCTTAATGTATGCCTGATGAGGATAAACAGCTTTACCTGAGAGTGAGTATGGCACCTCCTTTCCTTTAAGAGATTTAAGCACCTATAAAGCTACAATTATCCTAGTGGTGGGTGGGTGTCGGGGAGGGAGGGAGGGAAAGAAGACTTATTAAAAATTGGCTGCTACACAGTATCCTGTCCTATGCTTCTAAGGTAATCTGTGACCAATTTCTTGGGTGATTCACACAGCCCTTGCATGGATTGAGTGAGTCTTGGGTTCTAAATTTAACCAGAAAGCTCTCTGCTGTGTTTTAAATTTAAACTGAAAGTTCTTTGCTGCTACTAGGCCCTGACTGAGTATTAAATTTAAACTAAAAGCTCTCTGCTGGGTTTTAAACTTAAACTGAAGCTACCTGTTGAATTTTTAATTTAACTAAAAGCTATTTGTTGATACTAGGCCCTGACTGATTTAACAAATACACTGGATTCACAGATTAATCAGCTTTAATCTAAAGAATTCCATTTTCACCAAGATTTAGAAAAATTCCAGATGTAAATACTGCAGATCTCTCTCCAGAAGTAGCAGTCCCGTTTTGTAGTCCTTCAAGACTCAAAGAGATTGATAGATATCCATAACTCCTGTAGGATGTGGCTGCAAGTTCAATATATATGTGACGGAGTCTCACATTGGTCTTCTCTGTCAGGGTCTAATCTCCCCAGCCTCTCCACTGTGTGGGCCTTGCATCAGCTGCTGTCACCTTACCAATACTCTGTAATGGGTCAGAGCTAAAAGTCAGCAGGCTCCACTGAGATTTGAACTCAGATCACTGGATTCAAAGTCCAGCGTGCTAACCATTACACCATGGAACCTTGTACATAATGGATCTGCCACTAGGCCTGGAGTTTGCTCACTCTTCAAGCAGCCATGAAGGCCACCAAAATAGCCACTTTCCATGAGACGTTCTGCAGGTGGCAAGTAGCCAAGGGCTTGAACTTTGGTTTGGTGAGCTGTGAGAGTACCTCATTGAGGTCCCACTCTGCCGCTGGAGGGCAGAGAAAGGGCTTGGATAACAGGATGCCCCAGAGGAACCTGGAGACCAGGGATTGGCTTGAGAGGGATTTTTCCTTGACAGGGTGGTAGTGAGCAGCTATGGCACTCAGATGTACCCTCACCAAATTAAATTTCAGCCCGGTATGTGACAGGTGCAGTAGGTACTACAATACTAGTTGCACCTGGCAGGAGCAGGGATTCTCCTTCTTTTCCGCACACTAGGCAGAGAACCTTCTCCACTTAAAGGCATAAGCCCGTCTGGTGGAGGGTTTTCGGGAGGCCACTAGAATCTCCCCGACTTCTTCTAAAAGATGGAAGGGGCCAACACTACCCTTTCAGCAGCTACCCTGTTAGCATTAGCAATCCCAGATTGTGGTGCAGGAGGGAGCCCTTCTCCTGGGACAAAAGGTCCGGGGCTTGGCCCAAGGGGACTTGGGGTGCCACCATCATGGAAAGCAGCAGAGGGAACCAAGGTTGCCTGGGCCATCTGGGGGCAATCAGTATAACTGATGCCCTTTTGCTCTGAACCTTGAAGAGGGTTCTGGTGACCAGGGAGGGTTGGACCACAAGATCAGGAAGGCATCTGCCGCCATTCTCTCCAGGTGTGGCTGATGTGAGCAGAAATGGGGTAGCTGCGTGTTGTCCAGTGAGGTGAATAGGTCCATCATGGGCCTGCCCCAAAGGTGGAAGAGCTGCCTTGTTTCTCTGGGGTTTAAGCACTACTCGTGTGGGCGAAAGAGTCTGCTCAGCCTGTTCACTAGGCAGCTGTCCTGGACTGGGAGGTACATCGCTCATAGGAGCATGTTGCTGCATGCTGCGAAGGAGAGGAGGGCTACCACCTCCTGGAAGAGGGAGAATGAACCCGTGCTCCCCTGCTTGTTGCTAAAAAACATGGCGACCTAGATCTCCATCTGGATCAGTGCCACAGGCGGTGGTGGAACGCTTGTAGGGCCAAGAAGATTGCCTTGAGCTCCAGGACATTGATCTGTAGGAGCGACTCCTCCTGAGACCAGCTGCTCTGTGTGTGGCTGTCTCTACAATGTGCCTCCCAACCCAGGAGGGAGGCATCTGTGGTCAGGGTCCTCTGCGGCATGGGTGCCTGGAAGAGCATTCCTGCCTGGATGTGGCACAGGTTTTGTCACCAGTTGAGGGATTCTGCCAGTTGGTGGGTAACTCTGACCCCATCCCATAGCCTGTCAATGACCTGAGTCCACTGCGAGCATAAGCACCACTGGGCTGTCTGTATGTGTAAGCAGGCTGGAGGCGTGACATGGTCCGTGGAGGCCATATGGTCCAGTAGACAGAAGAGGAGATGAGCTAGCACTGACCAGTGGTGCTGTACCTCTCCTGTCAGTTGCCTGAGATGTTCTGCCCTTTCTCTTGGGCGAATGGCCTTGTCCTGTAAAGTGTCCAACTGGACACCTATGAACTCCAGACTTTGGGCTGGAGAAAGATGGGATTTGGGGTAGTTGATGATGAACCCCAGGTGCTGCAACAAAAGGGTTGCACATTTTGTGGCCTGACTAACCTCTGAGGCCATTCAGCCTTTGAGCCAGTTGTCCAGGTAGGAAAAGACAAAAGCCCCTTGTAGGCGCAAGTAGGCGGCCACCACCGCCAGGCATTTTGTAAAGACTTTTGGTGAGGAGGCCAGGCTGAAAGGTAGCACTTTGTTCAGATAGTGCCCTCTTTCCACCAGAAACCACAGGTACTGCCTGTGGGAGGGATGGATCAGGATATGCGTGCACGCATCCTTTAGGTCCAAGGAGCACAGCCAATCTCCCTGGTGGAGGTAAGGTAGCAGCGTTCCAAAGGAGAGCATCTTGAACTTCTCCCTCAACAGAAACTTGTTTGTTTCTCAGGTCTAGTATCGACCTGAGGCCCTCAGTTCTCTTTGGGAAAAGGAAGTATCTGGAGTAGAATCCTTTTCCCCACAGATGTTCAGGTACAGGTTCTACTGCATTGTCCCTGTGCTGACCTGCGAGCTTGGAGAGCAGAAGGGTCTGGTGAAGAAGAGATCACAGCAGCTCTCCTGGGAAGAACCTGGGTGGTACCTGCTTCAGGCGGAAGAGGTAACCCTCCCTTACGACCTGAAGTACCCACTGTTCCGAGGTGACACTGGTCTACCTGTGGGCTAGGAGTGCCAATCAGCCCCCCTGTGGGCTGGTGAAAGTCTCCTGGGAGGAGGGAGTCAAAAGCTTCCCTCGGGCTGGGTGGGAGCTGGGGCCTTGGGCTTCTGTGCCTTTGGCTTCTGGGCCCTTAGGTTTTGTCTTTTATGTGAGAACCCTGCTGCTGGCCCAAGAAGGGCTGGCAGTGATGACTCTGATGAAAGGGTCCCTTTTTCCTCGGATTCTTATGGGGGATGGATGAGGTCTTTTGGGAGAGCCACTGCTGAGTCACCACGTCGATCTCTATCTCGGCCACCTTGGCAGCCATAGGCTTGCTAAACAGGTTCTCTCTGGTACAGGGGATGTAGAGAAGATTGTCTTGGACCCACTGCTCGAGGTCTGAAGACTACAGCCATGCTTGGATTTGGGTGCCTATGCCGGTCGCTGCTACCAGAGCCGTTGACTCAAAGCCATCATAGGCCACCTGGGAAAGGTCGCAGGAGGTGCTGTCGTGGTCCGGTCCCAGGCAGTATAGGCAACAGTTATGGGTGTCAGTTACTGACATGGTTTGACAGCAGCAGTCGTCACATTTCTTGAACTCATCGGGAGACATGGTGGGAAACATCCGGCAAGGGTCGATGACTCCCAGGAGAAGAAAGGCACAAATGCCGGTCGAGGCAAGCCTCGATTGAAAAATGGGGAAAAAAGTCAAGAACGGGAAAGCTAACTTTTAAGGATATTACCAAAGATTTTTTTCTGGGGAAACGGGACAGATGTCCATTGGGCTCCGTGGAAAAAAGGAAACTGAGCAAGATGGCACCCTTGGGCGGGAAGGGTACTATGCATTCATGGTAACATGTCCCAAAGGCTTTCTTTGAAAGCTGGAGAAATGCTCTGTACAGGCTCCATCAGCGTCGACATCACCCATATGTAAGAACTGACTTCCTGCTTGCTCCTGGAGAAAAGTACTTATCATGCCGAGCAAGTTTCCCCACAGTCTCCTTTTTAAAATTGGCAAAATTGGTAATAGTAGTAGTAAAAGCTATTTCCCAATGGGAAAGTGCAGTCCAAATATCAGATAGAGAAACTTCCCTTATCCTAACACCAGGGGGAATCGTAGATAAAATAACACTAGAGGAATTAAAGTCCCGTGGCAACTGAACTGCCTGTGTCAATGGGACCACTGCACTCATTAGTTCATCCAATCCTTGGGGCAGTCCTTCCCCAGGCATCACCTGAGCCTACTGCGATCCCACCACAACAGGAGAGGACGTTACAGGACCCTGGGCCCCCTTGCCAGAGGGAGGAGTATGGTTATCTTCCTCCAGAGAAGACGAGGTAGTGTTCACGGGAGCATCCTCAGTGGTGGGGATTAGGCCACTATCCTCCACACATCGCATCATTGTCTCCACATATTTCTCCATAGGGCCAATGGCTTTAGCGGTCTTAGAGGGATTCACAATACTAACATTAAAGATCTTCCTTTTCCACTCACGCATTCCGCCAGGCCATTCCCCTCCTCACTCCTCATTTTTCTGAAGGGGCTCCAAAGGGGCAGATGCTGAATGCTCACTCATGAAAGCACATCCCTAAGTAATAAAATTGGTTAAATATCTCGGGATCTGCCTATCTCAAACATGAATGCCATCTTCATGGCATAAACAAGGTATAAAAATGTATGGGTCAACATTCCAAGCCCTTAGGAAGCCAGCTAAGGGCTCTCACTGTGCTAAATAGTGCCGTTGAATATTTCCATAGACCACTTCTGCACTACTCGGTTAGTGTAGGGGTGTTGCATGGGCGAGATGAGGACACTATTGGTGTTAGCCAGATAAATGGTGACTTTATCTGGTTAGCCTGATAGTCAGCAATAGTTTGCTCAATTTAGGTTGCTTAAAAAGTGAGTCTGTTGCAGGATAGATAGATTCTGACTGAATATACAATAGATGCTAACTGGATAAGGTCACCATTTATCCGGTTAGCTCCACTCAGCCCGGATATTTAGCAGTAGCTCCTATTCTTGGGGTTTGAATTTCGGCCATTTTGAAAATTTGCCTCTTTGTTTCTTGTAGCACATTCCATTCATAGGTCAGCGCTTTACAAATGCTAAGTAGTAGTAGTAATAGTAGTAGTAGGTCAGAAAATTGCCAAGACATCAGTTCCGTTTTTTTAGAATTCAATTTTTCTCAAAACCTGATCAAATAGAGGATGAATTGAGTACCTTTGCTAACCTTTGATTTGTCTTCCATGCTTTTTTGTTTTCTGCAACATAGCCATCCTCTGAAAACCAGTCATTGTTCTCTGTTTTCGGTATTGTGCTGAACAAATTTTTCCTGTCGTTTTTGAAAAAAAGGCGCTGATGGGAAAACCATATGGATCTATGCCCAGGAAAACTGTTCCGAGATCTGAAGAAGCAAGTGCTATGAACTTTGCGACTCTGTGGGACTTCAGTGTAAGCGGATCAATAACTAAAACTGTGTCATATTTATACAACTGAAATTTAAGCATATGCTAAACACAAAGAGCCTTATTAGTTTTCCCCTTTGCTATGACATTTGTTTCTAAATGAAGGCCATAAGAAATGCAAGGGATATAATTAGGGCTTCTTTTTTTAAGTGCCATCAAGTCAATACTAACTGCTGGTGACCCAGCAGCTCCTGGGTTTTCTTGGAAAGGTATGACTAGAAGTAGATAGCCAGGCTTTTTCTTTCCAAAGCAATGGAGGGTAAAGTGACTTACCAAAGTTCACAAGGAATGCCAGTGGGAATTGAGCCCTAGTCTCATGGGTATGAGGCTATTCCTGCACTCAGGTTTCTGATATTAGATGTTTATACAATATAAATTTAAATGTTTTTTTGTAGCTTTTTATCAGTGTTATCACATTTACGGCTAGATTTATGAAAGTGTGCTGCTGTGTTAGTGTATGCTAATGTTAATGCATGTTATTAATAAATAGGAAATGATGCATAAAATGAGAGTTGTGGTAAATAATGCATGCTAGTGGGCATTAGCATATGCTAATATGGTAGTGCACTTTAATCTGCTCTACCTTTTACAGATATTGCCCAGTGGGGTGATAATCCAACCGACTACACTAGTGCAAATATAGCAGGGTTTCTAGGAATAATAAAAAAAAATCATACACATAGGGCACCTTTTACTAATGCTTAGCATGCACTATTTGCCACATGGCCATGCAGCAGACAGTGCGCACTAAGCATTGGTGAAAGGGGCCCATAGATTTTGTTCTGACTTGCTATGGGTGCAAAATTCATGCTGTATTTGCACTTGCTATTTTCTTTTTAATTTTGGCCTGCCTAAAATGCATGTATACATTATTTTCCTCCCCAAACATCTCTAGACTATTTGGGTAGAAGTTTGTGCATTGTAGAATACTGCACATGCTTTTAGCTGCATTGAAAATGGGCAATTTTCCAAAGCTGATTGCGTAGGTATTGGACCACTTGTCCTCCTAGGAAGCATTTATGCTGGTTTGCCATCAAGCCAACCTTCTGCAGGCTTGAAAGAACTGGTTGTACTCAGGTTAAGGGAGTCTCCCAGTTTTTAATGTAGACCATGAGGTCATTGAGGTATGGAACAGCATGCTGTAAATGAGCCCACAGAATATGGTCTACCAGGTGCTGGAAAGTAACACGAGCCCATGAAACTCAAAGAACAGTATGATGAACTGGAACAACCCATGAAGATTGGAAAGTTCCTTGTCTGTCAGAGTGAGGGGCTTCTGCTGATATTTTTTAGTCAAGTAAAGTGTCAGAATATACTGGGCTCCTCCTAGGCTCTCTATAAGTTCATGAAATCGAGGCACTGGATAGAATTTAAGCTTGAAACTTCCAGCCCAATATTTAAAAGGATTGATCTACAGGGTGGCCCAAAAAAGTGAGAGCATCTCGTAAATTAAAAGCTTAAATAGCAGAGGTCTGTGACTAAAAAGCTATTTGATTATTTTCATCTAATTTCCATGTATTTTGGTGTGCTGAAAACAAATAAAATATTGAAAAAACTCCTAGACGTCATGATTTGCCACAACATGCAAAATTGTCTTCAAATTTATGAAATTTTTTCAAATTACTATTAAGTAATTCAAATTACTATTAATTAATTCACATAAGTGCATTTAAGATATAAAATGCCAAAAAAACCTTAAAGGGGTTGTCCGAGTTATGTAAAAAAAAAATATAGCACTGTAAATCTGATGGTCAGCAATGTATACATAAGCTAAGCAAGTTTTAAGTCCGTGCTTCTAATGGTAGAAGGGGTTAATCTTTCCTGAAGAATCCAGTGGGAGGGAGACACAGGGCAGATAGCAGCAGCTCCGGTCAGTTCAGGGGGGCGTGGCCAGCACTGTGACATCTCGTGTACAGACACAGAGCGGCTCTCTCCTGCATGCCACACTTGTGCACGAATCATCATCAGGTTCTTGGTTCTAGGCTGTTCACACTTTTTCATCGCAATTCGTGTTAGCTCGTCATTCTTCAACCGTTATGTTATGGCTCCGCAAAAGTGTATTAATTCGCCAGACAGTTTCTGTTTCATCTGTGGTGAATATACAGTGTTGAAGCAACAGCAGAATATTATAGACTTTGTGAAAAAAGTATACTTTGCATACTTTGGATTAAAAATTGGAGATCAAGATAAAGTCTGGGCGCCTCATAAAGTGTGCAAACGGTGTGTTGAGGACCTCCAAAACTGGTTCAAGGGTAAGAAAAAATCTTTCCGTTATGGGATTCCTATGGTATGGCGAGAGCAAAAGAACCATAGTGACGACTGTTACTTTTGTTCATGCAATGTGAAAGTGCTTAATTCCAAATGGAAGCATTCCATTTCATACCCCAATCTTCACTTGGCAATTCGTCCCATACCCCATGGCACAGGTATACCAGTACCCAAGCCCTCGGCTACCTTGGAAGAGATACCTAGCTCCGATGAAGGTGAAGTCATACCTGAACCAGATGACGAATCAAGTTCTGACTTTGAAGATGATACAAGACCAAAATTGTTTTCTCAGGAGGAGATGAATGATTTGGTAAGAGACTTGAATCTTCCCAAAGATGCTGCTGAGTTACTCGGATCAAGGCTGAAAAGCAGGAATTTATTGTTGCCAGGAGTGTCATCTTCATGGTTCAGACATCGTGAAAAGGAGTTTGTTCCTTACTTCGCCCAGGAAGACAAGTTGGTTTATTGCATCGATGTTGAAGGTCTGATGGGTCAATTTAAAATCCAATATGATTCAGAGCAATGGCATCTTTTTATAGATTCTTCAAAGCAGTTTTACTCCACAACGGTTTTTACGCTTCCATACCTGTAGGTCATTCCGTACACTTGAAGGAAACCTATGAGAACTTGGAATTGGTTCTTCGTAAACTTAAATATGAAGACCATGGTTGGCAAGTGTGTGGGGACTTGAAGGTCTTGTGCATGCTGCTTGGGCAACAAGCTGGGTATACCAAATATCCTTGTTTTCTGTGTCTATGGGACAGTCGAGACCAACAAAATCACTGGACCAAGAAGAGTTGGCAGCCGAGGGTGCTAACAGTCGGTGAAAAAAGTGTCCTCCGAGAAACTTTGGTAACTTCCCATAAAGTTCTTCTACCACCTCTCCACATAAAATTGGGATTGATGAAGCAATTCGTAAAATCACTTCCAAGAGATGGAGAATGCTTCAAATACTTGGTCACCAAGTTTCCAGGCCTGTCGGAGGCAAAATTGAAGGAAGGTGTGTTCATCGGACCAGACATTAGAAGGCTTATAGTTGATCAAGAGTTTGTCAATACCATGACGGATCCTCAAAAAGAAGGGTGGATTACATTTAAAGAAGTCGTATAGAAATTTTTAGGAAATAACAAAGATCCTCACTACAAAAAGATCGTCGGACGTATGCTGAAAGTATTTCAAGCTTTAGGTTGCCTGATGAGTTTGAAAGTGCATTTCCTCCAGACCCACCTTGACTACTTTCCTGAAAATTTGGGAGCTGTGAGTGAGGAACAAGGTAAACGATTCCACCAAGACATTAAAGAGATGGAAAGCAGATACCGGGGAAAATGGAGCATTACAATGATGACAGACTACTGTTGGATGCTTCAGAGAGACATTCCAGATGTTACTCACAAGCGTAAATGCACCAAGAGGAGCCTCACAAGGAAGAAGAATCGAGTTTAGTGTGTGTAGGTGAGCTCATTTCAGTTCAAAAAAGGATTTTCATGAAAATATTGTAATAAAACTTAAATTTTATAAGTCTATTTCCATGTATTTTGAGGTATTGCCTTATTTAACATAGTTACCTAAATTGTCAGGAAACAAGATGTCCTATGACAAAATGGAGGTCATTTTCGGATTCAGCGCACCAAAAAACATAAAGATTACGTGGAATAACCAAAACAGCTCTCGAAAAAAAACCCTCCCGTTCTCCCCACCAAGGCCAATCGGGCCTGGAAACAGCATCAGCAGGACTCTGAAATTCAAAGCACCATCAGATGCACAGAATACATCACCGGCATCTGATCGGCATTGGGGGTGGAAATGGGAAAACAAGCCCCTCCCACTCCCCCTGCCAAGGCCAATCGGCTGTAGTTTACTTATTTACCTTTTTTAGCTATATAACGACTTTATTTCGACAATTTCCGGTCACCATCCTTTTTTTTTAAATTTGTCAATTGTTTACATCTGTCTTTTTGAATTTTTAAATAACTTACATGCTACGAGATGTTCTCACTTTTTTTGGGCCACCCTGTAGTTAGCAGCACCAGCTAACTGGATAAGTCCAGCTGAGAGGGATATTTATTGGTACTATCTGGATAATACCACTGAATATCTTTTCTAACCACCTCAGCACTATCTAGATAGGGTCAGGGTAGTCCGGGAGCAGAGCTGGCATTTATCCAGACAGTGGAGATTTTCATTGTCGCTATCCCAATAACTACAGTATCTGTATAAATTAAGACAACACTTAGGACAGCAAAAGAGCTATCTGGATAAGCTATCCAGATAGCAGCTGAATATTACCGCTATCCAGATAGCAATGACTGCAATATCTGGATAGTCAGTACCAGCCACTATCAGAATACTGGTGCTGAATATCTGTATTTCAATTAATTGTGATGACTTGCATTTAAAAAAAAAACACCGATTGCCATGGTTGACTATCAGACAGTTCATTGTTGTTTTGGACGTCAATAAAGAAGTGGAAGCTTCCATATGGCTTCAGAACCATCACAGTGGATGATGATTGGTTGTTATTGGACTCTTCAAGCACCCAGAGTTTGAGCATCTTTCCCATTTCTATGGCCATGGCTTGTCGTTGGGTCTCAACAATTGATTAAGGTCAAATGACCACTCCTTAATGATACTATGACAACCTAGATAAGTCCTTCCCAAAAACAATTCACAAGTTTCTCTAGATCAGACTCCTGTGCTGCCAAGAGTTGGTCCTCAAATAGAACATGTAGTAGTTCAGGCTTCAATGGAATCTTCGGTCCAAATTCGTCCCACTGGACTAGAAAAGAAATTATGAGGACACACTCTTTTGAAAGGTTCATGTGGAAAATCTGAGTCTTCTGGTTGTCTCATTGGGCTACTTTTTAGTCCACAGGCCCTGCCTTCTCAGTCACTTAATAAGGACCCTGTCACTTGCATAGAGATTTGCTCTCTGATGAAGGCAATTGCAACAGTCTTGATCATTGGGTTGGAACACTCATGGTACTATGGAGTACTTCTATTCCCAGCTTAGTGTGGGTTGAGTCTTCTCTAGACAGAGCTTGACAGCCTCTCCATTTTTCTTCAGCTGCTCTTGCATCCACAGGATATAATCTACCAGGTTTAGTCCCACTGAATAACTGTAGGTGCTGCCACTGAATGTCCAGATGTTAGCCGGCTACCTTTGGGGCATTCCAGGGATGGAGCAGAGGCAGCATCCGGCAATAACTTGGGAGTGGCAACATTTAGGCACCCTAAAGGCTTGCATAATTTTCGCCGATGAAGCTAACTGTTCAGCGGCTGAATATCACCACTGCCCAATTAGCTTTGCAGCTATCTGACTGGACCAGATATTTAATGCCGGTGGCAGGATATGGCTCCAGCATTGAATATCCAGATTTAACCTTTAGTGGCAATGGCTAACTGCTTTACAAGGGCTAGCCATCGCCGCTGAAAATTTGGCCCACAGTTTAAGAAGTCCAGACCAGAAAGGTGGGAGGAAGGTCAAATGACAGCCAGCATGGCTAATAAGTGAGGTGAAAGCTGCTATTAGAGCCAAATAAACAGCACCTGATCGGCATCGTGGGTGGAAGTGGAAAAGCAAACCCCTCCTGTTCCCCCTACCAAAGCAAATCGGGCTCAGGAAACAGCAGCAGCAAGACCCTGAAATTCAAAGTGCCATCAGGCACAAAGGACATATCACTGGCACCCAATCGGCATCGGGGGTGGAAGCAGGAAAGCAAGCCCCTCCCACTCCCCCTGCCAAGGCCAATCGGGCCTGGAAACAGCATCAGCAGGACTCTGAAATTGAAAGCACCATCAGGTGCACAGAACACATCACCGGCATCTGATCAGCTTTGGGGGTGGAAACGGGAAAGCAAGACCCTCCCACTCCCCCTGCCAAGGCCAATCGGGCCCAGGAAACATCAGCAGCAGGACTCTGAAATTCAAAGTGTCATCAGGCACACAGGACACATCACCAGCACCCGATTGGCACCGGGGATGGAAGCGGGAAAGCAAGTCGCTCCAGCTCCCCCTCCCCCCCAAGGTCAATGGGCCTGAGAAATAGCAGCAGCAGAACTCTGAAATTCAAAGCGCTATCAGGCGCACAGGTTGCATCACTGGCACCCGATCGGCATCTGGGGTGGACGTGAGAAAGCAAGCCCCTCCTGTTCCCCCTGCCAAGGCCAATTGGGCCCAGGCAAACAGCAGCAGCAGGACTCTGAAATTCAAAGCGCCATCAGGAGCACAAAATGCATCACCGGCACCCATCGGCATCGGGGCTGGAAGTGGGAAAGCAAACCCTCCCATTTCCCCCACCAAGGCCAATCAGGCCCAGGAAACAGCAGCAGCAGGACTCTGAAATTCAAAGTGTCATCAGGCACACGGGACACATCATCGGCACCCGATTGGCACCGGGGGTGGAAGCAGGAAAGCAAGCCCCTCCTGCTCCCCCTGCTAAGGCCAATTGGGCCCTGGAAACAGCAACAGCAGGACTCTGAAATTCAAAGTGCCATAAGGCATACAGGACATATCACCGGCATCTGATTGACATTGGGGTTGGAAGCAGGAAGCAAGCCCCTCCTGTTTCCCCTGCCAAAGCCAATCAGGCCCAGGAAGCAGCAGCAGCAGGACTCTGAAATTCAAAGCGCCATCAGGTGCACAGAACACATCACCGGCATCCAATCTGTTTTGGGGGTGGAAGCAGGAAAGCAAACCCTCCCGTTCTCCCCACCAAGGCCAATCGGGCCTGGAAACAGTATCAGCAGGACTTTGAAATTGAAAGCACCATCAGGTACACAGAACTCATCACCGGCATCTGATCGGCATTGGGGGTGAAAACCGGAAAGCAAGCACTTCCCGCTCCCCCCGCTAAGGCCAATCGGGCCCAGGAAACAGCAGCAGCAGGACTCTGAAATTCAAAGTGTCATCAGGCACATGGGACACATCATCGGCACCCAATTGGCACCCGGGGTGGAAGCAGGAAAGCAAGCCCCTCCTGCTCCCCCTGCTAAGGCCAATTGGGCCCTGGAAACAGCAACAGCAGGACTCTGAAATTCAAAGTGCCATAAGGCATACAGGACATATCACCGGCATCTGATTGACATCGGGGTTGGAAGCAGGAAGCAAGCCCCTCCTGTTTCCCCTGCCAAAGCCAATCAGGCCCAGGAAGCAGCAGCAGCAGGACTCTGAAATTCAAAGCGCCATCAGGTGCACAGAACACATCACCGGCATCCAATCGGTATTGGGGGTGGAAGCAGGAAAGCAAACCCTCCCGTTCTCCCCACCAAGGCCAATCGGGCCTGGAAACAGTATCAGCAGGACTTTGAAATTGAAAGCACCATCAGGTACACAGAACTCATCACCGGCATCTGATCGGCATTGGGGGTGAAAACCGGAAAGCAAGCACTTCCCGCTCCCCCCGCTAAGGCCAATCGGGCCCAGGAAACAGCAGCAGCAGGACTCTGTAATTCAAAGGGCCATCAGGAGTGCCCGCGCCTGGCGGGCCTTGTCAGAGGGCCCTTTGGCGAGGCCCTTAGGCGAAAACTGTAGACCAAGACAGCAACAAGTGAGTTAATAATACAGTTACCTACTGCAACACCAATGTGACATCACTAACAGGGACCACTTCCATCTAGGAACAGACACATCCACTAAAGACTCTGCCCGCCTGCACACTGCCATACATTCTACCTTGCTTACTCTAGTTTTAGCATTATACACCTTGATTTCTCTCATGCTTTTAACCACAGCACACAATACCCTCCACAGCCCCCTTTACCCCCATGCACCCTTTGCAAATACCATCCAGTAGTCACTTCCAAAACGTTCACAACAACACTCATACAGATACCTCATAACCATACCAATATCCTCCCTCCCCACTCCCATCCCCACTGCTATCCACACAACAACACAGCTGCTCAGATGTACATTAATCAATGCCAGGTCAATGAGAAATAAAATCCATGCTATCACCAACCTACTCACCGAATACCAGCTAGATATACTGGGCATCACCGAGACATGGCTCTCAGACACCGATAATATCCTCCTCAGCCAGCTTAAAAATGAAGGATATTCACTGTTTCATTGTCCAAGAAACAACCAGAGAGGAGGAAGGATATTGCTGCTAACCAAAACTCATCTCCACTTCCGTCTCCTAGCATCCAAAAGCACCGATGAGATGGACTCAATCACCATCATAAATTACCACATGACCATTGAACTCCTTCCTTTTTAAGCTGGTTGAGGAGGATATTGAGCTCAACTACAGGACTCCCACTACCTCCTCCAATGACCTATCTGCCATAATAGAACACATCATAGAAAACTCCAAAACCAAGAAAGTCCTTATTATCATGCAAGACTTCAATCTCCCCTCCCTACCTATCAATGTGGCAGATACATTCCTCTCAACCATGGAATCAATGGACCTCACTCAAAATGTAACTTCCCCTATGCACAACAAAAGAAACACTCTCAACCTAATCTTTACCCCCACCCTCACTATACATACTAGCCCCCCACACACACACTACGAGCCTCCCAATGCCATGGACTAACCACAGCCTCATCACCTCCTCTCTACCCCTAAAACCCCCAATAACTCTAACGGATCAACAGCTGACCATGCAACGATTCAGGCAATTCAAAAAGGAAGCCTTCTTAAAGTACACCACAACAAGCATAAAGATGGAAACCTTAGATACAATGATACTGATGGACAACTGGAACAAAGTGCTTGGAGATGCAGCAAAGCTACCTGCCAATCAACCCAATGTATGCAAAAAACAACACATATAGTTTCCCCTATTTCGCCAAGTTATACTTCCTGTTAAATGTAATGACCAGACATATGTAAATTGTCGGATGTTTTTTGTTCAATGTAAACCGCGCTGATGTCTAATAGTGCGGTATATAAGAATTGTTAATAAATAATAAAATAAATAAAATAAACATCTGCAAAACTCCCTGGTATTCCCGCACCCCGTGTCAATTAAAAACCAAACTAAGACAACATGAATCAACATGGTGCAAAACCTACCAGATTGAGGATGCAACAAATACCTAACACTACTTCAGAGCTACCATCAACCACAGACAAAGCCAAAAAGGACTGTCATACAAAGATCATCAACTCCTCCATCTACTACCCAAAAGAACTATTTGACTAAGTCAAGCACCTCACAAAACTTCCCATCAACCACAAGCCAACACCTGCTGTCAGCCACCAACAACTAGCTGCACATTACAGAACAGCTACACCCCCAACAGAAACCCACCACCTCCCCTTCCATTACATTAATCCTGACACCACTTGCTGGTTCTCCTTTTGGACAACCTCTAATGAAGAAATTGAAAATATTCTAACAATGCTCAACACCTCCACCTCACCACTCGACCCATGTCCAGCCAACTGGATCAGAGCTACAAAGTCCAAACTCAGCCCATTCCTCTCCAAAATAATGAATGAAACGCTACAACAAGGAATAATGCCACACTGTCTCAAGCTATCCTCTATCCACCCAACCTTAAAGAAACCTAGCCTCGACCTTTCAGACCCTGCATCATACTGACCCATCGCCAGTCTCCCCTTCTTAGCACAAATCATCAGGAAAACAGCTCTAGCTTCAGGACCACATTGATAAGAACCATTTACTTGATCCACAGCAGCATGGTTTCTGCCCACTGCATGGAGTTGAGACTCTAATGACATCACTCATCAACACACTGACCCAAGAAATATAAGACCACTCAAGCCTACCTACTGGTATTCCTGGACATCTCTGCAGCATTCGATACTGTCAACCAGGACATACTCTTCCAGCGACTCCAGACATATGGCATACAAAATACTGTAATGAACGGTTTCTGTCCTATCTCACTAACAGACAGCAGCAAATAAAACTAGGTATGAGCACCTCCATGCCATACCAACTGTGGTGATGAGAGTGATCAGGAATGAATGGAAATAGAAGAAAATGGTACTTGTGCCTTTAAAACTACTGACAGTCAAGCTTTGCACAGAGGTAGAGAAACTACTTTGGAAAAAAGTCAAGCCAAGCCACGCCCTAGCTCTGACGAGGAGCCAGGCTTGCTTACTGATTACGAGCACACGTGCAAAGAGAAAGGTGTGGCAGGAAAGAAACAGGTTTTTAAACCCGTCTCCAAACAGAGCATGGGGGAGAAGAAGAGAGAGAGCACACGGAGCTTACAGAGTTCACAGAGGAATTCTCAGCGTGCACGGAGGAGTTCCCAGGAGGCAGAGAGTTCTCAGGGGGAAGAAAGTTCCCAGGAGGAAGGAGCTCAGAGAGTTAGGAGAGCTGAGAGCCACGAGGAGGCTGACTTCCAGTTGCTGAAAGCTGAAAGCAGAGAAGGAAGCATTCCATATCTGAGAAAAACTCCCAGACCTAAAGCCAGCAGACAGTTAGTTGGAAAGGCTACAAACCAGCTGGAACAGGTACCTCTGTCCAATATCCAGGACCCTATACTGAAAGATCCTACTGCTAGAAGGTGGGTGGATACGTTCCTTTGGGGAAAGAACCATAACCCAGCCACAAGCAGGGCAGTAAATGTGGACACAGTAGAGACTTTAAAGCAAGCATTAGAGGGAGGGAAAGCTCACTCCTCAAATGTAAATGTTCATGACCAGAAACAGAAGTTATGGAATGAGATTTATGAATTCCTACAAGCCAGAAAGTTTGAAGAAGCTGTTGAGTCCAGAGATAAGCCAGCCGTAGTACCGGAACCCATGCAGATTGATTGCTGTGAGTCACAATCCATTCCAGAGGACTCTCTAATGGATTGCTCTCTTTGCTTTAAAGAAGCTTGAAAAACCTGTAAGCAGGGTTAAAAGAAGGTTTTGAAAAAGAAGAAAATTACCTTTGCTGAAAGTGCTTATAAGGCTGTGCTGTGTTTTGCTTTATTGAAGATAACAGTTTTTGTTAAAGAGACCTGGGCTCAGTTTACCTTCAGTTCCAGTTTCCTTACTTTACTCTTGTGTTATTGGAGAAGTATCCATTGTGTTTGTTGTGCCTGAACTTTAATGCGTTTGGAAATCCACAAAAGTAAATATTCTTTTTTGCCTCAACCAACGGTAGCACAACTACAGTTTGTCTTTGAATTTTTAATTATCAGCTACAAGTCCCAGGGTGCATTGCTGGTGACAAAGAATAAAGTTGCATTTAAGGACAGGCAAAAAGGCAGCCCATAGCTGTAAGCCTTAGGCCCAGGCTAGGGTCCCACAATTGGCGTAGTAGTTTGGATTTTGTACCACGCATGCGCAAAAGAGGATTTACAACTCCAGTTTCACATCGAGAGTCAAGTCACTGCAGAGCCCTGCAAAGGAGCGTGCTGGACGCAGAGCTGAGTTGTGGGAAGATTGCTGAGTCTTCACCGGTGAAAAAAGCTTGAGGCTACACCTGAGCCAGGTAACCGGTACCTAACTGGGCTGGTTAGGATACCAGGGCAAGGGTGTAGGGTATTCGGTTATTAAAAGCAAGAAATACTGTGAAGTAGCTGTGGTATCGCACTTGGGTGTGTTTTCTTGTCATTTCAGAATGGAGAAAGTCATGGAATACCAGGACGTCTTCAAATGGATGGCGAGACAGTTTGAAAGGCAATGAGAGATGTCGTTGCAGGCTCAGGCCCAATCTGCAGCACAGACACAGGCCCAACAAAAGCCATTCCTTGAAATGATGGAGGCCTGGCTAACAAGCCAAAAGGAGCAGGCTGCATCAGCGAGGATTCCACCAGGTTCTACAACACCACACCATGCATGCACACTAGATTTTCATGCTAGTGGGAACTTTAACCTTGGACCCTTGACCGATAAAGATGATATTGATGACTTTATTGAATCTTTTGATCGTGTAGCTCGTATTAGTAGGTGGCCTAAAGAGCAATTGGCCGCGCGCCTAGCCGCATCCCTTACTGGGGAGGCCTTAGCCGCATATAGGGCCATGCCCGCAGAGCATGCTAATAACTACGAAGAGCTGCAAAAAGCCATTCGAGATAGGTTAGGTCTGACTCCCTTAGTATACCATAGGCTCTTAAGAAGTGTAAGGCTAACGCCCAGTGAGACGCCTAAAGCCTTATGCCAGTGTGTTAGAAGCCTAGTAACTAAGTGGTTAGCACCCGAAGGGAAGTCTGTGGACTCCATAATTGATTGCATTGTGTTCGAACAATATATGGCGGCTGTACCAAAAGATATCCATACCTTCCTGATACTCCAAAATTGTCAGAACCCACAAGAAGCGATAATGCTGATGGAACGCTTCATGGAGGCGGAGTTGACTGCCCGAGAAAGTGGTAGCGCTTCCAAACTGATAATATCAGAGGTATCAGAAAGGAGGACAAAACTGAGGGAGGATCCCATGAACATATGTATGCCCATGTTAAAATCTCATGCTGTAACAAGGAAATGCTTCAGATGTGGTAATCAAGGTCATTTACAAAGAGAGTGTAATTGGAAGACAGCACTGATGACTGCAAACACCCAAAGAGTCAGGGAAGGTTTCATGATATCAGTGGAGGTACAAGGTGTTGTTACTGATGTGCTCTTAGACTCTGGTGCTGACCAGACCATGATGTCTAAGGCGTTTTGGCAGCAGATTGAAACACATAGTGAGGCAGTTCCCAAGCAACCTATTAATGTTGTAAAGATAAGGTGTATTCATGGTTCAGCATCTTCTTACCCAGTTTACCAACTTCTAGTGAAAGGGTTAGGCCTGAAGAGGGAGATACCAATAGCTGTGGTCCCCAGATTGTCTTATAGTTTAGTGCTGGGGAGAGACTGGCCACAATTTCATAAAGGCATAGAACAGTGTTTACAACCGAAGAAGGCCATGCTGTCCAAGAAAACCCAAGCAGAAGCACTAGGACGAGCAATGATCAAGGCAGTGGCCAGTGGCCGTACCCAGTCCCTTGTTTGCGAAGTCGCTGAAGTGAGATGTGAAGGGATATCCCCAGAAAAAGGAGTCTATCGAGAAGCCGAGATTCATGCTGAAATACTGTAAAATGAGCCCCAATGCTCGAAGTCCCAAGAGAGCCTCTTCTAAGGCAGCTGGATATGATTTATGCAGTGCCAAAGATATCATAGTACCAAAGCAAGGGAAAGCTCTGGTGAATACCGCTCTGCAAATGGAAATGCCAATAGGGTGCTATGGGCGCATAGCACCCCGTTCAGGATTGGCATTGAAGCACTTCATTGACATAGGAGCTGGTGTCATTGACCCTGATTTTAGGGGAGCAGTGAAAGTGTTAATCTTCAATTTTGGAAAGGAAGATTTCAAAATAACTGCCGGAGACCGCATAGCTCAATTAATTTGTGAGAGGGTTGGGTTTCCCCCTCTCAAAGAGATATCTCTAGTGTCCTCGACATCTCGAGGAATGGGTGGATTCAGATCCACAGGGGGCACAAGCCTGCAAGGATTGGCAGCTACCTCCGAAGGAAAACCCGAAGAAGATTTAGGACCCCAATTAGCCGACTGCAAAGAGAACCCAGAGCCTAGAGTGGGTGACGGACTTTCGTGGGTGCAGAGACAAGACTTGGCCCGATTGTTAACCAGATTTCCTGATGTCTTGACCGCAAGGCCAAGCGAAACTAGCCTTGTGGCCCATGAGATCCTAACGCCACCAGGGGAAGTAATCAGGCAGAGACCTTATAGGCTCCCAGAAGCGAAACGACAAGAGGTAATTAACCAGATGCAGGAAATGCTCGAAATGGGGATCATAGAGGAATCCCGAAGCCCATGGAACAGCCCTATTGTCCTCGTACCCAAACCGGATGGTTTTGCATAGACTTCAGATGGGTCAATGCAATATCTAAATTTGATGCCTATCGGATGCCTCGCATAGAAGAACTGCTGGACAGGCTGGGGCGAGCCAAGTATCTTACCACCCTCGATATGACAAAAGGCTACTGGAAAATTCCATTGACCAGAAAAGCATGGCAAAAGACAGCTTTTAGTACACCGGTGGGTTTATTCCACTTCAAAAGAATGCCCTTCGGCTTACATGGGGCTGCTGCCACATGTCAGAGGCTGGTAGACCTGGTGTTGCGCCCACACCAGGAATACGCGACCGCCTACATGGATGACATAGTGATACATAGTGACACATGGAACCAGCATTTACCCCGCGTAGAGGCTGTCCTACGAGCTATGCGAGATGCAGGACTTACCTTGAACCCAGCAAATGCTTATTTGTTGTATGGGGAAGTTAAACAGGGCAGAAAAGGGGTGACTCAGGTGCGGCATTAGGTCAGGCAGTGGGCGGTCATCAGCATCTGGCTCCTGGGCTTGGAAGGTAACTGGAGGCTGATTTTTCAGAACTGGCAGCTGAAGCTATTCCCCCTTCTACCTATGATTCTCAGGGTGCTGAAATGACCTATTTTGTTTTAATTTGGGGCTCTCAGTTATAGACTGAGTCTGATGGAAGGCTTCAGGTACTTACACAGTGCCTTCTAGTGTTAGCTTGGGATGCTGGTGCACCCACTGCCTCATGGAGAACCAAACCATCTAAGAAAGCACATAATCTTGGCTATTTTGACTCTGGGCCTCTCTTCTGGTTGTAAAAAGTTAAAAGTTCAGTTTGACTATTTCTGCTTCCATTGCCTGAATTATCTGCAAACCTGCTCACAGGGCGGGGCTGGTTGAATTGACTTGCAGCCACCTGGTCAACCCTGGGCTTCATAGCTTCCACACCTTCCAGAGCCTGCACACAGCTCAGCTTTCAGCTTTGTATTTTTTGCCTGTCTTGTTGGTTGTTGTTGTTGCTGCTGCTGATATAAAATTTAACTGCTGGTATTACATTCACTTCTGGGAATATTCTGACTGCCTGCATTCCTTGTTTAGCCCTTAAATCAGATATCTAAGTGTGACCTCAGTTCATGTAAGGCCTACTGGCCAAGGGCACTTAGGGTCCCGCCCACCCTACCCCTCACCCCACCCACCCCAGGGCTGCATTACCTATATAGCGGTCATATACATTGACATCTATCCTCTTAATTTGGTGTTACATCCACCTTCTCTTCCCCTTCTAGGACCACACATGTCTTGTATTCAGTGTAATAATTGTGGTGCTTTCATTCTGAGAAGAATCATCTGGAACCTAAGAGCTTGCCCTATATGCCTCAAGTTAGCTGCCATGCATAAAGAATTGACTCTAATAAGGGAAGAAGTAGCTGCAATGAAACACACCTAGGTTACAAACCAAACAAAGTCCACCACTGCTCCCACAAAGAATCAAACATCCCAAGAACAAATGTATCACAGTGGGCTCTGGTAGATTGCGTCCTGTAACGCAGAAACACCCTGTACATCATGAGATATCACTGCATAATGCCTTCTCTGCTTTGGTTAATGAGGATGCCCAATCCATGGAAACTGTAGGGCCCTTAAATGAGACAGTCAATGCCCAATCTCCTGATAAAGCACCAAATATGAAGAAAAACTCAAAGAAAATAAAAATACTACTACTTGGTGATTCCATCATCAGAGGCACCAACTTGGGAACACAGTTCAAAGGAGATAAGTTAGTCAAATGCCTCCCAGGCTCTTCAGCTAGCAGGAATACAAACCAAATTGTTGATGTAATTAGCGCTGAAAGTGAGCACTCCAAAATTGATGTTGTCATCCACTTGGGTACAAATGACCTGGATAGAAACAGTGCCACTACAGTTCAAAGGGACTTCCAAACTCTGGGAGAGAAACTGAAGCCCATTGTTAACACTGTAGCATTCTCAGAAGTCCTACTTGTTCTTGGTAAGGGGGCAGAAAGGCTACATCGCATAAAAATCTTTAACATGGCTCCAGACCTGGTGCAAAGAAGAAGGATTCAGATTTATAGGCGACTGGGGAAACGGACCAACAAGAGACTATACTGTGCTGATGGACTACATCTCTCTGTTGCAGGGAAAAGAATCCTAAGTTAAAAGTTCAGGCAGTATGCGGTTATGCATTTAAACTAGAAAAAGGGTGTGATGGATGGGGAAGGTCAAGTTCAGGATGTCACTCCCTGCAAAAGCAGAATAACATCAGAAAAAGCCACACTTTTAAACCACATATAAAAAGCAAGTGGGAAGAACAAAATCAATGCAAAATACATGGAAGCCAGTTAAATGCAGGAAACCAATGAGCAGAAATGCTCGAAGCTTAGCCAACAAAGTTACAGACCTGGAAGCCCTAATGGTGGAAATGGACTTGGACATTGTGGCCATTACATAAATATGGTTTAATGAATCGCATGATTTGCATATAGTCATAGCTGGCTATAATCTATTCAGAAGAGACAGAGAAAATGGAAAAGGAGGAGGAGGAGCCTTGTATGTCAAAAGCAATATTAAAGCTACTGAAATGCAGGGGGCATGGGGAAAAGAAGAAGCGCTATGGATTGTGTTGGAAAGAGGAGATGGCATTGTCATCCATACTGCTGTAGTCTACAGACCTCCAACTCAAATTGAAGAGCTAGATAACGAATTGATTATAGATATTGCCAAGATAGCCACAAAGGGGAAAGTGATCATATTGGGTGACTTTAATCTACCTGATGTGATCATATTGGGTGACTTTAATCTACCTGCAAATCTGGAAAGAAGCAAAACAATTGTGGATGCTTTCCAAGATACGTTACTTAGACAAATGGTGTTGGAACCAACCAGGGAAAGTTCAACGCTGGATTTACTGCTTACCAACGGTGATAGCGTGTCGAATGTCTGGGTGGGTGACCCTGTGAGCAGCAGCGATCATCACACGGTGTGGTTTGAGATAAAAGACAAGGTTCAATCATAGCAAGCTCAAAGTCCTAAACTTCAAAAACACTGACTTCAGTAAAATGGCCAAGTACCTAAAGGAGGAGTTGGCAGGGTGGAAGGGGATAAGGGAAGTGGAATTGCAATGGGCTAAACTAAAGGTGGCAATAAAAGGAGCATCAGATAAATATGTAAGAAAAGTAAATAAAACAAGAGGAGAAGGAAACCTATTGGTTTTCCAAAAACACAGCTTTCGCAAAATTCAAAAGCTTGCAAACAGAGGAACACAGAAATGAATACAGGATCAAACTCAAAGAGACAAAAAGAAAAATAAGGAAAGCAAAATCAAAGGCAGAGGAAAAGATGGCTAAAGATGTGAAGTGTGGCGACAAAACTTTCTTCAGGTATATTCGGGAAAGGAAGAAGATCAGAGGTAGAATTGCAGGACTCAGAAGTGCTGGGAACAGACTCGTGGAAAGTGACATTGAAAAAGCGAAATTGCTAAACAAATACTTCTGCTCTGTTTTTACTAAAGGAAATCCTGGAGAAGGACCACCTGTGACTCCCAAATATAAAAACGGGAATGAAGTAGATACCACACCATTCACAGACGATGATGTGTTAGAACAACTTGCAAAACTGAAAGTGGACAAGGCCATCGGACTGAATGGGATACATCCCAGGATACTGAAAGAGCTTAGAGAGGTTCTTGCAGGGCCTTTAAAGGATGTTTTCAACAGATCCTTGGAAACAGGAGAAGTTCCTCAGGACTGGAGAATGGATGATGTGGTACCTCTACACAAAAGCGGTGACAGGGAAGAAGTGACAAACTACAGGCCCATGAGCCTTACCTCAGTGGCAGGAAAAGTAATGGAGGTGCTCCTGAAAGAGCAAATAGTGGACTTTCTCAAAACCAACAGGTTGCAAGATCCGAGGCAACATGGTTTTACTGAAGGATGATCTTGACAAACAAATCTGATTGGGTTCTTTGATGGGGTGACCCAGAGAACTAGATCGGGGCATGCGATGGATGTCATCTACCTGGATTTCAGCAAAGCCTTTGATACTGTTCCTCATAGGAGGCTTATCAATAAACTCAGTAGTTTTGGGATGGGTCCCAAGGTGGTAAACTGGATCAGAAATTGGTTGACTGACAGACGATAGAAGGTGATGGTAAATGGAGCTCAGTCGGATGAAAGGAAGGTGAGTAGCAGGGTGCCCCAGGGTTCAGTCCTGGGCCCGGCAGTGTTCAATGTATTTGTGAGTGATATTGCTGAAAGACTGAATGGAAAAGTCTGTCTTTTTGCAGATGACACGAAAATTTGCAACAGTGTGTACTCCCCCGAGAGAGTGGTTAACATGAAGGAAGATCTACAAAAGCTGGAAGAATGGTCTAATGCTTGGCAATTAAGATTTAATGCAAAGAAGTGCAGTGTAATGCACTTTGGTAGCAGAAATCCAAGGGAAATGTATGCGATAGGGGGTGAGAGGTTGGTATGCATGGATCAGGAGAAAGACCTTGGTGTGATTATTTCTGTAGATCTCAAGATGGCAAAACAGTGCGACAAAGCGGTGACAAAAGCCAGGAGGATGTTGGGCTGCATACAAAGAGGAATTACCAGCAGAAAGGAAGAGGTACTAATGCCGCTGTATAAGTCACTGGTGAGGCCTCACTTGGAATACTGTGTTCAGTTTTGGAGACCATATCTTGCAAAGGATGTGAAAAGACTGGAAACTGTTCAGAGAAAGGTGACCAAAATGATTTGGAGCCTGCGTCAGAAGCCTTATGAGATGAGACTTGAAGACCTAAATATGTACACTTTGGAGGCGAGGAGGGATAGGGGAGATATGATTCAGATCTTTAAATACTTAAAGAGAAATAATGAACAAAAAAACTCTTTCCAAGATGGGGAAGCTGTAAAACTAGAGGGCATAACATGAAGCTGCAAGGTGGTAAATTGAAAGGCAATGTCAGGAAATACATTTTCACTGAAAGGGTGGTGGATGCTTGGAATGCCCTCCCGATGGAAGTGGTGGAGGAAAACACAGTGACAGAATTCAAAATGGCATGGGACAGACACAGTGGATCCCTTTACAGCAACAGGATAAAATCAAAATATACTGAACCATCTAATTTCTCAACAAATAGGGGTGTCCTACATGTAGCGTTGGGTTCTCTCCTAAATAAAGACATGGGGAGGGGTGGCCTGCACAGAGTGGCAGGTGCACCTACTCCTGCCATCTTACTGGGCAGACTAAATGGACCATACTGGTCTTTATGTGCCGTCATTTACTGTGTTACTATGTTACTATGTGACATCCTTAAGTCAGTAGAAGGATACTCTTGGATGTTCTTCTGGCTGTGAGGTCCTTTTCTGGAACCATTGTCAGTATGGCTTCTGGATATACCAAGCCTACATCAAGAGAGAAGCCTTAACTTCTCCATAAGTATCTCTCCAGTCTGAATTTTGGAAGGTGGTTTGACTATTACTGATTAGCAAGTTGCCTTGGTAAGTAGTCCAGGTCATCTCTACCCATTCTGCTAAGCAGGCAGTCCTCTCAAAATTTACCAAGAAATATTATGAGTCATCTCTGTGGTCATGTTGGGCAAAATCGGGGCCAGAGAGGTTGGTCAAGTGATTGTCACTTGCATTTCTTGGGACATCTGAGCTAGGGAGGTCTGTTGCAGTTCTAGGGATTTTTGAAAAGTGTACCATTGCTCCAATTAAGGCACATTTTACAATGGGAGGTCCAAGTGCAATCTGGGACCTCAAGGCCAGAATGTCTGAAAAAAGAGCAGGCATGATTTCAGAAAGATGGACATGCCTGATATGGACATCTGTAGAGACGTCTATATAGACATCCCCAGAATAGCATCTTAGAACATTGACGTCTCATAGCATAATGGCCAGCATAGTGGATTAGTAGCAGGGTGGCCAAGGTTTAATTCCTAGTGTGGGCCTTTGTGATCTTAGGCTAGTCACTTAATTCTACATCTTCCCTGTACCCTTGTGGATGTTTTAAGGCCACAATAAGCACTTTCCTGATACTTGTTCGGGCCTGGAGTAGGTCTAAACATGGACGTGCCTGAAGACCTCCCTGACATTTCTGAAATTTAAGGGAGATGTCTAAGTTAAATGCACTTCCCCAGACATACCTCCACCATGCTCCTTGCCTAAATGGACATCCCTGCACCAGAGACGTCTTTAAACGTCATTTGTGAAATGGCTCTGGAGACGTCTCTATGATTTTGACATCCACGTGCACGTCTCCAGACATCCTAAATCAAGACTAAGATTTTTAAAATGACCCCCATTGTGTCTGTGCTACTTTCTGCAGCTGTTGCTGCCCCTCAGCTAGGGCCAGGATTAAGCTCACCATCCTAGACTAACTTCAGTCTTGTGCCTGACGAACTGTAGCATTGCCAACAAACAAAACAAAAAAAAGTCCTACCTGCTTGGCTCTAACTTGATTTCTTCCAGTCCCTCTGTGCCAGGGTAGGACTCCTCCCTTTAGTTCCACAACTGTATTTCTGACTATAATGAAGTTCCCAGAGACTTTGCATCAGTCATGGGTTGTAGTCTTTAACAGAAAGACACAGATGCTACTGCTACTACCATATGTGTTATCGTGGGTGTCCATTCAAGCCCAGGGCCTTTTGGAGGCTCTCAAACACACCAACTGAAGTGGCTTCAGGAAACAAAAAAAAACCTAAGACAGAGTGGCCTTCCTACTTTGCAGGCAAAATCAACAGCACAACAAAGAATTCCTTAAATGTACGTAGTGTAGGTGTAGTTTGGAGGTCTGCTTCTCTCTGGTCTGGGTCTCTGACTTTCCCCCAAGTTAGGGTTCTTATATTTCCTGATGGGCCCTAGCCTTCTGGCTAGGTTTCCCTTCTCTGGCTTTTTTAAAGTGGCCTAGAGAGAAATGTGTTTAAGAAGAACTTGGGATCTTTTATGTACTCCCTCATATCACCAGACTATCCCCCAACTCCTGATTCCCATCTCTCTCTCTGCTCATATGTTGACTTTGTCCAAGTTCATGTATATGTGTTCAGTAATTTTTTCTTAATAATGATTTCACTATTTTGCCTGACACTGACATTTGGTTCATTGGTCTATAGTTTTCAGGATTAATCCTTAAACCTTTTTAAAAATGGGCAGATGTTGGCCACCCTCTAATGATTTGATACCATAGACAAATTTAAAGGTGGGTTAAAAATTACTAATAGTAGCTCTGCAATTTCCTCTTTGAGTTCTTTCAGTACTCTTGAGTGTATACTATCTGGTCCATGCTGACTTTGCCCCTTTAAGCCTTTTATATCCATATGGCCAGTAATGTTGATTTAAAAATTGCTTATGCTACTTTGCCCAACAATGATGTCAGACTCACTGGTCTGTCGTTTCTCAGATCATCCCCAGAGCTCTTTTGAAAAACTGGCGTTACATTGGAGAGGGAGTAGAAGTTTGCCCAACCAAACTATGCCATGTTTTCTTTTCTAATTCATTTTCTGATTATTTCTGGAATATATTTTTCACTAAGCTGACATGAATAAATGCTGCTGTAATATGTTTTATTTCTGTCATAAGTTGTAGAAGAGGGCATAGACTTTCTATAACCACCGTGTTTGCTTTTTTGGTTAAAACTGATGCCTCAGTTTTCATGTAAGGGGACAGGGCTTTAGTGAGTTTTATCAATGCATAGCTAGGCCACAGAAATATGCGGCCTAATGTATGCATATGAACAGAGACATGGTGGCTACTGATAGTATATTCAGCAGCAATGTCTAAATGGCCAGGACTTCTGAATATATGCATATAGTTTAAAATTTATTTGTTGACTAGCCCTGCTGAAAATCTAGTCCAATGTTTATAGCTAATATGTAGTCTTTTGACGCTGTGATACCTTGTAAAGGATACCTTGTAAAGGAATTAGCCCACAGCTGCACTAATGGTTACCATGCTGGCTTGACACTTAGCATGTGCTAATTCCTGCTAAGTGTGTGGAATGGGGTGGGAATGCATAGTTAAAGGGCTGGGACTGAGCGTGGACTGTACCTCGCAGTTAGCATGTGGTAACTTAGTGCACATTAAGGGGGGTCATTTTATAAGGAGTCGTGTAAAGAAACATACCATCAGTGCTGGTAAATCACGTACTTTCAATGACTTACATGTGTTAATGGGCCTTTACATGGTTACTGTAGCTGATTGCTATTCTATAAGCATGCACATCAGGCCGATGGCAGGTACTTTCACTGTGAGCATACACATGGGTGGCATGCAAATTTACACAGGTAAATTATAAAATATTCCTGAGAAATCTAGGCCCAGGCATTTACAGCAGCGCTAGAGATGATGTAAGTGTTCAGCCTAGATCTAATGCACATATTTCACCACTTATGCTCCTATTTTATAAAGTAGGAACATTCTTGACTTCATAACATAGGTGCTAGCGAAATGCAGAAAAACATGCAGTAACTACGAGGGATTTAATACAATTATGCACGTAAATCTAGATAGTTTAGTCATATATGCATGTAGATGGGCATTTATGCATGTATTTGATGCAGTTGCTATTCTGAAAATGTGCAAGTCAGGCCAATCATGCATACTTTTACCGTGGGCATGTGCAGGGGTGGAGTATAGGCAGAGCACAAAGTTATGCATATGAATTATAAAGCACTATAATCTGCAAATGCAATGCACACCTTCAAGTCAATGCTGACTTCTGCAGCTCCTGGATTTTTTTGTTAATGTGACTGGAAGCAGAATGCCAGGTCTTTCTTCCAAGGCAATGGAGGGTTAAGTTCCTTACCCAAGGTCACAAAGAGTATCAATGGAACGCAAACCCTGGTCACTTGGTTACCAAACCAGTACACTAACCACTAGGCTACTCCTCCACTCTATAATCTAGGCACAGGAATTTACACCAACCAGAGGGTTGGTGTAAGCATGCACAGCTTGAATTAACACGTGTTTTTTGACAACTTACATCCCCTGCCTTATACAATAAAGTATACGTTTACCTTATTTTATAAAATAGACGTGAAATTTGCTCGTAAAAATGTGTATTGATCTAGATGTACCTTATAACATTACTCTGTTACTGCAACAGATGGCGTGGATCACTTAATACCGTGGTAAAATTATTTCTCTGCATTAACTATGGGAAGATGCTGAGCATGATCCAACGTTTAATGCAACAGCTAAGCGTAGCCACTATTGCGCGCTAATTGCACATTTTTACTGCACTTTAGTAAAAAGGGCCACTTTGTTTTCTCTTTTCAGGGTTATGCACAATATTCTGTTCTCTTTTATGGCTATTACAATAATCAAAGAACAATAGGATGGCTGCAGTTCCGCCTACCTCTCTCCTACCTTCTAGTGGGTATTGGCAGCATTGCATACAGTTTCATGGTTGTCATCAGAACGTAAGTTTTCTCTCTGCTTGGTCAGAAATAAAGGTTGACAAAACAAAAAAAATATATATAAGGTGAAAGCATTTTATTGGAGTAACACAGAATGAGCAAAATATGACATTTGCCAGAAAATACTAGTGAATTATAAAACCTAGTTACTCACCTGTAGCAGGTGTTCTCTATGGATAGCAGGATACAAGTCCTTATAGATGTGTGACATCATCAATGGAGCCCACCACAGGAAAAGTTTCTTCAACTTTGTACAGTTTTAGAAGCCTTTGAGAAGCCTTATCTCACTTCTGTATCATTTCCCATCTGCTGCTCTTATGCGTGGCCCTCCTCAGTCTCTATTAAAGTTTGAGTAGAATACAACTCCTTAGGAAGGAGAGTGAGTAGGTAAAAGACTTGCATCCTGCTATACATGGAGAATGCCTGTTACAGGTAAATAACTTGATTTTTTTCCAAGAAAAAACAGGATGACAAGTCATTACAAATGGGATTCTCTAGGTACAGGCTGCTTCAATCAAAAAAAAAAGGAAATTTTAAAATTGGAAGAACATTGCAACAGGCAGATGCCTCATCTCTTTTTGGCAGCAAAAAGCCTTTTCAACTTTTTTTTGTAGAGACAGCCTAGAGCAGATGAAGTTGAATTCTAATCCCAAAGAGATTTTGGAGGATGGACTGGCCAAACCTACTGTTATTTATTTATTTTATTTATTTATTACAATCTCTTATATACTGCGCTATTCGGCATCAGTGCGGTTTACAAACAACAACATACACATCTCAATAACTGATTTGTGTTTACATTGAACAAGGTGCAAAAACTTGGATAACAAGGGGTAAACTATGTACATCTATGTGTCAGACCGGTGTTGTGTGAGACGTTTCTTTCTAAACAGTAGTGGAGATGTGATTACATGGACTGATATTCACATTGCAGCTTTGCAGATCTCCATGGTGGCTGACCATATGTGGGCTACTGAAGTAGCCATGGCTCTGACATGATGAGCCTTGACATGTCCCTAAAGGGTCAAGCCTGCCTGGGCATAAATGACAGAAACACAATCTGCTAGAGTGCTGGAAGATAAGACCCCCAGGCCAGAAGCTGAAGACTTTCCAGAGTAAAACCAGCATTTATGATGTGTCGGATTGCTGTTATAGTGCGCATGAAATGAGACTCAGAAGCTGCAAAGATGTTTATATATTGGGATATGGAACGTAAGAAGCATGAACCAAGAGAAGTTGGAGGTAATTAAGAATGAAATGGAATGTATACAACTCGATCTGTTGGGTTTCAGCGAACTGAAATGGACTGGCATCAGGCACTTTTCATCTGATGATCACATGGTCTACTATGCTGAAAATGAAAGACAAAGAAGAAATGGTGTTGCATTTATGATTAAGAAGAAACTTGCAAGAACTGTAATGAAATACAGTGCAATCAGTGAATGCTTAATTTCTCTTTGTCTACAAGGTTATTATTCAGATATATGCCCCAACAACAGCTACAGAAGAGGAAGAAGTTGATGAGTTCTATGACCAAGTACAAGCTGAAATTGACAGAATATGCAAACAGGATATCCTGAAAGTCATGGCGACCGGAACACAAAAGATGGCAACAGAGAAGGCAAAGAGCTTGGAAAATAAGGACTTGGGAACAGAAATGAAGATGGGGGAAGACTGATAGAATTCTGCAAGACCAACAATCTATTTATCTCAAACACTTTCTTTCAGCAACACAACTGGCGACTGTACACATGGACTTCACAAAATGGATTGTACAAAAATCAAATTGACTAATCTGTTGAAGTCAACAATAAAAAAGCTCAATAACATCAACAAAGGCAAAACCTGGAGCTGACTATGGTGGAGATCACCAACTACTAGTATGCAAAGTCATCCTAAAACTGAAAAAGAGCAAGCCACTTAAGAATGTAGCAAAATATGACCTTCAGAATATACCACCAGAATTTATCATGGACATCATCGCAGATATGAGATGGATCCTTGAAAAGATAAAAGAATACCAAAAGGATATCTATATGTTTTATTGACTACAGCAAGGCTTTTGACTGTGTAAACCGTGAGACACTCTGGTCCACATTGAGAACCATGGATATTCCAGAACACCTGATAGTTCTGTTGCACAACCTCTACATTGAACAAGAAGCAATAGTTCAAACAGAACAAGGAGAAACAGAATGGTTTAAAATCAGCAAAGGTGTATGACAAGGCTGCATACTTTCACCCTATCTGTTAATTTATATGCAAACAAAAACATCAGTGAAGCAAGACTGTATGAAGACAGTTAAGGTATGAAGATTCGTGGAAGCTCATCAACAACCTTTACTAGGCTGATGATACCACAATACTGACTGAAAGTGAAAATGATCAGAAACATTAGCTTCTCAAGATCAAAGGAACATAGTCTTAAAATGGGCCTGCACCTTAATGTAAAGAAGACAAAGATCCTGACAATTGGCAAAACTAATAAGCTCATCGTTGATGGAGAAGAAATTGAAGTAGATGACAACTTTAACCTGCATGGATCAATAATTGATAAAGAAATGTCAATCAGTCAAGAAATCCGATGATTCTTGGCAGAGAGGCTAAGAAGAACCTAGACAAGATTCTCAAAAGCAGAGATGTCTCTTCCATACAAAGATTTGATTTATCCAAACCATGGTATTTTCAATAGCATCATATGGATGTGAAAGTTGGACAGTGGAAAAGATGGATAGGAAGAAAATCAATGCCTTTGAATTATGGTGCTGGTGAAGAATTCTGTGTAACCCATGGATTGCCTGAAGAACAAACCAGTCAGTACTAGAGGAGATCAAACCTAAGCTTTCTTTAGAAGCTCAGATGATAAGACTTTGACTTTCATACTATGGACACACCATGTAATGAGAGAGATCATTTAAAAAAGACATCATGCATGTTAAGATTGAAGGTCAATGCAAAAAAGGAAGGCCAGCAATGAGATGGATTGATACAATAACAGCAGCTATGGATGCTTCTCTTCAACAATGAGTCACCTGACTAAAGACCGAAGACGGTTTAGGACAACTATCCAGAGGGTCGCTGTGATTCGACACTGACTCAATGGAACTTAACAACAAGCTAATTTGAAAGAGTGTGCTTGATAATGTCAGCTCTAGATTTGGTTGGGACAAAAGAAAAGAAAGCTGGGTGGACTTTCTAAATCTTTTAGTCCATTTCATAAAGAAGTCTAAGGCTCAACTGTAATCCAAAGTATGCAAGGCGCTTTCATCTTTGTGAGCATGAAGCAAAGGAAAATATGACTTGATTGATTAAAGTGACATTCCACCATCTTAGAAAGGAACTTTGAGTGATCAGAACCATGCTACTGTTATAAAACATCATGTAAGCTGGATCTGTTACTAGAGCCTGAAGTTCATTTATTCTGCATGCTGAAGTTACTGCCACCAAAAATAAGGCAATCCAGGTGGGTGTTTCAAAATATAGAAGTATGGTGACTCAAAGGGAGACCGTATACCCTGAATGTGAAGTCAGCTGGGTTACAACAATTTTTAGGTCCCAAGTCATTGTGGGTAGCTTGATTGGAGGCTTCAATAGAAGCAAGAGACTTGATGTTGGGATGTAACATTGCCCCCTGAGAATGCGTGTTCAGCATAGGAGAATATTCCAGTCTTATGGGATTTCTTACAGAAAGCTCCAGAAGAGGGAATCACACTGCCTAGGCTAGAATGATGCTATGAGAATCATGGTCTTCTGGTCCTGTTTGCTCTCTGTTTTCAAGAGAGCCTTCACTATTACAGGTATTGAAGGATAAACACACAGAAAAACCCTTCCTTCCCTAATTTAGGAGGAAGGCATGTGAAGTTAGTCTGCCATGTATCCCTGTTTTAGAGAAGAACTGAGGTTCTTTCCAATTCTGCAGAATGGTGATCTCACATGGGTCTACCCCACTCATGAAATATCATCTGAGCCATTCCTGCATCTAGGGACCACTTGAGTAGTTATAAAACATGACTTGGTTTGTCTAACAGGATATTATCTTTGCCTTCCAGATATGTAGCTCTGAGTCATTCCATAAGCGACTTCAATTCCACTTTCTGACAGTTTCCCAACACAGGAAATAGAATCCTGTTCCTCTCTGTTTGATGATTATCAGTTTGGGCTAGGATTATTTTGTTGGCCAACCAATCTCAGAAAGCCATAAGAGTTTAAAATTGCTCTCAATTCCAGGAAATATGTCTGAAGGTTCTCTTGGGGAGACCATATACCCTGAGTGGGAAGTCCATCTGCATGGGATCCCCATCCCAATTTGGATGCATCTGTCATTAGTATGATTCAAACTGGAGGAATTTGGATGAGAATGTCTTTTGCCAGACTAGATTGACTTATCCACTAGGACAAAAAATCCTGGAAAGGATTGATGACATAGATGATATCTTGGAGTTTGAGTGGCCTGAGTCCACTGTGTGTTCAAGGTTCACTGAGTTTGCCTTATTCTTATATGTTCTAAGGGAGTTACATGCACCATTGATGCCATGTGCTCTAATGTCCTCTACATGCACCATGCTGATATCTGCTGACTCTTGAATTTCTTCCAATATGGATCGCAGAGCGGAAATCCTTTCCTGTGGAAGAAAGACTTTTTCCTAAATTGTGCCTGGCAGAGCTCCTGTAAATTCCAATTGAGTTGACAGGTTTAATTTGGATTTGGGATAATTTTTGACAAATTCTAGTAACTCCAGTGCCTGGATGGTGGTGCACATAGATATTTGAGCACTTCCATGAGATGTGATCTTGATCAACCAAATCATTGAAATAGGAAAGCACATGCACTCTCAGTCACTGTAGATATGTTGCTACTGGCAAGGCACTTTGTGAATACCAAAGGAGTTGACATGAGAGAAAAAGGCAGGAAATGGTAAGTTTCTTTAAAGTCCAGAGAACATAGCCAGTCTCCTTTCTGGGGATATGGAATGAAATTGCCCATGAAACCATCTTGAACTTTTCTTGAACTAGAAACTTGTCCAAGACCCATAAGTCTAGGATAGGACAGAATCCTCCTGTCTTCTCTGTGATCAGAAAATGGTAGAATCACTGCCCCCTTTCCCTTGGTGGGAGAGGTTCAACTGAATTGGCCTTTAAAAGGGAAGAGAGTTCCTTGGTAAGTACTTCCTGTGTGGAGAGTTTCAACATGATGTTCGCAGTGGGAAATTTGATGGAATTTCAAATAGATGAAAGTGGGATCCTTGCCAGGTGATTTTTAGTACTCAACCGTCAGAGGTTATAAGGGGCAGCAGTTTTCAAAAAAAACCTCAGCCTTCCTCCTACTGGAAGACTGTCCAGCAGTGATTCTGGAATACTGTTTTGATGGAGACAGTCAAATTTCCATCCCACGTTTTTGCTGCAGAGATGGTTTGCATTTCTGGGCCCTCTGCTGTCTTGGATGAGAGCAAGATCCCTGGTGAGTTTAGGTAGTGGGAGGGAGGAGGAGTAATAGGATCTTCTTTGCCTTCAACGGGGTTACTTACCTGTAATTTATTTATTTATTTAACATCTTTTATGTAATGGGAGTTCTCCGTGGACAGCAGGATAAGTCAGCCACACATGGTGATGTCCTCCGGGCGGCGCCATAGGTACGGAAGTGCTCTCTAGAGCTCAGAAAGGTGAGCCTTTCTGGGCATGCCCAGGTAGCCCACCTTACTGGCCCACCCCCTAGCCCAGCCAGTATGTTCCTAGCTAGTATAAGCGGCTAGGGGGCACGGTCTCTGAGCTGTGCTCCTCCAGGGGAGGTGGGAGGGATTGTGTGGCTGACTTATCCTGCTGTCCACGGAGAACTCCCGTTACAGGTAAGTAACCCCGTTTTCTCCATGGACTAGCAGGATTGCGTCAGCCACACATGGTGACTCCCTAGCTGTAGCAGTTGCAGTGGTGGAGGAGACCAGCGTACGCATATACAAGAAGGAGACCGGTGTTGGTAGTAACTTGTTTACTCAGTATTAACGTAGTGCAAACAGTGTCTCAGTGCAAACAACGTAAAATAGTGCAAACAGTGCGACAATGCATACAGTGCAAACAGCGCATACAGTGCAAACAGTGCAAGAATGCATACAGTGAAAACAGTGCAAACAGTGCAAGGCAGTTCAAGGTGCATGTCACGCATTTGGTTTCTCTGGGGTCCCTGCGGGACGTCTAGCTGCCATAGAGAGGATGGCCGTGGCAAGGGTCCCTTCTTCTTGGGACCTAAGGTCGAGGCAGTAGTGTTTTTGGAACGTATGTGGAGAAGACCAAGTGGCAGCTTTGCAGACTTCGTTCAGTGGTACATTGCGAAGGTTGGCAATAGAGGTAGAGAGTGCCCTGAGATGGTGTGGGCCCACTCTCGCACACACTTGGGTACCGTCCGGGTCCAGGCAGAAAGCTACACAGGCTGTGACCCAATGGGAGAGTGTTCTCTTGTTGACAGGTCTCCCGGGTCTTCTCGGGTCGAAGGACACGAACAATTGGTCGCTTTGCCGGACAGGCTGCGTTCTGTGCAGGTATGCCCTGAGGGCTCGAAGGCAGTCCAGAGTGTGTAATCGCCATTCTTCGTCTGACGCGTGCGGTTCAGGAAAGAAGGCGGGGAGTTCGATGGACTGGTTTACGTGGAAAATGGAAGGTATTTTGGGTACGAACCTGGGGTTGGTCCGCAAGGAAGCATGGGTTTGGTGTAGTTGCGTGTAAGGGGGGTGAGCAACTAGCGCTTGAAGCTCACTGATCCTCCTTGCTGAAGCGATGGTTACCAGGAACAGCGTTTTCCACGCGACGAACTTCATCTCAGCTGAGTGGAGTGGCTCGAAGGGCTCTTGTGTCAGACGGTGCAGGACTGTGTTGAGATCCCAGACCGGGACCGGTTGTCTTACCGGAGGCTTCAGGTTTGTTAGGCCTTTCATGAAACGTGCCGTGATGGGCAGTGCCGCGATGGAGCTGGCACCCTCGGGCGGGTCGTGGAAAGCAGCAATCGCCGAAAGATGCACCCGGATGGACTGGGTCTTAAGCCCGAGGTTTGATAGGGAACTAAGGTACTGCAGGACATCCGGTAGCGGGCAAGAGACGGGGTCAAGGTTTTTGTCCGCGCACCAGATGCTGAATCTTTTCCATTTGAGCCCGTAGGACTTTCTTGTAGAAGGCCGTCTGGCTGCGAGAACCACGTCTTGCACTTCGGAGGTCAGGTGGAGTGCGGAGAGGTTTCGCCGCTCAACCTCCAGGCAGTGAGAGCTAGGGCTTCGAGGTTGGGGTGCCATGTCGTGCCTCCGTTCTGCGATAGGAGGTCCTGTCAGAGTGGCAAGCGAATCGGGGCCTCGCAGGACAGGCGCAGGAGGAGAGCAAACCACATCTGGTGTGGCCAGTGTGGCACGATTAGGATGGCGCGGGCTTTGTCGCGGACAATCCTTTGAAGTGTCGCTGGGATGAGGGGGGTCGGGGGAAAGGCGTAGACGAGAGACCACTCCCCCCAGCACACGTCGAAGGCATCCGCTGCCAACCTCTTGGTTGACGGGTGTCTGGAACAGAACCGAGGGCACTTGGTATTCTGCTCCGTGGCAAACAGGTCGATGTTCAGTGTACCCCATCGCTGGAAGAGACTGTTGGAGACCTCTCTGAGAAGGGACCATTCGTGAGGCTGTAGCTGTCTGCTTAGTCTGTCCGCCAAGATGTTCTGATCTCCTGGGAGATAGGAGGCTTTCAGACTGCATCTGTTCCTTAAGGCTAGGAACCATATCCGTAGGGCTTCTCTGCAGAGGGGGCGAGAGGCGGTGCCCCCTTGTTTGTTGATGTAGTACATGGCTACTTGGTTGTCGGTCTGGATGAGAACTGTGTTGCCCTGCAGTTGCTGGAGGAAGGCTGTGAGAGCGTATCTGATGGCTCTTAGCTCGAGCAGGTTGATGTGCAGGAGCTTCTCCCTCGGAGTCCACGCTCCCTGTGTGCGTAACTGCCGCAGGTGAGCGCCCCAGCCGGCGGTGGAAGCGTCGGTGGTGAGGATCGCTTGATGCTCGGGTGGGTGGATGTCCTTGCCCCCTGATAGGTTGCTTGTTTGGGTCCACCAGTGAAGCTGAGACTTGATTTGCGAGGTCATAGGGATGCGTTTGGAGAGGGTTGGGAGTGCTGATTCCAGTGCGTGCGTAGGTGCCACTGGAGTGGGCGCATCCGGAGTCTTGCCATGGGAAGGACTGAAGTGGTTGCAGACATGTGGCCCAGCAGGCACAGTAGGGATCTCGCTGAAGAGGATTTCTTCACCGTCGCTCTGTGTGCTAGGGAGGTGATGGCGGCTAGCCTGCGGTCGGGTAGATAGGCTTTTGAGGCTGTCGTGTCTATCACGGCTCCAATGAATTCCAACTTCTGGGAGGGTGTGAGATGCGACTTGTGGAGATTGAGGACAAACCCCAATGAGGTGGTCAGTGATGTGGTTCTCTTCAAGGACTCGAGGAGGTCCGGGACCGACGGGGCCATGAGGAGCCAGTCATCGAGGTAAGGAAAGATGGACACATTGTGCTTGCGGAGGTGTGCCGCGGCCACGGCCACACACTTCGTAAAAACTCGAGGAGCAGGAGACAGCCCAAAGGGAAGGACCTTGTACTGGTAATGCTGTCCCAGCACTTGGAAGCGGAGGTACTTCCTGTGTGATTGGTGGATGCTGATATGCGTGTAGGCATCCTGCAGATCCAGGGATACCATCCAGTCGCCAGATTGGATTAGGGGAAGGATGGAGTTGAGGGAGTACATCCTGAATTTTTCCTTGACTATGAAGTTGTTGAGGTCGCGTAGGTCGAGGATCGGGCGGAACCCACCCTTCTTTTTGGGGATCAGAAAATATCTGGAGTAGAAGCCGGAGTTCCTTTCTCCAGGAGGTACCTCCTCGATAGCACGGGAGGCCAGCAGGTTTAGCAGTTCCACAGCCATTGCCAGGCGCAGGTGTGCTGGTGTGTTGCTGACAGGGTGCTTGCGTTGTGTTGGCTGGGTTGCGAAGCGCAGGCGGTAGCCTTCTCGGATGATCCGTAGAACCCAGGAGTCTGAGGAGATGCGCTGCCATTCTCTGTAAAATTGCGTCAGGCGTCCCCCAATTTGGGTGACCGCCTGAGGTTCGCCGTCAAAAGGAGGGCCCGCCTTTGTTGGCAGGGGCGTTATTGGGCTTTTTCTGTTTCCTGTCCCTCTGGGGGTTGCGCTGATGGGAAGGCCCCTGATAAGAGGTGTACTTATACCTCGTGTTCTGCCATCTGCGATTGTAAGGGTATTTTTTGCTGGAGCTGTAGTAGGGCTTCTTCTGTGGGTTACTTTTCTGGGCGCCACTGTTGCGCTTGAAACCTTCCTCGGCTAGGGTCTGGAGTGTGTTACAGTGCTCCTTCATATCGTTTACTGTATCTTTAACTTTGTCTCCGAAGAGGGAATTGCCCGTGCAAGGTGCATCTGCAATCCTGTCGTGGGTATCCTCACGCAGTCCCGATGCCCTTAGCCAAGCCCACCTTCTCGCGGAGATCGCTGTACCAGCCGTCCTCAACGCTGTGTCGAAAGCGTCGAAGGTTGCGCTGGCCATGTGTTTGCTGCACTCGGACATCTCCGTGAGCGTTCTGGAGGGTGCGGCTTGAGTGTCTTTCGGTAGCAATGCGAGGAAGGCTTTAAACTCCGCCATGCATGTATCCAGGAAGAGGACCTGTTGGAACTGGTGCGCTGCGATCTTAGCGTTGAGCATGGCCCCCAGGAAGACTTTCTTCCCGATGTCATCCAGGAGTTTGTGGTCTCTACCGGGCGGGCTGTTGGCATGGGTGCGAGAGGATTTGATCCGCTTGAGGGCCGAAGATACCACAATGGATTGATGAGATAGCTGAGGGTCAGTGAAACCAGGCACAGGTTGCACCTGATACTTTGTTTCGAGCCTTCTCGGGAAGGCTCTTCCAGAAGCTGGGGTTAGCCATATCCTCGAGTGGTTTTCACGCAGTGTCTGGTGTATGGGCAGCGCGAAGGTAGGCTTCGGGGTGGCAAGGTATTTTAGAACCTCCGGCACCGGTGCGTTGTTATCAGCTGTGCCCGTCAGGGACAAGGCGGAGGCTAGCTTGGTAATAAATTTAGGGTATGTTAGGTCCTCTGGAGGGGGAGGTGTTTCCTCTGCCTCCGCCTCCGTGTTGCGTTTGTCTTCAGAGGTTGATGGCTCGTTGGATGCGGCGCCCACAACCGGCTCTTCTATGTCCAGCTCTTCTGCCGTAGTGTCAGGAGAAGGCTGTACTGCGGACATCCTCTCAGGGGTGCATGTCCTGGCAGGTGGTCTTGATGTGGGTGCCTCCTGGGGGTCCAGAGGTTTTGCCCCAGAGGGTGCCGTTGAAGACGCTGGTGGAGTGGAGAGAGGTTGTCTTACCAGCTGGGACAACAGGTTCAGGATGCTAGCGATGCTTGATGCTCCACTGGATCCACTCCTGCTGTTATGCCCAGGACTGGAGGAGTTAGAGGATCTTCGCTTTGCACCTCTATGGCTGTGGTGTTTGCTGCGGCAGTGTGGAGAGCGGCGATGGCGCTTAGAGTGCTTGCTCCTGCTTCTTCTGGAAGCGCTACTGCTGCTGCTGCTGCTAGAGGAGCGATGGTGTCTTTTTCTCCCCCTCCTGCGGCTTTCATGGCGCGATCTGTCTCTGCCTCCGTGATGGCGCGGTGTATTCTCTGCGCCGGCAGGACTCTCGGCGCCGACGTGCAGGACTTGGGGAGCAGGCAGAGGAGGGCTGCATGGATGGCCGGAGGATCGGCGCCGATGGCTGCGCTCATTTCCGCGCCATGTCTGGGCTTCCGGGTTTGAAATCACGCCCACTAAATGGGCGGAGCTGGAGGACTGGCAAGCCGGAGTGGAGGACCGGGGACCACCGCCATCTTCGTTGACCGCATGGACTTGCACGGAGATGCGATGTGTCCCCGTGGCGTTGGAGTGTCCTGCGGTTGGCCTCGAACACATCCGAGGGGAGGAAGAATCAATCTCGGCTGCACGGCTGTGGATGGAGGCCACATCGGGCGCATCCGGAGCCGGAGACATTGGTGAGCACACCGCCGGGGCGGGGGCCGCATCAGAGTTGGATGTGCAGACAGCAGGGGCAGGAGCAGCAGCATTAAGAAGAAAATTAGCAGAGGTACTTGCGATTTCGGTTAGGTAATCGTTCAGAGCGTGCCATCTGGATCTCTTCGCCCTGGGGGACATTTTCCCGCAATGATCACAGTTCTCCACATTATGCTCAGTGCCCAGGCAGCGCAAGCAGGCAGTATGGGAATCGGTGTTGCTCATTTTTCTTTTGCATTGGTGGCATTTCTTGAAACCAGGTTTCGGCATGATTTTGGTGATTTGGATGATGGAAGAGAGCAGAGTCCGTCTTGCAGGCAAGGCGGAAGGAAGAATACTGGCTGGGCTAGGGGGCGGGCCAGTAAGGTGGGCTACCTGGGCATGCCCAGAAAGGCTCACCTTTCTGAGCTCTAGAGAGCACTTCCGTACCTATGGCGCCGCCCGGAGGACGTCACCATGTGTGGCTGACGCAATCCTGCTAGTCCATGGAGAATACTCTATACCTCCTAGATGAAGAGGAATCTGAGCCAGAAGCAGACTTGGAGAGGAACTAAAGGGTGTTTCTGTTCCCTTTGAGAGAAGCAGCCTCATTCACTTTATCTCCAAGAAATTCTCATCTCAGCACAGCATGGCAGCAAGCTTTTCTTGCATACCATATCAGAAGTCTGAGGCCTGGAGCCATAAGTGTCCGGGCATCAATACGCATGTCTTTTCAAAAACATCATAGGTCACTTGGACTATGCATTTTCTGTACTCTTTCCCTTTGCCCACTAGTGACCAGAGTTGCTTGCACTTCTTTTGTGCATGATGTTTCTCATGTAAACTGGCAAAAACCTATGATGGAGATTAGCATAGCATTATGAAAGAATTTCCTCATAAAAGGCTCCAATGTCCAAATTTCTCTCCCTAGGGTCACCATAGTATATGACTTAGAACTCTTGGCTCTTTTGAGAGTGGATTCAACTACCATGGAAGGGTGTGAAAACTAGATAATAGGGGAAAGCCGACAGTCGCCCAAGAGCGCATGGTTCGGAAGAATGTATCCTTGAAGGATACTACAAAAAGCAGAGAGGTTCCAAAAAAGAGTAAAGTAGCCCAAATGCCCTCGAGTATGGAGCAGACAGAACTTAAAGATCCCAAATTACCCATGTCTACCAATAGCCAAATTAATATGAATAAAATACAGTCTCTAAAATGCTTGTATGCAAATGCTAGAAGTCTACAAAACAAGATGGGAGAGTTAGAATATATAGCACTAAACGAGAGGTTAGATATGATTGGAATATCAGAGACATGGTGGAAGGAGGACAACCAGTGGGACACTGTGATACCTGGGTACAAACTATATCGAAATGATAGAGCTGATCAAATTGGTGGAGGGGTTGCGCTCTATGTTAGAGAGGGCATTGAGTCAGAAAGGATTAAAGTTTTGCAAGAAACAAAATTTGCTGTAGAATCTCTATGGATTGAAATTCCATGTAAAAAGGGGAAGGCGATGGCAGTGGGGGTGTACTATCGTCCGCCTGGCCAGAATGAACAAATGGATGATGAAATGCTCAAAGAAATCAAGGAAGCTAGCAAAAGTTACAGTGCAGTAATAATAATGGGTGATTTCAATTACCCCGGCATCGACTGGGTCAGTGTCACAACAGGACATGCTAGGGAGATAAAGTTCCTAGATGAAATAAATGACTGCTTCTTGGAGCAGCTGGTTCATGAACCGACCAGAGGGGAAGCAATATTAGACCTAGTCCTTAGTGGAACACCAGATGTAGTGCAAGAGATAAGGGTGTTGGGGCCACTTGGCAATAGTGATCATAGCATGATCGCCTTTGATTTAATTAGTGGAGGAGGGATAGTAAGGAAATCCACAGTACTACCCTTTAACTTTCGAAAGGGAGACTATGATAGAATGAGGAAAACAGTTAAGAAAAAACTAAAAGGAGCAGTTGCAAAGGTTAAAGACGTACATCAAGCTTGGGTGTTGTTGAAAAATACTATCTTGGAAGCCCAGACCAGCTGTATTCCACGCTTTAAGAAAAGTGGAAGGAAGTCCAAAAAATTGCCAGCATGGTTTAAAGCTGAGGTCAGAGAGGCTGTTGTTGCCAAAAAGCATCTTTCAAGAAATGGAAAAAAGAGCCAAATGATGAAACCTGGAAACAGCACAAGCACTGGCAAGTCAAATGCAAGGCATTGATAAGGCAGGCAAAGAGAGAATTTGAGAAGAAGCTTGCTGCGGAAGCAAAAACGCGAAATAAAGACCTTTTCAAGTACATTCGTAGCAAAAAAACCCGTGAGAGAGTCAGTTGGTCCATTAGATGATAAAGGGGTTAAAGGAGCACTAAGAGGCGACAAGGCGATAGCGGAGAGACTGAATGAATTCTTTGCTTCGGTCTTTACTGAGGAAGATGTAGGGATGTTACCCACGACTGAAGTGGTATTTAAAGGTGTGGAAGAATTGAAGGAAATATCGATACATCGGGAAGATGTCCTACAACTATTAGATAAACTGAAGAGTAGCAAATCACCTGGGCCGGATGGTATACATCCAAGGGTGTTGAAAGAACTGAAATTTGAGATTGCAGACCTGCTATCAGTAATCTGTGAACTATCATTAAAATCATCTCTAATACCTGAGGATTGGAGGATCGCCAATGTAACACCAATTTTTAAAAAGGGTTCAAGGGGTGATCCGGGAAACTACAGACCGGTGAGCCTGACATCAGTACCGGGAAAAATGGTAGAAACCATCATAAAGAATAAAATTACTCAGCATATAGATAGTCATGACCTAATGGGAGACAGCCAACATGGCTTTAGACAAGGAAGATCTTGTCTTACTAATCTGTTATGTTTTTTTGAAGGAGTGAATAAACAGGTGGACAAAGGTGAGTCGGTTGATATTGTGTATCTGGACTTTCAGAAAGCCTTTGACAAGGTCCCTCATGAGAGACTTTTGGCAAAACTAAAGAGTCATGGGATAGGAGGCAGTGTACTACTGTGGATCAGGAACTGGTTAAAAGATAGAAAGCAGAGGGTAGGGCTAAATGGCCAATTTTCCCAATGGAGAAAGGTGAATAGTGGTGTACCCCAGGGATCTGTGTTGGGTCCGCTGCTTTTTGACATATTCATAAATGACCTGGAAAGTGGAATAACGAGTGAGGTTATCAAATTTGCTGATGACACAAAACTATTTAAAGTTGTTAAAACCCAGGAGGATTGTGGAAAATTGCAAGAGGATCTTGATAAATTGGAAGACTGGGCATCAAAATGGCAGATGAAATTTAATGTGGAGAAGTGCAAGGTTATGCACCTAGGGAAGAACAACCCAAACTATGGTTACACGATGCAAGGTTCCACATTAGGAACCACCACCCAAGAAAAAGATTTAGGCGTCCTTGTGGATACCATGTTAAAACCCTCGGCCCAGTGTGCAGCGGCGGCCAAGAGAGCAAATAGAATGCTAGGTATGATAAGGAAAGGAATGGAAAATAAAACAAAAGATATTATAATGCCTCTATATCGTTCCATGGTGAGACCGCACCTTGAATATTGTGTGCAATTCTGGTCGCCATATCTTAAAAAGGATATAGCAATTTTAGAAAAGGTTCAGAGAAGAGCCACCAAAATGGTAAAGGGGATGGAAGGCTACTCCTATGAAGAAAGGCTAAAAAGGTTGGGGCTCTTTAACCTGGAAAAGAGACGGCTGAGGGGAGATATGATAGAAGTCTATAAATTAATGAACGGAGTGGAACGGGTAAACGTAGATCGATTGTTTACCTTATCAGAATATAGAAAGACTAGGGGACATGCAATGAAGCTACAGGGTAAACTATTTAAGACTAATAAAAGAAAATATTTTTTCACTCAACGTGTAATCAAACTCTGGAATTTGTTACCGGAGGATGTAGTAAAGGCTGTTAGTGTAGCTGGGTTTAAAAAAGGTTTGGACAAGTTCCTGGAGGAAAGGTCCATAAACCATTATTAAGAAGGGACCCAGGATATCAATGCTTGAACCAATACAAGCATTGTGGAACCTGTGTCCCTTGGGGTAACTGCTAGGTACGTATGACCTAGATTGGCCACTGTTGGAAACAGAATACTGGGCTTGATGGACCTTGGTCTGACCCAGTATGGCATATCTTATGTTCTTATATGTTCTTATGCTGCTTCTCAAATCTGGGAGCCTTCTGAGCTTTGTACATAGAGTCAGACATCTAATTTTACAAGTTGTACAAAGAGAGGGATTCTCTCACATTTTCATCTGTACATCCTCAAGAAGGTTGAAGAGTTGTAAGATATCCAGCGGTTTTGCCCTGGGTTCCTCCTAGGGTTCCCAACTGGCTCCAGATGCGCCCGACAGGCTTGATCCAGTCCTGGGTTTACCCCACTGCATGCAGGGACATGTAGTTCTGATTTCTCCATTATACTCTTAAGAAAAACAAGACTACATATCTCTGCATGCAATGGGGTAAACCCAGGACTGGATCAAGCCTGTCGGGCGCATCTGGAGCCAGTTGGCAACCCTAGTTCCTCCTCCATCTCTAACTTAAATGGAATGATTTTCAAAATTTTCTTTACAAAGTCAGTAAAGTCAGTAAAGTAAAAATGAATTCTTTAGGTGGGGACATTCTCCTTTCATGTGGTGGGGGTGGATCTGAGAGCAAACCTGTTGAACCCTCTACAGAAAATCTGGCTGGCTCATAATTGGAACACTTGGCGTATTTAGTCTCATATCCTGAGATATACTCCAGGGAAGAGACTTGGGTATTTGCCTGGTTTGATCGTCACCCATCAATATGAGCAAGCCTCAAATGAGAGTATCAAGACACCAATGACTGCCAACGTCTCTGTGAAACTTCTTCACCTATACACTGGAAATGTATACAGGTGTGGCAGACATTGAATTCAATGAGCTTCAATCTCATGTCTTGACTCTGGGAGCCTCTTGCCTCCTGAAATATCCTTGAAAATGTATTATTATACAACAGGGCAAGATTTATGTTCTTTATAATTCTCTGCAATTGAATTGATGTGATAAGTAGGTAATAGAAAGGCAGTTGGATTTTATGTCTGGGAGCTGAATGAATATTTGTTAGTATGCATTCAGTGTGTTAGTACACCTTAAAAAATTGAGTGCATGCAAAATCAGTTTAACACATTATCCTACAAATGAATGTACATAAAGTTGATTTGCACACATTGAAAAGCTATTATTACACATTTAAAAAAGGTTTATTAACATAAATGTGTGAAACAAACCAAAGTAAGTTTGAAACTAGGGAAAAGAGACAAAGTCTGAAAAGGAACTGAACATTTTCCCCCATGTAATTCTTATTTGGTAGTAGGTTAAACTTAAGGCTCTGTAGTCTTTTTATGTGGGTTCCAAAGTACCTGGAACACAGGCTGGCGACACCGAGTGAAGAGTTCCATTGTCAAGGTCCAACATTTTCAGCTGTAAAGGTTCATATTGGGGACAATTTTAAAAGCGCCTATGGGCACATTTTGCTCCATACAGGATTTCTCTTTGAAAAGCCAGCCAGTGTGTCTGCATATCTGTGAGAGGGAGGGAATGGGGGAATTGGCACGCACAATTAGGGTTGCTAAATTTTTGAACGTAAAAACCAGCCACTTGCCCCTGCCTGTGCTCTGCCTCTGCCCTGCTCCCTGCCTGTGCTCTGCCTCTGCCCTGCCCCTGCCTGTGCTCTGCCTCTGCCCTGCTCCCTGCCTGTGCTCTGCCTCTGCCCTGCCCCTGCCTGTGCTCTGCCTGTGCCCTGCCCCCTGCCTGTGCTCTGCCTGTGCTCTGCCTGTGCTCTGATCCCTGCCTGTGCTCTGCCTCTGCCCTGCCCCCTGCTCTATCCCTGCTCCACCCCTAACAATAGCCGCCATGATGGCATTCATGTATGCTTTAGTGCCTGCAGGCCACATGAAGGTCAAGGCAGAGGACAGAGTACAATCTTCAGCCCCCATTGATCTACAGTCCTCTCCTCAGTCCCCCAACACGCATATGCTCCCCCATAAGATGTTAAATCCAAAGATATATTCTATATCTGACCCTCCCCTAACAATAGATGCATAGCAGAGCTAGGACATTTCCCCATAGAAATTAACCATATTAAAAACATTCTGATTCTAGTGTCTTCTCACGGCAATATAAACCCTTCTCAGTATCAGGCATATTTTGAAGGAATATAAAATTATATAAAAAAATAGACACTCAAGACCTAAAACAAATCTACCATGCCAGCACTAACTTGAAAAATTAAGACAAGGACCCTACCTCTGAAAAGGCAGCACCCTAAATATTGCAGTGTGCCCTAGAACATCAGTACGCCTATTAGGAAAACTGAATAAGCCAGATTAAATATATGTTCTTACATATAAACTTCATGTTAACAGAATACCCAGCCTTGGCTGAAAACACAGATAGACCCTCTCCAAATAAAAAGGTGACCACAAACTGAAAATAGACATATGCAGACAAAAATTAAACTGAGGTCCAAAGAAGCCAGACGCTTATGCATGGGGAGATGCATTTCCCCCTGTACTATGCAAAATATCAGACGTCAGAGTCGGCATTAGGGAGGTGCAATCAGGGCAATTACCCTGAGCCCTAGGCTAGAGAGGATCCTAAGCCTGCCAGAAACTGAAGAAGACTCAGACTGCTGGTGGGCTTTTGTGGTTGTCCTACTAAATTTCTGCTTGTGCCCCAGCTACACTTAACAATGACTCTGGACGACATGCATTTGAAAAACTGACATATTCCATTCACTAAACAGAAAACACATTTTTTTTCCTATCTTTGTTGTCTGACCATTTTATTTTTCTTATTATGTTGGTCCCAGGCTCTAGTTTCTACTTCCCTCTGACTTCTCTTAACTATTTTCAGGATCTCCTGTTCATTTGCCATTTCTTTCTCCTCCTGTCTTTATTTCCTCCCTTTATCCATCTCTAATATTGATCTCTTCTTTTCAGCTTTAAAGTATTCATTTTTCTGCTCCATTATCCAGATTTCAGTCTTCCTTCCTACCTAAAAGTTCTCATTCTTCCTCTTTTTTTTATTGCATCTACAGCTTTCCATCTCTTTCCCTGACCCCAGCCCTCCCATGTTTCATCATTCTCTCTTTCTACAGTCTCTCACTAACTCCCCCTTCCCCTTCCCCCTCCCCCATGCCCAGCATATTTCTGTTCTCCTGTTCCTTGAAGCCAGCATCTCCTCTTTCTCCTCTTTCTCCTCCTTGGGTTCAGCATCCCCTTTCTCTCTCTCCCCTCCCTTCAATCAATGCCTTAAATACAACATCCACTCTCTGTCTCCCTATCCCCTCCCCCTCGTCCAGCATATTTCTGTTCTCCTGTTCCTTGAAGCCAGCATCTCCTCTTTCTCCTCCTTGGGTTCAGCATCCCCTTTCTCTCTCTCCCCTCCCTTCAATCAATGCCTTAAATACAACATCCACTCTCTGTCTCCCTATCCCCTCCCCCTCGTCCAGCATCTCCTCACTGTCTCCGTAATCCCCCCCTGCCCAGATGATCCAGTATTTCCCATCAGTTATACCAATACTGAAAAACACCAACCCAACTCCTACGGTCTGATATCAAGTCTACCATTTATAACCAAGATTATTGAAAAGTCTGTACAACAATAATTACAGGACTGCATAGACACCCACACTCCACTGAATCCCCACCAGCATGGCTTTAAACCTAATGACAGTGTAGAGACACTCCTCACATCTCTTCTCAACACCATATCTGGCATTGACAACGTAAGACAAGGATTTATTCTAATCTTTATTGACATAGCAGCAGCTTTTGACATGGTGAACCACTTCATCCTATTAAGAAGGCTTCAAGACAAAGGGATCAATGGCACTATGCTGAATTGGTTCATCTCATACCTATCACACAGAAAACAGCAAGTTAGATCCAGAAACCATCATTCAAAACTATTTAACCAACTCCAAGGTAGCCCTCATGGCTCAACCCTGTCAGCTCTACTTTTTATGTTTATGTTTATTATAATACTTGATATACCGCACCTCATCAATCCAGGGCGGTTTATAATCAACAACAAACACAATGACCATAGGCCAAAGAAAAGAAAAGAACTCCACTAAATGACAGGAAAGAGAAAAGGAGAAGGAGAACAGAAAAGAGTAGGAAAGAGAGGGAATTTGGAGGAGTGGGGGATAGCAGAGAGGTACCATAGAGGTGTGTAGGAGAGAGATTAGGTAATGGTGGATGGCAAATCAAAAGCGGATTGAAAAAGATGAGTTTTTAGAAGGGTTTTAAATTTCACAAAAGCTGGCTCCTGCCGTATTACAGAGAGAAGAGTGTTTCATAGTGAGGGTCCCAGAAAAAAGAATGCAGAATGCCGGATGGACTGGAGGTGAGCACGGGAGGGAGATGGGAGCACCAACCGGTTAATATGAATAGAGCAAAAACTGCGAGAGGGGATGTGGAATTGCAGCCAAATATTGTGGAGTACCGGTGTATATAACATGATGAATCAGCATTAGGATTTTGTATTGAAAGCGATAGGCTATAGGAAACCAATGTAATTTGATGAGAACTGTTGTGATGTGGTCTCAGTGGGAGGAGTGGGTGACGATCCAGGCAGCCGTATTCTGCATCAGTTGTAGGTGATGGAGTTGTGTCTTAGTGATACCAGTGAAGGCCAGGTTACAGAAATCTAAACGAGACATTACTAAAGTCAAGAGCAGAGCAGTCAGAGCCTGTGGGGAGAGGAAAGGGCGGATGACACTTATCTGACGGAGGTAATAGAAGGGATGGCAGGAAAGGAGCGAGATATGTTCTTGAAAGGTAAGCGCGGAATCGAGGGTCAGGCCAAGATAACGAATGGAGGGGACTAGAGGGATAGCGGTACCAGCGAGAGTCGGGGTGACTGTGGGACATGGGCTACGGAAAGTGAACCAAATATATATTTTAACATTTACATGCAACCACTCTGCACATAATATCTAATACAAAATATATGCCGATGACATAATGATCTATGCTCCATTCAATACTGACCAAACCGAATACACACAGATCACATCATGCTCTGAGGAAATGATAAAATGGCTAAATAAACAAAACCTCACTATAAACTTCAAAAAAATTAGAGGCCCTACATATCACAAGGAGCACCACATTTTCTCCACCTGAAATCATAAAAATCCTAGATCATAACCTAATAGTCAAATGTGAGATGAAATACCTTGGATTTACTCTGGACCAAAATTTTAACTTCCAGCCACACATCAAAAGAATGACCAAGACAGCTTATCACAAAATAAGAACAATACAGAAACTTAAACGCTTACTCAATGACAGCAATTTCTGAACAGTATGCCAAGCCATAATAACACCGATACTAGACTACTGTAAGGTAATCTATCAAGGCCTCTTGAAGAAAATAACAGATCCACTCCAACAGGTACAAAACGTTGCAGCATTAATCACCGGAACAGCTAAACAGAGCCACATTACACCCACCCTACATCAGCTACACTAGTTTACGGTTCTCATACATTCCAAATTCAAAACATTGCTTATCATTTTCAAAATATTATACAACTTATTGCCAACCAGCCTCCAACCTCTGATCACCAAGGATCCCAAGAACAGACAAAGATGAACCTCAAACAAGCACATTCTGGACATTCCTAAGGACAAAACAAAAGCCAAAAAGACAACTTGTAATTGAGCATTCTCCTTATATGCCCCATCCTTATAGAATGAGCTACCCGAAAAAGTCAAATCTATCAATGACATCTTGGCTTCAGGAAGGCAATAAAGACATTTCTCTTCACAGAACATTATGGCTCCACCACTTGAACATACAGAGTCCTCCCCTTGTACGGGTTGTCTACTGTGCCCCCATATCACATATATCTCTAGCACCTCGCCTCTTAGTCCCCCCTTCCCTTGTTAACTGAATTACCTGTTATCCCCTCTCCTTGCCCCCTATTCCTTTATCTATTCAGCCACAGGGCCAATGCTTAGTCCTGATCCACACTAGCTTGGGCCCCTCCCCCCAATATTTAAGCCTATATTTACTTTACTGGAATTATGTACCTCTTAATCTATACATTTAATTGATAATTATATATTGAATTCTATACTACATTTATTCTTGTGTGCCACTTGGCATCCCCCTATTTAATCCTCCACCTGTTCTTTGTTGATTTCCTTGTTAATGTTACAATGTAAACCACTTTGAATATGCGATAAGGCGGTATAAAAAAACCCTCGTTAAATAAATAAAATAAATAAATAAATGTGTGTCCCTAGTTCATCCTCCATTGTAATCTAGCATCACCCCCATCTGTGTATCTAATGCTCCCCCATGGCCCCTTATATCGAGCATCTCCCATCAGTTTCTCTATCCCCCCCTCCCCCCACAACACCATTATGTGCAGCATATCCCATCTGTGTCCCTACTCCTCCCCCCATGACCCCATCATATCAAGCATCTCCCATTTGTCTCCCTAGTCCCCCTCCCCAGATGGTCCAGTATCTCCCCTATCTGTATTCCTTTTCTCCCTCTCACAGCCCCATCATGTCTAGCATGTCCCCTCCCTCTCAAAGTCCAGCATTCGCCCATCTGTGTCCCTGTTCTCCTTTCCATGGCCCCATCATGTCCAGCAGACCAGCACATTCCCTCTATCCACTCCACTTCCCCTTATGCCATGACCGGCACATCTCCTTCCCTCCCCAAGTCGAGCCTCTCACTTTCCCAATCCCACCCATTGCATCAGCAACCCGGTGCCAACCTGCAGTCACTGCCATTGAGTTTTAAAATATGCACGGGGGTCTGCCTTCCAGCTTCAACACACGTGTGCCGAAAAGCGATGCAGATCCGTCTAACACAAGAGGAAGACTGCGTTGCAGAAGGCGGGACCTGATATCCTTTCAGTGTGGATGTGTTGAAAGCAGTTCCCGCAGCCCATGTGTCTGTTAATCTATAGCTGCAGGTTGTGAAGGCTGTTAGTGTAGCTGAGTTTAAAAAAGGTTAGGACAAGTTCCTGGAGGAAAGGTCCATAAACTATTATTAAAGAAGACCTGGGGAATCCACTGCTTACCCCAGGACAAGCACTGTGGAACCTGTGTGCCTTTTTGGGAACCTGCCAGGTACTTGTGACCTAGATTGGCCACTGTTGGAAACAGGATATTGGGCTTGATGGACCTTGGTCTGATTCAGTATGGCATTTCTTATGTTTTTATGCCTGCTGAGTGCTGACTGCTGACTACTGCTGCATTGCACTTAATGGCTTAGCAATGCAGCATTGCACTTAATGGCTTAGCAATGCAGCAGAGCTTAAAAAGTTTCCAAAAGTTGGCTTTTCCATTGCTGGTTTTAAAGGTCTGCCAGCAGCCAGCCCAACCACATAAAAACCAGCCAGTTGGCAACCCTATGTGAATCATCATAGCCATGTACTTTTGCAAATATACTGGCAGAGGTTTTGAGTGGGACTTTCAAAATGAAAGCCCCACATGGACTTTCCCTTCACTGACCTTCTTCTGTCTCCTCTCTTCCTCTTTTCGGATGAGGTTAATTTTCAGAAGGTCTTGTCCCACAGGTAAAGAGTTGTTTATCCACAGGAAAAGCTTTGAGGATTGTCTTTTTCGGGGTAATTCTAAAAAGTATTTTCCACATGTAAAGAATGTTTTACATGTGGAAAAGTACTCATAAAATTCTGTGGGTGCATATAGTCGTATAAGCATGCATGCTGACAAGATCACACATGCTTATAAGTGCATTGCACTTTGGCGTTTCTGAGGTGGAGTTTCTGTGGAGCTGCAATCGATGCAAATATTTTATAAAATATGGGCCCAATAGTCAAACAGGTTAACATGGTTAGCAGACCTGCTAACCCTGTTAACCTCTCTATCTGGGATATTCAGCGGCATTAACATTTCCGCTGAATATCCATGGGTGCCTTCGCTGCACATTCCAATGCTAACTGGGCAGCGACGATATTGAAACACTGCCTGGTTATGGCATAGCGGCAAAAGTAAGGCCCAGCAAAGGCTAGCCTAATGTTCGCTGCAGAAGCCAACCAGACAGTGTCTGAATATCACCACTGCCCAGTTAGCTTCCTGCCAGATACGACCCCCGGCATTGAATATCTGAGTTTAAATTTCAGCGGTGGCAGCTAGCCGTGTTGGAATGGCTAGTCACTGCTGCCGCTGAATATCCCCCCCCCCCTCCCCACAACATGCATATCCATCCTTTCTCACTCCCACTTGCTGTGTTTTTGTTCTCACTGCCTTTCTTCTCTTGCACAGACTGGCTACTCCCAGCCGCTTCATGTTTTTTATTGTCATTTGGTCTAATTGTGTTTGGGGGATGGGGTTTCCTGCAGAATGGCAAAGAATGCCAACGAAGAAGGAGGTGGAGATGACACCAGTTTTAATTTTAGCTGGAAAATGTTCACAAGTTGGGATTACTTGATTGGCAACCCTGAAACTGCAGACAACAAGTTTGCATCCATCACAACAAGCTTCAAGGTAATTCGTGAACCAAGTGAGATATGTTTTCAGTGCCGAAGCATCGAAGGCCTCTTCTATGGGGTGCTGTGTTTCTCAAAGAGAATCTCCGTACTAAATACATATCAGTATTGCATGCAATTCTTTGTACAGCCCTTAGTAAGAGGAGTATTGGATCAAGGAGCATTGTAGGGAAATACAATTTTCTCATCAGCATCAAAATAATAATATAAGCAGTACTGGCCATATACAGGATATATTTGTGTTTATTGCACGTTAGACTGGAATATCACTTGCACTATACGCCTTCCTTGCTAGTATATAGAAACAGAAATTGTCAGCAGATGCAGAACACCCTCCTCATCTGGTCTCCCAATTTTATTCTAACTATTGCAATACTTAGGTCTTACTTGATCTATTTCATTCTCACTTTCCCACTCATAAGAATTTACGCTATTAGTTCATGCTTTGCTGGAATTCATAATGCTTCTGCTTCCAGCACCTCAAATCAAGGTTATGCTATGCAGGTACAATGATCTTTATGAAGAACTATTTATATATGATGTTCCTTATTGTTTTATGTTTATATATTTCATTATATGGTATGATCAATCCCCTCTCCTGCCACATATCATCATGATCTCTTGCGAGAGATTTTCCTCTCCATCAAAAATGTTTCACTTGCTATTATTTAGACCATTTTTGCCTCTGAAAAAATAATTTTATAAAGTCATTAACACCCAAATGTGGTAGTTTACACATATTAATGGCCTTTATAAAATTCTGACTGGCGTAAAACTGCATTCTTTGGCATGAAACATCATACTCTGCTGGTCTGGGTGGAGCTCTCCTCAATTTCTGCATGTACTTGCAAACTGTGTGCCTGCTCATTTACACTTAGTAAGGAGCAAGCATAAATGTCTGCGCCTTAATTTAAGATGCGATTTCTACCACTTACGCTAGTACTTTACAAAGACAAGTAGGCACCTGCCCGTCTTTGTAAACTATGCTTAAAACTGGTGTGTTTTGGCTGCCTTAACATAGGCACCTTATTATAAAATTACCCTCTGAATGTCCTCTGTCATCTTCTCCTTCTTTCTTCTCCAGTATCTCTCTCATTTTCCATGGGAAAGAGTCTGCTGATTTTTAAGTGTTTATATATTCAGTTCTGTAGTGCCACTAAATATACACAGCACTATGGAGATGTACATCAGAGACAGTCCCGCTCGATGGAGCTTAGGGTCTAGTCAGCATATGCAAGCAAGACCATTTCTGATATGAAGCATAGGGTGATTTGTGAGATAAGGGCGATTTTAAATGGAGGTGTTTGTGAACTAGCTATCGCTTGCAAATGCAGCTCAGTCAGTTCTTGTTACATAATCAGCCTGATCTACACACCTAGCAGCACCAGGATCCTTTAAGTCATTTCAGTATACTTATGGCATTTTAAAGGAGAAATTGGGACACTTATAGTTGTGGTGTACATTATTGGCACCCTTGCATTTTAGGGATGTTGTGTACAATATCTTGAGAAATAATTGGAAATATTTCAATTGTGTGTCATCGTAATATTTCAATAATATTTTCAAAGATATACAACAAAAAATGTGTCTGTGCAACTTAAATGTAGTAATTTATGAGAAAAAAATCAAAATATGACCTGGACAGGATTAATGGCACATTCACTATTTGGTTGCACAACCCTTGGCAGTGATGACAGCCCCCAAATGTGTCTTATAGTCATCATAAGTTTCATACATCTGTTTGCTGGTAGTTTCTCCCACTCTTCAACTGCGATTTGTTCCAGCTCATGAATGTTTTCCTTTTATCTATAGTAGATTTCAGTTATTTTCAAAGGTTCTCGATTGGATTAAGATAGGACTCATTTCTGGCCAGTTTAAACCAGTCCATTTATTCCTTTTTAACCATTCTTTTGTACTTTTGGATATATGTTTTGGGTCATTGTCCTACTAGAGGACCTATGACCTTTGACCAGACAGCTTTCTGAAACTAGGTAGCACGTTTCGTTCCAAAATACCTTGGTAGTCCTCTGACTTCATGATTCCTTTAATATGTTCCAGGCCTCTAGCTCCTGAGGCAGCAAAATAGTCCCACAACATTATGGAACCTCCACCATATTTAATTGTAGGAAGGGTGTTTTTTTTCCTTATAAGCGTCATTTCTTCACCTGTAAATATATCGCTGGTCTTCATTGCCAAAGAGCTCAAATTTGGTTTCATTTGTCCACAGAACATTTTCCCAGAAGGATTGTAGTTTCACAAAGTGGGTTTGGGCAAATATCAGGCCTGCCTTTTTATGTCTGTCTTTGAGCAGTTGGGTCCTCCTTCGCCTTTGCCCATGAAGTCCTTCTTTGTTTAGTGTGTGGCATATGTTGCAGGTTGAAATCACCACTCCAGATTGCTCCAGGTCAGTGTTAAGCTCTTTGGATGTTGTACGTGGTGTTTTTCCAACAGTTCACACTAACTTTCAAAGACTTCTTGGATTAATTTTCCAACTCCAACCACGTCCTGGGAGGTTCTTGACAGTTCCATGAGCAGAAAACTTCTTAATAACATTGCAAACTGTAGACACAGGAATCCAAAGGTCTTTGGAGACGGCCTTGTACCCCTTTGAAGTTTGATGTTTGGTGATAATGGCTTTTCTGACAATCTCAGGTAGCTCTCTTGTCTTTACCATCGTGAAAATGGAAAAGAGAGTGAATGTGACCATTTTAAATATTAGAGCCATCATTCATTGATTGATTCAAGTCATGTGAGTACTGACAGTTGATCATCGGTGAGTCTAATTTTACTGCAATGGGAAATGATTTGAATTGTTTATAAAGGTGTCATTAATCATGTCCTTATAGTTATAAAACTGTGAATATTATCCCACTGCGTGCTAATATATAAATAAGAGATAACTCAAACCTACTAAATAAAATTTTATATGTATATGGCACAGTTTGAACAGGAGTTTTTATATTCCTCTCAGTGGTTTGCTAATATAGTGCAATGGACTCGTTTTTTAGATGATGTTTTCTTCTTATGGGTGGGTGAGGAGGACCAATTATTACAATTTTTTGATTGGGTTAATACTTTGGTCATATACAGTTTGTCCCTAAATATAGTTTATCATCCATTGAATTTTTGGACTTATTAATTTATAAACAAGGATCTATGTTACAATCCACTCTTTATTGTAAACCAGTGCAAAGGAACACTTTACTCCACTATCAAAGTTATCATCCAGGACCTCTTCACCGAGGTCTTCCCGTTGGGCAATTTCTCCGTTTACGGAGATTGTGTTCATCAGTGGACCAATTTAAATGTCATGCTAAGGATCTCAAACGCAGACTACGAGAAAGGGGATATCCTGCGTATATAATTAAAAAAGCATATCGAAGAGCCCGTTTTAACCACCCGGAATGGTGGTTTGAGATATTTAATCAACAACAGCAACAGAAAGTGGATGTGCCCTCTTATGTAGGAGTTCTCCCTTACATGCCCAATGCGGTACGGGTTATGAACATTATAAAGCAACATTGGGGGATATTGTCGTTATACCCATGTTTTCGGAAACTGTTAATGTTTGCGTTCCAGCGGGGACGCAATCTGGCCGATTTATTGATTCATTCCTCTTTTAAGGTGGTGAGTGAAGATTTGAGGGGCCACTTTAAATGTGGGATGTGTGATTTTTGTGATTCCACAATTGAGGGATTCGATTGGACTGATAGCAACACGGGGATCATGATTAAGAATCATCATCAAATTGACTGTACCACTATGTATGTGGTCTATATTTTAATTTGTCCTTGTTGTAAAGTTTATGTTGGCCGCACATCCCACCATATGAGGAGGAGACTGTTGGAACATAGGTCTCGTATTAATAACAAGGTGACATCAGCTCCGGTAGCCCAGCATTGCCAAGAATTTTACCATAGGTTTCAGGAGCGTATTATTGATCATAATAGATGGCGTATTATTGATCATAATAAATGGCGTATTATTGATCATATTCCACCCTTCAAATGGGGGGGAGACCGCTTACAGAGATTACAGTATAGAGAACAATTTTGGATTCACCGCTTGCGATCAGTAACACCTAATGGTTTGAATCTCACACTTGATTGGTGGAGTTTGATTGATTGAGTTCCTCTCACAGCCAATGATAGCCCATTTTTTTTGCAATTGCAAACGAGGCTGAGTTCAAAATAGGTGAGGGGAGTGAGATTGGAGTGGACGTAGATACATGAGGAAGGACCAGGAGGTTCATGGTTCGAAACACGACGTTGTGTACAGAGGATAAAGGAGTACACGTCTTTTTGAATAAATTACACATTTGGAATGATTGGAGAGGAGAATTTAGTGGCTTTTGAAAGTTCTTGAACACTGGGAACGGCCTCTGGTTTACCACATACCAAGAATTTGGAAACACCAAGGTATTTCGTCTCTTATGGTGATGTACGGGAGATGCTGACTTGACTGAAGATAATACGGAGGCGTTTTAATTGAAGACCCAGGACTTTGAGTTAAGTAGCTCTTTCTCCATTCCTTTATCATTCATGAACATGGTGATTGTAATATGCTGAGGATTATTTTGTAATTCTGCCTCAGTAGCTTATACATAAAAAAAGGGTGAATATACTCTTTTATTAAAAGAGAAAAAAGGAGGGTTTGCTACGAGAGAGGGAAGGTTCCCTGCTCACGGCAAACGATCCGACAAAAAAAAGTTTCTGTTGAGAATCGCTGGGCTATTTAGTAGGTTTGAGTTATCTCTTATTTATATATTAATATTAATCATGTCCTGGCAATGTCCTAGTTTTTATACTATTTCCTACTATTTCCTTTTTTAATTGATTTTGTTTTATTTGATTTTATTATGAGTCAAATATGGGTGCATACCTCATATATAGTCCACTGGCCACTTTTTTTTAGGAGATAATGAACATTAAGGGGTTGATCTGCAAGGGTGCCAATATTGTTGGCCACAACTGTACATAGGCAACTGCATGATTTAGTTTTCCAAAAATACTCAACATGGACACAATGGGCTTGATTCTGTCCTGCACAGCTATCTCCTTTATACATCCGGACTGAGCCGGATGTACAAAGGGGATCGCGATTCTGATCCCGCGGGACACGTCTAGCCCCATGGGATCAGAATCACGATCAGGCCTGTACGTGCAGGCTGGGACTGCTATTCAGTCCCAGCCTGCACATACAAGTACTGCCCGGATAGCTCAGTCAGGCATTTAAATTGAGCCACGGCGCCATGGTGTCCTGTTGCCATGGAACCGCGGGTCCATTTAAATGCCGTGATGTTGGCCGCCAGCAATTAAGGTTTTTTTCCCACAGCCCCTTCCTCACCCCGACTTTTAAAAAAACAGCGTCCAGAGAAGTTATTCCACTTCGCAGGTGGACTAACTTCCCCAGCCATTTTGCCGGCCCTGGACAAACAGGGCTGACATTAGAATCGGCCCTGTACGTCCAGGGCCAGTGACAGCCCACTGCCCACCCATTCTCTGCCCCCTGGGCCACCTCTTTCCCACCCCCAACTAACTTCCCTGCACAACCAGCGGGGAAGCTAGTCACGGGCCGACACCATCCCCGCTATTCGTGTCTCAGAATAACCCCAATGTCTTTAAGATAACTGAGCACTATGTTTACCATGCTAAAGATAGGTGATAAGATGATGCCATTAATGTTTATCACAAGGTGCAATTTGACATCTTGTGAGTATTAGTTTTGGTAGTAGTTTGTATAACCTTAGGCTAGCAAGGGCTTTTATGTTCCTACTCTAGATTTTCTTCTATATTTGCATGATGCAGACAACCATTTTGTTCGGACAAGAGTTTGCCCTGTCTTATGTTCTTTTCCTTAACATTAATTCACTAATCCTTTTTTGCATAACTATTCAAAGGAAGCCATCGTGGAAGAGCAAGAGAGTCGAAAAGAAGACAACATCCATTTGACTAGATTCCTTCGAGTTCTTGCTAACTTTTTAGTGCTATGCACCCTGGCTGGAAGTGGCTACCTTATTTACTTTGTTGTAAGGAGATCTCAAAAGTTTGCTTTGGAAGGGATGGAAAAATATGGATGGTGGGAAAGAAATGAGGTCAGTATTAGCTCAGTACCTAGAAGAAAAGTGTTTGAGTCCATTGTTTTTAAAGGTGTTTATCTAGGAAAAAGTGCTCGTGTCTCTACTTGTTTGCAGGTCTGGACTTTCACCTTTGGAAACACATTTTCTCGCTCTGTCTGTTCCTGTTTCATCAACTGTAGGTACTCTGCAACCATATCTCTTGCAAGACTGTAGTTACTGTTCCTGACATTTACCACTGATTAAAGGCCTTCACTGGTTATGTATAATAATTGCATTTAGCTGCAATTTCCCCCCTAACGTCACACCCAGGAAAGCTTCTGCCAAGCGTGGGTAAAAGTATGTGTGTTTTGTAACTACATGCGTACTTGTAAGCACACACAGGGAGAACAATGTTCAGACGGCCAGTTTAAGTAAATAGAATATATTCTGCATGTGGGAACTGCTTAAACATTGCCATCCCTAAGGAGGACAAACCAGTCTAATAAAAGCCAGCTACTCGTTGTCTGTAGTGGACACTGAATTACATAAGTCACCCCAGTTTTTTAGGGGCATTTAATTTGCAATTATCCAACTTTTGCTTTCATCTAAGCATTGGCTAAGTAAACTCAGCTTATTTATTTATTTATTTAACTGCTTTCTTTTTACTACCTTATCTGGTAATCAAGGCGGTTTTCAAGGAACAAGCACTCAAACAGGTTTACATTAGACATTTAGATAAATAACAGTTGGACTTATATTCAGCAAACTATGTACAGGGAGGGGGTGGGGAACGGGAGTGGTGGGGGGGATTGCAGAGTTGGACATGCATGAGTGTTCACTGGGTTGTTGAGGGAGTTTGAGGCTCAGGAGGGGTAATGCGCAGGTGTAAAATGTTCCTTAAATAGGAGCGTCTTAAGGCCCTTGCAAAATTTCTTTAGTTCTTGAGTTTCTCTTAGATTTCTGGGAGTTCATTCCACAGGTCGGGTGTATAAGTGGAGAAGGCTCTGATGCGGGTGTTCTTGTTTATGCGGGTTATTTCTGCTGGGAGGTTGGTGTTACATTTCCATCTCGTTCTGTTTGGGATCAGTGTCTGGATGAGAGATTGTATGTATTTTGAGGATTGTCCATGTAACGCCTTGAAGATGATCATTGATGATTTATATTTGACTCTGTTATGTACAGGTAGTCAGTGAAGCTTATGCAAAATGGGTGTGATGTGGTCAATATTTTTTATATTGGAAAGATTGCATGCTGCAGTGTTTTGTGCTCGTTGCAGCTTATGGAGGGGAAGTATGGGAGTCCTTGATATATATTGTTGCAGAAGTCCAGTATGGGGAATATGAGCGCTTGGAGTACAGAGCGGAAGTCAAAAGCTGCTAGAATAGGTTGTAGGTTGCATAGTGTCCTTATTTTGTGGTACATTGATTGTGTTTATTGCTGATGTAGGGGGAGAAGGTGAACTTTTGGTAAAAAGTTATACCCAGGTATCTTCTTGTTTGGTTGTTAGTTCAGTGTTATGAATGATGATGGTTTTGGGGGGTGAGAGTGATCTGTTTCTGGAAATTATGTAGGACGTCTGTTTTCTTGTGGTTGATCTGCAGTCCGTGATCAAGCAACCATTGTGGTATTTCTTGGAAGCATGAAGGAATGTTATGATGTGAACATCATGATGTCATCTGCATAAATTCCATATTGAATGTTGTGCTTGTGAAAGATGGTGCATATGGTCTCTGACCCAGGGAGCACCACAGAGTTGGACAATATTTGCATCTATATCATGTTAAATTTAATTTATCAAAGTCCTATCCTAAGCACCTGAGGCAATGCATAATACAGGTAAAATACAAAATACAAAATCCAGATACCATGTTAAAAATACATATTGAACAAAAACATCGATATTATAAATTACAAAATATATAATAAAACTTAGGTATTTGCTAGCTCATTAGCTCCATATGCAGAGGTGGCCCAAGGTGGTGTGGGGCTATGTGTGGAGACTCATTGCGGAGCCTCATTTGCATAATGGGCCTCATTTTCATAAATATTTGCATAATGTTAACATGCACTGACTTTTAGTAAACATGTGTCTGGATAAAGAAAGACTATCAGATTTCTACATTACTATGCTCCAGTGCCAACTGCGAGGCACATTAGGAAGTACTATAAACACTGCTTATTTAGAGCCCATAGCAAACCCGCCTTATCGTAACAGCACTACCTGGACTAACAAAGCACCATACCCTATCTATCCAAAGGCAATACTGCAAATATTAAGCCAATACATCTCAGAGAATACCAATACATCTCCTACTGGGGAAAGAGAACAAGTGGCACTGTCAAATAGAAACTACATGAACAGAATACCTCAGATCGGTTACACATGCAGAACATAGACCGTCACCAAACAAAGAACAAGGGATCACAATTTAGAAATAGGAAGACAATAATTAAACTGGGAACCTGAAAAGCCAAACTGGGAACCCCAAAAGCCAAACTTGTACAACACTGGAGAAATAAAACAATTAATTTCCTCTTCTACTAAACAAAACGCAAATATGTTAACAATGCACATTTCCCAGAGCTGACATATTCCAGTTAATAAATTCAGAATAAAAAAAGTATTTTTCTACCTTTTGTTATCTGGGCATTTTATTTTTCAATTGCAATTGCTCCAATCACGTTCATCTGTTTTCTTTGTGTCTTCGGCTAACTCTCCTTTGTCTGCTGTCTATTTGTCCTTTCTTCTCTGTTCTAGTTTTTTTTCCATTCTCTCTCTACATCTGCTTTAACATTGATCTTTTCCCTTTTGCTCTTTCCTCCATTTCGTTCTTTATTCCTTTTCATCCTCTCAAATTTCACCCTTCCATCCTCAATCTCAACTTACTCACCCAATACCCAGCCAATCATAGATATTTCTTCCCTCCCACACAAAAAATTATCTTTTCCCCTCTCCATCCTCACTCCCCCAGTCCCATCCCCTTCTAGTCATGCGCCAACATCAGCCCCCTTCTAGTTCCAGCCCCACCCAGCATTCACTTCTTTCTAGTCCAATTCTCCCATTTGTCGGCATCAGCCCATTTCCAGTCCTAGCCCTCTCATCCGCCATTTTCAGTCCTATCCTAGCATCCCATCAGCCCATTTCCAATCCTAGCCTCCCCATCAGCCATTTCCAGTCCTATCCTAGCCCCCATCGGCCCATTTGCAGTCCAAGGCCCCCCCCCCATCAGCCCAATTCCAGGCCTACCCCCCATCAGTACATTTCCAGTCCAAGCCTCCCATCAGCCCATTTCCAGTCCAAGCCCCCCATGAGCCCACTTCCATTCCTAGCCCCCATCAGCCCATTTCCAGTCCTAGCTCCCCCATCAGCTTTTTATAGTCCTATCCTAGCCCCTCATCAACCCATTTCCATCCAAGCTCCCCCATCAGACATTTCTAATCCTAGCCCTCCATCAACCATTTCCAGTCCTATCCTAGCCCCCTATTAACCCATTTGCCATCCAAGCCCCCCCATCAGCCCATTTCCAATCCTAGCCTCCCCATCAGCAATTTCCAGTCCTATCCTAGCCCTCATCATCCCATTTGCAGTCCAAGCCCCCCATCAGCCCATTTCCAATCCTAGCCCCCATCAGCCCATTTCAAGTCTAAAGCCCCGTCAGCCCATTTCCAATCGTAGCTCCCCTATCAGCCATTTCCAGTCCTATCCTAGCCCCCCATCAACCCATTTCCAATCCTAGCCCCTCCATCAATCATTTCCAGTCCTATCCTAGCTCCCTATCAGCCCATTTCCAGTCCAAGCCCCCCCGGCCGCCCAAGTCCAGTCCAAGCCTCCCATCAGCCCATTTGCAGTCCAAGCCCCCCCCCCCATCAGCCCATTTCCAATCCTAGCCCCATCAGCCATTTCCAGTCCTATCCTAGCCCCTCCATCAGCCCATTTGCAGTTCAATACTAGCCCACTCATCAGTCCATTTCCAATCCTAGCTCCCCTATCAGCCCTTTTCAGTCCTATCCTAGCACCCCATCAGCCCATTTCCAGTCCTAGCCCCACCCATCAGTCCATTTACAATCCTAGCCTTCACATCAGCCATTTCTAGTCCTATCCTAGCCCCTCATCAGCCTATTTGCAGTACAAGTCCCCCATTAGCCCATTTCCAATCCTAGCTCCCCATCAGCTATTTCCAATCCTATCCTAGACCCCCATTAGCCCATTTCTAGTCCAAGACCCCTCCATCAGCCCATTTCCAGTCTAAGCCCTCCCATTAGCCATTTCCAGTTCTATCCTAGCCCCTCCAGCAGCCCATTTGCAGTCCTATGCTAGTCCCACAATCATCCCATTTCCAGAACTTAGCTCCCTCATCAGCCCTTTTGAGTCCTATCCTAATCCCCCATCAGCCCATTTTCAGTCCTAGCCCCCCATCAGTCCTTTCCAGTCCTATCCTATTCTCAGCCCATCAGCCCATTTCAGTCCACCAAGTCCCACCCCATCATCCCAGTTCCAATCCTAGCCCCCCCATCTGCCATTTCCTGTGCTATCCTAGCCACCCATCAGCCCATTTCCAGTCCTAGCCCCGCATCAGCCCTTTCCAGTCCTATCCTGGCCCCACAAGCAGCCCATTTCCAGTCCTAGGCCCCCCATCAGCCATTTCCAGTCCTAGCCCCCACCCACCAAAGAGCCTTATGCCTGTTGACTGGCTTTAGAGGGAGCCGGAGAGGCCCTGGCTCACCTCTGTACAGCACCAAAGTAGAGCACCATTTTTCTTCACTTCGGCAGTTTTGTTCTAGTATAGGCCACTAGTGTGCTGAGTGCCGTGAAACAGGAAATGCTCTTTAACCTCTGGCGTACCAGTTGTGTACATTAGAACAGCTGCCATGCTCTTCACTTCAGCGGCTGTACAGAGGTGAGCCGGGGCCTCGGGTCTGCCTGGTTCCCTCTGAATTTGGCCCTGCCGGGAGCTAAATCGTATGCTGTTGGTGCAGGGCCCTCTGAAGCGCGGGGCCCTGTCTGAACAAAATCCTCGCACAATGGATGGGCCGGTCCTGATCATATGGAAGGACTCTAGTTCAGTTCCTGAATTGGTTCTTCCACTCAGTTGGTCCTGGGTGAGCTGTGGAAACACCTTGTGGTTGGATATAAAACTCATGATTACAGGGTTTCAGAATGAGTTCTGATTCATGACCCTCTTACTTAACGTAGTAACTGTAATGACTAGACTATGTTCGCACTGGAAGTTGGAAAATAAAGGAATAATACATGAGTAGTTGAACATGAAGGTACATCGTAACCAGATCATAGTTGTGGTGCAGAATGAGCTAGAAATACAAAGAAGCAGGAGGAAACTGTGCTGGGTTAAAAATAAATCATAATGCAAAGTAAAATACATATAAAAAGAACTAAAATCAAAATTCCTTGAGGTACAGACACATTTTAAATGCTTCATGGCAGAGAAATAACTACTGTATCTGAATGTAACTCACATTTGGATTGGATTTGGAAAGGTGAGTAACTAAATTGAGAACTGAAATCCAAATCCAAAATGACAGAAACATAAACAGGTCAACTATCTACCAAGTTACAGAATTACATTAATTAGATGGAAATGCAATAAACTTGTTATATATATGTACATGTTGATTTACACACATAAACGGCTTTTCCTACAAGTCTAAACCTTCTAAAATCAAAAAACGTCCTTAGTATGATTAAAGGATCTATTTTGAGATGTTGGCATATTTTACAATCAGAAACCACTTTGCTGTATGCCTCTTTCCAGAAATACATTTTCTAATACAGAAGGAGGCCAAGCGTAAAGGACAAATTGATGGCAGCAGGCTACTTGGATGAATATCAAAGGATACAATTCCTCCCAAAGAAAAAAGGAAATTGTAGATGTCATAAGTGTTCCAGTGGTAGTAACATGATCATAGAGAATTGCTTTCATCATCTTTGCAGTGGGAAGCAAGAAAAAACAACAACATAACTTCTGATAATGAATTTGTGATTTATGCACTTAGATGTTTCTGTGGTTTGGGATAGGGAGGGAAACAATCATGAAATTAAAAACATTAATTACTGCGCATGAGTACACTTAGAACTGGAAAAATAACGTTTGCCAGTTGCAAAATATTTTACTGAAAAGAAGCACCTCATATTATCATCGAGACATCAAGCCACAGAAAGCTATAAATAACATTCTTGTGGAAATGGCAGTGAGAGGCATTTTTAGGAGGTAATTTTATAAAGGAGTTTTCTGACACTTATCCCATACTACACATGTATGCTCTGTGCAATTAGGTGCAGACTTGTGCATGACTTTAGAAGATGTATTTTCAAGAGAGGAGTTAGCGAGGTTACTTACCTGTAACAGGAGTTCTCCGTGGACAGCAGGATAAGTCAGCCACACCTGTTGACGTCCTCCGGGCGGCGCTGTACACATGGAAGTGCTCTCCAGAGCTCAGAAAGGTAAACCTTTTGAGCATGCCCAGGTAGCCCATCCTACCGGTCCGCCCCCTAGCCCGGTCAGTGAGTTCCTAGCTAGACAGTTCCCGGGTAGGGAGTGGATCCGGCGGGCTGACCCCCTCCAGGGGAGGCGGGCGGGATTGTGTGGCTGACTTATCCTGCTGTCCACGGAGAACTCCTGTTACAGGTAAGTAACCTCGCTTTCTCCATGGACTAGCAGGATTGCGTCAGCCACACCTGGTGCCTCCCTAGCTGGCAGTGTACGCTGAGGTGGAGGGGGAAGCTTGACCAGAACATCAAGGATAAGACAGGCATAATCATTCAACGTGACAACATTTTTAATGCCGTAAGGTGCAAAAACGAACAAGGTGCAAAAACAAATGCAGTAAGCATTGAGCATACAGTGGTTGTGCAAGTAGTGAAATCACAGTGCGAGTGCAAAGACTGTAGTAGTGCAATCAAACAGGGTCAACAACATTGATAAAATAGGATTGGAAGTCCATAGTTATTGGGCTTGGGCGTCCTCCTGCTTCTCTGTTGCAGTGGAGAGGACTGCGGTTCCGAGGGCGTAGTCTTCTTGTACCCAGAGGTCGAGGCAGTAGTGTCTCTGAAATGTGTGCGGGGAGGACCAAGTGGCCGCTCTGCAGACGTCCAACAGAGGGACAGAGCGAAGGTTGGCAATTGAGGTGGCCATCGCTCGTAGATTGTGAGGGCCCACTTTAGGCTGGTTTTGTAGGTCTTCAGGGTCTAGGCAGTAGGAGACGCAGGAGGCGACCCAGTGGGAAAGAGTCCTCTTGTTGACAGGCCTGCTGGGCCTGGCTTGGTCGAATGAAATGAAAAGTTGGTCACATTTGCGGATGGGCTGCGTTCTGAGTAGGTAGATCCGGAGGGCCCGCAGACAGTCTAGAGTGTGCAGGCGTCTCTCGTCCTCTGACGCGTGAGGCTCCGGGAAGAAGGAGGGGAGCTCGATGGATTGGTTGACATGGAAAACCAAGGCCACTTTGGGCACGAACCTGCGGTTGGTTCTCAAAGACGCGCGATCTTGTAGCAACTGTGTATATGGGGGGTGTGCTATGAGGGCTTGCAATTCACTGATCCTCCTGGCCGAAGTGATCGCGACGAGAAACAGAGTTTTCCAGGAGGCATACTTCATTTCTGCTTCAAGCATTGGCTCGAAGGGTTCCTGGGTCAGGCGCAGGAGAACTGCGTTGAGGTCCCAGGTTGGAACGGGCTTTCTGATGGAGGGCTTCAGATTCGCCAGCCCCTTCATAAAGCGTGTTGTTAAGGGCAGTGCCGCAATGGAGCTTGCTCCCTGAGGTTGAGCATGGAAGGCCGCAATCGCAGAGAGGTGTACCCTGATGGATTGTGTTTTAAGGCCAAGGTTGGATAAGGAGCTAAGGTACTATAGGATGTTAGGGAGCGGGCAAGTGGCGGGCTCGAATCCTTGCGTCGTGCACCAGATGCTGAACCTCTTCCACTTGAGACCATAGGATTTTCTGGTGGAGGGTCTTCTGGCCGCCAGTACCACGTTTTATACTTCTGCCGGCAGCTGGAGCGCAGCGAGAGCTAGCTGCTCAACCTCCAAGCAGTGAGAGCTAGGGCTTTGAGGTTGGGGTGTCTGGTTTTTCCCTGGTCCTGCGTGAGTAGGTCTGGTCGGAGCGGTAGATTTAGAGGACTCTCCTTCGCTAGGCGGTGGAGAAGCGAAAACCACATCTGGCGGGGCCAGTAGGGAATCACCAGGATGGCGTGAGCCTTGTCGCGAATGATCCATTGGAGTGTTGCAGTGATGAGGGGGGTCGGTGGGAACGCATACACTAGAGACCACTCCCCCCAGCACACGTCGAATGCATCCGCTGCCCACCTCCTGCTGGACGGGTGTCTGGAGCAGAACAGGGGGCATTTTCAATTCTGCTCCGTGGCAAAGAGGTCGATGCTCGGGTGACCCCATCAGTTGAAGAGGCTCTCGGCGATTTCCGGGAGAAGAGTCCACTCGTGCGGCTGTAGCTGTCTGCTGAGCTTGTCTGCTAAGGTGTTCTGGACTCCCAGTAGATAGGAGGCCCGAAGGTTGCACCCGTTTCTCAAGGCCAAGGACCATATCTGTAGCGCTTCCTTGCAGAGGGAGCGTGAGGCGGTTCCTCCTTGCTTGTTGATGTAGAACATGGCCACCTGGTTGTCCGTCTGGATGAGGACGGATTTCCCTTGCACGTGTGTTAGGAACGCTTTGAGAGCGTATTTGATGGCTCTTAACTCTAGGAGGTTGATGTGCAGGAGTCTCTCCTGTGGGGACCAGGCTCCTTGTGTGCTGAGATGGAGATGGTGGGCACCCCAGCCTGATTTGGAGGCGTCTGTGGTCAAGGTCACTTGGTGCTCTAGTGGATGCATGTCCTTCCCTCCCGAAAGATTTGTCGGGATTGTCCACCAGCGCAACTGGGTCTTGGTCATGGGGGACATTGGGACTCGGGTGGAGAGGGGCTGCGAATGCTGGTCCCAGTGTGTGCGCAGGTGCCACTGGAGTGTGCGCATCTGAAGTTTCAAAAATGTGATGACTGACGTCGTGGCGGACATGTGACCCAGAAGACACAGGATGGACCTCGCAGAGGAGGCCTTTGCAGAAGCTACGCTGGATGCCAGGTTGGTGAGGGCAACCAGCCTGCGGTGGGGAAGGAACGCCTTCGACAGGTTGGTGTCGATCACCGCTCCGATGAATTCCAGCCTCTGGGAAGGTGTGCGGTGCGACTTGGTGAAGTTGATGACAAACCCGAGGGAGCACATCAAGGACTCGGCTATCCTCAGTGATTTCTGAAGTTGTATTTCTGAGGGTGCTGTGAGGAGCCAGTCGTCCAGGTACGGGAAGATGGACACGTTCTGTTTGCGGAGGTGTGCTGCCGCTAAGGCCACACATTTTGTGAAGACCCACGGTGCTGGCGATAGGCCGAATGGAAGGACTTTGTACTGGTAGTGTTGGCTCAGCACGTTGAAGTGGAGATATTTCCTGTGTGAGGGATGATGCGGATGTGGGTGTAGGCATCCTGCAGGTCCAGGGACGCCATCCAATCGCCGGGTTGGATCAGGGGTAGGATGGAGTTGAGAGAGTACATTCTGAACTTCTCCACGATGATGAATTTGTTTAGCTTGCGGAGGTTGAGGATGGGGCGAACTCCGCCAGTTTTCTTTGGAATGAGGAAGTATCTTGAGTAGAAGCCTGAGTTTACTTCGTTCGAAGGCACCTGCTCTATGGTGTTGGATGAGAGAAGGTGTAGCAGCTCTGCGGCCATGACGATGCGCAGATGTTGAGGGGTGTCGCTGGTGGGATGCGTGCGTTGATGAGGAGTCGTGAGAAAACGCATGCGGTAGCCTTCTTGAATGATTTTTAGAACCCAGGAGTCTGAGGAGATGCGCTGCCACTCTGATAGAAAGTGCGTCAGGCGACCCCGATCCGAGTGGTCGCCGGTGAATAACTGTCAAAAGGAAGGTCCACCTTTGGCAGAGGGTGGATTGTTGCTGTTCTTTTTCTGCTTGCGGTCCCGCTGTGAGTTGCGTTGGTAGGAGGGACCCTGGTAGGAGTTGGACTTATATTTGTTGTACTGCCATCTCCTATTAGAGGAGTACTTCTTCTTGGCGGCGTAGTAAGGCTTTTTCTGGAAATTGCTTTTATGATTTCCGTAGTGACGCTCGAACCCTTCCTCTGCCAGGGTTTGTAGGGTGGTGCAATGTTCTTTCATGTCATTGACCGTGTCCTTAACCTTGTCCCCAAAGAGGGATTCACCCGTGCAGGGCGCATCAGCGATACCGTCGTGGGTGTCTTCTCTCAGGCCTGAGGCCCTCAACCACTCACATCGTCTTGCGGATATGGCCATGCCGGCCGTTCGCAGGGCTATGTCGAAAGAGTCAAAGGTTGCGCTGGCCAGGTGTTTGCTGCACTCTGACATGTTCAACAGGATGCTGGCTATCGGCGTCTGGGGTTCCTTGGGAAGGGATGAGAGGGCTGTCTTGAAGGCCGCCATGCAGTTGTCGAGGAAAAGAACCTGCTGGAATTGATGCGCTGCGATTCTAGCGCTGATCATGGTCCCTTGGAACACTTTCTTCCCGATGTCATCAAGCAGCTTGTGGTCCCTTCCTGGTGGACTATTGGCATGGGTGCGTGAGGATTTGACACGCTTGAGCGCTGAAGATACAACGATGGATTTGTGAGGCAGTTGGGACTGCGAGAACCCTGGTGTTGGCTTCACCTGGTACTTGCTGTCGAGCCGCCTAGGTAATGGTCTGCCCGATGCTGGTGTCTGCCACAGCCTGTGTTGATTGTCCAGGAGTGTCTGGTGGATGGGCAGTGCAAAGACCCATTTCGGTTTTGCGAGGTATTTTAGAACCTCAGGGACCGAATCACCCTTGTCTTCCATGGTGTTAAGTGCTAAGGTAGAGGCAAGCTTGTCCAGGAATTTGGGGTATGTGAGATCCTCCGGGGGGGGGGGGGGGGTGGATCCTCTGTTCCCGCAGGTTGGCTTTGGTCTGGGTTTGATTGTTCTGGGGAAGCCGACCCCACCACTGCCGTTTCTATGTCGTGCTCCTCGGCGGTGCTATCCGGAGATGGAAGTTCCTGGTCTGGACCGGGTGAGGGATCCTTGTCCCGCTCTTCAGGGTTGGATATATGACTGTCCCTGTGAGATTTTTGCATGTGAGCCGGTTCTGAAGAGGGAGACGGGCACGTGACAGGTGTTAAAGAGGCAGACTGTCTGACCAGTTGGGTTAAGAGACTGATGATTGCAGATGAGCTGCTGCGCCTGGAGTTGTTGGAGCCGCTGCGATGGCATTTGGCAGGGCTGTAGGAACTTGAATGACTGCGGTGCCTGCCTTTGCGGTTGTTACGGTCTCTCTCGTGGCTCCTACGGTGTCTGGAGCTGTGCCTGTGCTGCTGTGAGCGATGGCTGCGCCTGGGGGGGCTGCCTCTATGATCGGAGCTGCTGCTGCTGTCAGTGGGAGTGCTGTGTCTTGTTTTCTTGCTTCGTTTTCTGCCGCGGTGCTCCCTGCAGCCTGAGACAGTTTCTCCACATGTGGCAGTGCATGCTCCGGGGCCTGAAGCATTGATAGCACTGCTCGGACCCGGGTTGGATCGCTGGGGCTGTGGGTGTGCTCCGGCGCGCGGTTCCTGCTCCATGAGCGTGTTCGCACTATAGCGGCGTCCTTCTGCGCCGTTGGGCTCGCCGGCGCTGATGCTGTCCGCTGGGCTGGCCCACTGAAGGGGCGGAGCTAGCGACAGAGAGGGTTGGCGCCGGGAGCTGCTTTCTTCGCCTCTGCGCTGGTGGGAGCCCCAAGAGGTAGAAGCCACGCCCCCAGAGTGGGAGGAGTCGGAGGACTGAAGCAGGGTCCTGGACGACTGATGGCCGCCGCCATTTTTTGAAGTGTGGTTGCTTTCTCCGGCGTGATGGGCCCGGTTTGCAGTCATCATAGGAGTAAGCCCTGAGGGGTTTGAGGCTGCCGGGGTGTCAGCGACGCAGGTCTGAGGCATCAAGGGGGACCCCATGGCACAGCAGGGGATGGAGGCCGCAACGGGCGCATCCGGAGCTGGCACAAATGCAACAGTTTCAGAGGTACTTGCAGTTGCTGAAAGGTACTCTTGAAGATTTTGTTTTCTGATTTTTAGTGCTCTTGGGGACATCCTGCCACAGGGAGAGCAGCCATAGACGTCGTGATGAGGGCCCAGGCAGCGCAGGCAGATGTTGTGGGTGTCTGCACTGCTCATCTTTCTCTTACAGTGGAGGCATTTCTTGAAGCCAGGCTTTGGCATGTTGCTGGTTGATGAGTAAATCGTTCGAAGATTTCTTGATAAGTTGATTTTTTTTGAAGAATATGGTGTAGGAGAGCAGGGTCCATCTTGCTGGCAAGGCAGAAGGATGAATACTGACCGGGCTAGGGGGCAGACCGGTAGGATGGGCTACCTGGGCATGCTCAAAAGGTTTACCTTTCTGAGCTCTGGAGAGCACTTCCATGTGTACGGCGCCACCTGGAGGACGTCACCAGGTGTTGCTGACGCAATCCTGCTAGTCCATGGAGAAATACTGGCACACTGACAGAGTTGCAGTGTAAATATGTATTTTATAAAATGCACGTGCTCATCTGTACTTTATGTGTTAATGTTTACACCTGCTCACAAGAGGGCGTTGATGTCGGTAGCTTCATTCTAGCTTTTATTTCTGCAGATTTCTGTTGGCATTTTATACAGACACATAGGTGTCTACAATGTTTATTTTGGAAGCATCCCCACATATATATGGTAGGGATGTGAATTTGCTGCCAGGGTCAGCCCCAGAGTTGGTTCAAGGTGTTGGCACCCTAGGCTAACTTTAAGTCTTACACCCTCTCCTGGCTATCAACATCTGTTATTTAGCTTTGAATGTCCTGCTCTTTGTCACCCCCTAGAAGTTGCCACCCTAGGTGACTACCTAGTTTGCCTAGTGGTTGGGTTGATCCTGTTTCTGGTACAACTAATAGTCAAATGTAAGAAATCTTGGTATTTTCAGTTAGTTCCAGGGCAAGCTAACCAAGTGCAAATGGGAAACAATTTTGAAAGATTTGTCATTTGTGAACTCATTTTGTCATGTGCATATATGCAGCCAGATATTCTGGAACCACTCTAGGAGGAGGAGAAAAGAAGGGAGAAAGAACAAGCATGGTCATGAAGTACTTCAGCCAATGAAATTGGAAAACATTGACAAGTAGGGAACCTATGTGCCTGCCTGAGTTATGCAAATCCCATGAGTCATGATGTCACTGCTGGCTGGAAGTCACAACCCAGCACAAACCCAAAGAAATGTCCTAACCTACTAAAAATAAAGAGGCTGATATCCAGCTATGGCGACTAAGGCCTTGCCACCTCTGCTTTAACGAAACCACATATTTAGTGCCAAAACTTATCTGACATCCAGCATTGAAGTTCTGATTTTGCCAGACAGCTTGGTCGCGATCTAGTCAGTGGTGATATTCAGCCGCTACGTGGATAGTGAAAACAGGATAAAGTTAGGACAGCCATTGACCTGTCAGCGAATGTAGCCGCTGACTTGTTATCAACTAGGACTTACCCCGATCTACCCACAGACTGCCCCAGTTTTAACTGGGCATCTTTTCTGCTGAATATCAAGATCACTGTGGTTCAGCTGGTTAGCAGGTCCTGCTAACTGGCTAAATGCTTTGAATATGCTTCTCAAGACAGTGAGAAGTACATTGATGAGATGCTGCTTGCAGCAACCAGGTTCTCCAGCACAGGAGAAGATGGGTGCCAACAGAATGTCGATGGTTGGACAAAAGTCACCAGAGCCTGCAAAATCACCAATCCAACTTCTCCAGCCCTTGAATTGAAGAACCATTATGCAGCCCTGGAAGTGGAGGAGGTGAAAGCATCCCTGGAAAGGGAAGAACCAGAGTTCAAGTACCCCATAGTTGCAGAATCAGTGACCAGAAGGAAACGAAAGGGTAGTGGTGGTTGGAGACTCTCTTCTGAGGGGTACTGAGGTGTCCATCTGCCGACCAGACTTGATGTCCAGAGAGGTATGCTGTCTGCCTGGTGCCAAGATCCAAAATGTTACGGAGAGTTTGCCGAGACTCATCAAGCCCACTGACTATTACCCAATGTTGCTAATCCATGTTGGAACAAATGATACTGCCAGGTATACCTCGGAACGTATCAAAAGTGACTTCATGGCTCTGGGACAGAGGGTGAAGCAGGTATGTGCACAGGTGGTGTTCTCTTCAATCCTCCCTGTTGAGGGTAAAGGCCAAGGCAGAGAGGCTCGCATCCTGGAGATTAATGCATGGCTTCGTGGATGGTGTCTTCGAGAGCATTTTGGTTTCCTAGACCATGGGATGCTGTTCCAAGGGTTGCAGAGCAGAGATGGCATCCATCTGTCCAAGAAAGGTCAACACATCTTTGGTAGTAGACTGGCTAATCTACTGAAGAGGGCTTTAAACTAGATTCGTTGGGGATGGGTGAAGAAAGCCCCCAGGTAAGTGAAAGCCGCCAGGTAAGTGATACATTAAATACCTTTATGGAAATGGGTAACAGGGGTAACATATGGAAAGCAGTGTGTATTAATGCCCGTAGCATGGGAAATAAGATCTCTGAAGTTGAAGCTTTGGTGGGAGTGGCTGACTTAGATTTAGTGGCAGTTACAGAAACATGGTTCACAGAAAACCATGACTGGGATGTAACTATACCTGGCTATACTTTATTCAGAAAGGACAGGGTAGGAAGAAGGGGAGGAGGAGTAGCACTATATGTAAAAACTACTATTAAAGCTTTGGAATTACAGAGCTTAAAAGGGAGAGAGGAGGCATTGTGGGTTAAACTAGAAAGAGGGAAAGAGAAATCTATTTGCATTGGTGTGATATACAGACCTCCCTCACAAGAGGAAGAGGTGGACAGAGAGTTAATTGAAGACATACGCAGCAATACTAGGAAAGGGGAAGTGCTACTGCTAGGAGATTTCAATATGCCAGATGTTGATTGGCACATTCCTGCTGCAGTATCATCTAGGAGTAAGGAGATCCTGGATTCTCTACAGGGAGAACTATTCAGGCAATTGGTAACAGACCCCACACGTGAAGGGGCCATACTGGACTTGGTGCTTACCAATGGTGAAAGTGTTTCTGATGTTGTAGTGGGAGATCATTTTGCATCCAGTGATCACCAGATGGTGTGGTTCAGTATTAGGACTAGGGCTGTTAGAATCCATTCCAAGGTGAAGATCTTAGACTTTAGGAAGACTAACTTTGCGAAGATGGGCCAATACCTCAGGGAGTCATTAGTGGGATGGGAACAGCTGGGGGATGTAGAACAACAGTGGGCAAAACTGAAAGGGGGTATTTTAAAGGCAACCAACCTTTTTGTTAAAATGGTAAATAAAGGCAAAAGGAACAGGAGACTGCTATGGTTTTCGAAGGAAGTAGCTGAAAAAGTGAAGAAAAAGAGGGAGGCCTTCATGAAATACAAGAGATCACAGAGAGAGGAAGACAGGCATCTGTATTTGGAAAAACTTAGAGAAGCTAGCAAAGTAGTCAAGAAGGCAAAGATTCAAAAGGAGGAGGAAATAGCCAATGCAATAAAATGGGGGGATAAGACATTTTTCAGATATATTAGTGAGAAGAGGAAGGGCAAAAGTGGTATTGTCAGACTCAAGGGTACAGGGGAGGAATATGTAGAAGCTGATAAGGATAAAGCGGAATTGCTTAACAAATATTTTTGTTCTGTGTTCACAGATGAAGAACCAGGAGCAGGACCTCAGAAAACACCCACAAATAAGAACAGAAGCGAGGGACATCTTGAACAATTTTCAGAAGACTGTGTTTGTGAGAAACTAGCTCAAATTAAAGTAGACAAAGCGATGGGACCGGATGGGATACACCCTAGAATACTGAGGGAACTTGGGGACGTTCTAGCAACTCCACTGACTGACCTTTTCAATGCCTCGTTGGAGTCGGGAGTGGTGCCAAAGGACTGGAGAGAGGCTCATGTGGTGCCTTTACACAAAAGCGGAAGTAAGGATGTGGTTGAAAACTACAGGCCGGTTAGTTTAACTTCAGTGGTGAGTAAATTAATGGAAATGCTGTTGAAAGAGAAAATAGTGAGGTTTCTGGAGTCCAGCGGATTACAGGATCCGAGGCAGCATGGATTCACCAGAGGCAGGTCTTGTCAGACAAATCTGATTGATTTCTTTGACTGGGTGACCAGGGAGTTGGACCGAGGGAGAGCTCTAGATGTGGTGTATTTAGATTTCAGTAAAGCCTTTGACACTGTTCCTCACAGGTGACTTATAAACAAACTGAGCACCCTAGGGATGGACCCTAAAGTTACTGCTTGGGTTAGAAATTGGTTGGGTGGGAGGCGACAAAGAGTACAAGTAAATGGAGCTCACTCTGAGGAGAAGGATGTTACCAGTGGTGTGCCCCAGGGATCTGTCCTTGGTCCGATTCTTTTTAACAACTTTGTTAGTGATATCGCGGAAGGGCTGTCGGGTAAGGTTTGCCTCTTTGCGGATGATACCAAAATCTGCAATAAAGTAGACACCCAGGAAGGTGTAGATAACATGAGGAGGGATTTAGCTAAGCTTGAAGAATGGTCTAGAATTTGGCAGCTGGGATTTAATGTTAAAAAATGTAAGGTCATGCATTTGGGCTGCAGCAATCCAAGGGAGCAATACAGCATAGGAGGTGAAGTACTTTTGTCCACTAAAGAAGAGCGGGACCTAGGCGTAGTTGTGACCGATGATCTTAAAGTAGCTAAACAGGTAGAAAAGGCGACGGCAAAAGCTAGAAGGATGCTTGGGTGCATACGGAGAGGAATGGCTAGCAGAAAAAAGGAGGTGATAATGCCTCTGTATAAGTCTTTGGTGCGACCTCATTTGGAGTATGGTGTGCAATTCTGGAGACCACACCTTCAAAAGGATGTGAACAGGATGGAGTCGGTGCAGAGGGTTGCTACTAAGATGATTAGTAGTCTTCATTATAAAGCATATGAGGACAGACTTAAGGATCTTAATATGTACACCTTAGAGGAAAGGCGGGATAGAGGTGATATGATTGAGATGTTTAAATACCTCCGTGGCATAAATGTTCAGGGAGAGAGCCTCTTTCAATTGAAAGCAAGTTCTGCGACGAGGGGACATGGGATGAGGGTGAAGGGAGATAGATTCAGGAGTGATATGCGGAAATATTTCTTTACGGAAAGAGTAGTGGATCCATGGAATAGTCTCCCAGTGGAGGTGGTAGAGATGAGGACAGTAACTGAATTCAAAAAAAGCATGGGACCAACACAGAGGATCTCTAAAGGTAAAAAGTGGACTGTTGTAGTTGTTGTTATGGAAGGACAGACTAGATGGGCCTTGTGGTCTTTTTCTGTCATCATGTTTCTATGTTTCTATGTTTCTATGAATATGCCTTCCAAAGTATAAGTATAATAAGCTGCCTTTAGGGAATTTGATTTTTTTTAAATTTTAAAAATGCATCTAGTTTTGAAAAAGATTCCACCTTGATCAAAGTCCCTGTCTTCCAAGTCATTTGAAGAGTGGCAGCAAGGAGGCTGGTTCATGGGGCACTCCACAACTTCTGCCAGGGTGGGCATGCAACCCCTAGGCAAATATCTGAGACATCATAGTTGTGGTTACAGTACTACCACGTGGCAAAGCAGTAATGGGTGGGGGAGTTTCAAAAAATACAGGTAGTCCATGCTGCTAAAGTCTGCGGAACAGCATGTTCAGCACAGTGACCACACACATGTAAGGGCCTAATGGCTGGAGCACCTTTTTACCCAACTCTTCTACCACACGGGGATGCACCCTCTTGGCCCACCACCCCCTGTGGCCTAATCTCTTTCTAGGGGATGAGTGTGGGATAGTCCCTCTATGGGGAGGGCTCTGGATAGATGACACAGGACACCCTACACACCCCCATGGAGACTCCAAGCTGGAAAACACCAGTTTTCAGAGAAATGAAGGCCCAAAGATCCTTGGGAGTCCACAGCAGCACCCCAGGTATATAGAAGTCCTCATCATTTAGGCAAGGGTCTGGGGCAGGAACACTGATCAGGGAGCTCCAACCAAACTATCCCATGCTCTACAGGAAATATAGATAGCTGCTCTAAGTCAGGAGCCCTGCAGGGCCCTTGACGACTGGGAACCAAGGGCAGAGTTGGCAGAGTTGGAGTGGAGGCAAGGTACATCTAGTGGTTGGGGCAAGGTACTTCAGGCCGGAAGGTTGGGGGTTCAAATCCCACTAGAGGACAGCAACCTTGGGCTGGAAGGACTGGGGTTTCTAGTCCTACAGGTGCTCCTTGTGGTCTTGGGCAAGCCACTTAACCCTCCATAGCCCATGTTCCCTGTAAAATAGTTATCTGCATGTTATAATGCCCTGTTCAATGTAATTTCAGTTTGTTCAATGTAAACTGCACTGATGCAGAATAGTGTGGTATATAAGAGAATGTAAATAACCAATAGGCAAACTAGCCGGCAGTCTCCTAGGGTGGCAGCTTCAAGCAAGGCATTCAAAGCTGAACAATAGATTCTGATGGCTGGAGAGGGGGGTGGGGGGATAACATCTAGAATGCCAACACCTTGAATCAACTCAGGACTGACCTTGACTAAGGGGCATGTTACTAAAGTGTGGTAGCTGGTAACATGGTACTAATACACATTATGACTGCATGGTAGCCAGAAGTGCATGGTCTGAAGGCTCCCACAGTAAAAATGCCATGCTACCAGAGCAGCAAGTGAATAGGCAGAGTTAGGGTGGAGAATGAACAATAGTAGTGGCAAGCAGCTTGTGTGCCTGTACTTGTGGCAGAGAGGTTTCAGGGCTTTAAACTGCTTGATATTTGTATCTGGGCTATCTGTTGCTGATGCACTAGCTAGACTGGTGCAATTACTGCCTGGTCAGCGGCTGGCAGTAGTTGCACCCATGCTAGTGGCATCTTTGTGCCTTTAATTAATTTGTTTTTATACTGTGCTCTTTAGAATCAGTGCAGTTTACATGTATACTAACAGGTACTTTTTATTCCCTTGTCCCTGAAGGGCTCACAATCTAAGTGTACCTGAGGCAATGGAGGGTTGGGTGGCTTGCCCAAGGCCACAAGGAGTGGCCATGGGATTGGAGACCCCAGTTCCTCTGGCCTGAGGTTGCTTGTCCCCATGTGGGAATTGAACCTCAGGCCTTCTGGCCTGAGGTAACCTGTCCCAACCACTGAGCCACTCCTCCCTCCCCCCCTAATGCACCACTATCATGGCCACACCAACTGGGCACTGCTGCTACCACCCATTCTCTACCCCAACTCTTCCCTAACCCACCTATTTATCTGCTGCTCTGGTAGCATGGTGTTTTTAGTGCAGTTGCATGATGGCAGCATGCTTTTGGCTACTGTATGGCCAAAATGCGCATTTAGCACCATGCTAAATCCCCTGTTAATGGGTACTACGCTTTAGTAAACATACCCCTTAGTTCCCAATTGTCAAGGCCCCTGCAGGGCTACTTTTAGTGCATTTATGTTTCTTAAAGAATTTACTATGCCGCTTTCAATGTAACATACAAAGTGGTTTATAATTATAAAATAGAGAAATTAGAAAAGGAACTCCATTACAGTGCAGAAACAGCAGAGTAGGGAAATTGAATGCAATTGAACAAAGAGGAGACACTGACCTACAGCATCCTGCACAGTCCGACCTATGATGACTGCCCCCACAACCCCAAAAACTGCCCCACCCCCAAAATATACCTCCCATTTGCCCCATCCTCTGAAAACGTCCCCCACCCCCAACAAATGTCCTTTTCAACTGCCCTTTCCAAAACCATCACCATCCCCAAGGACTCCCCACTGCACATTACCCCACCCCCAATGCTATCTCCCTGCAACTGTCCCCATCCTACATAACTACATTCCACGGAAATGACCCACTATTCTTAGCTACCCGCCCTCCCCGCAGACAAAATGGGCCCAATATTCAGCTGGGCAGGCTATGCACCACTACATAGCCCTGCCCACCAACCCTTTACCCTAGATATCAAAACCATGATGACGGCATTGAATATCCAACGTCGTTACACATGCCCTGAAGCCGCCGAGGCTAAGCAGGTAGAGGTGATATTACACTGCTACCCGGTTAGCATCTAAGGCTAAAACTAGGCGAGCCAAAAACTGGTCTAGTTTAAGCCACAGATCTCTATCCAGGTAGCAGTGTAATATCACCGCTAGCCAGTTAGCAGCAGTCCCCAGCCCGGAATGCTCCCAGCATGCCCCGATGATAACCGCAGAGCATCGGGGAATGTAGCAGGCTTTGAAGGAGATACTCAATGGCACTAACCGTGTAAGCGCCATTGAATATCCGGATTAAAGGCATTTACACGGTTTACTGGGCTGTAAACTATGTAAATGCCTTTCGAATATTGGGTCCCACCTGTATAGCACATACAGACCACACAGAGAAACACACACACATGCATGCACACACTTACAGACACATGAATGTACATACATACACAAGGCAACAGTATTACAGATAATTCCCTAACTGTGATGCACTGCATTTTAAATTATTCAGATAGATAGATAGATTTCTTTGCTGTTATTTGTACTGTGAAAGCTACTGACTGAATTAGGGTGATTTCTTGTTGGTTGCTGTCTTTACTGCCGGTACATATCTGTTACTACGGGCAGGGTTAGGTGGCAGGTATAAGGGGCAAGCAAAAGAAGGATGGTACTGGTGGGCTGTTTTGCACACCCGGTTGATGAATGATAGCCATACCAGGACCCATATCTTAGCAGAAAATAAGGGCAATGCTACAGGATTGGCAGATAGGACACAAAGAGAGCACCTTGCTTCCTGGTTTCTTTGTAACAGATAATGGGATGAACATGGTTAAGGCAGTATCCGTAATGGCATTGGACAGTCCCGATAGCAGCAAAGCCTCAGAATGTCCCTGCTCAGCCTGCCTGATCTTTGCAGCAGCACTCAGCTGCCATCCAGTAGCTATACTGGGGAAATAAAAACAAGTTTTACAATCGCTGACTACTCGATTCCAGCTGAGCCCCGAACATACTCTCAGACTGCCTCTGCCCATGATCCTGAACCCCTGGAGCCTGGTAATTCTTTATTTATTCATTTTTAATGCATGAATTATAAAATGCATGGCCCCTCTGATGCAGTGTGATGCGTCAGAGGGGGCGGGCATTTGCACTCCATCCAAGCGTGGAGTCACAAAGATCTGCGACTTTTTTTTTTTTTTTTGTATTTCAAGTCTGAGGCTTGCCACCCCCGCTGCTGCAAAAGCAAGAAAGGTGGCCGTGGGGGGGGGGGGGGGGGCTGCCACCGGGATTATCATTTGTTTTGTTTTTTTCTTTTTAGGGAGCATGAGGCTGCTGCCACTGCCCTGTTTTGGGTGGCATTTTTTGCCGCTCCTGAAATTTGCCACCTGAGGCAGCCGCCTCATCCTGCCTAATGATAGAACCACCCCTGGTTTTCAGCCATTTCTTAAGTGTCATATTCATTTATTTGTTTTCATTTGGGAGGAGGAAGGAATATTAGTGGTCGGTGCTGGAAATAGAGGAAAGGGCTAAAGAACATAATAAGGGAGAAGATCTGTGATCTCTACCTCCACATTTCTTATCAAATGTATCTCCCTAATATCTTAGGTAAAGGATAAAGTTGCTCCAAAAAGTCCATTTAGTTCTTACAACAAAATACGAAAAATTGCAAAAACAACAGTTTCAACCATAAACACACTGTACAACTTAGATTATATAGTTTATGGATAGATTTCAATGAGAGCTCAAATATCTTCATGAAGAGTAACAAGACACCACGACTTAATACTTATCATGCTCCCTTTCAAAACAATATTCACTGATTTTAAGAAATGATGTCTTGTTACACTTATGGTTGCTTAGGGTTAAAACTGTTGTTCTTGCAGTTTTTGTATTGGTCTCCCTAATATCTTTCCACAGACAAATTTAACCTTCCTTTTCTCTCACACAGACATTTTAATTATACCGCTATCCATACCCCGCAGTCCCTGGTCCCGCTAATCATCACCATTGAATATTGACTCATAAGTGTTTATTGGTACCTCTGGAGGGATATCTGTTGAAAATTGCTGATGGCTCCTGCCTGAATTTTTGAGCACTTTTTTGAGCCTTTACAAATATCTTTCATCTTACTCCTGACATGGAATGAATTCTCAAAGCGAAAGTACCCAAGTTCTTTTGCTCTCAGAGTTCTGATGGGTACAAAGCCCAGTGGCTTTTTCTGCAAGTAGAAATCTGTTGTAAAAGCACTGGATATGTCATCTACATGTGTACTTTTTCTTTCCTGACCTAACCACGCCTTGGGGAAAACCTCCACTTGATGCAGCTACATTCATTGCAGAACTGTGCAGGGTCTTTTAGTCACCCTGACATGTGATTAACACAGATGAAAGACGTTTTTTACCCACATCAATCACTCTGAAAATTGTCCTCGATGTGTATCTAGCACGCCTGTGTAATTTTCCATTTATCTGGAAAAGAAAAATAAAGGAAATGATTAATGACTGAGCTGTCAGACAGGCACAAAAATATTTATTTATCCATTCATCTAGCTTTGACAGATACCGCAAAATTTACAGATCCTCTTGTGTTAATATGTGAACATTATTCCATTCCCTTTAGAAGGCATTATATGGTCTGAAATTTTTGTTCAGTTTTATTGTCTCAACACCCATGGTCTTCAAACTATCCATTTTACAAAATAAGCTTTAGAATTTGGATAAGAGACATATTAAAGGGTAAAATTTATCGTTGAATTTTTTTTCTATGAACCTGAATCAGCAGTAACTCCAGTGGCAGCAGATATTGGAAACACGTGCCAACTTACCAAGCCAAATGAAATCTGCTGAAAAGTGAGTAAGCAGGAATGAGTAATCATCACACTAGCCGGGAATTAGGCATTCAACAAAATAAGGTTAGTCATACAGTCAGTTGAACAGTTCATATCTTATTGCTTTATTTGCTACATTAACACCGAAAAACTGAAGCCAGTCATCTGGTGTCATATAAACGGAGCTTGCAGCATGTAAGGATGCTGCTAAAAGGACACAGGGCCTGGGCTTTGGGCCCACTGACACAGAATGGAAAAAGGCCTTAATAAATTGGTGCTAAAGAGTACTATAAAACAGCAGAGAGGAGGGGGGGTTATAATTAGAGGTGGCCTGATTCAGCTTTTGGGTTTAGTGTCAAAAATCATTCACCAGGAGGCAACTTATTTAGACAATGGAGCAGTGGAGGATTTGAGTCCTGCAAGCTTTACAAACAGCAGCAGTGCGTGGAAAAGGGGCCTGTATATGTGGAAAAGCCTTTCTAGAATGCCTCCTTAACACGTTTTCTTCACGTGCATACAGTTTTCTGATTCAAAACTGCAAACTGAGTGAACACCCCTAAAATCAAAGCATAGTACATAAACACATATCACAGGCAAAACAAATGACAATATGCAACCTAGGGGAATGTTTACTAAGCAGAAATAGCGGCTTCCGAGCGATATCGGAGACACAGCCCATTGACTTCATTGGGGCTGCAGCTCCGATATTGCTTGGAAGCTGCTACCGCTGCTTAGTAAACATACCCCATAATGTGAGCTTACATAAACAATTCACATTATTGTAAACAATGAAAACACAGGGCTGGGGAACATAAAACTTTATTCTCTGGAGATTTTCTGCCCTTATATCGATAGTATTAGGCTGGCTATCCCTCTAAGCAGCTTGATAGTATCCGTGGCCAAGGGAAAGAGAGAAAGCAGTAGAGTATTCTGCATGAGCAGTCACAGTTGTAACCACTGGCCTACAAGGATCAGGAAAGCTCCCTGACAGTTACCACAGAGGTTTTGTAGCCCCTGCAGGTTACATTTTGTGTTATCGGCAAAATGTCAGTATAGTTTAATAAATAGGCCCTTTAAGGCTAGAGTTACTAAGGTGTGCTAGTTTATCTTTAATATGTCATTAGTAAGTGGAGGAGTAGCCTAGTGGTTAGAGCAACTGTCTAATACACAGAAAATCAAGGGTTTATTTATTTTATTTACATTCTCTTATATACCGCGCTATTCTGCATCAGTGCGGTTTACATTGAACAAACTGAAATTACATTGAACAGGGCATTATAACTTGGAGATAACTATTTTACAGTTCCCACTGGTACTCCTTGTGACTTTGGGCAAATCACTTTACCCTCCTTTGCCTCAGAAGAAAAGGCTGGCAATTTACTTCCAGTGATACATTGCCAAGAAAACCCAGAGGTAGCTGGATCACTATGAGTCAATACTGACTTGATGGCACTAACCCCCCCCCCCCCCCCGGTCCCATTGAATAAAATAGTACCTGCATTAAAATAAGACATATGAACAGAAGCATGCTTTAGTAACTCTAGCCCTTATTATTAGAGTGGAAATCTGCTTGCTTCTTCCCACAATAAAAACATTGGACAACAAATTTGTTCAAAAGTTTTGCTTCTTGAAAAAGTTTTGGTGATTAGGATAGACAGCTTCAAGCTGAACACAAATATAATTCAGATTGACTGTATCATGTATTAATTTGGAGAAACATGAAATTAAATTTTGACTGAATTTAACATGTTTAATCGCACAATGATGCTGACATATTGCACTAGTTCACCTGAGCTAAAAATGTTTTGCTTCTGATTTTCATTTGTACTCAGCATCTGATGCTTCTTTTCTCAGTATCCAACAATAATTGGCCAGCATTGATAGGTTCTAGTTGTCTTGATACTGCTTTTCCATCATTTCAATATCCTGGTGAAACCTTTCAACATGTTCGTCGCTGACTACACCAAGATTAGCAGGGAAAAAGTCCAAGTCAGCCCGGTTCCATCCCATACATAGATCCCCTCTGTATATCTGGTCTGAGCCGGATGTACAGAGGGGATCGCGATTCTGATCCCGCAAGGCATGTTTAGCCCCGTGGGATCAGAATCACAATCAGGCATGTAAAGGCAGACTGGGACTGCGATTCAGTCTGACCTGCACGTACATGCACAGACTGACTAACTCAGTCAGGGCTTTTAAATGGACACGCAGCATCATGGCATCATGTTGTCATGGCACCGTGTCTCCATTTAAAAGTCACAATTCCGGCCGCCTGAAAAAGGAGTTTATTCCCCACAGCCGGACCCCCAATCTGGCCTCCTAAGGCCAGGGTCAGGCTGCAGGGAATGTCCCCTGGCCCCCCTGCCCCATCTGAGCCCTGGGCACTTAAAAAAAATCATGTCCAGGGAAGTTATTCCACCTCAGAGGTGGAATAACTTCCCTGCACATGTCGCTGGCCCTGGACGTACAGGGCCGACATTAGAATCGGTCCTTTACATCCACAGGCCAGTGACCGCTCACTGTCCACCCAGACTCTGCCCCCAGGCTGTCCATTTCCTGCCCCCGACTAACTTCCCTGCACAACCGGTGGTGAAGTTATTCGGTGGCAAGATCCGGCACAAATAGCAGGGATGGATGTCCCGTTAGGACGTATATCCCCACAATTCATGGCCGAGTGTGAATGCAGAAAATGAATCTTCAGTGACATGTTGCACTTCATGGTTTTGTATGCTTGAAGCATGTTGTCAACCAGCTGGATGTAGTTTGGTGCCCTGTAATGCCAACAAAATTATCAACAGCATCCCTGAATGCCTTCCATGTGATTTTCTCAGGCCCCCCTAGTAGATCTTCGAGCCGCTTTTCATTGATGACGTGTCTGACTTGCGGACCCACAAAAATGCCTTCCTTAATCTTGCCATCAGTTGTTCTTGGAAACATCCGTCTCAAACATCGAAACCCTTCACCTTCCTTGTTCATCGTTTTCACAAAGTTTTTCATCAGTTTTATATGAAGAGGAGGCAAAAATATCTTGTTTGTGTTGATAAGTAGTTCATGTGACACATTTTCTGTCCTGGCACCAAACGCTTCTTTTTAATGTAATGAGACTTTCTAGCATGGGAGATCCATTTGCAAATGAAACAACAGTACTTAGTCTACACAAGCTGCATTCCTAGCAGCAGTGCCACTACTTTTAGATCACCACAGATGTTCCAGTTGTAGTTGTTGTACTGTGTGTGTTTCAACAACAGTTCCTTGTCTTCATAGGTTTCTTTCATGTGTGATGCATAGACAATAGATATTGAAGGGTGAAGATTGCCATTGTGAAACAAGACAGCTTTCAGGCTTAACAGTGACGAATTGATAAAAAGGCACCATTGTTGTGAGTCATGCTCACAACCCAAAGCCGTGAACAACCCATCAATGTTAGTGCAGAAACAGGTTGTCAACCTGCGCAAAGAAATGTTTCATACCTGGTGACAGCAAACCCCATCCTTGCAATCTTGAACCAAGTAGTTCAATTTTTGTTTTTTGACAAATTTACGTTCCTCACTAGGTCCTTCAATTCCGACTATGTTATTAGATGAGGCACACCAGACTTAAAAGGTTCAAAATCTGGATCCATGTCATTTTTAACGTATGACCTGTGTATTATACTATCTTCGTCTGCCTCATCTAGGCTTTATGTTTCTGGTGGCTTCAGTACTGGTGGCTGAAGGCAGACTTGGGTATTCAATAGATTTCTTATTTTTAGAAGAGAAACTGGATACATTGGTCAGACAGAAGTAATAGTCCATCACGTGATTCTTCTGTTCTCGCCATATCATCAGGACTGCAAATGGCATTGACTTCCAAGTACCTCTGAGACCAAGCTCTGAGATGGACAGCACATGTTGCACAGCAAATGTGAAGAGCCCAGGATTTGACTTGATGACCGACTTTACAACTGAAGTAGAGCTCATATGCTTTCTTAATAAGTGCAGTCATGCTGTGATTTTGAGACTTAAGCGTATACTCACCTCAAATGTAATAGAATGTATCAAGGCTGTTGCAACATTGATGAGATATTTCTTCTGTATAATGAATCATCATTTAGACAAGAAACTCACATGTAAATGCTATTGTTAAGTGCACAAATTGATATCAATTTCATGCATAACATCTGTGTATGAAAGCTGCTTTTATAGCCTGTACTGCCAGCATCCATCCTGACTAAGCATGCCCACGCATTCCTAAGCAGTAGCATTTCCATTGCACTTTGTTTGCATGCACTTTGTGCATCGCCAGGCATGCCTGGACTAAACAAAACAGCTTAATTTCTAGGTAACATATGAGTAGGCTTAAAATATGTGAGGAAATTATAAAAATAGGCAGTTGCACAAAAATGGTACATGATGGGAAAATTGCAAAGTGATTTTTGTGATCAGCATCCCAAAATCCTTAAGATACACCAAAATGTGTTCATGAAGCAAAATCATCATTATCCAGTGAAATTAGCTATTGGTTATAAGGGTTATTTTATAGGCCTTATTCATGATTTGCTTGTCTAAATATGACCACTTACATGTAAGTTTTATCTACGCATAAATGGCCATTATAGAAAAAGTTAATTTTACATGTGTGTAACCCCCTTGCAGTCCTCACTACCCTTCCATTCTTATCTCTCCCTCGGGAGCTCCACTCTTCTGACAAATCACTTCCATCTGTGCCCTTCTCTTCTATTGCTAACTCCAGACTTTGCTCCTTTCATCTTCCTGTTCCTTATGTCTGGAACAAACTACCTGAGTCTGTTCATCAGGCAGCTTCTCTGACCCAAATCCAGGCTGAAACCTCTTTGCTGCTGCAGCTTTTGGATCTTGACTCACCTGATCTCCTTTGTGTTTCCTTACCATTCCTCCTAGATGTATCCCATGTCTGCAGCTACTATGTTGTGGACCATCTTTTACATGTGTCTGTGTAGCACTGCATACGTCTTGTAGCGCTATACAAATATTCAGCAGTAGTAGTAGTAGTAGTAGCAGCATCTGTACCCACTGCATGACAAATAGTGGTCACAACCATCCAAGAGCAATGTAGACTTTCAGTTTCTCTTCTTCGAAAATTTAGTGGGTTCTTTGCAAGGGACTAGTATATGTTGGGAGGCCTTGGCACTTAAGCCCCCCTCACTTCTCCTTCCTTCTCAAAATACTGTAAATGATTCCAGGCCAGACTGTGCGTTCTGAACCAAGGGTTTAATTAAAGAACTTTAGGGGTTCCAAGCAGCTTCATGTTTTTACTACTCTCTCTCTCTCTCTTTCTCTCTTCACTCTTACTTATTCAGCCTTAGAGGAAGCTTTACTCCTGCAAAACATGCTTCTGCACACTTTTAGAGCTGATGGCTTCTATAGAGACAGATCCATGAAACTGCACTGCAGGTGCTTCTAGCTCTTGGGTCACTTGTTTCAGAAATGTTGCTATGCTTTATCCTTCTTTTCTTGGAGTAAGTGGCTCCCTTTTTCTTCATCTCTGTTACTTCTTCCCAGCAGAGCTGATCTCCTTCTGGTCTAGATGTCAGGGGGTGCTGACAGAGTTTGCACAGTGTCGCCGCGCCTCCCGCCCGGGCCGATAGCCAGTAAGCAGGATGGCATTGCCTTATTGCTCTCCTGGAATAGTGTTCATAAATATGGCTGCCAGCTAGGACTGCTGGGAAATGTAGTTTACTTATTCTTTAGAGCAAATAGTGTGACCACACGGTGTTAGGCGAAAAACAGAGAATATTTTTATTTTTCGGGATTTCCCCCTCGCATCAAATTCAATAGCACTGAACATAAATTGGATACGTCTCCACAACAAAGAATAAAGTCCAACAGGTTGTATTCACAGAGTTGGTCACTTTTAACAGCAATTAACTTTGGTACTAGGAACTGGCTTACAAAGCTCAGGCTGTTAACCTTTTCCAAGGTAACTTAACTTTCATAAGAAGACTGTTTTTCTCCCATCTTCTTTCACAAGGAGGCACACAGCTTCTAAAACGCCCAGTAAGTTTTACTTCTCTTCAGAGCATTGAGGAAAACACATTGGCTTAAAACTTCTTGTTAGTTTTTCTTGCTGTGTCTTTCAGCTTCACACAAACAAGCTTTGCTCTACTTTAAACACTCATTCTTTTACATGTGCTTAGGCTCAGCACATCTCAAACTCATTAGCTCTGCAATATGAGCACTGCATTTCCTCAGACCCACTTTCATACAGTTCAATGCAGCTTTCTATCTCCATCTCTTCAATGGATTCATTGCAGCCATTTTCAGGTGGAACAGGGTCATAGAGCTTACTACTCTGCTTCTGCAACAACTCATTCAGCTTTGCTAACAAGAGTTTTTTTTGCTCTATCTCAGCAGAGAAACTTTGGCTAGGGAACACAGAAAAGCTATTTTCTCTACCTTTGCAGCTTAACTGGCTAGCTGAGTTGCATCCCCCATTAGGAACTGACTCTTTCAGCTTTCTTTCATGCAGGGATTTTGAAACACGCACTTGCCTTGACTCTGGGCCTCTCAGCTGTTCCAATCCTTCCTGCTCGGTGCCATGCTGCCTTCTCTCTTCATACAATTGCCTCTCTCCTGGCAATTTCCCTTTTAGCTGTGTCTGCCTCTGATCTGTTCCTCTCAGATCCAACTGCTCGTCTCTGCTCCTGGTTCCAGCTGCTCTTGTCCTTCTCCTTCCTGTGTTTCTCCTCGTGCTTGTGATGCTGCTCCTCGTTCTATCTGACTGCTCAAACACTGCAGTTTTAAACTGATCCCTCTTAGGGACCACACCCTTCTCCCAGCCCACGTGGGAGCTGTTAGGACTCAACCTAGCTCTGATGTACGGAAGTGGGCGGGGCTTGATACTGGCTGCACTCTGACTCAGAGGTTTGTGGTTGCTAGGGAAACCCTGTTTGCTACTATTTTTAAAGGAACAGGATTCACTTTCTTGCCACTCCATGTCCCCTGAACAGCCTTCGTCATCACACATTCCCCCCCTTAAGATATTACGGGCTGGGGTGATACTCTCATCACAGCACGTAATTCTCACTGAAGAACCATTCCTATCCTGTCCTTTATGCTTACCCTGGGTACTAATAGCTAGCTGGGCTAGTGCTACCCTTTCATGACAGGGTCTTAGCAGGTTGACATGATACACCTGTTTGCTTCCTTTCCTATTCTGCAATAAATAGGTTACCGGGCCTACCTGTTCAATTACCTGAAATGGACCTCTCCACTGACTTTCAAACTTCGGGACTGCTTCCGCTACCATGACGATTACTTTTTCGCCAATAGCAAGCTGGCGCGGCTTGGTATTGCGATCATAATACGTGTTTTGTCGCTGTTGGCTTGCTTTCAGATTGTCTTCTGCTATTTGGGAGGTACGTGTCAAACGACCTCTCAAATCCTTAATAAATTGGGGAACCTCCATTTCCTCTATCCCTGGTTCCACCCATTGCTCTCTAAGAATATCTAGAATACCTCTGGGGCTTCGACCATACATCAACTCGTGCGGGGAAGTGCCTAGGGATGCCTGCTTCCTTTCTCGACACGCGTACAAGGCGAAGGGAAGCATCGTGTCCCATTTGGCCATCTTCCCTTCCAATCCCCGTCTTAGCAAATTCTTCAGAGTCTGATTAGTTCTCTCTACTAATCCATTCCTTTGTGGGTGATACGCCGCAGTCTTAACATGCCTGATGCCAAAGGCATCCCAGACTTGGGCTAAATAACGCAAGATAAAATTGCTGCCGCGGTCCGTCAGGACTTCCCTGGGGAATCCAACTTCGCAAAACAATTTTATTAATTCTGCTGCCACTGTGCGGGCAGAAATACTACGCAGGGACACCGCCCAGGGGAATCTTGTCGCATGGTCGACCATCACTAAAATATATTGGAATCCCTGCGGTGTCTTGATCATGGGACCCACAATATCTACCGCTATCCTATGTATAGGCACCGAGATGACCGGAACTGGGATCATAGGCACTTCCACTGGCCTAACTGGTGTGACTCTGGCAGGCAGGGCAGGCCTCACAAAACCTAGTGGTTTCCTTGTAAATCCCCGGCCAGTAGAACCGGGCCAATATCTGGTCCAAGGTACCTTGGATACCCTTGTGCGCCCCTATAGGATGGTCATGGGCAAGTCTAAGCACTAAGGTTTTAAATGTATTAGGGACTACCAACTGCTTACGTGTGTCTCCTGTAACTGGGTCCAGGTTTTCCCGATACAGAAATCCTTGGTCCATCAGAAACTTGGGCAAAGTATCCTTCCCCTCCTTAGCATGTTTTTTTTTTTAAACTTTTATTTTCATTTTGCAACAAACAAAAGAAACAACACACCAAAAGAGACAAAACAAGTATACAATAAGGAAAAGTAAACCCATTACCCCCCACCCCGATGCTTCTTCTCTACCCGATTATATCAGCATGTGAGCGCTTCCAATTAACAGTGATTATACATCAAACGATCAAAAGAGTATCTACAATACAGCATGATCATGGGACAGAGATATATACAAAGTTAGACAGTCAGATGAGAGCATTTAGCAAAATGTACATAGTCATTGAGCATCTTCCATTGAGACCAATGAGAAGGAGTCTGAACGGAGGAAGCGAACAGACGAGGTATTTGTTCATATTTACTGTAAAGACAAGCATGATTCCACCATTCATTGGGGCTCAGATGGGAGCTAGTTTTCCAGTATTACTTAATTAGGGAAATAGCAATGCCAAGCATAAAGTTCGAAAGGAGATAAGCCATTTTTGGGAGAGAGGAGATCCCCGCAACTGGGCGAAGTCCCACTATCCTCCAAGAAAGGGGCTCCTGAGAGTGCGAGATAGACTAAATACGACCCCAGACCCGACGCCAGTAATACTGTAGTGCGGGATAAAAGCGCCACCAAGTATTAATGGAGCATTGGCAGAGGCCAAGGCCAACTGCGCAATACTTGCATAGTAAGCAGGGTTGTCCACATTCGGGGCATAATGCAAATACACGTGAATTCACTATCTCCAACCTCAAGATGTACACGGGCCCATCTACCCTCCTTGTCAGCGCTAATATCAGGTACAGTAGCGTGCAAAGACTTCCTAACCAGAATGGCTATCCCGTACCGTTTGGAAACGGTGGGAGAATAGGCAGCTACCATGTGAGGCTTAGCATTGAGTTTCAGTGTGTCAGCAGAGTTTAAAGGCGTTTCCTGAAGAAACACTAAAGCAACATGCTCATGGCTAAGATAGCTAAGGATTTTCTTTCCTTTGAGTGGACCATTAATGCCTTTGACGGTGAATGATAAGATTTTACATAAGGCCATTCAGAAAAGTTAAAAATGCTGAGCATGATAGCACACATAATTTCACTATGTCCCTCAAACTGACTGTATCTGGCTGTACACATGACATAGGAAAAATAAGCTAATATAATACAATGAAGCGCCCCACATGAACAAAGAAAACCGCAGTACGGTAGAGGAGAAGCAAAACCCCAAAATTACTGGCGACCATGTGTCTGCGGGGAGAAACCCCAGAGAAGGCCGAAATTGAAAAAACACATAACCTGTAGGACTGTGCGTGCTCCGAATCCGACCGAGGCACACATCATGAAGGGATAGGAGACCAAAAAACAAAAGTCATAGAGAGAAAGAAAGAAAGTCCAGGCTATTTCTGTGCTTGGCTATGACCGCCGCATCGGGCCCTTCAAAATGGCGGATAGAGCCGGCAGATAAGAGTCCAAGATTTGGGATCAGCGCATCTGCTCTGCTTCTTTGGAGTCTAAAAATGTTGATAGTAGATCAGGATCTTCGAACGTCCTGGTTTGGTTGTGGAGAGTCACTCGGAGCTTCGCTGGATACAACAGGCCAAAGCGAGCCTGTAGCTGTTGAAGTCGAGGGCGAAAAGCAAGGAGTTTCTTCCGACGGTCAACGGTAGGCTTTGCCAAATCAGGAAAGAAGGAGACCTTACGACCTTCAAATTCCAAATGATGATTCGCTCGGGCAGCATGTAAAATTTGTTCCACTTGTTGATATCGTAGCAAGCTAAAGATAATAGGCCGGGGAGTCGTGCGGTTGAGCGCCATGTGGGCAGGAACACGGTGTGCTCGATCGATTTCCAGTTCTCTGTGAAAAGTGATCTTCAGCAAGGAGGGAAGAGTTTTGAGCAAGAATTCTCTTATATCTCCTGCTTCCACCCCCTCCGGCATTCCGAGGAGCCTCACATTGTTGCGACGGGCTCGATTATTGCTATCTTCTAACTCCTTTTGAAGATTCTGTATCTGGCGCTCAGCCTTGTCCAGTTTGCCCAAGCGCACCTCGTGCGAGTCGAGGACCCCCGCCATGTTGTCCTGCCGTAATGAAAGACTTTCAAGTCGGTCCTGGAGCACTCCAAAGTCTTCTCGCATGGCTCGAAGCGCTTCTCCATTGGACTGCACCAAGTCCTTCACGCCGCGTATTTCCTCCAAAATCTCCAGGTGCATTTCGGGGTTTTCACGAAATGGAACCATCTTCTGTGGGGAAGACACCTCTGTTTTGGAGCGTTTTCCGTGAGAAGAAGAAGGAGACCCGAAGTCCAAGCGCGCTGGTTTATGGGCCGCCATCCCCCCCGAGGTGCCCCGGTCAGCTCGGAGCGAAATAGTAAATTTGTATAGGTATTAAGTCAGGATTCTAAGTAGGCCTCTCGGGAGCTTCAACGCAAAGCGTCCTACCCGCTGGACATCAGGCTCCGCCCCCCCCCTCCTTAGCATGTTTAAAAGCTTGGCAAAGAGCAGGGTCAGCCTGTTGCTCTTTCGCAAAGGAAGGAAATTTAACCATTAATTCCTCTGGAACCCAGGGCAACTCCATCCCAGCCCTGACCTCAGCTCTACCCTGGGAACGAGTCCGTCGTTCCTGACGCTTCTCACTTTTAGGCTTTCTTACCTTAGCTACTGGGATAGTAACTAAATCATCATGAGAGGGAAGATCCTCCATCTCCTCTCCTGTAAATTTCTCTTCTGCCTCCAGGGCCTTGGATTGGGTTCGCGTGGAAACCATTCCCTTTTTCGTACCCAGACCTTGTTGCACACCCCTCTGAAATTGGGGCCAATCCCTCCCAAGCACTACCTCCTGTGGTACGCGAGGGACTATCGCTACAGGGACCCTTTTCTCAATCCCTAGCCCTTTTACCCGGACTTGGTAAACAGGATATGTGGACGCGGTTCCGTGCACACACCTAATCTTTACTGTGCTCGTGGGTGTACTGGGTATTTCTTTATCTTGGGCCCTTATCTTACGCCACAAGCTCTTAGAAAGCATCGACTGATCAGAGGCTGAGTCTAATAATGCTTTCGCTGGTAGACCCTGCACAGTAATTGCTAGTAAGAAACCCTCTCCAATCTTACCTGGCTCATTCATCACTAATGCTGTCTTCATCTTACAGTCTCTCTGTAAATGGCATTCACTTCCACACTTATAACACGCTCTTTTTACATACTTTCTCCTATCCGTAGGCACACATCCATCCTTAGCATTCTTCAACTTTCCTTCCTTATCCGATACAGCACCTGCAAGTTTAGCAAAAGCAACACTTTTATCTTGAGCTACGGCCTCTGCCTCTAGAAACCGCTCAGAGAGCACAATAGCTTCCTGTGTACTTTTACAACCTTGCAATATCAGGAAGGTCTGCATCCTTTCTGGTATGGCAGTCAAGAACTGTTCAAGAATGATGTTGTCTAACACAGTGTCTAGGGTTTTACCTTCTGGCTCCAACCATTTGGATACCAGCCCCTTTAAGCGATGATAAAACGCTCTCGGTGTTTAACCTGAACGCAGTCTGGTGTTTCGTAACTGACGGTGATAGACCGAGGGTGTTAATCCTAGTCTATCCTTTATCGCTCTTTTCACTTCCTGATAGTCATTGACTAAGGCCGACGGTACAGCTTGGTAGGCGGCTAAAGCCTCACCGGTTAGTGATATTGCCAACCTTACCGCCCATTGGTCCTTTGGCCAATTAGCTATCTGAGCAACTCTCTCAAATGCTTCTAGGAAGTCATCAATGTTATCACTTTCCTTTAACTGTCCAAAGTTAAGTGTCTCTTTGGACCACGGTCCAAATGTGCGGGCTAACCCCAGTCCTGCAAAACCTGTAGTTGGTGGGTCAGGCTCTGGCATCTTCTTGGACTCCTTTAACCAGGCCTCCATCATCTCCATCAATGGTTTCTGCTGGGCTTCCAACCTGACGGCAGCTCTCTCCTGGAGCTCCAAGGACAACTCCTTCTGGCGGTCAAATTGGGATGCCATCCAAGTAAGGACCTCTTTCACCTCCATGGTCATCTTTATTCCTGTAGAAATGACAAAAGGAAAAATACACCACCCAAGTGCGGCACAAACGCAGTATTATCCTTTGTCACCTGCTCCAATACCGCCCCTCCCAGAACCAGTATCCTTAACTATCCCTTAGTTAAATACTCTGTACCTTGGTGGTGCGTCTTGCTCATCAGCAACGTAGGGTCTCCGTGGGACCTCCGACTCTCCGGACCAGTCGAACTCAGCACCGACTCTCTCAGTCTCAGCCGTTCGCACCTCTCACCCGGCGTCCTCCTGCAGACTTCTGGAATACGCTGTGTAGCTTCTTCTTTGCGCATGCGTGTTCAACGCTATATCCTGCCAACTACGCCACTCTGTCGCCGCGCCTTCCGCCCGGGCCGATAGCCAGTAAGCAGGAGGGCGTCGCCTTATTGCTCTCCTGGAATAGTGTTCATAAATATGGCTGCCAGCTAGGACTGCTGGGAAATATAGTTTATTTATTCTTTAGAGCAAATAGTGTGACCACACGGTGTTAAGCGAAAAACAGAGAATATTTTTATTTTTCGGGATTTCCCCCTCGCATCAAATTCAATAGCACTGAACATAAATTGGATACATCTCGACAACAAAGAATAAAGTCCAACAGGTTGTATTCACAGAGTTGGTCACTTTTAACAACAGTTAACTTTGGTACTAGGAACTGGCTTACAAAGCTCAGGCTGTTAACCTTTTCTAAGGTAACTTAACTTTCATAAGAAGACTGTTTTTCTCCCATCTTCTTTCACAAGGAGGCACACAGCTTCTAAAATGCCCAGTAAGTTTTACTTCTCTTCAGAGCATTGAGGAAAACACATTGGCTTAAAACTTTTTGTTAGTTTTTCTTGCTGTGTCTTTCAGCTTCACACAAACAAGCTTTGCTCTACTTTAAACACTCATTCTTTTACATGTGCTTAGGCTCAGCACATCTCAAACTCATTAGCTCTGCAATATGAGCACTGCATTTCCTCAGACTCACTTTCATACGGTTCAATGCAGCTTTCTATCTCCATCTCTTCAATGGATTCATTGCAGCCATTTTCAGGTGGAACAGGGTCATAGAGCTTACTACTCTGCTTCTGCAACAACTCATTCAGCTTTGCTAACAAGAGTTTCTTTTGCTCTATCTCAGCAGAGAGACTTTGGCTAGGGAACACAGAAAAGCCATTTTCTCTACCTTTGCAGCTTAGCTGGCTAGCTGAGTTGCATCCCCCATTAGGAACGGACTCTTTCAGCTTTCTTTCATGCAGGGATTTTGAAACACGCACTTGCCTGACTCTGGGCCTCTCAGCTGTTCTAATCCTTCCTGCTCGGTGCCATGCTGCCTTCTCTCTTCATACGATTGCCTCTCTCCTGGCAATTTCCCTTTTAGCTGTGTCTGCCTCTGATCTGTTCCTCTCAGATCCAACTGCTCGTCTCTGCTCCTGGTTCCAGCTGCTCTTGTCCTTCTCCTTCCCGTGTTTCTCCTCGTGCTTGTGATGCTGCTCCTTGTTCTATCTGACTGCTCAAACACTGCAGTTTTAAACTGATCCCTCTTAGGGACCACACCCTTCTCCCAGCCCACGTGGGAGCTGTTAGGACTCAACCTAGCTCTGACGTGCTGATGTGGGCGGGGCTTGATACTGGCTGCACTCTGACTCAGAGGTTTGTGGTTGCTAGGGAAACCCTGTTTGCTACTATTTTTAAAGGCATCAGATACCAAACACCAAGTTAAACAAAACCATCCAACAGAAAAAAACCTGGGTAACCAAAAAGCCCGTGTTTCAAAAAAAAAAAATTTATAGCAAATATTTAATTTTTTTGTCGGAGAGGCCAACCAAGCAGAAGGAAGCACACCTTGTGCCGTTGTGGCCCGTCCTTTTTATTAAATAAGACGTGAATCTTAAATTTTCATATAAAAATCAATAGAATGCATTACTTAGCTGAATCAGTAGCAAAAAGGCTGTAAGTTGAAATAGCGGAAGGACAATGTGGCACGTTTTGGGGAAGTTAACAGGGCTGTTAACAGGGCTGATGTTACATTATACTGCGGTTTTGACCTGAAGAAGGGGATTAAATGTTTTTACTTCCCCGAAACGTGCCACGTTGTCCTTCGGCTATTTCAACTTACAGCCTTTTTGCTACTGATTCAGCTAAGTAACGCATTCTATTGCTTTTTATATGAAAATTTAAGATTTATGTCTTATTTAATAAAATGGATGTGCCACAGCGGCACAAGGTGTGCTTCCTTCTGCTTGGTTGGCCTCTCCGACAAAAAAATTAAATATTTTCTATAATTTTTTTTTTTTTTTTTGAAACACGGGCTTTTTGGTTACCCAAGTTTTTTTCTGTTGAATGACTATTTTTAAAGGAACAGGATTCACTTTCTTGCCACTCCCTGTCCCCTGAACAGCCTTCGTCATCACACCAGTCACACGAGAACCTCTGGGTGTAGGTGTAGAGACAGCATGGATGTTACTGTGTGTGAGCAGCAGCACCATTCAGTGTCCCTACAAGATTACTACAATAAAGGTTAGAGAAAAGCATAACATTTTCCAGAACAGGGAAGGTTCTTACAGCCAGTTATTCTTGTTGGGAAGAGACTCCTCTGGGAGGGAGAATCCATCTTCATATGTTTATGTTTATGTTTATTGTTTCTTGATAAAAACCGCCTTTCTCAAAAAATCAAAGCGGTGTACAATTAAAATCATCAATTAAAAGAGGAAGGTCAAAGCCTTGAAAATGAAAAGAAAGTTACAACTTCTTCGTAAAGGATAGCATAGACAGGAGAGACAAGAGAGGGGTGGGAAGGAAACAAGAGGAATGCATGGGAGGGAGGGAAGTGGAGATTACACAAAAGGAGAGGGCACATCAAAAGCCAGAGAGAAAAGGTGGGTTTTCAAGTTCACTTGGGCCCCCGAGAAAGAACTTTGCCTTTGGCACCCAGCTATTGTACCATACAGGTATAAGGCATCTACCCTTAAGGGGCAGGTGCCTTTGTTACACAGCCACTCACACTATCCAGAAGGAGCAACAGGCTCAGAGAAACAGCAAAGGAGAAGAGAGCAGAAGATTGATATCTGTGCAAATCTGCCAACATCCCACCATCTCAGATGGAAAGTAGCTGTGCATTTGAGAGGGGTTCTAAGAATTGTACCAACAACTCAGTCTTCCAGTTCATCAGAGTCAGGAGCACTGCAGAGCAATTTCAGTGACCTGCATCTACAGAAGCCACCAAGTTTCAAGAAGAAAGGAACCCATACACTAGTGACACCAGATCCAGCAGTAAATCCAGCACAATATCGGAAATCTGTGACTGCATCATCACTAGATTCAAGTACACTGGGAAAGAGTAATTGAAACAGGAGAGAGGAATTCCCACTCTGGGAAACCAGACTAAGTAACAAAGGTACAGGAGTGGTAAAGAGTGGAGTAACTGTTCAGCTTAAGATAAACAGTAATTAAAGAGAGTGTGATAACATACCAAACTGAGAGGAGAAAAAGAGAAATCTATCTGTAATCATTTTTGACTAAGGAGAAGCAGTTAACTGCCTGTAACATAGTTCTTATTTGTTGCTTCTGCCAATTGTTATTGTTGTTATTGCTCAGTGACTCTAAAAATAATTTTAGTAAACTCTTGGTTCTTAACACAAATTTATGGTCTGGACTCTTTTTTTTTTAAGAAGGGAAGAGGTGTGAGAGTAGCATGTGCCAAGGGCCTCCTGGCGTATGCCAGTCCCCACCAAAGAAACTTTCTATTAAATTTGAAGAGCCAAAAACTGAAATACTGCAAAAAAGCTCTTGGATAAGTGCTCCCCCTTGTCTGCCAAGCCACTAGTAATGCAGCAACCTGGATCACACAGAAAGGAGATTAGGCTTGAGTCCAATACTCTGTCCTCCCCCTCTGTTCTCTCTTGCAGTTTTGGCCTTGTGGTACCCTTTAGAAGGTATGAGGGGCTGAGAATAGCCATAGCGATCTGCTGATTATGGGCAGAATCCCTCTACATCTTCATTGTAAAATGGCTGGATGCCAAAGATAGAGTTTTGCCTTTGGGAGTGGTTTATATATAAATTTGATTTTCCCTCCCATAGGAGTCTCCTCCCAACATGATACAACTGAGCAGAAGGTAACCTCCCCTGATCTGGAAAATGACCAGTACATTGTATATTCCAGTTTGTATTGTAGTAGTTTAGTAAGGACTCAATGCAGTGATATCCAAAGGGTATATACACATAGATACTTATACCATGTCAATCTTGCAGAGGGGAATGGCCTGGGCTAGACAAAAACCTACACATTATATTCTCATTTCATATAGGACTAGAAAATGTAAGTCCAAAATTGTCCACGTCCAGATTTACACCTGCTCCCTGACACCAATAGGTATTTAAAAGGTACACCTTTTGGCCAGTCCTTTATAGGAGGGATTAAGGAGGATATTCCCCTTAAGACCCCCAATGTTTATTTCTCCCCTCCAAATTGAAATGAGATAATAATGGAGTCCTGTGTAGTTAATTAGCAAAATCTACATGTCTAGATTTGCAAAATGACTCAGATTATTATTACTATTATTAATAATTTATTAAACACTACAGAGCATACGCAGAGCTGTACAGATATATAAGAAGACAGTCCCTGCTCATAGAGCATACAATATAGAAAACAAACTGATATCCAGTACAGTACAAGGAAAAATAAGGTCAAGGAGGAGGAAGCACAAGAGAACAATGATCACAAATCAAAAGCGGCCTCAAAGAGGTAGGCCTTAAGCAGTGTTTTGAAAGAGGTGAGCGAGGAGGAAGCTTATTCCAGGCATAAGGGGCAGCAAGGTGAAAGGATCAAAATCTAGAGTTAGCATTAGAAGAGAAGGGCATAGAGAGAATAAAACCAGAGGAAGAGCAGAGATTATAAGGAGGGGTGTAGAGAGAGAGGAGAGAGGAAAGATAATGGGGGGGAAATGGAGTGAATGCATTTATAGGTTAGGAGAAGTAATTTGAACTGGATGTGGAAACGATAGGAGAGCCAGTGAAGTGCTTTAAAAAGAGGGGTTATATGAGTGTAACGTGACTGGCGGAAGATAAGTCGCTCAGCAGAGTTCTGGACAGATTGAAGAGGAAAGAGATAACACTGAGGTAGACTAGCAAGGAGACGGATGCAGCAGTCAAGGCGGGACGTTACTAATAAGGGTTTTAATGGTATTATCTGAGAGGAGGGGTGAGTTCTACTAATGTTATACAGAAAGAAATGACAGGTTTTAGCAATCTGTTGAATGTGTGAGGAGAAAGAGACTGGTAGAAGAAAAGTATTATCAACAATGGAGAATGGAGGAGAGAGGGAAGAGGGCTTAGGAGGAAAGATAAGAAATTCGGTTTTATCCATGTTCAATTTTAGATGGTGTAGAGACATCCAGGCAGCAATGTCAGACAAACAATTAGAGATACGATTTTGAAGTGTAGAAGAAATATCAGGTGAAGAGATATAGATCTGAGAATCATCTGCATAAAAATGATACTGAAAGCTATGGGAAGAGATGAGAGAACCAAGGGATTAGTTACAGAGAGAGAAAAGGAGAGGTCCAAGAACAGAACCTTGAGGTACACCAATTAAGAGAGGGAAGGTGGTAGAGGAGGAATCATGGGAACAAACACTGAAGGACCGATTCGAAAGATAAGAAGTGGAATGAGACAGCACAGAATCTCTAAAACCAAAAGAGGATAACGTATCGAGGAGAAGAGAATTATCAGATACACCTGTAAGTGCTGACATTTACGCGTGGATGTTGTGAAATGCTGGTATTTACATGTATAAGAAGTTGAGTTTCCTTCATTAATTTTTTTCCACATGTACTGTATATACGTGTTGAATAGGAGTGAAGGAGTAGCCTAGTGGTTACAGCTACAGTCTCAAACCCAAACGATCAGGAATTGATTCCCATTGGCACTCCTTGTGACCTTGGGCAAGTCACTTTGCCCTCTATTGCCTTGAAAGAAAAGGCCTGGCAATCTACTTCTGGTCATACCTTGCCAAGAAAACCCAGAAGCTGCTGGGTCACCAGGAGTTAGTATTAACTTGATGGCACTTAAAAAAAAAGTTTGCAAAATGGTGTTTTCTGCTTCATATGGATATCAATCCCCATGCATTCCTTCTGTGTATTTTAGAAACAGCTTCAGCATTTGTGGAGCGTTTTCTAAAATGTCATCACAATTGTGTATGTCATGCCCTCGATATCTGGTGGAATAAATATTCACTTAGTTACTTATGACGAGGAAATTAACCATTGGTTATAGCTGGATTGGAGATTTACCACTGGCCGCAAAGACAGTTTGACAAACCTCTTCTACTATTCTATTTGTATATTTTGGTTGAAGATTATAAGCCAGAGAAAGAATCATGCTAAGTCTTTTCTCAATTACAAATGAAAGCTTATTTTGCAATAAAATAAATACATATATAAATGTAAAAAAACCCAGGAATAATGTTTATTTTCTATTTATCTACTTATCTCTAGTGGAGAAAAGATTCTGAGATGCATTTTGTGCAATGCTTTCAAATATTGCATGAAACTGATGATGCATTATTGTCTTTACTCTTTGGAGACTTATGTGATTTCCTTGATTTTATTGTTTTTATATTGCTACTGGTTACTGCAACTTTGGCATATGCTTCTGCAGGGTTCCACTTCTTTTCTCTTCATGCTTTTTATCTTTGAATTCTGTGCTTCTTCAATGTTTGTTTCCTTTTGTAGTTTGAATATCATAGGCTGCTCATGGATGCTGTGGTTTTATTCAGAGACAGACGGCTGTGTGGTTTTTTTTAATTTTGAAATAATTTGATTTTCTTCTTTGTTAATGTTATGCATTTGATAAAAACAATCATGCGTTATAGCATTTAGTTAAATTCTGAATGAAAAGATTACTTTCACCCATAGCGGGTCTCTGTTGTATGTTTTTTTCCAGGTGAATATGGTCATGTCCCTATTGGGTATGTTCTGTCCTACTTTATTTGATGCAATTAGCAATTTGGAGAACTATCACCCTCGAATAGCGTTGAGATGGCAACTGGGGCGTATCTTTGCTCTCTTCTTGGGCAACCTATATACATTTCTTATTGCTTTAATGGATGAGATCAATCTGAAGGCAAGTGGATTACAGTTTGGTAATTTGTATTTTTGTCCTTTATAGCCCTGTGCAAACAATTTACAGTCAACATATTAAATGTATTTGTTTTTCTAGAGGGAAGAAGAAAAGGTAGTGAAGTACAACATGACATTTTGGGAAGCTAGTCTTTACAATGGTACACTACCTGAAAACTCTACAGCTCCTCTTATACAAGTAGATCCTGCGGATATTCCTAGAGGACCATGTTGGGAAACAATGGTGGGGCAGGTAGGGTAAAAATTGTATACATATATAGATTACTTAATTCTTGCATTTCTCTTTTGGGAGTAGGACAACATAGTGCTAGTTGGCATTAGGTCTTTAATCTATCTTATCAATTAAATAAATTGGTGCAGATGCAAGTTTTCACCCATGTTTTTTTTAAATAGATTTTGTTCTTATTTCAAAGTTTGTTGCCCTTGTTCCATGTAATATGTTCTGTTACAATGTAAACCACTTTGACGAGTGGATACAGCTGTATAGAAAAATTGTTGAATAAATGTGTGCCTGTAAGTCAATGGTGGCTCCTGGTGACCCAGCAGCTCCTTGATTTTCTTGGCAATGTGACCAGAAGTAGATTGCCAAGCCTTTCTTCTGAGACAATGGAAGGTTAAGTGACTTACCCAAGGTCACAACAAGTGCTAGTAGGAATCAAACCCTGGTCTCTTGGTTACTAAGCCAATGCTCTAACTATTAGGCTACTCCTCCATTAGTACTGGATGGGAAAAAGCAGAAGAGTGGAGAAGGTAAGAGGGGGAAAACCAAATAGGATTCTTCAGCTTAATGATGCCCCATCTCAAATGGTTTTATCTTTAAGGAAAAGAGCCATGGCTTCATAAGTCTTCCCTCATAATTCAACCTTTTTTCCTCCTTCACATAATTTAATTGCTGTAGTTTTTTCTGCACAGAGAGAGAAAGAGAGAGAGAGAGCGAGAGAGCGAGCAACTTGATATCTTTCCAGAATTATAGAGGCCAGAACTGTATGTCATACTCCAGGGGCAGACAAACAACAGCTCTGTGGAATGGCAAGAGTATGTCTTTTTTCTCTTTTTGCATACCACAGAAAACAACAGAATTTGCTAGAAATGCGCCAAAAGGTTGCCATCAATGACCATTGCCTCTCTGACCAAGTTCCCACTATAGGTAGGGTTTACTGGGTCACTCTTTGTACAGTATTTGTAGTTCAACGCAAGTTACAATAGGTATAGAAGCCAGAGGGCTTACAGTCCAAGTATGGATCTGAGGCAACAGAAGGTTAAGTGACTTGCCCAAGACCACAAGGAGTATCAGTGGGATTTGAATCCTGGCTGTCAGCCACTGCTCTAACCAAGGCTAGGCCTCTAAATGCTCTTCCACATGCTCATTAGCATACACGAGTTACAACTGCCAGTCAACTGTCTTTCGAATGTGATTACAGGAATTTGTACGCCTGACGGTTTCTGACATTATGACAACGTATATTACTATTTTGGCTGGTGACTTCCTACAAGCGGTCTTTGTCAGATTCTTTAATTATTGCTGGTGCTGGGACTTGGAATATGGATGGGTAAGTGTCTTACTTTTATCTTTTATTAATTTTCAGCAAGGCAGTACAAAACCTAATGAATTATTTGTGATCATCTTTATGAATAATGGTCACAAGCAACCTGCTGTAATCAAACAATATATCATTTTAAGAGTACATTAAGGGCTCCTTCCACTAAGCCTTTTTTACCATGGACACAAATTAAGAAAAAATCCTTAGTGAATCAGGCCCTAAGAGAGGTAGTGGACATTTAAAGAGTCATAATGTCACTACATTATTACAAACAGGAAAATGCGAGCACAAAAACAAGCATAAGGGTGCGTTCCCATTGAGAGTACACGTCTGTGATTGACTGCCCCCATGACCCTCTAACTCTAGATGTGGAACTGGGACACTACACTGATTAAATCTTCCAGTGCACAAGAAAACTGGTGTGGTAGGTCACAGGTAGACAAACCAATGTATAGGACTGACGTATCCCCAAGGCCCCTTTTCAATACATTCTACAAGAACACTTACAAAGGAGAAACATAATCAGTAAATGAAGGTGAACAAAAATCAAAAGAATAATTTTAGCCTATTCTAACTCTATTGATCAATTTCAAAAACTTATAGCCTTCTCTCTCTCACCACCCATTTTAAAATTCTAGTGCCTTTGGGGTTTATTTACTAACTTATTTTACAATTGGTGCCTTATTGTGCATTAACAGAAATACTATCACAGAATTTATGAAACAGATACAGAGACCATGCCGACGTGTGTAAATTAACACACACATTAACGCAAGAGGTTAACTACACCCATAGAGATACAGTTAAGTTGTTTTGCATTAACATGCTTTCGGTAACTTTTGCTTTATTAAACTCACTTGGCTTTCCATACTGATTGATTATCATGTAATGTGCATAGTTTGGCATTTCATTACTTCGTAATAAAATGGTGCCTCAGTCATAGGTAAGGGTTAGTTTCCACAGAGGAGTTACACAGAGCATTAAAACTCCCCTTTACATTACATTACAATTTTTTAACATTTCAAAGCTTGCATACACAAGCACAAATGTGTATTATACAGGGGTAGGCATGATTTGTAAAAGAAAGAACTGTACTCAATAGACTGTGCATTATTTCCTCCGTGTTCTGGAGGTCATCACTGCACATGATGATTTTAGAATGTCAACAATGATTGCCAACTTTTAACAGAGTAAATAAAATCTTTATATTTCTAAACTACCTTTTCAATTTTAGATCAAGGCTGTTAACGACCTTTTCTAGGTATGAAAAGTCTCTGTCCATGAGATCTTTTGGTCTAAGTGGATAGCTGAGATTATGGGAGATGAGGATGGTAATTTTATAAACCATTCTGTGTAAAACAGCATAAACATAAATGGGCTCTTATAAAACTAGGGGGCATGTTTACTAAAAACCGCTAATTTGCACGCCGCAAAATAGCACACTAAAAGCGGTACTTAAGAGCGCTTAAACGCCTTGCAATCGTGCGTGTCACCCCCGCCCAGGTGCGCGGCACAATAACGGGCCCCGCACAAGTACGGGCCCGCAAATGTCCGATAGAGGCGTGGAACGGCTAACAGAGGGCGGAGGAAGGTTCCTGAGGGGCGGAGAGACAGGTTTAATGGGCGGGGAAGGGGAGGGGAGAGGCTCCCCGCACATTATCGTGGCCGAATCCCAAAGCAAAACTACCGTTTCACTCGCGGTAGAGGGCATTTAAAGGGAAGAGAAACCATTTCCGTCAGCAATGTACAGCAAAATCGGGGAAACCTACAAAACGTGAGCAGTGTGATACATGTGCACAGCACAAAAGTGAACTACCTCAAGGGGCTGCATTGTCTCTGTGGCCATAGTGTGGTGCAGTGGACAAAGACAGTACCTCGAGGGTCAGAGGTTCAAATCCCAGCTGGGGCACATGCCAGCCCAGCCCCTATATTTTACCCACCACTAAACAAAGATAGCGCAGACACCCCTGTATTGCAGGGAACATAAGCATGGGGAAAACACCCATATTTCACACAACACTGCAAAAACACAACAACAATGGGCATTACCTACAGCCAAATCCCCCAAATGCAGTCCCGTACTGCCACATTGCAATCTGGTCATCTGCTGTTTCTGAGAGCAGCTCATGCCAGCATGTTGGCGGACGAGTACATGTGGTGCAGGGGGCAGTGGCTGCTAGCCACAGAAGACAGAGGCCTAGCCATATGCAGGCTGGCACAGTCCACTGCAACAGACAGGCCCTGCTGGATCCACAGTCATGGACGTTCCAGGGAAACCAGCCAATCTGTGGCTACACAGTGGTGCAGTGCATGCAAGAACAGAAGGTCACAGGTTCAAAGCCCAGCTGGGGCTTCCGCCAATCCTAGCCACATATTTTTCCCACACCTACACAGTGATAGTAAGGACACACCTTTTGTGTCGAGGACATATGCAATGGTAATACGTCTATCTTTTACCCCACTGAGCACAGACACCATGAACAGGGGCAGTACCTAGAGCAGACTCTCCCAAATGCATTCCTGGTGTGCCACACACCAGTCAGGTTCCATGCTGACACTCATACAAATGCCTGTGCTGTATATCTATGCACCACCCCCATGGCATGTAGAGGTAGCTCATGCATATTCATGAGGGACAGCAGGAAAACACGAACAGTGTGATGCAGACCTGGACTGGGGTTGGGAATCTCTGCCGTAAAGCAGCAGCCAACAGGGGCAGACACACCCACACCCACACCCACAGGTCCCATTGGCCAATGTCTCCTGGAGAGGCAGAACAGTGGACCCTGCGTACATCTCCCAATACTAGCACCTGCATACCTTAGAAATGTCACCCTACACCTGAGGTATACGGTACACAGCTCTGAGACGTTTGCTAGGAGTACTGGCAGATAGATATCCATACGTTACGCACATACTGCTAGTTGACCCCATCAGAACAATCTGTTAGGTGTTTGCGGGGCGTGCTCCAGGACTGGCCTCTGACGGTGTTTACCACCCTGGGGAGTGACCCCCAGCAGTACTGCGTACCATATCCATGCCTTGCCATGCCTAGGACAGGTTTGGTGGCCAAGGCTAATTACCTCCTCAATAGTAGCACCATGCTGGCATAGGTGTGGAAGTGTGTGTCTGTCTATACAGTGGGTGCTGGCTGCAAGCCCCTTCCACAGCCCACACTGCCAGCACTGTTGCCAGTATTGGCCTGCTAATGTGCATAATGAGTAGCAAGGGACCATGGGTATATCTCAGACAGGGTGGGCTGACCAGGATGCAGCTGCACAGGGCATAGGGCACTGGCAGGGACATGGTAGTGCCCGGCCACCACCTACACAGACAGGGGGACCTCTGTATGTGCTGCTGGGGGATCACTCTCACCCTGAGTGTGCAGTGATGGCAGCATGGCTAGGCACACCCATAGTGCTGTATTGTGTTTCTCTCATGTGATATATGGGTTTCCTGTTGGGGCCTTTTCACTGACTTATCTGCTTGTGTGTGCTGCCACCCCAGTTGTGGGTGCATGCATTTCCATCAGGACCAACCAGCAGACTGAGCACAGATGGTATGTGTCTTGATGGAGTGCCTTGCAGGGTGCAGTGGCTGATGGCTTGCTGTAGGAGAATATCAGATAGTGATGGGGTGCATCTATGAATATCCAGGCCTAATGTCTGTCTGATATTGGACTGCCCTGTGGGGGGGTCTACTTCCCCAGCAGGACTGGGGGTGATGGTTGACTCTAACTGCCATCGGGGGGTGGTCCACTAACTGTGGCAGACAGTGATCACCAAGATGTTTATGCAGCACCTACCTATTTCACAGGTTATTGCTGCTTTGGAGCTCTGGCATGGCCGTATTCAGCCATGCGAGGTGTTGTGCACCTGGTCCTGGGCGCATCATCACACACTCAGGGTGGGCATAGTAACCGCACAATGTGATGGTGTTTAGCTACTCTTTGCCGTTTGTCCACCCACTCAGGACACCCTACCAGGCCGAGGTGCTGTGTGGGTGCACAAGGACACCTCCCTCTACCAGGCCGGGTAGCTTTAGGGGTGCAGTTCCCATCTTGTGTGCATCTGTGGACAGCTGATTTGCATGTGCAGTGCATCATGGGTACGGGTGGCCTAACCCTATCCTGTTTACACCAGCAGACTGTCTGTGATGTGACGTGCAGGCTATCTGCAGCCAGGCAGGAGCTTGCTTACAGCTATAGAGGTGTAGCCCAATGGTTACGCCACTGCCTGTACAGCCAGTGGTCATGGGTTCATACCCACAGTGGGGTTTTGTGATAGGGTTTTCCAAAGCATTTTTTACATTTACTGTACATATGTTGATGACTGCAATAACACCCTCAGCGTACTGTACCCATAAGGTGCCTCTGAGGGTGCTTTATTGGGCGCCCTATAGGGTACTTTATGGTTGGTATCCATATAGGGTGCACTATACATTATCCTGTGTCGCAACATACATGCTGCCCTATAGGGGACATTCTAGGGTGCCTTGGCGGACGGTGCACTGTAACATGTGCCTTATGGTCCGCCTTATGTTAACATGCTGTGAGAGTGCGTTTGCTAGTAGTTATCACAAAATAGAATTAAAAAGCCTCCTAAAGCACTCCACAACATAAAATATACTGCCTCAGCTAGCCTTTTTCAATGGGCATTGTGAGGGATTGAACCCCTGGTCCCTGCACCATTGGTCAGTGTCTTAACCATTGTGCTGTGGCTGTGTTCCTTTGCTTTTGCCTCAGCGCGCCGCCTTGTGGCCATCAGCGCGCCGCATCCTGCAACCCACAATTAACAGTGCGCCGCATCCTGCTGCCCACAATGAACAGTGCGCCGCCTTATGCCGCCCCACAATGAACAGTGCGCCGCCTTATGCCGCCCCAAAATGAACAGTGCGCCGCCTTATGCCGCCCCAAAATGAACAGTGCGCCGCCTTATGCCGCCCCAAAATTATTTTGCCTCCTGACACACATTTCCACATTCAAGGTGGTGCCTCAGCCAGCCTTTTTGGGCTGCGCACACACTGGGGGATTGAACTCATGGCCCCTGCACCATTGGTTATTGTCTTCACCGTTGTGCTATGGCTCCGTTCCTATATGTGCCCAGCTGCGCCCCACTTACCCTTCCCACGTGCTAATGTGGGCCCCGCACATTAACGCGACGCGCACACATACGGTCTTTTTTTTTCCTTTTTCGGCCTGAACCACCCACTCCTTATATGGCACAGGCACACTACCGCGGCCCCGCACGTTAGGAATGTTTAGTAAACATGCCCCTAGGTCACACCTGGACCGGATGGATACGGAAATGAGTTCTACAAGATTCTGCAGGAGAGGGTTTGTGTTACATCAGCAGAAACATACTCTGCTTTGGTCAAGCAGCAAGTGTTCCCATATGAAGCTCATAAGTCTATTACTACTACTAATATTAATCATTCATATTACAATGGTTTTACCGAAGCCAGGGAGGGATCCACTTCAGCCCGGTTCATGTAGACCTATCTTATTGCTCAACATGGATATGAAATTACTAGTTAAAATAATGGCAGATAGGCTAGTGCAATGTATGAAAAGTAGGAAAAGTAGGCCTGAATGATTACCAAAAAGTGTATACCGACATGCTGGGTGGGTACAGAGGGACCTTCTTTTTGGCAATGGAGGAATACATTGCACTGATTTATGCTTTTAGAGCGGGAGGTTGCTCGGGACCATGGGAATAGATGGGAGAGGTTTATGGGGGTGAGGGGAGGATATATTAAGAGCTTACCTCCTAGGGTGGGGGGTCTCCTTAAATCATCCTATATAGGAGGGTCTAGTAAGGGTGTGGGTGGAGGAGAGAGGTTGATCGGCAAAAGGATAGGTGCTGCATGGATGGATGAGTGGTCATATGCGGGAAGTTGATTGTGAGGTTTTTATGGGGTCAATGGATGTTTTCTGGAATGGTCCACCAACAGGGAGGGTGATGGGCAGGTGGGTTTCATTCTCTTTTTAGAAGTGTGGAGCTAGTGGATGTATGAAATCATGCTTTTAGCCGACATATATATATATATTTTTTGCATAGGGTTGCTGAGGATAAGGTATGGGTGTGCTGGGTATGGAAAATGGCAGGTGGGGGGAGAGGGGCAGTCATTGGAAAGGGTAAAATAAAATGAAAAATGTGATGATGTATGAGCTCCACAGTAGGGGGTGATAGCTACTGAGAAATGTTATATACAAAATGTTCCCTTGCCTGTTGTGGCTGTATTGTCTCTTTGTATTAAAAAAAACCATTTTCACTAAACTGTAAAATTAAGTCACACCTAAAAGTACTCTATGTGCAAACCAGCATGTACTTGTACAGTAGGCATGCACAGGGGCAAAGATTGGGTGGAGTATAGGCAGAGTTGTGATATATACACACATATGCACATAAATTATATGGTAACATTTATATCTACTCTCGAGCAGCCATAATGTCCATTCCTTGAATATAGGGGTCCAAATGAGAGCACTCACACTCGCAGAGATACAGCAAGCACAACAAAAGTGAGGTGTACACAAACAGCAGGGGCAAAATTCAAATTATTCAAAATTGTTAAAACGCAAGAGGATTGTGAAAAATTGCAAGAAAACCTATGATTGGAACTCTGTATTTATGTATTTTTGAGGCTTTTTACCCCCTGAAGAAGGTGTTTGTAAAACGCATTGGGACTCTCATATAATAAAGCATATTTTACCCCTGCTGTTTGTGTACATCTCACTTTTCTTGCGCATGTCTTGAATATAAACACCACTACTGCTGGATTTGTACTAGTATTTTATAAAGGGATCCTTTTACTAAATTCCTTTAACCGGTTAGCATGCAATTTAGTGTGACATAACTGGCCATAGTGAACATTAACCCACAGGAATGCCAGCTACAAGCCGCCAGAAAGCATGTTAACTGGCAATCGTGCACTGTGTAGAGGTGGATGGTTTGTGGGTATGGAGATCACATTAGTGCTCAATCATTGTCAATGTGGCAATTACATCAGGTGCACCTAAAGATACCTCTATGGCTCACTTAGGTATTCTACGTATAGCCTAGTGGTTAGAGCACTGGCTTTGGCACCAAGCTACCAAGGTTTGATTCTCACTAGCACTCCTTGTGGCCTTGGGCAAGTCACTTAACTCTTCATTGCCTTAGAAAAATCCAAGTTATCAATATCCCTGTTTAATGTACATTACCAGGTTTAAGTTACAATATAAACTGCTTTGACTAAAAAATGAAAAGAGATATAAAAGGCGAGTTAAATTAGCTGCATTCCACATTCATGTGTTAACTGTCAACAACATGCTAGTTGCATCCTTGACAGTTAATGTGGTGGTATTACCCTTAATGCACTATGGGTTTCAATGCTATTGGTGCATTATGTGCAACAACTTAGTTCCTGTTAATAAAAGACACCCAAAGTCACATAAGCACAGATGTGTCTTTATAAAATAGAGCCAAAATAGGTGTTTTCCTCCTCACTTAACCTAGATGTCCTATTATAAAATTACCTTTCAAAGGGGGTAATTATATAACAGGGTACGTACGTGAAGGGTCCGAAAAGGCACATATCTGATGCCTGTTTTATAAAGGGCTCAGATATATAAAGGATTAAATGTGAGGCAATTAAATTGCTATTTCTTATACATACTGTGTTGGGCTGATGATGAATTGAATGTCATTTTGGCTCAGCGGTCTTGATAAATTTCTTACGGCTAGGCTTGCCTGAGAAGTGACTGACATTAATTTGAGTTCCTCGTATCACATATGATATAAATCTTTTTCAAAAATCATGTTAGGGATTTATATACAATTTGTTTTTTTTAGGGGGAGGGATTGATTTTACAATTTGTGTAACAATTATACCCCCTTTTCATAGACAATAGTATTTTTTGGATTTATCTTTTATAAAGGCGACATAAGTGCCTATGTGTCTTTATGAGCTATGCTTGGGCAATGACCCATAGTAGTGCATAAATGCTCTTGCACAAATTTACTCCAGCTCTGAAAAAGATGTAAATGTGTATATCTATTCTATCCATAAAATATGCCTACACATCGCAATTCCACTCCTAATCTGCCAGAATTCTGTGTACGGATGCTTAGGTGCGGTGTGCGTGGAAGTACACAGGATCTTGTTGACATATGCACAGGCAGATTTGGCCATGCAATTTATGAGATCCCTTTTCCACTTGTAATAAACATGCTTTACATGTAGAAAAGGCTTTGTAAAATTACACCCAGAATGACTTGCCGAAGATCACAAGTTGGATGAATTTATGGGAAAGAAATTTAGTAGCAGTGTGCTTACAATGTTGTTTGCAAAGCTAACGAGTGCATTTTTTTTTCTTTCCAGCCTTCCTATTGTGAGTTTGATATCAGTGGAAATGTGCTTGGTTTAATCTTCAACCAGGGCATGATTTGGTAGGCATCCTGTTTATATCACTTTAATCTTCACACTATCTGCTGATCCCCTGTAGGGTTCTGCTTTTGGGACACATTAAGTAGAGCAGTTGGCTTGAAAGCAGTATCTTAGCTGTAGACCATCAGAGATGTGATGATTGATACACCAGCCATTTGAATACAAAATTATAAAGGTACATCAAAACCACTGTTTATGCAAACCTTGCGGTACTTGTTGCACAGTGATATAAACACAGCACTCTTACATGTTCACAAGCCCTGACTCCTCATGCACTACAAAATCAATTAGGAAAATGCTTGCTTTACGTCCGGGGGACACTTTTTAAAATGGATCATACAGCTGCAAAGTCCACAGGAATTTTTACTTGTGGACATAGCAGCACTTCTCAAAGGGAAAGAACAATTAAAATTGTCTAAAATACCAGCAGAGATTTGTACCTGCTTTTCTGTAGGAACAAATCAGCCCAAGTCAAACCAAAAGCGGAACACCAAGGACCAGGCCTACACGCAGGTGTAATGATATGCAGACACAATTTATTAAAGGACCCAACTAAAAGGTTTCGGCCTGAGGCCTTCTTCAGGGGTCTAAAAACAAAATAAAACATGCATATTAAAATATATACAAATACTTTGACACAAAGTATAGCATATAGAGAACATAAGAACTTTCAAATGTTCAAATTAAATGGACACATCCAAAAAGGAAAAAAACAAAAAAGAAGTTGTTTTTTGAAAAGACATTCCATAAAGATACACAACTAATAAAAAGTTACACATAATAAAGAACTACATTACCACAAAGATGAGGCAATAACATGTAAAAAGCGGAGAACTCTCCTCAATCTCAAAGGGAAAGAACAATTAAAATTGTCTAAAATACCAGCAGATATTTGTACCTGCTTTTCTGTTGGAACAAATCAGCCCGACATTTAAACATTGCGGTTGGCAATGCTTTTAAACGCCAGCCATGGTGTTTAAATAAAATCCAGATATTCAGCGACAGAATACAGATTGTGGTCGGTGCTGAATATCCAGATAGAACGGCTGCCACTATCCGGATATGGACTTTGCATTCTTTTCTGCTGCTGCTTATTAATAAATACACATTGCGATTTGCACGACTTAAAACAAACACAGCGGCAACCACTTACACCTACGCTCACTCGATATCCTCCCTAAGATTTCTTCTCTCCCACTAATACCTGCCGCTGAGGAGCTGCCAAGAATGGTTTAAATCACTCATACATTGTACCCCTGTCCCTAAAGAACTGAATGCTTCCAAGAGAAAGGAGCAATCAAAGGGGTCAAGGGCTGCTGACACATACAAATAAGCAAATACTAAATCAAAATTCTTGCTTAAACATTCCACCAAGTCATCCATCATGATATCATTATGGTTTCAGTGCCATGATCACAATGAAAACTTGACTGACATCGATCCAGAACATCCCATCTTAACATAAAGTTTAGCAATTGGACTGAGGCCTCCCTTTCAATCACCTTCCCCAAATTCAGCAAATTCAACACTGGCCTATGATTCTTCATCCTTCCTCCAACATTCCCCAGTCTTAATCAGCATGAATCTAACTACAGGATATCTTAAAGCTGCAGGAAAGGTTCTCTCCTGTAAAGACTGATTTACCACCAAGACTAACTCCCGTTGTAAATCTTCACTCCTTATCCTAATGGCGATGGACAAGGATCAAACATACATATGACCACCTTGGCTCTTTTAATCCAATCTACTATGTCTTCCTCATGACGCAGCACAACTATGCCATCTCTGTTCCCTTTCTCCCAATATTAGGGCCTAGGGCACACTCCCCCTCTTCCTTATTGAGTTCCTATTCTTCCTTAGCTTTCACTACCTTTCCTTCAAAATATTTGGCATATTGATTTGGACCCTATATCGAGACTTCCTGATCTACACAAACTGGGAGAAAGATGAAAACAGCTCCTGAGCTCAGTTTACTGACACAGAAATCATCAAAGACAAATATAGCTTCTTTAATTTTCCAACTTCATCCCTATAATGTTTCATACTGCCCTTCCCAGGCTTCCCTGCACACATACCATCTCCCATTTTCTCTCCCATCTTCTCTGCTGACTCTTCATAAGGCTGAACTCCACAGTAAACCATGGGGCCCCAAATTTCATTTCCTTTGTAAAAGTCACCTCCTTCCAGGGCAATACCCTATTGGCTGTCTTCTGCATTGTAATATTCCCCTGCTGTACCATACTTTCAACAGAACTTCTTTTAAAAACTCCTCACCATTCACCTCTTTCTTTTCTCTTACTTTCTTTTTCTCCTTTACTCCCTTCCTCCCTTGAGGACTAGAAAGCGGTGATATTCACACCACTATCCAGATGACTGGATAACTTGGGACAGTCTAATTGCTGTCTTAAAGTTATGCAGATATTTGTCTGACTGGTGACCTGAATATCACCACCTCTGGATAACTTCTCAGTCCACCCACATTCTGCCCCAGCACTATCCAGATGGTATTCAGTGGTACTATCTAGATATTTCCACTGAAAATAGCCAAATAAAACTGGCCAGTGGCACTTATGTCAATCAAAGTTGTTGCTATTTGAATAAGTGATTTTAAATATTGAGCTAAATGTACATATGGTAGGGGTATTTGGATTTAGTTTATGCCTTTTCAGTAGTAGTTCAAGATACTGGAAAGCTTACAATCTAAATGTGTACCTGAGGCAATGGAGGGTTAAGTGACTTGTCCAAGATCATAAATACAAAACTACTTACCCTATTGCCTCCCCATACAAAACCCAGCCTCTCAAGCCACCTACTGTTTCCATGGGCAGAAAGTGCAGGTATAATTGATTTGCATGCATAGTTTTACATGCAGATAGAATGAGAAGATTCTGTCTATTTGCTAAGAAGACTAGCTTTTAAAAATTGCCCTCCATATGTGAATACAAATCTTCTTCATAATTGGCAACAAACACAAATATTTAATTAAAATTGTGATTGACTCTCATAGACCCAAAACACAACATTATAGTCACGTCAGGTTTGGGGGATTCATTACCAAAACTACAGATATTCTACATATAAATAAAAGATATAACACAGCTAGGTAAGTGGGGGATCCAAGATGGTGGTTGACAGGTATGCTGGCTCTGACTGGTTTTCCTAATGGGAAAGAGGAAAGCTAAAATGGGTAAGAAACCCTCTTCTGCCTCAGTAGCTTCCTCTCCGTTACTTTTGGTGGTCTCAGGTCCTTTGGATTCCTTTTTGATTCGGTCACAGCAGCAGGTGGTCTTGGCGATGGAACAGTGGCGGCTCGCCAAAGTCGGGAGGCTTGGTGGCCAGCTTGGGGGCCGGATATCTTGCCACTGAGCTGGTGGAGACCCTCTAAGGTGGTGTTGCTGGTGTCTGGCTCCGAGAACCTGCAGGAAGGTCATCTCACCAATGGTCGTGAGTAGGCTCCTGCGAGAGGGCTTACTCCGGGGCATGGTGGAACGCCAGCTGGAGCAGTTCCGGTCATCCTCCCAGTGACCATGAACTGTGGAGGGCAAGTGAGGGTGCGGCTGTGGAGTTGGCTGTCAGCTATTCTTTGGCAATGGATTTGTTGAGCTTGGAAGATGGGGCTGGAGCAGTTGGAGGTTCAATGGTGTTTTCACTTGCTCTCCCTGAAGTTTTCACGTTGGACTCTATCTGGTCTGCCATTGTGAAGTTAGGAGAAACTTTTGTCTCTCAGTTTCAAATTCTTTCTACTCAAGTTTGAGGTAACTCTTTGGCAATATAAAAGCAGGCTGAAGAAATATCTTCTTTTCAGACTGTTACGTCTGCATTATAGGCCAAGGTGACGCCATTAGAAAATTATGTGGATTCTTCTGTTAAGGACTCCTTAAATATAAAGTCTAGATTGGAGATGTTAGAAAATTCTGTTAGACTTTTAAATCTTCGTGTGATAAATTTCCCCAAATCTCCTCATGTTAATGCCAGGGAAATGTTTAAGATGGAGGGAGGAGTGGCCTAGTGGTTGGGGCAAGGTATTACAGGCCAGAAGGTCAGTGGTTCAAATCCCACTAAAGGACAGCAACCATGGGCCAGAAGGACTGAGGCTTGTAGTCCCACAGGTGCTCCTCATGGTCTTGGGCAAGCCACTTAACCCTCCATTGCCCATGTTCCCTGTAAGTATTAGCATATGTGTCTCATACCCCCCAACCACCTTGACCCAGTGAAAAGCAGGATATAAATGCAGCTAAATAAATAAGTACCTAACAGAGGTTATGGGTATTTTGATGGAATACCATTCCCCTTTAACTAAGATTTATTATTAGCCTGGGTTAAAAAAGATTTCAGGTGGTGGGGTAAAACTTGGGGTTCTTCAAGCAAATGCTTTAAATGAATCGGCTATTTTGGAATCATCTGATATACAATCTGTTATTCCATCAACCTTGCTTATAATATTTGTGCTTGCTACTGACCGAGAATGGTTCTTTAAGATGTTTTTTCTTAAAAGGGTTATCTTGTTTAAAGGATTGGCAGTATGGGTTTTTCCTGACTTATTTAAAGAAATACAACGTAGAAGGAAGGAATTTCTGCTGCTCTGCCCTGTGGTTCAGAAGTTGGGGGCTGTTTTTTCCCTTAAATTCCTGTGCAAGTCCATAATTAAATTTCAATCAAATGTATTTTTTTTTTTGAGCCTTCCCAACTGCAGACCTTTCTGAATTGCATAGATCCATCAGTTCGGAGGCACTCACTCTCTCTTTTACATAAATATGCTGTCTGTTTGCTCCTGTTTGTTTTCCTTTAGTAATGGTTAATTGTGTTTTTTTCTTTTGTGATCCCCCTCCATTTTGTGGGCTGGAGTAGGGAATAGGGTAGGGTTTTTGTTATTAGGCATGAACCATATATTTCTTCTAGTAGATTTTCTGTGTTTTTCTTGAGTCAACCTAGTTCCCTTTTCTCTGTGCAAGTGTTCTACTTGGAAATTATTGTAAAAATGAAAAATATAAAATTAAAAAAAAAAAAAAGATATAACACAATGGGAATGATTTAGTGGGATTTTAGTCTTTGGCAGAGCATCTAGAGAGGTTTAGAACTTGCACCATGTTTCTGAATTCTCTTTAATGAAGATGTTGACTCAGCTAAGAAGAATGTAGGATTTTCAAATGCCATCCATGCTAGTATTGGTAGTTACCTATACTACAACAAAGCCCTGTGGTTAGACATGGGCATAGAAGGATGTTGAGTGTGAACTATGCAGGGCTGGCTCAAGAGGTTATGGCATCCTGAGCTAACTTTTGTTTTTGCACCCTCATTCTCCCAGGGCCGGTCTTGTAGTACAAGCTGTGCAAATATGGGTCGATTTTCATCTAGTGCAGCCACTGGCTTAAGTTGATTAGTTCAAGTGTGTTTTCTGGTGTGGCATTTAACACTCAAAAATTAATTATTTCCTAAGACGTGTACAACAAGGCTGCATACTGTTTCCTTACCTGTTTAATTTATACTGTATGCAGAACAAATCATCAGAGAAGCAGGACTATATGAAAACAACCAAGGTATGAAGATTAGTGGAAGATACCATATTACTGGCTGAAAGTGAAGACGATCTGAAACATTTGCTTCTCAAGATCAAGGAACATAGTCTTAAAATGGCCCTGTACCTTAACATGAAGAAGACAAAGATCTTGACAACTGGCAAAATCAATAAGTTCATTGTTGATGGAGAAATAAATAGTGGACAACTTTAATCTATTTGGATCCAATCAATAAAGAAATGTCAAGCAGTCAAGAAATCCAACAACACATTACTCTTGGCTGAATGGCTATGAAGCACCTAGATAAGGTTCTCAAGAGCAGAGATGTAGCTCTCCATACAAAGATTCAACTTATCCAAGCCATAGTATTTTCAATAATGTCATATGGATGCAAAAGTCGCAAAATGAAAAAGACAGACAGGAAGAAAATCAATGCCTTCGAATTATGGTGCTGGTGAAGAATAGTGTGTACACCCACAGACTGCCTGCAGAACAACTCTGTTGGTACTAGAGGAGATCAAACCTAAGCTTTCTTTAGAAGCTCAGATGACAAGACTTTGACTTTTATACTTTGGGAACATCATGCAAAGAGAGAGATCATTAGAAAAGAACATCATGCCTAGCAAGGTTGAAGGTCAGCATAAAATAAGAAGGCCAGCAATGAGATGGATTGACAATAGCAGCAGCTATGGATTTCACCTGCCTGAAGACCAAACATTGGAAAACTACCCAGAGGGTTGCCATGCAGCAGCACTGACTCAACGACACTTATCAACAACAACAACTATAACAATAACATATATTGTGGTACTTGCAATTAAATAATCATTGCTACTGTCCAACAATATCATGAAAAGAACGAGTGCTTATCTTAAGATGAGCATTTGACCAACCAGCCATATTCTCAGGCCAGGCCAATTCCACTCGATTCTCTGAAATTACTATCTGAATATCCAAGTGTCTCATTCTATATCACAATTTCAACTTGAGTTTCTCCACGGCAAGCCTGGCTGCTTCAGGAGAATGGGGATATGCAGCAGAATTCAAACACAATCGGTCTCCAACTTTCAGCGTTCACCACCATTTAAATTAATCTGTATATTCAGCATCGCTATCCACATAGCAACAGCACTGAATATATATATAATACAGTGACTATGCTGGCACTATCTGTTTCGTTTAGGCTTACTATTCAGCACATCATAGCTGCAGGCACAAAGGAGAAAAATCCTGCAGCTGTGTTAAATATTAATGGACTGCGTCCATGAGGTCAGGGAGGCAGAGAAGCCAAAAGCGGCCATCCCAAAGAGTGAGATTTACCACCCCAATGAATGAGATTGAAGACTATAAGTGAGGTTTTTTTCCACAGTGCATTTCACAGTATATATTTGGAAAGATCCGCATAATAAAACTTAGCTTGCTTTTTTTTTTTTTTTAACTTGTATTTTTTCATTACCTTCCTCCAGAGCAGAACTACGACATTTCCCTATAGAATTCACCATATCAAAAAAGAAAAAGAAGAGTCTGATTCTGGTTTCCTTTCAGTAACAATATCATAAACCCTTTTCACTACCAGGTGTATTGTGACATAATACAAAACCCTACAAAAGTAACTCAGGAAAGAACAAATTTATCATTTCATAACAGCGCCAATGAGGACTTACCTAGGAAAAGGCAGCACTTTAAATATTGCAATGAGCTCTATAACATCAAGATCACAGCAGAAAATTGAATAAACTGGATTATTACAGATCCCTATACAGACACTCAGTGCTAACAAAATACTTGACCTCTGTCACGCATACTAAACATAAATAGACCCTCACTAAGTACAGAACAAATTACCACAAACTGGCAATAGAAATATGTAGATAAATATTAAACTGAAACCCCAAGAAGCCAGACTCTGCATGCAGTGCAACACCAGCGAAATAGAAACAGTGATACCTTTCCCCCTGTACAGTGCCAAATATTATGACAGCAGATATAAATTCCAAAAATGGGCATATTCTGATTATTAAATTGAAAATAAAAGTCTTTTTTCTTCCTTTATTGTCTGGCCATTTGATTTTGCTAATCATGTTGGTCCCAATTTCTGGTTTCTGCTTTCCTCAATATTCTTTAAACTCTCTCTCCAGGGTCTTCAGTTCATTTGCCCACTTCTCTCTCCTCCTGTCTTCCATTTCTTCCCTACATCCATCTCTGACATTAATCACTTCCTTTCAGCTGTCTTCCATTTATTCTTCTGCGTCTTTATCCAGACCTCACTATCCTTCTTACCATTTACTCCTCAATTTATCTATAGCTTTCCATTTTTTCTTTACCCCGGCCCTCCCATTCCCCATCTCTCCTTCCCAAGCTTCTTATTACACAGTCTATCACTAACTCGCCTTCTTTCTCCTAGGGCCAGCCATAGAGCAGGTTTACTTTAACGCTGCTGCCATGATCCTGCAATGGTGCATGTGGCAACCAACCAGTACAATATTCAGCAGTGCTACCTAAACAGCGTCACTGAATATTTCTTCTGACTCTCTCGGCACTATCCGGAGATTGCTGGGACAGAGTTTGGGCTTATCTGGTAGCAGCAATATTTAGACCACTAACCCAGTAACAAACCACATATGTTTAGGGCACCAAAATGGCAGTCCTAACAATATGGGGTTTTGCTATCTGGAATGTGGTTGAATATCGTCTCTTCTGGATAGTGCTGGCAGTCAATGCTGAAACAGAATATTCAGCACAGGCTGCTGTCTTGCTTTTAGCATTAAATATCCGGTTTCATTTTTAAATGCTATGGCTGGAATTTAAAAAGACTGCAGAGTTTAAATATTGGCCTGCTTATTTCTAGTGTTATACTGCCACCCTGTGATCTTTTGTTATTTGCTTAATCTATGCAGTTCAACAACCTGTGACCTCTACTCCAATACATTATGAAGGAATAGGTGATGTGCTCTCCCATTTTGAGGACGTAAGTTTTACCACAATTAGATGTTGTATTGCTCTGGGGAGAATTCTCTAATTAGATAAAGGGCCTGAGCTATGAATGTTCAACATCACATCAGTGTGTCTCCCAGACTCTTAAGTAAGCATCACTTTTTATTCTAATTCAGTAGAAATTTACAAGAAAGACTAATAAAGCTCAGAGACTCTCTGGTAATTATTCGTATAACATTTCATCTTACAATAATTTCTATGTTTATCTAGTTGTTATTTACAACAAGTGGGGAAAGCAGGCAGAGTATGGCTCATGGAATCCCCTCTGCAGGGAAAAAATAACTGCAGAAAAAGTAAGTAGCATTTTCCTAGGTAATCCTCAAAGGGAAAGTAAACATGTATATTCCTTTTAAGAAGTGGTGGAAAGTCTGGGAAAAAGCATCTATGTAATTTTGAAAATGGCTTCCTAGAACACCTTTTCATTGACAAAGCCAGGTACTTTCAATTCTATAGCATGCATAGGGATATTCGAAAGAACTTATCCATATGCAGATGCCGTAATACGGATTTGTTCCCTACTCTCCACTGTGTATATAGTGCCAATGAAAATTATTAGACTGCCCAGGCACTATCCAAATACTAATTTATCAACCAAGTTCTTTGGGTAATAAATACTATTAATAAAAGAGAAAAGGAGGCCAAAGGAGTTGTGGTTATTTCAGAAGAGCATTTATGGAGAAGTGGATTTAAATTTATGACCCTGAAGCATCGATTTTTTCAGGGAAACATAGGCCTTTGTCAGGCAGTTCTTTGATGTGTAATTCTTTGATATTTATCCAAGGGTGATTCCTTGATGGTCAACCAATGAACTCAGATGAGTGTTCTAACATTAAGTTAGCATAATTTTTAGAATGGCAATGATTTTCTAAATAATTCTAAATCTATATAAAAAAAGAAAAAAGAAAAGTACTTTTTCATTTTGATAAATTAGTGACTATGCTAAAATCATTGAGTCAGGATTTAGTATAAAGGTTTTTTTTCTGGATCAATGATGTTGCTCTGGAAGCCAGATATTACTACGTTATAAGTTTGACTGACACACTGACATCCTTTTTCTCTTTTATTAATAATATTCATTACCCAAAGAACTTGGTTGATAAATTAGTTATATAGGGCCTGATATTCCCTATATAACTGTGGAGTGGAGGAGTGGCCTAGTGGTTGGGGCAAGGTACTTCAGGCTGGAAGGTTGGGGGTTCAAATCCCACTAGAGGACAGCAACCTTGGGCTGGAAGGACTGGGGTTTCTAGTCCCACAGGTGCTCCTTGTGGTTTTGGGCAAGCCACTTAACCCCTCCATAGCCCATGTTCCCTGTAAAATAGTTATCTCCAAGTCATAATGCTCTGTTCAATGTAATTTCAGTTTGTTCAATGTAAACCGCACTGATGCAGAATAGCACGCGGTATATAAGAGAATATAACTAAATTCCAAGGCCTAGGCGTGTGCTACATGGGTAAGTGTCGGCCTTACCCGTGGAAAACCACCATAACCGTGTAAACCACATTCAACAAAGCAGCTTGAATCATTGAAGCCCAGCTACCTGCACAGCACCAGGCGCTGAAGCCTGGGGGCGGAACAGGGGCATGTCAAGGATTTACAAAACCTATGTGCACCAACTTTGGATGTCACTAACTGCATAGCCTTAAGCGACGGAACCTGGAGCATACAACTGCTGATAGTGAGCCACGAACCCGTGTAGTGGCAGAACAGGGCACAGTAGAGCGAAAGGTGTGTCAGCAGGCCTGCATCCAAATCAGGCAGACGTAAAGCACCATTGGACAGGCAGAGATGCCATGTGGGAAATGCACATGGTGATACAGAGGTGGAGACATGCACGTCATGCCTGGGCACAGCAGGGGATCTGATAGGCAATGCATACCCAGCAGCAGGCAATGGCCCAGCACCCAAGACACAGGTACCGTGCCAACATGTACACAGGCCCAGGGTGAGTTACCTGCAACTGACAGAATAGGAGGTTTACCAGAGATACAGACTGGATGGGGAAACCATAACCAAGCTGTGCAGCATACTCAGCATGGACCTTGAGCCCACCACATCCAGAAGGCAGGCCCTGCCGGTGGCTGTGATGGTGACCACTACCCTAGGATTCCTTTCAACCGACAGCTTCCAGCATGTGATAGGGGCGACTGTCGGAATCATGCAGTCTACTGCCAGCTATTGCATCAGAACATTCACCAGGGCCCTGCTGCAGAGGATGTGCCATCTCATAGCTCTCCCCCAGACACAGCAGAGGCATCAGGAGACCATGCAGGCATTATACAGTGTTGCTGGTTTCCCATCAGTGCTTGGATCTATAGACTGCACCCACATCACACTGTGGGCACCATGGCTGGAGCAGAGGGCATACCAGAATAGGCATGGGTACACATCAATGAAAATGCAGGTTGTTGTGGATGCCAACATGGCCTTCACAGATGTCTGTGCCCACTACCCAAGGTTCTGCCATTATGCATTTGTACTTGCACAGTCTGGCCTGGGACTGGCAGCAGCCTGGGGTCAGCTTGGAGATGCATGGCTGCTAGATGAGTTTGCACATATGTGAGCCCCAGGACAGGCCCAGATTGGATGCCTGCTGCAGTCTGATGCTATAGGTACTGAAAACAGGTGATGATAGATGTATACGGTATGTATTGAAGCACATGAGCATCACTGCATGCCATCCACAGCAGCCCATAGATCATATCCAATGCATGTTGAATGCAAGTCCTGTTGCACATGCTCACAGCTCACAGGTGACTGTGGGTATCCCCTGAGAACCTGACTGCTGACCCCAGTGTGCCACCACAAAGGTCGGCAGGAGGAGCAGCACAACAGCACCCACCAGCAGACATGGCAGTTGTGGAGCATACAATTGGGGTACTGAAGAGCTACTTTAGGTGCCTCGACAGGAGCAGTGGTCAATTCCTCTAAAATCCTGAGCAGGTATGCCAGATATTTGCTGCATACTCCACAATCTGGCATGGATGTATGGAGAGCCGGACCCAGAGCCAGCAGATGTGGAGGAGTGGGAGGTCACAGAGGCAGCAGATGGCGATGGGGCTGAGTCTGGGAGCCAGCAGCAGGCCAGGGCACTGGCCCACCATTCGCAAGTGATAAGGGAAAGTTTCTTAGGTGACTGCCCTGCAGCAGCACCAGAGTTGTACATACACAAACACTAATTATGTGCCCAGTATCATGCAATGTGCACTGAAGGACTCAATAAAGTGTCCATTACCATTCATTGTGTCAGAGTGTTCTTTATTTCCTCCCATGTGAACCCCCTTCCTCAGGGATTCCCACTGGCATGGGCGCTTGCCCACACATGCACTGTGATGCAGTGAAGCATTGTCAGAAGGCGTGCTAGTGGAGTCACCACCCTCCCCAGCAGGGTGGTTTGAAAGATATGGCACTGGGCTAGCAGGTGACTGTGCTTCTGTGCTGGCAGCCCCAGTACCCACCCCCTGTGCCTGCATGAGGCACACCAAACTGTGCAGGGAGCCATCTATAGATGCTTGGTATACTGCCATCTCCCACATCAGCCGCAGGTGCCCTTCCATGTGGCACTCCACGTGCTGTCTGTTGTCCTGCCATTCCTCACACTCAGCCTCCCTGGCCTGTTCTGCAGTCTGCAGATCCTGCCGGATACTCTGCAGCTCAGACAGAATGCCCTCAGGCCTGCCACCAGGCACGCACCCTCCTGTCATACCTCCTGGTCCAGGTCATCACTCCCTGCATGCACTGTCTCCTCCAGGATTATGAATTGTAGCTCAGCAAGTGGTGCATCATCTGAAGCTGGCCCCCCCAACACAGGCGGTCACCCTGGCCTGCCCCTCCACCCTGGTTGATGAACACAACAGTCCCTCTGCATCACTAGCTGGCGTAATTGCATCAAGGGCTGTGCTGCACCCTGGCTGGTCACTGGCATCCTCCATGGTGGACTGTGAGGCTTCTCCAGGTGATCGGTCCTAGGCTGGGAAGGCAGTGTATCTGGTGGGTCTGTGGGAGAGCAAAGGTGGCAGAGGTTAGTGACATGGCATGCTGTCATGGCCCAAGGGGTGACACCCAGTCTACCATAGTACTGGCAACTGGTGCATTGCCCACACTGTATTCACCCCACACAACACTTGCGGTCTGACAGATGGACAGGCATGGGCTGGGCAGATGGAAGCATGGTGGGGACACGGACATGGCTGTCGCAGCCACACCTGTGCTATGGGACACCCCTACTCACCCCCCTGTGTGCCTGTTGTGGAGCTGTCAAAACCTGAACCTCTGCAATGACGACCTCCTTCACATACTGCAGCACCTGCTCCTTCAGTTGGGTGAGGCTGAGCTGCTGTGCAGGTGGCAGCCTGATGTTGCAAGCCCTCTTCTCTTTTGCTGCCTGATGAACCATGCACCACCTTTTCTTGAGATCCTCCACATTGCGGTTGCAATAGCATACTGCATTGACCCTGTTTGCGATGTCCCGCCACGCTGCCTGCTGGGCGCTGGCATCCTTAGCCTCGAAGAGGGCGGTATGCTGCTGCAGGATGAGCCCGAGGGCCATTGCTGTCTCAGATGGAGTGAAGTTTGCCTTCCTCGTGCGCTTTGCCACTGACAGTGCCTGTCAGTCATCATCTCTAATACCTGAAGATTGGAGGATCGCCAATGTAACACCAATTTTTAAAAAGGGTTCCAGGGGTGATCCGGGAAACTACAGACCGGTGAGCCTCACGTCAGTACCGGGAAAAATGGTAGAAACCATCATAAAGAATAAAATTACTCAGCATGTAGATAGTCATGGCCTAATGGGAGACAGCCAACACGGCTTTAGACAAGGAAGATCTTGTCTTACTAATCTGTTATGTTTTTTTGAAGGTGCGAATAAACAGGTGGACAAAGGTGAGTCAGTTAATATAGTGTATCTGGACTTTCAGAAAGCCTTTGACAAGGTCCCTCATCAGAGACTTTTGGCAAAACTAAAGAGTCATGGGATAGGAGGCAGTGTACTACTGTGGATCAGGAACTGGTTAAAAGATAGAAAGCAGAGGGAAGGGCTAAATGGGATCTGTGCTGGGTCCGCTGCTTTTTAAAAAAAAATTATTTAATGTTTACATTTTCAACATCACATACATAAGCACCACATCTTGACAATCTTACTCTACTAGAAACCCACCAATGCCTTAAAGCTACTCCCCCCCTTCACCCACCCTGCTACCTTCTACTCCTACTACCCTTCCACCCCCCCCCCCCCCGTCTCTTTGTGGCATGAACCCCATATACTACCTTTACATATCAAAGGAACACAAATAACGTGGAAGTTAACAATCATTTTACAAACAATAGTTATTTAACTTTGCCAGTGCCGCAAACTCGTCCAGGTAAAACCACTTGTAGCTTTCTAGAGGGCTTATAGATTTAATGGATTTGCTTGGACCTCCCTGAAGTTTTTGGATTTTATTACTACCTCTTTGTTTCATTACTTTGTCCTGAGTTTTTTCATACCTGACATACAAGCATACTGAGTTCCACCAATACATAGCATCTAATTTAGAAAAATCCTTCCAACAGTTTACAATCACTTTAATAGCTATAGCCATCATAAAATTAAATAAGTGACATTTATCTTTCGACAGCGCCACAGTGCTCTCTTTGGAACGCAGTATGATGGTTTTCCAAGCTAGTTGCCCTCTAAAACAGAGTATTCTTTGAATCCTGTCCCATACCTGTGTACAAAACTCTTGCACATACGGGCAGCTATACAGCATGTGCTTCAATGTACCAGGGAAACCCCCACAAGACCAACATTTATTGCCTGCTTTTGGGTCCCACTTTGCAAGCCTCGCAGGAGTGATGTAGGCATGATGGGTTAGAAAGAATAAAGTTTGCGTTATCGATGCCCCACTTGAGATTTTATTCGTCTGTTCCCATACCTCCTCCCAGGTTCTCTGCGAGATCGAAGCCTCCAAGTCAATTTCCCATGCTTTCTCTAACCCCGACAAGTGAGATGAGGCTCCCTCCCTTCGCGTAGCATAGAAGCAGGAGCTTACCCCTTTAACGCTTAGGCAAGCATCAACTGTTTGCAAGAGCTTCCAATCTGGGGATAAATTCTTAACTACTACTTTTGCTTTAGAAATACAGTGTCTTAATTGCAACCACTGAAAGTAACATGAAGTAGGCAGCTTAAATTCATTCTTTAGCCTCTCATAGGATTTCCAAGTATGAGAATCAACTAATTGATTTAAAATCCGTATCCCTCTGCTTTGCCAGACTTACTAGGCAATGACCTTATGCCCGATTTTAAACCGAGTATTATACCATATAGGCATCTGCAATGAAAGCAGCTCTTCCTTGGCCATCCCATCCTCCAAGTTACGGAATGCATCTTGCGTAGCACAGATCACTTGACCTGCTACAAAGGAGTCTGGCAGTTTCATTCCTATTAGAAGGCCTAGAGGAATAGGAGCTGTTATTTGTTCCTCTACTTTTAGCCAGGTCGGCTTATCCCCTATAAAGTCCGAGGTAGTCCACATCGCCCCCTGTTTCAGTTTAAAAGCCTGATGATACTTTTTAAAGTCTGGAAGTTGCACCCCACCTAAACCTCTCTTCGCTTTTAGTTTCCAAGTTGCAATTATTGGAGGCTTGCCCTGCCACAAAAACTTAGTGATTGTATAATCTAAAGTGTTATAAAACTTAGATGGTAGCGAGATTGGGAGCATCTCCAAAATATAATTGACCTTTGGAACCAAGACCATTTTTATTGACTCAAGTCTACCCCACCATGATAAATGTAGGGGGGACCATTGCACCGTAAACAATTTCGCTAACTCCTGCAAAAATCTTATATTAGCCTTTATGGTCTCATCCAAATAACAGTTATAGCTCACCCCCAAATATTTGAATGTCTCCGATACCCATGCAAATGGGGTTGATTCAATCACTGTTTTGCATGTCCATTTATTCATTGGAAACGTTATGGATTTCGACCAATTTATCTTATATCCTGACAGCTGAGAGTAATCCCCTATTATTTTCATTATCTCTTGCAGTGAGGCAGGATGAGCAAATAATAACACGTCATCGGCATAAGCGGAAATTTTAACTTGCAGGTCCCCAATCTCAACTCCCCGAATCTCTCCAGAATAACGAATCATCAGGGCTGACGGCTCCAATGCAATATTAAATAAGAGAGGAGATAATGGACACCCTTGTCTGGTGCCCCTGTGTAAAAGTAGGGGGGATGAGACTGTACCATTGGCGAAGATGCGTGCCGAGGGGTTTGTATATAACACTTTTAACAAGCGGATGAACTTCTCTCCGAAGCCGAACCAATGCAAGGTCTGATTCAAAAAGGCCCATTCTAGCCGGTCGAAGGCTTTTTCTACATCCAGGGACAAGCCCACCAAAGGTGTCTCTTTACTCTCTGCAATAGAAAGGAGATTTAATAACAAACATGCTTTATCCGAGGTCGAATGGCCGGCAATAAAACCGCATTGGTCCGGGTGAATCAAATGTGGTATGACTTTTGCTAATCTCTGGGCCAAAACCGTCACATAAATCTTATAATCAGAGTTCAATAAAGATATAGGGCGGTAGTTTTCTACTTTTTGTGGATTCCTACCAGATTTTTCCAAAACCACAATAGTAGCTTCATTAAAGGCGCCTACCACTGGCAGCTGTGCATCAAGGAGAGTAATATACTTCAACAAATGGGGAATCAACTCAACTCTGAAAGTTTGGTAAAATTCGGACGGGGATTCCATCGGGGCCAGTCGCCTTACCCCTGGCCATGGATTTTACTGCTTCCTGGACTTCCCTGGCAGAGATTTCCCTGTCTAACTCCAAAGTTTGCTGAGATGTGAGGCATGGATGCGGTACCTGCGCGGTCAATTTCCGGAAGCTTTTTAGGTCACACTCTTTCTCTGACCTATATAGATTCTCATAAAATGCTCGGAAAGTCTCGACTATATCCAAGCTTTTCGTCAATTCTTCCTGATTATCTTTTGTAATAATCTCAATTCTATTTTTTGCGATCCGAGGATTTAACTTGTTAGCTAGCATTCTACCAGCGTTATTTCCCTCTATGTAATACTTAGCCTGCTGCAGTCGTAATGACTGTTCTGCTTCCTCACTCAGTATATGGTTGTATTGATACCTTAACCTTTGTAAACGTAATAGTGTCTCCGCCTCTGACCTTTTTATAAGCAGCCTTTCTCCTGCCTTGATCTGGGTGTCCAGAGCACTTAACTTGGCCTTTTTTTCTCGATAGATCTTAATTGTGTAGCTTGTTATTTTGGCACGAATGGAGGCTTTAAACGCCTCCCACCACGCCCAGCCCACCGTATCTCCCGTGAGGTTCTTGTCAAAATACTCTCCAATACTAGATTTTATATAATCTTGAAACAGCCTGTCCCCTAAAAGAGATCTCTTAAAAGCAAAGCTTAGTTGTCGTTCACTCTGCTCTCCCAAAGACAAATTAAGAGTGATAGCCGCATGATCAGATATTTGCATTGCTCGTATGTCCGCCCTTTCTACAGAGGAAATTAATGTTTTGGAGATGAGGAAGTAGTCTATGCGAGAGTGAGATCCATGAGGGAGGGAGAAGAATGAATAATCTATTTCCGTGGGGTGTTTTAAGCGCCAAATATCCGAAAGGCCAATATCACCCATTATGGAAAGAACCACTGACGTGGCCAACTGCTGCCTATGAGATTTGTAAGGCTTGCAATCTATCAGGGGGTCCAGCACCAGCTTAAAATCACCACCCATTATAATGTCATAGGATAATAGAGATTGGGCTACCTCTGCGATCTTCTGAAAAAAGATTACGTCGTCGCAGTTGGGGACATATAAATTTATTAAAGCTAATTTCCTGCCCATTACTTGCAAAATAACTGAGGACCATCTTCCTTCTAAGTCAGCACGTGGTTGCTCCACTACAGGGGCTAGATTTTTCCTGACCAGAATTGCAACCCCATTTTTCTTCTGCGAGGCTGCAGAGTGAGAAACCAGCACGTACTGCCCTGTACCCAATTTCCTAGCTTCTGGGGACTGAAGGCGCGTTTCCTGAAGCAGGACAACATCCGCCTTCTCCTTTGCACAGTATAAAAAGATCTTTTTCCTCTTGATTGGGTTGTTTATGCCCTTCACATTCAGGGATAGACATTTAAGTGAACCCATGGAACAGACTATATACAAACCCTATCACACTGGCTACAGGTTTACTTAACTTCCAACGAACATTTACAATATGGTTATACACTCCCATACATGAAAGGCCACAAGGAGACAAATAACCCCCCGAAGGGAAAAATTAAACGGGTGAACCAACAATTCAAGAATTCCCACCCAATAACGCCCCGCCCCTCTCCATGATTATAGATACAAAACAAACAATCTTTTCCCCTTTTTTACTGCTTTAACAAAATGCATAACTAATGTAACATCCTAAGACTTCCCCTACAGCCATAACCTTTTATCTCCGTCCATCTAAACCGGCTATGGCTTCCTGAAGATTCAGCGCTCTGCCTCAGACCAAGGCACACCACGCTGTCCCATAAAGATATAGAAACATGATTCTCAGCCATTTCCACAGTTTTGATCACTCCATGTTCAATGCATTACGGAGGCTTCCTTTTCTTCAGTGAAGGCCCGCAATTGAGCCGGATCCTCAAAAGTGCGAGTTTGATTGTGTAGCATAACTCTTAGTCTTGCCAGTGCAAGCAAACCATACCGGGCCTGCAACAGCCACAACCTTGGACGAAAGGCTAGTAGAAGTTTCCTTCTCTCCACTGTGGCCTTGTGAAAGTCTGGGAAGAATGCAACATTCCTGCCCTCAAATTTAATAGGCCCTGATGCTCTAGCAGCTGACAGGGTCAGCATCGCTTGTGAGTGCCTGAGTACGCACATAATGATTGGGCCCGGTTGCTTGATATTTGGGCCTGAGTGCGTTGGTATGCGGTGAGCACGTTCTATCTCAAACAGAGATTCAAAGTTTATTTTCAGCAGCTTTGCCGTAGTTGTTACCAGGAAATCCTTAATATTTGTTCCCTCAGCACCCTCCGGAATACCTATCAGGCGAATATTATTTCTTCTTGTACGATTGTTTAAATCTTCCAAGCTACGTTCCACGTATCCAATCTTTTTGCTGTTAGCGCTGACCTGCTTAAAGCATTCTTCCTGAACACCAACTTTGACCTCAAGCCCACTCACTTTCTCCGTGAGTGCAACAACTTGCTCCTTTATCTCTTTCAGTTCACTTAAGTCTGCTTGCACCCCGCTCAAAGTTAAGCCGTTTGTGGCCACAATCTCTCGCACTGCCCGAATCTCCTCAAGCAATTCTTGCATTGCCACCGGGCCCTCCCGAGCACATGATGACTTTTGAGGAGAGGGTGGATCAGGTTTGGCCCTTTTTACCCCAGCATTCACGCTGGCATTGTTTTCTAACTTTGTAGGTTTGCCGGTGGCCATTATCCGGAGGGCTTGCCGCGAACCTAGTGGAGAAGCTTAGCAGCTTAAGCAGGGAAAAGCCGGATTTTATCTCGAAGGAAAGGCGAGGTTGAGAATTAGACAGCCATCTTGAACCCTGTTGGCTCCGCCTCCAGGTCTGCTGCTTTTTGACATATTCAGAAATGACCTGGAAAGTGGAATAACGAGTGAGGTTATCAAATTTGCAGATGACACAAAACTATTTAAAGTTGTTAAAACCCAAGAGGATTGTGGAAAATTGCAAGAGGATCTGGATAAATTGGAAGACTGGGCATCAAAATGGCAGATGAAATTTAATGTGGACAAGTGCAAAGTTATGCACCTAGGGAAGAACAACCCAAACTATGGTTACACAATGCAAGGTTCCACATTAGGAACCACCACCCAGGAAAAAGATTTAGGCGTCATTGTGGATAACATGTTAAAACCCTCGGCCCAGTGTGCAGCGGCGGCCAAGAGAGCAAATAGAATGCTAGGTATCATAAGGAAAGGAATGGAAAATAAAACAAAAGATATTATAATGCCTCTATATCGTTCCATGGTGAGACCGCACTTTGAATATTGTGTGCAATTCTGGTCGCCGTATCTTAAAAAGGATATAGCATTAAAGGTTCAGAGAAGAGCCACCAAAATGGTAAAGGGGATGGAAGGATACTCCTATGAAGAAAGGCTAAAAAGGTTAGGGCTCTTTAACCTGGAAAAGAGACAGCTGAGGGGAGATATGATAGAAGTCTATAAATTAATGAACGGAGTGGAACGGGTAAACATAGATCGATTGTTTACGTTATCAGAATATAGAAATACTAGGGGACATGCAATAAAGCAACAGGATAAACTATTTAAGACTAATAAAAGAAAATATTTTTTCACTCAACATGTAATCAAACTCTGGAATTTGTTACCCGAGGATGTAGTAAAGGCTGTTAGTGTAGCTGGGTTTAAAAAAGTTTTGGACAAGTTCCTGGAGGAAAGGTCCATAAACCATTATTAAGAAGGGAGCCAGGATATCAATGCTTGACCCAGTACAAGCATTGTAGAACCTGCGTCTTTTGGGGAAACGTCTAGGTACGTATGACCTAGATTGGCCACTGTTGGAAACAGGATACTGGACTTGATGGACCTTGGTCTGACCCAGTATGGCATATCTTATGTTCTTATGTTATAAGCAGCACCACAATAAGGCGGTGTTCGCTTACCCACATGGGTCCTCTTATATATACACTAGTAGAGCATGCAGTGGGGCCATGCCCCATCCAAAGGCACATCTGGTACACACATAGGCCCCTGGGCACCGACGCTATGAATATCTGCGTGATGGCTCACCGCCGTAGGATTCCTTACCCACAGAGTTCTGAGCAATGGCATGATTGGCATGCAGGGACACCCAGACCGCAATACCCGGGTAAGATGCATAGCACTATAGGCGGACATGTCAACCACGGCACATGCCGCCCTGATGGTGTGCCTTCACGGGCCGGGGGGTCCTGCACATGCTGCCTGCTGTGTTGTGCCATCTGCCTGGATAAGGGCCCTCTGCCATATCCATGCAGGATGGCCGTTCATACCTGCCCTTCCATTCCAACTACTGTAGTCCCTTTTTCACTATGCCCATGGATCTCTGGACCCCCTCTCCTGGATCAACTCCTCTGGTCCCCCTCCCCTGGATCCCCTCCCCTGGACACCCTCCCCTGGTTCCCCTCCCCTTGACCCCTACACCACCCTCACAAACGTGCTGCCCTGCCCCCACAAACTGGATGACACAGTGCTTACAAACAAGAAAATATTTATTGGACAACTGTGTCAACATATGTATATCCTGCCAACAGTGGCAGACATTAGTGCACCTTGCAGTCTTTGCAATCCGCCCAAGCCCAGGGCGTATGTGATAGGGGGGTCACCCTATGGTGCAGGTGGTCCCTGCCTGTGCCCTGACACAGCTGCTGTGAGGGCCTCTAGGGGCAGGCTGATGGTCTGTGCTGCAGTACGCACCTCCTCCCTAAGGAGGTACACCTCTGTCACCAGGGCGGCCAGGGCCCAGTCACTCTGTGGACATGGGTGTGGTGGTACTGTGGGTCCAGGTGTGGCACAGCCAGGGTGTGCCCCTAGGTGCTGGGATGGCTGTGGAGGACCCCAGCTGCAGGGAGTGGACCACAGCACTGCTCTGGGTTTCCTCTGGCCTGTGCTGCACCATGCGGTGGGCACATGACCCCTTGGTTGGTCAGCTGGTGGGCTGTGGGCTGTGGGGTTCTGCCGGAGGGTACAGCTCCAGCTCTGGCCTCCCCACCAGTTGCCTTCTGGTGGTGCCCTGTGCCATGTCATTGTACCTGGGGTGCTTGGTGGGTGGTTCCTGTGTCCCCTCTGCCACCCTTTCTGTTCCTACCTTCCTACCTCCGCTGCCACCTCAGCCTCTCCACCCTGCCCCTGGTCCACCCAGTCCTCCTCCTCCTCCTCTGATCCCTCTTCCCCACCCTGCCTCTGGTTCTCCAATCGCTCCTCCTCCTCTGACCTCTTCTCCCCACCCTGCCCCTTGTCCTCCGATCCCTCCTCCTCCACCTCTGATACCCCCTCCTCCCACTCCCCTCACTGCCCCTCCTCCAATGTGGTGTCCTCTGGTGCGGTATTACTGGTCACTGATAATGGCAATGTTTCCTTGTCATCATCACCACTAGTGGTTATGCTGCTGCTGCTCTGCTCACCTTGTGCAGCCCTGCCACTCATGGGTAGTTGGCATGGTGGGCCAGCAGTCCCCTGGGTAGCCCTGGATCCAGCTGGGGGGAGAGGAGAAGGAGGGTTACTGGTACACACTGGCATGGCCCAGGGGTGAGACTGGCACACCCCAGGAGGCTCACACATGCTTCACTCACTCACCTTCAGCCCACAGAGGCCTGCTTCCCATCACATTGCACACTGTGCCCCCCCTTTTGCCCACCTCCAACCTGCTATGTTCCCCCCTCACATGCTGGGCTGTGCCATGCCGGCCTCCCAAGTCACTGGGCATGCATGGGTAGCAGCATGGGCAGGTATACTATGTGCCCCTGTGGCCTCAGCTGGGGGGGCAGGTATACTATGTGCCCCTGTGGCCTCAGCTGGGGGTGTGTGCCTCTGTACTGCCCTTATGTGCCATGCCCCAGCCAGGTTCGCGCACACCTGTGCATTGTGTGTGCTGACTGGTGCACAGGCGGACTGGTGGCACCGAGGGATGGCACAGCTGTCCCCAGCACAGTCCCATCATTGCATATAGGGAGTGTCCTGCACCAGCCTGGGCTACCGCCCCCTGCATCTGTTGGACACCACTGTGTACCGCACTGACCTTCCTCAGCCACCAGCCACTCCCTGATCCTCTGGAGCTGGTTGGGTCGCCTCCAGCACAGCATCCTGAAGTGGCATTTCAGGGCCTCCAGTGTCCAGTGTACTCCATATTCCCTTTGGGAAAGAGGGGGAGGCATATGCTCAGTTGGCCACTACCATTTTGCCTGCAGTACATACTTTTATCCTGCAACGGTCTGGTGATATGCCCTTCTTAGGAGCAGGGGCACACCCATGGGTGCCTGGCTGTGGTAGCAGGGCTACAAGCAGGGACATACAGGTGCCACATGTTTGGTTTCTGCCACCAGTCCGCCCATACCACTGCACCAGGGCACAGGGGCTAGGGGGTAGGGCAGGTGTTCAGGGCATCTAAACTGGCTGCCTGTGTCCCCTGAATTGCCAAGCCCTGCCACGGCACCCCTGCACTGGGCTTTTCAACTGCTGTGCATGACCTTTGGCATTATTACCAACCACCACCAGGAGATCCAGCACCCTCACCACCTGCTATGTGTGATTATGCCCTCTGCTGCAGGCATTTGGGGCTGGCACCTGTACCAATGCATGGTGCTTTGCCTCAACCTCCTGATAGGCACACAGAGGGGGCAGCCAGTAGCATCTGCCTTGGCATCATGCCCTATCTCTCTGTGCAGACACACAGCTGTGCCTTTCAGGGTGTGTCTGACTAGCATGATGCTCAGCCCTCCCCCCCTCCTGCCTGTTGTAGCTTCCTGACCTGCGCAACTGGAGTTGAATCCCCCTCCATAGGACTGTTACCAGCCTCAGGTTTGAGCAATGCCCCCCCCCCCCCCGGGCTAGAGGACCCCCTCATGCTGCAGCACAGAGCAGACGAGGCATTTGCTTTCATTCAGGGAAAAGTTCATGCTTCTCTTTGCCGCCATGCCACTGGTGTTTGCCCCCCCCAGCCACAGGGGGCTCCTGCACAGGCAGCCCGCAGTGCCTGCGTGATGGTGTCATACATTCTCGGGTACGCTGGACAGGCAGTACCTGGGTATGCCGGTCAGGCAATACACGGTTTGCTGACCACGGTACATTGTACATTTCTAACCACTGTTGACAAGCTGTCACAGGGCCTACCTTGGGAGCATAATGGACTAAGGTAGGTTGGACATAAAAATATATGAGGTTGGGTTTGGCTAATGTCTTACAGGGCCCAGGGACTTTCAGCCCTGGTAGCTTCCTTTGTTACCAAAATCCCAAAGAATACAAAGGTCCGAGTGGAGGGAAAACAAAGGCATTTATTTCCCTTTCTTGCAAAAAGGTTCATATGCTTGGACAAAAACATCAACACAAATTCCTTACTTCAGGTTAAAGAAAAAGTAAAACATGACGTTAAAGCAAAGCTGTTATCCTCACAATAAATGGTGTATTAAAACAAACAGTCTCTATTCCCCAAGATAGAGCTTATGTGCTAAGCAAGGACTCCAGGCTTCCTGTCTTACAATAACTACAGTCCATCTCGGTATCTGAAGCAAATTCCACCTGCATCGGTTCCCCTTCAGAAGCCTCTGAAACCAAGTCAGTACTTGCTGGCAAATTGTAATCAGGCTTTTTATATATCCTCTGTACAACCTCCCAATGCTCAGGATTGAATGTAGGGCGTCGGTCCTGCGCCCTCCTATACTGGGAACTGTCTTCCTTTTGCAAGTGTTTTACCTTAGCTTCAGGCAAAGCTTTGTCATTAACAAGTCTCTTATTCGGTACGTGTTTCTTGCACCTTATCTCATAAGCAGTTTCACACGGACAGTATTCCTCGGCTCCCTGTCCTCCCCATACACCAGCAGTCTGCAACCTGCTTTCAGTTAAACATGGGTTACCTTTTCTCCTTGGCTTGTCTACTCCCGGTGAGGTTTGAGGCCTACTCCGGCTGGGATCCTGCCTGGCCTGAGCAATAGGCCTTAGGTTCTCCAACCGTCCTTCTGTTGGCTTTAGACCGCAGTCACAGCCACGCCATTGCCTCTTTGGACGAAAAGCACTCACTCTGGATGGAGCTATCCCACCTTCTCCATGGTTGCTCCTTTCCTCAAGCCACTGCGGCTGCTGCTGCCTCCTGCGAAACCCTTGTCCAGGGGTTACTGCTTCTTCTGGATATCCTGCCCATTCATTCGAATGTCCTGCCCATCCTGCTGGTTCTTCTGGCCGTCCTCCTCCTGGCCGCTCTGCTCTCCAGTCTTCCAGACTCTCTTTAAGAGGTACTCCTCTCTTCCTTGATTGGAAGCTGGCTGGCATTACCTCATGACCTAGGAGGTGTGGTTCCTCAGTTCCTCGGAGGTCCCTCTTGCTCCCCCTATCTGGTTCCTCATAATATTGCAGCTTGTGCTTGACTTTTCCTGTGTTTAAAACATTTTCTTCTCTTCTCAGAGGGTCTGCAGCATCACAAAGCGCAGTGCCTGAGTTATATGCCTTGCGCTTATTCGTCATTGCCACAGTGGGTGCCTGCCACTGTGCTTGGTTTGTTCTGAATTTTTGTTGCTTGCCCATTTTGTCGGCGCCTGACTCACGATTCAAGCACTTTTCCTAACCAGGTAACTTTCTGCAGGTATGGTAGACCTCAATGCCTTGTTGAATATCAGATCTATAATCTTTGGAGTACCCCTTTTGTTGGTGTGACTATGCAAATACTGCCAGGGTGGTCTAAGGACAGAATGTGGGTATTCTGCCTAACTCTATGGCTGCCCTAAATTAAACTGCTTAGCTAAAATAGAAAGTACGTTGCTATCCATAGAACTGCAGTGGTCACTGCCCGCCGCATATATTCAGTACCACTAGCTATCTGGAGAGCAGCACTAACAATCAGAGTCAATTTAAATGTTACAGTTGACATTTAAAAGAAGCACTGACCACAGTGTTTGAATATTGACCCAACAGCCACCATCTGCAAATACTGTATAAGCTGCACTTTGACTTGGTGGTGTGCTCATATGAAGTATTTAAAAGGACGGATTATAGGTTGTCTGAATTCTTTATACAGCAAAATCACCACATTCTTTTGCATTACCATCCATTCCTCTTCTCAGTTGCAGTTTTCAACATTTGATTCCAACTGTGGTATCATGGGTGCGCATTCAAACCCTTGGGAGCCCGAAACAGTTAATGCACATCTTCATGCACGGTATCTGTGCACAAGAGCCTGTGGTAACTGTTATCATGGAGATATGACAGTTATTGCACTCTGATTTGCATGCTAACTGGGGTAGTGAATGGGTGCATTAGGGATGGAGAGTGGGCATGGAGAGCGCATTGCAGTTAGCATAGGGAGACATATCACGCGCTGTCAATGTTGCAGTTAACATGGCAATTACATCACAGATTAACTGCTGGAAAATGCTGGCCCCTCCCTCAGCAGCTACTGCAGAGGCCTTGCACTTAATGCATGCTAGTTATAGAGCTAAATGCATGCTAAGTGCTAAAACCTAATGCGCTTTAGTAAAAGGCCACTTTGGCCAATCAACTCTAGCACCTTCAGGAAAACAAAAACATTTATTCAAGGCAGTAGTGCAAATATAAAACAGAGTGCCTTTCCTACCTTTTGGGCAAAATCTAAAGCAGAGAAACAAAGCATTCCCTATATGTAGGTGGTGTACGTAGAATTTGGAGGGCTGCTTCTCCCTGGTCTGGACCTCTCTGATTTCCCCCAAACTGAGATATTTTACCTCCTGGAACGAGCCTGCTCTCCTGGCTAGATTTTCTTGTTCTGGCTTTGCTAAGATGGCATAGAGGGAGAGTATATTTAAGAAGGACTGGGAATCTCTTGCACACTCTCACTACTATTTATTTCTTGAATGTCCTTCAGAAAGCTTTTGCTGCATTGTCTTTTTTTTTTCAGATATGCTATACTGGGTCAGAACAAGATCCATCAAGCCCAGTATCCTGTTTCCAACAGTGGCCAATCCAGGTCACAAGTACCTTTCTGGTTCTCAAAAAGTACACAGATTCCATACTGCTTGTTTAGTGGGTAAGCAGTAGATTTGCTTGGTCCTCTTTAATAATGGTTTATGGACTTTTCCTCTGGAAACTTGCCCAAACCTCTTTTAAATTCAGCTACATAAACAGTTTTTACTACATCCTCTGGTAACGAATTCCAGAGTCTGATTTTGCGTTGATTGAAAAAATATTTTCTCTGATTAGTCTTAAATGGGAGGAGTGGCCTAGTGGTTAGGACATGGTACCTCAGGCTAGAGGACTGGGGATTCAAGTCCCACCCAGTAACAGCAATCTCAGGCCTGAGGGAGTGGGGTTTCTAGTCCTATAGGCACTCCTTGTGGCCTTGGGCAAACCACTTAACCCTCTGTTGCCTCAGGTACACATAGATTGTGAGCCCTCTGGGGACAAGGGAATATATCCAATACCTGTTTGTAGTAATTATATAAAATAAACCACTTTATGTTTATGTTTATTAACTTTATATACCGCTAAACGAATAGACATCAAAGTGGTTTACATAACTCAAATAGAAAACCATAGGTAGAGGAGAGGAAAAGAAATTACAATATTTGATAGGAAAGCAAACCAAGCGGACTCATGCGACAAGACACTAAGGAGGAGAAAGAGAGAGGGGGGAGAGAGAGAGTAGGGTTACACAGGGGGAGCAGGGAGATCAAAGGCAAGGGCAAAGAGATGGGTTTTGAGACTATTTCTGAAGGTGGTGTGTCCCTGCTCAAACCGGATGGAGGAGGGTAGGGAGTTCCATAGGGTGGGGCCGATGAAGAAGAAAGCAGAGGAGCGGGTGGATTGGAGGCGAGCACAAGCAGGTGAAGGAAGATGAAGGATAAGGCAGTATAGAAAACTGGTTAAATAAAATAAATAACACAGGTACACTAAAAATTTTTTTTTTTAAACTGCCTCTAATGTTTCGATTGATTTTTACGTTTTTTGGTGCGCTGAATCCAAATCTGGTAACCAATTTGCTCCATCACGTACAGATTTTTTGCTACATTGGGTTAGCAGTTTGAGGTGAACGTTTCAGATTGAGTGCGATCGAGATAAAAGTTTCTTGGATGAATTCTTTATACTAATTGTTTAGTAGTTATTCAAATAAGAATAAAGAAAATTGTAACAAGGCAGCACATAAGAATAGAGTAATGTCAACAAAACACACTGTGATGGTAGCAAAATTGTCTGCACTTAAAACAGCCACATACATGTGCACAAACATTGAGCATATAAGAGCGAGGTTAGACACAAAGCAAAGCAAAGAAATGTGCAAAAAATGTTGTACAGGTATGTATGTAAGAACAGAAAATGCAAACCGCACCATTGCAATACATGAAGACAAACACCCGATGGTGTGAAAATAAAATTCTAATAAATGAGATCCGACACTGTGGTAATAACTAGCAAATTTTTATTTCAAAGTTTAGTAAAAACACGATATTTGTCAACACAGTTTAGATTATAAAGTCATTCTTGGGTCAATCAATCTCCTGGTGGGCCCGTTTCTTCTTCCCCCGAATGCTTCTCTTGGTGCGCTGCTTGGCGTATTTTTCATCTGGGGTTTCCCGCAGCAGCAACCAGCAGAAATCAGCCATCATAGTGGTGTTCCATCTTCCTTGGTACCTTCTCTCTGCGTCCTTGATGTCCTGGTGAAACCTTTCACCTTGTTCTTCACTGTACGCCCCCAGGTTTTCGGGAAAATAGTTCACATGGGAGTGCAAGAAATGGACTTTCAGGCTCATGTTACAGCCTTGTTCTTTGAAGGCATTGAGCATCCTGGCAACAATATCCTTATAGTTCTCATCCCGCCTGTTCCCCAAGAATTTGAGAACAACATCCTTGAAGGAATCCCAGGCTTCTTTTTCCTTCTCAGACATCGTTTCAGCGAATGCTCCATCTGAAATGAGTTTCCTTATATCAGGGCCAATAAACACTCCTTCCTTTAGCTTTGCTTCAGAAAGTCGGGGGAACTTTGAGCAAAGGTACCGAAAGCACTCACCATCTTTTGGAAGGGACTTGATGAATTGCTTAATGAGACCCAACTTAATGTGGAAAGGTGGTAATAGAATTTTATCACGAGGTACCAAGCTCTCATGAAGAACATTTTTCTCATCGGGTCTCAAATACTCCCGAATTGGCCAGTCTTTTTTCCCCCAGTGTAGGTCGCGGGCCCGGCTATCCCACAAGCAAAGGAAGCAGGGATATTTGGTGAAACCGGATTGATGCCCTAATAGCATGGATAGAATTTTAAAGTCTCCACAAATCATCCACTTATGCTCATCATAACGAATCTTCTGAAGAATCAGGGCCAAATTCTCGTATTTTTCTTGGAGAATAACAGAGTGAGCAATAGGAACTGAAGCGAATGTGTTGCCATTATGAAGAAGAACACCTTTTATGCTGTCTTTTGACGAATCAATGAACAGCCGCCATTCAGCAGGATCATACTTGAGTTTAAACTTTTCCATCACTCCGTATATATCGTTGCAAAATACCAAATCTTCCTCTTTGCTGAAATACTTCAAAAATTGTGTCTCGCGGTTGCGGTACCAATAAAAAGTTGTTCCTGGTGACAATAGATTTTTCTGTTTAAGCCGAGAACCTAGCAGTTGGGCAGCATCTTTTGGGAGTCCTAAATCCCGGACTAAATCATTCAATTCAGCTTGAGAGAAAAGTTCAGGTTTCGGATCTGGTTCAGTTTCAAACTCGGAAGTACTGGACTCATCGGGAAAAGCCATCTGATGAGTCTCATCATGATCAGAACCGTCCACACAAATATGATCCAAAGATTTTGGTGGTTCAGGCACAGGTACTTCGTTGCTATGAGGCATAGGCCTAATTGCTGAGGGAAGGTTGGGGTAACTTATTACGTTCTTATTTTTTAAGTTGTATCCCTTCATAATGCAAGAGCAAAAATAGCAGTCACTGCTGTGGTCTCTTTGTTCACGCCACATCATAGGTATTCCGAAACGAAATGCTTGTTTTTTACCTTTCATCCATAAGCGTAGATCTTCCTCACATGTCTTGCACACTTTGTGAGGAGCCCACGGTTTGTCTTGATCGCCTAACTTCAAACCGAAATAGGCGAAATATACTTTTTTAATAAATGCAGAAATGTTCCTCTGCCGCTTTTTCACGGTATATTCCCCACAAATAAAACAAAAACCGTCCGGAGAGTTGACGCAACCTCTGGCTCTGTGAGCCATCACAAATACACAGCACTGCAAACTACAACTGTAGTGAACCACTTCGGAATAAAGCTGGATTACGACTGAGCAAACAAAAGGTAATAATGAACTTGCAAGAAACTGAAATTTGACAGGAACGTTCATGTCGCAACCACCGTGTTTGAGCGAGCGAACGAGGCGAACAGGAAAGAACATGCGCCAGCGCGAGTACTGGATTTAGCCCCCCGCCTCCCAATTGTCCTGTTAATGTATAAAATGAATACAAAACACTCTAAAATATCATGAGGGAGTGTTTCTAGTTAGTTAACCATAACAACCTCTATTTTGGGCAAAGAAAATAAACTGCAGTCGGCTAAAAAGAAATTATGTGAACATTCCTTATATGGGTAAGAAATCTAATTTTGCAAGAAAACGTGACGTGATGGAACATTTTGGCTATTTTTCCTGGATTCAGCACCCCAAAATCTATAGGAATCAGTTGCAAAACTGGAGGCAGTTTTTTGGTAATGTACCTGTGTAATTATAGCTTCATTGCCTGTCCCCTAATATTTCTACTTTTTGAAGGGTAAACAAGCAATCTACATTTACTCGTTCCACTCCATTCATTATTTTGTGGATTTCTATCATATCTCTCCTCAGCCTTTTCTTTTCCAATTTGAAGAACCCTAACCTTTTAAGCATTTTCTCATAGAGATATCCTTCCATCCCATTTACCATTTTTGTTGCTCTTTTCTCTACCTTTTCTAATTCTGCTATATCCTTTTTAAGAAATGGTGATCAGACTTGCACACAATATTCAAGGTGTGGTCGCATCATGGAGTGATACAGAGGCATTATAATAGATCTTCTTTTCTTCTCCATTCCTATCCTTATGATATCTAGCATTCTATTTGCTTTCTTGGCCGCCACTGCACACTGGGCAGAAGGTTTGAACATAGTATTCATGATGATGCCTAAATCCTTTTTCTGGGTGGTGGTTCCCAATGTGAAACCTTGCATCGTGTAACTGTAGAAATATAGAAACATGATGGCAGTAAAAGACCACACGGCCTATCTAGTCTGCCCTTCCATATCAACTACAATAGTGTCCTTTTTTCTCTTTAGAGATCTATGTTTGTCCTATGCTTTTTTGAATGCAGATACTGTCCTCGTCTCTACCATCTCCACTTGGTGAGTATTCCTTGCATCTACCACTCTTTCTGTAAAGAAATATTATGCATATTACTCCTGAGTCTATCCCCTTTTACCCGCATCCTATGTCCCCTCATAGCAGAGCTTGCCTTCAATTGAAAGAGACTCTCCTGTGCATTTATGCCATGGAAGTCTTTAAATGTCTTTATCATAACTCCCCTATCCTACCTTTCCTCTGAAGTATACATATTAAGATCTATAAGTCTGTCCTCATATGCTTCATAATGAAGACCTCTAACTATTTTAGTAGTTACTCGCTATACCAACTCCAACCTGCTTATATCCTTTTGAAGGTGTGGTCTCCAGAATTGCACACAATACTCCAAATGAGGTGCACCAGAAACTTAATACTTTTTTTCTGCTGGCCATTCCCCTCCCTATACTCCCAAGCATCCTTCTGGCTTTTCCAGTCACCTTTTCTACCTGTTTAGCTACTTTAAGACACAATTACGCCCATGTCCCGCTCTTCTTTTGTGGACAGAAGAACCTCACTCCCTACATTGTACCGCTCCTTTGGATTTTTGCAGCCCAAATGCATGACCCTGCATTTTTTAGCATTAAATTTCAGCTGCCAAATTCTGGACCGTTCTTCAAGCTTAGTTAGATTCCTCCTCATGTTAACTACTCCTTCCTGGGTATCTACACTATTGCAGATTTTGGTATTATCTGCAAGCAAGCAAACCTTACCCAACAGCCCATTCCACAATATCACTAACAAAGATATTAAAAAGAATTAGACCAAGGACAGATCTCTGCTGCACACCACTGGTAACCTCCTTCTCCTCAGAGTGAGCTTCATTTGTCGCCTCCCACTCAACCAATTTCTAAACCAATCAGTAACTTTAGGGTCCATCCTTAGGGTGCTCAGTTTGTTTATAAGTCACCTGTGTGGAATGGTGTCAAAGGCTTTACTGAAATCTAAGTACACCACATTTAGGGCTCTCCCTCAGTCCCTGGTCACTCAGACAACGAAATCAATCAGATTTGTTGGACAAGCCCTGCCTCTGGTGAATCCATGCTACCTTGGATCCTGCAATCCATTGGACTCCAGAAACCTCACTATTCTCTCTTTTATTTATTTTATTTATTTATTTAACATTTCTTTTATACCGCGCTATTACAATCAGTGCGGTGTACATTGAACAAGAACATACTACAATGCATACAAGTAACATTGAGTTTACAATGAACAGGGAAATTCAACAAGGGACAACTGGGAGAACTATGTACAGGTTAACTTAATGCTTAATGCTATATACAATATTATAAACTCGTTTGGATATTGCATGTGCTTTTCGGGTGGTTCACCATAGGACTAGAGAGAAGGTTGACCAACTAGCCCTTTTCTGGTTGTATTGGGGTGCTAGTTTTGCTAATGTCTGGGTTGTCTTCTGGGTAGCATTTTGTGAACAAATGGAATTTCAATGCTTTTCTGAATAGAATTAGGCTTTTTATAGCACGGATTTCGTGGGGAAGCGCATTCCAGTTTTAAAGGAGCAAATAAGGAGAAGGCCCTGTTGGAGGTGGCCTTAGTGCACTTCGTTATCATTTTAGGGACTATTAAGGTGTTCATTGAAGTGGGTCTCCTTTTTCTATTTTCCAGGGTGCCGTGAATAAGCTTGCTGATTGGCGTAGGGGGGTGGTTATTTAGGGCCTTGAAAGTAAGGACTAAAGACTTATACTGGAGTCTGGCATGTAAAGGTAACCGATGCAGATCTTTCATGATGGGTGTTATATGGTCAGATCTTGACGAGCCGGAAAGGACTCTTGCAGCTGTATTCATAGCTAGGTGGAGCGGATTTAAAGTTGATTGAGGGAGACCATGGAGGATGATGTTAGTAAAATCCAGGTGTGGGAGGACTAATGCCTGGAAGATTGTTCGGAAGTCGGTAGGATCTAGTAGGGGGCGGAGGTGACGTAACGTTTTGATCTTATGATATATAGTCTTTGTGACGTTCTTCACATGTGTTGTCATATCCAGGTGCTGGTCCAATGTGATGCCAAGATAATGGATTGTAGCTTTTGATTTCAACTCTACGTTGTTGACGAGTAGTGATGGGGGAGGTATGAACTTACGGTTCCTCGTGACGAAAAGGACGTCAGTTTTGCTATGGTTAATCCGAAGGTTTTGTGATAGCAACCATTCGGCAACAGCTTCAAAGCAGTTGATTATTGGGGAAAATACTGGATGGTCAATTGCGAACGGCATGTATAGGAGGATGTCATCTGCGTAAGCGAGGCATTGTACGTTAAAGGATCTGATCAAGTCGCATATCGGTTGCATGTAGATATTGAACATCAGTGCCGATAAGGACGATCCTTGGGGTACTCCCTGAGATTGCAGGAATGGTTCTGATGATGCGTGACCTGTTTTTACTTGTTGCCACCTGTTAGATAGGTAGGATTTACACCATTCAAGTGCTGTGCTTTGAATCCCCTTATCTTTCAAGCGTTGTAGGAGTATGTCATGACTCACAGAGTCGAAGGCGGCGGAGATGTCCAGGAAGATGAGGACGAATCCCTGTTGTATGTTATTTGTTCCTGTTACCAAGACGTTGAATAGGGTTGTAAGGACTGTGTCAACTCCATGTGCTTCCCTGAAGCCGTGTTGAGATGGATCTAGTGGTGCTTCAGTGTCAATATGATGCTGGATTTGTTGTTGGGCGGCTTTCTCAATGATTTTTGCAAGCTGTGGGATGCTCGAGATAGGCCTGAAGGATTCAACCTTGAATGGGTCAAGCCTGCTGTTCTTCAGTAGGGGCCTGATGGAAGTGTGTTTCAGACTCTGCGGGAATGAACCTGTTGAGAAGGACTGGTTCAGTATTTTGCTCAATATTTGACTGAGGTCATGTCGCAGGTCCTTGATCCAGCTTGCTGGGCAGGGGTCATTAGGAGCTGTACTGGGATTGATAGAGGCAATAATGTTCACAATCTCTCTATTTGTTACAGCAGAGAAGTTGTGTAGTGGCATCACATGGGATGCCTTAGATGAAGTGGAGGCATTATTGACACTTATGTTTGAGTTGGTTTTAATCATCTTTGATTGCAGGTAGTTTGCGTAGTCCTGCGGTTGAGGCATAGGGGGTTGGGCTGAAACCGTTTCTCCTGTTATGGATTTTACTATACTGAACAGTGCATGTGGTTTATTGATGGAGCGTTTTAGTAGGTCTGTGTGGTAAGTTTTCCTGCTCTGTGTTATCTTCGCTCGGTGGGTAGTTAGGTATGAGTTGTATGCTGCCAGCGCCTCGGGGGAGTGAGTTTGTCACCACTGTCGCTCAAGCTTGCGTAGATGGTGGAGAGAAGAACGAAGGTCTGTAGAGAACCATGGAGTATGTTCACGTTTTTGAATTCTCTTTTCGGTGAGTGATGGACAGGAGGCAGCTCTCAGGTTCTCGTCCCATTTGGATATGAGATCATCTAATTCAATGGTTGTGTTGGCCATGAGTGGTTGGAGATTCTCTAGGACTACGCTCTGGTTGAGTGGTCGGAAGCGGGCTGTGTGAGTTCCAGATGTGTTAGAAGACCTTCGGCTCTTGCTGGATGTAATAATGGGTATATTGAAACTGAGTAGACTGTGGTCCGACCAGGGCACTGGTGTTACAGACAGCGCAAGAGTTAGGGGTACTGTGGCGATGGAGAGAGGTGCGAAGATGAGGTCTAGTTTGCCACCTTTAGTATGGGTGGGGGAATCGACATGTTGTTTGTAACCTAGGTCCTCCAGGGCGTCAAGGAATGCTGCTGAGTGGCTGTCTTGAAGAGATGGGAGATTGAAGTCACCAATTAGCCAACTTGGTGAGCGTGAGGTGGATGTGGTACATGCATGCTCAATGATTGTTGGAAGGTCATCTGGTGAGGGGGAGGGTGCCCGATAGAAAAGGTTGATTGTGCAGAGCTCATTAGATATAGTGAGGGAGTCCAGGTGGGTTGAGCTAGAGGAGTTGCACATCTTGAAGTGTAAATCAGCTTTGGCAAGGATGAGGGTCCCGCCTCCTTTCTGACTGGATCTGTGGGATGTGTATAGCACAAATCCTGGTGGCAGCATCTGATTCAGGAGGACGTTGTCACAATCGGATAGCCATGTCTCCGTGATCATCAGGATGTCGAGATTATATTGGGGTATCAGGTCAATGGCTGCAGGCCATTTTGATCGTACTGATCTGGCATTTATCAGTGCACATTTCAGTAGGCGTTGGTGATGTTGCTTCTCGTCTTGTATCCTTTGGATGACTTGGAGAGGAATGCTAAGTAAATGGGAGTGGGATGTAGAGTTATTTTTTGCTGTAGTGTGGTGGAGGAATTCGGACCATCTCCTTCCATATGTACGTAGGATTGGTATATAATATGTATCATGGTTGAAAGCATTTGAGGTATAAGGGAGACCAAGGGTAAAGAAAGTCATTAATAGGAGCAGGACTTTGTACATTCTCTATTGGTTGCTAGTAATAAGAGGGATAACGGTGGGAATACTGACAACAGTGCAGTGCGATGCAGTATTAGCAATCGGGAGAGATTACTTGCAGCAGTACTATGAATGCAAGGTGGTGATAGTAATAGTGGCAATGGTACCTTAAGATTCTAATTACTGGTAGACAGTAAGTTAATTGTAAGAATACAGTACAGAGAATATAAAACGTTATCAATAGAGACAGTGGTACAGAAGTATTCTGGCTAGAGCTTAAGACAACAACTTCATGATACTGCTAACAGCGCAAGAGACTGCTGGTTAAAAGTCAGGGTAAAGGCTGATTTTTCCAAACAGCTAGCTGCACAGGGCTTGTCTTTTTTTGGTAATGGTGGCTGGCTCTGGTCCGGGTGTGAGTTGTGGCTTCGTTTGTGGATTGCTGGAGTGCCACCGCCTAAGGACCATGCCAAAGGGCCCTCTGGCAAGGCCCTCAGGCACGGGCCCGCCAGTCGCGGGTGCGCCTGCTGGCGCAAAGCTTAAATGCAGCCTTGGTGTGCCCCGATTGGGCAGTGGTATTCCGTTGGCCCCTCCCGCCGCTGGTAGCTCGATCCCCGGGAAGGGGAGAGCTGCTGGTGATGGCGGGGGTTTGGAAAGGGTCAGCGCCTGCCGGCGCAAAGCTTAAATGCGGCCTTGGTGTGCCCCGATTGGGCAGTGGTGTTCCGTTGGCCCCTCCCGCCGCTGGTAGCTCGATCCCCGGGAAGGGGAGAGCTGCTGGTGATGGCGGGGGCTTGGAAAGGGTCAGCGCCTGCCGGCGCAAAGCTTAAATGCGGCCTTGGTGTGCCCCGATTGGGCAGTGGTGTTCCGTTGGCTCCTCCCGCCGCTGGTAGCTCGATCCCCGGGAAGGGGAGAGCTGCTGGTGATGGCGGGGGCTTGGAAAGGATCAGCGCCTGCTGGCGCAAAGCTTAAATGCGGCCTTGGTGTGCCCTGATTGGGCAGTGGTGTTCCGTTGGCCCCTCCTGCCGCTGGTAGCTCGATCCCCGGGAAGGGGAGAGCTTCTGGTGATGGCGGGGGCTTGGAAAGGGTCAGCGCCTGCCGGCGCAAAGCTTAAATGCGGCCTTGGTGTGCCCCGATTGGGCAGTGGTGTTCCGTTGGCCCCTCCCGCCGCTGGTAGCTCGATCCCCGGGAAGGGGAGAGCTGCTGGTGATGGCGGGGGCTTGGAAAGGGTCAGCGCCTGCCGGCGCAAAGCTTAAATGCGGCCTTGGTGTGCCCCGATTGGGCAGTGGTGTTCCGTTGGCCCCTCCCGCCACTGGTAGCTCGATCCCCGGGAAGGGGAGAGCTGCTGGTGATGGCGGGGGGTTTGGAAAGGGTCAGCGCCTGCCGGCGCAAAGCTTAAATGCGGCCTTGGTGTGCCCCGATTGGGCAGTGGTGTTCCGTTGGCCCCTCCCGCCGCTGGTAGCTCGATCCCCGGGAAGGGGAGAGCTGCTGGTGATGGCGGGGGCTTGGAAAGGGTACACAGTAGAAGAACGTGATGTATCCAAGGAAAGAACAAAACAATCATATAATATTGAAAAGAGGCATTTTATTCACAAACCAATAGTTGGTGCCCACCCGACACAGGCCATGTTTCGTTTAACAAAACTTCATCAGGGGTATAGGGCAACTAGAAACAAAAACATTCAATTATTGCACTCAAATATATAAAATATAATAAAACATATATTAAAACATATATTAAAAAAGAGAGGAATAATTAAAATCATAATAAATCACTCACTACAGAAATATTCAATTATTACACTCAAATATATATAAAATATAATGAAACATATATTTAAAAAAGAGAGGAATAATTAAAATCATAATAAATCACTTACTATATAAAATACATTTATACAGTAATATCAAAACTGGGTTGGAACGCTATATAAATAAAGATACAAATAAAAACGAAGACAAGGGCAAAAAATGTATAATACAACGTACCATAAGAAATAACAATAAATAAAATCATAATAACTAAATCACTATATAAATAAACATTTATATAATAATACCAAAAAAGGGGGGGGGGGTGTTTGAGTGACTGAAGCAAGGGCCAAAAAAGGAGTAAGTCAAACAGGTACATTAACCGTGAACCAAAAGAAGAAGAGAAGAGGACCACACATGTATCAATTTAAAGTGTTGACACGCAACAAGAATAACTTAATAAAATAGAAACCAATTGTCATATGTGCCAAAAGGTGCTCTAAATTAAAAAACCATCCAATTGTGATGACAACTACCTCCAAAAGTACATTAAATAATACCTTATTGGTTAATGCTGTAGAGATATCCTCTTTGCAACTATACTGAAAATAAAAGGTCACCATTACAATGTAACAGACCAGTGTAACCGACCAATTGAAACCCCAAAAAAACTTGAAACCTACTTACTTTTACCGGGCTCACCAAGCTGCACAAAACGCCGCGCGGAAAATGTAAAAACGTTCTCAATTCGTAGCAAATCCGTTACTCCATCAAATGGCATAACCCATGCCAAAGTAGTGCAGTGCTGGAGAGGTTTCTCTAAATAACGCCGACGCATGCGCAGCTGGAGTCTCAACCGGCGCCCAAGAATGACGTCAAAAATAAAGGACAAAGCAAACGCCGAACCACGGCTTGTAAAACACACTTCAAACAGCGAAATTAAACAATAAATATGAAAGAAGGTGTGCATCTACTAAACCATGTACCTGAACTAAAAGGAAATTAAAAACGGGAAAATTAAAAGCAGTAACCTCTGCTGTACCATATGGAAACTATAACCAAACCATGCATAATCAGATTCCTACAAAAGCATAAAACCAATAATATGACAAAAGCAAATATAAAAATATAAAAATTGTTACTACTTAGGTACCAAGCACAATTATACAATCAATAAATATAAATAGACATGTAACAAGATAATAAATACATACATATATATATATATAAAAAAAAAGATAAATAAATATAAAAAAATATATAAATATATATATAAAAAACATAATAAACCATATTAAATGTGTATAATAAAAATATATATATATATAAAAAAACTATAATGAATATGAATTAATTAATAAAATGAACCATCAAAATATGAGATAACCTCATCTGAACATATCGAAAAGACATAAAAATTAAGTCCTTAAAACATTAAAAATAATAAATAAATAATACGTATAAATAAATAATATATACAGGGTGAGCCAGTCAAACCTGCATTTTTGAAATGACTGTAAAAAATAAACGGATGGATATTTCAAAATTTTATTGTTACTATCTTAATGTACATTAAAAAGCATTTAAGAAACAACATTCACTGTTTAAAAATAACGCCAGTAAGATGGTGTCCTTCCCGATTGAGACATTCTTGTAGGCGATTTCATTCATAGCCTGAACAACCTGAATTTTGTACGGGTGATGGTGTAAATCTAACCTCAAGATTCTTCGGACGCTCGTGTTTGCCATGCCAAGCGCAGCACTCTGTCGACGCGCCGATCTCCGAGGGCTTCTTTCCACAGCAACTCTCACGTGGTCAATATTCGCGGGAGTTCGCACTGATCTTGCACTGCCACCCCTTCTGCTTCTCGTTTCACCAATTGCTTCAACGTTTGTCACCCACAATTTGATTGAATTAACAGACGGCACTGGCTTATTTCGATTAATTTGAAAATTCGTCCGGAAACGACGCTGAGCGGCTGCATAACTACCACTTTGGTAAAACGCTTTCACAGCGAATGAACATTGTTGTTTAGACCACTGCTCCATGGCGACTGAAATGCTTAGTTGTGGGGGACACAATGGTAACCTTGCTAACTCGCTCCGCCCACTTTCACAGCTCTCCCGCCCTTTTCAAAAATGCAGGTTTGACTGGCTCACCCTGTATATATATATATATATATATATATATATATATATATATATATATATATATATATATATATATATATATCTAAAAAAACGCAAATAAAAATTTAATTGAATATATAATTATATGTATGTCATCGAAGTAGTGACAAAATGTTACTGCATAGAAGAAGGGGGAGAAGAAAAATTATTCATACAACAAAAACAACCCTTACACATGGCCAAAACAAGAATGATGTACATCTCTAAGGAACTACCTCAGACTACCATAGATTGATGCAAAAACCGTAATCCATCATAAAAAAACGGAAAAGTCTTGTTCTAAATTGAGCCCATTCGGTATCATCGAGTTCAATATAAAAATGTATCTCTGCTCCAGTTGTAAAATTGTTCTATCAATGTCACCACCTCTCCAATTAACCTTCACCTTTTTGATGACGAAGAATTTAATATCTGAAATCTTATGCGCTGATTGTATCCAATGCTCCACCAAAGGTTTTTCTACATTGCTCCTCCTGATTGCACTCCTATGCTCTATGATCCTAGTCCGTATACTGCGTAGGGTCTTACCTACATAGAGTTTCTGACATGGACATACAATCACATAAATGACATGAGAAGTCTCACAGTTAGAGAAATCACTAAGTACAAATTTCCTTTGAGAGCAGGGATGTATGAATTCTTTAATGGATAAAGCGTGTACACAAACCGAGCAACGGCCGCACTGATAGTGACCTGTGACCCTAGGAGCGAATCGCCGTTCCGTCAGAGCTGAGGGAACTAAAAGATTCTTAAGATTAATGTTACGTTTGTGCGCTATCGTGAGTCTAACATCCTCAAACCCTTCCAGCGATTGAATCAAATGCCACTCTCTCTTTAAAACTTTGACAATATCACGAGAAAGAGTGGTATATAACAACGGACAAACCATCCCTACATCATTATTCCTTTGTTTGGAGAGGAGCAAACCTCCACGTTCAGACATCCTTGCCCTAGTGTAAGCTTCCGAAACGTACTTGTGAGGATACTTCCTATTGTGAAACCTATTCTCCATAGCCTGAGCATGGAGTTCAAAATCCTTGTTACTGGTGCATATCCGTTTTGCACGAAGAAATTGACCTACAGGTAGATTTCTCTTAAGAGCCGGATTATGAAAGCTATCAAAGTGAAGAAGTGTATTGCGATCCGTGGGTTTCCTGTAAAGAGATGTGGTCAAACGATGATCCTCAAACCGAATTAGAAGATCCAAATACGGAATGCATAAAAAATCATAGGAAACCTGGAATCTCAAATTAGTGTCTAACCCATTTACCCACCCATTGAATTGAGATAGAACCTCTTCGGACCCTTTCCATAAAATAAAAACATCATCTATGTAACGTACCCATAATATAATATTCTCTTTATATGGGTTATCTTTAATAAATCTCTCCTCAAACTCAAAAACATAGAGATTGGCAATATCAGGGGCCATGGATGATCCCATGGCCACTCCCTTGATCTGCTGGTAAAACAATTCTCTAAAGCAAAAAAAGTTATTGCAAAGAGCAATCCTAGCCAATTCCATCAAAAAATATGTAGGAATCCGTCTATTGGAGAGCCTTGTAGATAAATATTGTTCAAGAATCAGAAGAGCCTCTGCCTGTGGGACATTGGTATAAAGAGATTCAACATCCATGGTGACTAAAATAACATCTGAATCTAAATATTGAAATGTACTTAAAATCTCTATAACATGAGCCGAATCCCTTATGTAAGACCACATCGACGTAATAAAAGGCCGTAAAAAAAAAATATCCAAAAATTTGGATTATGGCTCCAAAAGGGACCCAATCGCAGCAACAATTGGCCTACCAGGGGGTGACTCAAGGGACTTGTGAATCTTCGGGAGAATGTAGATGGTGGGTGTAATGGGTGCTGTAACAGTGAGAAACTCTTTCTCTTTCTTGGTTATGTATCCTATTTCAAAAGCAGTTTGGACCAAGTTATCTATCCTCTTTTTTAATTCAATTGTGGGGTCATCCGTTAACCGTACGTAGAAAGCACGATCCTTTAATTGTCTTTCTATCTCATTAATATAAGCCTGTTTATTCATAACCACAACGGCACCCCCTTTATCTGCTGGTTTAATGATTATAGTATTGTTTTTTTGTAGAGATATGATAGCCTCTCTTTCCTCTTTGGAGAGATTACTATATGGAGCAGTAGACTTAGAACATACCCGGTGGACTTCTCTTAATACTGTTTTTTCAAAGGCAAGAATTAGCGGATCAACAGGTGCTGGAGGATACCAGGTGGACTTTTTACTAACCACCGAACAGTCTGACGGACATCCTGGTTGTCCATCAAAATGATGTTTGATCCGAATTTTGCGGAGAAATTTGTACAAATCTAAATTGATTTCAAACCTATCCGGATTCCTAGTGGGGACAAAGGACAACCCCTTGTTAAGCAGGGACTCTTCTCCTGGTGACAGCTGATAATCTGAAATATTGATCACATTAGAAGTGGTACAAGACATATCTCGTTCAGTCAAACCTAATTCCAGAAGTTCCTGCCGCGCCCTCGCCCGCGTCCTCTCACGGCTGGGGCCTGATAATAAGACCGATCCTGATAATGTTGCTGAATCTGATTGTGAAACCGGGGTGGATCTTGTCCTTTCTCCCGCCACCTTTCCTGTCCCCACGGCGGAGGGGCCGGGTTGTGGACTCGGTCCTGTCGAAAATTTGGATGCACAGGAGGGGTCAGGTCACGGGACCGTCCCTGACCACCTTCCTTCCAAAACTTATCCATATCAAAAAGGGATTTCTTATGGGGGAGATCCACCTTTGCAGGTGATTTCTTAGTGGAAAACAAGGAGGATGAAGGGTTGAACCCTTCAACAGATGCACTCCTACTTCTCTTCTTCTTAGGTTCAGGGGAAAGGGGTTCCAAAGCAATACTCTCCTTACGATCAAAGAGTGAAGGTTTTTTCTTAATCCATATCCTATCACTATCTAACTTCTTGCTCCAATGATAAATGTAACCCACAGGGGAGAGCTGCTGGTGATGGCGGGGGCTTGGAAAGGGTCAGCGCCTGCCGGCGCAAAGCTTAAATGCGGCCTTGGTGTGCCCTGATTGGGCAGTGGTGTTCCGTTGGCCCCTCCCGCCGCTGGTAGCTCGATCCCCGGGAAGGGGAGAGCTGCTGATGATGGCGGGGGCTTGGAAAGGGTCAGCGCCTGCCGGCGCAAAACTTAAATGCGGCCTTGGTGTGCCCCGATTGGGCAGTGGTGTTCCGTTGGCCCCTCCCGCCGCTGGTAGCTCGATCCCCGGGAAGGGGAGAGCTGCTGGTGATGGCGGGGGCTTGGAAAGGGTCAGCGCCTGCCGGCGCAAAGCTTAAATGCGGCCTTGGTGTGCCCCGATTGGGCAGTGGTGTTCCGTTGGCCCCTCCCGCCGCTGGTAGCTCGATCCCCGGGAAGGGGAGAGCTGCTGGTGATGGCGGGGGCTTGGAAAGGGTCAGCGCCTGCCGGCGCAAAGCTTAAATGCGGCCTTGGTGTGCCCCGATTGGCTCCAGCAGCGGCGGGGATATCGGAGCTTGTCAGCCTACTTTGTTTCCAGCTGAAGTGTTTGCTGGTGAAGCTCCTCCTACCCCTTTTTTCATCGGGGAACTGCAACAGTTAAAAGCCGGCTGCTCTTAGAGGAGCAGAGAAGCAGCGGCGGGGATATCGGGGCTTGTCAGCCTACTTTGTTTCCAGCTGAAGTGTTTGCAGGTGAAGCTCCTCCTACCCCTTCTTTCATCGGGGAACTGCAACAGTTAAAAGCCGGCTGCCTTTGCGGCCGAGGTCGCGGCCCGCGGTCGCGTGCCCGAAGGGGGCGTGACCAAAGGGGGAACGCCCCTTTGGTGCCCCTTCGGTGCCATTTTGGTGCCTTTGGCCCCAGCAGCCGTAGGTATGCCCAGAGGTCATTCCAAATGGAAAAGTAAGGGGCTTGTTTACAAAGCTGCGGTAGCGGTTCGCGATCGTTATCGGAGCCGCAGCCCCATTGATTTCAATGGGGCCGCGGCTGCGATAACGATCGCGAACCGCTACCGCGGCTTTGTAAACAAGCCCCTAAGTCTTCAAAACAGGCTTTGGACAGTACGTCTTCCGCTAAGGGCGTCACTGGCCCAATGGATCAACATGTGGTTGTCAATCCAAAGTCTGCTTCTGTTCTTCAAAATTCCTTATCTCCCTCTGATGTTTCCCTAAGTTCCATCGAAAGGGCTCCTCCTCCCAACCCTGTTTTGTCTCAGCCTTCGGTTATGGACGCGTCCTCTTCCGAGGCTTCTCTTGCCTCTGGAGAAGAGGATGGCATTTCTCTTGACTCTGTAAGTTTGTTGTGTGATGAGCCATCGTTTTTTACCTATTCCGTCTATTAATTTAGAGGATGTATGTTTTTCTTCTGATAACGTTAGCTTGGAGAATGTAACTTTAAGGGATATATGGAAACAAGTTTAGCTACAAATGTATTGTTGTCTAAATTTGTGGACCAGACAGCTGCTTTTTCTAGACAGACTGTTAGTAAAGTTCAGGTATTGGAAGCAACTGTTGGTAACTTATCTCAGCATCTTGATGGGACTGAGGTGCAAGTCGGTACTTTACAGTCGGCCAGCGCCTCGGCCCTGAAAGACACTTTGATTTTGTATAAACAAGTAGAAATGTTAGAAAATACTTCTCGCGCTAAAAATATTCACATTCTGAATTTCCCTAAGACCCGCTTTATGTCACCTACCCTTCTATTCAAGCAATATTGTAAGGGTATATTGTTATTGTCAGAAGTGGAGGGTATATTGATTGCTCATTCCTTTTATGTTTCCCCTCGTGAAACCTCTGTACCCATGAATTCGGGTCAGCTTTTGGATCAGAGCGATTTAAATTTAACAGATTTCTTGGAGAATTCTCAATGTATGATTTCTTCGTGTGCTACTTTAGTGATTACCTTGGTTAATCTGGCTGATAAGGCCAGGATAATGAAGGCTTTTTTTTCGAAAAAGGATGCTTCTTTTCATGGCCACAAATTATCCATTTTTCCTGATGTCTCACTCTTTACTCAACTTCGGAGGAAGTCCTTCCTCCAGCTCAAACCTAGAGTTTTGGCTGGGGGGGGGGGGGAACTTTCTTTCTCCGCTTTCCTTGCAAATGTTTAATTACTTTGCAAGGGATAGAGTATGTATTTCTTGACCCCTTGCAACTTGAAGCGCTATTGACGTCTAGCCAGGCTTAAGACAAGATAAGTTTTTTCATATAGTTTGGTTACATGTATATTATCACAGATTTATGTATCAGGTTGGGAGTAGTAGCCTTAACTTAATTTGCCCTGAATATCTCCTCTTGCTGCTTTCTTCGTGATGTGGGCTATGTAGTGATTTTGATCTTGGATATTTGTTTAGTTTTGTTTATATTTGTATCACTTAATTTCTTGTTTGATGTATTTGCATATTATATAAATAAATAAAAAAATCAAATGTGATCATGTTATGATTTCTATGGCCAAGTGGCCCCAAAACAGTTTTCTCTTGCGCTAGATCCTGTGTTCCTCTGAGGACTAGCTCTAAAATAGCATCTCCGCATTTCAGTTCCTGAACCAGCTGCTCCATGAAGCAGTCATTTACTTCATCTAGAAACTTTATCTCCCTAGCATGTCCTGATATGACATTGACTCAATCAATACTGGGGTAATTGAAATCTCCCATTATTACTGTGTTGTAAACTTTTCTAGCTCCCCTAATTTCTGTTAGCATTTCATCATCTGTCTGTTCATTCTGTCGAGGTGGATGATAGTACACCTCCACTGCCATCGCCTTCCCCTTTCTACATAGAATTTCTATCCATAGAGATTCTACAGTGTATTTTGTTTCCTGCAAAACGTTTATCCTGTTTGACTTAATGCCCTCTAACACAGAACACCAATGTGATCCACCTTATTGTTGATTTTCCCTTGAGAGCAACCAGGCTATTCAATTTCTTCACACTCGTATAAAGGACTTTGCCTTCCTGTTCTTGTTTATCTATATATCAATACATTCCATTTCGGAACCTCCTGTATTAATAAAATTCACAATGACAACTCTGGTGGAGAAATTTATATTCTAGCTACTTGATAAGAATTGCTTTTCTCACTGCCACTTATATATTCAAAATCATTATCTATAATTGTATTTCAATTTTAGTATTTTGGTCATCTCTTTCAAAATTAAAAATTCTTATCAAATGCAATCTCTGCTTTGACAATTTATTATAATGCATACAATATTTCTTAACAAGCAATTTTCATCATCACATTCTGCAAAATTATGTATGAAACTGTCTTGCTGAATGGTTCACTTTTGACAGCCTGGCATGTGAAGCACTGCCACTTGAAAGTCCTCATTTGATGAATTGTTTCCCCCTTAAATATCTGATATTGAGTGTCCCTTATCCTGCTCTCCATATTCAGCTGACTTTAATAATTTTTGTATGCTCATTACATTCAACATAGTATAGTTTAAAAAAAAAAATTATCATATATTTGCAATATACATCCGAGGATTCTTGAATGAAAAGAAAGCAGAAAAAGGAATATGAATAAAATTCCAAAACCACAAATTAATGATCAACTACAATTAAAAGTTAAGCTAGAAATCTACAAGAAAAACAAGGAAATACATTATTAATGGTGACAAGAGAAACAAACTGCAGCTGACATTACCCGCTACCTGAATACTGGACCCCTCTCCTGCTAAAGGAAAATCTTTTAATTGCTTAGGCTCAAAAAATAAGAAATGTTTAGCCCCCCAAATAATTAAGCATTTACAAGGTCTATAGTTTTGTGTTCCAATAGTCCCTTATTGTTGCCAATTTTTGTACCATAATGACAATGAATTGCCATTCTTGCTGATTTGAATGAAACTGTTTTTATATCATGTCATCTAATGAATATTTATTTATGAAGGACCTGATATTTAAATCAATTCACATGGTTAGCAGACTTATTAACTACGTTAATCACAGTGAATGGGATATTCATCAGCACTAACATGGTTAATGCCACCGAATATCTGTGAGTTCTGCTCCTAGGCGCCCTGACGCTAACATACTAGGATCGGGGCATTTCAAGGGTGGAGCAGAGGCAGCATCTGGAGATAAATGGTCAGCGCTGATATTCAGCTGCTGCCCGGTTATCCCTCGGCAGCAAACGTCAGGTGCAATAATGGATGAACTAACGTTTGCCACCAAAGCTAACAGGGTAGTGGCTCAATATTGCCATTAACTGATTAGATTCCTGGCTATCCAATACTAGTGGCTGGATATGGCCCCGGCATTGAATATCCATGTCTAGGGTTCAGTGGTGACAGCTAGCCGCTGTAATTCCGTTAGCTACTGCATATCAGGCCCATAGTATTTAGCCCATGTCTTTCCATTAGTAGCTCAAGGTGAGTTACATTAGGTATTTGCCTTTCCCCAGAGGGCTTACAATCTAAGTTAGTACCTGAGGCAATCAAGGGTTAAGTGACTTGCCCAAGGCCACAAGGAGTATGTGGTAGTGTGGCGTGTGGTGGGAAGGGTTTTTCTGTTAAACAGACAACAGTTCAAGGAAAACAAAATGTGCTTTTATTCAGACCCAGTTTGTTAAATCTTCATAAAGCTGGTCTCCTGGCCGTTCCTCCAGCCCCTTTAAAGTTCTTTCCTTGTCCAGCTGAAGTTCCTACCATTGTATAGCTTGCCTTGAAAGAACTGCCTCCATAGGTCTTTCTTCCTCCTGCAGCCTGCTGGATTTTTTAACCTCTTCCTGTGAGCCACATCCTCCCAACCCTGAACTGGACTGCAGCCTCTCTTAAAGGGGCCTGTTGATAATCTCTCTGTAGAGCAGGGGTCTCAAACACGCGGCCCGCGGGCCGCATGCGGCCCGCGAGAGACCTTTGTGCGGCCCGCGATGCAGAGGCCAAAAAAAAAAAAACCCGGCTTCTGCTGCTGCTGCCGCTGCGTGGCAGCACCAGAATCAACTGTCCCGCGGCCCTTCCCATCTGCCCGGCAAAGCATCTTCTGAGCTCCATCAGCGGCAGCTTTCAGGGCCGCGAAGAGAGTAGTATTTCCCTCTCGCGGCTAACAGAGCCGCGAGAGGGAAATCACTCTTCTCTTCGCGGCCCTGAAAGGTGGCCGCTGGGGGCACGGATGTGCTCGTCCTCGTGGTGGTGGTGATGGTGGTGATGCTCCTCGGGCTTCAGCAATCCCACATGCACCAGCCGGGGATCCAGGTCTTCGAAAAAGTGCATGTCCGAGGTGTTAAAGCAAGGGTCGTCGTAAGAAATCATCGGTGGCAGAGAAGGAACAGAGAGAGCTATCCGTTATCTCCATGTCTCGCAGGGGGTGTGACTGAGAACAAGTTCATGAGCACAGGAGAAGCAGAAACAAAAGGAAGGAACTAGGACTTCTCCAGTCAATACTGCAAGAGATTTCAGCAAGCTTTGCTTTTCCTCTGCGACCAAGACTGCACTGCAGCCGAAGGGGACCGCCTGGTTTTGGAAGGTTTGCAGCTGTTTTCTTTGCAGGACTGTCTGTCTGCCTTAGATCTCTCCCCAGTCACCCAGTCTGACATTCCCTTTAACCACCTGCCGCCTTCTCAGCCACAAACTTTGCTCTATTTATCCAGGCAATGGGGGCAAGGGCTTCCCTCCCTGCATGCTGTTATTCCTAGCATCCAATCAGAGGGCCCTCCAGAGGCAGGGCCCCGACGGATCCGTCTCTGATTGGACACGCATTAAGCACGTGAGCAAAGGTTCTGGGGAAAGTTTGCCAATGTCAAACAAGAGAAGTTGCCTGCGTAATCTTAGGATTTTTTATTTTATTTCGTATATCTCCTGTGCCTTGCATATGCGGATTCCCTTCTTGTGCTAATACACGTTTTGGTTCTGTCCTGCGACTCCTATAAACTATACGACTTCTTAATTAAAAGTGGCGGTCCTTGGGATTTTTAGAGCTACTTTAAACCGGTTAGTGTCTTGAACTTTCCTGGTAGGGCAGACCTTTCTTTTAAATTAATTAAAATTTAAATTTTAATTAATTTAAAATGGGGGGGGGGGTAGGACTAGTAATGGGGGGGGGGTTAGGACTGAAAATGGGGTGATGGGGGTTAGGACTGGAGGTGGTCTGATTGGGGGCTAAGACTGAAAATGGGGTTATGGGGGGGCTAAGAATGAAGATGGGGCGATGGAAAGGTTAGGACTGGAAGTGGGCTGTTGGGGGGCTTAGGACTGATAATGGGCTATGGGGGGGGGGGCTAGAACTGGTAATGGACTGGGGGGGGGGTGCTAGGACTGGAAATGGGCCAAGTAGAAGGGGGAGCTTGAACTGCAAATAGCTGATGGGGACAGGGTCTTGGAATGGAAATGGGCTGAGTGGAAGGGGGCTTGGAATGGAAATGGGCTGATGGGGAGGGGGGCTCGGAAAGGAAATGGGCTGTGAGGGGAGGGAGCTAGGTCTGGAAATGGGCTGATGATGCGGGGACTAGAAGGGAGCGGATGCTGGGTGGGGCAGGAGCTAGAAGGGAGTTGATGTTGGGGGACGATTAGAATGGGATGGGGCTGGGAGAGTGAAATGGAGAGGGGAAATATATTTTGTGTGGGAGGGAAGAAAAATCTACAATTGGCCGGGTATTGGGAGAGTAAGTGGGGATTGAGGATGGAGGGGTAAAATTTGAGTGGATGAAATAGGAATGAGGAAAGAGCAAAAGGAGAATGATTAGTATGTTAAAGCAGATGTAGAGAGAATGGAAAAAAACTAGGAAAGAAGAAAGGACAAATGGACAGCAGACAATGGAGCGTTAGCAGAAGACACGAAGAAACCAGAAGAAAGTGGCTGGAACAATTGCAACTGAAAAAAAATGCACAAAAGGTAGAAAAATATCTCTTTATTTTGAATTTATTAACTGAAATATGTCAGCTCTTGGAAATGTGCATCTTTAACGTCTGCACTTTATTTAATACAAGAGGAAATCAATTTATAGTTTTATTTCTACAGTGTTGTACATTCTAAGTTTGGCTTTTGGGGTTCCCAGTTTAATTGTCTTCCTGTTTCTAAATTGTGATTCCTTGTTTGGTGATGGTGTATGTTCTGCATGTTTACTAAAAGTTAGTGTATGGTAACATTATGCAAATATTTATGCAAATGATGCCCTTATGCAAATGAGGCCTGCGTCTTGTGCGGCCCCCGGGTTACTCTACAAGTCCTCATTTGGCCCTCAAAGCAATTTGAGTTTGAGACCCCTGCTGTAGAGGGATAGGCAACACTCTATAGACCCCATCAGAGAGTACCAATAGGATTTGAACCCTCATCACCAGACCACTGTGCTAAGTACTAGGCTACTCCTTCACCCATTAAGAACATAGGAAATGTCATGCTGTGTTAAAACAGTGGTCCTTCAGGTCGAGCTTCTGTCTGTGATAATGGCCAGTCTGGATCACTTGGATTTATCTGGCAGATCCCTATAGGAAAGTCCATTCTGTATTGCTCTCTGCTAAACATAAGATGTGGAGACAACAAAGTCTATCTGACTAGCAATTTTTTCAAGGCTTATCCTCCAGAAACTTGTCTAAACCTTTTCAGAACTCAGCTATACTACTAATTTCAACAGCACAATAACTAGCCCTGTGCAAGCAGTGCAGCTGCACAGGGCACAAAGAAATAGGGGCGCATATGGGGCTGCCGGCCTTGACTCCCCCCCACACTACCTGCCCTAGTTCTGCTGCCGCCGCTTTTCATGTTCCCTTGGTGGCAGTGGCAGCAACAGAGCAGACCGCGAATTGAAAAAAACAAACAAACCACAGGTCTTTTCAATTCCATGCTTGCATGTTGTCCTGATCCCTCCTTCCTCAGACATAGGCTTGCATCAGAGGAGGGACCAGACCAGCCATTCAAGCATAGAGTTGCAAAGACCTACATTTGAATGGCTGGTCTGGTTCCTCCCTCCTCTGATGCGAGCCTACGTCAGAGGAAGGAGGGATCAGACCTGCATGCAAGTGTGAAGTCAGAAAGACCTATGTTTTTCTTTTCAATTGGAAGTCCGCTCCACTGCTGTCACTGCCACTGCTGCTGCCAAGGGAACACGAAAAGCGACAGCAGCAGGGCAAGGGCAGGCAGTGCGGGGGTGGGCGGGAGCCGGCTGGACATGGAGAGGTGTAATAAGGTAAGATGGGGAGATGCTGGACATGGGGCAAATGACAAACCCGTAATTGGGAGTGGGGCAGGGGGCGCATCATATGTGCAAGTTGCACAGGATGCATTTATGACTTGGTTGTTGCTGTTAAGTGCCATCGAGTCAGTGTCTACTCATGGCAACCCTCTGGATAGTTGTCCTAAACTGTGTTCAGTCTTCATTCAAGCAGCTCATTGTTGATAGAGTAGCACAAATAGATGCTGTATCAATCTATCTCATTGGTGGCCTTCTTCTTTTGCGTTGACCTTCTGCCTTGCCAATCATGATGTCTTTCTCTAATGATTTCTCTCTTCAAATGATGTGTCCAAAGTATAAAAGTCGAAGTCTTGTCATCTGAGCTTCCAAAGAAAACTTAGGTTTGATCTCCTCTAGTTCTGACAGTATTCATCACCACCACCATAATTCAAAGGCATTGATTTTCTTTCTATCTTTTTCACTGTTCAGCTTTTGCATCCATATGACGTTATTGAAAGTACCATGGCTTGAACAAGTCTAATCTTTGTATGAAGAGAGACATCTCTGCTCTTGAGAATCTTGCCTAGGTCCTTCATAGCCATTCTGCCAAGAGCAATGTGTCATCAGATTTCTTGAATGCTTGTCGTTTCTTTATTGATAATTGATCCAAGTAGGTTAAAGTTGTCAACTATTTCAATTTATTCTCCATCAATGATGAACTTATCGATTTTGCGAGTTGTCAGGATCTTTGTCTTTTTTACACTAAGGTTAAGACTATGTTCCTTGATCCTGAGAAGCAAATGCTTCAGATCATCTTCACTTTCAGCCAGTAATGTGGTATCATCAGTATAGCGAAGGCTGTTAATGAGTCTTCCACTAATCTTCACACCTTGGTTGCCTTCATACAGTCCTGTTTCTCTGATGATTTGTTCTGCATATAAATTAAATAGGTAGGGGGAAAGTATACAGCCATGTTGTACACCTTTGCTGATTTTAAACCATTCTGTTTCTCCTTGTTCTGTCGAACTGTTGCTTCTTGATCAATGCAAAGGCTGTGCAAGAGAACTATCAGGTGTTCTGGTATACCCATGCTTCTTAATGTGCACAGAGTTTCTCATGGTTTACACAGTCAAAAGCCTTGCTGTAGTTGATAAAACACATATAGATATCCTTTTGGTATTCTTTTGTCTTTTCAAGGATCCATCTCATATCCACAATGATGCTTCTCATTCCTTGCCCTTTCCTGAACTCTGCTTGCACTTCAGGCAGTCCTTTTTCCAGGTTTGGTTATAGTCTCTGCTGAATAATCTTGAGTAGAATCTTGCTGGCATATGGGATCAGAGCGATTGTGCGATAATTTCCACAGTCAGTTGGATCACCTTTCATTAGTATTAGTATAAACACAGATTTTTTCCAATCTGTTGGCCATGATGTTGTCTTCCAAATTTCCTGGCAGAGCCTTGTAAGTATGGTAATAGCGGCATCCGATGGCTGTAATGTTTCAATGGGAATGCCATCAATACCCAGTGCTTTGTTCTTTGATAAGGTTTTCAATGTTGCTTTGACTTCTCTCATCACCAATGGTTTCTGTTCATAAGGTACAGGTTGAAATGGCTATTAGTCCACTTGATATTTATGATATAATGACTTTGTATATTCTTTCTACTTTTTCTTGATCTTATCAGCATCATTCAACATAGATCCTTGAACATCTTGTAGCATTCCAATTCGAGGCTAGAATTTTCTGTTTAATTCTTGTAGCTTTAGGAAAGCCAATCTTGTTCTTCCTCTAATAGTTTCTGCTTCTATTTCCTTGCATGTATCATTGTAGTACTTCTCCTTGTCTTGCCTTGCAACATATTGGAAATCTCTGTTGAGTTCTGCGATTGCCTCTCTTTCTCCTATGGCTTTAGTTTCTCTGCATTTCAGGGCAATTTTCAGAGTTTTGTTGGTCATCCATTTTGGCCGTTTTTGCTTTTTCACCTTTTGTGGAGACTTCTCACTTTCTTCCAACACAACCTTCTTGATGTCATCCCAAAACGTTTCTGGAGCTCTATCATTTATATCTAAAGCAGCAAATTGATTTTGCAGGCAGTCTTTAAATTCCAGTGGTATATTCTCAATGTCATATTTTGCTACATTCTAGAGTGGCTTGCTCTTTTTCAACTTTAGCTTGAGTTTGCATACCATTAGTTGGTAATCTGTACCATAGTCAGCTCCAGGTTTTGTCTTTGTTGATGTTATAGAGCTTTTCCATTGTTGACTTCCACAGATGTAGTCAATTTAATTTTTGTACAATCCATTGGGTGAAGTCTTGGGGCTATGTTTACTAAACCGTCTTAATGTTCCCAGAGCTAGTTGCAGCGATAATGTGAAGGATGCCATATAAGGAGTGGGCATTCCGGTCTTAAGGTAGCAATCGTGGGTTATCGCGCAATAAAGTGTGCCATGTCCGTTATCGCGCGATAGAGGGAGCCGTGCATGTTACCGCGCGTTAACCTTAACTTCGCGTGTCTGACCTACAGCCACAGCAACAGAGGTGTAGTACACTGGTTAATGCAATGACTGCTGAAACAGGGGTCATGAGTTCAATCCCCCAGTGGGCTTAATGAATAAGGTTGGCCCAGGCAATTCCTTTTCCTGCTTGAAACAGTCCAACAATCTGTGCTGCCAGCTAAAAATACCCACACCCCAGTGCCATAAACTAATGCACCTTTTAGGGTGCACCAGACGGCACATCCTAAACTACCATGTCAGCCAAGGTGGGTTATAATGTGCCCCAGAGGCCATGTCGAAAGGTTGTCAACTCCCAAGGCACCATAGTAGGCACCCCATAAGCTGGCTGATTCTAAGGCGTGGCTTAAGATGCCCCATGGATGTATAGGTGACTCAAAAAATGTTGGCCAAGGGCAGTAAGGTCCCCCAAGTTGAAAAGCAAGAAAGGTATGGGCCAAACAAAGATGTAACTCTAACACTGCACAGAGCAACAAGGAAAGACAATGCACAAGTAATGGAAGGAAGTAGATCTGAGCTGATGGACCAGACAAATCTGCGTCCAGCCCATGTGGCAGCTGGAAAAATGGACAAACATATCGGGGGCAGCTGTAGCGATGCACAGGGTGATGGTAATGTACCATGCAACAATGACAGTGTGTGGCAGAGGATGGGAATACGTGTCCAGCAGAGGAGGTAGAGGTGGCAGGATAGGTGTAATGACAGGAGGACAGAGGAGTAGCAGTGTCATGCAGAGCACACACAGGAGAGGCAACCAGGAAGAGCTGCAATACAGAAACGTGTATCAGTGCAGGACATGGGGTAGCAGCATGCACATCAGGGTAGGATGGCACACAGCTGGCAGACACACATAGATGGACAGAAGGATGGTTGGCAACTGTGATAAGGGTACAATGTGCTAACAGCACAGATCTGCACAGATATGACTGTCACAGGAATGAAAAGTAGCTGTGCAGGACAGGCATACAAATGAAAGAGAACAGAGAGGAATCAAACCTATGACCATTAGCACAAATGTCAATGCACAAACTGGTAGGCCACACCACCAATGTGAGTTCATTAGCAAAGGCTGCATACAAGAATACTGCAGGGCATCACACAAGAAGCCTGCAGTCTGCCAGGATAGGCAAACCTCCAGCAGTAACCATGATGGAATGCACAAGCAGATCTGGTGTGTAGAGATCAGATCACAGACTGTAATTGGGACCAGAGCCACATATAACTACATGCACACACACAATGAAATGTTATGCAGTGGATATAGCATGCAAAAGAGGAAATAACCTAAACCCAAAGGGCGGCAGGGGATGCTCTGTGGAGCAGGGCAAAATATGGAACAGAACAGGAGAGAATTGAACCTGCAAACAGGTGTGCCACAGACCAGCTGAAACACAGCAATGCCAATCCCCCAAGCAGACTGCCATGTAAACACTACAAAGAAAGAGACATATGTAACAGCTAATATGTGATGGATAGGCAGCATAGAGGGCACACTTTGGTGTACAGTGAAGAGATGGAAGGGTGTGTGCATAGGTGATGAACCTGCAGGTACCTAATGGTCAGGTTAGCACAACAGAAAAAAAAAGTAAACCCCATGTGGGGATCATACCTGCAGCCTATGATGTTACAACACATGCCTGTAACCACTATCCCAAACAACCACAACAAGTACAACGTAAAAATATTACCTCAAAGGGAAGGTGTGTATGGGACCCTGTAACGCCCAGTGATGTGGCAAACAGCTGGCAGATAGACAGCTGGCACCGTGCAAGGATGTGAGCACAGGTGGGCCATGTACATGACCAGGAAATCACTAAATACAAGTGTCAGTGTGATCAAGAAGCAGCAGAGACAAATGTACGTCAAACACATATTTTTATTTTGGTTAATCATCACAGATAGTATAGATACCGCCTATCATAATATCAAGGTGAGTGGATCCCAGGTGAAAATCTGAAAACGTATTTTGCAGGGCAGCAACCCACATGTTACAGAAAAGTCACTGGCCCGTCTACAGATGATGGGCAGGAGAGATAATGTGCATCAGGTGCATGGTGTGCAGTATGCATTAGGCCCCCACCCTCCACATGATGCTGCATGCCCCAAATGTGTTAGTTACATATGTGTGCATGTAGACAGTAGGCGGTGCATGATGAGGGCCCAACACACATCAATCATGATCTGTTCCTTAAAACATATCTGTCTGCCAACACAGGAGCCACACAAATGAAACAGCATATGTTGTTAAAAGTAAGAAAGTGTAAACACACATATCGAAATATATGCCGCTGCCGGGATTCTCCACCCTCCTCAGCTCCTGCCCAATCAGGGCAGTGGGAGCGCAGTCGGCAGGCCATAAAAGCGGCGTCCCTGCTCTCAGAGACGCCGCTGCCTGGATTCTCCACCCTCCTCAGCTCCTGCCCAATCGGGGCAGTGGGAGCGCAGTCGGCAGGCCATAAAAGCGGCGTCCCTGCAGGGCGTGCCCGCGCCTGGCGAGCCCGCACCTGAGGGCCCTTTGGCGTGGCCCTTAGGCACGGCATGAAGGCGAGCAGAAGGAAGACAGGCAAAGGACACAGCATCGCCGACAGCACCACAGCAGAAACCGACATGGAGCAGACCAAAGCGAAGGACGTCAGAAACGCAAGTAAAACTCTCACAGGACATCACAACAAATCAACATGCTCATAACATTGTTTCTCCCACTCAGCCTACTCATCACACAAATCCTGCCACCAATCACACACTTCCACTACCCACACCCTAACTCACCATGGCATCCACCAACCACTTGGACATACATAGAACCACAGTGCAAGCATATTGACGCACACAGAACATCAGTGATAAAAAGAAAAAACAAACACAAGGCAAACTCCCACACACTAAGTTCAAAGGAAACACACAAAACAACAAATCCTTCAAAGCATACAAGTATAGAGCTCATAAACGCAAGATCCATATGCAACAAGATACACACAATAGCAGACCACATAGAAGACCATCAGCCAGACATACTTTGCATAACAGAGACCTGGCTCAATCCCACCGACAATGTACTACTCAATCAACTGGTACCAGACACATACACAGCATACAACTGCCCACGCACCCACAAACGCGGAGGAGGAGTCTTGATAATTGCAAAGAAGAACCTAAAGTTCAAAACTCAGAGCTTCACTGACACACAACAAGGCAACACAATCAGCATCATGAACAAACACATGGCACTCTGCCTAACCTACAGAGCACCCAGAGCCTCACCCGACGAACTAGCCTCAAAGCTCGAAGCAGTATGCGCCATCACCGCAACTAACAAGCCCACGCTACTGCTAGGAGACTTCAACCTCAAGTCCACCAACAGCAAAGATGCAGAAGCTTTCCTTCAAGCTATGACCTCACTTCAATTCACCCAAATAGTCAACGCCCAAACGCACAGACACGGCTCTTCCCCAGACCTCATCTTCGCAACCAGCTACCTAACATCGAGAGGTCTAATTTCAACGCCCACCATCACCCCAGTTCCATGGTCAGACCACTACGTAATCAAGATAAAGTTGCAACTACAAAAAGACAATCTAAACGAACACTCGGACAACACACCCACACAAAGACAATTCAAGAACTTCGACAGAGACACCTTCCTACAGGACATGATACAACAACTGACCACAGAAACAGACGACCTGGAGACTCAAATCACCAACTGGAACAACACCCTATCTAATACCGCCAAAGCAACAGATGCCAGACCCAAGAAACACTGTCACAACAAGAAACAACACAAGCCGTGGTACTCAACAACCATACGACAAGTAAAGAGAGAACTCAGAAAGATAGAAGGGAGATGGAGAAAATCCAAGGCTGCCGAGAACCAGCAACTATACCTAACAAAGCAAAAACAATACAATGAACACATCAACCAATCAAAGAGAGAATACCATACAAACATGATAAATACCTCCATAAATAAACCCAGAGAGCTATTCGAAATAGTGAAAATCCTCACAAAGGAGCAAAGGACAGAAGATGAAGTGCAAATAGACGCGCAAAAATTTGTTGACCATATCAAGGAAAAATTTCACTCCGCAGAACAAACAAGTACAACAACAACTACAAGAACACATTGACAACCATGCACCACTGGATGACAACCAACACGGCTTTCGCCCCAACCATGGAGTCGAAACATTGCTGATTTACCTCTTCGACAACATCCTCCGAATCATAGACAACACCAAAAAAGGTATCTTAATGATCTTCATTGACATCTCTTCAGCATTCGACACAGTAGACCACAAAACTCTCCTGGAAAGACTAAAGAACATTGGGCTACATGGTCCCACATTAAAATGGTTCCACTCATACCTAAGCAACAGGCAGATACAGGTCAAGGTAGGCCACAACACCTCTCAACCCATAAAAGTCCTCCAAGGAGTGCCTCAAGGATCTGCCCTCTCGGCACTATTGTTCAACATCTACATCCAGCCAATATGCGACATCCTGAAAGCAAACAGCATTCAATATACAATCTATGCAGATGATATCATGATATATACACCTATCTCAGTTGACAACCCGGACTACTCTAAAATAACAGACTGCCTCACACAGATGACAAGATGGTGTCAAGGCAACAACCTCGCAATCAACTACAGCAAGACGGAGGCACTAATAATCACTCGCAACCCAGACTTCATCCACCCACCAGACATCAGAGTACAAAACACAACCATACCAATAAAATCGGAAGTAAAATACCTCGGAGTGACCCTGGACAATGAACTGAATCTCAAGCCACACGTAAGCAAAACAATCAAAAATGCATACCACAGGATGAGAATCATCAGAAGACTTAAACCCCTCCTCGCCACTGAACACTTCCGTACCGTATGCCAAGCTCTAATAACTCCCATACTGGACTTCTGCAACCCCATCTACCTTGGACTAGCAAAACAAACACTCAAACCACTACAACTAGCACAAAACACGGCAGCCCGCATACTATCTGGATCAACAAGACATGAACACATTACTCCTGTTCTGAAAGACCTACACTGGCTCCCAATCAGTTCACGCATCAAATACAAAACAATCATAAACATATTTAAGATCAAACAACACACTTCAGCCAACAGCCTGCACACTCTCATACAACCAGACACCAGCACATGCCCAAGAAGAAAAGGAACCTCCAACCGAGTTAACACCCCTAGAGACTTCAGAAAAACACGCAAAGAGCACTCTCCCTGGCTCCCCCAACAATCTGGAACTCCCTCCCAGATGAACTGAGATCGACAACGGACCTCAAAGACTTTCGCAAACACCTGAAGACAACGCTGTTCATAGAACACTATGGACATGTCACCTGATCTAACCAACAGGAACTACCAACATTCCCCCTTCCGACCCCCCGATAAGAAAATGTATAACGGCTCACGATGTATCTTAAACCCTCATTGTATAGAAGAATGTATTATAGCACATGCTGTATCATAGCGCATAATGTACATAGTTCAACATAATTAACACACTATAACATCTTACACACAAATCATGACATATCTTTCACTGCATGAATTACACGTCCACTACTTTTGATTGTCTTGCTGTGATACTGCCTTGATTGTAGGATAAGGCGGTATAGAAATACTGTTAAATAAATAAATAAATATGTTACAGCTGTCACATAATGCCTGATATAGGAATCAAAGTTGCAACAATGTAACCCTAAACAATCATCAAATGCACAATGAGGATATGCTAACAAGTAGCAGAGGCACATGAACACAGAGAATTCAAATGAAACCATCCGCAGAAACATGCAGAGATAACGCTATGCAGAAGGTCCCTCTGCACTGGTTGGTGTGGATACAGTGTCTGTACACATATATCATGGTACATGGAATGCACAAATGAAGGAAGAAAATGGACACTCACACTGCCACACTCCAAATATAACGGGGCAATGTGTGTGTCATTACCTCAGGGGATAAATAGGACTGTACAGACATGCAATGCTAGGTTTGTAAATCAATGCAGAGCGTTACGTCTGTACAGTAAACAGACACAATAACCTGTATATAGAGATGGAAAGAAAGGTCAAACATGTTACAGTAACCCACACAGAAGCCATATTGCAATATGCTGTGTTGCACCAACATAGTCACATGCACATGCACCGTGTACATTGAAACATGATACAGAGATGCCACACATGCACTGTAACACCCTTGGTGATTGCAAACATCAATCCAAGATGTTGGTGTGCAGTAAAGTGATGTCATGGCAAATACTGGCAAGTAAAGTGATGTCATGGCAAATACTGTGTCATGTCCAAGTGGAGGCTAGGTGGACATGGACAAGAGGACCTCTCCATTGCTCCCCCTGTGCCACACTCATGGCTGTATGCTCGTGTTGAAACAAACAGATGAGCGTCTCCTGCGTTCCATGTCACATACATGGGCAAAACACAACAACACAATATCAGAAGGATGTACAACATACAGTGACAATGTCAGTCCCTGCTGCACATGTGGGGACCAGTACACAGTGTCCAAAGTGCAAAGGGTGTCTGCAATCCAACAAGTCATGTTATGACTGTCCTTGAAACCCTCGGCATGCATAGTCAAGTGTGACATCCCAATATGCACAGTACTGGAAAGGTCATGTGTGTCTCCTGCGATGAACACGACACCCAGCCAGAGCACAGCAGCAACGGTGTGTTGGACAGACCTGTCATGCCCAAAGTAGCAGTTCAACAATAATACTGTCCAGCCTAGGCATGTGTCCCACTCGCGGAGGTCAAACATCCTATGGCACCATTTTCCAGGGATAGTTCCATGGTGTTGTTGTGTCCTCCAACAGGTGGTTGATGGTGATGCCGGATGCACTGTAGTAGATGTGCTTTGTGTGTTCTCTGCCCTGTGTCAGAAGAGGATAAACAATGTATTGGTATGCTGCTTGCAACATCAGCCCAAATTGCAGAGAGTCAAACATCAATATGTACGTAAGGAAACATCACACAGGCAAACATAACATGATCACACCACAGAACACACTGCATGTTGGGGACATTTTGAATTGGAACCACAGACGAGGGTGTCACATGGATATGGTCATGTCCATGCCCATGTTACACAGGCATGTCACAGCTCCACCCCATGTGCATCAGCGTTCGTGTACAGAGACCCAACAGGAAATGTCTATGAGACAAACAGTAAATCATTAACATGTAAAGGCTGATGTCATTCACAAAAGACCAAAGGTGCAACCTACCATGTGTTTGCAGCAAGTATATGTTTGGGATCCCCTGAGGCTCTCAAAGGCCACAACACACCACAGTGAAGGGAGAAGATGTCATCGAAATGTGTAGAGTCACCATGTCCCCATGTCCAGCCACTGTTGATACATGTCCACATTATGGCGATATCTGTGATACAAAAATGCTGTTGCGCAGTGGTCTGTCAGCACACAAGAGATAGGTCAGCTCACAACACACAACACATGTCCACAATGTCCACAAGGTAAACAGCAGTAAGGTAGAGATAGCACAGTCATCACCGCTCCCCATGTGTACAGACCCCTCACACCACATGTTAATGCAAAATGTCTGCACGCTGTATTATCACAAAGCCAACCCAAAAACACACACCCACACAGTATGTTAAGGTGAGCATGCCAGCAGTAGCATATGGCCTGTATGTGCACAATTGGAAATTAGTGGAGATAAAGGCCTGTTAAATGCAATGATACCCTGCTGTTGGCTGATGCTACAATGTCAAGGAAGGGTCTACGTTGTAATGAAGAAGCCCCTACTGAGCCCATGGAGATAGGGATAGTAGAAGATTCCACCTTAGAATCTGACAGGCAGTCTGAGCACATGGCTCAATGTTTACAAGAAGAAAGTAAACAGAGAAAGTCAGGAGCCGAATGGACACGTCCAAGCTGTGACGTATCACCAAGCTTAGGGGTTACTGAGAAACACCTGTTCAGGGGAAGGGCAGAGCTAAGACCTGAGAAACAGAACTATAATAATTGGTCATTAGCTTTAAAAGAGAGACCGAGAGAAACACAGAGGCAAGGAAGAGAGAAACCGGGTGAAGGTCCCGGTCAGAGACCAGGTCAAGAGAGAGCCGTAGCAAGAGCCAAGGAAGCCAAAGCCCGAGAACCTGAAGGAAGCAGCACAAGAGAGGTGCCGTTCAGGAAAGGCAGGAGAAAGGAGAGACCTCCTGGGAGGCAGGCTTGGAAAAGCTCGGAGGCTCCAGAGAGAGAGAGACGGTGGCAGGAAAATACTTATAGGTCTGAGGCAGAAGCCAGCAAGCTAAGAGGAAAGAAAACACCGCCGGTGTTTGGAAACCTGCCTGAGCCAAGAGAGCAGAGAATTACTCCCTCCTTAAAGCCAGAAGGTAGGCTTCAAAGTTTGCCCAGCTATGAATCTAGTTTAAAAGTATTTCCTTGTTGTTGCCAAGAAATAGGAAACAGCCCAGGAAGCAACTCCAGAGTACAGGGTAGTTTCAAGCCCTGCTGTTTAGAATGGTATAAAGGGAAGATCCCTGAATGCCTAGAAGAAGGTTACTTTAAAACCCACGATAGCAGCTTACAGACACACCCAGCTAATGCTGAGCTGGAAGAGATGCAGATAGACTCTGATGTTTATGACGCAGATGATATACAGATGGATTGCACCCTATGTATAGCTGACCATATTGAATCCCTGTGCTGAGCATTACTATAAGAGTGCTGATAAAGTGGCAAAGAAAAGGGGAACATTTTCCTTTGCTATCAGAAGCTGTTTGTTTGCTTTTGTTTTTGTGACGAGCACTGCACGTTTGGAAGCCTGAGAATGAAGAGGCACATTTATCTTAGTTCTTGTATTCATTCCTCCTACCAAATATATGGAAAGTTGTCCTAATTTCATCTGCACTTAAGTTCTGTGGGGAGAGGAAATAAAATCCTTGTAATTTTTGCCTTTAACACTCGACTGCAACTCCTTCTTGAATCAGAGGGTAGAAAGGGGACTACCATTCCCACAAGGCATTGCAGGAGCAAAATGCAGTGCCATACTCCCTGAAGATAGAATATCAAGGCAGACCAACCCTACTCGTCATCAGGCCAGCCTACTGCCTAGGGCGACATGCATTCCACCACCTAAACACCTAGGACCTGCACACACACGCAGCTCTGTTGGACGTGTCCCAGAGACAGTGTTGGAGAAGACAAACTGGCCAGGAACACATGTGGATATGTGTGCCAACAGCAACATATGGGGTATGGGGGTGCAGGGAAAAGAGGTGAACAACAACATATGTACAATATGGCAGTTCACTGCAGACCAATGTTCCCTCTAATTTTCTGTAGGCTGTGTGCGCATAAAATATCAGCTGTGTGCAGCTTTTGAAGGAAGGTTAAATTTTTGTGCGCCACATAACGACACTCGGAGTTATATACTTTAAAATTTGACTACACGTCAGAATACAGTATGTACACCACATTGATTTTAATCAAATTAAATGAAAATAGATGAATACTAAATGAAGCAGGAAATTTCTAGTAATTACAATCATAACTTTTAAATTTTAAGACATCTGTGCTGTTTTCTATCAGAATCAGAGCCGTAATTTTTGTGCGCTCTGTTGTAAAGTATGTGCGCTCGCTCGGCAAGGTGTGTGCGCGCGCACACGCGCACAGCTTAGAGGGAACAGTGCTGCAGACATGTGCTCCCCCTGACTGTCGTCACAGACAAAGTAGCTGTAGGTCCACCTGCCCCAGACTACTGCATGTTGGATGATGTACAGTCATCTGCCAATGCACCACAGCACCAGGAGGGTTACCAAGTATGTCCTGTGGATTGAGAAACACAAGAAAAACATACATATGTCAAGTTGGAGCTGTGCAACACACACTGCACCTTCACATCCTCAGCTCGCAGACTCCCCAAGATCCTTAACAGACTGACTGTTCCCCATCACACTGTACAGATTCGTTTTATGTTAAAGTTATCACTGAAGTGTGTGTGGCAAACAACAAGGGTCCGTACTCTGTCTGTCCCCTTCCTCACCTCTCTGTTGCTGTAAAAAATGTGGAACAGAACTATCTCCTCGCTACCGTGTCCCTGCTTGGCTCTAAGCCCGCAGTACTATCCTGTGTCCCCCATATCGCTCCCAAAGCCCCTTCAGTGTGTGTTCTGGTGTCTCAATGTCATCTGCTACACTGCTGTCAGTTCATGTAACACAGGGAAATATGCAGGGGCTCCATCCTTATCCTCTGTCCATATACATTTCCTTGGTGTGTATATCTCATACCTTGACTTACATTAACAGCTGTGTGCTGATGAGTTGCAAATATCTCTCTCCATGCCTGAGTTATGTCTGCCAAACCACACCCCAATGTCTGGTTGCCACCTGACATTGATGGCTGCATGTCACCCCACTGTGTGAAATTGATAATGGCAAAGCATGGATATGTGCACCTAAACCCTCCCCTCCCATCAGAGTGTCTTTGTGTGTGTGGCCAAAACTTCCTTTCTCTAGGGTCCGCAATGTAGGTGTTGTCTTGGACTGCACTCTCCTCCTCTACACACATACCCAGCTTGTAGTTGAGGCTTGTGGTTTATGTCTAGTTGTCATCAGCTATATCTCCCCAGTCCTCCCTGAAAACACAACTAAAACCCAAATCCCCCCCCCCCCCCCAATCAGCTCCTGGCTTGCCTACTGTAAGCTACACCTTGCTGATCTGGCCTTGAATCATCTCTGTCTGCCTGAAAATATACAACACTGCACTGCATGGCTATTCTCCAGCCACACACATAATGGCACTAATACTCCCCCTGTCAGGACACCTCACAGGTTCCCTATCTGTTTCCGCATCCATGTCAAGGCTATGTGCTGACCTATACATACAGGCACACTGTGGTGTTGCAGTAACTTCCCTTACTGATCTCATATACCAGTAATCCAACTGGTACTGGTATACTCAGCATGTATATAGTGCTACGTATCACATGTAGTGCTATACAGAAACAACTAACACACAGTCACTGCTCATCAGAGCATACCAACCAATCAATCAGCTCAAATTAAAAAATGTGAAACACACATATCTAGGCAACTGGTCCCATCTATGATCTGCTCTCCTACTGTTTACCATACACGCCTTTCACCTTGCTGCACCCAAAGCCTCAAAATAACTACCTGTGGCTGTACAGCAGCCCCTATCCAAATCAGCCACAAATCAGGTATGACAGCTTAACACCTCCCACAAGCCTACTACTCCCGACACACATGAAGCTACAGGGTAAACTATTTAAGACTAATAAAATATTTTTTCACTCAACGTGTAATCAAACTCTGGAATTTGTTACCAGAGGATGTAGTAAAGGCTGTTAGTGAAGCTGGGTTTAAAAAAGGTTTGGACAAGTTCCTGGAGGAAAGGTCCATAAACCGTTATTAAGAACCAGGATATCAATGCTTGACCCAATACAAGCATTGTGGAACTTGTGTCTTTTGGGGAAACTGCTAGGTACGTATGACCTAGATTGGCCACTGTTGGAAACAGGATACTGGAATTGATGGACCTCGGTCTGACCCAGTATGGCATATCTTATGTTCTTATGTTCATAATCCACCACCACCCGCTGTTGTGCCCTGTTCACATCTTCTGCGTTTCAGTCATGACTAGATTGTAAGGTGGGATGGCCAGGCAGTGTCTATTACATGTCAGTGCAGTGTTGCATCTTACTGCTATTGGGATACAAATGTTCACTAGTAGTAGTAGTAGTACACACATATCTAAACGAATGTATGTGGCAACATATGCAGTACTTACATGAGAAGAGCACCTCAATCACCTGCCGCCTGACTGCTGTGCCCTCACGTGTGTCACCACGGGCACATACAGGAGGGCACATAGGATCATCCTCCAGATCCTCATTAATTTGGACAGGGATGTGGTGCCTGAGAGCAATGTTGTGCAGGATGCAACAGGCTATAATTATCTATGCCACAGTCTGTGGTTTCTATTGTAAGGCCCCGCCTATCCTATCCAGACACCTGAAGCGACTCTTTAAAACGCCAAAGGTGCGCTCTATGATGGAGCGGCTGGAGGCATGGGCCTCATTGTAACTCCTCTCTGCACGTGTCCGTGGTTGACACACAGAGATCAGCAACCAGGGGTGATACCCATATCCTGCATCACCTGCAGAAAGAAATGTGGAACGTTAAAGCAGGAGCTGATGTCCACCCAAATGGACACAAGTATGTGCGTGCAAACCAAATGCACAAAACATCCTGACAGAAACATATGACAGCACATAATGGGACACCATAACTATGCATCAGCATGTGAAGTTATGACACACAAAACAAGGGGTAGGTGTACGGATTGCAATTAACATAATCTGTAACCACGACACAAATGCTAGCGTCCATGCTACCATCATCACACAGCACCGTAGCAAGGTAGAGCTGGAGGGCACCACCCTCCCCCAACGTTAGATCACACACAGGCAGATGAGACACACACACAACTAGGGGTACACCTCAAAGACAGACATGTGCACATACGGTTTGTCACAGGATCACCATGTGCATGTCAGAGATGAGAAATACACACCCAACAGTATACAGTCCTCATACTGTCCTGCCTCAAATTGTCTGAATAGTGCCGAGTGATGCAGGATATAGGAGTCATGGGTGGACCCTACAAACCTAGGGACCACATTCAGAATATGCATATTTGCGTCACATACAACCTGAACATTCAGGGAATGGTAGTGTTTGCGGTTGCGGAACACTACCTCCCTGTCTCTGGGCGGGACCAGGGCAACATGTTTGCAATCAATAGCTTCCATCACGTGTGGTATCCTGGCAAACGCCTCAAAGGCCTGGTTCAGGGTCCTTCACTGTTGCCTAATGTTGGGAATGGCAATGTAATTCCCCACCCGGCTGATCATGACACGCAGTACCTGGTGGAGACAGCGTGAGAAGGTTGGATGGCTCATGCCACCTACTGCTGCCACAGATGACTGGAAACAGCCAGAGGCAAAGAAATGTAGGGCACTAAGGAGTTTGACCAAACCAGGGGCTCGACCAGTCAGGGGCTCGAGGTCAGGTCTTAGATCCTCATAGAGCTCCCTAATAGAGCTCCCTTGCCTACACAAACCCCTCAGTGTGTACCACAAGTGTGCATGTGTATTTATGTGGGTTTTTTATGTGTGCACATCCTAGCACGCGTTACGCATGCGCAGCAGCGCGAGCGTGGAGGCTGCATGCATTGCGCATGCACAGGGGTGATGCAGAAGGTGCATGCACGGGGACACCACATTGCGCAGGCGCTCCGTGTGTGAGCATGAGAGGTGCGCATGTGCTGCGTGCTGTTTGTCATGCCCATAGCCCCTTACAGCAGTGTGGAGGGGCATGCTTGTTATAGAAGATTTCACCACTTCAGCAATGTGCCCGACTGACTGACTTTGAAGTGCACCATGGGAAAGGTAGTCCAGTCAGGTTACACTTGACTTTTAGGCAGAAAAAACACTCTTTTGTAGTTGGTCGAGAGTTAAGGCATTGACAGAATTTATTTATGAGGTAAACGCAAATAAGGTTCACAAATTGTCACCTATTGGATTTCTTCTCCAGGATTATATTTAGTACAACAGGATAACTGAAGTTAAGCACAAAGAGCTTGTAATGTCTTTCAAAACAAAGCAGAAAGTCCTTTCCACAGCCACTGCTAGCAAACGTGCCTAGCAGTGCTGTTTAAAACAAAACCAAAAATATCAGCTTCACATAAACAGCTCTCTTTTCTGTTCCAAAAGAAACTTCTTAAATCCACCGTGAGTACGGTATAAGCTCTGCACTGCACTGACTTCAGCTGGTCAATGAGCAAACAATTAAGCAGCTGCATACATTCTCAGCACAAGTATTTTCCTTTTCAAAGAATGTTTTCTTTTCACACCCAGGCTCTCTAGGGTACTGGACTCTGGAAGGTTCCCTTATGATGTATTCCCTCTCAGGACTTCTTTGTGCTTGGCAGTTTGGCATAAAGAACAGTCCATGTAAGAATCATCCTCTTCCAGAACTAATTCCTGTTCTCCTAGCTGCATGGGTTCTACTTCTGGCTCAGAGGGCTTAGCTGACTGCCTCCCATCAGGACAAGTGCTGTCTCCAGCAAATCTGTAGTGCTCCCCATCAGACAGGCTTCCAAAACTCATACCTGGGTCAAGGCTTGGTTCAGTGGTTCCTCCCTCATATTCTGGCCAGCATGTATCTGAGCTTCCCTGTCTTTTCCTCCTGCATGGGCTCTTGGTTCTCAGGGCTTCAGCTCCCTTTCTCCTCCAGTAGGCATTCCTACTCCTTCTCCTCTCTCCTTCTGAATATTCTGTCCTAGCTTTAAACCTCCCAGGCTCTAACCCTGCCCTTTCTCCTCTCAGGTGTTGCAAATCAGTCTGCCTCTAGGCAGTTGAATAATGGGGAAGGTCAGTGACGTAAGGGTTCCTTACTCTGAGCTTGCTTTCCCCCTCCTTCTCACCACTAGGGACACTCTGCAACCTATTGCAGCCTGGTACAATCTGGTTTCTAGGTACAACTGAGGTTTTGTATCTCTGACCTGGCAATACCGGTCTTTGATAAGGGTAAATTCTGCCTCTTTATCCTTGTTTCCTGGGCCCTGATAAGCTTCCTTATCACACGTTACACGCATGCAGCCAGCCTTATGTCACATGCATGGACCAGCACTTGTCACATGGGTCCCAGGCAGACACCTTCCGCATCACCCCTGCACGTGTGCAATGCACGCAGCCTCCACGCTCACACTGCTGTGCATGCGCAACGCGCTCAAGGACACGCACACATAAAAAACCACATAAATACACATGCACACATGGTACACGCTGAGGGGTTTGTGTAGGCAATGGAGAAAGAAGGCGAGTTGTAGAGCAGGCAAGTGTGAGATCAGGATTATATAGCTGGTGAGGAGAGGTGTGTTGTGGAGCAGGCGAGAGAGAGTGAGAGGAGGAGAGGCTAGGAGCAGGAGAGAGAGACAGGAGGTGATCTGAGGAGCAGACGCAAGGGAGAGGAGGGGAGGTGAGGTGAGGTGCAGGCGTGAAGTGGAGCAGAAGAGCCGAGGGGAAGGGGAGGGGGGAGTAGGTGAAGAACAGGAGGGGTGAAGATGTGTGACAGGGAAGGAGAGGGCACAGAGGGCAGTGAGATGGAGTGGTGGGACATGGCAGGGGGGGAGGAGGGTGAGACACATGTTCAGTGGGACCCAGAGCCATCAGGGAGAGGTGGGCCTGTGGTGGTGGCTGCAGGTCCATCGTGTGTGTTGCAGCCCATCCAGGGGCCACCCAGTCCCAAAGGTAGGCGTATACCGGTGCCAGCCTAGGACCGGAGGAGGGCTGTTAGATTCAGCCAGCAGGAAAACAACATCCTGCTGGCCAGTGTTTTGGAGCGGTATGAGGTGCTCTAAGGCCGGCTGAGCACAAGCACCACTGTGGGCACATGGATACACATGTGGGAGGAGATCCAGGAGGCTGCAGCCCAGGCAGGGGGGCCAACCAGGGACCTGGATAGCCTTAGGAAAAGGTTTAAGGATATTAAGCATGGTGTCTGTGCACACATGGTGGCGGAGAGGCTACATGCCATGGGCACCGGAGGGGGTGGTCCCTTTGCCCCAAACCTGATACCCCTGGAGCAGGAACTCACAGACCGTCTTGGATCCATCTACCTGCATGGACTACCTGAAGTGTTGGACACCGCCCATCCACAGGCAGGTAGGTCAGAGATATGTTACACATGTACAACTCACGGCCCAGTACATGCCAGCCATGGATGGGAAGGTGGGGGCCTATGTCCTGAGAACACATGTGCCTTAACACAGGCAACTGGGGTCCACATATTCAGCAAAACATGGCTGTGTAGGTACAGGGTGGGTGTGACAGGTACCTGGGGCTGCTTGCACAACAGCCACAGTCCTGGACGTGTAGAGCACTGCACAGGTGTACAGAACCGGAGGGGGGGGGGTAAGTCCTCCAGCCAGACGGAGTGCCACCCCCCTTGACTACACATGAGTGGGCCGGATGACCGTACATACAGGGGGACACAACACCTTCCACCCCATGAACCCAGCACATGCAGCAGCTATTTGTACATGGCATATAGGTCACACAGAACAGCATACATCTGCAGCCAGGCACACACCACTATATGACAGGGGGACACAGACAGGAGGGACATACAGCTAGGCCATAAAACATTGACCTGGGGGGACCCACACACACCACCTATAACAGCTATGACATGTATATGAGATTACCTGTCCAAAGACATATCCCAGACCAGTGACAGAGGAAGGGCTATCACACTGTGATGGCAAGGTACACGCAAACAATCCCCAATGACCACATCACACAGATGTCCAACACATCATACTCTGTCATTGTCCAACATACAGTGTGGATCCCCCACCCACCCTCACAAGACATTGGGGTGCACATTGCCACAGCCGTACCAACTAAACCAGGGGTCTCAAACTCAAATTGCTTTGAGGGCCGAATGAGGACTTGTAAAGTAACCCGGGGCCGCATAAGACATGGGGGCCTCATTTGCATAAATATTTGCATAAATATTTGCATAAATATTTGCATAATGAGTGCATGGATAAAGAAAGACTAGAAAATTTCTATATTACTATAATCCAGTGCCAACCACCAGGCACATTAGGAACTACTACTAACACTGCCCATTTAGAACCCATAGCAAACCCCCCCGTATCATAACAGCACTACCAGGACTCACAAAGCACCAGACCCTACCTATCAAAAGGCAACACTGCAAATATTAAATCAATACATTTCAGAGAACAATACATGACCTATTGGGAAAAGAGAACAAGTAGCAATGTCAAATAGGAATTACACAGAATACCTCAGCACTGTAGAAATAAAACTATAAATTAATTTCTTGTACTAAAGCACAGACATTAATGATGCACATTTCCCAAAAGAGGCGTGTGTTAAAATAATATTGGAAGCAATGTGCCCCCCAGCCCACAGCACATTACCGGGTGCTAAACCCCCCAGCACATTACCAGTTCTGACCCCCCAGCCCACAGCACACTGGTAATGTGCTGGGGGGTTTAGAACTGGTAATGGTTCTGACCCCCCCCCAGCCCATTACCGGGTGCTAAACCCCCCAGCACATTACCAGTTCTGACCCCCCAGCCCACAGCACACTGGTAATGTGCTGGGGGGTTTAGAACTGGTAATGTGCTGTGGGGCTGGGGGGTTCAGAAATGGTGATGGTTCTGACTCCCAGCCCACAGCACATTACCAGTTGTGACCCCCCCCCCCATCCATCATCATCATCATCATCAGCAGCAGCAGCAGCAAAAATCACAGCCCCCCCCATCCATCCATCCTCCCTCAGCAAAAATCACAGCCCCCCCATCCATCCATCCTCCCTCAGCAAAAATCACAGCCCCCCCCATCCATCCATCCATCCTCCCTCCCTCCCTCAGCAAAAATCACAGCCCCCCCCATCCATCCATCCATCCTCCCTCCCTCCCTCAGCAAAAATCACAGCCCCCCCATCCATCCATCCATCCAACCTCCCTCCCTCAGCAAAAATCACAGCCCCCCCATCCATCCATCCATCCTCCCTCCCTCCCTCAGCAAAAATCACAGCCCCCCCATCCATCCATCCATCCTCCCTCCCTCAGCAAAAATCACAGCCCCCCCCCCATCCATCCATCCATCCTCCCTCCCTCAGCAAAAATCACAGCCCCCCCCCTCCATGCTCCCTCCCTCCCTCACCAAAAATCACAGCCCCCCCCATCCATCCATCCATCCTCCCTCAGCAAAAATCACAGCCCCCCCATCCATCCATCCATCCATCCTCCCTCCCTCCCTCAGCAAAAATCACAGCCCCCCCCCATCCATCCATCCATCCATCCTCCCTCCCTCCCTCAGCACAAATCACAGCCCCCCCCCATCCATCCATCCATCCTCCCTCCCTCCCTCAGCAAAAATCACAGCCCCCCCATCCATCCATCCAACCAGCCACCCTCCCTCCGCAAAAATCACAGCCCCCCCCCCATCCATCCATCCATCCTCCCTCCGCAAAAATCACAGGCCTCCCTCAGCAAAAATCACAGGCCCCCCCCCGGCAGAGCCATCCCTCCCTCCCTCCCTCCCTGCCTCAGTCCCTCTCCTCTTCGGCTTAGATTATAACCGCGAAGGGAGAGTTCCTCCCTCGGGACTCTGTTAAGCCGGCTGAGGCTTATGGGAAATTTCCCCTCTGCCCCCTCGAGCTTAACAGAGTCGCGAGGGAGAAGCTCTCCCTTCGCGGCTCTGAAAGCCAAAGAGGAGAGGAACTGAGGGAGGCAGGGCTGGCTTAATTCTGGGCAGACTGCTTCCTTACCTGCCGCGAAGAGCTGTGCACCCTGGCGATCCTCAAGCAGGCGATCCTTCCTCCAAGCAGGCGATGCTTCAAACGCTGGAACCTCGTGGCTGCTCAGACTGCTTCTGGGCCCGGCCCCCCCCCCTCCTTTTTCTCCTCCTCCTGCCTGTCCCTGATTGGTGGAGGGCAGGCGCGTGAGGCGGTCATGTGAGACCAACACCATGCAGCCCCGGGAATCACGCTAAGGAAAACAGTGAGTAAAAATAGCAAAAATAGCAGAAAGGATACTCCGTGGCGTCGCGGGCCGCGGGCCGCACAAAATGCTCTCGCGGGCAGCATGCGGCCCGCGGGCCGCGTGTTTGAGACCCCTGAACTAAACCTAGCCAAGACCCCACACCACCTGGGGCCATCATCTATACAGGTACTGCAGTGCCACAGACACATTCCCATGACCCCCACCCATGGTGCAACCACATGCCCAGCATCACTCCACCCATCCCCTAAAATAACCCACCACACACATCAAGTATGTGATAGCTGTCCACACACACCGCACAGTGGCTACCAAAGTGGCAGACCCCACACACATCTGGCTTACCTGGATGAATGCTGCAACACCTGCTATCCATACCACTCAGGCCAATGCATACACATCGCTCACACACACTATGACAGGCCACAATCCCACTCAGGGCTCACACACGCACCCTGGCCACATGCAATGCTGAGCCCACATCCAAGGTCACACGCACAGTGCATACTTAGTGCTGCATATAGTGGGGCCGCCAGTCTCAGCCCCATTCCCCCCAACATAAAAGCAAATGTGACACAGCTCCACCAGTGCAAGAGGCCACCCATTCCCCCCCCCCCCGTCAGGTACAGCAAACTGTACCCACATGTGCTGTCCCCATTGTAGATGCAGGAACAGCAAGTATAGGCGTACACCACATTGCTTTTGGTGGGGATGTACTACACAGGTGTAGATATCTGACCTGTGCTAACTCATCCTTGCTGTGTACCCTGTTCTAACACCCAGGTGTCATCCAGGCCATGGAGGCATATGAGGAGGGGGATGTTCCGGTGCCAGAGGATGCCAAGGGGCCAGAGGCCGGCGAGTCCAGGGACGCGGACAGCACTGGAGGGGAGACCCCAGGAAACGTGCTGCCCGAGGCAGAGGACAGGGCAGCGGATGCCAACACACAAGTGGGGGCCAGTAGCAGCAGCACACAGGCTGTAGAGGATGCAGAGTCAGAGGGGAGTCACCACACAATGCAGGCGCCGGGGACATCACGCACCCAACACACCAGCATGGATATCATCATTGCAGAGCTGCGGGCTCATACTGCCTCAGCAAAGCACGATGTGGAAAGTGGTAACAGAATACACAACAAGCCCCCTGGGGGTTGACGTAACATCCACAATGGCATTCCATGTGCCTCCTAATATTATGGCACCATAGCACATAGTTCTGTATTTGTAGTTTGGGGTGTGTGCCATGTGCACTCCCCCCCCCCTTGTAGCATGTGCCATCTGGTGTCATCATGCTAATGAGCTCATACATCTGCCTACTATTCACCACAAAATACCCCATGGAGACGTACAGTGGTACACACCTACCCTAGATCACCTATACAGTTTACCCGCCAGACCCCTCTCCCTGGGTAATGGTACGTAGCAAAGATAGTCAGGGTACTCAGTACTGTGCATCAGATTTAGAGTGAACAGCGCCCCCAGATATCTATCTGTGTGTCATGAATCCCCACATTATCCAACCTATCCCATACGACCAGTGCACAGATACAGCAGTGAGACACTGAAGTGCAACACATGTGTCATATCTGTGATCTCCATGACCCCAGCAGGATCATTTCCTGGCCTGTGGATGGATCATGGGACACACAGATGTAAACATGGTACTGCGTTGCTAGCCGTTGCATACATGATTGGTCTGCAGACTGGTCTTTTGGGATACGCCAGACATGTGCATGAGTCACCGTGGGGGGGGGGGGGGTGCAACACATATCTCACACATCACCTTGTGTCTCACCCACAGCCACTCATCAGGTTCTGATGAGCATTCAGGAGGAGATGAGCCAGATGTGTGCCACAGCTGAGGTGATGGCAGCAGTGCTATTGCGGATTGCAGATGCTCAAGAGGCCATGGCTGGGCATTCCCAGCAGCCAGCCCCAGCCCCAGAGGCAGCACCAGCAGAACCAGAACAATGGCGTTGCTTAGGCAGTGGTCGCCGTGGACATGGGCGGCCACACAGGTCTTGATTGCAGGGAACAGGTCACTGTGTGCCAATAAAGATGACTAAACCTGATTATACCTATGTGCCCGTTTACGGTGTTTGCCACTGTACTCCCTTCAGTACCCTGTCCCCCATATTGTCACCATGGTCACATGTGCCTCCCCATTTCCCTTAGGGGTGTGGTATATGCACTACCACCAATCAACGCACAGACCTTATACCATGCCCTGTGTGCCATGAACCATGCCATGTGTGCACCCTTCTACCTATGCGTGGGGGTATACCCTACCTCTCCAGTTAAGCAGTAATATGTTTATGGTGGTACATGTATGTTTTACAGATCAGTCACTCTCTCACACCACATATCCTCTCCATTGCTCCACCCACATGTGTGCCATTCCCTCTGATCCACACCAGGGCAGATGTTTCTGTAAGACACAGGCAGACATAGGTAACTAGCTACAGTCAATTGTTCACTCTCCCCCTGCACCTGTAGTGAGCCACTGCTCCCGCTCCAGACCAACATCCACCTGTCTTGGCCTCACCAGCTATCCCCCTGGGCAGCTCCTGGGTACAGCAGTTCATCTTATCCTTACTGCCACATACCTGCTGCTGGCCATCCCCCCTATTTCCCTACGAGCATGGTGCGTCATATATGCTGCCTACACATGACAGGCAGCAAGCATGTATCCATAGCTGGTGGTACACACAGCAGTGCGGTACATAACAGGGGCACCAGGGGGCACTGACAGCTACGCACATGGTCAGACCCCACACATGAGTGTGGAGACGGTCCTTGTATGTTACCGATGTCTAATACACATACACATAGGGATGAACACACATGTCCCATGCTCACTTCAACAGTCTGTCTATAAGGAAAACACATGACCAGTGTGATATATAACAAAACCTGTGTATTTACATATATGGATGATATTTACAGGTAGACCCATGCTGTGGCCCGAGTGACATGGCACCACAGGGCATGTGTGTGGCTGCCACTCTGCCCCTCAGACACTCCAGGGCCGCACATCAGGGGATGGCTGCCGAGATGCACCCCCCATACCAGCTGCATGCTGCATGTGCATCTCAGCAGCCAGCCACTGAATAGTGCCTGCAAGCCACCGCATGGTGTGGTCCTGTGCCCGCTGCCATTGCAGCACACCAAGCACTGCCAGAGACAGGTCCCGGACACAACTGCCACCATATCCGCCCCAGGTGCCTGGAGTCTGTGTGGTGGCATGTGCGTGGGCCCAGCCTGTGGCACGTGGTGGTGTCACTGCACCCACAGGGCCACCCTCTCCCCCCTCAACCCCCTGACACCTCCTCCCCAACCTCGCCCTCGCCCTCCCCCTCCACACTCTCCTCCTCCTCCACCTCCTCCTGTATATCATCCTCCCACCCACCCACCGGTGCACAGGAGCAACCCTCACCTTCCCATCCCTCCCGCCCCACACCACCCTCTACCCACTCCATTTCCGCAGCGTCATCCTCTGGCTCTGCCGTCTCCTCCTCCTTCTCCTCCTTCATCGGCTGGGCTGGAGCTCTGGGCCCTGTTGTGTGTGTCCCGGATATGGATGCCCGTTCACCAGCAGCAACACCATCATGCCATTCCCACACCACATAAACATTGTGTGGCCACACACACAGGCTGTTGGCCCACTGTGACATGCTGTACATCCCTGCAGTGGCCGCAACACTCACCGTCATGTTCCTGTTGTGCCTTCTTTTGTAGGCATTCCAGGACATCCGGGCAGTGCAGCTGCAACTCCCTTCTCTTCTTCTGAAGGTCCTCCACCTGGGGGGGAATGCAATGGGTGAGAACATCAGGGGGAGGATATCTCTGATGGGTGGCCATCGCATATCACACATCACTGCAGGCAGCTGAGTGTTGCTGCTGCTCTGGCCAGTGGGTCCTCTATGACCTGTTGGCAGTGCCGCATGCATGTGTGGCTGTGGGCCTGCCCATCTGTGGGGTGCCAGCTACGTGTACTGTGTGCTACCCCCCAGCCCCCTTACCCTGTTCCCATACCCTCCTTGCATGACATGGGTGCACCATGCCATGTGTGTGGTGGTCACGTTGGTCTCCAAAAGTGGGATTTCCAAACTCCCTGTATGCTGCGGCAGACACCTGTGTATTTAGCTCACCCGCACACATCAGCTGACACACCCACCGTGGCACCATGAGCTCTCTAAGGAATATGTGTGATGTGTTTTGACCTCACCCAGTGTTTGGGTGGGCCAGGCACATCAGCAGAGGCCACTATCATGACATCAGACCTATAGCTCTACCTCTGTGGTCAGGACTAAGGCCTCCTGTGAATATGGCAGTTGTGGCCGAATGCAGCCGGAGCATGCACAGACCCACCTAGCTGAGCTATAGACCTATGTTATCCGGTCTAGGCCCTCCTGGGGGTCAGGCAGAGCAGTTACACCCCAACAGCTGCAGGTATGCTGATGCCAGCAGCTTTAACAGAGCTCTGTGATCAAGTGTGGGTCTCCTGGTGTTTGGGGTCAGCAGTGCAACAACAACAGATGCAGGTACCCTGACACCAGGATGTCAAACAGACCACAAAAATCACGTCTGGCTCTCCTGGGGGTAGGGTGGATGTAAACACATGAACTGTAGCACCTACTGTACCAACAGGATGTATAACTGACCTTTGTAATCAGATCAAGGCCTCCTGGGGGTAGGGTGGATATAAACACATGAACAGCAGCAACTTCCATACCTGCAGGATTTAAGCCTGACCTCTGTGAGCAGGTCATGGCCTCATGGGGATAAGGCATACTTGCACACAGCAGCATCCACGCCTACTTTCAGCGCTGCCTGCACTTACCTCACGTGGGTGGTCAGCAATCTGATTAAAGCGCCTAGTGATGCGGCGCCATGCCCTCCTGACGTGGTGGAGGTCTTGCCTTCTGGATGATCCAGGAAATAACTTGGTCTGCTTTGTGCAGATCAGGTTTGTGAGCACTTTTAAATCACGCCTGGTGAAGGCTGGCTGACGTGAGCGCCTCTCCATATTCACGGAAGTGACTGGGTTGCTGGCACATGCACGCACACCGCGCATGTGCGATGCCGCTCATGGTGCACATGCTGTGCATGCACGGTGGTGCGCTAACACGCGTTAACCCTAAGTTCATGCCAGTGCAGTGTTAGAATGAATAAAGATGTGGCCCACTGGTTACTGCAATGACTGTGGAGGCAGAGGTCATGGGTTCAATTCCACAGTGGTGTTATGTAATAAGGCTGTCTGAGACATTACCCTTTAATTTAAATCAGTGCTGTCTGAGGCATTTCCTTTTTTAATTTTAATTAGTGCTGCCAGCAAAAACACCCACAGTGCCATAACCTAAGGTGCTGCATAAGGCGCACTATAAGGCACTCCACAGAGCACATTATAAAGTGCACTGTTTGACAAGGCACCTTATAATGTGCCCTATAGAGCGCTTTATAGGGAACATTATATAACACCTCCCTGGCTGGCTACAGAAAGGCTGCAGGTCACCACACAAACTGTCTGCTGTGGTTACCAGGATAGGATAAACCCACCCACCCATTATGCAATGCACATGCAGATCAGCAGTCTACAGCTGATCACAAGATGGGATATGCACCCCCACAGCACTTCGGCATGGTAGGGGGAACTCACCGTGTGTGTTACTGGCACAGAGTAGCTACAGACCGTGACATTGTGCAGGTCCTGTGCTCACCCTGAGGGTGAGGTGGGGCACCCAGCACCAGGTCCGCAGCACCTGGTTTGGCTGAGATAGGCTATGCTGCAGGTCCCCCATCAGTGTCAGTGTGTGATAGGTAATCCTTGCAGCTACACTTGTGTCCATCTCTATTTACCAGTCATGTCTAGCCCTTATGGACTATGATGCACCCAGAATAGTGCATATCTTGTGTGGGTGCCATGTTCACATGTTATAATTGAAGGGGAGTGTTTGGACCCAAAACCGGATTATGTAGCACCTGCCAACCAGCCCTCTGTGGTTCAGGGTGGGGGAACAGGATCTCCCACCAACAGATCCACATTCTACATCTGTGCAATGGTGGCAGTAGAGGGGACCATCAACCCCACTCCTGCTGGGGAATGGGCACCCTACAGGGCAGTCAATGCAGATCTATATGTATCAATAAGGCAATGGCAGGCAGACAGAATGCTGGAAAAGCTCAGCTGCCCCCCACCAGCAGAGGGCACAGTCAGTCTCCACCCGCTGCACCCTGCAAGGTGTTCCAGCCATACACATACTAACTGCAGACACTTTGCTAGCTAGTACATAGTGCATGTTCCTGGAGGAACTGTGTGAACCCAAAAATGGGATGTGAGTACACACACCAAGCAGGTATGTCAGTGATTGGGCCCCAGAAAAGGAAACCCATAAACATCACCTGAAAAAATGCTGCATAGCACTACGGGGGAAACTAGCCTTGCCGTGGTCACTGCTCAGTCAGGGTGAGAGTGACCTCCCAGCATGACATACTGTGGCCACCCTGTCCTTGCAGGTGGTGGTCGGCCACTACAATGTCCCAGCCATTGCCCTCTGCCCTGTGCAGATGCACCCTGCCCAGGCCACCCTGTCCGGCCCATACCCACAGTACCTTGCTCCTCATTATGCACATTGGCAGGCTAACACTGGAAACAGTGCAAGCAGTGTGGGTTCAGAAAGGTGTAGGCAGCCACAACACACTGGATAGACATACACACACTCCCACACCTATGCCAGCATTGTGCAAATATAGAGGTTTTTAGCAGCCCAGGCCACCACAACAGTCCTGGGCACAGTGCAGGCATGGCTATGGTATGCAATACTGTTGGGGTCACTCCCTGGGGTGGTAAACACTGTCATAAACCAAAACAGAAACACACTCCACAAATATCAGAAAGGTTGCTATGATGCAACTCTGTCAACAAATTGTGTTTAACTTAGGATTTGTTATCTGCCATTAATCATAGCAACCTTTTGATATATGTGTAGCGTGTTCCCAAGTTAAGGGCGGCATTGCTAAGGTATGCAAATGGGAATGTATTGGGAGATGCTGCTCCGCGCAGGGCCCAACAGCCTGACTCTCCATGAGGCTTTGGATAGTGGAGCCTGTGGGTGTGGGTGTTTATGCCCCTGTTGGCCGCTGCTCTAGGGCAGAGGTTCCCAACTGCGGTCCTGGTGGGCCAAACACGGTTCAGGTTTTCATGCTGTCCCTAATGAATATGCATAAGATACATTTGCATACAATGGGGTCGTGGCATACCATTGCAGCACAGGCATATTTATTAGGGACAGCATGACACCTGAATGGTGTTTGGCCCTCAAGGACTGCATTTGGGAAACTCTGCTCTAGGAATTGCACATGTTAATGGTGTCTGTGCCCTGTAGGGAAAAATATAGGGGTTTATGGATTGTTTATTTAATCTGCAATAAAGGTTCCGTCTTTTTACCATGGTTTAGTACTGGATAAAATATGGGGACATGGTTTGTAGGAGCCACAGCTGGGGCTTGAACCTGTGACCTTCTGACCCTGAACACACTGGCTGTGTGTACTGCACAAACTGTTGTCATAGAGGCAGATCATTCCCTGGGGCTACCATTAGTGTTCATTGGACAGACCTTGTCTGTTGCACAACATGGCACCCACCTAAACAGGGCTTGGTCTTGGTCTGCTGTGGGCAGATGCCACTGCCCCCTCCACCACCAGCACCACTCTGCCACCATGCTGACATGCTCTTATACCAGTGGTGCTGGTGGTGTGCAATCCCAGGCCATCCATTGTGCCAGTAGGCAGCTGCCTATGGTGAGGGTTCTCGTGTAGGGGTGCCTACTGTCGCACCGCCGCCCTAGAGGCCAAGGTTGGTATGGGCAGGTCGGGTGGACATGAGAGTTTTTTTTTTTAAACTTTGAATTTGGTCTTTATGTAAGGGGTCTGGGTACTGCTCCCAGGACCTACCGGGGACCAAACTTCAAGAGAACACAACAGTCCGAATGTAGGGAAAGTAAGGCTTTATTTCCCTTTACGCACAATGGTTCAAACAGTGGAGACTACTTCAGCAAAATAAAGAAACCTTGCTTCAGGCAAAAAGAAGAAATATATTCAAAACTTGCTTTGTCTACTGTTACTTCACAGGACTTTGTATAAACCAATTACACAGGCTTTGCTATTGAGCACTGCTTACATTTCATGCAAAGACATTAGGCTTCCTGCCTGACAGTAGCTACAATCCATAGCGGTCTCAGGTGGGTCCTCGTTGAATTCCACCTGCATAGGCTGAGGGTCAGATAACTGTGAATCTGTGTCAATATACTCTTGTGGAGTGTATTGAGGCTTCTCATACAGCACATTCACTAGCTTCCAGTGTTCTGAGTCTAGGTTTGGGCCGCGCCCATGTGAAGGCTTGTTAGGGCAGTAACTCCCTTTGGCTTGCTGCCTTATGTTACACAGTCTTTCTTTTACCAAAGGCTTGTGTCCTATCTCACGGACAGTTTGATAAGGAGGGCACACTTCTATATCTTGTGCTTCCTGTTTCAGTAAGTTATAATGCTTAGCAGAATAAAAAGGTGGTTTACCTTGTTTCTTAGGATTGTCCCAGTTAGTTGAGTCACGAGGCCTAGTCCTGCTGTAGTTCAGCCTTACTCGAGCAGTAGGCTTCTCAGACTTCAGCTGGCCTTCCTGTAGAATCAGCACTCTTTCACACCCACACCTTTTGTTATTTGAATAAGGAGTGTTACCTCTTACAGCAATGATTTCATCATTTCCCTGGTAACAGCCACAGTGTCCTGCATTTATTGCTGCCGGTTCCTCATATAAAACTCTGGGGTTTATTTCTCCCCTTGTGCCTTTCTTTCCAGTATCTCTCAGCCAAGAACTCCTGGAATTCTGTTGCACCGGACTTACTGTGCCTTCCTGCCAGAAACTCCTTCCTCTCTGGTATCTTTGCCAAGACTTCTTTTCTCTTTCAGCTTCTACCACAGCCTCTGCTTTCCGTTGCTGCTGCTGGTACCACCACTGATGCTCTTCCTGGTGCGCTCTCTGGTGCTCTTCCTCCTGGTGCGTTTCCTGGTGTGTTTCCTGGTGTGTCTTCGGGTGTGTCTCCTGGTGTGTCTTCTTTACTTGTCCTACTTCCTCCTTTTCAACTTCCCAGCCTTTCCTAAGAGGAACTCCCCCTTTCCTGGTTTGGCTGTTAGGTTGCATTACATCATCAGTTCTAGGGTGCAGTTCTCTAGGCCTTGGAAGGTCACTCCTGCTCCCCCTATCAGGCTCCTCATAGCATTGCAACTGATGTTGAAATCTTTTTTCAGGATTTAAAACCTTTTTCTCTGTGTGAATAGGCTCTGCAGTGCCACATATCCCCCCTCTTAAAATATGCCGGGCTGTGTGAAGCCCCCTTCACACAGCACGGAATACGTAGCTTAGCAGCAGTATTGTACTGTAACTTGCTGGCATCATATGTCTTCCGCGTGTTATCCCTTACTATCTCTTCCGGGTGACATGCGTTGGCTACTGAGGCTAGTAACACTGATCGGTCGTGCCACGATCGAAGAGCGTTGATATGGTAAATTTGTGTGTGTCCTTTGGTATCTTGTACCTCATAAGAGGTGGGTCCCTTAGGCCAAATTACCACATGAGGTCCTCTCCACCGGGCCTCGAATTTGGGGGTAGCTCCTGATATCAGGACCATCACTTTGTCTCCTGCTTTTAACTGTCTAGGCTTTGTCCGCTGATCGTAATATCTCTTCTGTATTATCTGACTCTCCTCCAAGTTCTCACTCGCCACCCGCGAGGTTCGTTCCAAGCGTGTTCTCAGATTCTTTAGAAACAGAGGTACCCCTATTTCCGTCTCTACGGGTTCCACCCATTGCTCCTTCAAGACGTCTAACAGGCCTCTGGGGGATCTTCCATACAACAGCTCGTACGGTGAAGTTCCTAAGGACTTTTGTCTCCTCTCCCTGCAAGTGTATAGGACAAAAGGTAGCATCGTATCCCACTCTGCCATTTGTCCACCCAATGCATGCCGGAGCATCTGTTTTATGCTTTGATTCAAGCGCTCCACCAGACCGTTACATTGGGGATGGTAGGCTGCAGTTTTCTTGTGGTGGATGCCAAAGACGTCCCAAACTTGAGCCAGGTATTTGGATAGGAAATTGCTGCCTCTATCGGTAAGGACCTCCTGCGGGAATCCGATCTCACAGAATAGTTTCACCAGCTCTCCAGCAATCGCTTTTGCTGAAATATTTCTTAAAGGGATCGCCCATGGGAAACGGGTGGCTTGATCGATGATCACCAGCATGTATTGGTATCCTCTGGGTGTCTTGATGAGGGGACCCACTATGTCCATAGCTAGACGTCGCACGGGATCCGAGATCACTGGCATTGATACCAAGGGTACTGCAGGGGGTTTGTGCGGAGCTACTCTTTGGCATGATGCACAAGATTCGCAAAAACGCGTCACTTCTCAGAATACTCCTGGCTAATAAAAGCGGGCCAAAATTTGGTCCAGGGTTCCTTGCGTTCCCTTATGGCCTCCTACGGGATGGTCGTGGGCCAACCAGAGGACCAATGATTTAAATGTATTGGGCACCACCAATTGCTTCCGCAGAGATCCCGTTCGCGGGTCCATACTCTCTCGGTAGAGTATTTCCTCTTCTATGATGAACTTGGGAAAGGAACTTCTTTCCTCTTGAGCTTGCTCAAAGGCGTGTGCCAAGACCGGGTCTGCAGCTTGCTCCCTTTTGAAGGAAGGAAACTTCTCGATTAGATCGTCTAGGACCCATGGCATCCCCTCTCCAGCTTCTAATTCCGCCCGTCCTTGTGAGCGGCACCTCCGCGCTCTCCTTCGCTCGGCTTTAGCTTTCCGTCCTCTCCCTTCGGGTTCCTCAATCAGGTCGTCATGCGTGGGTAGAACCCCAAAAGTAGTATCTGTGGAACATGAAGGTTCTTCCTCCTGTTGGGTCTGGGACCTTGTTGAAACTAAAGCTTCTCTGGGATTAGCGCCTGTCTTTGAGCTTGTGGGCTGTGTCTCCAAGTTATCTATGGACTCATGCCTACTACATGTGGAATTCGGGACTTTCTGAGGAGACAAACCCTCTCTCAGACTCCTTTTAAATTGCGGCCAGTCGCGACCCAATACCAGCTCTTGTGGCAGTCTTGGGACCACGGCCACCAACATTTGCTTTCTCATTCCCAATGCATTAACCCACAGTTTGTACACGGGGTAGCTCGTAGCTGATCCGTGAACACATTTTATTTTAACTTGCGCTTCTGGACGTTCAGGGACGGACCATCCTTGGCCTTGGATCATAGACCATAGCTGTTTGGACATCATGGATTGGTCCGCTCCTGAATCCAGAAGTGCTTTAGCGTTAACTCCATGTATTTTCACTTTCAAGACAAAACCTTCTCTCGTTGTCTTTGGGACTTCTCCCACTAGGGCAATGCGTGAATAACATTCCTTTTTTACATGGCCTTTCTTACCACACGAAAAACATCGTTTCACATTTTCAAAATCCTTAGGGTCATTACTACTCCTAGGGCTATACATAGGTCTAGAGGAACTACCTACTCTCCTAGCTTCCATCCCTAAGTTCATTTTAGGAACGCCTACCTTTGGCTGAGTCACTTTGTCTGCCTCTAGATACCTTTCTGTTAGGCTTATGGCCTCGGTAGTGGTGCAACAATTCTGGAGGATTAGAAAATTTTGCACCCTACTTGGTACTGCATCTAGAAATTGTTCTAATATTATGGCGTCCATCAGAGTTTCAATATTCTTTCTCTCAGGCTGTAGCCATTTGTACGCCAAGCTCTTTATTTTATGCCCTAAAGCTTTTGGAGTTTCATTTAGGCTAAGCATAGTGGCTCTAAACAATTTTTTATAAGCTAATGGGGTGAGACCTAGGCGATCTCTGATTGCCATTACCACTTCATCGTAGTTATCTGCTAAAGCTGGAGGCATCGACCGATAGGCGGCTAGAGCCTCCCCCGTCAGAGACGCAGCTAGTCTGACTGCCCACTGTGCGGTCGGCCACCAAGCTGACTTCGCTATTCTACTGAAAGAATCCAAGAAATCATCGAGATTATCACTCGAGCTTAACTTTCCCATCGATAGGTCACTGCACGACCACTGTCCAAACTCCGTGTTATGCAGTCCAGTTTCTTGCAACTGCTCAGTTTTCCTCTTTGTCATCTCTTCTCTCTGCTGGGCTAACCACTTATCCATTGCTTGTAGAAGAGGTGACTGCTGGTCTTGCATGGCTCTCAGCGCTTGCGCTTGGTTCTGCAGCGCCAGTTCTGCCTGCTTATCAAATTGATTAGCCATCCACGCACATAATTCTTTAGGATCCATGGTGAATCTATAGTAAGGAAACACAACAACAAAACACAACCAAGTGTGGCTCTTTCACAAAGAAAATGTCCTTTCCTTAAACTTTTTTTTTTTTTCTATACTTTCCTTGGTATCCTACACTTTTCAGGTGTATCTACGTTTTAACTGATGGCAGGGTAGAATCAGCTCTGGAACAGTATACGTTGCTGTCGTACTCCGCGATTCTCCGCCGACAGTTGGACACAGGATTTCTCCTTCTCAGGATTTTCCTTCCACTCCGCTCCGGATTTGACTGCTCCACTCCGGGTTTTGTATTCCAACTTGGGTTGTATCTTTTTTCCTCTGGAAACCTGTAGCTCAAGCTTCTTCTCTTTAGGCTGGACGTAGGCTCCAACAAAACATCCCACAACTACGCCATTTCCATGTCGCACCGCCGCCCTAGAGGCCAAGGTTGGTATGGGCAGGTCGGGTGGACATGAGAGTTTTTTTTTTTTTAAACTTTGAATTTGGTCTTTATGTAAGGGGTCTGGGTACTGCTCCCAGGACCTACCGGGGACCAAATTTCAAGAGAACACAACAGTCCGAATGTAGGGAAAGTAAGGCTTTATTTCCCTTTACGCACAATGGTTCAAACAGTGGAGACTACTTCAACAAAATAAAGAAACCTTGCTTCAGGCAAAAAGAAGAAATATATTCAAAACTTGCTTTGTCTACTGTTACTTCACAGGACTTTGTATAAACCAATTACACAGGCTTTGCTATTGAGCACTGCTTACATTTCATGCAAAGACATTAGGCTTCCGGCCTGACAGTAGCTACAATCCATAGCGGTCTCAGGTGGGTCCTCGTTGAATTCCACCTGCATAGGCTGAGGGTCAGATAACTGTGAATCTGTGTCAATATACTCTTGTGGAGTGTATTGAGGCTTCTCATACAGCACATTCACTAGCTTCCAGTGCTCTGAGTCTAGGTTTGGGCCGCGCCCATGTGAAGGCTTGTTAGGGCAGTAACTTCCTTTGGCTTGCTGCCTTATGTTACACAGTCTTTCTTTTACCAAAGGCTTGTGTCCTATCTCATGGACAGTTTGATAAGGAGGGCACACTTCTATATCTTGTGCTTCCTGTTTCAGTAAGTTATAATGCTTAGCAGAATAAAAAGGTGGTTTACCTTGTTTCTTAGGATTGTCCCAGTTAGTTGAGTCACGAGGCCTAGTCCTGCTGTAGTTCAGCCTTACTCGAGCAGTAGGCTTCTCAGACTTCAGCTGGCCTTCCTGTAGAATCAGCACTCTTTCACACCCACACCTTTTGTTATTTGAATAAGGAGTGTTACCTCTTACAGCAATGATTTCATCATTTCCCTGGTAACAGCCACAGTGTCCTGCATTTATTGCTGCCGGTTCCTCATATAAAACTCTGGGGTTTATTTCTCCCTTGTGCCTTTCTTTCCAGTATCTCTCAGCCAAGAACTCCTGGAATTCTGTTGCACCGGACTTACTGTGCCTTCCTGCCAGGAACTCCTTCCTCTCTGGTATCTTTGCCAAGACTTCTTTTCTCTTTCAGCTTCTACCACAGCCTCTGCTTTCCGTTGCTGCTGCTGGTACCACCGCTGATGCTCTTCCTGGTGCGCTCTCTGGTGCTCTTCCTCCTGGTGCATTTCCTGGTGTGTTTCCTGGTGTGTCTTCGGGTGTGTCTCCTGGTGTGTCTTCTTTACTTGTCCTACTTCCTCCTTTTCAACTTCCCAGCCTTTCCTAAGAGGAACTCCCCCTTTCCTGGATTGGCTGTTAGGTTGCATTACATCATCAGTTCTAGGGTGCAGTTCTCTAGGCCTTGGAAGGTCACTCCTGCTCCCCCTATCAGACTCCTCATAGCATTGCAACTGATGTTGAAATCTTTTTTCAGGATTTAAAACCTTTTTCTCTGTGTGAATAGGCTCTGCAGTGCCACACTACATGGACATGCGCGCTTCCCCTCGGCACCGCATGCCAATGTTATGTGCCCTTGGGGGTACCTGCTGGGTAATATCCCCTGTGACACTGTGGGACACACACTCGTGCCCATGTTGGACCCTCGTCAGTTGCTGTCTTGCTGCTTTACAGTTTCGGCATTCCTATGTGCCACCTAGACATTTGCCTAGTCCGCACTGTGCCCCATCTGGACCACAGCATAACAAACCTGCCCAATATAAAGGATAAAACCCTGCTCACCGCTATTTCAATGTGGGATCATTCACTTTGTAGGGGGACAGAGCATAGCCCCTTCCAAACATGATATCTTCCTTTTTACGCTTTGTCAGTAGTGTTGCTTTATGTTTATCATTAGTAGCACTATTGGCCAGCTTGGTTATGGGGATTTGAAATGTGGTTCTGGTCATTTAATATGTTTATTTGCCTTTTTGGTTCGTGCACATGTATTACTACTATCTTTTTCCTGGGTTTCCCTGGCTTTGCTGTACATTGCTGACTGAAATGGTTTCTCTCTCCTTCAAATGTGCCTCTCAGCCCATTGCCCCCTCATCTCTGCCCCTGGGGAGCCTTACTCTGCCCTCTGGGGAGCCTTCCTCCACCCTCTGTGCACCTTAATGCCGCCGCAGACATTATAAATGCAACACCATTTCTTTGTCTTTCATTTCCAGCATTGTAGACCATGTGATCATCAGATGCAAAGTTCCCGATGCCAGTCCGTTTCAGTTCAGTGACACCCAACAGATCGAGTTGTACACATTCCATTTCATTCTTGACCACCTCCAACTTCCCTTGGTTCATGCTTCGTATGTTCCATGTCTGAATATGTATAATATCTTTGCAGCTTCTGACTCTCATTTCACGCGCAGCTTCATCAGCCGTCAGACATCCTTAGGGCTTTGATCCAACCACATCATAAGTGCTGGTTTTACTCTGAAAAGTCTTCAGCTCCTCCCCCATAGCCAGTTGAGTGTCTTCCGACCTGGGGGTCTCATCTTCCAGCACTATAGTGCAATTTGTTTTGTTGTGACCCCGAATTACAACAAATTCCATAGCTTAATTGTGCATTGACTAAAAAAAAAATATTTGTTAACTTTGTTTAAAACCAGCTACTAGTTAATCTCATGGAGTGCCCTCTAATTCTAGTACCATTTTACAGAAGAAAAAACTGTTCCCTATTAATTTGTTCTCCACTGCACAGAAGGGCATGTTGACTAAGGGTTAACACATGTAACGGGTCCCCTAACCCTTTTATTTCTATGGGCACAGCAGCAGGTAATATGAATTATCATTTCTTAACACATATTAAGCTTTAGTGAACATGCACCATACTTTTATAATCCTCTATCATATCTCCTCTCAATCTGCTTTCCAAGCTGAAGAGCTCAACGTAACCTCTTTTCCACCTCCTTTATCATTTTCATCGCCATCTATGTTATTTTTCTAGCTGACCAGAACTGCACACAGTACATGAGGTGTAGTAACACCATGGATTAATACTGAGACATTATGAGATTTCCAGTTTGTTTTCCATTCCTTTCCAAATCATTTCTAACATTCTATTTGTTATTTTTACCCCAACTCCAAGACCCTTTTCCTGGGTGACTCTCCTAATATGGAACCTGACATTGTGTATCTATAGTTAGGATTAATTTTCCCTATGTATATCACTTTGAACTTTTCCATATTAAATTTCATCTATTGCCTAGGCACTCAGTCCCCAATCTTAAAAGGTATTCTTGCAACTGTTCACAAGGGTCCCCCTTTCCACTCTGTCCCCTTCCTTATCATAAGTATAAATTTAAAGAACTCCTGGGCATGAACAATCTCCTGCTGCACCATCCCAGAAATTCAAAATGACCCAATGATGACCCGATGTCCTTTTTTGCTCTGGTGTTTAAAATTTTGATCTGGGGAACGAGGTTAGTGAGTCATGGGTGGGAGGTGGGATAATGATCCCTGACTTGGGACAGAGGACTGCATCTAGATTTATGATTGCTATCTACAAAGATCCTGACAACTGGCAAAATCAATAAGTTCATCATTGATGGAGAAGAAATTGAAATAGTAGACGACTTTAACTTACTTGGATCAACCATCAGTAAAGAAGCAACAAGCAGTCAAGAAATCAAATGATGCATTGCTCTTGGCAGAATGGCTATGAAGGACCTAGACAAGATTCTCAAGAGCAGAGATGTCTTTCTCCATACAAAGATTTGACTTGTTCAAGCCATGGCATTTTCAAGCCAACGTCATATGGATACAAAAGTTGAACAGAGAAAAAGACAGACAGGAAGAAAATTGATGCCTTTGAATTAAGGTGCTGGTGATGAATACTGTATGTACCATGGACTGTCTGAAGAACAAACCAGTAAGTACTAGAGGATATCAAACCCAAGCTTTCTTTAGAAGCTCAGATGACAAGACTTTGACTTTCATACTTTGGACACATCATGCGAAGAGAGAGATCATTAGAGAAAGACATAATGCTTGGCAAGGTAGAAGGTCAACACAAAAGAGGAAGGCCAGCAATGCGATGGATCGATACAGTAACAGCAGCTACTGGTGCTGATCTGTCAACAATGAGCTACCTGACTGAAGACCGAACACAATTTAGGACAATTATCCAGAGACTCGACAGCACTTAACAACAACAACAACATCCACACACCTAGTTTGGCCATTTAAATTTAGGGATGAAGCACTTTAAATCAGCAGTAGGCACCTAAATTCTTTCCCCTAATGTAGTGGTCTATCTGGCTATTTTTTGTGAATCTATGGGGCTTGTTTACAAAGCCGCGGTAGCGGTTCGTGATCGTTATCGCAGCTGCGGCTCATGGGGCCGCAGCTGCGATAACGATCGCGAACCGCTACCGCGGCTTTGTAAACAAGCCCCTATATTTAGGTGCCTTGTGAATTTAGGTTAAAAAATGTATGATCACAGCAAGGTGGGATTTTCATTTAGGAGGAACTAGGCGCTTGAATCATTAAGTTAGGAGCCTTCATCTTTTGAATATTAATCTCAAAATGTTAATTACTTAATTACACTTAGGGATACATTTATGAAGATTAAAGACCATTTTAATATTAGTTTATGGGGTTCAGCAAATATATACTGTAGGTATTTCTCAAGTTATCATATAATATTGGTGAGCAGTTGTGATAGTATATGAAGAGCACTTCGAAAGTAACACACTGCTCCATCTTGTTTGCTTGCAGGATGGGTTCTTTTTATGCTCCCTGTCTCCCAGCTATCAATGTTCTTCGTCTCCACACTTCCATGTACCTGCAGTGTTGGGCTGTGATGTGTTGCAATGTACCCCATGAGAGAGTCTTCAAGGCCTCCAGGTCAAACAACTTCTACATGGCCATGTTGCTCTTCATTCTCTTCTTGTCCATGCTGCCGGTCATCTACACAGTTGTCTCCATTCCACCATCTTTTGACTGTGGCCCATTCAGGTTCTTTTTTTATATCTTTTTAGTTATTGCAGAGAATCTGAAATAAACTTATTTTACATTAATTAAGGTAGAATATTGCAATGTGAAATATTTCATGAGTGTATACGGTAAAATATGACAGTAAGGGGGCGGTTTCTAAGGGGCTTTAGCATTAGTGCGCATTAAGTCACTGAACGTGTCATTTTAACACAGGTCCCATGCTACTCAATTATTTATTTATTTATTTTATTTATTTAACATCTCTTATATACCGCGCTATTAAAATCAGCGCGGTGTACATCGAACAAAATATACTGCAATGTGTACAGGTAACATCGAGTTTACAGAGAACAAGGGAATATAAAACATGGAATAACAGGGATAACTATGTACAATCAACATTATACTATATATATGCTTTAATTATATACCATATTTAACTTAGTTACCAGTAATGTATGTTAACAGGGCTGGCGCAAGGAGATGGGGCACCCTAGGCGAACCTCATTCCTTGCACCTCACCCCCCATGGCATCCAATGCCGCTGTCACTGCAAACATGAAGTTGGCATCCAGTGGTCCGAGGGTACGGAAGCAAACAGTGCCGCAGGATTGTTTGCGTCCATTGCTGCAGCTGCAGGTCCCGAGAGGGGTGACTGCAGCAAAAAGACTGGCGCTCTAGGCAACTGCCTAGTTCATCTGTTGGTAGTACTGGCTTTGCATGTTAATGATGAATTGACACATGTTGGCATTAGCACATATTAGCAACTAGCCCCTAAGAAGATTATGGTATTGTAAATAGAGGCATCTACTGCCATTTACACGTGTAGATGGTCATGACTCAGAGATTTCAAGGAGGCATGTTTTGGGTGTGGTTAGGGCAAGCCAAAAAAGTATATATGTATTTCCTATTTTACAGTCAGAATATACAAATATTTTATACAGTTTTCCCATCAGCTTTTGCACCAGCTCTGAGACCCATATAGATTTTATAAAAGTGCTCATTTTGGCTAAGGCTTTAAATGAAGGATAAAGGGACTAATTTTCCTTAATTGTATGTTTCTTTTTGCCTCAAATATATATATATTACAAAAGACTGCAGTTTCACTAGGTAATTGGCATCACTTATACAAATAGGGGAGCATTTTCAGTGGTGGCTGCTTTAACTTTACTCCAGATATTCAATGCTGTGGCCATATCTGTAAAATCTGACTAAGGGTAGAACAGCCATTTTAGCTGTCCTAACTTAAGCGAGTTAGAGTTAACTGCTGATGCTCAATATCGCCCCTGCCCGGTTAGTCCACAGTGCTGCCCTTGGAATGCCCCAATGGTAACTGCTTAGCATCAGGGCGTTTAGCTGCTCATACCAGGGATATTAAGTGACAGTAACGGTGTTAATGCTGCTTAATATCCTGATGAATGTTATTTATGTGGTTTGCAGGTCTACAAACTATGTAAATCCCTTTCAATATCTCTCTCCCTCATAAGCCTTAGTAATCATTCCACAATAATCTAAGTGCTGGCACTTATTCATAGAGCCCGTCAAGTCATGCTGCTCTTTTTTTCTATGTATATTATTGTAAAACTGATGCTCCCATTGCACATGCCTGCAAATATCCATGTATTTGCCAGCATCCTTCTACATAATTTACAAAAGGCTCAGGGCAATGTTTTCTAAAGTACTGTGACCAGTGTGGGGAAAATGTTCAATTATTATCACACAAATTTGCCACAGAGGGGACATAACGGCAGAGGTACAAGCAGGGGGCATAGCCGTATTGGGGATCTCATGTCCATAGTGCATGTGAACTGTGAAGGTACTCGCTACCTGCACCTTGCTATTGCTTTCTACCAATATGAGGTTATGGCCAGCAGTAGACTACCAAGTCTTATCAGAGATATCAGACAGCAAAATCTGGGCCCTTATCCCACTAACAGGGCATATAGTAAATGGCCAGTGAAGGAAAGAGAGGGCTGACCTGGGAATAGGCACATCCTGCTGCACAGCTCAGAGCAATGGCCAAGTACAAGGGGCGGGGCATGCAAATCAAGGAAGCAAACAGAAGCATAGAGACCATGTTGTGATCCTTTCTGGGGCAGATAGGTAACAAATACAGAATTTGAATGAACAGGAAGCCCCATATGAATACAGGCAGGCTGTCAGTAGTGACCACCATATGAATGGATAGGTTATCAGGTCTCTGGTGTACAAGGGGTTGGGACCACTCCCTATTACTACCTTTATACATCTAGCACAGTATTCTTGCTAGTGAGGAGTGCATATTCTATGGAGGAGAAAGGGGGTGCTATAGCCTGTGGATCTGCAGGCTCAACACAGTGACCACATAGATGTGGGGGAAATATTGCTGGGGCACCCTGACACCCCTTCATTCCACCACATGGGGGTCCACAGGGTTTCAGATACAACCTCTTTGGCCACCGCATAGGACATCCACCCCTGTGGCCTAACCTCAGTCAGGGGGCATGGGAGGCTATTCACAAAGGTCACCCATGCTCCCACCATAGGGAAAACGTTTCAGACCCACTGCAGGATACCTTGCACACCCCAGTTGCGACTGGAAGCCCAAGCAGCTCCGAGCTAGAGCACATCATCTCTCAGTGAAATCAACTCTCCAGGTCTGCGGAATGCTTCATTCTCTATGGGTGGGGGGAGGGGCTGTGGAGGGAACCCTGATCAAGGTGCTCTAACCAAGCAAGCCCATGTTCCCTACTAGAAATATAGGTACCTGCTCATGAGCCAGTAGGCCAAAGACACATCCTCCTATGGGCCCAGAGAGGGGCTTTTGCCAACAGGAATGGGCCCATGGCACCGGCATATCTCCTCAAGTGCATATATGTACTGCTACACAGGGAGCTGATAGTCTGGCAACTCGTATAGGTGCCAAATCTTTATTTTGACAGTTGTTGAAATAGCTCATTTGCATGTCCTTCCCCCAGCTGTACTCTGTGGTCTCCAACCCCAGCTATGTAGACAGTATTGGATGTTTCATTGAGCACATACCCTCCACAGTTCATCACTCCAGAATCCCTGTCTATCTAGTGCAAATGCATATCTGAAAATCATACTTTCAAGAGTGGCATTGTTTTATACATATATATCTGTGTACCTACTCTCCTAGCAGATACACTCCTGTGCTGTGGGCCCTGGTATTGTGGCTGATGAGTGCAGTGTTCTGCTGCTATGACAGACACGCCATGTTGCCTGTTTGAAACCAATGACATAGGTGAACGCCTGGTTAACTATTGTACACTACCATCCAGCATTGTCAATGATGGTATATGTGTGGGATGGTTAAGGGCTTTAAACCACTTGATATTTGCACCCGGGCTACACTTTGGTGATGTGCTAGCAAGGAGGATGCAATTACAGCTTAACTGGAGGCTGGCAGTTGCACCCATTCTAGTGGCATCTTTGTGCCTCTTGCACCTTGCTAGTGTGTCACGCCAGTTGCCTGTGGCTGCTGCCACCTACTCTCCACCCCACCTCTGCTCTAGCCCTGCCTATTTGTATGCTACTGTGGCAGTGTGGTGTTTTTAGTGTGGTCATATGTTGGTGCTACGCTCCTGGCTAACATGACCAAAAAGCATATTAGCACCAGGCTAAACCCTATGCTCCCGGCTACTGCAGTTTAGTAAACATATCCCTCTGTCTTTAGCAGAGCCTTTTGTGAAATACCAAGGAAATATGAATATCCTGCCCTGGACATCCCATTTTCCATTTTAAGCCCTTTTGCAGAATGGGATTTCATGCATTGTGAAAAAATAATAAGAAAATGGTATTTAAAGGTGACGTATCAGAAGAACTGAAACAAATATCGATAAATTGGAAAGATGTAAAACAACTATTTGATAAAATAAAGAGTAGAGAATCACCTGGACTGGACTTGAGTACTGAAAGAAATGAAATATGAGATTGCAGACCTACTGTAATTTTAGTAGTCTGTGAATTATCATTAAAATTATCTGTAGTACCTGAAGAATGACAAGTGGACAATATAACGCCAATTTTTAAAAAGGGTTTCAGGCGTGATCCAGGAAACTACAGACCAGTGAGCCTAACGTTAGTAGCAGACAAAATGGTAGAAACTATTATAAAGAACAAAATTACTGAACATGTAGATAGTCATGGTTTAATGGCAGAAAGCCAGCAGAGATTTAGCCAAGGAAAGTCTTGTCTCACTAATCTCTTATATTTTTTTCAAGATGTGAATAAACAGGTAGAAAAAGGTGAGTCATTTGATATAGTGTATCTGGATTTTTAGAAAGCCTTTAACAAGATCCCTCATGAGAGATTCTTGGGGAGATTCTTGGAAGGCAATGCACTATTGTGAATTAGCAACTGGTTAAAAGATAGAAAACAGAGTAGGGCTAAATGGACAGTTTTCTCAATGGAGAAAGGTGAATAGTTGAGTACCAAAGGGATCTATGCTGGGCCCGCTGCTTTTTAACATATTTATAAATGACCTGGCCATGGAATAATGAGTGAGGTGATCAAATTTGAAGATGACACAAAATCAATAAAAGTTGATAAAACACCAAAGGATTGTGAAAAATTGCAAGAGGACCTTGAAAAATTGGGAGATTGAACATCCAAATGGCAGATGAAATTTAATGTGGACAAGTACAAACTTATGCACGTGAAGGCATATTTTACAGTAGGATGTCCAAATGCACTCTGGGATGTCAAAGCCAGAACGTCTGAAAAACAAAACAAAACCCAGGCACACAAGTTCAGGTACAATTTCAGAAACATGGACATGGCCGATATGGACGTCTATAGAGACGTCTACATAGACATCCCCAAGATACTCCCTCAAAAAAAGAATGTGTAATAGAAACATAGAAACATGATGACAGAAAAAGACCACATGGCCCATCTAGTCTGTCCTTCCAAATCAACCACTACAACAGTCCCCTTTTTTCCTTTAGAGATCCTCTGTGTTTGTCCCATACTTCTTGGAATTCAGATACTGTCCTTATCTCTACCACCTCCACTGGGAGACTATTCCACAGATACACCACTCTTTCCGTAAAGAAATATTTCCGCATATCACTCCTGAATCTATCCCCTTTCATCCTCATCCCATGTCCCCTCGTAGCAGAGCTTGCTTTCGATTGAAAGAGGCTCTCCTCTAGTGCATTTATGCCACAGAGGTATTTAAATGTCTCAATCATATCACCTCTATCCCGTCTTTCCTCTAAGGTATACATATTAAGATCCTTAAGTCTGTCCTCATATGCTTTATAATGAAGACTACTAACCATGTTAGTAGCCACCCTCTGCACTGACTTCAACCTGTTTATATCCTTTTGAAGGTGTGGTCTCCAGAATTGCACATAGTACTCCAAATGAGTTTGCACCAAATACTTATACAGAGGCATTATCACCTCCTTTCTTCTGCTGGTCATTCCTCTCCCTAATCACCCAAGCATCCTTCTAGCTTTTCTACTTGTTTAGCTACTTTGAGATCATCAGACACAATCACACCTAGGTCTTGTTCTTCTTTCATTGACAGAAGTACGTCACTCCCTATACTGTACTGCTCCCTTGGATTGTTGCAGCCCAAATGCATGACCCTACATTTTTTAGCATTAAATCTCAGCTGCCAAATTCTAGACTATTCTTCAAGCTTAGCTACATCCCTCCTCATGTTATCTACACCTTCCTTGGTGTCTATTACAGATTTTTGTATCATCTGCAAAGAGGTAAATCTTACCAGACAGTCCTTCTGCTATATCACTAACAAAGATGTTAAAAAAAATCAGACCAAGGACAGAACCCTGGGACACACCACTGGTAGCCTCCTTCTCCTCAGAGTGAGCTCCATTTACCTGTACCTGTATCCTTTGTTTCCTCCCACTCAACCAATTTCTAAGCCAAGTAGTAACTTTAGGGGCCATCCCTAGGGTGCTCAGTTTGTTTATAAGTTGCTTTCCTGAAACCTAAATACACATAGCATGATGGTTAAAGTAGTGGATTAGGAGTAGAGTGACCAGGGTTGAAATCCTAATGTGGATCTTTGTGATCTTATACTAGTCACTTAACTCTTCATTTTCTCTATACTCTCTGGATGTTTTAAGACCAAGACAAACACTTTCCTGATCCCTATTTGTGCCTGAAATAGGACTAAACATGGATGTACCTGCAGACATCCCCACCATCCCGGAATTGAATGAAGACATGCAAGTCCATTGCACCTCCCCAGACATACTTCCACCACACCCCCTTGCTTACTTGGACGTCCTTGTACCAGAGACATTTGTGGAATGGCTTTGGAGGCACCTCCATGATTTTGACATCCATGTGCCTGTGTCTTCAGATGTCCTAAATCACAACTAAGCCTTTTAAAATGACCCCCTTAGGGAAGAAGAATCCAAACTATGGTTACACAGTGCAAGGTTCCACATTAGGCATCACCACCCAGGAAAAGGATCTGGGCATTATCATGGATAGTACATTGAAACCCTCTGCCAAGTGTGCAGCGATGGCCAAGAAGCAAATAGAAACCTAGGAATCATAAGGAAAGGAATTGAAAAATAGAACCAAGGATATTATAATGCCTCTGCAACATTCCATGGTACAACCACACCTTGAATATTCTGTGCAATTCTGGTAGCCATATCTTAAAAGGTATATAGCAGAATTGGAAAAGGTAAAGAGAAGAGCAACTAAAATGTTAAAGGGGTTGGAAGGATAGCCCTATGAGGAAAGGCTTAAAAGGTTAGGGCTGTTCAACTTGGAAAAGCGATGGCTGAAGGGGAATATGATATAAAATAATGAATGGGGTGGAATGGGTAAATGTAGATCAGTTATTTACTTCTTCAAAAAGCATAAAGATTAGGGGATGTGCAATGAAGCTACAATGTAGCACATTTAAGACTAATTAGAGAAAATATTTTTTCACTCAACAGATAATCAAACTCTGGAATTCATTACTAAATGACGTAATAAAAGCAGTTAGTGTAGCCGGATTTTAAAGAGGTTTGCATTGGAGGAAAAGTCCATAAACCATTATTAAAGAAGACCAGGGAAAATGCACTGCTTACTCCTGGGACAAGCAACATGTAATCTGTCTACCTTTTGTGAACCTGCCAGGTAACTTGTGACCTGGATTGGCCACTGTTGGAAACAGGATACTGGGTTTGACGGACCTTGGCCCAACCCAGAATGCTATATCTTATGTTCTTATTTCCTGAGTCTGAAATTGGCCAGTCAGTGTAGGAATTATGAAAATGTTCCAGGAATAATTTTGGAAACCCATGAAGTTGCATGTGTTTGGTGCAATCACGTCCATGTCACACAGGGGATGATGGAGGCATGTCCTAGCTAGGCAATCCTGAAAAGATAACACGTGTTCACACGATTTTAGAAACTGCCTGCGTGTCTGCTTGCGGGCAGTGGCATCCTTGTCTGTATCTCCTCCAGAGCATGAGTAAGAATCAGAAAAGTCATTGTTCCATCATCCAAACATCCATGCGGAGTACAAAAGAAGGCACTTATATATTTGCAACAGTTTTCCCAATGCTAAAGAAACATATAGGTAAATGACATACTGCTACCTATCTCTGCTTGCAAAACATCAGGCTGGGACGTGCATGCAGCATGATATAGATGTCCCCATCCTAAAATACTGTCATGGAGACATTTATATGGCTGTCGCCATCACTGTTTAAACCAAGCATGCACATGTTTCTAAAACTGGGCTGAAATTTAGACAAGGCCAGCCAATAGGCGTGCACAAGTCAGTTTTAGTGCTCGCATAAACAGTGATTTTAGAAGGCGCACACACCTACCTGCCTTCACCGCTGCTACTCCCATAGTATTTAGGACATTTTGACCTGGACATCCCAGATTGCACCTGGGCACCTTTTCTAAAATGTGCCTTCACATCAACTGGCTCTCCTTTATCCACACGTTTATTCACACCTTAAAAAACAGTAGCAGATTGGTGAGGCAGGACTTCCCCTAGCTAAATCTATGTTGACGTTGTCCGATTAAACCATGATTATGTTAAATGTTCAGTTATTTTGTTTTTTTATAATGGCGTCTACCATTTTGCCTAGGGCTGATGTCAGGCTCACTAATCTGTAGACTGAAGTTTAAATCTGAGCACATTGTTTTATATCAATTTTGCTGGCGCCGAAAGCAAGTGCATAAGTCCCTTTGATTCTTTGTACTCATGGTAGTTTTCAAAGGCAAAGTGCATGCATATTTTCTCTTTGAAATTTGGTGCAAAGTTCCTGTGTAAAAAGTATCCAGAGGCTTTGCATCAAGGCAGATGGGTTGAAAATTGGCTAGAAAGTTTTTGCATAAAGTGCTCCATGGTAACATCAAATACCGTGACTGAGATAATGTCAAGCCATGGAGCTGACACATTGTCAGCAGCATGCGAAATGACATTTCCCAGCTGATAGTATCTGCTCCTCTGGCTCTTGTTATGATCAGCACTACCCACCACATGTCACGAGGCAGTATGTGATGCTAGGCAGGTCTGACCCTGCAAACAGGAAGCAAACATCATTTGAAGAGTCCTTGAACATCTGCTGAAGTCATATAGATCATCTAGTAGATGGGACTCTGCTGTGGTTTCTAAATATGCCCTCCACCGTTAGAAGTCAAACCTTAAGCTTAAAATGTATTTTTTCAGAACTGGATTTGCTTCCACATTTTGGTGCATGCTGCTTCCATGTGGCTATTAGGGCAGCATTGACAATCTAATTGTTTTGTTTATGTCTTTCCTGGTGGTAAAACTGTACTAGCAGCTTGTTGATTGCCAGTGAACCATGGTCAGATAAGGTATGGTTTCCAACTTGATAATACAGTTGAAAAACGGAAAGTTCAAAGCTAAAATGTTGGGGAAAGATGAGACAATGTTTCCTTTCAAGTTCAGGAGCTATTTGAAAACAGCATGAAAAAAATAAGTTATATCTCACTCCAGATCAACATTATAAAGCAAAAAAAAAAAAAAAAAAAAAAAAAATCAGTACTATTCTTTTAGTGAATCTCTAACTTGAAATGCGTAGTGAAATCAAAATAATTTTACACTTTATATGAAGAATATTGATAATGTTTGTAGAAAAGGAAAAGAGAAAATGGTTTTGTGCAGTATTTTTGTAGGCTGGTATGAGTTACAAAGGATCAATAGTTGGCTATCAGACCATATTAAGTGTCATCATTTTTTTAGTTAACAAATGGTGCCACTGAGTGTCCAGTTTGCATAATTCCAGTTTTCAACCAAATAGAATTCAAATATAGGGTCATTCTAGAAGTCGAATATGTGTTTGGATGTGCGCTGGGGTCATCTATGTGCCAAAAACATCTATGAACATATTCCGGAACTCAGCACCCGCACACGTTTATCTTGCTTGCACAGGCATGTCCGCACGCGTCTGCGAGGTGGTGGAATGGGGGCGTGGCCAGCCCCAGAGAGGTGTATACTGTATTCCAGAAAGCCCTGTGCACATTTCTGGCCTTTCCCGCAGATGTGCTCATTATTTCTGCTGAATACGTGGAACAAGGCCAGTTCTTTGCTGATTTTCTGCTTTCTTCTAGGATTCGTCCCTGCAAGTGAGAGTGCATGTGTGCACATTAAGGTTGGAGAGTTGGGAGGAAATGAATGCCTAATTTTCAATGTCCGTGCTTCATGAGGCAGACAGCAACATCCTAACATAATTACTTTAGTATATAATGACAGATAAAGACCAGTAAGCTAGTCTGCCCAGTAAGGTGAATAGAGTGATTGTAACTGCTGCTCCGTGCAAGTCAGCCCTCCTCTATGAAAAGATATGTGGGTTTCCTTTGATTTCATCCTCTTGCTATGAAGGGATCCACTATGTCTGTCCAATGCCATTTTGATTTCCATCACTGCATTTGCTCCAACCACCTCTATTAGGAGGGCATTCCATGCATCCACCACCCTTTCAGTATAAAAATATTTCCTGATTTCAAGATTACCGCCTTGCAGCTTCATCGTATGCCCTCTAGTTTTACAGCTTCCATGTCTTTGAAAAAGGTTTGTTTGTTCATTAATACTATTTAAGTATTTAAAGGTCTGTATCATATCTCCCCTGTCCCTCCTCTCCTCTAGGGTAGACATATTTAGGTCTTCAATTCTCTTTTCATACATCTTCTGGTGCAGGTTCCAAATTGTTTTGTTCGACATCTTCTGAACCATTTCAAGTTTTTTTATGCCCTTTGTGAGATACAGTCTCCAAAATTGAACACAATATTCCAAGTGAGGCCTCATTAAAGACTTGTACAGGGACATTAATACCTCCTCCTGTCTGCTGGCTATTCTTCTCTGTATGCAGCCCAACATATAGCTACCGCCTTCTCACATTGTTTCACCACCATGAGATCCTAAGACAGTAACACTCTGAGGTCCCTCTCTAAGTCTATGCACCTCTCTCCCCCATCACATGCAATTCCTTTGGCTGCCAGCATCCCAAGTGGATGGATCTGCACATCTTTGCATGAAATCGCTACTGCCAGCACTAGAACATTCTTATAGTGTTTGTAGATCTATCCCCCTGTTGTCTGCTCCCTCAGGAGTGTACACTCTGAAGCAAATATTTGTGTCATCAGCAAAAAGGCAGACTCTCCCATTCAATCCATCCACAATAACACTGATACATACATAGAACCATATCGGGCCCAGGACCGATCCCTGAGGCATGCCACTATGCACCTTCCTTTCATCTGAGTGAGTTCCATTTACCACCATCTTCTGTCATCTGTCAGTCAACCAACCAATTCCAGGTCCAGTTTACCACCTTGGGACCTGTCCTCAGAGAGAGTAAGGAGGAGGGCAGGCTACAGTATCAGAGGGTACCTAGGCAGAGAAGCCAGTACATGGACCTTACTGATGCACACAGTGTCACCAGATCCCGCTTTGATAGGGCAGCCATACATCAGCTGTGCCAGGAGCTGGAGCCCCACCTCAGTGCAATAACACACAGGGGACTGGCCCTGCCTGTGCACTTAAAGGTGACAATAGCACTCGCCTTCCTATCAACAGGTGCCTTTCAATCTGTGCTGACAGTCACTAAAGGTCTGAGCCAAGCAGTGGTGTCCAAGTGCATCACCCAGTTTCTGAGTGCTTTCCTAATGCATGCATCTGATTATTGCATATTTCTTGTTTAAATATTTTTACGTTTCATGTTCCATGTTAAGCCACACTGGCCCTTTTGTTTTCTGTAAATCGCTTAGACATTCAGATTTGCTGTATATAAGATTAGCTAAATATATTGCATTCCCTCACACAGTGCAGCAGAGGTAACAGACAATGCGTCAATGTCATGAGGTGGCTGGGTTCCCTCTGTGCTGTGGGGTGGGTTGATTGTACACGTGTGTCTCCACATTCTGCAATGGAACAGCATTCCACTCCCTGAATATGCACGTAGTGTGCAATGCACTGGGAGAATTTACTGATTTTGTTGTAAGCTTCCCCAGATCGTGCCGCAATGTATCTATGCTTACCCAGTCCGTGATCTACGCAAGCTTTGAGAGTAGTGGATTCTGCGCAGGCTGTTTGCTGGGGCTGACACTGAGATCCCCCTCTCATGCCCACACAGGCCTGACCAGGGGAGCAATGCCACAAAGCAGACATTTCCCAGTGAGGACAGTAGCTTGAGAGATGCACATTTTAACTGAAGGGCTGTGGCAGGCCAAGATGTCCATGGGTACTTCACCTATTGTTCCATGTAAATCAGTTCAACATTTTGTTTTTTTGCAAACCGCTTTGATTCCCGGATAAAGCAGTACAGAAAAACAGAAAAATAAAGAAATAAAACATGGTGCTTTTTCTAAAATATATATAGAAGGAAGTACATGAGCACACAGGTTTATATCCTTGTGCAGTGGGAGGAGCCAAATTTACACATGGGAAACACCAATGGAGGAACTTTAGCGTCTTACGCATGTAAGTGCGGGCGTTTCACAACTTGCACATGTAAATAATGGCACTTATAAGGTTCTGCCTGCTTCAGAGGCAATGATCGCAGTCCAAAAATTCTGGGAGGGATATTCAAAGGCATTTACATGGTTTGCAGACCTGCAAACCATGTAAATGCCGCTCAGTGGGATATTCAGCAGCAGGAACACGGTTAGTACCACTGAATATCCATGTGTGCCGCCGCTGCACACCCCAGTGATAACCGGATAGCAATGGGGCATGCCAGGTGTGCTCTGAGGTGGCTGAATATGGCCACTGCCTGGTTAGCTTCTGGGTTCTGCGGCCGACCTGGATATTCTGTGCTTGCAGTTAGCCTTTCTTCTGGGGCAATGGAGAGTAAAGTGACTTGTCCAGGGTCACAAGGAGTGCCAGTGGGAATTGATTTTTTATTATTATATACATTTTATATGAATCATTTAATCAGGGCCAGCCTGAGGGCTTCTGTGGCCCTAGGCAGGTCTTCCATGCCGCCCCCCCCCCCCCACTGGCTGCAGCACCACCCAGCCCGTCATGCTGCCCCCCAGGCATCCATTTGCTCACTGAGAGGGAGGGAGGCACGGCATCCTTGTTGCACCCCCCCCCCAGCTCCAGCCACCACTTCAGCACATTAGGCCTTAAAGTGCCTGCGCAATCTCACTCACAGCCTGCGCTCCTCTTCCCCTCCCATGCAACATCCTGTTGGGGGTGGGGGTAGGAGTGGCAGGCTGTGCACACAGGCATTTTAAAGCCCACGTGATGCTAAACTGCCACTTCACTGGGGAGAGGGTAAGGCAGACTCCCCACCAGGGTCGGCTGTCTTAGGCAACCACATAGTTCGCCTAGTGGATGGGACGGCCACGTATTTAATGCACGTATATTGCCACATATGTATGAAAATGACTTTATAAAATGACTCCCATAGTTTGTGGCACTACAATGGGAGCAGTCGTGTTCAGAAAAGAGCAGCAGCATCTGGGGGCAGTATCTACACACATAAGTGCTGATTTTGCAACCTATGCATCTAAGCTCTGGCATTAACATGTAAAATGCTGGATTTTACAAAACGTGATGTCCTAGGGAACACAACTAAGGAGCCATGCTAGAACATTCTAAATTTGAGATGCTAGAGGTCGTTTTAAGTACCAGAGAGGTCATAAATCCTTATTAAAGGAGACATGGAGGAAAACTACTGCTGATCCCTGAAATTAAGAAGCATGGAATCTTGCTACATTTTGAGATCCTGCTAGATAATTCTGATCTGGATTGGCCACTGTTGGAAACAAGATATTGGGCTTGATACACCTTTGGTCTAACTTCGTATGCCAAATATTATAGTATGGTCTTATGGAACTACTCTTGCTCTGCGCTCTCTCTGCTCCTTCCATAAAACCCACATCCAGTCCACGGACATGTTTAAATTGTACACAGGTATGATTCTGTGCTAATTCCACATTCATGGGTATAGACACGGGCCGTGTTTCTGGAATCGGCCCATGGACATGTTTGGAACAGCATTTGTAAACTGCTGTTTGGCTGGCCCATGATTGTATCCAGTGCGAGCCCTATGTGTGGGTAGAGGCATGGGCACGCTATGTTATGTAGAAACACATCCCCACTAATATTATGGGACATGAGTATATGCAGCTATTATTTTAGACGTCCCTGTGCTCATGATATCCTGGAAAATTACACGTTTCTGATCTGCACATCCCCGCGATATATCCATGGATATCTCCAACAGCCATGCCTCCTCGGTTAAAACGTACTCTTCTCACTGACAGTGACGTGCTGATGCAAACTAGACATAAATACTGATGATACAGACATGCCGATGCAAACTAGACTGTTTCTAGTCTGTTCATGCCCAGAACACTGCAAAGCAATCTCAGTGCACGCTAAGATATAATAAGATCAAGTAGATATTAACATGTTGGTCATGACATACCTTGCATCAAAACATACATGGCAGTATAACAATTCCTCAATTATTCTTGCATTGGCCATCTCTAAAAATACCCTTCCTGGGTGTCTACTCTATTGCAGATTTTGGTATCATCCGCAAACAGGCAAATCTTACCCAACAGCCCTTCCGCTATATCACTAACAAAGATGTTAAAAAGAATCGGACCAAGGACAGATCCCTGGGGCACACCACTGGTAACATCCTTCTCCTCAGAGTGAGCTCCATTTACTTGAACTCTTTGTCGCCTCCCATCCAACCAATTTCTAACCCAAGCAGTAACTTTAGGGTCCATCCCTAGGGTGCTCAGTTTGTTTATAAGTCACCTGTGAGGAACAGTGTCAAAGGTTTACTGAAATCTAAATACACCACATCTAGGGCTCTCCCTTGGTCCAACTCCTGGTCACCCAGTCAAAGAAATCAATCAGATTTGTCTGACAAGACCTGCCTCTGGTGAATCCATGCTGCCTCAGATCCCTGCCTCTGGTGAATCCATGCTGCTTCGGATCCTGTAATCCGCTGGACTCCAGAAATCTCACTATTTTCTCTTTCAGCAGCATTTCCAATAATTTACTCACCACCGAAGTTAAACTAACTGGCCTGTAGTTTTCAACCACATCCTTACTTCCGCTTTTGTGTAAAGGCACCACATGAGCCTCTCTCCAGTCCTTTGGCACCACTCCCGACTCCAACAAGGCATTGAAAAGGTCAGTCAGTGGAGCTGCTAGAACGTCCCCAAGTTCCCTCAGTATTCTAGGGTGTATCGCATCCGGTCCCATCACTTTGTCTACTTAAATTTGAGCTAGTTTCTCACGAACACAGTCTTCTGAAAATTGTTCAAGATGTCCCTCGCTTCTGTTCCTATTTGTGGGTGTTTTCTGAGGTCCTGCTCCTGGTTCTTCATCTGTGAACACAGAACAAAAATATTTGTTAAGCAATTCCGCTTTATCCTTATCAGCTTCTACATATTCCTCCCCTGCACCCTTGAGTCTGACAATACCACTTTTGCCCTTCCTCATCTCACTAATATATCTGAAAAATGTCTTATCCCCCCATTTTATTGCATTGGCTATTTCCTCCTCCTTTTGAATCTTTGCCTTCTTGACTACTTTGCTAGCTTCTCTAAGCTTTTCCAAATATAGATGCCTGTCTTCCTCTCTCTGTGATCTCTTGTATTTCATGAAGGCCTCCCTCTTTTTCTTCACTTTTTCAGCTACTTCTTTCGAAAACCATAGCAGTCTCCTTTTCCTTTTACCTTTATTTACCATTTTAACAAAAAGGTTGGTTGCCCTTAAAATATCCCCTTTCAGTTTTGCCCACTGTTTTTCTACATCCCCCAGCTGTTCCCATCCCACTAACGACTCCCTGAGGTATTGGCCCATCTTCGCAAAGTTAGTCTTCCTAAAGTCTAAGATCCTCACCTTTGAATGGATTCTAACAGCCCTAGTCCTAATACTGAACCACAACATCTGGTGATCACTGGATGCAAAATGATCTCCCACTACAACATCAGAAACACTTTCACCATTGGTAAGCACCAAGTCCAGTATGGCCCCTTCACGTGTGGGGTCTGTTACCAATTGCCTGAATAGTTCTCCCTGTAGAGAATCCAGGATCTCCTTACTTCTAGATGATACTGCAGCAGGAATGTGCCAATCAACATCTGGCATATTAAAATCTCCTATCAGTAGCACTTCCCCTTTCCTAGCAATAACCAAATAACCATTTTCACATACGAAACATGATTTGTCTGCAGAAAGAATATCATAAAATACCTCCAAAAGGCAATTTTTAAACTTTTTCAGGAGCTTGCAGATTTGAAGGAATATTGTATCCATGGACCTGTAATTTAATTTTCAAATAGGAGCTCTCCTCAGTTTCCATTTGAAAATTTAGGACCAGTAGAGACCATGTGTACTTCTGAATGTGCATTCTTTTAATCACCTTGCTATCAGATACAAAGTACGCCCGGATAAACTATGCACAGATGGCTTGATATTCAAAAACAACTAAGCACCTAAATTTAGGCTCCTGAATTTATGTTTTATTTTCAGCCAAATATAAGTGTCTAAGTTTTCAGTTGAACATGCACCTAAATTTAGGAATTTAAAAGATGCTTATAAACTTAGGGCTGCTATTCATTTCACTAGATATATGGGGTATGTTTACTAAAGGGTGGTAAGGTTTACTAAAAGGTGGTAAGGTAGCATGCGTTAACGCGCGTTAACAGCAGCAATAAGGGGTTTTCCATGCAAAAAAGGCTCTGGGCAGGTAGGAGGCATTTCGGTGGTAAGGACACAATGGGCCACTTAAGTGCACTAACAGAACATCGAGCATTAAGGTATCAAGCATGCACCTTAATGCCCGAAAACAGCTGTCACTTTATTGCTGGATATGGGAGCCCCAGCAAACATCAATGTAAAGGTGAAGGATGGAAGGACAGGTGGGGGCTGATTGACCTGACAGATCTGTGGGCATCCTACATGGCAGCCATTGTGTAGCAGCTTGCACAAGAAGACATGACTGCACATAGCTGCCAGAGGGTGATGGATGGACTAAAAGAAGAATGATGGCAGAGGAGAGTGTGGTATGGGCTTGCAGCACCGATGTACCGGAGGTGCCATCCCAACACATTTGTACTGTGTGGGAAAAACGTGTGTCAGTGCCACGAGGAAGGCCTGATACCAGTCATGTGGTTCTCACATCTATCTCAGCCAACTAACCACCATACAACACCCCAGACAAATGTGCTTTCAACCACTGGACAGGAGTCACTCAAACCAGGCAAAAGGGGCACGTACAGACATGGGTTGATACCTACAGGTGGCTATTCAAGGGGTAGGATGTGTCTGTATGTAATGCAGTGATGTGATGGAGCCAAAGCTGTACAGTCACAGTCATTATGGCATACCTGATTCATGTTTCACATGTAGGTTACAAATGTATGCATGTAACTGCCTATTAGTATACCACTGAATCAGTGCAGTCATGTCGAGGTACGAGAGTTGCTCAGAAAGTAATGCCCCACATGTTTTTTCTCAGTCCAGAATGAAGATAGAGGTGTGAAATTGAAAGGGTAGTAACTTGGAACTTCAAAGGATACATGTGTGTAATTTTACAGTCGTCCGACAAACAGCGAGGTGGTAGTGATCCTTCAAATGGCATCTGTGAGTGACGCATGGTACAAACAACGAGCTGTAATTGAATTCTTGGTGGAGGAAAAAGAAGCGTGAGAAACATTCACAAACTGTTGTGTGCTGTGTATGGAAGTTCTGCGGTAGATAGGAGCACCATTGGATGATGGGTGAAGAGATTAAAGGCTTCAGGAAGTGGTAAAACAGAACTGGAAGATCGTCCGCGGTCTGGGTGTCCTGCCTCAGCCATCAGTCCAGACAAGTTGCAGCGCCCTGCGATAGCTACCAGTGGGCATTAAAATACTATAAGCTGTTGCAGTGTGCCTTGCACACACCTTTGAATATCCCAAAGAGTCAATAATTGCCATTGCACTACCTCTACTGATGGAAAGCTGTATGGACAATTCCCGACTCATGATGCGCCGATCCGCACGAATAATGTCAACAGTGCGCTGCAACTTGTCTGGACTGGTGGCTGATGCAGGACACCCAGACCGCGGCCGATCTTCCAGTTCCGTTTTACCACTTCCTGAAACCGTTACTCTCTTCACCCATCATACAACGGTGCTCCTATCTACCGCAGAACTTCCATACACAGCACACAACCATTTGTGAATGTTTCTCACACTTTCTTCCTCCTCCACCAAGAATTCAATTACAGCTCGTTGTTTGTACTGTGTGTCACTCACAGACACCATTTGAAGGATCACTACCACCTCACTATTTGTCGGACAACTGTAAAATTACACACATTTGTCCTTTGAAGTTCCAAGTTACTACCCTTTCAATTTCATACCTCTATCTTCATTCTGGACTGAGAAAAAAACATGTGGGGCATTACTTTCTGAGCAACCCTCATACATTGTACCAACAACTTGGTAATGTCTGATGAAAAACAGGGACTGTAGGAACCTGCAGTCAGCTGAGGCAATGGAGGGTTAAGTGACCTGCCCAAGATCACGAGGAAGTGTGGTCATTCCATGAAGGTTGTGGCATACATAAAATGCAACAGTAACACATTCCAAAATGTCACACAAGGCATGCTAGTGGGGCTCAAATCCTGGTATCTTGGCTCCCAAGCCAGTGCTGTGACCATTACACTACACCTCCAAGCAGTACCATGCATCTGCAGGGTGAACATGTTTGACCATCTGCAATGGGATGCAGTAGAGCCAATAAAACCATGCTCTCAGAAGAGCATGATGGGGAATAGCATATTTGCTGACCCAAATTGTGGCCAAAACGTATAACAAAAGGATGTGTTTCTGTCAGTCACAGTAGATAGAGCCTGGATTGTCACAGGCATGCAGTTGAACTGAGTAGCACACAGACCAAAAAAGAATAAGTGAGAATCAAACCCCTGTAGCTTATGTAAGGAGACACTGCACTAACCATTAAGCTATACCTCCATACTACTCTGCACAGCAATGTCTGGAATCAAACAGACTACAAGTCACTGCCTAAACTGTCTGCTGTGTGTGCCAGTATAGGTTAGCCCCTCCAGTATCCATGATGCACTGCACATGCAGAACAGCATTCCGCAGCTGATCACCAAATGGAGAACTCAGTAAGATGCACTAACAGTGTGTGCCACAAGAACATAACAGCTGCAAAACATGCTACTGAGCAGTTTCAGCTGTTGCCCTAAGAGTGAGGATCAGTGTCCAGCACCTGGTCCCCAGAGCTTGCACGGCTAGAGATGGACTCTGCCAGCCATGCTGCAAATCCAGATCACTGCCAATAAGTAACAGGTATTGTCTGCAGTGTGTTATGCTAGTCACCTTGTTTCCTGCACAATTTCAACCTGCCGTAGCTACCTGTCACATCTGGACCCTGCCCCTGTTTGACAGGGACTCTCTTAGAACATCACATGTCAGTGCCCAGTGTGACAGCAGCTGACATCATGGATGAAACATGCAGAGAGGGTTGTCTAGACTTGCATGGGGTTGCTGTTAACATCCTGCTGGTCCTGCCATGACCACAGTGAGCAGGCCAAGAACAGCTGCTGTCCCAACCAGTTGGAACTACAATCATATCCGGAACTAGAAGACAAGAGCACATCACACCTATCTTAAAGGACTTATACTGGCTCCCAATCGGTGCACGCATCAGATACAAAACTATCATAAACCTATTCAAGATAAAGCAGCACACATCAGCCAACAGCCTACACACCCTCATACAACCAGACAATAGCACACGTCCTAGAAGAAAACAAACACACAACCGAGTCAGCACCCCAAGTGAATACAAACATACACGCAAGGACACAACAGACAGAGCAATCTCCATGGCTGCTCCAACAATATGGAACAAACTACCGGACGACCTGAGGGCAACTACTGACCTCAAAGACTTTAGAAAACAGCTTAAAACCATGCTATTCATAGAACACTATGGACACATCACATAACCTCAGAGAATGTACAACAGTACATGATACCACCCAAACAATGGATGTAAGAAAAGATTTTAGCACCACTGTATATAGACCACCTTGTATATAGCTCAAACCAATCTAGCACACAATACAACACACACTCAACTAAATTTCACCCTCACTGCATGTATAACACACATACTTTACCTGATTGTTTGCTGTGATACCGCCTTGATTATTAAGATAAGGCGGTTTAGAAATACTGTTAAATAAATAAATAAATAAATAAACCCACCATAGCCAGACTGCACCTGTTGCCTACCACAGGGCTGTCACAGCCATACACATACCAACTGTGCCTAGTCTGTTGGTCTGCACATGCTGCATGTGCACAGATTGAACATGTGCATCCTGGCTTGGGACAAATGGCATGGACACACACCATTTGGCTAAGTCATTGGCTCCCAAGACAGGAAGTGCACCCACATCACTGGAGCTGGACACTTTAGAGCTCTATGTGGATACATAGCCTTGCCATGATCACTACTCAATCAGAGTGAGAGTGCCCTCTCAGCATGAAATGCTATGACCACCTAGGACATACACATGGGAGATGGGCACTACGAAGTCCCAGCCATTGACCCTAACTCTGTTGCAGACACATCCTGACCAAACCACTCTGTTTCAATACTCTGCTCCTCATCATGCACATTTGCAGGCTAATGCTGGGAACAGCTTAGGCAATGTGAGGCACAGTGCAGTGCTGAAGGCCACAAAACTCTGGAGACACACACACACACACACACACACACACACACACACACACACACACACACACATACTTGTCATGCTGTGCAAAAGTGTGTATGGTTGGCATTCCTGCCTGTCACTTTGATCCCTATATCAGCTTAAGCATTGCTAATATGTGCTCATTGTGCAGGTGTTATTAATGTGCTTTGCCATCCACAGACAGTGTGCTGATGCTATCAGCCTGCCTTTGGATAGTAGAGCCTGTCTATGTGGCTGATGGGTGTCTGTTCCCTTGCTGGTTGATTCATTGGTGGTTGCACATGCTGGTGCTGTACCTACACTGTAGGATAAAGTTTACCCACAGGGACATGCAATATACAAACCACAGCCAGGTCTTAAACCAGTGACCTCTCTACTCATATACACACTGGTTTTGTATGTTGAGCAACAGAGCTCCCATATGAATTCAGCAGACCCTGTGTGGAGCTGTGGTCATGGACAGGGTGAATGTGGGCATGTGTAGGGGTCTTCCTACAGTATGTCTGCTGTGATCTCTGCATGCTCTGTGCAATACCTGTCTGACAAGGTGTATCTGGCGGGTGTTGGAGGGAGACGTGTTGTCCAGTCTGTATGTCTCAATGGCTATGTATGCTGCTGGTGCAACTGACAATCCTGTCATTCATGGGATATGTCCACTCAGTCGGACAGCACATGGGACAGGTACACAAATATCGCATGCCATGGTGGAAGTGGCACAATGGCTCTGATTCCCCATACCTGGTGTGTGCTTGTGGTGTAGTCATGGCATGACCTCACATCTTGCAGCCCTTTCTGGCTGATGTGGCAAAACATGTGCCTCAAATGGATGGTGATGCCTTCGGTTCACACAGAGCCCTGTGCCCTCTGAACATACATCAAGAACCATTGCCCTACCTATACTTACCTCCCATCTTGCCACTGCACCCTTCTCCCTGCTGATCTTCCTCCGAGTGATCTCTCTCCCATTCCATCTCTACAGACCGCTGCTGCATGGCTGATTCTCCACCATCCCTCATGCACTCATATGACTCCTCTCCTGTTGTCACTTCACTGACTCCCTATCTGTCTCCATATCCATAGCACACATGCAATGTGTGCAAACCTATAGATGCATCCCTTCTACTTCTCCTCATTACATTTCCTCTCTCCTCATTCCCTACACCCCTTCCTGTGGATCCTGTTCTTCCTCTGGCTACCTCCTTTCTATGCCCTGTTCTTCTATTGCCTTCTTCAAACTCTGATCCTTTCATCTTGCTGCTCCTTATGCTTTGCTCAAGTGTCCTCTATCCATACATTGCATCTCAGCTCTCTCCCTCTTCAAATACATGCAGATGGCATACTTTCTTGGGGCTGCTGTTAGATCCCTATCTCTTGTTTACCTGGTGTCTCCTCTCACTATTGTACCCTAATTTTTCTTCTGTTGCACTGTCTGTCATCATATTTTGTATGCTCTTTGGGCAGGTACTGTCTTCCTATATGTTCATTCAGCACTGCACATGCCTTATAGTGCCTTATGAATGATGTATAGTGTTATCATCTTGCTGGTGACAGCACTGGGTGGGCATTTTGTCTCTGACATGCCCTGTTCTCTATTTGCATAGCGTTCCTTCCACAGCATCATTTCCCCTCCCCCATGCATATATCCCCTCACTATGTGAGGGCAGTGGTGTCCTGATCCATGGGCCAAGTGATCCACACAGTTCCATGGGCCAGTGGTCAGAGTGGGCAACCTATAGGCTGCTCCATCTCTCCTTCCCATTATGGCACACCCATCGGTTCAATGCTGCAGGTGGCATCACTGATGTTGCACACGTACTGTATAGTTGTGCACACCTTGCCGATCCTGCCCCCTCCCCAGGAGGATGTGGCCATGTGTAATGCTATGTCTGGCCTCAGTGGGGTGGGATCAGCATGTGCTCCACTGTCCCTGGTACTCAAATGTTCCCCATCAGACAGACCTTGGCAAATGTTGCAATGTGCAGTACACACAGGGCCAGGACATGGCTTTTGTCTACTGCAGGTGGGGGTCACTGCTGCCACTGCCAGCACCCCCACAGCATGCTGACATGGCAGCATGCTGTCAGTGGGGGTGGGCACAGCCACACTGCCCTCCCCAACTAACTGCTGCCTGCTGCTGATACATCTGAGGGGGAGACGGACAGCTGCAGCAGTGATATTTCCCCAGGCGGCTGCTTTCTGCAGCCCCCTGCAGAGCTACAGCTGCTGGCACTACCGGCCTCTTCCTCCAGAGGCAGCAGAAGGGGACCAGTTGGGGTCTCTGCCTAGGGTGCCAGGGACCCTTAGACCACCCCATGTTTCACATCACCTTTCCACAGCAGCAGCATGTCTGTGTGCTGCAACTGTCACTGTGGGATCATGATGGACATCACAGATGTGCCACCTGGGCAGCAGCCTGGTCTGCCTTGCATGACAGCAACCATCACTGCATGACCCATGCGCCACCTCCTTTGCCCCATTTGCACGATCAACATAGTGTCCTTTCATACTTGGGCACTATGCTGTCACTGCTGTGCATCACATTGCAGACATTTAAATATTCTCTCTCCCCTCAAAATACACCCTTTCCGAGAGGTTTCCGTTGGCGTTAGGATTCCCAGCATTAAAGGGCTCTAATTCACAATTGCACAACAGGCATTAAGGAAGCACTTGCAGTCAGTGCCTATTCTCTGCCCCGTTAACGCCTGTTCTCTGCCTCCTGTTCTCTTAACACTGCAGGAGCCTTTAACGCTCATTAGTGCAGCGGTATCGCAACAGACACTTGCTCCCTTAACGCTCTTTAGCAAACATACCCCAATGAGTCTGCTGTGGAACATCTAAGTTCTTTTCTCACCCCAAATCGTTCTACATTTCTGTGTGTATAATTCGGACTATTTTGCAAATAGTCAAAATTACATGTGAAACCATAGCATATTTAAAAGAAAAGAAAACAATTTATGCAGTTAGTGCTGCTGTCAATCGTATAAATGCTTTTTAATATCAACCCGCTAGTGTGTATTGTGTGCATAGAAGGTTTGCAGTCCTCCAAGCAACGTTTTCCCATTGTGCATTAATATGTGTTTATCTGTTTTTTCCCTTTGCATTTAGTGGAAAAGAGAAAATGTTTGAAATCATTTCAGAAACCCTGGAAAATGACTTCCCGTCTTGGTTTGGGAAAGTATTTAGCTACGCTTCTAACCCCGGATTGATCCTTCCTTTCATATTGCTTATGGTGTATGTACAGCAAAGTCTTCCTGCATGTTTCCCATTTCAGCCACTTGCATGTCACTTTGCTGCCTGCGATGTCACTTAAGATTTAGTCCAGCACACTACAGTTGCAATTTCGCTATTCAAAAATGTTTTTTTTTTATTTTAATTACCAGCTGAAGGGCAATGTGTTTGGTTATTTTTGTCCTCAGCCCCACACATCAAGCAATTGGCTGTCATGATGACAAATAATATTTGTGATTCATTATTATTTGGGGGAGGATTAATGTACTCCAGAATGTGCCTGGTTTCCAGAGCTCATATCACTAAAAACATTTCATCAGGGTTCTTACACAATATAAATTATGTGCAATTAAGAAGGAGTTAGCTTTTCTTACAAATATTCAGATATTATAGTTTTGGAGGATTATTATTCAAAAATGATTTAAAAGAGGTGAACTGTTGGAAATTTGACTTGAACATCACCAGCATGCGTTAGATTGTTTCTGTTTTCTATTTGTGCTGCAATATGGAAATACTGCTTTTCTTGTTATTCAAACAGTTTAATTTTATCCAAATTTACTGTTGATACATTGTACAGATATTAAATGTAACCCAGTTCCTTTTGCTGTAAAAATCCCTAGAGTTTCATTAAAATGGTATAGAAAAGGAGTTAAATAAATAAATGCAGTATTTTAGGCAGGGAGATTTTTCGTGATGTGCAATGTATCCCTTCACCTTTCTGGAACAGTATTCCAAGTATGAGATGCAATGGGAATATTCAGTCTGTAAGATACCTTTGCCCAGATGAAGCTAGGTCAGAAATGAGAATTGTTGCTGTTATTATCTAGTGGATTTTTCATTGGAAGACTCAGACTAGGATTTCTTTTAATCCCGTGATTCAGATTCTAATCGAGAATTTAGGAATCATGCAGGTATCGGCACAAGATGTAAGCTGTTCCAAGTAGGGAATTCCTTTGTAGGATTTGTGGAGACAAGCCTGGTAGGTCCAGAATTTGTAAAACATAGAAGTCCCTTAGGTATAGCCCCAAGAGCTCCAAACACAATTGATATTACAGTAGATTTTTTTTCCAAAGCTTTTCATCTTCAATCTGAAGGTCTCTATATTTTGTTAATTTCTCTTGTTCTTTGTCTTCAATTTGGGTATCACCTGGGATTGTCACATGCATAAACAATACTTTTTTTCTTTTCTATAACAATAATATCAGGAGGATTGTGTTCTAAATGCCTCTCTCTATTCAGAAGTCCCACGGGATCTTGACCAGTTTATTTTCTAGTCTTCTCTATAACATGTTCCCAGAAGCTGCTGTCAGCATAGCTCTTAGAATCATTAGAGCCCCAGTCCCTTGGAGGGATTATTATTATGATTATGATTATTATTATTAATCCTTCCTGTGTGACACATCACAGCTAATGTGGACTGATTTGAGCTCCATTAATTCAGGTCCTCCCCAAGGAACTGGGAATCAGAGAAATATTGGCCCAAAATGAATGCTGAGTTTTGCAAAATGAATGGAGGTATGTCTTTTAGTTTTAAAGATTCCAAGTTTTTTTTAGACGTACAGTCGGTATTGCTCCAAGAGCTCCAATCACAATTGGCAATAATAATAATATTTGTATACCAATTTCAGGTATACAAAGTACTTTAGTTACAGATAATAGTCAGATAGATGAACAAGAAACACAGACAAGACAAAAGGCCTTTAATAAAAATAGAATGTGGCCAATTGGAAGGAGTGAAGCCAAAGAGAGCACCTAAGGGAGCAGCCTATGGGCGACAAATGGCCGTGTGTGGGTCTGGTCTGCATTTCAGATTGGGTTTGAATTTGGCAAGAGATAGGGCATGGTAGATGCGAGGGTGTAGTCCTGCTTTTCAGATAAGGATCACTTAAATTAAATGAATAAAATTGCAAGATGGAGTAATTGCCTTTCTTTGAGTCCAGCCAGACTAGTCGTGATATAGGTTTTGCTCTCCTACCAGCAGAGGGAGGCAGAGAACATCAATGTGCTGATGTCACTCTATGTAAGGTGCCAATGCAGCCCTAGAACGTCAGTATTCTTCTAGCAAAGCTCCGAACAATGAAACCAACTCATAAACTAATTCTCCCACTTTCCACTCAAGCAAAACCCTCTGCATGGGTCTGCAGAATGCATGACCCATTTCCACCTGCACCCTCCATCCCCCATGGATGGCAAATGAGTTAAAACACCAATAATTGCACCAACAAGATTCTCAGCAGAAGGCCTCACTGCCCAGCAAGGCTCCAAATCAGAGGAGGGGCCCAGCACAGGCCCGGCTGGATTCAAGGAAGGGCAATTACCTGGTAAGTAATTACTCCTTACTCTTTGGCCCAGCTAGGCCAGTACAGATGCATGGGCCCCCTGCTCAAACTGACACTATATGTAAAAAATCATACTAAAGCTTTAGAATTACAGGGCTTAAAAGGGAGAGAGGAGGCACTGTGGGTTAAATTAGAAAGAAGGAAAAACAAAATCCATTTGCATTGGCGTGATATACTGTACAGACTCCCCTCATAGGGAGAAGAAGTGGATGGAATTTAATAGAAGACTTATGCAGCATTGCAAGGAAAGGAGACGTGCTACTGATAGGAGATTTCACTATTCCAGATGTTAATTGGCACATCCTTGCTGCGGTATCCTCTAGAAGTAAGGAGATCCTGGATTCTCTACAGGAAGAACTATTCAGGCAACTTATAAGAGAACCTACATGTGAAGGGGTTATACTGGACTTGGTGCTTACCAATAGAGAAAGCACTTCTGATTTTATAGTGGGAGATCATTCTGCATCCAGTGATCAAGAGATGGTGTGGTTCAGTACTAGGACCAAGGCTGATAAAATCCATTTAAAGGTGAGGGTCTTAGACTTTAGGATAACTAACTTTGCCAAGGTGGGCCAATACCTCAGGGAGTCGTTAGTGGGGTGGGAACAGCTGGGGGATATAGAAAAACAGTGGGCAAAACATAAAGGGGATATTTTAAGGGCAACAAAACCTTTTTTCAGGTCATTCGTAAATAACCTGGAAATGGGAATAACGAGTGAAGTAATCAAATTTACAGATGACACAAAATTATTCAAAGTTGTTAAAACCCAAGAGGTTTGTGAAAAATTGCAAGAGGACCTTGATAAATTGGAAGACTGAATGTTGAAATGGCAGATGAAATTTAATATGGACAAGTGTAAAGGACCTAGGAAAGAACAACCCAAACTATGGCTACACGATGCAAGTTTCCATATTAGGAACCACCACCGAAGAAAAAGATTTAGGCATCATCATGGATAACATGTTGAAACCCTCCGCCCAGCGTGCAGCAGCAGCCAAGAAAGCAAATAGAATGCTAGGAATCTTAAGGAAAGGAATGGAGAATAAAACAAAGGATGTTATAATGCCTCTATATTGTTCCATGGTGCGAATGCACCTTGAATATTGTGTGCAGTTCTGGTCTCTGTATCTTGAAAAGGATATAGCATTATTAGAAAAGTTACAGAGAAGAACCACCAAAATGGGAAAGGGGATGGAAGAATAACCCTATGAAGAGAGGCTAAAAAGGTTAGGACTCTTCAACCTGGAAAAGAGACGGCTGAGGGGAGATATGATAGAGGTTTACAAATTAATGAATGGAGTGGAACGGGTAAACATAGACCAATTGTTTTTACGCCATCAAAATATAGAAAGACTAGGGGACATGCGATGAAGCTACAGGGTAACCTATTTGAGATTAATAAGAGAAAATATTTTTTCACTCAACGTGTAATCAAACTCTGAAATTCATTACCGGAGGATGTAGTAAACGCTGTTAGTGTAGCTGGGTTTAAAAAAGATTTGGGGAGGAAATGACGTCACGAGACTAGACGGCAGCGGGTACACGGAGCTCCATCGGTAAAAGTTAAAAACCTGCAGAAACATAACTCCCAGGAAGCAACGAGAACTGATTCCACTGCCGGAGGAGACGGGGGTGGCGAAGAGATGATTGCGCCGAGGAAGAGTACAGCGGATTTGAAGGCATTTTACTTTCAAGAACGCGGGTGGGAGCGCCGCGGGGAAAAGTAAGATGGCGGCAGCATGTGCCTCGAGCGCAGAGGAGGCAAGCGGGGCGGCGGATACTGTGGCCCTCCGAGAAAAGGAGTTAAAAAATTTGAAAGGAGAATTAAAGAGCTGGTTTCTGACCATTAGACAAGACCTGGCCCACTTCAAAGCTGAAGCTCAGAATTGGACTGAGGAATTGAAAGCAGATGTGAAGGAGGTGGGCCAGAGACTAGAGGAGGTGGAGAGCAGAATGGAAGCGCAAGAAGGCACCATTAAAGAGCTGCAGGAGAAGCTGGATGGTATGCAGGGAGAGCAAGAAGACCTGTGGTCCAAAGTGGAAGATCTTGAAAATAGATCTAGAAGATCAAACATCAGGATCCGGGGAGTACCGGAAAGAAAGGAAAGAGAAGACTGTTTAAAATTGGTGGAACAGCTGAGCCGCCAGATTCTGGAGCAGGCCGGATTGGATGGTACTGCTTTGTGCTGGACACTGGACAGGGCGCACTGGACGCTAGGCCCGAAGAGGGATGGCAGAGCACGGGACATTATAGCATGTTTCCATGAGTATGCCACAAAAAATATGGTGGTAGCTGCGGCGAGGAAACTCACGGAAGTGAGGTGGGAGAACCAAAAAATAGAGATATATGCGGACTTATCGGCGATTACTATGAGAAAGAGAAGAGAGCTGGCTGGCTTGACGAAATGGTTAAGAGAGGAGAATATCAAATATAAGTGGACCTTCCCTTTTGGATTGCTATTTAGTTGGGAAGGGGTCTCTTCGCATATCCACACGGTGGAGGAGGCCACGGAAATGATGAAGCAGGCAGGATGGTTGGAGGCGACAGCTGAGACTGGGCCTAAAGCAGGGAAACGGCGAGAGGAGGAAGGACGCTGGAAGAGAGCATCCCTGGGGGATAAACGACTATGGAAGCAGAAGAGGAACTCGGCCCCTGCAGGGGAGAGGGGCTGATTCATAGGTCTGGTCCAGATCTATGTTCGGCGGTGCTGAAGCTCTGTGTGAAGGCTATACAGGGAGTGGACAATGATGTGGAAGGTTGAAATGTTGTTTAATTTGCAGGGATAATTGAGATATGTGTGTACTACTGTTGGGAGCTGATACATCATGCCTTGGAGAATTGGGAGAGGTGGTGGTGAGCACTGGAATAGGGGAGGGGGGCGGGGTGGGAGGGGGGAAGGGGAAGGGGAAGGGGAAGGGGGGAGGGGAGGGGGAAAAACCTAGCAAGCGGTATGCTACTACTGGTATACAGGTAATCAGTGGATATGGCTAAATTGAGGGTCTTAATGATGAATGTAAGGGGGTTAAACTCCCCGATTAAAAGGCAAAGAATGTACAAAGAGATTAATAGGCTGGGAGGAGACATTGTTTTTATACAGGAAACCCATTTGAAAAAATCTGAAGAATGGAGGGTGCGGCACAAGAAGTTCCCAGGACAGTGGTATGCCTCTAACAGAATTGACCTGAAAAAAGGGGGAGTGGGAATCCTGATAAATGAGAATGTCCAATATACCATATGCGAAGAGCAACGGGCTAGAGGAGGGCGTTTTCTCCTGTTAAAACTCAAAATACAGGAGCAGATGCTCACTCTAGTGAATATTTATGGCCCAAATGTATCGCAAGGGGAGTTTTTTGAGGGGTTAACATCAAAGGTGGAAAACTTTGCGGAAGGACAGGTGATTATGGGGGGGGGGGATTTTAACTTAACAGCTAACCCCCATTTGGACAACTCCAAAGGGTGTAGTGATGGAAGTGCCAAGAGCAGGTGAAAGCTGAAATTAATGGGTTTAAACCTGGGAATTCAAGATGCATGGAGGGAGATGAGGGGGCGGGAGAAAGATTTCATTTTTTACTCTCCGGTACACCAGTCGTTTTCCCGACTGGATATGATATGGGTGTCAAGAACCATGTTGGCAAATGTGGTGAATAGTGAAATTGGGGAGCGCACCTGGACGGACCATGCACCGGTCTGGATTGATTGTGTGGTGGGCAGTAGGGGGAAGCAGAGGAGGAGGTGGATATTAAATGAGTCCCTACTGGACAGCCCGGAAGTAAGGCAAAAAATAGTACAGGCGGTACAAAGTTATCTGGAACTTAATGACAGAGATAACTGTAGAATTGATACCCTTTGGGAATGTCTAAAGGTGGTGGTAAGGGGTGAATTGATTTCAATTTGAACATTTGTGAAAAAAGCTAAAGAGGGGCATAAAGATTTACTGCGAAGCAAGATCCGAGATTTGGAGAGGTGCCAACAACGGGGGGAATGTGGGGAGGCACATATGCAGGCACTAAGGGACCTAAAGCGAGAGCTTGGGGAAATAGAATTGGGAGAAATTAAATTTGCCCAAGATCAGCTTAAACAACAATTCTTTGAATTAGGTAATAAGCCAACAAAGTGGCTGGCATATAGGTTGAAGCAACGTCACAAGCGGAATTTAATCACCAAAATTCGGGATACTGGGGGGAAGGAAGTACGAACTGTGAAACAGATTAAAGAACAATTTGTTAAATTTTATCAACAGTTGTATACGGCGGAGGAGCCCTGCGCAAGAGAGGAAATGGATAGATACCTGCAAATGCAGCTACCTAAGTTGACAGGGGAGGAAGCAGATAAGTTATCTAGATCCATAACAGAGGTAGAGGTAGGGGAGGTAATTAGGTCTCTCCCATTGCAAAAGGCCCCGTGGCTGGATGGTTTTACTAATAAATTTTATAAAACCTTTCAAGAAGTATTGAGCAAACCGCTAGCTCGGCTGTATAACGCCTTTCAGGTGTGGGGGTGGGGGGGGGGCGGGTATCCCGGAGACAATGCGGACAGCGGGGATCACAGTGCTCCCAAAAGAGGGGAAAGACCCGAGTTTATGCGGATCCTATAGACCCATATCTTTGCTGGGGACGGACTTTAAAATCTTTACTAAAATCCTGGTTAATAGGTTGCTGCCATTTATGCCGCGCTTAGTGCATGAGAATCAAGGGGGGTTTGTGCCAGGCAGACATACTGCGGATAATATTAGGAAGGTGTTGAATGCGATATGGAAAGGGAAGCAAAGTAAGGCCCAAATGATCCTGTTGACCATAGATGCAGAAAAGGCGTTCGACCGCGTGGCCTGGCCCTACTTGTTGCGTGTCTTAGAACATATGGGGATGAGAGGGGGGTATTTAAACTGGATTAAAGCAATTTATATGCAACCCATGGCACAAATTTGTATTAATGGAGAGTATACTAAGGCTTTTGAATTGGGAAGAGGAACAAGGCAGGGATGCCCGCTTTCGCCACTCCTTTTTGTGTTGTGTATGGAGCCTATGGCACAAAAGATACGGGAAAGCCCGGAGGTGAAGGGGGTGCAGGGGGGGAAGCTGGAGAGCAAAGTGTCTCTATTTGCAGATGACCTACTGTTTATGTTGATGGAGCCTGAGAGATCCCTTGGGGGGGGGGGGGGGTGTATCAGATATTGAAGGAATTTGGGAGGTTTTCCGGATTTAAAATAAATGCCACCAAGTCTGAAATCTTAAACATATCCACAGAGGTAGAGGTGCAGAAGCTCTTACAGAGTAAATTTCCCTTTAAATGGGCGAATAAGTGTGTAAAATACTTGGGGATATATTTATTGGCTAATGTCATGGATATGGGAGGGATAAATTTTAATATTATGGAAAAGAAAATGCGGAAAGAATTAGAAATGTGGGAGAGTAAGAAATTATCCTGGATGGGGAGGATCTCAGCGATCAAGATGATGATATTACCCCAGTGGTTGTATCTTTTTAGGGCACTGCCAGTGGGGGTGCCTAGGGCTGCAATGGTACGGATTCAGGGGACAATTATGAAGTTTATAGGGGGGGGGGGAAGAGAAGTAGAGTTGCCTGGTTGGTTCTCACTAAGAGTAGAGGAATGGGGGGATGGCTATACCAGATCTGAATAGGTATATGGAGGTGGCGCATCTCAGTGCCATGGTGGAGTGGGGGGTGGATGAAGGGAAGGAGTGGGTATGTATGGAAGCAGAAGCTGTCACAGAGGGGAGGCTAGGGGAATGGATTTGGTTGCCCCAAGGGAAGCAAATGGGAGGGCGAAATAGTAATCCCTTTGCTCAATGAACTTTGTATCTATGGAGTAAATGGAAACGAATCTGGTTAGGAACAGGAGGAGTGTCAAGGCTGATACCCATTAATGATAACCCTGATTTCCCGCCAGCGGTGGGGTATAGTGAATTTAGGAGATGGGCTAAGAAAAGGTTGACTTATATTGGGCAACTTATAGAGGGTAGGCAGTTAAAAGGGTTCTCTGCACTAGTGGAACAATATGGCTTGGAGGCTGCAGGTGTGTATCAATATAACCAGATTTGTCACTACCCGAGACATCGAATTTTACCAGAATAACCTAGGGATCCAACGGAAATAGAAAAAGTATTTTTGATGGGACAACAGAAAAAGATTGTGACTAAATTCTACAACTTGATGGAGGAGGTGGGCCCTAAGAGGAGTTTCCAAGAAGCGTGGGAAAAGGATCTGGGCACATGCTGGGAGGGAGCTCAGTGGGGAAGGATAAACCAGAATAGATATAAAGGTTTGCTAGCGGCGAATTTTATTGAAAATAATTATAAAATAATGTACAGGTGGGACTTGACCCCGGAGAAGTTACAACACATGTATAAGGATCAGAAGTCTAAGTGTTGGAGGGAGTGTGATGAGGAGGGGACATACTTCCATACATGGTAGGCTTGTAAGGTGGTGAGTGAAGGGTGGGAGGCGGTTTTTGAGCTCCTAAGTAGGATTCTGGAGAAAGAGATTGAGGCCCGCCCAGCAACAGGCCTGCTGGGGGTGAAACTGGAGAATGTGACACAGGCGGAAAGCCTCTTTATAAACTTGGGGTGTATAACCTTCAAATTATTGATTGCCAGGAAGTGGCGGCAAAAATCAGCGCCGACAATGGGTGAATATATCAACTCATTGGATCAGGCCTATTTATTAAGCAAATTAACGGCAGTGCAACATAATAGTCCACAAACGTTTTTAAGAGTGTGGGGGAAATATATGCATTGGAATGCCAGTAGATAAGGGGGGGAATATATGTATCTATAGAAATAAGGTAGGGGGGAGGGGAAGAGGGGGGGGGATACGGGGGGATGGGCATATGAGGCAGGAATATAAAGGGGGAATAGGTGATTGCGATGTGTAATGAAGCATTTGTGGGAAAAAAAGGGGGAGCCGAAGAGTGGCACTGGAAAAGTTGATTAAGTGGCTGTATGCAAATGCACTGTATTTGTTTATAAAGTGTAAATAAAAAAAAAAGATTTGGACAAGTTCCTGGAGGAAAGGAGCACACACCATTATTAAAGGGGACCCAGGACATCCACTGTTGCCACAATAAAAGCATTGTGGGATCTGTGTCCTTTGAAGAAACTGCTAGGTACTTGTGACCTAGATTGGCCACTACTGGAAATAGGATATTGGACTTGAAGGACCTAGGTCTGACCTGGTATGGCATATCTTACGTTCTTAGAAAGGTAAATAAAGATAAAAGGAAACGGAGGCTGCTGTGAGTCCCAAAAGAAGTAGCTGAAAAAGTTAAGAAAAAGAGGGAGGCTTTCATGAAATACAAGAGATCACAGAAAGAGGAAGGCAGGCATCGTTATTTAGAAAAACCTAGAGAAGCTAGCAAAGTAGTCAGGAAAGTAAAAATACAAAAAAAAAAAAAAAAAAAAAATAAATAGCCAGTGCAATAAAATGCTGGGATAAGGCATTTTTCAGATATATTTGTGAGAAGAGGAAGGGCAAAAGTGGTATTATCAGACTTAAAGGTGAAGGGGAGGAATATGCAGAAGCTGATGAGGATAAAGCGGAATTGTTTAACAAATATTTCTGTTCTGTGTTCACAGATGAAGGGCCAGGAGCAGGACTTCAGAAAACACCCACAACAGATGCAACAGGGTTCTCAAATGATTTTCAGAAAACGGTATTCTTGAGGAACTTGCTAAACTAAAAGTAGACAAAGCGGTAGGACCGGATGGGATATATCCGAGAATACTGAAGGAACTTGGGGATATTCTAGCAGCTCCACTGACTGACCTTTTCAATGCCTCTTTGGTGCCAGAGGACCGGAGAAATGCACATGTGGTCCCTTTACACAAAAGCAGAAGTAAGGATGTGGTTTAAAACTACAGGCCGGTTAGTCTAACCTCTGTGATGATTAAATTATTAGAAACGCTACTGAAAGATAAAATAGTGAGGTTTCTGGAGTTCAATGGATTACAGGATCCGAGGCAGCATGGATTCACTAGAGGCAGGTCTTGTCAGACAAATCTGATTGATTTCTTTGACTGGGTGACCAGGGAGTTGGAGCGAGGGAGAGCCCTAGATGTAGTGTACTTAGATTTCAGTAACGTTAATGCGCGTTAAGTTCCACTGCACCCATAGAAATAAAACAGTTCTGGCAATTAACGCACATTAAATGTGTGTTAGGGTAGAAAAGGTGACTGCGAAAGCCAGACGGATGCTTGATTGTATAGGGAGAGGAATGGCTAGCAGAAAAAGGGAGGTGATAGTATCTCTGTATAAGTCTCTGGTGTGACCTCATTTGGAGTATTGTGTGCAATTCTCGAGACTGCACATTCAAAAGGATATGAACAGGCTGGAGTCAGTACAGAGGGTGGCTACTAAAATGGTTAGTGGTCTTCATTATAAAGTATATGAGGACAGACTTAAGTATCTTAATATGTACACCTTAGAGGAAAGGCAGGATAGAGGTGATATGATTGAAACGTTTAAATACCTCTGTGGCATAAATGCACAGGAGGAGAGCCTCTTTCAATTGAAAGCAAGCCCTGCTATGAGGGGACATGGGATAAGGGTGAAAGGTGATAGACTCAGGAGTAATATGCAGAAAATGTTTTTATGGAAAGAGTGATAGATGTGTGGAATAGTCTCCCAGTGGAGGTGGTAGAGATGAGGACATGAATTCAAAAAGGCATGGGACAAACACAGAGGATCTCTAATGGAAAAAAGGGGACTATTGTAGTAGTTGATATGGAAGGGCAGACTAGATAAGCCATGTGGTCTTTTTCTGCCGCTACGTTTCTATGTTTCTATGTCCTATATAGGATGGGACCCTACCCTGAGGACCTTCGTCCCAAAGGTAAAATATTTCTTGGTCTGTATATCCAGCTGATAATGTTTCATAAAATATTCAGAAATTATCAAATGGCCACCCTGGAAGTCTCTTCTGGAAAAGACAGCTGTTTCTCTGCCCAAGATGCCACCTGTTTCCTAGTCGGGTGAACACACAGTCCTGCTGGTACCAGTAGAATATATGTCACATATGCCAACAAAATGAGATATTGATTCCTTGGATGCTGCATGGCTCTTTCTTTGATCTGCCCAAAGAATAAACAAATGATCTGAAAGGAATTCATAGCCTTAAGATAGCGTCACAAAACAAGTTGCTTATCCAGAAGATGGAGATCTTTTTAATCATAATCCTCCTTCTCCTTTCAAAGGTTGGGGAGAACTATCAGCTGGTTAACATGAAAGGTCAAAGATACTTTCAGAAGGAAAGCACTGTGTGAATGGAGTCCAAAGACTCCAAGAACACCAAGGGGGTCTTTTACTAATGGGTGCTAAGGTGTTGCACCTAATGCACAATTAGTGCTGAAACCATGACACGATACATGCAACACCCCGCGTTAACTTTCAGGAATGTGGAAAGTATTTCCCTGGCAGTTTATGCAGAGCCCTGTCCCATAGCACATGCTGCATTAGTATGGGTGCACCTAATACCACCTATTGAACCTGTGCTAATGCAGTTAGTACACTGTGTAAACACAGCGCTAACTGCACTGAGCTCACTACACCTAGTCTCTGCCCTTACCTTGCCCACTTGCACCTCTAATGTGGGTTGCATAGTTATCACGGGAATCATCCTGCACTATCATGGCCCTGTGCTACCTGACATGTGTCCCAGCATGCCTTCAGCATGTGCCAGGACACGTGCTGCCAAGTAGTGCCTGTTAGTAAAAAACCCTCCAAAAAGGGCTTCTTCAATGACAATGCCTGAGCTCTGAAATCCTCCTAGCCAAGCAAATCCTCACTAGAAACACCACCTTTAATGTTAGCAGCCTGATGAGTACCACTATCAGTGGCTCAAAGGATGTTCCCATCAAACTCCTCAATACAAGATTCAAATCCCAAGCCAGTATCACTGGACAGACTGGAGACATCAAATGCTTAACCTCCTGGAGAAAACTCGCAATATCTGGGTAAAAAGCTAAGAAGACCCCTCAAATCTGATCTCAATAACAGGTTATGTCCATGACCTGTACCTTGAGAGAAATCAGTTCCAGCTTCTTTTCTAGCCCTTGCTGCAGAAATACCAAAATCTGAGCAATGGAAGGATGGAAAGCTCCTGACACCAAGCCTCAAATGTCAGCCAAACTTTGATATAAAGTAACAAAGTCGAAATCCTACAAACCTTTAACTGTGTGGAAATTATTGGAGAAGAGCAACCTTTAGTGCTATAATGTGTTCTCTCAAGGGTCAAGCCATAAGCAAGAATGAAGATGTCTGCCGTCCTAATAAGCCCCTGATGAAAAAAATCCTTCCAACCCAGGAATCTCAGCGGCATCAGATCAAAAAGCACAGCCATCTGGGCCAGTCAGGGGCTACCAGAACCACCAGTCTTTCATGATCTGCTATCCTCCAAAGTGTCATTCCCACCAGAGGCCATTGGTGAAATAGACAAGACCCCACAGAGGCCATCTTTGGAATTATTCATATAAACCCTCAAACTCTATCTCCCTCCAAGAACTGAAGAACTATTTGGCCCTGGCATTCTTTGACATAGCCATGATATTCATATTTGGTTGACCATTACAAGGGCAAATGCCCGGTCTGCCATCTCTCACTCTCTAGGTTCTAACACAGGATGACTAAGAAAACCCACCTGAACATTGGAAGTCTCAGAAATGTGCAATGTAGAAATCACCTCTAGGTGCTTCTCCAACCACTGCATAAGAAGCAGTGCTTTGATAGTCGCCTGAAGATGTCTTGTGCCCCTTTTCCTTTTTTTGTAAGCCATAGCTGTTGTATTGTTGGGCAGAATCTGAACTGACCTGCTTATCATCAGAGGAGCAAATGTCAGGAGAGTCAGCCAAATCACACAAATCTCCAAGTGATTTATTGACCACTGAGCCATCTGCTTGATCCACACACCCTGGGCCACCTGAGTCTGACAGTGAGCACTCTAGCCCACCAGTATCCAATGTGACTACTACCAAGTCCACAGTCAAGAGGCATGCCCCTTTTCCAAATTCTCAGACTGCAGTTATCATTCCAGTCTGTTTCACTTGTAAGCTCTAGGACTGGGGTGATCACCGTAACAGCAGTGATACTTGCAATGGATGCATGTTCACTTGTGACCATGGAACCAAGCTGAATGTCACTGCCATGGACCCTAAAACCTGGAGATACTCCCAGGCCCTGGGGTCCTGCATGTCAGCAGCACCCTCAGCTGATTCTGCAACTTTGCTATCCTGGCTGGTGTCAAGAAGATTTTGCTCTGTTCTATATTGAACCATGTTCCCAGGTACTCCAAGGACTGGGAGAGAATAACTTTCTTGGACACTGCAAGAGCCACTGTAAGAGTTCAACCATCCTATCCATTGCAGTCTGACTCTTGGTAACTGACTTGGCCCAGATCAATCAGTCATCAAGATATGGGTGTATAAGAACTCCCTCTTTGTGCAACAACACCATTACTACCACTGTAACCTTGAATAAGGTAGGAGTCATCATCAAACCAAAGGCAGGGTTGAGAACTGAAAATGCTTCCTCAGAACCATGAATCAAAGAAATCTCTGATGGTCCCTCTATACGGGGATATGCAAATTTGCTTCCTTGAGATCGAGAAAGTTGAGATATTCTCCCATCCAGATCACTGACATCACTGATTGCCAAGGTCTCTGTGCAGAACTGGGGCACCTGCAAGGACTTGACCTGCTTCAGGTACAAAATTAGACTCAAGGTCCCCTCCTTTTTGGGAACCACAAAATAGATTGAATACCTTCCAGGCCTCTCTTCCTTCAGAGGCACGTGAATCACTGCCTCCAACAGCAGCAAGCATTGAGGGTGGAGCAAACCACCTCCTGCCAAACCCACAATTGAACTGGCAATTCTATGAAGGCATCTGCAATAGAGCAGGGCAGGTCTAGTATATAACCAACTTTGAGAGTCTGTTGTGAGGTCAGCCCATTTCTCATAAAACTAGAACATACCCACCTATATACCCAGCCAAGGAGGGGGCTCCCACAACATCATTGGGAGCCTTGTCTTATGGGTGGGCCCCCCTTGGGGTGCCTCCTTACTGCCTTGGTGGGGCTCACAAAAGGCCTGCCCCCTTCCAAGGGGCCTAGTCCTCTAGCACTTCCTTTTTCTAGTAGTACTACAGAAATTAAATGTAGTAGTAGTAGTAATAGTAGCAACCATCTTGAAAGTAGAAGATTTTGCTTTTTGGATACTCTGGGAGGCACCATCACCTTCACAAAAGTATGGCTGGAATTAAATGCAAAGCAGCTCAGCCACTCTTACTGAAACTGTATCTGGAGTTCCTAAGGCAAGATTTTAATGTTTAAGGTTGATGAACTATTAAAAACTGAAAACAATATTCAGTAAAGCAGTCTCTTCATAAAGATAAGTTAATTACTTCTCTGCTTATCTTTATGGAATTCTGGAATTTGTTACCGGAGGATGTAGTAAAAGCTGTTAATGTAGCTGGGTCTAAAAAGGTTTTGGACATGCTCTTGGAGGAAAAGTCCATAAACCATCATCAAAGTGGACTGGGGAAATCCACTGCTTACCCTAGGGACCAGCAGCATGGAATCTGTCTACCTTGTGGGAACGTGACAGGTGCGTATGACCTGGATTGGCCACTGTTGGAAACAGTATACTGGACTTGATTGACCTTGACTGACCCAGTATAGCAAATCTTATGTTCTTATGTTCCGATTTAAGTAGAATTGATGCATATGCATCCTTAATCTTAAATAGATAGGATATCCATTGACGTTAGCTATTTGTGTGGTCCTTTTTAAAAAGATAAATATAATTGGATAGCAGGTGACTCCCAGCGATAAACACTGGCTTTCTCAAGCCTACATGGCTAATGATGGTTTATAGACTTTTCCTCCAGGAATGTGGATAAACCCTGACTAAATCCAGTTATGCTAACTGCCTTGATCACATCTTCTGGCAAAAAGAATCCACAGATTAATTCCAGATTCTCCTTGGATTTCCACAGAGGATCTTAGGAGAAATTTAAAATGTTTATGAAACTTGAAGCAAGCAGAAATCAGCCCCAGAAGAGTTCTTTGTCTAATTGTTCTTATTACTTTATTGGTGAATCTAAGTAACAGTAAATGATGGCAGAGAAAGATCAGTTTGCCCAGAATGAGCTCTTCCTGCCAGGAACTCTACCACCTGAGATAGATGAGCACAGATTCCTGTTACCCAAAATAACACCATCTCCCCTCTCCTACCCTTGCCCCCCAAGTCATCTTTTCAACCCAGCTTTCCCAGCACCAGCTCTCCTAAGTATATTCCTGACTTTCATCTGTTTTTCCCTGTTCTTCATCAATCCTTTAAGATCACATTTTTTCTCACCAAAGCATTTTAAGATTCTGTCATGAATTTAGTGACTACAGTCTCTACTAACAGGCTATTCTGAGAATCAGCCTTCCTCTTAGTAAAGAAATATTTTCTTATATTTCCTCTCTGCCTTCCTCCCTGCAACATGAAATTTATGAACTATAGCTCACTGGGGAATTCTGCTCTCAAAGTACACAAACAGCAGTAAGAATAGTAAACATTATGTTTCTTGTTCTAATGGTCTCAAAGACAATAGTGTATGAACTCCACGAGATTGTTTAGACTGATCAACAGTATCCAGGAGTCTAGTAGCCAAAGACATCTAGTGAACATATTGCTAGATTCCATCTGTTACAATAATAAGAGACAAATATAGACTTGTTACAAAGAAAGATATGTATTATTGAATTACTGTTCTGCTAAACTTGTAAATCAGAGACTGCATTTACTTTCTTTTTACTTTCTTTAGTATGAGTATCTATTATCTCAATGCTACATCAAAAGCATATCAAGCAACAAACCTGGAGTTAAAAAAGAAGCTGCAAATGGTAAGGAAAACATAGGGGCATGTCTACCAAAGGGATTTAATAGAAACAAGGAACATGATGGCAGAAAAAGACCACATGGTCTATCTAGTCTGCCTTTCCATATCAACCATTAGGACAGTCCCCGTTTTCCCTTTAGAGATCCTCTGTGTTTGTCCCATGCTTTTTTGAATTCAGATACTGTCCTCATCTCTACCACCTCCACTGGGAGACTATTCCACACATCTACCACTCTTTCTGTAAAAAAAAAATTCTGCATATTACTCCTGAGTCTATCCCCTTTCACCCTCATCCCAGGTCCCCTCGTAGCAGAACTTGCTTTCAAATGAAACAGGCTCTCCCCCGTACATCTATACCATGGAGGTATTTAAACATCTCAATCATATCACCTCTATCCTGCCTTTCCTCTAAGGTGTACATATTAAGATCCTTAAGTCTGTCCTCATATGCTTTATAATGAAGACCACTAACCATTTTAGTAGTCACCCTCTGCACCGACTCCAACCTGCTCATATCTTTTTGAAGGTGCGATTTCCAGAATTGCACACAATACTCCAAATGAGGTCGCACCAGAGACTTATATAGTGGCACTATCATCTCCTTTCCTCTGCTGGCTATTCCTCTCCCTATGCACCCAAGCATCCTTCTAGCTTTCACCGTCACCTTTTCTACCCTAACGCACATTTAAAGTGTGTTAAGTACCAGAACCGTTTTATTTCTATGGGTGCAGTGGAAGTTAACGTGCGTTAACTTTATTAACACACGTTAACCTTTAATAGACATGCTCCATAGTCACTAGAATTTAATTTTCTCCCAGTGCCTATTCCTATATAAACTAATTTAAAAAAATAATAAAATGCTCCTTTTTTTTCAATAAGCAAGCTGAAGAAAACAAGAAAAGAAGCAAGCAAAGAGCAGAGAAGCTACAGGATTTGGAAGAGGATGAAGCACAGGCACCATCCAACCAAAAAACATCAAGAAAGAACAATACACCCCAGAAAGGTGAGAACAGATCTTCTCAAAATATGTTTCAAATTAGTGGTGTGAGAGACCATTACAGTTATGATCATTGGGCCCAATATTTAGTGCCGGCAGCTAGCGCTGCTAATGCCGTTAACCACAGGTGCTGAACAGTAAACCTGGATATCTGGCCCCGTCATTGAGTATCCGGGTTAGCCACTTTCGCCACTCGGTAACTGGGAAATGTTGATACTGAGCCGCTACCTTGTTAGTGATATGCAGCAAAAGTTTATTTTATGTATTTACTTAGCAACTTATTTATACCACTTTATCTAAAAGCCAAAGCGGTTCACAATTAACTTAAAGTGAATGGGATTTGCAATGAAATTCATAAGAGATTAGTATACATAGAGAAGTATTGAACAGTATAACCTTTTAAGTATAAATAACATAAATGATGCATTAACATTTGGCGCGTGGTGCTTGGTTGGATGCTGATATGCAGGTCGGGAGTAGTAGAGGCAGTAGATAGTGAACAAGAAGTCTTGATAGTGAGGCTTTATAGTGGGGCTTGTTCATTGCTAAATGTTGATTTCAAATTATTCTGGGTGGTATTTTCAAAGGAATTTGCATGGGTAACTGCTGTAGTTACCCATGTAAATGCCTTAACCAGGATTTTCCAAAAGCACCTACACAGATAGTGCCTTTGGAAAATCCCGGCTAAGTCCCTAACGCACTCAGATGCTATGCGGTGGCTTTGGGGTACTCCAGGGCAGAGCGAGGCAGAGGAAAGGGCTAAGCAGGAAACAGTGATTTTCGATGCTACCTGCTTAGCCCTCTGTGCCTTAAAGATAGGCAAGGTTTTTCTTCCCCTATCATTCAGGCACAGGGGCTAAATGGGTAGCATCAAGTATTGCTGCTACCCTCTTAGCCTCAGTGGCTGCCGGCATGTCCAGGTAATTTCTGAGATACTTATATACGCCTTGATGTCACAGCCTTTCGCCAAGGAGATGTTTTCTGTTTTGCTCAATTGTCCTCTGTTATCAGAAAACCTTTTAACCACATGGAGTTGTTCTGCTAGTTGTCGGTTGCTAGAATTATAGAGCTTCAGATCATCTATAATAAATGAGATGTTGTTTCTGGGTTGTTACTCGTACCTTTTTTTAGAATTTAGGATAAATCTCTATCCCAAAGAGTTGATGAGGGTACTTATTGGATTAAGCACCGCAGAAAACAGAAGGGGCAACAGGGAATCCCCCTGAAATATTCCTTGTTGGATCCTGATATCAGGAATGATATACTGGTCATCTTCATATTAAAAAAAAGTATGATTTGCCACATTGTCATGGTGAACTTAATGTAATCCATTAAACTAGGATTTATTTTATACATTTCAAGAGAATTTATTATCCAAGAGTGTGGGATGCTGTCAAAAGCTTTCTTATAATCAATCCATGCTATACTGAGATTTCTGCTTTTGTTAGCACTGGCCATGATGGCTTTATTCAACATTAACTGGTCTTTGGTGCCATATGTTCCTCTCTTTTTGCCCTTTTGCTCTATTGCCATGATGCTATTGGACTCGATATGATCATTTATTCTGTCTGCATCTATTGCAGTGAACAGCTTATAGATTGTAGGTAGACAAGTTATTGGTCTATAATTTATGGGAGTGGTACTTGGGTCCTCTTTTGGACGGAGAAATGTTCTTCCTGTAATAAGCCATTGTGGTGTTAAGTCTGGTATTTTAACACTTGATTTTTGCAATTCACTAGGTTTGGGTGGAGTGATGTTAACTGTTTGAGCCAAAAGTTGGTTACTCCATCTGGGCCAGGGCTCTTCCAGTTTGGGGCTTGTTTTAACCTGCTTTCCATCTTTTTTGTTCGTACTGCAGACCATTTCATAGGTTCTAGCATTGTCAGATGTAGTATTTGCTGTGTCCTTCTTCTCCCCTGTGTGGTAGTCTGTCTTAGCCAGTTCAGTGCCACACAGCAGTGCTGCTGCAAAGTGCCCTTGCCCAACACCAGCACTCTGAGCCTGCTGTGAAGCTAGCAACTGGTGACATGTGTTTGGCATTGTCACCATGTAGGCTGCCATCTCCCTCAGCAGTCTCAGCTGTGCCTCCCAGTGGTGCTGCTCCATCATATGGTGGTCAAGCATGATCTGGTTAGTGGCCTGCAGCTCCTGCCAGATGGTGCATAGCTCAGACTGGATGCCTTTGGTGCAGTGGAGCATATATGCCCCCTCCCGTAGCATTTCCTAGTCCACATCATCTGGGCCACTGTTGCCAGGGTCCTCCAGGATTGGGAAGGCAAATTCTGCTTCAGCAGGCTCATCATCCCCGGCAGCCATGGTACCCTGCTATGCTGTGCTACATCCTGGGCTTCCAGGGAAGTTATCAGCTGCAGGTACAGGAGTGTCACCTCCTTGAGTAGCCACAGACTGTGAAGGTCCGGCTACTGGCTGGGCTGTTGGCAGTAGTCACAGGAATTGGAGAGGTCCTGCATTGAGTGTCTACCAGCCCTGATAGGAGAGGGGCAGGTGGACCCAAGGAGGCTTGCTGTCACTTCAACTGTCTTCCAACACCAGATAGGTGTCCAAGGTACAGGCTCAGTGTGCTTCAGACAGTGGCAAGGTGACACACATCACCAGTTTGTCAATCAGGTCTGCACAGATTGCAGGTTTCTGCAGGTTTGGAATGCAGCCTGTAGAAAACTACAAAGGGTGGATGTGCACATCAGCAAACAGAGTCCCTGCCTGCCCCACATTGCCCCAGTAAAGGCCCATGGTGGCAGCCAGTCATCAACCAGGTACACCCCTATGAGCAGGATCCACATGAGAAGAGATACAGTATACTTTTATGCTCACCTCTTTTATGCTCACATGACAGGTACCCAGGGCACAGTGAGCAGACAATGTAGATAGCCCTGCTGTCCCTTTCACCTGTGGATATAGAAACATGCGATGATATCTACTGTGGGGGTGTAACCATATATCTCTAGAGGGCTCAATTGTATCTGTCATTTGGGTGGCAACTTGTTGTTGGCTGACCTCTTTTCCTTGGCATCCTGCCAAACTACCCATCACTTCTTTTTTATGTCCTCAACATCTCTGTTGTGGTGGTGCACCACATGGACCCTCCTTGCTATTTCCTGCCAGCCGTGTTGTTGGCAGCTTGCATCCTCGGCTCCAAACAAGGTGCTGTGCTTTTTTATGATTAGCTCCAGGGTCATGGAGGTCTTGGAAGGAGTGAAGTTGTTTTTTTGTGTGCATTTCATTGCCTCAGTAGCTTTCTTAGACATCCTCGCCGATTAAGGACAATGGAGATAGAAAGCTACCTGTGTAAGGTATTTTAAGCCACGTGGTTATGACGCCTTATCTAGGAAACATCTTGCCTAAAAGCTTGAGAGAAACCTTTGTAACATTTTGCTGCAGGAAATTTGAATGTTGGCACCAATGCATACTGCTAGAAGCTGCAATAGGTGTGCAGGATGATAAGCGGAGATATTTGGAGCACCAAACCAGTTATCCACGATATGTGGGTAAATGAAATATCAGCTACAGTGCTCAGTTTCATGCTAAATGGGTGAATGGGAAAATCAGGCTCGCTACACGGTTAGTGCTTGTAATCAGATAAATGGATATCATGCTTGCTACACGGTTAATGACTAAAATGGGCAATTAGACTACTAGACTGCTATTTGGTGGGATACAGGCCCAGTACCAAAGCCACCCCAGGATTACCGTGTACAGTGCTGTGGAATGGTGCATGCACGTGGCAGTTGCACCCTGCTCCATGACACTGGTGTACACTGCAGTCTGGGATGAGGGAACAGGGAAGGTAAGTGCACTGCATTGCTGTGTGTAGATGGATAGGAGATGCGGTTGGTGGAGAGGTCCTGCCAATATGATGGATGTGATGTGATGGATAACCCTTCACTCATCAAATGCACCATTGCTGTATAATTCCTCCTGTACAAATCCCCTCTCTGTTCCTATTCATCTCCCCTCCTTGTTACTTCAAGTCAGATTACCCCTTCCCCTTTAACTCATTATTCATTTGCTATGTAATTGCTATGGTGGACCTGTTATGCTTTCATAGTTATGCTTCAATGTTAATTGTTAACCACATTGACTGAATGATAAAGCAGTATATACCACTGGTTAAATAAGTCAATAAATAAAATAATATGCCATATGGCCTGTAAGCTGGGTACACTGAGATATGAGTATGATGTTGTTACTCAATGTTGGCCTCTTAGGCAAACCACACCCTCTTGCTCCCTAAGACCTTGGAGAGCCTGCACTTTTGCTGTGAATAGCCTGCCCTTGCTACACTCCAGACAGTGCAACCCTCACAAAACACACATTTTGCCATGCTGCTGTTCAGGCACTGGGTACAGTTGTTATGCAGTTCTAGGGTACCTATGGTATCCACAGTCCCACTCCTAATATAACATACTGAGATGGTAGTGAACACATATAATGCCTTCCTGACATAGTGGCCATATCTTCACACCTAGAACACCCTGGTTATCTCTCTATGGCATAACAAGTGATGCCTGCCATCCCCATGGTCAAACATGCACAGCCTTTGCAAGGCCCAATGTGGCCCATGCTCAGCAGAGGTGACATGGGGGCCTGTTCTATGTGTAAGGGACAGCGCCACTTCTCCATACCATTGGTTATCATCATCAGTATGGTCAGTCTTGCCACCTATGTCACCCATGGGTGGCTGGGCTGCATGTAACATGTCACAGCAGATAAGAAAGTATTCCAAGGTTAGGGCTTCTGAACCATGAAATGAGACAGCTGAGTTTAAGCATGATAGAGGTCCATGATGTACTGAATGGTATGGAATGGGTAACTGTAGATCAGTTGTTTATGCCATCAAGATGTATGGGAGATGCTAGGAGAGACACAATGAAGCTACAATGTAGGCCACTTAAGACAACTGAGAGAACATATTGGTCTCACTCAATATATTATGAAACTCTGCTATTCGTTAACAGAGGATGTACAAAAAACTGGTACTATATCTGGGCAACAAACAGATGTGGACAATATCCTCGAGGAGAGGTCCCTAAACCAGTATTTAAGGGGACACAAGGATTCCAGGGCTTAGCTTGGGACTAACATTGTGGAACCTGTGTGCCTTTTTTGGATGCTGACAGGTATCTGTGACCTTGCTTGGCCACTCTTGGAAACAGAATACTGGGCCTGATGGGCCCTGGTCAGTCCCAGTATGGCCTCTCCTATGTCCCTATGCACTCATGCCCTCATATGGCCATAACAGTCTTATTTTGCCAGCATTTCCACCATGAGTCATGGCATGTACACCAGCTTAGACTGTGAATGCAACATACTATATGCATGCAGACCCAGGCTCCAACAACTACACAGCACCCCACACATGCCATGACGTGCTAAGTGCAACCCATGACACCTATGTGGCAGCCACCCACCTATGCTGCTGGCAACAATGCTGACACAGTAAGGTACAAACATAAAACATTTATTAACAAATGCACATCAACTATACACATCAACAAAAGCAAACACATTGGCCTAACAAGGCCTTTTTACACCACCCCAGAAAATATATGCAGTTTGCGGACCCATGCCCCTATGGGCTAGGTAGACCCTCTCTGTGGCTCTTCAGGGCCTCTGCAATGGCCTGTAGCCCTCTTACTAGATCCCCTTCTGGCTGCAGCACTGCCTCCCTCAGGAGATGCACCTCCACCACTAAACTGGCCATAACAGCCACATGCTCTGGCTGGGGGGGGGGGGGGGCGGGGAGGGGGCTAGGCCTGGGACAGGCTGTGCCACATTTGGGCCTGGGACTGGCAGTACACATATTGTGTGATGGTATGGCCTGGGGACCTGGGTATCTGCAGTGTCTCCCACTGCAACTGTGTCAATCCCTGAGGGCAATTGATGGCATGGTGGGGGAGCCAAGCTTAGCTGGGGGAGGAAGGCATTGCAGATATCCCCTGCTCCTCAACAAGCTTCTCCTTAATGGACATTGCTGGCCCCCAGGTATCTGGCTCCCCATCTCCTGGGCCAACAGGGGACAGTGGCTCCTCCTCCTCCCCCTCACTCTTCTGCTCCTCCTTTTCCACCTCCTCCTCCTCCTCGTCAGCGCTCTCCTCCTCCTACTCAGCACTCGCTTGCTGTGCATCTCGCTGCCATGCTACTGCTGTACATCTGCCAAGCCAGAGGGGAGTACTGAACTGGCAGAATGCAGAAGTTGATAATTGGGTATGGGGGCCATATATGGATATGTATGCTAAACCTGTGTAAGTGGTTGAAACCATGCCAGGACTGGAAACCTGGCTAACAACCCCCCCATTGTGCGCCAAACCTGGGTAACTGTTCCCTCAACCTGTGTTGTCTTAATGTGGTTCAGAAAAAGGTGACCAAAATGATTTGGAGCCTCCGCCAGACAGGGGAAGCCCAAGGGTGATGCAGGGCCATTTCAGAGACTCATTGCGGGGCCTCATTTGCATAGCTTCTGGACCTCATTTGCATAAATGTAATTTATTTTATTTTAAAATGTATATGTTGCCCATCTAAAATTTTAGGAGGCTTTCAAAGGAGCCCTTCACAAGCCTCTTTTTTGTCCTGGCAGTGACTTAGGGGAATGTTTACTAAATATTAATGTGTGTTAAGTGCCACTGCGCTAATAGAAATAAATGGGTGCTCCTGCACTTAACGCCCATTAACATTTGCGAATTTGTGAATGCGCATTTGTGAATGCGCATTGCCTTTTAGTAGCCATGCCTCTTAATGAGTATCTCAATACCATTTGCATGGACAGTGAGGTTAAAGAGACTACCAGATTTCTACATTAATATACTCCAGTGTCAACTGCCAGGCATATTAGGAAGTACTATAAACCCTGCCCATTTAGAACCCATAGCAAACCCGCTATATCATAACAGCACTACCAGGACTCACAAAGCACCAAACCCTACTTATTAAAAGGCAACACTGCAAATATTAAACCAATACATCTCAGCAGTGGTGGGATCTGAACCAGTCAGGAACTGGTTCAGGTTGTCCTGCCTGCAATCAGGGAGCGTGGCTGGAAGCACTGCACGTGGTAGCCTTGTGGGAGCTGTGCGCCCTGACTACTGCCATGCACCAGACCCTGACTTGATAGCATCGGGGGAATCTCCTGATCCCACGATCCCCACAATGCCATCAATTGAGTGTTGGGCAGGGGAATTCCTGAGGCTGCAGCACTGGCGTTGCAATGCTGTGTTCAGCCCGGTTCAGGGAACACGGGCCACTACAGGAACCGGTTCGCCTGTACGGGGCTGAACCGGCTGAATCCCACCAATTCATCTCAGAGAATACTAATACATCTCCTACTGGGGAAAGAGAACAAGTGGCACTGTCACATAGAAACTACACAAACAGAATACTGCAGCTCGGTTGCACATGCAAAACATAGACCATAACCATACATAGAACAAGGGATCACAATTTAGAAATATGAAAACAATAATAAAACTGGGAACCCCAAAAGCCAAACTTGTAATGTACAACAACAGAGGAGAAATAAAAGTATAAATTAATTTCCTCTTGTACTAAACAAAACGCAAAGACATTAGCGATGCACATTTCCCAGAGCTGACATATTCCAGTTAATAAATTCAAAGTAAAATAAATTTTTCCTACCTTTTGATGTTTGGGCATTTTATTTTTCCATTGCAATTGCCCCATTTGCTTTCTTCTGCTTTCTTCATGTCTTTTTCTAATTCTCCATTGTCTGCTGTCCATTTGTCCTTTTTTCTCTCTTCTAGTTTTTTTCCATTCTCTCTGCATCTGCCTCTCACATACTGATCTTTCTCCTTTTGCTCTTTCCTCCATTTCTTTCTTTATTCCTTTTTCATCCACTCAAATTTCATCCCTGTATCCTCAATCCCCACCTACTCTCCTAATAGCCAATCATAGATTTTTCTTCCCTCCTTCACAAAATATCTGTTCCCCTCTCAATCCTCACTCCCCAGCTTCTTTCTTTCTCCCACCAGTCCCAGCCCAACCCCATCTGGTCCTCCCCAAGCATCAGCTCCCTTCTAGTTCCAGCCTCTCCCAGCATCTACTCCCTTCCAGTCGCATTCACCCATCCCCCTGCATCAACTCATTTTCAGTCCTAACCCCCAGTTTCAGTCCTCCTCCAGTCCCTCCCAGCATCTTCTCCCTTCCAGTCCCAGTCTCCCATCTGCCAGCATCAGCTCATTTCCAGTCCTAACCTCCCATTATGAGTCCTCCTGTAGTCCCTCCCAGCATCAGTTCTCTTCCAGTCCCAGTCCCCCATCCTCGATCCCCAGGCCATTTCCAGTCCTAACCCCCAGTATCAGTCCCCCTCCAGTCTCTCCCAGCATCAGCTCCCTTCTAGTCCCAGTCCCCCATCTCCAGCCCATTTCTAGTCCTAACCACCCAGCATCATTTCTATTCCAGTCCCCTCCAGCATCCTCTCCTTCCATTCCCAGTCCTCCATCCCTCAACATCAGCCCATTTCCAGTCCTGACCCTCCCCTGTTCCTGTTCTAGCGCCTAGCCCCGAGTCCCCTCCCCGTTAAATTCTAGTCCCCTCCCCATTCCATTCTAGTCCCCAGTCCCCCCCATTCACATTCTAACCCCCACTCTCTCCCCCTCCAGCTATACACCAAAAGGGCCCCGTACCTGCTTGGCTTCAGAGGGAGCTGGAGAAGCCAACGCTCTTGCTCGAGTCACCTTTGAATAACTGTGGGAGTAAACAGTGGCATTTGCCTTCTCTCCTGTGGCTGTGATGAAAAGGAGCCTGCTGGCATGCTGAGAGGTCAAATGGTGGCACCTCTGATGCCCAAAGTTGCTGTCCTCTAGCAGTATTTGAGCCCTTGGCCCCGTGGCGCAAGGTAACTTGGTCCAACCACTAGGCCACTCCTTCCTTGTTTGTCAGACTGCTGATGGTGCTATGTGCCCTGTGGCATGCGCTCATTCTGAGTGTCCTTTATCATTGACAGGGATCTGCATTGACATTTAGCCATAGAGACCCCTTTCTTATGTATCCTGGCCGATCACACTGGCACATGGTCACACTGCGGTCATCCCTATGGACTGGCCAGGCATTGATGTCACTCCAAAATTGCAGTTGAGCATACCAGGTCTCCCCCATGCATCCCTCTAGCCATACACACACACACTCTCTCTCTCACTTGCAGTCACACAAAACATACATCTGTAGTAAAGATGCCCTGCACCTCCAGAAAACAGCTGATATAACGTAGTGACATAGAGTTCCAGGGCTACTAATCTGAACTGTGTTTCTCACCCTCACATGCATCCATCCTCACCCACATACAATCTCTACATCAACAGTCCCACTTCTTGGAAGACAGGAACTGTTAGGATACCCTAGATTATTTAACTAGGCTTCTATACTGCTTTTCTACCAGTCAAAGTGGTGTACATTCAGGTACTGAATATATATATTTTCCCCTTGTCCTCAAAGAGCTCACAATCTATGTTTTTGTAACTGATGCAACAGAGGGTTAAGTTGCTTGCCCAAGGTTACAAGGAGCACCTTTGGGACTAGAAACCCCCAGTCCTTCCAGCCCAATGTTGCTGTCCTCTAGCAGGATTCAAACACCTGGCCCTCTAGCCCAAGGTAACTTGCCCCAACAACTAGGCCACTCCTTCCTCAAGCTCCCAGCTAGCTCACATAGAAATTGTCAGCATAGCCAGAATAATCACCATTTCACCTCTGAATATTTCTGTAGGGTATTTATTACTGTGGCTTTACAATACAACCTTCCCTCACCTCTGAATTCTGTTCTTTACAACTGCATCTTGTGGTCTTCCAGACCGCAGACACACTGGTTCAAAACATCTTTGTCACAGCCATTCATCAATATGGGACACTTTGCAGAGCAGTGCAGAAAGGTTTCTAAGTCCTGGCCTTATTCACGTTTCCACAGGTATAACGTGGACATCCGTGGGAAACACGCAGAACGTACAAGGGCCTTTCCTGAATATGCATTGTACGTCTCCACTGCTGACCATGCCCCCGTTCCACCCCCTCCTGCCCATGTTCTGAGATCCCCATGTGAGCACCGCATACATGCAAGGCCATGGGTGTTTCAGAATACGGTCATAGACATTTTTGCTAGAAAAAGGGCTAAGCTGCACATCCAAAGGACTTATTCATTTTTTGGTATGACCTCCTTAATGTATCACTGATTTTACTCCTCTCTTCTGTCAAACCACCCAATGTAAAAATATGCTGAAGGTCTCAAATGCAGAACAGGATACTGAGAAGCCAATTGTAAATAAATAAATAAATTGGCATGCATCTACCAAAATAATGCATACCGTTGAACTGAAAGCCCAGGAGTGGAAAAATGATTGGATGAATAGGGAGCAGCCTGAATATTGATTTGGTGTCGACCTTTGTGATGTACAAGTATCTGCCCATTGCTCAAACTACAGCCAAAGCCTGGTAGAAGGAGGCATATTGGACTGCACAGGCCTTGACTGGTATAAATCATTCACAGAATTCCTATACCTTCCCAGCTCCTTCTTGGGAACCACTGTCAGCGGTGATATGTGTAAATGAAGGAATAGGGGGTCCATGAAGAGGCCCGCCATTCACTGTGAATTGATCTTAGAATCAATTTTTTCCTACACAATGTAGCGCAGGTGTTGTGGGAGTTGTGTAGGATGTATGTTGGGTCCCTTGAGAAGGCCATCAAATGAGATAATGAATCTGTGTCGAACACTGTTAGCTAGTGTTTTTGTGTCACTCTGTCTATGGCAAATTTCCAGCCATGGGACAGTTTTGATACGGATAGGAGTAGGAGCTCTTTGAAATATGTTGTCATAGATTTGGTTGAAAAATCTGAAAAAAAACCCTATATAATAGGAAGAGTAAAATATCCAGAATAGTACAAAAAAAACCCACTTCCAAAAATATATTCAAATATTCAATAAGATTCAGTGGACCTCAAATCACCTTTATGACCGTATCAAGCCCAGAATACACAGGCTGTTGGGCCAGATCAATAAGATTTATCATCTGCCCAATGTATTTAATCAAGCCCACAGCAGCTCCAAAATAGCCAAATAATATACAGCTTAAAGCATTTGTTTGTACAACTTAAATCATACATCCAAACATCCGATGCAATAGTGCGTTTCAATACACTTATCTGCATTAGGGAAATGGCTTAGTTTACAAGCCTCTTCAGGATCCATCCAAGCACAAGCTGCCTGCACCTGTGCTTGCCTTCAAGTAATTTGAAGATGCCAAAGTATTCTCTTCTCATGAGATTTTTCCTGAGTGATGGGGGGGGGGGGGAGAGACAGTTTCTCACAATTCTGAAATGCTGAGCGCAAGGGGAGTTTCTGGATTACCACCTCTAACTCGCTCAGTCTAAATTGAGGACGAGAAGGAAGTTGATGATGAAGAGGAGGAGCTGGATGACAAGACTGATCAAGGGAGGCAAGAGGGAGTTATGGACTGGTTAATAGTAGGCAGGCTTGAGCTCCATCGAGACAAAGGCAGAATCAAGATAGAAGATTGATTCTCACCTTGTGTGGGAACCTCTGGGGGACCTGATATAGCTGTAGTGGGTACCAGTGGTGGGATGACATGATAATGGGATTTTTGATGCCCATCTGATGGGAAGCTTCTTGGTGGGCCTGATGTTGTGTTGTCATCCTTGCGTGTCTCAGCAGCCTGAATGGATTTTGATGCCATGTGCTGCGCTGATCATCCCTTCTATATTGGGGATGGGGGGATGCATATTGGATGCACGATCCATGATGATGGGAGCCACAGCAGCAGGATATACTTAAGGAGCTGCCCATTGGGTTCTAGTCTCATCCCCTGTGGTGATGGTGGTAATGTGGATGGTAGCGGTGTCTGTGTGATGATCCATGGTGACAACTCTTTGCCATGCTCATGGACCACCTAGAGTTTCCATTCCCATGTAATGAACTAGAATGGCATCTCTTGCACTTGTGGGATGCATGTTGACTGTATCCATGATGATGGCACTTCTGAGGCATCCTGGGGTTGTAGGTGGCAGATGAATGTCCCTTGTTCAAAGAGTGGTGCTGCTGCACCAAATCCTGCTGTGATGAGATTGTTCTGATTGCAAGGTCCAAGATTTATGTGATGGAGGATGGTTGACAGGTGTAGGGTTACAGCTGGGGAACTCCCCTGTGGGTTAATCTGATGGGGCAGTGAGGTGTTTGCATAATTGTGGGAGGAATTGCAATCTGTCACCTGCTGTGCATCAGGTTCAGTTAGAGAATCTAAAGGCTTCTGCTTGTCCCAATTGTCAGCTACTTCTCCTCCTCCCCCTCTTCACTCCCAACTTCTCCCTCCCCCTACCTCTGCTACCCTTTCTTCCTCTTCCTGTTCTTCAATCTCTGAGGAGGAAACCACACACCTTCTTTCCTCCTCCAAACTCACTACCTGCTCCTCTGATCCTATTCCCACCCATCTCCTAAGCCCCATCTCCTCCACTGTTGTCAATTCTATTTCTCATATTCTCAGTCTATCGCTCTCCACTGCAGCTGTCCCTGTAGCCTTCAAGCATGCTGTGGTTACACCTTTCCTCACTAGATCCTACCTGTCCTTCTAACTATCGACCCATCTCCCTCCTCCCCTTCATTTCTAAACTACTTGAATGTGCGGTTCACCGCCATTGCCTCAACTTTCTCTTTCTCAAGCCTTCCTAGATCCTTTACATTCTGGCTTTTGTCATTTACATTCTACTGAAATGGCTCTTGCCAAAGTCTTCAGAGACTTGTTCCTGGCAAAATTCAAGGGCCTTTACTCAATCCTTATCCTTCTTTACCTTTCTGCTGCTTTTTACAATGTTGACCACAACCTTCTCCTTGATATCTTGTCCTCACTTGGTTTTAAGGGCTCTGTACTATCCTTGTTCTGTTCTTATCTCTCCCATCACTCTTTCAGTGTTTGTTCTGGTGGATCCTCCTCTACTAATATCTTGCTCTCAGGTGGTTTATCCCAAAGATCTGTCTTAGGTCCATTCCTTTTCTCTCTCTATAGAGTCCCTTGGTGCACTAATCTCTTCCAATGGCTTTCAATACCATCTTTACGCTGATGACTCCCTGATCTACCTCTCTACACCTGAAATCTCTCCAGCAATCCAGGCATGGATCTCTGCCTGCCTTTATGACATTGCTGCTTGGATCTCTCACCGCTGCTTGAAATTGAACATGGCCAAAACTGAGCTTCTTATTTTTCCCTCTAAAACCTCATCTCCCCTTCCTCCTTTCTCATGCCATTCTGGGTCCATCAAGCCCAGTATCCTGTTTCCAACAGTGGCCAATCTAGGCCACAATTACCTAGCAGTTTCCCCAAAAGACGTAGGTTCCACAATGCTTGTACTGGAGCAAGCAATGGATATCCTGAGTCCCCTTTAATAATGAATTATGGAACCGCACCTGTGCTTGCCTCCAAGTAGACCATTTGTACAAACCTTTTTTAAACCCGGCTACACTAACAGCTTTTACTACATCCTCTGGTAACGAATTCCAGAGTTTGATTACACGTTGAGTGAAAAAAATATTTTCTCTTATTGGTCTTACAGTAAATAGATTACCCTGTAGCTTCATTGCATGTCACCTAGTCTTTCTATATTTTGATGGCATAAACAATCTATGTTTACCCATTACACTCCATTCATTAATTTATAGACCTCTATCATATCTTCCCTCAGCCATCTCTTTTCCAGGTTGAAGAGTCCTAACCTTTCTAGCCTCTCTTCATAGGAGTATCCTTCCATCCCCTTTACCATTTTGGTAGCTCTTCTCTGTACCTTTTCTAATAACGCTATATCCTCTTTAAGATATAGTGACCAGAATTGCACACACGTCACACCATGGAATGATACAGAGGCATTAAAATCTCCTTTGTTTTCTTCTCCATTCATTTCCTTATGATACCTAGCATTCTATTTGCTCTCTTGGCCGCCGCTGCACACTGGGTGGATGGTTTCAACATGTTGTCCATGATGATGCCTAAATCTTTTTCCTGGGTGGTGATTCCTAATGTGGAACCTTGCATCGTGCAACCATAATTTGGGTTGTTCTTTCCTAGGTGCATAACTTTGCACTTGTCTACATTAAATTTCATCTGCCATTTGGATGCCCAGTTTTCTAGTTTATCAAGGTCCTCTTGTAATTTTTCACAATCCTCTTGGGTTTTAACAACTTTAAATAGTTTTATGTCAATTGCAAATTTGACAACCTCACTCATTATTCCCTTTTGCAGGTCATTTATGAATATGTCAAAAAGCAGCGGACCCAGCACAGATCCCTGCAGTATTCCACTATTCACCTTTTTCCATTGGGAAAATTTAGCCCTACCCTCTGCTTTCTATCTTTTAACCAGTTACTGGTCCACAATAGTACACTGCCTCCTATCCCATGACTTTTTAGTTTTGCCAAAAGTCTCTGATGAGGGACCTTATCAAAGGCTTTCTGAAAGTCCAGATGCACTATATCAACCGACTCACCTTCGTCTACCTGTTTATTCACACCTTCAAAAAAACATAACAGATTAGTAAGACAAGATCTTCCTTGTCTAAAGACATGTTGGCTGTCTCCCATTAAGCCATGACTATCTACATGTTGAGTAATTTTGTTCTTTATGATGACTTCTACCATTTTTCTTGGTACTGACGTCAGACTCACCGGTCTGTAGTTTCCTGGATCATCCCTGGAACCCTTTTTAATAAATGGCATTACATTGGCCATCCTCCAACCTTCAGGTATTATAGATGATTTTAATAATTGTTCACAGGTTACTAATAGCAGGTCTGCAATCTCATATTTCAGTTCTTTCAACACCCTTGGATGTATACCATCCAGCCGGGAGATTTGCTGCTCTTCAGTTTATCAAATAGTTGTAATAAATCTTCCTGGTGTATCGATATTTCTTTCAATTCTACTGTAGTATCACCTTTAAATACCACTTCAGTCATGGGTAACATCCCTACATATTTCTCAGTAAAGACCGAAGCAAAGAATTCATTCAGTCTCTCCGATATAGCCTTTTCGCCTCTTACTGCCCCTATTACCCCTCTATCATCTAATGGTCCAAGTGACTCTCTCACATGTTTTTTGCTACGAATGTACTTGAAAAAATCTTTGTTACATGTTTTTGCTTCCACAGCAAGTTTCTTCTCAAATTCTGTCTTTGCCTGCCTTATCAATGCCTTGCATTTAATTTGCCAGTGCTTGTGCTGTTTCCAGTTTTCGTCATTTGGCTCTTTTTTCCATTTCCTGAAAGATGCTTTTTGGCAACAACAATCTCTCTGACTTCACCTTTAAACCATGCTGGCAGTTTTTTGAACTTCTTTACACTTTTCTTAAAGTGTGGAATACAGCTGGTCTGGGCTTCCAAGTAGTATTTGATGTAAGTCTTTAACCTTTGCAACTACTCCTTTTAGTTTTTTCTTAACTATTTTCCTCATTTTATCATACTCTCTCTTTTGAAAGTTAAAAGGTAGTACTGTGGATTTCCTTACCATCCCTCCTCCATTAATTAACTCAAATGCGATCGTGCTATGATCACTATTGCCAAGTGGCCCCAACACTCTTATCTCTTGCACCAGATCTTGTGTTCCACTAAGGACTAGGTCGAAAATGACTTCCCCTCTGGTCGGTTCATGAACCAACTGCTCCAAGAAGGAGTCATTTGTTTCATCTAGAAACTTTATCTCTAGCATGTCCTGCCATGACACTGACCCAGTCAATACCGGGGTAATTGAAATCACCCATTATTATTACTGTTCTGTAACATTTGTTATCTTCCCTGAGTTCTTTGAGCATTTCATCATCCATTTGTTCTTATGTTTGAGGTCAGTATGGGTGGGGGGCGGTGATTAGGGCCTTATGCCTTCACGTTTTGCTTGCTCTTTCTATGGCCAGACTTCAACATATAGAGGGGCATTTTCACTTGCGGTGACCAGCCCAAGTAAAGTGACTGGCCATCACCACTTTAAATTTAACCTGTATATTCAGTGCCGAGGTCATATCTGGCCACTGGCATTGAATATCTGGCTTGCCTGGATAGAAGGTTAACTACCAGGTCAGTGACAATATTCAACCAGGGGCTGGATAGCTAAACTATCTGAAATGAGGTCAGTTCTTTTCTGGCCTAACTTTAACTGGCTTATGTTAATTGGTTAGTGGCTGAATTGGTTAATTGGTTAGTGGCTACAGGGTAAACTATTTAAGACTAATAAAAGAAAATATTTTTTCACTCAACGTGTAATCAAACTCTGGAATTTGTTACCGGAGGATGTAGTAAAGGCTGTTAGTGTAGCTGGGTTTAAAAAAGGTTTGGACAAGTTCCTGGAGGAAAGGTCCATAAGCCATTATTAAGAAGGGACCCAGGATATCAATGCTTGAACCAATACAAGCATTGTGGAACCTGTGTCCCTTGGGGAAACTGCTAGGTACATATGACCTAGATTGGTCACTGTTGGAAACAGAATACTGGGCTTGATGGACCTTGGTCTGACCCAGTATGGCATATCTTATGTTCTTATGTTCTTATGAATATCACTACTGACTGGTTAACTCTGGTGTCACCACAAGAACACCCTGATGCTAGTCGCTTAGTGTCAGGACGTGCAGTGGCACAAACTGGGCTGTGGGCACTGAATGATTGCTGCAGCTGAGGGGGAGGGGGACTCCTTGAGCATGCACCTTTTCTGGTGAGGCCGACCCTTTTAAAAATACACCCGGGAACATTGGGTCATGCAAGCTGCTTTTATTTATTTACATAATAATGAGGTGTTCTGCATGCGTTTGCGGGCTTTGCATCTCATTATTAGGCAACACAGGTTGGCGTCTTTAACGTGCATTACCATTAAATAATGCACATTATTGCCTTTCGAAGCACATTAAGGGAAAATAATGTGCACTATTCCCATAACGCACTTAGTAACTACCCTCCATAGACACCTATGCGTCTTTATAAAAGAGGCTGAAAATTGGTGCCTATTTGTCCTCTCAACCTAGTTAACTTGTTATAAAATTAGTGTTCACATGTACATGCATTTTCAGATAATAATGTTGAAGCATTGCTTGTTTTGTATCCAGGGCTGAATTTGTAAACAAAAAGGACGTGGAACTGTGGAGCCAGGGAGGGGGTTGCCAAGCCAGGAGCAGGCAGTGGCTACATACCACGATGCAGCATTTACCTTAACCCATTCGCATCCACATAATTGTTTTGTAACTGAAATTTTGTTTTCTGGTTTTTTTTTTATTAAGATTTGAGCTAAATGATTCAGAATATAAAGTTTTTTTGAAAAAAAATTATTTCTAAGAAACAATATTTACTGTTGCCTTATGGCAACTATGGTCCTGAATGGCTGAAAATTAAAAACAGTCTTGGCATCAGTTTCATTTACTGCTGGGTGTGATAGTTTAAATAAGTTTTTTTTTTCAGATGTCAAGCACAGATACACATCACATTTCACACACAGTGTGCAGATTTTTTGGAAATATAGAATCCGGTGAAAAATTTGGGGGAAAATTTGATGGTTGCCATATGGCAACAACAGCCATGAAAGGGTTAAGGGTACGGCACTGTGCCGTGCTTTCATTCTTTAATTAGTGGTCATGTTGTCTTCGTCATAGGGAGGCATAAGCAGCAACTGATAAAAGAATGAAACTAGACCCTCAAGATAAGCGCTATGTCATGGTTTGTAGCCATTGTCACTCTCGCAGGTCCCGGAGACAATGGGGGTAGCAGGGTGGAGGGTCTGCCTAGGACACCTCCATTCCTTGCACCAGCCCTGCCTATATGCAGTCTAGAGTACATTATTTAAGCACTGCACATCCTTTTAAATTAAAAGTAAACAAATATTGAATGGTATTTCCGATCTGTTTCAGATCATCAAAAAGGAGGAGGTGACACTGTTAAGAGAACAAGCTCTCAGACCGAAGCAGATTCTCAACAGTCCTTCACAGGTCCTGGTTCACGTGGGACGAGTTCCTTCAATAACATGAGCAACAACAGTGCGCTGCCGCCACGCATAGCTGTAACTCAAGTACCTGGGCCAAGGAGCTATGGAGTGTATCCACCCAGATTCCCACATAGAGGAGGATTTTGTGCATCTCCATCAGGAATGCCAGGAGGCCCACGGGCCCCTATGAGGAGATGATATATATAGCAGCTGAGATAAGGCTATTTATTTTAGAGTTTTCTTGTTTTAGCAATGCCATAGATCAGTGGTTCTCAAAGTATGTCCTTGGGAACCCTCAGCCAGGATTTAGATTTGGACTTTTAGAAATATATTTGCCTGTATTTAGTTTAAAAATTACAAGTCTAGTTGATTTAACCTGAAAACCATCACCTCCTAAACCATAAGAGTATTGTGGCAGCTTCTGAAATTAGGGGACGCTTCTGGACATGTTGTTGACTATATTTTCACAGAATTTTAATCTAAGCAAAGTTTTCCATTTTGTTGTTATCAAAGTTACGTGATGTTCTTAAGATTAAATTGCCTGAATAGTCTCCAAAAATATGAGACCTTTGATCCCACAAAAGGGTGAAATTTTTGATGGTCCCAAGTAAAATTGCACACATTGAAATCATCTTGATTCTTCTTTGTTTCATAAACGTTGCACCGGTTTTATTTCTAAGGTTAAATTTTCCAATAGTTCTGCTTACTACATAGCTGCTGTTTAAGATTTCCGATGAACCTCATCTGAAATCATTTTGCACAAAAATAAGTCGTGGATCTTGTCTTATCTAGATGGACACGTGCAGCCTGATTTTATAATGGAGCATCTATGTGAAAAGTCTAAAAAGGTCCTTATTCTCTCAATGCAACATAGGCATCCAGGTACTTGTATCCTAATGGTTCCTTAACCCTGTCCCAATAGCGAATAAATGCTGATGCACATATTTACATCAGCACTGAGGCATAAAACACTATTCTACATGCTCAAATCACTTATAAAATGACCCCAAAGATGTCAACACAGTTCTGATAAAAACGACCTGCTTCTGACAAAAAGGATGGGGGAGAATATTCCGTGGCTGTGGCTAGCCGAATGCTGCACCTAGATATTCAATGCCGAGGCTGTATCTAGTCACCAGAATTGAATGAATTGGGTTGGCAGATAGTGCCAGAGCTAATGGGGCAGTGACAATATTCAGCTGCTACCCAGTTAGCTTAATCAGCAAATGTTAGGCCAGCCTTTCAGGTGCCTAACTTTTGTCACTTTGGGATAACCGATGGTGGCTAAATATTGTTGCTAGCCAATTATCCCCGGGTGCCATCTCCAATAAGGTTTCCAAATTTTTTTTGCAGGAAACCTGGGACACTTATCTGAGGTTTGGGGGGAAGAGGGCTAGGGATACCACCTTAGTTCCAGGTTTGAGCAATAAGGCGTAGAAGAGGGAAGAGGAATCATTACCCTGCCCCCCTCCCCCATCCATACCTTAACAGCAACAATATCACTTCCAAGCAAACAAATCAACAGAGACATAGAAACAGTGATGCGTTTCCCCTGTACTGTGCAAAATATAAAGATGATGGATGTTAATTCTAAAAACGGACATATTCAAATCACTACATTGAAAATATTTTTTTTCTACCCCCTTTGTCCCCATTGCTGGGATCAGGGCAAGAGGCTGCCAAACAGAAGGGACTTGGGGGACACAGTTCTAAAATTGGGGGCAATCACTGAAAATTGGTGACATCTAGTAACTGTGACCTCCGATCTGCCCTCAGCGTGACCTGATGCTGGCCCACTGGTGTCGGGGTGCTCAGTGGCAGGAAACAGGGACATTTCACTGAATATTCCACAGAGCACCATTTAGGCAATTTGCAGTTTTGCAAATCACCTAAATGGCTTTGAAAGTGTCCCCCGGATGTTTTTCAGCCTATTCCTTCACCAACTCTGCTCTTGCCTGACTGCTTTTCTTCCCCTTTTAACTCATTTTTACTCTTTCAGTTCTCCTACCAGAAAGTAACATACAAGCAAACTGGTTTAATATGAATGCAGCCATGATGGTAGAGAAATAAGCCTCCTCTCACCAATGCTTTGAGAGTGACACTATTTATTTATTGATGTAAGCGCCACTAGTCTGGGAGACCCATAAGGGACATTTCGCTGCCACTGTATTTGGCAGGCTGGAGGCACAGCTTCAGAGAATCATTACTGTGTTTGCAGAATTAGATCTTAGGAAATATTAGGATTTCCAGACATGATCAGCAAACACTGGGAGGCCTATGGCACCTGAGATCTACTCATGCCAATTCTCTGTTTCGCTGGAATAATTTAGCCCAAGTCAGAAGTTGAGTCCTAAACCAAGGGTTTACTGAAACATACTGAAGAATCTCAAACAGTAACAAAATTATAGTTGTGGCAGAGTCACAATGCCATCTTTTCTCCTCGCAATGTGAACATCCCAATGTTGGGAATTTCCCTCCTGCATTAGCTTATTTCAGAATAGCTTGTGAGATGCAGTCACAGGCGCAGTGCCTTGGTACCACCTTGCTCTTTGCGTCTGTTGGCTCCTGGCATGTCCTCTGGCTCCCACCCGTCTTTTCCGGATCAGTAGCTTCCTCTCTCCTCTTTCTAATGTTAGCTCCTGTTTCATTGAGCAGGGGTGGGCTGGAGAATAGGTGCAGGGGCCTAAATAACCTTTGTCAGCTTCCAACCCCACTGCTCCCTAAGATGTTAAAGTGCAGCCAGCTAGAGACACCTTGGTGGTACTACGAGCAGGCGAGCCAAGGACAGGAAACTGCCTTTCCGCTGAGTTTTTATTTCAGCTACATTTTCCCTGTCAGGGAAGTCTCCTCCCAGTATTATATCACTGTGGAAGGAGTTACATCCCCTTTTCTGGAGAATTACACAGGTATAAACAGGACACATTAGCAACATAAGTAGGACCACTAGGGTCTCTACATTTAAAACATTTTTGGGCATAATAGCTGACTGAAGACCAAACACAATTTAGGATAGCTATCCAGAGGGTCGCCATGAGTCGACTCCGACTCGAAGGCACTTAACAACAACATTAGCTGGGAGCATGACATTTAGAGTGCAGATAACTTGCATTTTGGCTACACAGTAGCAGAGAGCACACAGCCATAAGGATCCCACACTAAATCTACTGCACAACAGGAGCAGTAAGGGGTTAGACAGAGTTAAGGTGGAGACTGCGCGATGACAGCCACACGCAGCTAATAGTCTCATATAACTGTTCTGTGCTCATTGGGGGGAAGGTCATGTCAAGACAACCACAAATGGGTGGACAGTCAGCTCTGGAGATGGATTGGAAGTTAGGCCTTGAGCTCAGCTGAGCCATATAGCCAGGGATAGAGATGGCTGGAGACACTTAGGGTGTGGGGTATTTAAGTGAGGAGATGCATACAATGGGAAATGGAAGGCCTGGCACATCATTGTGCAGTCCAACCATTGCCTCCCCTGCATGTAGGACCACATAGAACTGCATATGTGCACTTGGAGATCAATGCCACTGCAATGGCCTCTGTTCCTGGAATGCCATGACCCCTCACCCTGACCATAGGTAGATGTGTCTGAAGTCTACTGGCTCATGAGAGGGTGTACACCTTTCTATCACTGCACATGGGTTTGCTTAGTTAAAGCTCCCTGCTCAGTGCTCCTTGCACATGGCTGTTTTTCTAGGGGATGAGGCATTCCACAGACCTGGGGAGCTCGTGTGAGCTCCCAATGGCAAGGGGGGCTTCATTTCCTGTGGAGCTGGTGTGCTCTGACTGGGGTTGCCTGTCTCCATGGGGGTATGTAGGGTGTCCAATGGTGGTTCCCCTGTGGTTTGCCCCTTCCAAGAGACAAGGCCACAGGGGAGCTGGACTAAGGGGCTTGTATCTGAATGCCATGGACGGCATGTGGTAGAAGGGTTAGGTGCAGGGTGCTGCAACAATCTGTCCTCCACATCTTTGTAGCTCTTGTATTTTGTCCCCCCATATCTGTGTGGTGTCATTGTTGAGCCTGCTGCTCCCCCATCAGGCCTGCACTCTTCACTAGCAAGACTGATGTGCCAGATGTGTCTGGGAGGGGTCTCCACTCCTTCCCACACCAGACGTCTGCGAACCTTCAACAGCTGCCTAAGTAATCAAGCACCTTGGATGCTGGATTGCTGACACTCTGCCTATACCCATATGGGATCCCCTGATCCTTCAGATGCTGCATGTTCCCCCTATCCCCCACAGAAAGGACTGCAGACCCTGGTTTTGTGAATGTTAGGCTGTAGTGCTCCACTGCCATGGCGACTGCATCATGCTGCCACCCTGATATAGGCACTTTAGGGGAGCACCAGTTTCACTTATGCACATTGCCATCTAGCATTGTCAACATGGCTATATATGTGGGTTGGTTCTGGCCCTTAAACTTTGTGAGATTCACGATCGGACCATACGTTCACGACCCACTAGCAAGACGGGTGCAATTACTGCCTGGTCAGAGGCTGATAGTAGTGTCAAACTTCATCTCAAATGATCGCTGTGCTACCCTCTGCATCTTTACACCTGACCAAAGTTGGTGTAAAGATTCAGCATTAAAATAAAAGTAAAAAGTGTTCTAAGTTTCAGCACAATTTTTACATCAGAAGAATTTAAAATTCTTTCTTTTGCATTCAATTAGCTTCTTTAGTGCAGTGGTTTTGCTCACAATTTTCTTGCACTAGCTTGCTTTCAGCATTGCAGAGCATGACTAGCATGGGAAACGTTCTAGCAAAACACTGTGCTGGAGCATAGCGCAGTTTGCTGCATCGAGCTGTCTGTTTCTCCTTGGTTTGTTCCAACTGTAGGCACAACGATGCCGCTAGCACAGATGCAACTACTATCAGCCTCTGACCAGGCAGTAATTGCACCCGTCTTGCTAGTGGGTCGTGAACGTATGGTCCGATCGTGAAGTTTGACACTTCATCTCAGAAGCCCGGACCCCCTGATCATGATTTATACCCACCATCACAATCCCCCTACCTCTGCCAAGTCTTCTCTGCTGGTCCAGTGGCTCCTACCCCACCTCCCCACTAAACAGATTAATCATTAGTGGCCCTAGTGGGCCATGATCCTCTCTATCTCCTGGAAATGCTGGGCCAATCCAAGCCCCCCTCTGATACCTCCCAGATTGGGAGGCAGAGTGTAGACTACACATCCTGCACCTATGCCACTATTTTGAAAGATGGCAGCTCCTGGCCCCATGCAATACATCCTGGGTTGCAGTAGGCAGGGTTGGTCTGTTATATAAGGCAATCGGGAGTGGAAGTGTAGCCTAGTGGTTATGACAGGTGTCTCCAGCTCCAGGCCTGGAGGGTTGCAAACCAGTCAGGTTTTTGGGAGGTCCCTAATGAATATGCATGAGATATGTTTGCATGCACTGCCCCATTATATTCAAATTTATCTCATGCATATTCATTAGGGATATCTTGAAGGACTACAGAAGGGGACTGCCACTTCTGGAGAGAGATCTGCAATTGTAAATATTTACTTCTGGGAATTTTTCTAAATCTTGGGGAAAAAGGAATTCTTTAGATTAAAGCTAATTAATCTGTGAACCCAGTGTATTTGTTAAATCAGTCAGGGCCTAGAAGCAACAAAGAGTTTTCAGTTTAAATTTAAAACACAGCAGAGAGCTTTCTAGTTAAATTTAGAACCCAGCAGAGAGCTTCCAGTTTAAATTTAATACTCAGTCAGGGCCTAGTAGCAGCAAAGAGCTTTACTTTAAATCAAATCAGAATATAACTTAGCATAAAAGGCAAAACAGGGTCAGAATCCCTTGAACAATAAATTATTCTTAGAGACCTTTACAAAGAGGCCTTCTAAATAGGGGGCAAGACACCTGTGAAATTTTTTAAATAGGTGTTAAAGCCAGGTGACAGATCAAAGGGCCAGTTTGAAAGACTCCCTCTATCAAGCAAGGACTGTGTTAATCACTCAGGAAATTGGTCACTGCTTACCTCAGAAGCACAGGCATAAATAGTTCAACCAGTGTTATGTATGTCTCAGTCTTGAAGGACTACAAAATGGGACTGCTACTTCTGGAGAGAGATCTGCAATTATAAGTATTTACTTCTGGGAATTTTTCTAAATCTTGGGGAAAACGGAATTCTTTAGATTAAAGCTAATTAATCTGTGAACCCAGTGTATTTGTTAAATCAGTCAGGGCCTTGTAGCTGCAAAGAGTATTCAGTTTAAATTTAAAACACAACAGAGAGCTTTATTTATTTTATTTTATTTATTTAGCTGCATTTATATCCCGCTTTTTACCAGGTCAAAGCGGTTGGGGGATACATTTAACACAAGGGGATATGAGACACATACACTAATACTTACAGGGAACATGGGCAATGGAGGGTTAAGTGGCTTGCTCAAGACCACAAGGAGCACCTGTGGGACTAGAAACCCCAGTCCTTCCGGCCCAAGGTTGCTGTCCTCTAGTGGGATTTGAACCACTAACCTTCCGGCCTGTAGTACCTTGCCCCAACCACTAGGCCACTCCTCCCTCCACTCCTCCCTTTCTGGTTAAATTTAGAACTCAAGACTCCCTCTATCCAAGCAAGGACAGTGGAATTCCCCCTGGAGATTGATCACAGATTACCTGAGAAGCACAGGACAGGGTACTGTGTAGCAACCAGCTTTTAATAAATCTTCTTTCCCTCCCTCCCTCCCTCCCTGCCCGACACCCAACCACCCCTGGGATAATCGTAGCTTTATAGGTGCCATATTCACTCTCAGGTGCAGATGTTTATTTTCATCATCATACATTAAGGACCTGAGATTAATTAAACTTCAGGTGAACAAAGTACATTAAATGTATTCGATATATTTTTTATTAGTATAAGTATGCCCAGAAGCCCGTAGTAAGTAAAGAACTTAAATATCTAAACACAACTTTAAAACGAAAATGCAGACAGCAGTCCAGCAGTGAGATGGGGGATTTCCAGTCTTTTGCATTGAGTGTCACATGTATGATTTTCTCCCAAATGGTGAGGGGTCTTATGTGTGCACAAGGTGCAAGGAGCTCTTTGCTTTCAGGGAATGAGTCCGATCTCTGGAGGCAAGAGTAGCAGACTTGGAAGACAGGATACTGGACTTGATGGACCTTGGTCTGACCCAGTATGGCATATCTTATGTTCTTATGTTCTTATTAGGAAGACAGAGAGGTACATAGACGAGACCTACAGGGATATAGTCCTGAAGTCCCACCTCCAGTCTGGCAGCATCCCTGTTGCCATGGAGGAGAGAGGTCACGTGACAGGAGAGCATCACCCTGGTGTGGCAGGAAGTGATCCTATAGCTAGGACCTGTCCTCCAGGTGATGTAAAACCCTCTCACACCGAGGAAGTTTCTCCAGGGCCATGTGCCCATGAGGGAAGGGTTAGGACAGCCGTTATAGTTGGTGATTCGATCATTAGGCATGTAGATAGCTGGGTGGCTGGTGGATGTGAGGATAGCCTGGTAACATGCCTGCCTTTTGAGAAGGTAGCGTACCTCATGTGCCACCTAGACAAGGTCTTAGATAGTGCTGAGGAAGAGTCTGCTGTCTTGGTACATGTTGGTACCAATGACATAGGAAAATGTGGTAGGGAGGTTCTTGAGGCTAAATTTTGGCTTTTAGGTAGGATGTTGAAATCCAGAACTTCCAGGATAGCGTTCTCCGAAATGCTTCCCATTCCACGCGCTGGACCCAAAAGGAAGGCAGAGTTCTGAAGTCTCAATGCATGGATGAGACAATGGTGCAAGGATGAGGGTTTTTGATTTGTTAGGAACTGGAGAACATTCTGGGGAATGGAGCGGCTCTTCCGAAGGGACGGGTTTCACCTTAATTGGGATGGAACCAGGCTGCTAGCATTATTCTTTAAAAAGGAGATAGAACAGCTTTTAAACAAGATAATAGGGGAGAGCTGGCAGTCGCCCAAGAGCACATGGTTCAGAACAATGTATCCTTGAAGGATACTACCAAAAGAATGAAGTTAGGGCACATCAGCAGAGAGGTTCTAATAAAGACATAGGTAGCCCAAATGCTCTTGAGTACAGAGCAGACAGAGCTAAAAGATTCCAAATTATCCCTGCCTACTGATAACCAGATTAATATGAATAAAATACAGTCTCTAAAATGTTTGTATGCAAAGCCTAGAAGTCTAAAAAATAAGATGGGAGAGTTAGAATATATAGTACTAAATGAGAAGTTAGATATGATTGGTATCTCAGAGACATGGTGGAAGGAGGACAACCAGTGGGACATTGTGATACCTGGGTACAAACTATATTGTAATGATAGAGCTGATCAAATTGGTGGAGGGGTTGCGCTCTGTGTTAGAGAGGGCATTGAGTCACAAAGGATTAAAGTTTTGCAGGAAACAAAATTTTCTGTAGAATCTCTATGGATTGAAATTCCATGTAAAAAGGGGAAGACAATGGGAGAGGGGTTGTACTATCAACTGCCTGGCCAGAATGACAAATGGATGATGAAATGCTCAAAGAAATCAGGGAAGCTAACAAAAGTTACAGAACAGTAATAATAATAGGTGATTTTCATTACCCCAGTATTGACTGGATCAGTGTCACAGCAGGACATGCTAGGGAGATAAAGTTTCTAGGTGAAATAAATGACTGCTTCTAGGAGCAGATGGTTCATGAATCGACCAGAGGGGAAGCCATTTTGGACTTAGTCCTTAGTGGTACACCAGATCTGATGCAAGAGATAAGGGTGTTGGGGTCCCTTGGCAATAGTGATCATAGCACGATTGCATTTGATTTAATTAATGGAGGAGGGATGGTAAGGAAATCCACAGTACTACCTTTTAACTTTCGAAAGGGAGACTATGATAAAATGAGGAAAATAGTTATGAAAAAACTAAAAGGAGCAGTTGCAAAGGTTAAACTTTGCGAAGATGGGCCAATACCTCAGGGAGTCGTTAGTGGAATGGGAACAGCTGGGGGATGTAGAAAAACAGTGGGCAAAACTGAAAGGGGGTATTTTAAAGGCAACCAACCTTTTTGTTAAAATGGTAAATAAAGGCAAAAGGAACAGGAGATCGCTATGGTTTTCGAAGGAAGTAGCTGAAAAAGTGAAGAAAAAGAGGGAGGCCTTCATGAAATACAAGAGATCACAGAGAGAGGAAGACAGGCATCTGTATTTGGAAAAACTTAGAGAAGCTAGCAAAGTAGTCAAGAAGGCAAAGATTCAAAAGGAGGAGGAAATAGCCAATGCAATAAAATGGGGGGATAAGACATTTTTCAGATATATTAGTGAGAAGAGGAAGGGCAAAAGTGGTATTGTCAGACTCAAGGGTGCAGGGGGGGAATATGTAGAAGCTGATAAGGATAAAGCGGAATTGCTTAATAAATATTTTTGTTCTGTGTTCACAGATGAAGAACCAGGAGCAGGACCTCAGAAAACACCCACAAATAAGAACAGAAGCGAGGGACATCTTGAACAATTTTCAGAAGACTGTGTTCGTGAGAAACTAGCTCAACTCAAAGTAGACAAAGCGATGGGACCGGATGGGATACACCCTAGAATACTGAGGGAACTTGGGGACGTTCTAGCAACTCCACTGACTGACCTTTTCAATGCCTCGTTGGAGTCGGGAGTGGTGCCAAAGGACTGGAGAGAGGCTCATGTGGTGCCTTTACACAAAAGTGGAAGTAAGGATGTGGTTGAAAACTACAGGCCGGTTAGTTTAACTTCGGTGGTGAGTAAATTATTGGAAACGCTGCTGAAAGAGAAAATAGTGAGGTTTCTGGAGTCCAGCGGATTACAGGATCCGAGGCAGCATGGATTCACCAGAGGCAGGTCTTGTCAGACAAATCTGATTGATTTCTTTGACTGGGTGACAAGGGAGATGGACCGAGGGAGAGCTCTAGATGTGGTGTATTTAGATTTCAGTAAAGCCTTTGACACTGTTCCTCACAGGCGACTTATAAACAAACTGAGCACCCTAGGGATGGACCCTAAAGTTACTACTTGGGTTAGAAATTGGTTGGGTGGGAGGCGACAAAGAGTACAAGTAAATGGAGCTCACTCTGAGGAGAAGGATGTTACCAGTGGTGTGCCCCAGGGATCTGTCCTTGGTCCGATTCTTTTTAACATCTTTGTTAGTGATATAGTGGAAGGGCTGTCGGGTAAGGTTTGCCTCTTTGTGGATGATACCAAGATCTGCAATAGAGTAGACACCCAGGAAGGTGTAGATAACATGAGGAGGGATCTAGCTAAGCTTGCAGAATGGTCTAGAATTTGGCAGCTGGGATTTAATGTTAAAAAATGTAAGGTCATGCATTTGGGCTGCAGCAATCCAAGGGAGCAATACAGTATAGGAGGTGAAGTACTTTTGTCCACTAAAGAAGAGCGGGACCTAGGCGTGGTTGTGTCGATCTTAAAGTAGCTAAACAGGTAGAAAAGGCGACGGCAAAAGCTAGAAGGATACTTGGGTGCATACGGAGAGGAATGGCTAGCAGAAAAAAGGAGGTGATAATGCCTCTGTATAAGTCTTTGGTGCGACCTCATTTGGAGTATGGTGTGCAATTCTGGAGACCGCACCTTCAAAAGGATGTGAACAGGATGGAGTCGGTGCAGAGGGTTGCTACTAAAATGATTAATGGGCTTCATTATAAAGCATATGAGGACAGACTTAAGGATCTTAATATGTACACCTTAGAGGAAAGGCGGGATAGAGGTGATATGACTGAGATGTTTAAATACCTCTGTGGCATAAATGTTCAGGGAGAGAGCCTCTTTCAATTGAAAGCAAGTTCTGCTACGAGGGGACATGGGATGAGGGTGAAGGGAGATAGATTCAGGAGTGATATGCGGAAATATTTCTTTACAGAAAGAGTAGTGGATCCATGGAATAGTCTCCCAGTGGAGGTGGTAGAGATGAGGACAGTAACTGCATTCAAAAAAGCATGGGACCAACACAGAGGATCTCTAAAGGTAAAAAGTGGACTGTTGTAGTTGTTGTTATGGAAGGACAGACTAGATAGGCCATGTGGTCTTTTTCTGTCATCATGTTTCTATGTTTCTATGTTAAAGACTTACATCAAGCTTATGTGTTGTTGAAAAATACTATCTTGGAAGCCCAGACCAGGTGTATTCCACGCTTTACGAAAAGTAGAAGGAAGTCCAAAAAACTGCCAGCATGGTTTAAAGATGAGGCCAGAGAGGCTGTTGTTGCCAAAAAAGCATCTTTCAGGAAATGAAAAAAGAGCCAAATGACGAAAACTGGAAACAGCACTGGCAATTTAAATGCAAGGCATTGATAAGGCAGGCAAAGGGAGAATTTGAGAAGAAACTTGCTGTGGAAGCAAAAACGCATAATAAAGACTTTTTCAAGTACATTCATAGCAAAAAACCTGTGGGAGGGTCAGCTGGACCATTACATGATAGAGGGGTAAAAGGGGCAGTAAGAGGGGCAAGGCCATAGTGGAGAGATTGAATAAATTCTTTGCTTTGGTCTCTACTAAGGAAGATGTAGGGATGTTACCATTACTGAAGTGATATTTAAAGGTGCTACTGCAGAAGAATTGAAAGAAATATCGCTACACCGTGAAGATGTATTACAACTATTTGATAAACTGAAGAGTAGCAAATCACCTGGACTGGTTGGTATACATCCAAGGGTGTTGAAATAACTGAAATATGAGATTGCAGACCTGCTATTAGTAATCTGTGAACTATCATTAAAATCATCCATAATACCTGAAGATTGGAGGATGGCTAATGTAATGGCAATTTTTAAAAAGGATTCCAGGGGTGATCCGTGAAACTACAGACCGGTGAGCCTGATGTCAGTACCTGGAAAAATGGTATAAACCATCATAAAGAACAAAATTAGTGAACATGTAGATAGTCATGGCTTAATGGGAGATAGCCAACATTGCTTTAGACAAGGAAGATCTGGTCTTACTAATCTGTTATGTTTTTTTTAAGGTGTGAATAAACAGGTAGACAAAGGTGAGTCGGTTGATATAGTGTATCTGGACTTTCAGAAAGCCTTTGACAAGGTCCCTCATCAGAGACTTTTGGGAAAACTAAAAAGTCATGGGATGGGGGCAGTGTACTAATGTGGATCAGGAACTAGTTAAAAGATAGAAAGCAGAGGGTAGGGCTAAATGGCCAATTTTCCCAATGGAAAAAGGTGAATAGTGGAGTACCACAGGGATCTGTGCTGGGTCTGCTGCTTTTTGACATATTTATAAATGACCTGGAAAAGGGAATAATGAGTGAGGTTATCAAATTTGCAGATGACACACAACTTTTAAAAGTTATTAAAACCCAAGAGGATTGTGGAAAATTGCAAGAGGATCTTGATAAATTGGAAGACTGGGCATCCTAATGGCAGATGAAATTTAATGTGGACAGGTGCAAAGTTATGCACCTAGGAAAGAACAACCCCAACTATGGTTACACGATGCAAGATTCCACATTAGGAACTACCACCCAGGAAACCAATTTAGGCATCATCATGGATAACATGTTAAAACCCTCTGCCCAGTGTGCAGCGGCAGCCAAGAGAGCAAATAGAATGTTAGGTGTCATAAGGAAAGGAATAGAAAATAAAACAAAGGATATTATAATGCCTCTGTATCGTTCCATTGTGTGACCGCACCTTGAATATTATGTGCAATTATGGTCACCATATCTTAAAAAGGATATAGCGTTATTAGAAAAGGTACAGAGAAAAGCCACCAAAATGGTAAAGAGGATGAAAGGATACTCCTTTGAAGAAAGGCTAAAAAGGTTAGGGCTCTTCAACCTGGAAAAGAGACGGCTGAGGGGAGATATGATCGAGGTCTATAAATTAATGAATGGAGTGGAACGGGTAAACATAGATCAATTGTTTGCGTCATCAGAATATAAAAAGACTAGAGGACATACAATGAAGTTACAGAGTAACCTATTTAAGACTAATAAGTGAAAATATTTTTTCATTCAACGTGTAATCAAACTTTGGAATTTGTTACCGGAGGATGTAGTAAAAGCTGTTAGTGTAGCTGGGTTTAAAAAAGGTTTGGACAAGTTCCTGGAGGAAAGGTGCATAAACCATTATTGAAAGGGGCCCAGGATATCACTGCTTGACCCAGTACAAGCATTGAGAAACCTGTGTCTTTTGGGGCGACTGCTAGGTACTTATGACCTAGATTGGCCACTGTTGGAAACAAGATACTGGGCTTGATGGGCCTTGGTCTGACCCAGTATGGCATATCTTATGTTCTTATGTTCTTATCCTGAAAACCTGACTGGCTTGAGGCCCTTGAAGACTGGAGTTGGAGATCCCTGGGTTCGAACACTGGCTTGGTAAACAAGAGACAAGGGTTCGATTCTCACTAGCACTCCTTATGGCCTTGGACGAGTCACTTAACCCTTCATTGCCTTGGAAGAAAAGCCTGTTAATCTACTTCTGGTTACATTGACAAGAATACCCAGGAGCTGTTGGTTGCCAGGAATCAGCATTGGTTCAAAGGCACACATTGTATTTTGCATGGCAGAGTGACCCTCCCAGGATGCATCCTGGGACCCACATGTTGTACATTCCAGAAGGTACCCTGTGGATCACTCTGCCATATAAGGAATTTTTAATTAATATGGCAGACTGACCCCACCCATTCTATCCCAGGAGCTGTTGTTTTTTAGGATGATGGCATAAGGATGGGAGCATGTGGACTACTCTGCTGCCTCCCAACCTGGGAGGTACTGTGGGGGTGGGGGGAAGCATGACCCAGCCTGGCAGTTCAGGGGAGATGGGGAAATTGGAGCTCACTAGGGCCATCAATGATTAATCTGTTGGGGGGAGGGTCAGGGCCCACTAGGGTCACAAATGATTAATCTGTTGTGCGGGAGGGGGAGGGTTGTTGGGGCCTTTTCGTTTGGCACGGAGGACTTGGTGGGAGATGTTGACTGATATATTTTCTTTTTTTTTAATCTCCCTTTCTGTGCATAACCCAATATCTGTTTGTGTACTGAGAGGAAGGTAGATGTTTACAAACATGCCATAACATGTGCAAAGATGTCAAACAAAATGCAGGCCCTTGTGTGCATGTGTTTGGTTTGTTCTCCCTGTTTAGAAAAAATGTTTTCTACACATTTCCTTTACACGCATAGCAGAGCAAAACTTCTGCATTAAACTTGTGTTAGGAAATATTGCACTGTGCTGTGCTACTGTATAGTGGAGGGCTTCTGCATTGATCCCAGAAGGGTTTAAAATTCATAAAGGTGTATGACAAGGCTACATAATTTCCCCATGAATGTTCAGTTTTAATATTTGAATTAAATCAACCTTTAATTTGTTAAGTGGGAAGACCCAAAGTGATGAGGAGTAGAGACTGGATACTGCTGAACTGGAAGGAACCAGCATGATCTGCCTCAGCATCTGACTCCAGCTCTTAGTACAATACAATACAACTGAATGTATTCTGTATCTTGTTTATTTTTTCATTTAAACTTATTAATATCTTTATTATTGTTGTAAGCACCCCCCACCCCCACCCCTTCTATATGGTCCCATCAGCTGCTACTAGTGGCCTGGCAGACAAGGGGAAAACACTAATCCAATGAGCTTTTTGCAGTTTTTCAGTCTTGTGCTCATGGATTTTAATTATCAGGGTTCTTTGGTGGTGACTGGCACACACTGGGAGGCCCTTGGTACTTCACACTCTCACACATCTTTCCTTCTCAGATTTATGAGTCCAAACCAGAAGCTGGGTTCTGAATTCAAGTTTACTTAAACTTTAGGCTCACTAAGCAATAACAACAATAACAATTAGCAGTTAACTCCTTCTTAGTCAAAATGATTACGGGTAGCTTACTCATTTCTTTTCTCAGTTAGGTATGCTAACACACTCCCTTCATTATTCTTTATATTAAACCAAACAGTTGCTCCACTCTTCATCAGTCCTGAACCTTTGTTACTTGGTCGTTTCCTTGAGAGGGAATCTACCTCTCTTGTTTCTAGTACTTTTGCCAGTGTATCTGAAGCCTGTAGTGATGCAGACCCAGTTGCACAATACTGTGCTGGACTCACTCCTGGATCTGGTGGCACTGGTGCATGATGAGTGCCTTGGTTCCTCTCTTCCTTAGAGCTGGTGGCTTCAGTAGATACAGGTCCATGAAACTGCTCTGCAATGCTCCTGACTCTGCTGGACTGGAAGGCTGAGTTGTTGGTACAGTTCTTAGAACCTCTCTCACAGGCAGAGCTACTGTTCTTCTGAGACCGTGGGGTACTGGCAGGTTTTGCAACGATATCAACCCTCTGCTGTCTTCTCCTGTGCAGCTGCTCTGATGCCTGTTGCTCACTCTAGGTAGTATAAGCGGCTGTGTACTATCCGGACATCTTTGCTCTCTTCTGGTGCAGTGACTGGGTATCAAAGACAATGTTCTGTTTTTGGGAGTGGTTTATATATGAACTTGAATTTTCCCTCCCAGAGGAGTCTCCTACCAGCATGAAGTGACCAACAGCAAGAACCGCCCCAGTTCATGAAAATGTTAGCTTTTGTCCCTAACGTTCATTATAGTAAGTTTTTTATTTTATTTATTTATTAGCATTTAGCTCACGCCTTTCCAATGGTAGTTCAAGGTGAGTTATATTCAGGTTCATAGGTAATTTTCCTGTCCGCAGAAGGACATTGGATGGTCACAAGTTTGGAAAATTATGTTAGCGTAAAACTAAAGATAACTACAGCTGTGATTTGTGACTTAAACTCCAAATATCTGAATGCAATTAGAAAAAAGAACATAATCACAGCCAAAATAGACTATACGTTTCCACTCAAACTGTGAAAAGGTGAAGACAACAAGGATCCACAATTTAATCGAGCATGTATACAGGCACACTACTGTACTGTATCATCATGCCACAATTGTGCCCTTTTGCCATTTATACAGGGTCAGATATACTAAAAGGTTTGTCCCACTTTGTGCTTACTACTACATAGGTCCCTAGTCAGAAACTGAATTGTCAGTGAATGCTCTTTGTTAGAAGTCTTGCTGTCAGTCATCAGATTTGATTTTTACAGCTGTACACATAGGGGTATGTTTACTAAAGAGCACTCTGGTAGCACACATTTAAAATGCAAAATTAGCACAGAGCGTACTAACATTAGAGAGCGTGTGCATTCATCCCCTGTTATTAGCATGTTACTTACACAGTCAGTGCCGATTGCCAGATGTGACCGACACTGAATATCTGGTATTAACTTCAAGCAGTGATGGGCAACTGCTTTAACAGTGCAGGTCACTGTCACAGAATATGCCCCCCAATATGTATATATTTCAAAATATAATCTACATGTATTAATTTTCTCCCTTGACCTACACATGCCCCCAGGAAGGCCTTCCCCTAATGTGACTAAAGGTTCATGTGTTGCGCGATATTCTGCATACTTTTAGCTGTATCGAGAGAGGAAAATTTTCAGGCAATTTATTTTTTAAATGGCTTTGAAATTTTTAAACACACATTCATGGTAAAATACTATTTAATGTGGTATGCAATATGTTTTACCAGTAGAACATTAAGGACTAGTTTTACTAAAGTGCACTCCATATAAGACTACGTTATTAGTTCCCCATTGCATAAAATGCAACATGTGATAAATAACACACATTAATGCATGTTAGTGCGCAGCAACATGGTAGCATCTTCAGTAAATTCAGCCTTATATTTCTGCCTTACTAGGGAGACCACAGTGATAGCAAGCATGGTCACCCCAAAAAATATATGGTGCATATTAACTACCTGCTAAGATCTCCTGTGCTAACCAGTCCAGAGTACAGGGAACAGCAGGGTCTGCTGTAGAGGGGGAAGCTGAATACATCTTAGGATAGGTGAATGCCATGGGCGTAGTTTGGAGAGTTGAGAGGGGCATTGCTGCCCCTAACTAGATGCTCTGATAGTCATGACCACTTTTGCCCATTGGGATTTCTGCCTGAAAGAGATCAGATCCCTGTGCCCGTGGGTAGAGAATGGGAAGGCCACAATGGCAGCCTACAAGAAAAAAAGGTTGTGTGGCAGGAAGGGGGGCGTGAGGTAGAGAAGGCAGGGACAATTTAAAGGGGCAGTGAGCCTATTAAAAAAGGAGGATGGGGGATTTTAAGGCAGGGGATGAGAGTGCAAGGAGGGTTGGTGAAGGGGGGAGAGTCTGGAGATAACAGAGGAGAGGAGGCTGTAGGAGAGGGGTTGGAAAGGGAGGGAAGAGAAGAGTGTAAAGTGTTGCCAAAAGGTTTATTCTCTCCCCCAACAACACATACACAAGCACTCCATGCCCATACCAGATACTCACACACATAGGCATCACAGCCCTACACCCCACGCAAACATGGGCAGCTACCACCACATCCCATGCACAGATAGGTACACTACTGTTGCACCACACATACGTACAGATACGTAATATCTGAAGCTATAACTGTTGTTATTAGGATTTCTGCCTAAAGATGCTGTGTCTTATAGGAACTCTGGCACTGGTCTCATGAGACTAGAAAACAAGAAACTAGTGTGAGAGACAATGGGGAGAGGGGTGCGAGGAGGTCACAAGTACTGGTCTTGCTCCTAAATCCACTCAAACTTTGTTGAGGCCTGCAGTAGAGGCACAGCATGTTTGCTAAGCAGGAACATGAGGCACATTTTTCTCTGATCCCAAATACAGGCAACACTGATTCTCCCCATGGTCTGCCCCTTTGCTTGATCCAGGTGATTCCAGATCAGAGATCGGCTGTGGTAAGAGCCAGCATTGCACCTAATCAGAGACATGGCTGCCTCTGAGCTGCTCTCAGAGGCATTGAGATCGAACATAAGAACATAAGAACATAAGATATGCCATACTGGGTCAGACCAAGGTCCATCAAGCCCAGTATTCTGTTTCCAACAGTGGCCAATCTAGGTCATACGTACCTAGCAGTTTCCCCAAGGGACACAGGTTCCACAATGCTTGTATTGGTTCAAGCATTGATATCCTGGGTCCCTTCTTAATAATGGTTTATGGACCTTTCCTCCAGGAACTTGTCCAAACCTTTTTTAAACCCAGCTACACTAACAGCCTTTACTACATCCTCCGGTAACAAATTCCAGAGTTTGATTACACGTTGAGTGAAAAAATATTTTCTTTTATTAGTCTTAAATAGTTTACCCTGTAGCTTCATTGCATGTCCCCTAGTCTTTCTATATTCTGATAAGGTAAACAATCGATCTACGTTTACCCGTTCCACTCCGTTCATTAATTTATAGACTTCTATCATATCTCCCCTCAGCCGTCTCTTTTCCAGGTTAAAGAGCCCCAACCTTTTTAGCCTTTCTTCATAGGAGTAGCCTTCCATCCCCTTTACCATTTTGGTGGCTCTTCTCTGAACCTTTTCTAAAATTGCTATATCCTTTTTAAGATACGGCGACCAGAATTGCACACAATATTCAAGGTGCGGTCTCACCATGGAACGATATAGAGGCATTATAATATCTTTTGTTTTATTTTCCATTCCTTTCCTTATCATACCTAGCATTCTATTTGCTCTCTTGGCCGCCGCTGCACACTGGGCCGAGGGTTTTAACATGGTATCCACAAGGACGCCTAAATCTTTTTCTTGGGTGGTGGTTCCTAATGTGGAACCTTGCATCGTGTAACCATAGTTTGGGTTGTTCTTCCCTAGGTGCATAACCTTGCACTTCTCCACATTAAATTTCATCTGCCATTTTGATGCCCAGTCTTCCAATTTATCAAGATCCTCTTGCAATTTTCCACAATCCTCCTGGGTTTTAACAACTTTAAATAGTTTTGTGTCATCAGCAAATTTGATAACCTCACTCGTTATTCCACTTTCCAGGTCATTTATGAATATGTCAAAAAGCAGCGGACCCAGCACAGATCCCTGGGGTACACCACTATTCACCTTTCTCCATTGGGAAAATTGGCCATTTAGCCCTACCCTCTGCTTTCTATCTTTTAACCAGTTCCTGATCCACAGTAGTACACTGCCTCCTATCCCATGACTCTTTAGTTTTGCCAAAAGTCTCTCATGAGGGACCTTGTCAAAGGCTTTCTGAAAGTCCAGATACACAATATCAACCGACTCACCTTTGTCCACCTGTTTATTCACTCCTTCAAAAAAACATAACAGATTAGTAAGACAAGATCGTCCTTGTCTAAAGCCATGTTGGCTGTCTCCCATTAGGTCATGACTATCTATATGCTGAGTAATTTTATTCTTTATGATGGTTTCTACCATTTTTCCCGGTACTGATGTCAGGCTCACCGGTCTGTAGTTTCCCGGATCACCCCTCGAACCCTTTTTAAAAATTGGTGTTACATTGGCGATCCTCCAATCCTCAGGTATTAGAGATGATTTTAATGATAGTTCACAGATTACTGATAGCAGGTCTGCAATCTCAAATTTCAGTTCTTTCAACACCCTTGGATGTATACCATCCGGCCCAGGTGATTTGCTACTCTTCAGTTTATCTAATAGTTGTAGGACATCTTCCCGATGTATCGATATTTCCTTCAATTCTTCCACACCTTTAAATACCACTTCAGTCGTGGGTAACATCCCTACATCTTCCTCAGTAAAGACCGAAGCAAAGAATTCATTCAGTCTCTCCGCTATCGCCTTGTCGCCTCTTAGTGCTCCTTTAACCCCTTTATCATCTAATGGACCAACTGACTCTCTCACGGGTTTTTTTGCTACGAATGTACTTGAAAAGGTCTTTATTTCGCGTTTTTGCTTCCGCAGCAAGCTTCTTCTCAAATTCTCTCTTTGCCTGCCTTATCAATGCCTTGCATTTGACTTGCCAGTGCTTGTGCTGTTTCCAGGTTTCATCATTTGGCTCTTTTTTCCATTTCTTGAAAGATGCTTTTTTGGCAACAACAGCCTCTCTGACCTCAGCTTTAAACCATGCTGGCAATTTTTTGGACTTCCTTCCACTTTTCTTAAAGCGTGGAATACAGCTGGTCTGGGCTTCCAAGATAGTATTTTTCAACAACACCCAAGCTTGATGTACGTCTTTAACCTTTGCAACTGCTCCTTTTAGTTTTTTTCTTAACTGTTTTCCTCATTCTATCATAGTCTCCCTTTCGAAAGTTAAGGGGTAGTACTGTGGATTTCCTTACTATCCCTCCTCCACTAATTAAATCAAAGGCGATCATGCTATGATCACTATTGCCAAGTGGCCCCAACACCCTTATCTCTTGCACTACATCTGGTGTTCCACTAAGGACTAGGTCTAATATTGCTTCCCCTCTGGTCGGTTCATGAACCAGCTGCTCCAAGAAACAGTCATTTATTTCATCTAGGAACTTTATCTCCCTAGCATGTCCTGTTGTGACACTGACCCAGTCGATGCCGGGGTAATTGAAATCACCCATTATTATTACTGCACTGTAACTTTTGCTAGCTTCCTTGATTTCTTTGAGCATTTCATCATCCATTTGTTCATTCTGGCCAGGCGGACGATAGTACACACCCCCACTGCCATCGCCTTCCCCTTTTTACATGGAATTTCAATCCATAGAGATTCTACAGCAAATTTTGTTTCCTGCAAAACTTTAATCCTTTCTGACTCAATGCCCTCTCTAACATAGAGCGCAACCCCTCCACCAATTTGATCAGCTCTATCATTTCGATATAGTTTGTACCCAGGTATCACAGTGTCCCACTGGTTGTCCTCCTTCCACCATGTCTCTGATATTCCAATCATATCTAACCTCTCGTTTAGTGCTATATATTCTAACTCTCCCATCTTGTTTTGTAGACTTCTAGCATTTGCATACAAGCATTTTAGAGACTGTATTTTATTCATATTAATTTGGCTATTGGTAGACATGGGTAATTTGGGATCTTTAAGTTCTGTCTGCTCCATACTCGAGGGCATTTGGGCTACTTTACTCTTTTTTGGAACCTCTCTGCTTTTTGTAGTATCCTTCAAGGATACATTCTTCCGAACCATGCGCTCTTGGGCGACTGTCGGCTTTCCCCTATTATCTAGTTTAAAAGCTGCTCTATCTCCTTTTTAAAGGTTAATGCCAGCAGCCTGGTTCCATCCCGGTTAAGGTGAAGCCCATCCCTTCGGAAGAGCCCCTCCTTTCCCCAGAATGTTCCCCAGTTCCTAACAAATCCGAACCCCTCATCTCTGCACCATTGTCTCATCCACGCATTGAGACTCCGGAGCTCTGCCTGCCTATTGGGTCCTGCGCGTGGAACGGGAAGCATTTCGGAGAACGCTACCCTGGAAGTTCTGGATTTCAACTTCCTACCTAAAAGCCTAAATTTAGCTTCCAGAACCTCCCTACCACATTTTCCAATGTCATTGGTACCAACATGTACCAAGACAGCAGACTCCTCCCCAGCACTATCTAAGACCTTATCTAGGTGGCGTGTGAGGTCTGCTACCTTCGCACCAGGCAGGCATGTTACCAGGCGATCCTCACGTCCACCAGCCACCCAGCTATCTACATGCCTAATGATCGAATCACCAACTATAACTGCTGTCCTAACCCTTCCCGCATGGGCACTTGGCCCTGGAGAAACCTCCTCGGTGCGAGAGGGGTTTACATCACCTTGAGGACAGGTCCTAGTTACAGGATCACTTCCTGCCACACCAGGGTGATGCTCTCCTGTCACGTGACCTCTCTCCTCCATGGCAACAGGGATGCTGCCAGACTGGAGGTGGGACTTCAGGACTATATCCCTGTAGGTCTCGTCTATGTACCTCTCTGTCTGTCTTATGTTTTCCAAGTCTGCTACTCTAGCCTCTAGAGAACGGACTTGTTCCCTGAGAGCAGAGAGCTCCTTGCACCTAGTGCACACGTAAGACCTCTCACCAGCTGGGAGAAAATCATACATGTGACACTCAATGCAAAAGACTGGAAAGCCCACATCCCGCTGCTGGACTGCTGTCTGCATCTTAGTTTTAAGTTTGTGTTTAGATCTTTAAGTTCTATATGTACTAAAGGGTGCAATGGATATTTATACCACTAAAACTGTACCTAAGAAGTTTAATATACCTTGTTCACCTGAAGCTTAATTAATCTCAGGTCCTTGGTGTATGACTGATTTGGGTAATGAGCTTCACCTGAGAGCACCTCCTGTCTTTTAAGTTGTGCAAGTACCTATAAAGCTGTGATTTTCCCAGGGGAGGGTGGGTGTGGGGAGGGAGGGAGGGATATAACACTTATTAAAAAAGGGCTGCTACACAGTACCTTGTCCTGTGCTGCTGAGGAAAACTATATTCTGATTTGATTTAAATTATAGCTCTTTGCTGCTACTAGGCTCTAACCTATTATGAAATTTAAACTACAAGCTCTCTGCTGGATTCTAAATTTAACCAGAAAGCTCTCTTCTGTGTTTTAATTTGAAACTAAAAGTACTTTGCTGATGCTAGGCCCTGAGTGACTATGAAATTTAAACTACAGCTGTCTACTGGGTATGAAAGGTAACCAGAAAGTTCTCTTCTGTGTTGTTAAATTGAATCTTAAACTGTTGCTACTAGGCCCTGACTGATTTAACAAAAAAAATAGTGGGTTCACAGATTAATTAGCTTTAAAAGAAAAACAATTCCTTTCAGAAAAATTCCCAGAAGTATATACTCACAATTTCAGATTTCTCTCCAGAAGTAACAGCCCCCCTTTCCAGTCCGTCAAGAAGGAGGGGGAAGACTGTGGGGAGATGCTGCGCCGCCGACTTCTGGGATCAGAGAGGCCCTTGCATCTCATGCTACTGCTCAGCAAAGATGAGGTAAAATGCCACCTGCCTCCTCTATTTCTTGGGTTGTACTGTATACAGAGCCTGACTTGTTGAGGTTTAATTTGATTTTCTACTTTGAGTTTGTTATAATTTATTCTGTATTTGGTGAGGGTCTAAATGTGTTTTGCCTGTCTGACCATTAGCATGGTTTTTCTCATGGGGCAGTTTTTCCAAATGAGTTAGTTTTGCGCATCATAACCTCCTCATTCTCTGTAATTCTCTTAGGGTTATGATCCCAGTGCTTTTTGGGCACAGTGCTTACAGAGTTTCCAATTGATGAGGCACCCTACTTTATTATATCTTTCTGTATAGAAACTTTCTGCCATCAGAACTTCACAGCCAGCTATGAGGAGACTCACCGTTTCCAGGTCTTTCTTACTGAATCAATATATATCTGGGTTGCCAGTTTTTTCAATTCTTGTTCTAAACCACCTCATCCATAATCCACTGTCCTGGTCTACAACTATCAACCTCTTATCCTTTGGTTTCAATTCACCTCTCCTCAACCATTCATTTGTGTGTCCGTTCTTGATCAACATTTGCCACTTGTTTTTCCTTTTCTGTTAATCTAATTCTTTGAAGATGTTTTTTCTCTTGTTTTGCAAATTCTGTTACTTCCTTCCCTGTGTATTCCTATGGATTTTCACTCATTCCTTCTAGTTGTCGGAACACTTCTCCAAGTTTGATGATGGAGATATTTACTTTCATATTTCAGCACTTTTTGCACTTTTTGATCTGATGATGCAGTTAGGTGGGCCTGGAGGCCTATGATAGTAGCTCTGAATGTATAATCAATCTCTATGAGGCCTAGCCCCCCTTCAGCTCTGGGGATGTACAGTTTTGGCATACACTGATTCTTGTAAATTAATTCATGGGCATGGAGGAGTTTTCTTGTTCGTATATTCAGTTTTTCAAGATCTTTGAGAGGCCAGTCCAGAATCCCAAAGCTGTATGAGAGTACAGGAATTGCCAGCTGATGAATGGCCTGATCTTATTCTGTGATGTTAAAGCACTTTTCAATAATGATTTTAATCTCCTGTAGTATTGTTTACTGATCTTATCTCTCAGTAATTTCTCCTTGAGTGTCGCTCCTTCCTCTACTCCGAGATACTTACATACAGTACACCTTCCTGTTCAAGATCCCTGATGTCACAGCCCTCCGTTAGGGAGATGTTTTCCATTTTGCTCAATTTTCCTCCAAAAACATTTGCCTTAGCACATTTGTCTAGGCCAAAGGTAAATCTGATGTCATCAGAAAAGCTTTTCATCACACAGAGTTGCTCTTCTAATTGTTGGTCTCTGGAACTGTAGAGCTTCAGTTCGTCTAAAAATAATAAATGAGATGTTTCTGGGTTGTTACCTTCTTTAGGATTCAGGCTAAATTCATATCCCAAAGAGTTGATGAGAGTACTCTTGGATTAAGCACCACACAAAGTAGAAGGGGCAACAGGGAATCTCCCTGAAATATTCATAGCTGGATCTTGATGTTAGGAATAATGTACTGACCATCTTCATATCTCAAAAAGAGTATGGTTTGCCACATTGTCATGGTGAACTTGATGTACTCCATCAAACCAGGATTTACTTTACATTTCAAGGCGATTTATTATCCAAGAGTGTGGGACGCTGTCAAAAGCTTTCTTATAATAAATCCATGCTATACTAAGATTTCTGTTTTCCTTAGCACTAGCCATGTTGGCCTTATTCAAAATTAACTGGTCTTTGATTCCATATGCTCCCTTCTTATTGCCCTTTTGCTCAATTGCCATGATGTTATTGGACTCGATATGATCATATATTCTGTCTGCATCCATTGCCATGAACAGTTTATAGATTGTAGGTAGACAAGTTTTTGGTCTGTAATTATTGGGAATATTACTTGGGCCCCCCCTTCTGAAGGAGAAATGCTCTTCCTGTAGTAAGCCATTGTGGTGTTAAGTCTGACTGCTTGAACAATAGATTTTTGCATTTTGCCAAGTCTTGATGGAGTGATGTGAACTGTTTGAGCCAAAAGCGGGTTACTCCATCTGGGCCAGGGCTCTTCCAGTTTGGGGCCTCATTTTAACCTGCTTTCCATCTCTTTCACTGTTACTGCAGGACATTCCATAGGTTTGATGTTTGCTTTTTCTAAATGCTCCTGTACGCAGGGTAATCATTCTGCTTCTTGATTGTGCTCTATAGAGTCCTCATATAAGTTTCTCCAGAAGGTCTCTGTTTCAGCTTTGGTAGATGGTACTTTTACCATATTAATGCTCTTTTCCATTTTCCTGTAGAATTGTTTTGGGTTCTGTCTAAATAGTTTATTTTGATATCTTTCTTTTCTAATTTTTCTATTTCTTTTTGTGCTTCTGCCGCTATTTTCAATTTATCGTTGTAACATATACATTTTAGGTCTTCTTCTGTCAATGTAGTGTGCTTCAGCTTGATGTCTTGGATCTTCCTCAGTATCCTTGATGATCTTAATCCTTTTAGATGCCCATCTATCAGGAATATCTCTGCATGCAATGATTGTATTTTTCCTTCAGTGCACTTTTTCCAAGGAGGAACTGTTAGTGTTCTCTTTTTCACCCGGCCCTGCACTTTAATTGGTAATATTTTTCCAATAATAATTTGAGCCACACAATATTGTGTTCGATTTATTTCAGTGATGATGACAAATGGTCCCTTTATAATGGATAAGTCCTTATTCATCTTAATTATCATACTCCTAACCCTAGATGTTAAATTTAGCTTGGGTAATCTTTCCCTTGCCTGGAACCCAGCATATTCATCTTTTTCTATGTTGTCTATGAGTTCTATCTTGAATTCCTCCACCTCTGGGTCCTTCCCCTCCCTTTCTTCCTCTTCTTCGGTTGATTTGTGGGCCTGTCCTGTAGTCACCTCAGTTATCTGCAGTTCTGGATCTCTGTGCTCCATCTCCCCCTCTGCTGCTCATTCTTTTTCTGTGTATTCCTGCCTGCCTGTGTATTCCTGCCTGCTGTACCTCCTCCCTGTAGTTCTTTTTCCATGGGAGTCCTTAATTGCTTCAAAATGTTATCACTCACATACTTATTTACTTTGATCTGCAAAATTAACGATCTTAAATTTGCATCTGTTGCTTTTTGCAGTTTTTCTTGTGGCAATTTTCCTCTTTCTTCCAGTTTTTGGTGGATTCTCTTTGTATACCCTCTAGATTTATTTTTTTTATTTTTTTTTTTAAATGCTTTATTTAAGTTTGGAAAACAAACATGAGGTAATGAAAACAGCCAATGAATGAGATGCATAGATTCAACAATAATATCAGTATTCAATAACAAGCACGCAGTCTCTTAACAATATGATGATACCCAATGAACAGCGTGTTCTAATGGTCAAGGTACCAGAGAAACCTCATATAAAAGAAGCTAACATTGAGCCATAAAAAACTAAACGGAAATAACATCTTCCAGTGACGAGCAGCATCCCCATATCCCTGTCTCCAGCAACTATCAAGATACTTGTTGTCTGAGGGCATCCCATTTTCTCAAAATGGGCCGGAAGGTAGGTTTTCGCCTTACATAAGCCATCTCACAGGCGTGGTGATAGCAGACGAGGTTCCACCAGTAGGCGCTGGACAGACCATCATAGTTTTTCCAATGGCTTAATAAGGCTTTCAGAGCAAGGCTTAAGAGCAGGTCAAAGAGAGTGGACATTTGTTCTTTCAGTGCAGGCACGCCTGCTAGCGATTTATAAATGACAATGCGATATGTCAGTTCCGTGTCCAGCCCCAGTAGCTGGGAGATACGTGCCCAAACAGCCTGCCAATATTCGCGGAGTACTGGACAGAAAAATATCATATGGGCAAGGGTACCTGTATCCACTCCACAATTCCAGCAGCGCGCATCTGACTGCACATTCCACCTAGCTATGCGCACCGGTGTGTAGTAGGCCCGGTGGGTTAGAAAATATAACATTTGGTTGATTGAGGCCGATCTTGTGGTTCGCCGTTGTCGGTTCCAGATCTCTTCCCATACGTTTGCATCTTCGAGCTGCCCCGTTTCAGTTTGCCATACCATGTGCAGTCCAGTACATCGTTTCTTCTCCCCTTCCCTAAGTATGCCAACAAACCTGGAGATAAGCTTGGATCCTAACCGAAATTCCTGCACTTCCTGATGAAAGGGGCGACCGGCATTTAACGCCATGGGTAGAACACCCGCTGTACTCAAACAATGGCGCAGCTGACACCACTGATAGAAACATCTTTTGGGTAGCTGAAATTCATATTGAAGAGTTGGGAAAGGTTTGTATGCCTTATTTATTATCAGATGTCCCAGGTTGTATATGCCGGCCTGGAGCCAGGGTAGCCATAGCACACTACGCCCTTCTATCTTGAACTTGGTATTGCGCCATATCCCCGTGGATTCTGAGAAGGCCAGGTCCGTTCCCATATATTGTCGGAGTATTTGGTAGGCCAGCTGCGTATCTCGCAGTATGTCGTTGGTCGGTCCGGAATTCTCGCTGTCCATACCTAGCCGCATCCACAAAGGAACCGGTTGGCTCAGGGCATTCTCTATTTGCAGCCAAACCGGGGCTTCGTCCCCAATGAAATCTTCGCTCCACTGGGCACCCTGTTTGAGGAGAGATGCTAAGTGGTACCAATAAAAATCAGGGAAGTGTATTCCACCTCTAGCTTTGGGGGATTTGAGCTTCCATGTAGCAATTCGTGGAGGTTTGTTACGCCAAAGGAAGGATATCAGCCGCTTTTCCAGTCTTCCGTAGAATTTCTTTTCAAATAAAGTCGGGACCATGTTGAGTATATAACATACTTTGGGCACAATGACCATTTTGATAGTCTCCCCTCTGCCCCACCACGTTAAATTTAACGGGGACCATTTGTTGAGATATTCTTCCACTATACGTTCACACTGAGCCATAGAGCTCTGTACAGTATCTAGGAGAGTGGGCCCGTACGTTACACCTAAATATTTAAAAGACTTGCTCTCCACTGTAAACGGGTATCCATGCAACATCTCGTTAGAGACGTGCTCGTTCAGTGGGATGATGATAGTTTTGGACAGGTTTAATTTATATCCGGAGATGCCTGAGTACTCAGCAATGATCGACATCACGGGTTCTAGTGATCTTGAGTGCAGTAGAAGCAAGAGGTCATCTGCATACGCAGATAACTTGACTTGGGTAGCTCCAACGCGCACCCCTTCTATACTCGGAGATTGCCGGATTTTCATCAGAAGTGGCTCCATAGCTAAGTTAAATAACAGTGGTGAGAGGGGGCATCCCTGCCGGGTGCCTCTTGACAAGCCAAATTCAGGGGAGAGCCCGCTATTTGCCGCTATGCGTGCCGTGGGGTGGGAGTAAAGTACCCGTACATTGGCTAGGAAGCCTTCCGGTATTCCGAACCACTGCAACACTTGAAACAAGTAGGGCAATTCAACGCGATCAAACGCCTTTTCGGCATCTAGTGCTAGCCCTACTATCGGTTCCTCGAGCTGAAAGGCTTGCCCAAGCACATGTGCCATAAGCCGTCCATTGTCAGTTGTGGACCTGCCAGGCATGAAGCCACATTGATCTGGCTTTATCAGGGTTTCCATTACAGCAGTAAGACGATTAGTTAGAATTTTGGCGTATATCTTGTAATCGGCGTTAAGAAGTGAAATTGGTCGGTAGTTTTCTATCTGTTGATCATCACGGCCTGGCTTAGGATGTATTACTATAGTTGCAGCAGCTATATTACCAACCGCTGGACACTCTTTTGCCAGTTCCACATAATATGAGTGCAGTTCGGGAAGCAGTTCTCTGGAAAAGGTGGTGTAAAATTCTATCGGCAAACCATCGGGTCCACTAGCTTTCCCTTTGGCGAGTTGTCGCATTGCCTGCTGTATTTCCATACATGTGATATTGCCCGTCAGTTGACGCTGCTGCTCCTCAGTGAGTTTGGGGCCAACTAAATGTGCGGTAAAGTTGCGTAACCCATCTACTGTAAAAACTCCTTCTGTTTGGTAGAGCTGTGAGTAGAAGGTTTCACATATTCTCAGTATATCTTCATTTTGCCGCTGCAAATTCCCTCCATCGTCCTTCAGGCCAGCGATGTGTGATTGGGCTTTTTTGGCGCGCAGTGTTTGCGCTAAGAGCGTACTTGCTCGATTATTTTCGTGATAATACATGCTCTGTTGGGCCTGAATTTGCTGGCTAGCTTCCACATTGAGAATAGAGTTGTATTGATATCTCAGCTTCTGCAGTCGAAGCAGGACAAGTGCATCCGTACGTTTGGAAAGTAGCCGTTCTCCCGCCGCCCGAATCTCCCGTTCCAAAAGAAGCAGCTGTGCTGCCGCAGCTTTCTTCTGCTTGATACTGTATGATGTGATGCACCCCCGTATCGTGGCCTTAAATGCTTCCCACCACGCCCAGGTGGGAGTGTCATGTAGCTCATTTGTCTTGAAGTAACCCTCAATCTGCGGGCGTAGGGCGTCGCGGAATTCTTCACTTTGGAGCCAAGCGCGATCAAATTGCCATCGAGGCGTAGCTTTCCGAGTTTGCCCTGAACGAAGTTCTATAGTAATTGCAGCATGATCCGAGACTGTTTTCGCAACAATATCCGCTGTCAACAATTGTGATACTAAAGTCTTCGAGATCAGGAAGTAGTCAATTCGTGTCTGAGTGTTATGCGGCATTGAGTAGAAAGTATAGTCTTTCTTGACTGGGTACAGAAGCCGCCACGGATCAACTAAGCCAAGGGTTTCCATCATGCCCATCAATTGTTTATTGGCCCACGGTTTATGCTGTTGCTTGTAGGGTGTCCGGTCTATCAACGGGTCTTGGATAAGGTTGAAATCTCCCCCAAGGATTACATTAGTGGCTCCACTGAGCAATACTTCTTGAGCAATCTTCTCAAAAAAAGTGTGATCATCGTGGCTGGGCCCGTAGAGAGTCATAAGCGTATAGTTAGTGCCAAAGATCTGAACGCGAGCTTTTGCCCACCTTCCCTCCGGGTCTATGACTGTGTCTTCAACTGTGGTCTTCAGCGCAGCACGGACTAATATTAGGACTCCCCCTTTCCGCTTGTTTGCCGGTGCTGTTAGTATATTTTGGTAGCCACCCCCGGTTACCTTGCAAGATTCAGACAATGTTAAATGGGTTTCCTGGATATAGACGACATCAGCTTTCAGCCTTTTACAATAGTTTAAGATTTTCTTTCGTTTAGCAGGGTTATTAATTCCTTGCACATTAAGGGATGCCACTCTCAGTTTCTCAATATTTGTCATGATAGCTGGCCCAGTCTCTGGGGATGCCACTCGTCACCTGTAAACACTGGAACAATAACATTATTTTAATACAAAAGACACTAAAGCTGAACGTCATGTGATCAGCTTCCAACTGTGTTATCTTTTAATGGTGGAACCTGACTCGCCCTCCTTCCCCCCGCCACCCTTGAGTCCCACTCCCACCCGCCCAATCATGCCTTGCTATTTAACAGTGACATATTCCCCCCCAGCCTTCGAGTTAAACAAAAACATTCCCCGAATTGTAGAAAACACAATACAATTGCTACTTCTCTTGCAGTGAAGGGTAAGAGTCCTCGCCTGATCCAACAGCTATAGTATTAAATACCACAGCGCGTCTATGGCCTCAGGTATGGGATGGATCCGTCTCCATTTGGTTCCACTCACGGAGATATGCCCGCAGTTTCTCCCCGGTATCAAAGGTCTTGGTGACATTCCCCAGAGTTACTCTCATTCGTGCAGGGTAATAGAGGCCATATTTTGCCTGTACTTTCTGTAGCAGTGGTCTACATTCCAACAGTTCCTTTCTCCTCTCCGTCGTTTTTTTACAAAGATCAGGGAAGAAACTGATTTTATGTCCCTCATAGCACGCTTCAGACATCTGCCTAGCAGCTTGTAGTATTTGAAGAACTTGCGGGTACCGTAGAATTTTAATGATGAAAGGGCGCGGATATGGCTTTTTTCCCAGTGAATGTGATGGTACACGATGGGCCCTCTCTATCTCAAAGGGCTCTAGGAAGGTTATCTGCAACAAGTCAGGAATGAATTTCTGCATATATTTTACAGAGTCCTGTCCCTCCCGGCCCTCTGGAATGCCGAGTATCCGGAGGTTGTTCCGGCGAGCCCGGTTATTCTGCTCCTCATATTGATCCTCCAGATCTGCAACTCTTTTTTGTAATGGGGCGATCTGCGCAACAAGGGGGTCATGTCTTTCCAGCACTGACTCTACCTTATGCAGCCGTTCCCACACTTCCGACACCCGATTTTTCAGCTCGCTCATGTCTCCTTGCAACAAGGTTAGGGTTTCTCGATTTTCTGCTACCATGCTCTTGACTGTCCGAAGCTCTTGTAGCACTTCTCTAATGCCCTCCGCGGTTTCCTTTTCCGACGCCATTTTGTGCGGGGAGGCCGCCTCTTGTTTCGTTCTCTTCACGGCGTGTCCGGCCGTCGGCGAAAAATCTAGCTTCGCCGGTTTTAAGGAGGACATCTCACCTATCTCTTATGCCACTAATTATCAAAAACAGTTGGGTTTGGCTGGGGGAATAAGTCGAATGCTCGGACGGCGGGTGGGAGCAGTTCCTTTAGACAGCCATTCCTGAACGCGGCAAGCTCCGCCCCCATACCCTCTAGATTTAAATATAGGGTTTGCAGCATAAAAATAGCAGTAGATTATCTCTTCTTTATCTGCAGAAGTCCACTTATCCATAGATAATCCTCCAATTCCTATGGTTTATCTCCTGCCACAGTGGGTCCAGGAACAGGTTCACCAAGGCCTTTATTTGTGGCAGGGATGGTATCTATATCTGCAGTGCTTGCACTATTGCAACCACCATCATTAGCCCTAGTGCCCTAAGCTACGGGTGGGCACCTTTTTATCCTGGGTAATGTGCGGCCAGTATATATTTTTCTTTTTTGTTTCTACCATGCTTCAACTGTAGTATCACCTTCTGAGATTTCGTAAAGCTGTTATACAGTGCGTTCACCACATAAAAGTACTCAGCAAGACTTGAAGAGGGAACTTTATTTTCTCCCCCAAAGAGATATACATCAAGTCACTATTCGTGAACTTTAATGGTAAACACCTCTTTGACTCCTATGTTACTACGTAGGATCTGTAGTAATCTGGCTTATTCAGTTTTCTGAATAGGTATAAGGACGTTCTAAGGTCCACTGCAATATTTATGATGCTGGTCTTTTCTGGGTAGGCTCCTAATTGTTTCAATTTTAGAAGCTGGTGTTGTTATGGTATGGTAGATTTGCATTATAGGTCTTCAGTGACTTGTGTAGGGTTTTGCCCCTTTAATTTATTCAGTTGTCTGTGTAGCAAACTTAGTAATTTTTTTTTTTGACAGGCTGTGCATTCATCAGCTCTCCTGCCATGATCGTGTCTGTTTCAGCACTTCTGTGAATGGTGGGGGTAATGGAGGGCAGAAGTGAATGCAAGGGGGGAGGTTGAAGGGGAAAGTCTGGGATGAGAGAGGGATAGCAGGGGAGGGATTGGAGTGGGGAGGGAAGGGAAGGGATGAATGAATGGGAAGTAATTAAAGGGCACAATGTGCATGTGTAAAAGGCACACCCCTGTCCTGCCACACCCACAAATGCAGGCACCCTCACCTCCACACCACCCACACAATGGGTCAATGGGTGTGGTAGGAGAAAAGGAGAAAGAGTGGGGCCACTAAACCTTTTGTTGGCACTTGCAGAGGCCCATTAAAAGCCTGATTTACTAAGATTTTTACCATGGAAAATGGGAAAACAGTCTTAGTAAATCAGGCCCAAAAGCTAAACAAGCAACCATTTGGGGGGAAGGGAACATGCACTGTGACCTAGGTTTCGGTTGCTGGTTCTGAGATTTTTAAGATGCCTCCTACTTTCCAAGAAAATTTATCAAGTTCTGCCTTCAACCATGCATTCATGCTGAGATGGCTCTGCTATATCCCATCCCCCTCTAAAGTCAGAGGTCATGGGCAGAGCCATCTCAGGGCACATGGTCTAAATGCAGGCCCCATGCAGTCTTCTTGCATTTTCTTATGCCGACTCCATGGGGAATAGGCTGGACATGTCGAATAGGGAAGCAGAGGAGTGATGTTGAATGGGGGGGGGGCAGAGGGATACAGAGGGGGGATGCTGGTCATGGGAGGATAGGAACAGGATGCTGGGCAGGGGGGATAGGGGTCGAGGGGGTATGCTGGGCATGGGGGAGATGCTGGACATGGGGTGATAGGGACAGAAGGGTTATGCTGGACAAAAGATCTGTGAGGTTATCTTAAATAGGTGTTAAAGACAAGTGACAGATCAAAAGGCCCCTTTATCAAACCAAGGGTATTGTGAATCATCCAGGAATTTGTTAAGAATTACCTTAGAAGCACAGGTCAGGCCACTGTTTGTAAGTCAGCTTTTATTAAGTCTTCTTTCCCTCCCACCCACCCCAGGCATAATCTCAGCTTTATAGATTCTTAAACCTATTAAAGGGAAAGAGGTATTCAAATTCACTTTCAGGTTCAGCTGATTATCCTTATCAGGAATAGATTAATTAAGGACCTGAAATTAATTAATCTTGAGGTGAACAAGGTCCATTAATCGTATTAGGTATAGTTGTATTAGTACAAGTATCCTCAGCAAACTTAAGTAAGTAAACAACTTAAATAGCTAAACAAAGCCTTAAAACTAAGATGCAGACAGCAGTCCAGCAGCGAGATGGGGGTATGCATTCTTTTGTATAGAGTTGTCACACGTATGATTTTCTCCCAGGTGGTGAGGGGTCCCCCACCTGGGGACAGCAATCTCATGCTGGAGGGACTAGAGTTTCTAGCCCTATAGGCACTCCTTGTGGCCTTGGGCAAGCCACTTAACCCTCTGTTGCCTCAGGTACACATAGATTGTGAGCCCTTAAGGGAATGTATCTAGTACCTGTTCGTAGTGATTACATAATGTAAACTGCTTTGATTGAAGGATAAGGCAGTATAGAAAACTGGTTAAATAAATCTAGTTCTGAAGTCCCACCTTGAATCTGGCAGCCTCCCTGTTGCCATGGAGGAGAGAGATCATGTGAGAAGAGAGCATCACCCTGGTATTTCTAGAAGTGATCCTGTAGCTAGGACTGTCCTCCAGGTGATGTAAAACCCTCTTGCCCCAAGGAGGATTCTCCAGAACAATGTGCCCATGAGCAAAGAAAGTCATTATAGTTGGTGATTTAATCATTAGTCATGCAGATTTATGGGTGGTTGATGGACATGAGGATTGCCTGGTAAAATTCCTACCTGGTGCAAAGCTAGTGGAACTCACACACTACCTAGACAAGGTTTTACATAGGGGAGGAGTCTGCTGTCTTGGTACATATTGGTACCAATGACCTAGGAAAGTGTGGGAGGGAGATTCTAGAGGCCACATTTAGGCTTTAAGGTAGAAAGTTGAAATCCAAAACTTCCAACTCCCTCAAGCTTTCATTCACAATCCAAAATCCACTTTGGTCAGATTTATCAAAGTGAGGAATTAACCCCTACAAAGAAATGTCCATTTTAATAATTTGTTTGGCTGTTTTGGGGGTAAGGCTATAGCATTGTTTTCAGTCCCCAATCAGCTTTGCAGTAGGGGCTGAGGTCAGATATGATGTCAGATGCTGTCTTTGCAAAAGTTTAGTTACTCATTGTTTGCAGCCTGAATGGTGATCCCATTTTCGCCCAACTTTCATGGAAGAATTACCAGGGTCCTAGAAATGCTTTTGGACCTGAAACACAGTATTACATCCAAAATGACCAAGTATATTCCTGGATGTCCAAATCTGAGGGGCCCCTGGAAAAACATGGAGCTTTAGAAGACACTTTGGGGGAATCCATTGATTTGGATGATGAAGGCAGGAAACCACAACAGTCCCGGCAACATTGAAGAGGTGGATCAAAGACTGTTTTTCAACGGAGCTTCTGGTGCTCCGTCCAATGGCGGTGTCCTACGACACAGCTTCATTTCAAACAGCAGTCGTCAATCTCAGCAACTGAATTTTAACTCCAGCTCAGGTGAAACCCTGATTTTGGGACTTTCTTTTGTTCCAACTACATAGTACGATCCATTTAAGATGTGAATGGCTTTGTATAGATTTTTTTTGAATATTACATAGTCACACATTTTTTTGCTTCTCGTCTTTCTACGGAAGATGGTTCAGTGGTATTTAAGACCTCCAGATGGTATCCTCCAGGACCAAGTGACTAGGTCATTTCTACTTACTAACATCTTGTTCTTTTTGATTTACAAAAAAGACAGAAAATTCTTTCAATTTTGGTGACGTCAATTAATGTTTTCACAAATGGATTTCGGATTGTGAATGAAAGCTTGAGGGAGCGATTCTGAGGGATTGCACCATCATTTCAGCTATGTAAAGTGTCTTATTCCCACATAGGCTGCTTTTACTGCAACAAATGATTAAAATGGATATTTCTTTGAAGGAGTTATTTGCAAATATAAGCCAATCTACAGGAGTCAATGTTGCTACTGGAATTACAAGTGGGGATGTATCTAAAATAAGAGCCTCAGGGTAATAATGAGGAAGGGTAAGCTCTATTTTAGGTTTTAAAAATAAAATGTATTAACAGATTTCATACAGATCTCTATAATCTTCCAAAATACCTTCTTATAAAACCATCAAGTCAAAATTAAACTCTTTATAATGATATTTTTATTTATGTGAATTAAACACATGCCTTTGCATTGGCAGCTCAAAGTTCATTAAAGTCAGGCACAGCAAGAATTTCCTTGTCCCCAGAGGATCTATTTAATGTACTAATGGCCCCATTATTGTCAAGGGAGCTTATTTAATAATTAGGCACACAACTTTCACTTATATGCAGTAACATATAATAGTAAATCAAGCCATAACTCTGCACTGCAGTGGTAGAAAGTGAATTGGCCTACACAAAGTCTACAAAGAGCAACAGTGAGATTTAAACCTTGGTTTCACTGGTCTTTAGCTGGCTGCTCTATCCATTAAGGGGATCATTTTAAAAGGTTTAGTCGTGATTTGGATGTCTGAAAACATGCACGCGGAGATAGCCCAAAGCCATTTCACAAGTGCTTTTAAAGACATCCCCAGTGCAGGGACGCCCAAGTAGGCAGGGTGCGTGGAGCAGACATGCCCAGAGTAGACTCAGTTTCAGAAAGGTCAGGGACAACTGCGCCTTCATCCAAATTTAGATGTTATCCAGGCACAAATAGGCACAGGAAGAGTGTTTGGGCTGTAAAGCATTCAGACCATGTAGTGAAGATGGCACTCCAACAGCCCTTGTACGCTCCACAAGCACAAAGAAAGTTTTGGGGTAATTGGGATATTTGTGTTGTGTTGTGTTTGCACCTCTGCTGGATATCTCTGAGACGTCCCCAGGCGGGAATACAGTACTATATTAGGAGCGTCTATGTAGACGGTCCTGTAGATGTCCTTATTGGGCACGTCCACATTTGTGAAATCGTGCCCGAATTTGGATGTGCCTGCCTATTTTTGGGACATTCTAGCTTGGATGTCCTAGATTTCACTTGGAGGTCATTTCTAAAATGTGCCTTCATAGTACTCCCCTGCTGTTAAGGAAGGTTTGCCTTTTGGTACTTGATTCTAAGATCTGTATTGGGATCTCTTCTAAGGATGTGCATTTGTAAGGCAACATTAAGTTTTTTACTGTACCTTAAGAAAATTAGTGCCTACTAAATTAATAGGAATTAATGCATGTTAAGTTGATTACCATGCAGTAAAAAGCTTTGTGGTATATTCTCAAGGTCATATTTTGCTGCATTCATGAGTGGTTTGCTCTTTTTCAACTTTAGCTTGAGTTTGCATACTAGTAGTTGATGATCTGTACCACAGTCAGCTCCAGATTTTGTCTTTGTTGATGTTACAGAGCTTTTCCATCGTTGACTTCCACATATGTAGTCAATTTGATTTTTATATAATCCATTCGGTGAAGTCCATGTGTAGAGTCGCCGCTTGTGTTGCTGGAAGAAGGTGTTTGAGATCATTGGTCTTGCAGAATTCTATCAGTCTTTCTCCAGCTTCCTTTCTGTTGCCAAGTCCATATTTTCCAACTACTTTGCCTTCTTCTTTGTTGCCAACTTTTGCGTTCCAGTCACCCATGACTATCAGGATATCCTGTTTGCATGTTCTGTCAATTTCAGCTTGTATTTGTTCATAGAACTCTTCAATTTCATTCTCTTCTGCAGCTGTTGTTGGGGCATATACTTGAATTATAGTTGTGTTGATAGGCAATCCTCGTAGACGAATAGAGATTAAGCGTTCGCTGACTGCATTGTATTTCATTACAGTTCTTGAAGTTTCTTTTTATTATAAATGCAACACCATTTCTTCTTTGTCTTTCATTTCCAGCATAGTAGACCATGTGATCATCTGATGCAAAGTGCCCCATGCCAGTCCATTTCAGTTCGCTGACACCCAACAGATCAAGTTGTACACGTTCCATTTCATTCTTGACCACCTCCAACTTCCCTTGGTTCATGCTTCATACGTTCCATGTTCCAATGTGTAAGACATCTTTACAGCTTCTGACTCTCATTTCATGTGCAGCTACATCAGCAGTCAGACTTCCCGAGGGCTTTGATCCAACCACATCATAAATGCTGGCTTTACTCTGAAAAGTCTTCAGCTCTTCCCCAGTAGCTAGTTGAGTGCCTTCTGACCTGGGGGTCTCATCTTCCAGCACCATAGCACAATTTGTGTTGTTGTAACTATCCATTGGGTTTTCATGGCAAGATACAGAAGTAGATTGCCGGGCCTTTCTTCCGCGCAGTTTAAGTTTGGTGTTGTTGCCGTTGTCACAAAAATGTGATCCTCCGCCGTCAACACTGTCCCATTCTGCTGCTGCCCAGATGGGTGGTTTGTCTTGGTCTGGCACCTTAGCTGAGACCTGACCATCTTGGGAGACCCTGCCAGTAGTTTAGCTCTCAGCATCACTGATGCACGCAAGCCCTCACAGCACAACAAGCTGCAAACCAAGTGAGAGAAATATGACCTTGAGAATATACCACTGGAATTTAAAGACTGCCTGCAAAATCGATTTGCTGCTTTAGATACAAATGACAGAGCTCCGGAAGAGTTATGGAATGACATCAAGAAGGTTGTGTTGGAAGAAAGCGAGAAGTCTCTACAAAAGATGAAAAAGCAAAAACGGCCAAAATGGATGACGGAAGAAACTCTGAAAATTGCCCAGAAACGCAGAGAAGCTAAAGCCAGAGGAGAAAGAAAGACAATCACAGAACTCAACAGAGATTTCCAATGTGCAGCAAGACAGGACAAAGAAAAGTACTACAATGACACTTCCAAGGAAATAGAAGCAGAAACTATTAGAGGAAGAACAAGATCGGCTTTCCTAAAGCTACGAGAGTTAAAGAAAAAGTTCCAGCCTCGGATTGGAATGTTACAAGATGCTCAAGGTTCTATGTTGAATGATGCTGAGAAGATCAAGAAAAAGGTGGAAGGAATATACAGAGTTTTTATATGATAAAGATCAAGTGGACCAACAGCCGTTTCAACCTTTACCTTATGATCGGGAACCATTGATGATGAAAGAAGAAGTTGAAGCAGCATTGAAAGCCTTATCAAAGAACAAAGCACCAGGCATTGATAGCATTCCCATAGAAGCATTGCAGCAATCTGAAGCAGCTGTTACCATACTCACAAGACTCTGCCAAGAAATATGGAAGACAACATCATGGCCAACTGACTGGAAAAGATCTGATTGGTGGAAGAGTCATCAACAACCTTCGCTATGCTGATGATACCATATTACTGGCTGAAAGTGAAGATGATCTGAAACATTTGCTTCTCACAATCAAAGAACATAGTCTCAAAATGGGCCTGCACCTTAATGTAAAGAAGACAAAGATCATGACAACTGGCATAATCAACAGGTTCATCGTTGAAGGAGAAGAAATTGAAATTGTGAACAACTTTAACCTACTTGGATCAACTATCAATAAAGAAGCAACAAGCAGTCAGGAAATCAGACGACGCATTGCTCTTGGCAGAATGGCTATGAAAGACCTAGATAAGATTCTCAAGAGCAGAGATGTCTCTCTCCATACAAAGATTCGACTTGTTCAAGCCATGGTATTTTCAATAACAGCATATGGATGTGAAAGCTGGACAGTGAAAAAGATAGACAGGAAGAAAATTGATGCCTTTGAATTATGGTGCTGGCAGCGAATACTGTGTATACCATGGACTGCCCGAAGAACAAACCAGTCGGTACTAGAGGAGATCAAACCTAAGCTTTCTTTAGAAGCTCAGATGACAAGACTTCAACTTTCATACTTTGGACACATCATGCGAAGAGAGAGATCATTAGAGAAAGACATTATGCTTGGCAAGATGAAGGTCAACACAAAAGAGGAAGGCCAGCAATGAGATGGATCGATACAATAACAGCAGCTACGGGTACCAGTCTGTCAACAATGAGCCGCCTGACTGAAGACCGAACACAATTTAGGATAGCTATCCAGAGGGTCGCCATGAGTCGACTCCGACTCGACGGTACTTAACAACAACAACAACAAAAAGCTTTAACATATTAAAATCGTTTTCTTAAAAGAAATATGTGAAAAATATATTTTTTTTAAAAATCGGAAAAAATGTTAAACTGAAAATGAAACAAGAATTTTTGCTCTGAACACATCCCTAAGCTTATCAAATGGATTGGAAAAATGAGGTGTGATCTATGAAAACTCAGGGTGTGGTCAAGGCTTTTGCAACTAAGATTAGGAGCCTGTTTATTAAAGAACATGCTGATAGCATGCATTTGGGTCACAAATCGAACATGAAGTCATGTGCCAACTTCAAGGGGGGGGGGTGCACTCATCCCTCTGTCATTGGTGCATTCCAAATGCATGGCAAAGTTTAATCTGGCACGGAGGTGCTCTAAATGCCACCCACTGAGATAGTGTTGTGCACCTGCACTGGCACCAACTTTCATTGTTAGCATGTGCCCATCATACCGATGCAAACTGTGATGCCACTGTAAATGCCCACATTCCTCCCCCAAAACTCCCAGTCTCCTCCTAATTGCATGCTACACAGATAACATGAAATTTTTAGCATGCTACATTGTGGCGCAGTGCATTTACTGCGTGACATCCCCATGCTAATGGTTGAAGTGGTTTAGTAAATATACTCCATAATGTGAAAGGAGCAATGCATCATGGGGAGGAGTAGATGGCCATGTGCACCAAACAAGGGAAAGATCTCTTGATGACCATGATGGATGGTCTGAAAGCTCCAAAACAAGGTGGGTGATGAGAGTTAAGCTACATAAGGAGGGGTAAAACTACCAAAACAAAAGGTGGCAAACTGGATATAACTTAACACAGAACTTTTTCTCATAAGCCATCTGTAACATTGTATATTTACCTTTGCTATCAGTCATCCAATGAAATTACAAATGCGAGCTTTCCATTCAGGACAAGTAGGCTGGAAGATAGGGCATGCCTTCAGTTCCTAAGGGAGTGTCTGGTATATAGCTTCAGCTCTCAGACTGTAGTGTTGGCCTGAATATGCAGACTGTTAGGCAAAGCATCACTGGCAAGTCTGGTGCCACCATTAGGCAAACTAGGCAGTTGCCTAGAGTAGCAATTGTCAGAGGGCACCCCTTGCTGCCGCTGCCACCCCTCTCTGGGATATGCAGCAGTGACAATACATTTAAAAAGGCACCGCAGTGCCGGAATTACCTTCTCTTCTGGGCCGCGGTGCCGTTTGTGCTTCCGCTCCCCTCGCATTCCACTTCCTGTTGAAAGAAGTTGAATTTGAGTTGGGGCGGAAGTGCCTTTTTCAATGTATTGCTACAGTGCATGTCCTGAAGAGGGCAGCAGTAGTGGCAGTGGCATAGGGGCTGGAGCAGGGGTGGCATTGGGAATGAGGTTCGCTTAGGGCACCTCATATCATGCACCGGCCCTGATCATTGGCTGAACAAAGGACTTCAGCATCGTCAACAGCTTGTGCACTACAAGATTTATTATCACAAGAAAAGTGTCACCTTTAGCCACAAATGTGAAGCATTGTCTTTAAATACAGGTTAGTAGAAAACATTCCTGCTGTGCAAACCGCTGCAAGTTTTATGATCTTCCCTTTTCAGCCTGTTCCTTAGTAAAATATAAATTAGTGTTATAACGCCACATGATCCATTTTCCAAGCAATGCAGAAAAGAGAACTTTACACCTTCTTAAATATTAGCATCATGCATGTGGACTGCAGCATTAATATCAAATTACATATCACACTAAACACTGATAAACTATTTTAACTTACAATAGGGAAGTACTGGGATATCTAAACTTTTTGATGATGTCAAGTCATCCCCCAAAGGATTCATTCCAAACTGTCTCAGTACCAGGCAGGGACTGCCACCACCCATTCAGACCAAACTGATAGTTCAAACTATACAAAAAGCCCATAAATTTCTATAAATAATTGCTCAGGATCTTGATTTTGTGTTAATAATTTGCATCTTTATTCCAAAGCCAAATGTTTTCTTAAAGAAGAATTTATATTGTAATTTCAGAGGCTCAAAGTCTCAGGGGGAAATCCAATGTCCAGAAGCTGGATAAGTTTGCTTCAGAGGAAAAGGAAATTAGCCACAAGAAAAAAGACTTACACAATAATTAAAAAGAAAAATAATCCAATAATGACAAATCAGTATGGGAAATATGAAAGAGTTACAATGTGTCTCATTTACGTGAAATTAAGGAGACTGACATGACTGGCTTTTCAAATGTGTTTACACACATTAAAAAGGCACGCTGTGCACCTAATTGTGTTTGTGAAACTTATCATGTTATATCTGCTGTTTTAGCATGTGAAATTTAACATTTGCAAAGCTCGTCACAATATAATATGCAAAATCACTAGTCTTCCAAAAAATAATTCAAATTGGCTTGTTAGTGATTTAACATAAGTTCATTTAAATGCAATACATTTGCAATAGTGACATTTTTTAAATAAAGTTTAAGTACACTTTAGGGAATCTAATTTTGTGTTGCTTTTTCACTGAACTTAGCCCCACATAGGAACTATAGTATTTAAATAAGTCAGCAACTTGCAATATGTTTGGCATCATGCGGGCCTGTTTCTGCAAAGCTGTTTTCAGGGCCAAGGCTAGGATTCCTTGTGCCCCCCTGTAACCTATAGATCAATGCCCCCTCCCTCATTATTTTTAATCCACCTCAATGTGTGTCATTAGTTACACCTGCAATGTTCTGCCACACTGAAGAGTGAAACTGCAAGGGGTTTGTACAGTGCTGTGCCTGCCTTTCTGCAGTTAGCCTACAGTCCCATTCTGATAACACAGTCCGCATGTGTTACCAGCACAGAGCTTAGGTAACATGCCACTTTTTTTTTTGTGCCATCAAGTCAGTGCTGACTCCTGCTAACCTCTGGGTTTTCTTGGCAATGTGTCATTGGAAGTAAATTGCCAGGCCTTTTCTTCCAAGGCAATGGAGGGTAAAATGACATGCTCAAGGTCACAAGGAGTGCCAGTGGGAAATCAAACCCTTGATCTGCTGGGCACAAGGCAGTTGCTCTAACCACTAGGCTACTCCTCCACAAAGCATGCCAAATAAAAGGGGCTAAATAGCACCAATACAGCACCTTCCACTTCCACAAAAACAACAAAAGCAACTTGGCGACCCCAACACAGCATTGTTTACCTTCACAAAAATAAGAGTGGCTTTTTGATTTCAATACAACACCTCCCACTCCAACATAAACACTAAAAGCAACTTGGCAGCCCCAACACAGCATTTTCCACCCTCACAAAAACAAGTCAGGCTTTGTAACCCCAACCCAACACCTCCCACTCCAACATAAACAAGAGATGCTTGGCAACTTCAACATAACTCCTGCAACTGTGCACTGGACTGCAAGGCGCTAATGTAAATATATATGCTGCACAAAACAAAGGAAATGCAAGATGCTTTCACACCAAGGAACTAAAGGGTAAGGGAGCAAAGGTGTTGTTAACAGGCGTTATTGGTACCTGCAAGTGGTAATGCTGCAGAAAGTGCCGATAATGCCAGATTAACGTGCGGTAGCTTGTCTCTAAGTGCTAAGGGAAAAAGAGGTGGAGAGTGGGTGTCAATGGGATGGAGACTGGGCAGGGATAGCGTGTGCCCCTTTAACACCAGTTGTTGTCACCTTGCAGTAGAGGAGCAGGGTCTGGGAACCCCAATGCCATCTTCAAGCTCATGTTAAGGGCTATTTCTGAGGAGAGACAGCTTATTTAGATGTATGCAATGTGCTCATCCCACTGTAGTCCTCAAATTAGTGATCATAGTGCTCCATTGGCAGGAGCAGCATGGTATCCTATTAATAAAGGGTGGCATGTAGCTTCTGACAAATGGGCAAAAGAGGTATCATGTGATTAATGCAGTGGGGCTGGCTGGTCCACCAAGCTGACAAGGCAACAGCCTAGGGTGTACATCTGTGATGTCTGGTGTGACTCTGCTGTGACAGTGGCAGCATACACCCACTGCCACTTCTGCCATGCTGCCATGTGAGCATTGTGGGAGGGTAGAGATGGGAGTCGCAGTGGCTGCAGCCTGGTGCTGAAGAAATCTGTGTCCACTCTCAGTGCATGACAAACATGTCATTGGCAGGAAGAGCAGAGCACATGGTGATCCATGCCTTCTGAGGTCTAAGGCAGCAGCACCCATGCCCATATCCCCCGCTGCAGAAGGGCAGGAGTGCCATGCTGTGACTAGCTGCATGTGTGCTACTGTAATAAGGCCGCCTGCCACACTGAAATGGCAGCTATGCTGCGCTTGCAGAGAGGGAGGGATTGGGCAGCATGCTGTCTACCATGATTGGTGGAACCTGCCACCTGGCTAGATCGCCTATTGGATGGCCTGATACTGGGATCAGGATGCCCACCACTTGCATATAGTGTGTGGATATGTGCATATGTGGTGAAAAAGATGCCACAGAGGCAGGACTACTATGCAATATGCTGACAGCCCATGTCAGAGGAAAAATTGCCACTCTGCTCCCTCACCTGGCAAATGATGAGCATGATCTGTGTGTGAATCAGTGACCCCTCCATAAGTAATTTCTCAGTCAGTTACAGCCAGCTAAGCCAGCTGTAAATTCAAATTCATGATTATGGTCTTCAAAATATGAGGTCTGTCCATGACTGGCTCACAAGCACACATCAGGGAATGAGTATGATGGTCATTCTGCAAGGTCAGCCATGGTCTGGAATGTGTATGTTCATGTATCATGGTCTGCTCTGCTCCTCTGGCAGGACAGATTCCATATGTAAGACATTAATGTCAGTGGAACCATTAGTATATCAATGCTGTGCAACACACAGACTTAACTAGAGGTCCCTCTCCCACACCTGCCTAACATACCTTGTCAAACAACTATACCACAGAACCTGCAGAGACCTACAGTGCCTTGTGAAGGTATTCATCCCCTTGGCTTTTGTCCTGTTTTGTCACATTATTTATTTATTTAAATTCTCTTATATATCATGCTATTCTGCATCAGTGTGGTTTACATTGAGCAAACTGAAATTACATTGAACAGGGCATTATAACTTGGAGATAACTATTGTACAGGGAACATGGGCTATGGAGGGTTAAGTGGCTTGCGCAAGACCACAAGGAGCACCTGTGGGACTAGAAACCCCAGTGGGATTTGAACCCCCCAACCTTCTAGCTTCAAGTACCTTGCCCCAACCACTAGGCCACAACCTGGAATGAAAATGGAGGTTCATTTGGATGTTAGGTAATGGACCTAACAATATAGTCCAAATTGGCGAAGTGAAATGACAATAAAATACCTTGCATATATAAAAAAACAAGTAAAAACTGAAAAGTTGAGCGTGCATATGTATTCATCCCTTTTGCTATGAAACCCCTAAATAAGATCTGGTCCAACCAATTAACCTCAGAAGTCAAATAACACAGGTACACTAAAAAAATTTTTTTTTAAACTGCCTCTAATGTTTCAATTGATTTTTACGTTTTTTGGTGCGCTGAATCCAAATCTGGTAACCAATTTGCTCCATCACGTACAGATTTTTTGCTACATTTGGTTAGCAGTTTGAGGTGAACGTTTCAGATTGAGTGCGATCGAGATAAAAGTTTCTTGGATGAATTCTTTATACTAATTGTTTAGTAGTTATTCAAATAAGAATAAAGAAAATTGTAACAAGGCAGCACATAAGAATAGAGTAATGTCAACAAAACACACTGTGATGGTAGCAAAATTGTCTGCACTTAAAACAGCCACATACATGTGCACAAACATTGAGCATATAAGAGCGAGGTTAGACACAAAGCAAAGCAAAGAAATGTGCAAAAAATGTTGTACAGGAATGTATGTAAGAATAGAAAATGCAAACCGCACCATTGCAATACATGAAGACAAACACTCGATGGTGTGAAAATAAAATTCTAATAAATGAGATCCGACACTGTGGTAATAACTAGCAAATTTTTATTTCAAAGTTTAGTAAAAACACGATATTTGTCAACACAGTTTAGATTTTAAAGTCATTCTTGGGTCAATTAATCTCCTGGTGGGCCCGTTTCTTCTTCCCCCGAATGCTTCTCTTGGTGCGCTGCTTGGCGTATTTTTCATCTGGGGTTTCCCGCAGCAGCAACCAGCAGAAATCAGCCATCATAGTGGTGTTCCATCTTCCTTGGTACCTTCTCTGCGTCCTTGATGTCCTGGTGAAACCTTTCACCTTGTTCTTCACTGTACGCCCCCAAGTTTTTGGGAAAGTAGTTCACATGGGAGTGCAAGAAATGGACTTTCAGGCTCATGTTACAGCCTTGTTCTTTGAAGGCATTGAGCATCCTGGCAACAATATCCTTATAGTTCTCATCCCACCTGTTCCCCAAGAATTTGAGAACAACATCCTTGAAGGAATCCCAGGCTTCTTTTTCCTTCTCAGACATCGTTTCAGCGAATGCTCCATCTGAAATGAGTTTCCTTATATCAGGGCCAACAAACACTCCTTCCTTTAGCTTTGCTTCAGAAAGTCGGGGGAACTTTGAGCAAAGGTACCGAAAGCACTCACCATCTTTTGGAAGGGACTTGATGAATTGCTTAATGAGACCCAACGTAATGTGGAGAGGTGGTAATAGAATTTTATCACGAGGTACCAAGCTCTCATGAAGAACATTTTTCTCACCGGGTCTCAAATACTCCCGAATTGGCCAGTCTTTTTTCCCCCAGTGTAGGTCGTGGGCCCGGCTATCCCACAAGCAAAGGAAGCAGGGATATTTGGTGAAACCGGATTGCTGCCCTAATAGCATGGATAGGATTTTAAAGTCTCCACAAATCATCCACTTATGCTCATCATAACGAATCTTCTGAAGAATCAGGGACAAATTCTCGTATTTTTCTTGGAGAATAACAGAGTGAGCAATAGGAACTGAAGTGAATGTGTTGCCATTATGAAGAAGAACACCTTTTATGCTGTCTTTTGACGAATCAATGAACAGCCGCCATTCAGCAGGATCATACTTGAGTTTAAACTTTTCCATCACTCCGTATATATCGTTGCAAAATACCAAATCTTCCTCTTTGCTGAAATACTTCAAAAATTGTGTCTCGCGGTTGCGGTACCAATAAAAAGTTGTTCCTGGTGACAATAGATTTTTCTGTTTAAGCCGAGAACCTAGCAGTTGGGCTGCATCTTTTGGGAGTCCTAAATCCCGGACTAAATCATTCAATTCAGCTTGAGAGAAAAGTTCAGGTTTCGGATCTGGTTCAGTTTCAAACTTGGAAGTACTGGATTCATCGGGAAAAGCCATCTGATGAGTCTCATCATGATCAGAACCGTCCACACAAATATGATCCAAAGATTTTGGTGGTTCAGGCACAGGTACTTCGTTGCTATGAGGCATAGGCCTAATTGCTGAGGGAAGGTTGGGGTAACTTATTACGTTCTTATTTTTTAAGTTGTATCCCTTCACAATGCAAGAGCAAAAATAGCAGTCACTGCTGTGGTCTCTTTGTTCACGCCACATCATAGGTATTCCGAAACGAAATGCTTGTTTTTTACCTTTCATCCATAAGCGTAGATCTTCCTCACATGTCTTGCACACTTTGTGAGGAGCCCACGGTTTGTCTTGATCGCCTAACTTCAAACCGAAATAGGCGAAATATACTTTTTTAATAAATGCAGAAATGTTCCTCTGCCGCTTTTTCATGGTATATTCCCCACAAATAAAACAAAAACTGTCCGGAGAGTTGACGCAACCTCTGGCTCTGTGAGCAATCACAAATACACAGCACTGCAAACTACAACTGTAGTGAACCACTTCGGAATAAAGCTGGATTACGACTGAGCAAACAAAAGGTAATAATGAATTTGCAAGAAACTGAAATTTGACAGGAACGTTCACGTCGCAACCACCGTGTTTGAGCGAGCAAACGAGGCGAGGCGAACAGGAAAGAACATGCGCCAGCGCGAGTACTGGATTTAGCCCCCCGCCTCCCAATTGTCCTGTTAATGTATAAAATGAATACAAAACACTCTAAAATATCATGAGGGAGTGTTTCTAGTTAGTTAACCATTACAACCTCTATTTTGGGCCAAGAAAATAAACTGCAGTCGGCTAAAAAGAAATTATGTGAACATTCCTTATATGGGTAAGAAATCTAATTTTGCAAGAAAACGTGACGTGATGGAACATTTTGGCTATTTTTCCTGGATTCAGCACCCCAAAATCTATAGGAATCAGTTGCAAAACTGGAGGCAGTTTTTTGGTAGTGTACCTGTGTAATTAGTTGATTAGGGTCCACCTATGTGCAATCAGTGTCACATAATCTATCACATGATGCCTGTATAAATATACCTGTTCTGAAAGGCCCCTGACTGCAGCACCACTAAGCAAGCAACATGAAGGCCAAGGAGCACTCCAGATAGTTTCTCTTTGAAAAACCATTAGTATCCCTGTGGGTATGCCACACATTCATGGGGCTGCAACACTGTTCCCTCTAAGCTGTGCGCGTGTGCGCGCGCACACACCTCGCCGAGCAAGCGCACATACTTTATAACAGAGCGCACAAAAATTACGGTTCTGATTCTGATAGAAAACAACACAGATGTCTTAAAATGTAAAAGTTGTTGTGTATTTACGGTTTTCACAAGTTCTACAATATTTTCTAGTGCAAGCAATGTGGTGTACATACTGTATTCTGACATGTAGTCAAATTTTAATGTATATAACTCCGAGTGTCGTTGTGTGGCGCACAAAAATTTAACCTTCCTGCAAAAGCTGCACAGCTGATATTTTATGCGCACACAGCCTACAGAAAATTAGAGGGAACATTGGGCTGCAAGCTCCCCACTGGATTTAGAAATCAGCCTGCAATCAGGGCTGGCCCAGGTATTTCTGCCACCCTAGGCAGAAATCCCAATGTCGCCACCCCTCCTGCTAACACCCCCGCTGCTGACACTGTCCCATCTCAGTTGCTGCCGCCCCCCCCAGCTGCCGCCACCCCCTCTCCAGCTGCCACCGTCACTGGCACTGCCTCCCCAGCTACCACCAATTCTGTCCAGGGAGGGGGGTGGGTGGGCAGCGTCAATGTTAATATTTTCAAAAGCGGTGGCAAAGCCGCCACTTTTGGAAATACTGCCACTGCCCGCCTTCCCCCCAAAAGGAACTGGCAGCAGCTGGGGGGCGGCGCAGCCACCCATGTGTGCCAATGCCGTTGCTTCTGCCTGCCTGTGCCACTGCCACCACCAACCCTGGCTGGCCTCCCTAGGCAGTTGCCTAATTTGCCTAGTGTACTGTAAGGCCCTGCTTCCAATGTTTACTCATATGCTGAACTGTAGAATTTTTGAGATGGTATTTTATGTAAGAAAGTTGTAGTCCTATTTTGTATCCATATGTTTGCAGCTTGTTGTGCTGTGAGGGCTTGTGTGCATCAGTGATGCTGAGGGCTAAGCTATTGGTAGTTTAACTACTGGCAGGGTCTCCCAAGAAGGACAGGTCTCAGCAGAGGTGCCAGACCAAGACAAACCACCCATCTGCGAAGCAGCAGAATGGGACAGTGTTGACAGCAGAGGATCACATTTCTGTGACAACGGCAACAACACTAAACTTAAACTGCGCAGAGGAAAGGCCTGGCAATCTATTTCTGTATCTTGCCATGAAAACCCAAATTGTCCTATAGTGCTGGAAGATGAGACCCCCAGGTCGGAAGACACTTAACTAGCTACTGGGGAGTAGCTGAAGACTTTTCTGAGTAAAGCCAGCATTTATGATGTGGTTGGATCAAAGCCCTCGGGAAGTCTGACTGCTGATGTAGTTGTGCATGAAATGAGAGTCAGAAGTTGCAAAGATGTCTTACATATTGGGACATACGTAGAATGTACGAAGCATAAACCAAGGGAAGTTGGAGGTGGTCAAGAATGAAATGGAACATGTACAGCTTGATCTGTTGGGTTTCAGAGAGCTGAAATGGGCTGGCGTCAAGCACTTTGCATCAGATGATCACATGGTCTACTATGCTGGAAATGAAAGACAAAAAAGAAATGGTGTTGCATTTAAAATGAAGAAGAAACTTGCAAGAACTGTAATGAAATACAATGCAGTCAGTGAACGCTTAATTTCTATTTGTCTACGAGAAATGTCTATCAACACAACTATAATTCAAGTATATGCCCCAGCAACAGCTGCCGAAGAGGATGAAATTGATGAATTTTATGAACAAGTACAAGCTGAAATTGACAGAACATACAAACAGGATTTCCTGATAGTCATGGGCTACTGGAATGTAAAAGTTGGCAACAAAGAAGAAGGCAAAGTGGTTGGAAAATATGTACTTGGCAACAGAAATGAAGCTGGAGAAAAATGGATAGAATTCTGCAAGACCACGATCTATTCAACTCAAACATGTTCTTCCAGCAACACAAGCGGTGTCTGTACATATGGACATCACCCAATGGATTGTAAAAAAGTCAAATTGACTACATCCGTGGAAGCCAATGAAGGAAAAGCTCTATAACATCAACAAAGGCAAAACCTGGAGCAGACTGTGGTACAGATCACCAGCTACTAGAATGCAAACTCAAGCTAAAGTTGAAAAAGAGCAAACCACTCATGAATATAGCAAAAAATGACCTTGAGAATATACCACTGGAATTTAAAGACTGCCTGTAAAATCAATTTGCTGCTTTAGATACAAATGACAGAGCTCCAGAAGAGTTATGGAATGATATCAAGAAGGATGTGTTGGAAGAAAGCGAGAGGTTTCTACAAAAGGTGAAAAAGCAAAAACAGCCAAAATGGATGATGGAAGAAACTCTGAAAATTTCCCAGAAACGCAGAGAAACTAAAGCCAGAGGAGAAAGAGGCAATCACAGAACTCAGAGATTTCCAATGTGCAGCAAGACAAGACAAGGAAAAATACTACAATAATGCATACAAGGAAATAGAGGCAGAAACTATTAGAGGAAGAACAAGATTGGCTTTCCTAAAGCTATGAGAGTTAAAGAAAAAATTCCAGCCTCGAATTGGAATGTTACAAGATGCTCAAGGTTCTATGTTGAATGATGCTGAAAAGATCAAGAAAAGGTGGAAAGAATATACAGTTTTTATATGATGAAGATCAAGTGGACCAACAGCTGTTTCAACCTGTACCTTTTGATACGGAACCATTGCTGATGAAAGAAGTTGAAGCAGCATTGAAAGCCTTATCAAAGAGCAAAGCACCAGGCATTGATGGCATTCCCATAGAAGTATTACAGCAATCTGATGCAGCTGTTAGCATACTTACAAGGCTCTGCCAGGAAATTTGGAAAACAACATTATGGCCAACTGACTGGAAAAGATCTGTGTTTATACCAATACTAAAGAAAGTTGATTCAACTGACTGTGGACATTATTGCACAATTGCTCTGATCCCACATGCCAGCAAGATTCTACTGAAGATTATTCAACATACAATCATAACTAGAACAAGAACTACCTGAAGTGCAAGCAGGGTTCAGGAAAGGGCGAGGAACCAGAGACATCATTGCAGATGTGAGATGGATCCTTGAAAAGACTAAAGAATACCTAATGGATATCTATTTGTGCTTTATTTACTGCTCTGATGTTATGAGATACCACCTGTGGGCATAGGAACAGAGTCTGCCTGCTATGTGTAGGGGTTGGGGACCCTGCAGAGGCAGAGTGGCTGTACTCCCCAGGAAGGAGTCGAAAACCAGGCGCTGGTTGTGGCTGGCTGTGGTTTTCTTGAAAGACATTTGAGGGTGAGAACATCTGTCTCAATCTCTTCATCCTTTTCCCTCCAACCCTTTCCAAAGAGGTTTTCTCCAGAACAGGGTATATTTCCCAATTTGTCTTAGACCCACTGTTCAAGATCCGATGCCTGGAGCCAGGCCATTCTGCACTGGTGCAGACTGCTGAAGCTCTGTTGGATGACTCAAAGGTATCAAAAGATACTCTGGTAAGAAATTTGGATGTATTTTGATTCTGCCTCATTAGGATTCAGAATGCATTTCAAGTATCATTGGGAAGGAGAGGTGCAAATGTCTCCAGATCCCTTGATAAATCCTTCAGGAACATGCCCATGTAGAACATGTACAAGGTAATGGAAGAGTGAGTCTTAGAACTCTTGATGCAGTGCATTGCCGATTCCTCTTCCATAGAATGGTGTGGGAGTTGAGGCTTCTGAAAGCCTAGGAATGCTGGAAGTTGGCATATGGTATTGAGTCATTTGTTGATGGGCAGAATCGCTAGAGGAGCCTCCCACATTCAAAGCATCAAATCCTGCAAGATGCAGTGTATCAGCAAAGTGGCAACCTCTTTTGGTGTCGAGGGATATTGGAGTATTTCCTCTGCCCTCGGTTCCGTCTTCAATGCTACAGTGATCTGTAGGCCTGCTGCAATGTCCCTAGTGAAGTCTTGGAAAGACGTGTCCTCTGGTGGGGATCAATGTCGCTCATGAGGAAGGTACGGGTCTGAAGGAATGCCCCGGCTTTTTTGGGAGTCCTCTGATGTGTCATCAGAATTGGAGGAGGTAGAGTCAGAGTCTGACAGAAAGTCAAAGTATCAACGATCTCATGCTTGATCTCGATACTTCCCCGATGCTGATGATCGATGCTGGTACTGATGATCTGTCAGTGCAGCACTGGGAGCCTGCTGAGTACCACAGATGTCCATCAGTTCCAAAGGGGGTATTGGAGGGAGAAGCTCTCCCAATGCAGGTTCAAGTGTTGGTATTGGCCCCGGAGTTGGCAGGGTGCCATCGTTTGCACAGCTGGAGCTGTCCATATCATTGTTACTGAGGCTACCAGAAGTATGGCGAAACTCCTCTTGATAGTAAGTCTGCACTGGTCAAGGGAGCTGACCGGTACCTAGGTGGAATCCCTTATGGGCTTTGAGCCATCATCCCAGAGCATGAAACCAGTAGTTCTCCAGAGGCTGAAGCCTTGGGAGCATCTTGGAGCCCCTCTTGTGCTTTGTAGGACACGGTCTCTTGCCAGGACTGTTTGGTAGACTGGTCAGCATCAGACGTACCTTTCAGTGAATCTTGATGGTGACGAAGGGACTTACCTCTGGAATCGGTATCGGTCCTCGATGCTGATGCCGATGCTGAGGACTTAGACTTAGCTTTGTGTTTGGATTTTTCATCATTTTTCTACGTTTCTATGGTTCTCGGGTCTCCTCAGCCATAGAAACATAGAAAAATGATGACAGAAAAAGACCACATGGCATATCTAGTCTGTCCTTCCTTATCAACAACTACAACAGTCCCCTTTTTTCCTTTAGGGGTCCTCTGTGTTTATTCCATGATTTTTTGAATTCAGATACTGTCCTCATCTATACTACCTCCACTGGAAGAATATACCACGGATCCACCACTCCTTCCGTAAAGAAATATTTCCGCATATCTCTCCTGAATCTATCTCCTTTCACCCTCACCCCATGTCCCCTCATAGAAGAACTTGCTTCCAATCAAAAGAGGCTCTCCCCCTGTGCATTTATGCCATGGAGGTATTTAAATAGCTCAATCATATCACCTCTAGCCCGCCTTTCCTCTAAAGTGTACATATAAAGATCCTTAAGTCTGTCCTCATATGATTTATAATGAAGATCACTAGCCATTTTAGTAGCCACCCTCTGTACTGAATCCATCCTGTTTATATCCTTTTGAAGGTGCGGTCTCCAGAATTGCACACTATACTCCAAATGAGGTCGCACCAAAGACTTATACAGAGGCACTATCACCTCCTTTTTTCTGCTAGCCATTCTTTTCGGTATGCACCAAAGCATCCTTCTAGTTTTTGCTATCACCTTTTCTACCTGTTTAGCTACTTTAAGATCATCAGACACAACCACGCCTTGGTCCTGCTCTTCTTTAGTGGACAAAAGTACTTCACCCCCTATACTATATTGTTCCCTTGGATTGCTGCAGCCCAAATGCATGACCTTTCATTTTTTAACATTAAATCATAGCTGCTAAATTCTAGACCATTCTTCAAGCTTAGCTAGATCCCTCCTCATGTTTCTACACCTTCCTGGGTGTCTACTCTATTGCAGATTTTGGTATCATCCGCAAAGAGGCAAACCTTACTTGTAAGGACTTCCACTATATCACTAACAAAGATGTTAAAAAGAATCGGAAAAAGGAAAGCTCCCTGGGGCACACCACTGGTAACTTTGTTCTCCTCAGAGTGAGCTCCATTTACCTGTACTCTTTGTCGCCTCCCACTCAACCAATTTCTAACCCAAGCAGTAACTTTAGGGTCCATCCCTAGCGTGCTCGGTTTGTTTATAAGTCGCCTGTGAGAAATCTAAATACACCACATCTAGGGCTCTCCCTCGGTCCAACTCCCTGGTCACCCAGTCAAAGAAATCAATCAGATTTGTCTGACAAGACCTGCCTCTGGTGAATCCATGCTGCCTCGGATCCTGTAATCCACTGGACTCCAGAAACCTCACTATTTTCTCTTTCAGCAGCGTTTCCAATAATTTACTCACCACCGAAGTTAAACTAACCAGCATGTAGTTTTCAACTACATCCTTACTTCAGCTTTTGTGTAAAGGCACCACATAAGCCTCTCTGTAGTCCTTTGGCACCACTTCCAATTCCAACGAGGCATTTTAAAGGTCAGTCAGTGGAGCTGTAGAATGTCCCCAAGTTCCCTCAGTATTCTAGGGTGTATCCCATCCGGCCCCATCGCTTTGTCTACTGTAAGTTGAGCTAGTTTCTCACGAACACAGTCTTCTGAAAATTTTTCAAGATGCCCCTCACTTCTGTTCCTGTTTGTGGGTGTTTTCTGAGGTCCTGTTCCTGGTTCTTCATTTGTGAACACAAAAAAGAAATATTTGTTAAGCAATTCTGCTTTATTCTCAACAGCTTCTACATATTCCTCCCCTTCACCCTTGAGTCTGACAATACCACTTATACCCTTCCTCTTCTCACTAACATATCAGAAAAATGTCTTATCTCCCCATTTTATTGCATTGGCTATTTCCTCCTCTTTTTGAATCTTTGCTTTCCTGACTACTTTGCTAGCTTCTCTAAGTTTTTCCAAATATAGATGCCTGTCTTCCTCTCTCTGTGATCTCTTGTATTTCATGAAGGTCTTCCTCTTTTTCTTCACCTTTTCAGCTACTTCTTTCGAAAGCCATAGCGGTCTCCTTTTCCTTTTACCTTTATTTACCATTTTAACAAAAAGGTTGGTTGTCCTTAAAATATCCCCTTTCAGTTTTGCCCACTGTTTTTCTACATCCCCCAGCTGTTCCCATCCTGCTAACGACTCCCTGAGGTATTGGCCCATCTTGGCAAAGTTAGTTTTCCTAGTCTAAGACCCTCACTTTTGAATGGATTCTAACAGTCCTAGTCCTAATACTGAACCACACCATCTGGTGATCACTACATGCAAAATGATCTCCCACTATAACATCAGAAACACTTTCACCATTGGTAAGCACCAAGTCCAGTATGGCCCCTTCATGTGTGGGGTCTGTTACCAATTGCCTGAATAGTTCTCCCTGTAGAGAATCCAGGATCTCCTTATTTCTAGATGATACTGTAGCAGGAATGTGCCAATCAACATCTGGCATATTGAAATCCCCTATTAGTAGCACTTCCCCTTTCCCTAGCAATGCTATGTATGTCTTCAATTAACTCTCTGTCCACCTCTTCCTCTTGTGAGGGAGGTCTGTATAACATGCCAATGCAAATAGATTTCTCTTTCCCTCTTTCTAGTTTAATCCACAATGCCTCCTCTCTCCCTTTTAAGCTCTGCTATTCCAAAGCTTTAATATTATTTTTTACATATAGTGTCACTCCTCCTCCCCTTATTCCTATCCTGTCCTTTCTGAATAAAGTATAGCCTGGTATAGTTACATCCAAGTCATGGTTTTCTGTGAACCATGTTTCTGTAACTGCCACTAAATCAAAGTCGGCCACTCCCACCAAAGCTTCAGCATCAGGGATCTTATTTCTCATGCTACAGGCATTTATATACACTGCTTTCCATATGTTACCCCCTTTACCCATTTCCATAAAGGTATTTAATGTTTCACTTACCTGGGGGCTTTCACTTACCTGGGGACTTTCTTCAACCATCCCCAACGGATCTAGTTTAAAGCCCTCTTCAGTAGATTAGCCAATCTACTACTGAAGACGCGTCAACATTACTTGGACAGATGGATGCCATCTCTGCTCTGCAACCCTTGGAACAGCATCCCAAGGTCCAGGAAACCAAAACGCTCTCGATGACACCATCCACAAAGCCATGCATTCATCTCTACGATGCGAGCCTCTCTGCATCGGCCTTTACCCTCAACAGGGAGGATTGAAGAGAACACCACCTGTTCACCTATCTGCTTCACCCTCTGTCCCAGAGCCATGAAGTCACTTTTGATATGCTCAGAGGGATACCTGGCAGTACCATTTGTTCCGACATGGATTAGCAACATTGGGCAATAGTCAGTGGGCTTGATGAGTCTCGGCAAACTTTTCGTAACATCTCGGATTTTGGCACCAGGCAGACAGCATACCTCTCAAGTCTGGTCGGCAGATTGATACCTTAGTACCCCTCAGAAGAGAGTCGCCAACTACCACTACCCTTCGTTTCCTTGTGGTCACTGATTCTGCAACTTTGGGGTACTTGAGCTTTATTTGTTCACTTTCCATGAGAGGAGGCCGATGTCGTCGACAATGTGGAAGCCACTGAAATCGAGTCTGGGGCGAAAAGAGCACCATAATGTCTGGCCTTTTCTTTAGGCCTCTTTTTGTCATTTGCTGACACAAAGGAGAATCGTTTGGTACATGGTTGGGGCCCAAACATTTTAAGCACTAGTCATGTTTATCCATGACTGATATAGTACCAGAACATTTGGTACATTTTTTGGAACCACTGATTTGTTTTTCCATCGTGGTGAAAAAAAGTAGGCCAAGGCCTAGCTGGTGGTGAGAACCACCAAAACTGAATAAAAAATAAAAAATTATAATAGTAACATAGTAACATAGTAAACGACGGCAGATAAAGACCAGCATGGTCCATCTAGTCTGCCCAGCAAGATGGCAAGAGTAGGTGCACCTGTCGCTCTGTGCAGGCCTCCCCTCCCCATGTCTTCGTTTAGGCGTGAACCCACCACTCCATGTAGGACACCCCTATTTGAGACGTTAGATGGTTCAGAAGTTGGATGGTACCGTTTATTTTGTTTTTATCCTGTTGCTGTAAAGGGATCCACTGTGTTTGTCCCATGCCGTTTTGAATTCCGTCACCCTGTTTGTCCCCACCACTTCCATCGGGAGGGCATTCCAAGCATCCACCACCCTTTCAGTGAAGAAATATTTCCTGACATTGCCTTTCAATTTACCACCTTGCAGCTTCATGTTATGCCCTCTAGTTTTACAGCTTCCCCGTCTTTGGAAGAGGTTTGTTTGTTCATCATTTCTGAAAAGAAAAAAAATATTGGGGGTCCGTATTGGTGAAAGCACTGGCATTGATGGAAAGGCATATATTTGCAACTGCCAAGCATGTATCTTTCATATATTACATTTTTGGTGGGTTTGAAATAGATTTCTAAACATCCAGGATAACTTTGTTATTCTTCTGCTCTTCTATGAAGCTCAAATTATGTTTATAAATACTACAGCATTCAGCGCCCATCACCCTCCTTAGTATAGCTCCTGCACTTCAGCTGGTTTCTCTTGTATGCTTGCTGCTAGATAATAGTCGTCAACCTCTGCTCTAAAATTTTCCCAGTTGCCACAAAAGCCACCATTATCCTTCATGCCCTGTGTCAATGGAATGCTATTGGCAGCTACCATAATGCTGTAACGTTTTTGTGCATTTGTGTCAAGGGAAAACATGTATAATCTTAAGATATCACTGCAAACTTTGTTGTGCACTCCTAGTTCTGCTGGCCGCTGCACTCTAGAAAGTTTCTCCATCATAGGCAGGAAAATAGAAAATGTTCAGAATTCTCTGACACCTTTTTTCAGAGCTATAAATAAAGGCACACTAAACACAGTTAGAACACAGGAACCATGATGTATTCAGTCAGAAGGTCAAAGGTAACAACAACAAGGAAGGAGAAAAACAGTGCGAAATAACTTATACTGATGCCATTTAATAGTTCATTTATTTATATATTTATTTACAGTTCTTTTATACCATGCTATTTATCATCAGTGCGGTTTACAGTGAACGAAAATACTCACATAAAGCAACAAGCTGTCATGAGTTTACATATAACAGGGCAAATAACCAGGATTCAACATTGGGAAAACGTTGTACATAAATGTATACAACTATATAGTAATGGGTTATTATTTACATAATGTGCATAATGTCCAAATCTACATTCCGTTTTCAATACAAAATCCTCACAGTCATTCACAAAGCACTGCACACGTGTTCCACTCAGTATCTAGCCGACTCTATTCGTCTTCAACCTTCTCCACGTCTTCTCCGGTCAGCCCACGGCTATCGCCTCTACCTTCCTGCCCCATCCTCTGCGCACCTGGAAACAACACGCCATTCCGCTTTCTATTTCCTGGCCCCTGCCCTCTGGAACTCCCTCCCGGTTGCCATTCGCACAGAGTTATCCTTTCAAAAATTCAAATGCTTACTTAAGACCCATCTGTTTCAGCAGGCCTTTGAACTCCCAGACCCTTAAAACCGGTATCTCCACAAGTAACTATCTTAACTTATTTTTCTGCTCTTATCTTTTCTGCTTTCTCTGTCCTGTCCAAAATGATGGCGTTCCTTTCCTTTCTTCCTGTTTCTAATTGATTGTTGTATTGTACACCGCTCTGACGCATATGCTTGGGCGGTATATCAAGTGACGAATAAAGATAAAGATACATTGTTAACATCTTTCTGTAACAGGGATTGAGGAGGGGTAAATGCATATTTACACAGAGACTGGGACATTTTTACATTCAAAAGAGCAACTATAAGGACACATACAAATTCCCTGGGGTAATTTTCAAGGCAGAAGTATACTCATTCTTTCATTTTGAAAATTTGCCGTTACCCATACCAGGAAAAGTATGAGCATACTATTTATATATTTGCATAATAATAAAATTACCCCTCCCCAATATTTTAAGATAGTCAAATTTAAAGGTGCCACCTTATGTTGTTAGTTTTTTGTTCTATTTTTATATGTCACCTTTATTTCTGTGTATTCAAGAAGACTAACACAGCAGCTACACTATACCATCCTATTTATTTATTTAACAGGTTTTTTTATACCACTTTATCATTTAGTCAAAGCGATTTAACATTGTAATTAACCTTGGTAGTGTACATTAAACATTGATAACTTGGATATTTCTGAGGCAATGGAGGGTTAAGTGACTTGTCCAAATCTACATAGAATGCTAGTGGGATTTGAACCCTGATCTCTTAGGGCCCGATATTGAGATAGGCAGGCTATGTGCTGTGGTAGTGCATAGCCTGCCCACCAACCCCCTTAACCCGGATTTTCACTTCTGCACCGCATAGCCTTTGCATCTTAAAGATAGGCAAGGAAAAACCTCGCCCATCTTTAAGGCACAGAGGGCTACGTGAGTAGCATTGAAAATAGCTGCTACCCATGTAGCCCCTTCCTCCACCCCCACTCCATCCCACAATGCCCCTAGCATGGCCTGATGCTATGTGGATAGCATCTGGGTGCGTTAGGGACTTAGCTTGGATTTTCGAAGGGCACTAGCCATGTAGGTGTCCTTCGAAAAACCCAGATAAGACCCTTAATTCCTAAACCAGTACTCTAACCATTAGGCTGCTCCTCCATGCCGCTCTCTGTCAACATAAGAATCAGCACTATTTCCCTCCAATGTCCTGACAGTTCGCAATACTATAATATAGAGCAGCAGCGCTTCGGAAGATAAATGAAGCATCATCTGCCCTAAACAGGTGCCAGGCTCATCCTTCAAAGAGCTGCATTCTGGAGCACAGGTAAAGAAAAGGACAGCACATGGCAAGGTGACAAAGCAGAAAAATAACACCACTTACATGCTTCATCTTACATCCTTATTAGCTATGCAAAGACACCAGTGACACACTTAAGCTCTGTCTGAAAGGTCTCAACCAAAGTATTGTGTAACTCATATGTGGTGTCAGTTTCTATAGGTCCATGTAAGTGTAACACTATGCAGGCTGCAAAGGGTGTGAGCGGTGAGGTGTGACTAAAGAAGTGATACTGTATATCTTGTGAAATGGGGGCAAGGGAGAGAACGTTCTTTCTGTGTACTTGCTGGAGTGATATTGAATTCAGAGGTTTTTCTATTACTATTTGTGGTGTTACAAAGTGAGATTGTGAATGAATTTTGATCTTGATTGTCCTAATGAGGCTTGTCAGCACTGCATGCAGGGCGGGTGGAAGGTGCCCTAGGCAAATCTTTATGCCCTTTCAATTAATTTTCAGGTCCCTAACCTCTTTTACCATGACTGATATTTAAACTGAACCATCGCTCATGTCCACCCCAGTATCACCTCCCAGATGGAAGTTATTAAAATGCATAATTGAATATCAGCTTTTAAATATTCAGCTTAAGCGATCTTTCATATATATAGTTTATATATATAGAGGGACATTCTGTGCTGGCCATCTCCCCCTGTATGGCCAATCAGAATCAGGACGTACAGAGGTAGACTCATTTCTGATCGCGTGGGGGCTAGACGTGCCTGCGGAATCAGAATCGGGTCTACGGACTAGACGTGCAGGCCGTGCCCCGATTCTGATCAGCTGTATGTTCAGCCCAGATACCCAGCTAACTCAGCAGACTCCTGAATAAAGCCACTGGTGTCCCACTGGCCATGATCCCCGGCCACAGAAACAAAACCTCTTTCCCCGCAGCCCGACCCCCAATCTGGCCTCCCATGGCCAGAGTTGGGCTGCGGGGATTCTCCTGCAGCCCTTCACCTCTTGTTGCTGCCCGGTGCCATGGCCCTCCGATGTCCAAGGGGATGTATTCCACTTCTGAAGTGAAATAAGTCCTCCATCTCCATGGCCGACCTCAGAATCGGCGCTGTACGTCTGGGATCACTCTCCGCCCACCGCCTGCCCTTGCTGTGCCTCTGTCCCACCCCCTCTCTTCCAGGAACAGAGCTCCCTATACAAACTGCCTGTTCGTATGGGGAATTCTGTCCCCGGTAGGCTGCCCGGCCATTTAGCGAGTCTGGATCGGATGAATGCACATGAGAGGTAATGAGAATATTAAGAAAGGGAGCAATTTAATAGTTTTTGGTTTGCAGTTGCCTTGAGTTTTAATGTGGTATGGTGATATGGTTAAGGCCAAGCTTTTTTAAGAGACAAGATCTGCAATCCATGAAGAAAAAAACAGCACTTCCCCTTAGATAGGATAATTTTCAAAGGCATTTCTGTGGGTAAAGCAGTGATAATACTTGCAGAAACAGCCTGTTAAAAATGTATCTGCCTAGTCTGCATATGTGGAAGTTCACTCGCTGTTTGCGGACCTTTCTCAAGGTAAGGGATGAGGAGGACCTTGCACTTACTTGTAGAGATTTGAACATTCAAGTGTATGTGTGTAATTTTATCACCAAAAACTGTGCACCCCAAAAAGCAGGTGTAACTGTAAAAGCATAGTTCTCTTGGGGTGATTTCTGAAGCAAAAGTGTACATATACTCCCCCTGTGAAAATCAGGTAAGGTCTACACCAAAAAGTCTGCAAGCACTTTTAAAATTACTCCTTAAAAAGAGGTTTTGCAGATGAAAGGTAATTGTTTGGGTCAATATTTCACCAGTGCCATCTGTCCATTTTTAAACAGCAGCCACCATGGAAAACCAGATATTCAGTGGCTGTATCCAGATGACGAACATTCAGATAGTGCAGTCAACTGTGGCCGGTAGCACTTTAGGACAGACTTTTAGTGTCCCAGGTGGTAGAAATTGCCATTATCAGGATAATTCCTTTCTTTGCCCTCCCCCCTCCCCTGGACCGCCACAGTACTATCTGGATAGTGTCACTGCATATTGATTTGTCTGACACTTACTGGGATTGCAGATCTTGCTATCTCGATTGACTCTGTTATTTTTAAAGAGCAGAAGGTTGTTTTGCTCTTTGTTCTGATGGTCTATTATGGAATAAAATGTTCTCATGATGACAGCAATAAAATGCCGACAGTATTTAAAGAGCTCTCAGTGGTAATAATGGGAGTGATATGGCTATGGCCGCTTTCCAGCCATCAGATATTGCAACCATATTCAGATCTGAAGGCTCTAGAAGGTGAATAAGAAGTGCAAACAGAAGATGAATAAAGGGTACATTGTTTTGTGGATGAATGAAAGAGAGTGCAGGGCGTTAATGGAATATCTATTGTGGCTACTCTTCCTTCTACAAACCTGAAATACCTTGTTTGATCACCTAAACTAGTATCAGCCAAATATCCCCTTTAATGGCAGTTTCTAATTGAGAAAGGTAAAATATTAGCAGGTATTTGGTTCATAGATCCCCAAAAGCCAGGGGTTGAAATGAGTGTGCTGGTAGGAGACCTTGAGGTTCACTTTCAGAACAATTTGCATGCCTCTCTTGATTGAAAAGGTAGAAGTTAGATTCAACTATTAGTATGAAGAATGCGCATTTACCTTTCTTCACATTCTAGCTTTTTTCTTTCTTCACATTCTACCATCTACTTTTCTTCACATTCTACCATCTACCTTTCTTCACATTCTAGCTTCTTTCATTCTTCACATTCTAGCTTCTTTCTTTCTCCATACCTTGCCACCAGCCTCCACAAGACTTGGAGATGATAAAATCCTGGCCTTTCCTGAAAGATCTCCATGGAGATGGACTGACTGAAGTCGCCTTCTCTTACTAACAAACGCCCCAGGGAAGGGGTGTGGAGAATCTGTTTCATTATTTAACATTAGATTACATTACTTAACTTTGGAACATAGAACTAATTTGAGGCTCCGACAAGGTTGATGGCAACTACCACTGTAGAGGAAGCATTCTGCTAGTGTGTCCGAAAGAAAGCTAGCATCTCTGTACTTGCACGTCTTAAATTTATTTCTTTAAATAGAAAGGATTAATCATGGTGCAAAAAAAGAAAACAAAGATGACAGTCTTAATGGAAGATGGTTAGTATGACCATGAAGGTCACATGTTGGATTCTCAAGTTTATACAAAGAGCCATTTTTAGCTTAAAGTGTATCAGGACTTCTTTGGCATGTCCATGTTTTTTGTCACAAGCTAATTAAGAGAAATGTTTGGAATTAAGTAGAAATAAATGTGTGAAGAAGTATATCTCTACCAGTGCTTAGTCAGCAAAGAAACCAGTGGTTATCTCTTGGGTTGCTATAATGATATGTTTCTTCACAGTTGGAATTGACATCGATGGGTATGTGGGAAGTACGGAGTCAGACAGTGATGGTAAGTTATGCTCATGAATTATTTTTCATTGTAGGGCAGGCTCTTTTACTTCAAGGAAAGACACCTGGGCTTGGAGTTAAGGGAAGATAACATTCTGTGCAAATTTATTAAGGAAGAAAACGTGAGCTTTTATGAGTGAATATTTAAATTACACAATAAAGGAAGAATTAGTGGCTATCGGCTTAAACTCAGAAAGGGTATATTTAATCCAAAAACGAAGTCCATATTATGAAACTTATGTGATCCTGGAACACGCTTCCACAGGTAACAATAGACCAAGATTCAGTTACTAATAAGAGATGGAACTTTGAACCATAAGTGCACGCATGATTATAGAGATACACACTAATGGAGTTCAACAATATTTTTGCCCTTGGCAAAATTGAGAGAAGTCAGCTGGATGTATGTGACTTGGACTTCTTCCAAGAAACCACTCAACAGCATGACATGACATATAATATTTCACCTTCCTTTACAATTTTATATTTTTTTAACTTTACCATGGGGATTGAACTCAGCTTGGAATCAACAGTTGAAGACACAACAAAAAAGGCAGCTGCAGATCCACATAGCTCATTAACAACAACGACTGCTTAATATCCCACTCACCACTTTAGATAAATTATCAAATAGCTGAAGAAAAAAAACTCAGAGAATTCCAGCCCTTAATGATAATTATCAGGCTTCACATTCAAAAAACCTAGTTTTTTCTTTTATTTGTGCTCATGCAAATGTGCAAAATTAAAATCCAATAAAAATTTAAATATCACTTATACTTAAATGTTTTCCCAATACATTCTTAATGTCGCTATCTCTGCCAGCAGTAAAAATTTGATTAAATATTCATCTTAATGAGGTTGTTGCTCAGAGTGTCCACATGAATTCATGCTGCAGATGGCTTTATTCAAAACTGGTCTCTTATACTTCATACCTCACCAGCAGCAGAACGTGATTTTATACTTATCTTAATGAGCCGGTTGCTCAGAATATCCACAGGATTTCACCAGCATGAATGACCATGTTTATCAAAATTCTCACTTGGACATGCTGTCTGCTCGTGATAGCCACTATCCGATGTGGAGCTCCCCATTTCTCACACTGGCTGCATCAGGGAAGATATAGCTTATCAGCTCATAATAAAGCTTCACTTAGGTTAATCTATGCTTCTCCCTGCATTTAGAACAAATGCACATCGAAGACAGCAATATAATATATAAATTACACAGTTCACTATAACTGATCTAAACACATACTCGGCAAACTCTGTACTCGTTCGGAAGCACTTACTCTCTGTGGAAATAGCAAACATAATAGCTGATATACTGCCTGGCTCTGCCAGTCTGATATTTAAATACTTGATCAGAACAATTAATTAAACTATTAATCCTCGTGACACATGGAAAGAGGTAGGTTTACTAAAGCACCGTAGTCTTTTGCAGCTAATACCGGGCGATAGTTGCAAAAAGCCTGTGTTAGCCACAAACGTCCTGCTGTATCTGCAGGGGGCATTCCCAGCATTTACCCTGCAGATACCATGGAGAAACCACAGGTATAGCAGGGGGCGGGGGGGGGGGGGCAAGCTTTACGGATGCATGCAGCAATTGCCAGCCATTGAGGTAGCCATAGTCGCATCTAAGAAGCCTGAAAGGTTTGGTGATTACCACACGTTGGTAACGTCTGCAGTAATTGCCTGTTGCAAGTACTCCCACTCTGCGCCCAAATCCCACCCAAGCCTGTTCGTACTACGTAAAATTCAGACATTGTGGAAAAGCGCTGCGATCTCTGCATTTTCTCATGTTAGCTGCTGCCGCCAGGCGATAATTCCGCAGTAGCCCTCTGCTAGCAGCTAACACCCTTTACTAAACATATCCCATGTCTGTGGTCTACTCTTCAAACACTTATTTCTTAATTAATGATTTAATCAAACAATTTGATTCTAGATTAATGAAGTAATCAAAAAAGACAGCAAAGCTTCTAACTTTATAAACGCTATCCGCACAAAATCGTTATATCTTCTTCATTTGAACATATGAATAAACAGATTAGATAACCAAGCAGCACTGATTCTAATTTTATATACAACTGAGTATAATCAACTTCCTCCCTTTCCAAAGAATTGAATCAGGAACATCCACAACTCCCACAGATGGTAGTTTCTTAATGACTTCTCCCCAAAATAGTCAACTGGAAAAAAGGAAAAATTCTGTAGTCAAAACAATCTCACCTTAGGAATGAAAATAAAAATAAAAATTAATTCTGCTTTCATATCTCAAAAAGGTGCTCCTATTAGTCTGATTTTTATATACAGAGGCTGAAAAACACTCATTGCACCCACTTCACTGCAAAGACGTTCTCTGAACTATATTGCATATATCCATAATGCATATATCAATGATATTTTCATGTTATGGTTAAGATTAGAAGAGGATTTACATCATTTATTTCATGGTTAAATTCTTGTTATCCACACATCCAATTGGATGTGTGGATAACAAGAATGTAATCATGAAATAAATGATGTAAATCCTCTTCTAATCTTAACCATAACATGAAAATATCATTGATATAATGATGCCATGTCACAGTCTTGTCACTTAACAGAACTCGCTATCCATTCTTCAACATGGGCTGTGTTTGAGCCATTTCAAAGAGTCCACAAGATGGCGATAGAGGCCATTTATAGAACTGAGGGTTTAAATTTCAACACAGAATTGAATTTGTTCCTTTCATTGATTTTTTTGGAATTATGTGGGTCTGTTTACTAAAGTGCGATATGTTTTTGAACTTATCACTCAAAAGGAGAAAAATGAATGCTGCCTGCTCACTGATGGGGGAATGGTCATCAAATGGCCTGCAGTTAGCACACAGTGCACCAACCTACTGTATGGGCTTGCACTGATTTTATTGGACAGACAGTGCAGATGTGCCTGCTATATCTGCTGATGCACCAAACTCTGGCCCTAGTACTGGCCAAAAAGAAAACAAAAAATCTCAACCACACTGAAGTCTTTCTACCCATTGCCAACCCCCCCCCCCCAAAAAAAAGGAATCTCCCTCAATGCAACATATCCCCAAATGTATCCCCCTTCTGTTGCAACACCACAACCCCCCTCAAAGGCATTCCCCTGATGCAACATCCTGATCTCCTAGAACATATTCCCCCACTGCAACACTCCTCATCATTATAGACACCCTGATCCCTGCCCCAACTCATGATCTCATTCCCCCACTAGGAATCAAACCCAACCCTTCCCTCACCAACTAACTCCCCAGGAAATACCCAGGGATATCTATGCTGATTCAGTGGTCATGGTGGGAGTGATTTCCTTCTGCTCCCACATCATTACTACCCATGTTCAAATGGCAACTACAATTCCTGGCAGTTGTCTTATGGTACTAGTGCTAGGGATGAATTGCTAAATATCATAGTCACCATTTTGAACTTGGTTGCAGTAGGGAAGAGCAGAGATAATTGTTCCCATCTCGTCCATTAAACCATTACAAATAGCCTGGGTTAAGTCGGGGGGGGGGGGGCAGGAGACAACTAGGATTGGATCCTAGCTGGGGGATATGATTGGGGTGGGGCTGGCATCAGGGAGGGTGTGAATTGGGGAGTTTGGGGTATTGCATCAGAGGAATTTCATCAAGGGGGTTGTGGTGGGGTTATTTTCTTGTAGGACTGTGACCATACTATCTACTGCTGTTGAATTTTGTGTTTGCTGCATTTTGATGATGATAAGCATGAATCTGTGACTTGCATTTTTGATTGGGATTGATAGGAAATTTGATTGAAATATTTTGGATATGAAATTTTGATGCAAAGTTTATTGAAGCAGAGGAAAACATGTATGCCAAGAATGTGGACTTGCAGTTTAAAATGGTGGGAAAGTGTGGAAATAGTTTGGCACGTGATAAAGTGATTATGCAGTTTTGTTTTCTATATCTATGGAGGTTCATTTTATAACTAATTTTATGATATAAAAGGTATTAAGTAGTTATCTGAAATTGAACATTGAACATTGGTGATCGGTGATTTTCTCTTCAGTTCTCAAGAGGAGATCACTTAGGGTACAATTTTGTAAGAGTCATTTAACACGGCTATATTGTCACAGAAGCACCAAAATGACTTTATAGCATTACTCCCAAATGCACTACTATATAGTTTAACATGTATTGAATTGCTTTTGCACACACTAAGGGGCTTGTTTACTAAAATGCGCTAAGAGCTAGCATGGGATTTGCCACGTGTTGAGTGCACCATGCTAAAAGTTGATGTGGGGCCCTGCAGCACGCGAATGGGTGGGAACTGGGTGGGTTAGGGAAAAAACATGGACATTGATGGTGAAGTTAGTGTGGGTTTCTTTGGCACACACTAACTGTAGCCATTGCCGATAATGGACGGAACACCACCTCAGTCGGCGGCACTAAGCACACCCACATTCCGCCCAGTTGCAGTGCACTGATGACAGAGGGAATGGACATACATGCCCCATGAGCTTAGCATGGGCCTCCATGCTATAATCATGGCCCAAATGCATGCTAACATAGTGCATTTTAGTAAACATGCCTCATAAATGTTTAACCTACCAACAACAGTCATAGGAATCATACCATTTTTAAAGGGCCATCAGAAAGACAGCAAATAAGATTGAGTTTTTTCACACTCTCGACATAATTCTTCATTGGTCCATATTGTAAGAAACAGCACGTCATATCTGAAGACACGGCTAAAATAAGATAGGTGGCTGGGTTTTGAAAAACTATATATGGTTTTTAAAAATATGGAAACAAAGGATTTTGAACATGTTGCACTTATGATATACGAGGGCCGTTTTTTTTTCAACCTCCGATAGGCTATAAATAAAAGACAAGTTCATATAAAACAATAATTTTATTACCAAAAGATTGGTACACTTACGGTTACTTTTCGACATAATCACCGAAGAGATTGAGACATTTGTCATATCTGTGGACAAGCTTTTCAATACCCTCTGCAAAGAAAGTTGCCGCCAATGAATTCAAGTAGTCCTTGACGTTGGTTTGAAGGTCATCATTGGTTTGAAAGCGCTTTTGTGGCCGTCCGTCAACATTTTTGGGACCCAACGTGCACAAAGTTTTTTGTAGCCTAACCGTTCAGTAACAATAGAGTACAAAACAGACCTTGAAACCTCTGGAAATTCCATAGACAAAGCAGTAATGGTGAATCTGCGGTTTTCTTTAACCATTCTGTCAACTCGTTGCACCAGGTCATCTGAAATGACAGATTTGCGTCCTTGGCCCAACACCATCACTCATGAAGTTTTCCCCATACACACGACTCATTCTCCGATGGATTTCTGCAGCACTATGGCCTTCAGCCTGTAGAAAACGAATCACACTTCGCAATTCACACTTGGAGGGAGCATCAATCATGGTGGACATGTTTACGTGGCTGTAGCACAACGCCGACTGACGCCTGAATGTCAACAATGGCGGAGTGTGTAGTGCAAGAGCTGCGCAGTCGCCTACAGCGCATGCCCACTTTCTGCTGCCCGCGTAGCGTCTGCATGGAGCGATAGGAGGTTGAAAAAAAAACGGCCCTCGTATATACTACATAAGAACATAAGAACATAAGATATGCCATACTGGGTCAGACCAAGGTCCATCAAGCCCAGTATCCTGTTTCCAACAGTGGCCAATCTAGGTCATACGTACCTAGCAGTTTCCCCAAAAGACACAGGTTCCGCAATGCTTGTACTGGGTCAAGCATTGATATCCTGGGTCCCTTCTTAATAATGGTTTATAGACCTTTCCTCCAGGAACTTGTCCAAACCTTTTTTAAACCCAGCTACACTAACAGCCTTTACTACATCCTCCGGTAACAAATTCCAGAGTTTGATTACACGTTGAGTGAAAAAATATTTTCTTTTATTAGTCTTAAATAGCTTACCCTGTAGATTCATTGTATGTCCCCTAGTCTTTCTATATTCTGATAACGTAAACAATCGATCTACGTTTACCCGTTCCACTCCATTCATTAATTTATAGACTTCTATCATATCTCCCCTCAGACGTCTCTTTTCCAGGTTAAAGAGCCCTAATCTTTTTAGCCTTTCTTCATAGGTGTATCCTTCCATCCCCTTTACCATTTTGGTGGCTCTTCTCTGAACCTTTTCTAATAACGCTATATCCTTTTTAAGATACGGCGACCAGACTTGCACACAATATTCAAGGTGTGGTCTCACCATGGAACGGTATAGAGGCATTATAATATCCTTTGTTTTATTTTCCATTCCTTTCCTTATGATACCTAGCATTCTATTTGCTCTCTTGGCTGCCGCTGCACACTGGGCCAAGAGTTTTAACATGTTATCCACAATGATGCCTAAATCTTTTTCCTGGGTGGTAGTTCCTAATGTGGAACCTTGCATTGTCTAACTACAGTTTGGGCTGTTCTTCCCTAGGTGCATAACTTTGCACTTGTCCACATTAAATTTCATCTGCCATTTTGATGCCCAGTCTTCCAATTTATCAAGATCCTCTTGCAATTTTCCACACTCCTCTTGGGTTTTAACAACTTTAAATAGTTTTGTGTCATCTGCAAATTTGATAACCTCACTCGTTATTCCTCTTTCTAGGTCATTTATGAATATGTCAAAAAGCAGCGGACCCAGCACAGATCCCTGGGGTACACCACTATTCACCTTTCTCCATTGGGAAAATTGGCCATTTAGCCCACTCCTCTGCTTTCTATCTTTTAACCAGTTCCTGATCCACAGTAGTGCACTGCCTCCTATCCCATGACTCTTTAGTTTTGCCAAATGTCTCTGATGAGGGACCTTGTCAAAGGCTTTCTGAAAGTCTAGATACACTATATCAACCGACTCACCTTTGTCCACCTGTTTATTCACACTTTCAAAAAAACATAACAGATTAGTAAGACAAGATCTTCCTTGTATAAAGCCATGTTGGCTGTCTCCCATTAGGCCATGACTATCTACATGCTGAGTAATTTTATTCTTTATGATGGTTTCTACCATTTTTCCCGGTACTGACGTGAGGCTCACCGGTCTGTAGTTTCCCGGATCACCCCTGGAACCCTTTTTAAAACTTGGTGTTACATTGGCAATCCTCCAATCTTCAGGTATTAGAGATGATTTTAATGATAGTTCACAGATTACTAATAGCAGGTCTGCAATCTCATATTTCAGTTCTTTCAACACCCTTGGATGTATACCATCCGGTCCATGTGATTTGCTAGTCTTCAGTTTATCTAATAGTTGTAATACATCTTCCCGATGTATCGATATTTCCTTCAGTTCTTCCGCACCTTTAAATACCACTTCAGTCATGGGTAACATCCCTACATCTTCCTCAGTAAAGACCGAAGCAAAGAATTCATTCAGTCTCTCCGCTATCGCCTTGTCACCTCTTAGTACCCCTTTAACTCCTCTATCATCTAATGGACCAACTGACTCTCTCACAGGTTTTTTGCTACGAATGTACTTGAAAAAATCTTTATTTTGCGTTTTTGCTTCCGCAGCAAGCTTCTTCTCAAATTCTCCCTTTGCCTGCTTTATCAATGCCTTGCATTTGACCTCCCAGTGCTTGTGCTGTTTACTGGTTTCGTCGTTTGGCTCTTTTTTCCATTTCCTGAAAGATGCTTTTTTGGCAACAACAGCCTCTCTGACCTCACCTTTAAACCAATACTTTATTGATCCATACTTATTAAGGGAGACCAGACCCGACACAGGCCATGTTTCAAAAAACTCTTCTTCAGGGGTAGGTTGGATGGAGTTGTAGCGGGTGTGCTTTCCTCTCTTAGCCCTTGCGAGCTCAGTAATATGGAAAAGAAGTTGGCAGAGTTCAAATGTAATACAAATGAAGCTATTAATCTGAAATTAGTATAAGGTGAGCCTACCCCTGAAGAAGAGTTTTTCGAAACACGGCCTGTGTCGGGTCTGGTCTCCCTTAATAAGTATGGATCAATAAAGTATTGGTGAGAATTCATACCTGCCTACGTTTTTGTACTGTTTGCTGGTTGTCTGCGTGGCAGTGTGCTGTTTTGGCTTGGTGACTCACCTTTAAACCATGCTGGCAGTTTTTTGGACTTCCTTCCACTTTTCTTAAAGCGTGGAATACAGCTGGTCTGGGCTTCCAAGATAGTATTTTTCAACAACACCCAAGCTTGATGTAAGTCTTTAACCTTTGCAACTGCTCCTTTTAGTTTTTTCTTAACTATTTTCCTCATTTTATCATAGTCTCCCTTTCGAAAGTTAAAAGGTAGTACTGTGGATTTCCTTACTATCCCTCCTCCACTAATTAAATCTAAGGCGATCATGCTATAATCATTATTGCCAAGTGGTCCCAATACCCTTATCTCTTGCACTAGATCTGGTGTTCCACTAAGGACTAGGTCTAATATGGCTTCCCCTCTGGTCGGTTCATGAACCAGCTGCTCCAAGAAGCAGTCATTTATTTCATCTAGGAACTTTATCTCCCTAGCATGTCCTGCCGTGACACTGACCCAGTTGATACCGGGGTAATTGAAATCAGCCATTATTATTACCACGCTGTAACTTTTGTTAGCTTCCTTGATTTCTTTGAGCATTTCATCATCCATTTGTTCATTCTGGCTAGGCGGTCGATAGTACACCCCCACTGCGATCGCCTTCCCCTTTTTACATGGAATTTCAATCCATAGAGATTCTACAGAAAAAATTTTTTCCTGCAAAACTTTAATCCTTTCTGACTCAATGCCCTCTCTAACATAGAGTGCAACCCCTCCACCAATTTGATCAGCTCTATCATTATGATATAGTTTGTACCGAGGTATCACAGTGTCCCACTGGTTGTCCTCCTTCCACCATGTCTCTGATATTCCAATCATATCTAACCTCTCATTTAGTACTATATATTCTAACTCTCTCATCTTATTTTTTAGACTTCTAGCATTTGCATACAAGCATTTTAGAGACTGTATTTTATTCATATTAATTTGGCTATTGGTAGACATGGGTAATTTGGGATCTTTAAGCTGTGTCTGCTCCATACTCGAGGGCATTTGGGCTACTTTAATCTTTTTTTGGAACCTCTCTGCTTTTGGTAGTATCCTTCAAGGATACATTCTTCAGAAAATTCCCAGAAATATATACTCACAATTGCAGATCTCTTTCCAGAAGTAACAGTTCCCTTTTCTAGTCTTTCATACTGTGATGATCAACAACCTGATAGTCAGGGGAGAGATACCTTTGGAATAGTGTGGGGTCTCTTGCAACCCCCGGGAAAACCCAGAGCCACTAAGTTCAACAAAGTTCCAGTCTGGCTTCCGGAAGGAGGGCTGTACCCTTCTACATTCTATGCTGAGCAGGAGCTGAGCAGGTCCACTGATCCACTGCAGGATCCCGAGGTGGCTCAGTTTCTCTGGCTCACCAGGAACTATACCTTGGAACCAAAGAGAGGGAAGGGAGTAGAAGACCTGAGGAGAAAGAACCTTTTCTCCCCACACGCTAGCTATCGTCCCAAGTATACAGCCTTACCAGGTCCGCAGGAACTTACCAAGGAACCCCGGCCCGCCATTGTAAGATAATCACAGTAAGATGAAGCCCAATTCCATAACATGCATGCCTGACCTGTGGACACGTCTAAACTGAAAATGGGCCCAATTTAAACCAAAGTTATAGACATGTCCACAGTTCCAGAATCGGGGACATAAGACATTTCCAGCACGGCACAAACAAAGCACTATGGTGCACAAGAGACAGGTATATGCAGCAAATGGCATAGACGTCCCCATGCTCATCATATTATGAAAAGATTGACATTTATGATCCTACCTGTCTCTGCCATGTACTCATGGACGGCCACACATCCCCTATAAAAGTGCATCTCCTAAGCTGCTCGACTCAATGACATTGTTGTGCTCATGCAAACTCCACATGAATACTGATGATAAATAAATGTTGATGCAAACTAGACTATATATAGTAGTCTGTTGCACTCAAAGATAGTATCCAAGCAAGTAGAAAATTATATATTTGTCATGACATAACTTTCATCACAACATACATGGCAGGAGAACTTAGGGGCTTGTTTACAAAGCCGCGGTAGCGGTTCGCGGTCGTTATCGCTCCGATAACGACCGCGAACCGCTACCGCGTCTTTGTAAACAAGCCCCTTAGTGATTCCTGCATTGGTCATCTCTGAAAATAGTCTATATGATGCTAAGTATGGACCAGAAAAAAATCAGAAAAGGTTTTCTACAGCTAAATGTCAAAACATATCCCTGTCAATAATAAGGGACCCATAGAATGAGAAACATAGAAACATGATGGCAGAAAAAGACTACATGGCCTATCTAGTCTGCCCTTCCATATCACCCATTACAAGAGTCCCCTTTTTGCCTTTAGAGAGCCTCTATGTTTTTCCGCATCTTACTCCTGAGTCTATTCCCTTTCACCCTCATCCTTGTACCCTCATAGGAGAGCTTGCTTTCAATCGAAAGAGACTCTCCTGTGCATTTATGCCATGGAGGTATTTAAAGGTCTTAATCATATCACCTCTGTCCCGCATTTCCTCTAAAGTATACATATTACAGTACTTAAGTCTGTCCTCATATTCTTTTATAACAAAGACCATTAACCATTTTAGTAGCCACCCTTTGCACTGACTCCAACCTGTTTATATCCTTTAGAAGGTGTGGTCTCTAGAATTGCACACAGTACTCCATTATCACCCCCTTTCTTCTGCTGGCCAGTCCTCTCCCTATGCACTCAAGCATCCTTCTAACTTTTGCGGTCACCTTTTCTACCTGTTTAACTACTTTGAGATCATCAGATAGAATCACACCTAGGTCTTGTTCTTCTTTCATGGACAGAAGTATGTCACTCCCTATACTATACCGCTCCCTTGGATTGTTGCAGCCCAAATGCATGACCCTGCATTTTTAAATACCTCCATGGCATAAATGCAGAGGAGAGCCTCTTTCAATTGAAAGCCTCTGCAACGAGGGGGCATGGGATGAAGGTGAAAGGGGATAGACTCAGGAGTAATATGCGGAAATATTTCTTTACGGAAAGAGTGGTAGATGCATGGAAAACTCTCCCAGTGGAGGTATTAGAGATGAGGACAGTATCTGAATTCAAGAAAACATGGGACAAACAAAGAAGATCTTTAAAAGAAAAGAGGGTCTATAGTATTTGGTATGGAACATAAGTATATAAGATATGCCATACTGGGCCAGACCATGGTCCATCAAACCCAGTATCCTGTTTCCAACAGTGGCCAATCTTGGTCACAAGTGCCTAGCAGTGGGGGGGCGGAGCTTGCCGCGAAGCGAAATGGCTGCCTAAAGGGATCGCTCCTGTCCCAAGAAGAGACTCCTGACCTCCTCCTTTAATAGAGCCCCGTATAACGCGCACACTTGGGTGCTGATAATAAAGCTGAATGTCCACTTTAAAGCCAGCGAAGCTGGAATTACAGCAAGGGACCGGGCAAGCTGCAAAGTGTGCAAAACAAGAATCACTGTCACCGCAGAAAATGGCGCCGGAGAAAGAGAACGTCGGCGGCACGCGAGAAATCATGGCTGAATTGAGAGTGGTAAAGGAGCTAATAGCTAGAGGTAAAAGGGAAATTAGAAGATATGAGCGGGGGGGGGGGGGCGGAGCCTGATGTCCAGCGGGTAAGACGCTTCGCGCTGAAGCTCCCGAGAGGCCTACTTAGAATCCTGACTTAATACCTATACAAACTTACTATTTCGCTCCGGGTTGACCGGGGTACCTCGGGGGGGATGGCGGCCCATAAACCAGCGCGCTTGGACTTCGGGTCTCCTTTTTCTTCTCACGGAAAACGCTCCAAAACAGAGGTGTCCTCCCCACAGAAGATGGTTCCATTTCGTGAAAACCCCGAAATGCACCTGGAGATTTTGGAGGAACTACGCGGCGTGAAGGAATTGGTGCAGTCCAATGGAGAAGCGCTTAGAGCCCTGCGAGAAGACTTTGGAGTGCTCCAGGACCGACTTGAAAGACTCTCATTACGGCAGGACAATATGGCGGGGGTCCTCGATTCGCACGCGGTGCGCTTGGGCGCACTGGACAAGGCCGAGCGCCAGATACAGAATCTGCAAAAGGAGTTAGAAGATAGCAATAATCGAGCCCGTCGCAACAATGTGAGGCTCATTGGAATACCGGAGGGGGCGGAAGCGGGAGATATGAGAGAATTCCTGCTCAAAATTCTTCCCTCCTTGCTGAAGATCACCTTTCATAAAGAATTGGAAATCGATCGTGCACACCGTGCTCCTACCCACATGGCGCTCAACCGAACGACCCCCCGGCCTATTATCTTTCGCTTGCTACGATATCAACAAGTGGAACAAATCTTAAATGCTGCCCGGGCGAACCATCATTTGGAATTTGAAGGTCACAAAGTCTCCTTCTTCCCTGACTTGGCAAAGTCTACCGTTGACCGACGGAAGAAACTCCTTGCTTTTCGCCCTCGACTTCAACAGCTACAGGCTCGCTTTGGCCTGTTGTATCCCGCGAAACTCCGAGTGACTCTCCACAACCAAACCAGGACATTCGAAGATCCTGATCTACTATCAACATTTTTAGACTCCAAAGAGGCAGAGCAGATGCGCTAATCCAACGACGCGGACTTTTATTCGCCGGCTCTGTCCGCCATTTTGAAGGGCCCGATGCGGCGGTCATAGTCAAGCACAGAGACTTCCTGGACTTTCTTTCTTTCTTTCTATGACTCTTGTTTTGTGGTCTCCTCTCCCTCCATGATGTGTGCCTCGGTCGGATTCGGAGCACGCACAGTCCTACAGGTTATGTGTTTTTCAATTTTGGCCTTCTCTGGGGCTTCTCCCCGCAGACACATGGTCGCCAGTAATTTTTGGGGTTTTGCTTCTTCTCTACCGCGCTGCGGTTTTTCTTTTTTAATGTGGGGCGCTTCATTATGTTATCTAAGCTTAGTTTCTTTTATGCCATATGTACAGCCTGATACAGTCAATATGAGGGACATTGTGAAATTAGGTGCGCTATCATGCTCAGAATTTTTAACTTGTCTGAATGGCTTTATGTAAAATTTTATCACTCAACGTAAAGGGCATTAATAGTCCAATCAAAAGAAAGAAAATCCTTAGCTATCTTAGCCATGAGCATGCTGATTTAGCGTTTCTTCAGGAAACGCACTTAAACTCTGCTGAAACACTGAAACTCAATGTTAAGCCTTACATGGTGGCTGCCTATTCTCCCGCCGTTTCTAAACGGTGCGGGGTTGCCATCCTGGTTAAGAAATCTTTGCAAGCTACTGTAATTGATACTAGCGCTGACAAGGAGGGTAGATGGGCCCGAGTACATCTTAAGGTCGGAGATAGTGAATTCACATGTATTTGCATTTATGCCCCGAATGTGGACAACCCTGCTTACTATGCAAGTATTGCGCAGTTGGCACAGGCCTCTGCCAATACTCCATTAATACTTGGTGGTGACTTTAATCAAGTGTTAGACCCTCTGATAGATAGACAGCCGCCAAGAACGAGTAGTCCACCCAAGAGTCTTGCTACCCTCACAGCTCTGATGCAAGATCTTGCGCTGGTAGATATATGGAGGCTGCTTCACCCCTCCGACTTAGAGTTCACTTTCTTTTCTGCCCCCCATCACTCCCAATCTAGAATAGATTTCTTTCTCATTTCCAAAGCACTGATTTCTCAAGTAGACACGACTAGGACTCATCCTCTCCATATTTCAGATCATGCTGCCATATCTTTATCATTACGTGTCACTGCGCGGGACGATTCTCCCCGAGCTTGGTTTTTTGATAGATCCCTACTGGGTCAAAAAGATTTTCAGATCGATATAAAGGCCGCTATCCAAGATTATTTTCATTTTAACTCACCCCATGATACAGCGGGCTGGGCTTGGTGGGAGGGTTTTAAAGCATCTATCCGTGCCACTATAACTAGCTATCAAATTCGGCAGGGGAAACAAAGAAAGCAGCTTTTACTGACTCTAGAGCAGCAGATACAAGCTGGGGAGCGTCTCCTCACGTCCCGTACTGACCCATGTATTTTACTCCGTTTACAACGCTTGCGTTTTCAATACAATCAGCTTTTGCACACTGCTGCTGTTAAAAATATTGAATCACAACAAGGGCTTTATTATCGGGAAAATAATCGTGCTGGCAAATTATTAGCAAATGCCCTAAAAGGTCGAAAAGAAGCCAAGCGTGTTACCGCCCTCCGCAATCCGTCAGGGGGGGGCTTGGTCACTAAAGATACCGAAATCTTAGAACTCTTTCGTGACTTTTATACTCGGCTTTATCAATCTGAATGTGATTTTGAGCCAGATGTATTTGAACGCTTACTTTCAGGAGTACAAAGACTGACCCTATCTGACGAAGATAGAGTGGCCTTAGCCACACCATTTACTGTCTCAGAAATTCATTCTGCTATCAAGAAATGTGCCTCAGGTCGAGCCGCAGGCCCAGACGGTCTCCCCGCTGAATTCTACAAAACCTTTCACGCTGATTTAGTTCCAGTTTTGAAAATTTATTTTTCTGCTCTGGCCGAGGAGGGTTCTCCTTCTGGGTCCTTTTCAATGGCAAATGTAGTAGTTTTTGAGAAAGAGGGGAGAGACCCGCAACTAACAGCTAATTATCGTCCAATTTCCCTCCTAAATGCGGATTATAAAATCTTTGCCACCATTCTCTCTACCCGGCTCTCGGATAGGATGCCTACCTTAATACACCCAGATCAATGCGGTTTCATTCCTGGTAGATCGACTGCTGACAATGCTCGGACTCTATGCCATGTATTGACTACCGCAGTTAATCTTGATCGCCCATTTGTTGGCCTCTCACTTGATGCTGAGAAGGCCTTCGATCGCTTAGAGTGGCCCTTCCTGTTTGCAGTCCTCCGTTGGTACGGATTCGGGGAAGGTTTTCTCCGTTGTCTTCGCACCATGTACGCTCAGCCTACAGCCAGTATATGTGCAAATGCTTTAAAGTCTCATCCTTTTCCCCTTCAACGTGGCACTCGCCAGGGATGCCCACTGTCTCCACTCCTCTTCGATCTTGCACTCGAACCCTTGGCTTTACTAATCTGGCAATCGGAGGAGATTCATGGAGTCCCCTTCACCCATAGGGAAATCAAAATTTCAGCGTATGCTGATGATCTTATGCTCTTTGTCTCTATAGACTCAGTACCGGCTGTCTTAGAGCAAATTGGTAAATACTCACAACTGTCCGGTTATAAGATAAATTGGACCAAGTCGGTAGCCTTTCCATTAAATCCTCTGCTTCATCAGGCAGATATGCAATCCTTCCCCTTTTTATGGCAACCTCGCATGGTCAAATACCTTGGGGTTCACTATTGTTCTCCTTTGGAAGACACTATCTCCTTCAATGCCAAAGACTTAACCTCTAAAGTCCGGGCGCTTACTCACCGCTGGACTCCTTTAACGCTTACCTGGTGGGGCCGATTAGAAACCATAAAAATGATGATTGTTCCGAAAGTGAATTATATCTTAGAAATGGTGCCCTGTCTCTTCCCTCGATGTATATATAAAGATATCGAGGGCCTTCTGACTAGATACTTGTGGCAAAATAAGACACCTAGGATAGCGAAACATAAGCTGCAAGCAGATAAGGAATATGGGGGTGTCAGATTCCCTGATTTCCTGAAGTATCATCAATCTTTTCTTCTCAAACAAGGTGCTCGTTGGCTGGAAGATCCAGTACCGAGTAGACCTGTGTGGCTAGACATAGAAGAGGACCTTTGCAAACCGATTCCTCTTACTTTTCTCCCTGGTATGACTCTTCCATCAGACTCTCACTTCCCACCAATGCTTTTAGACACCTTAGGTGCCTATAATACTCTCATGCAATCTTTAGACTCCCGACTCTGTCCGTTAGACAAACTCCCACTTTGGTACAACACTCGATTTAGAATACAAAATAAACCGATGGCGTGGAGCCCCTGGTACACTAGGGGCATTTGGATTCCTAGCCAATTGTTCCATGAAGGTCGCTGAAAAACTTTTAGTGAATTGCAAATTGAATTTGGTCTCCCAGCGAAACACTACTTTCAGTTGGTGCAACTTCAGCATTGCCTTCGGAGTGCTAAGGTGCTCCCGCCATCGGCCTCCCCTACACAAGGTTGGTTGGAGACTATCCGATCTATCGGTAGTTCACCGGGTGTAGCATCCAATTTTTACAAAACCTTATGTAATGCTATAACTAGGGATACCCCTATAGCGCAGAAAGCATGGGAGAGAGAACTGCATGTGACTTTGACCCCGGAGCAATGGAGCCTTGTCTGGAGTAGAGTGACGCGGGTCTCCCGATCCGCCTCACTCACTCAGACACTCTTCTTTCTAGCCCACCGGTGTTTTTACACTCCTGACAGATTAGCCAAATGGAACACTGCTCAGGGCAATAATTGTTGGACATGTCATGCGGCCATTGGTTCACTACCTCATGTTATGTATGAATGTCCCGCACTACAGTATTTCTGGAGTCGGGTCTGGGGCCGTATCCAGTCTATTTTGCACTTTCAAGAGCCCCTTTCTTGGAGGATAGTGGGACTTCGCTCAGCAGCGGGGATCCCCTCTCTTCCAAAAACGGCTTACTTCCTTTTGGACTTTATGCTAGGTATTGCTATTTCCCTAATTACGAAATACTGGAAAAATAGCTCCCAGTTGAGCCCCAATGAATGGTGGAATCATGTCTGTCTCTACAGTAAATATGAACAAATACCTCGTATGTTTGCTTCCCCCATTCAGACTCCTCATCATCGGTCTAAATGGAAGATGCTCAATGACTATGTACATTCTGCTCAATGCTCTCATCTGACTGTCTAAATTTATCTATATCTTTGTCTCATGATTATTCTGTATCGCAGATACTCTTTTGATTGTTTTGCTGTACAATCACGTTTGTTTGGAAGCGCTCACATGCTGACATAATCAGCTAGAGAAGAAGCGTGGGGGTGGGGGGTAATTGGGTTTACTTTCTTTATTGTATAATTGTATTGTTTCCTTTGGTGTGTTGTTTCTTTTGTTTGTTGCAAAATGAAAATAAAAGTTTCAAAAAAAAAAAAAAAGATATGAGCGGGCATTTAGCCAAGGCAGAAGCACTGACCCAGAAACATGAGAGTATGTTGGCACAAGTAGGCCCGCTAGCAAAGAGAGTAGCAGCGCTTGAGATTCAAGCTGAAGACCAGAATAATCAGGCAAGAAGAAGTAACGTACGTATTACTGGCATACCGGAGGGAACAGAAGGAGCAGACCTGATTGGTTACATGGAAAAGCTGATTCCGGAATTATTTCAAATAACTTTCACTAAAGCTTTGGAAATCGAGCGTGCACATCGAGTGCCGTCGCATGCAGTATTACCAGAGAAAAGGGCCAAGACCTTTTGTAATTAAGGTCCTAAGATACCCACAAGCACTGCAGATCCTGCAGGCCGCGAAGCAGAAAAGTGTCATCCAACTGAACGGCAACAAGGTGGCCTTTTACCCAGATCTCTCAAAGAAAACGATGGATCGCAGAAAGGAGTTGTTGGCTTGTCGGCCCATGATACAAAAGATTCAAGCACGATATGGACTATACTATCCAGCCAGAATGAGGGTAACAGTGGACAACACCACACGCATATTTGATGATGCAGCAGCACTGCGGACATTTTTGCAAGACCATATACAAATGGGCACAGGGCGCTGAATGGTAATTGCTGTAGCCAGGAAAAAGGGAGAACTGTAGTGATAATCATAGCAAGATGGGTCATTCAGACCTCATCTAAAGAACTGTAAGGACCAATCTTTTTCTTGTAAGAGAGCTAAGTTACTATGCAGCTGCAAATTGGTGCATGTGTTAAAGCCATAAGATAATTGCAAATGTATTACGAGAGCCCACATTAGGGCTATAGACAGGACGGGTGGTGAGATTTCTTACATGGAGGGGGAGGTAACTAAAGGAATGATGTGTGTAATTCGGGGGTGGGGGGGTGGGGGATCCTGCTTGTATGGGGAACCAGTTGTGCTTCACCACACAAGAAGTTGTAGTTGTTATGTTTTGTAAGACATGGTTGTATATAATTATGTTTAAAGAAGCGACAAGAATGACAGAGGGGCACCTGATGACGAGCACTACCCCCAAAAGTGCCAGTAGTAATCAATATGGCTAGTACCAAGCTAAGGGTACTGTCTTTGAATGTCCAGGGTATTTCAAATCCCATTAAACGGAAAAAAAATTTAACATACTGCCAACAACAGGGTGCGGACATACTCTACAAACAGGAAAGTCACTTATCATCGTATGAATCATATAAAGTGAGCAGCAAAGTGTACCAAAACATAATAGCAGCACCAGAAATAAAAAAGAAGGGGGGAGTGATTACACTGATAATGAGAGCGTTGGAGCCGAAGATTTTGGAAACAAAAATAGACCCAGGGGGTAGATGGGCCAAGGTTAAAATACAGATTGATGGTCAAGAATATGCTTTGATGAATGTGTATGGTCCAAACCAGGAGGAACCACAGTTCTTTGAGCAGGTATTAATGGAATTAAATGAGATGGCATCAGCTCGGATAATCCTTGGAGGCGACTTCAATATCATTCAGGATCCGTTGGTTGATCGAGCTCCTTATTGACAGCAGTCCAAGCCCAAATCTGGTCGAGCACTGCAGAATTTAATGGAGGCCTTGGGGTTGGTAGACCCTTGGAGACTTATGCATCCGAAGGCTAGAGAATACTCATTTTACTCTCTTCCACATAATACTCAAACCAGAATAGACTACTGCTTGCTCTCAAAGACAATAGTGCCCCAGCTCATAGAGACGAGTATACAAACGAAAACGGTCTCAGATCATGCGGCAGTGTCACTCATGCTGGATATGAATAAGGTGAAGAAAGCCAGGCCCAGGTGGCGTTTTGATAGAACATTGCTAGCTGACAAAGACTTTGTCACTTACATAAAAAAAGGTATCAATGACTATTTTGAACTCAATATAGAATCAGAGACATCAACATGGGCCTGGTGGGAGGCGTTTAAGGCGACCATACGAGGATACATAACTACGTATAGTATACAACAGCGGAGAGCTAGAGATAAAGAGCTGTATGAATTAAATCTAGAAATACGAGCTGGAGAGCGGTTATTAACCAGACAACTGGATCCATTGGTACTGATATGACTGCAGAAACTGCGGTATCAATATAATTCCATATTAAACTCAGAAGTGCAGCAGCAAATTAAAGTGCAGCGAAGTGTGTACTATCATGAGAGCAATCGAGCAAGTACGTTATTGGCTCGTACTCTGAGAGCGAAAGAAGCGGTGTCGCGCATCACGGGGCTGCAGGATACAAATGGTCAGTAGATTGTGGATGACGAAGGAATACTTGAGCATTGCAGGAAGTTCTATGCAAAGCTATATCAATCTGAGGTTGATTGGAGTGAGGAAGCTTTTGGTAAATTAACTTATACTGTGGTAGGACCAAAGTTGTCTGAGCAGCAAGCTTCCTCATTGGAAGAGGACATTACCTGCAGAGAGATACAGCAGGCAGTGAGACAGTTGGCGAAGGGGAAAGCAAGCGGGCCAGACGGCTTGCCGCTGGAATTCTACGTGACATTTATTGAGCAGCTAACACCTGAACTGCAAGTGTACTACAATAAACTGTACGAGGAATGCCCGGAGGTGGGGGCGTTTGCTGAGGCAAACATAGTCATACACCCGAAGCCTGGGCGGGACCCTCAGAAAGTGGAAAATTATCGACCCATTTCATTGCTGAACGCTGACTACAAAATATATGCGAAGATATTAGCCAACAGATTGGGAAAAGTGCTAGATGATCTTATTCACCCAGACCAATGTGGATTTATGGCGGGCAGGTCGACTAATGGCACATGTCCTGATGAGAGCTCAACAGATGACTGACCCAATAGTGGGGCTTGCCTTGGATGCTGAGAAGGCATTTGATAGGGTGGAATGGCCGTTCCTATTCAGAACGATGGGTTGGTTTGGGCTCAAAGAAAAATTCCTGAAGAGAGTTGAAATGTTATACACCAAGCCCTCCGCTCGCGTAATAGCGAATGCAACGGAGTCTATGGCCTTTAGACTATATAGAGGAACGCGACAAGGATGCCCTTTATCGTCACTACTGTTTAACCTCACACTCGAGCCCCTGGTGCTTAAGATTAGACAACATAGTGGTATCACGGGCCTGGATGTAGGTGGATCCCAATGTAAGCTATCAGCCTATGCGGATGACCTGTTTTTGTTCCTAGACCCCAACTCTTTGACAACAGTGCTTGAAGTTATAGCTGAATACTCAGCAATATCAGGATATAAGCTGAACCTAATGAAAATGACAGTGATACCTTTAAATCCTGCTGTTGCAGTGGCAGCGCTGAGTCAATACCCCTTTAAAGTGGAGCAATCCTCTTTTAAATACCTGGGTATAATGTATGGGACCACTGTGCATGAGACAATGCAACAAAATAAGATTATCTGTGAAAGGACCATTCAGGAATATACGGATAAGTGGTCTCCGCTGAACTTAACGTGGTGGGGCAGGCTGGAAACCATTAAAATGGTTATTGTTCCCAAGATAACTTATATCCTAAGTATGATACCGATACTATTTGAGTCTTGATTTTATGCTAAACTAAGTAAATTGCTGCTCTCCTTCTTGTGGCGCAACAAAACGCCACGAATTGCGGCATGGAAACTCAGACTCTCTAAACAGCGAGGGGGAGTCCACTTTCCAGATTTTTTTTGGTACCATGTTGCCGCTCTTCTGAAACAAGGCGCATGTTGGAGTGAGGAAGAGATAAATGAGGGGGATCCCCAATGGTTGAGGATAGAGGCGGTAATGAGTAAACCGCTTCCGCTGTGGATGCGCATTGGGGCTGAAGATACCTCGAGAAACCCACATAATGCAGTGATTCAGGCTACACAACAAGCCTTTCGAATATTGGTGAACTATGTAGAAGATGCAAGAGAACATACCACGGGTACGCCCATATGGTTGAACCCCAGCTTTAAAATTGCAGGACACAGCTTTATATGGACCACCTGGATCAAGAAAGGAATATATAGCCTGGGTCAACTGATTCACAATAATGTCTTTAAGTCCTTTCCAATCCTTCAGCAGGAGTTCAAACTGCTGGCAGTATGTATGTATCAATGGTGTCAACTGAGACATTGTCTAAGCAAGGCAGGGGTTTCCTCAGTAGCATTAAGACCTGGTCACCCGCTACTACAGAAGGTGAGGGAGCTGAGTATGGGATCTCATCTGATATCACAATTTGTCGCCATCATACGTGACGGAGAGAGAAGAAAGTGTACAGGTCTACAGCTCATCTGGGAATCTGAGATAGGAGAATTAGACAACTCTGATATGTGAAATTTCTTCTGGGGATCGCAGATACGAGTAACAAGAGCAGCCTCACTTATGCAAACGCTGTAATTCCTGGCTCACCGAGCGTACTTGACCCCACTGAAGGTAGCAAAGTGGCACCCTCAAGCTGGGAACCAATGCTGGTCATGCGAGAACGCAATTGGTACAATGGCTCACATGTTATATTACTGTCCCAAGCTGAAGGGATATTGGCAGCAAGTTTGGTTGCGAATAACCCAGTTACTAAAAATATGTACGTCATTGACATATCGTATAGTTATATACAAGTCACAGGCCAGAATTCCCGGTTTGAAGAAACAGGATTTTCTGACTTTTGACCTGATGCTTGGATTGGCACTGAAAGAGATACTAAGTCATTGGAAGAATTTTTCGAACCTAAAGGTTGAATACTGGTGGAACCTGCTGTGTGCACATCGGGCGTACGAGAGAGCATATGTGAGCCAAAACCCGTGTTACTCTAACATGCTCAGGAAGTGGGATACCCTGGACTTGCAACTATTGTGGAATAGTGCTCCATAAGGCATCTGGGGGGGGGGGGGGGTGATCGTCGTCATCAGGAATTGCCAATGGATTCAAGCTAGTGGGGGCTCAGAAGGTTGGCAGGTGGGGAACTGAGAAGGTAATTCCTTTACATAAGAGCTCCCAGGGGTAATAATAATGTGTTGTTCTTGTATTGTATGTGGCATTGTATTAGTTAAGGTTTTCTTTTATGTTGCGTATTGTTGTACATATTCAGTTTTGTGTAAAATGCTAAATAAAGTAAAAAAAAAAAAAAACAAGTGCCTAGCAGTTTTCCCAAAAGACACGGGTTCCACAGTGTTTGTATTGGGTCTAGCAGTGGATATTCTGGGTCCCCTTCAATAAGGTTTATGGATCTTTCTTCCAGGAACTTGTCCAAACCTTCTTTAAACCTAGCTATAATAAAAGCTTTCACTACATCCTCTGGTAGCAAATTCCAGAGTTTGATTACACGTTGAGTGAAAAAATATTTTCTCTAATTAGTCTTAGCTTCATTGCATGCCCTTTAGTCTTTCTATATTTTTATGTCGTAAACAATTAATCTACATTTACCCGTTCCACTCCATTCATTAATTTATAGACCTCTATCATATCTCCCCTCAACAATCTCTTTTCCAGGTTGAAGAGCCCTAACCTTTTTAGCCTCTCTTCAAAGGGGTATTCTTCTACCCCCTTTACCATTTTGATGGCTCTTCTCTTTACCTTTTCTAATAATACTGTATCCTTTTTAAAATACAGCGACCAGAATTGCACACAATATTCAAGGCGTGGTTGCACCATGGAACGATATAGAGACATTATAATATCCTTTGTTTTATTTTCCATTCCTTTCCTTATGATACCTAGCATTCTATTTGCTCTCTTGGCCACCGCTGTACACTGGGCCGAGGGTTTTAACATATTATCCACGATGATGCCTAAATCTTTTTCCTGGGTGGTGGTTCCCAATGTGAAACCTTGCATCGTGTAACTATAGTTTGGGTTGTTCTTTCCTAGGTGCATAACTTTGCACTTGTCCACATTAAATTTCATCTGCCATTTTGATGCCCAGTCTTCCAATTTATCAAGATCCTCTTGCAATTTTCCACAATCCTCTTGGGTTTTAACAACTTTGAATAGTTTTGTGTCATCTGTAAATTTGATCACCTCACTTGTTATCAAGGGCATACTGGATAGGCCATGTGGAACTCAATCCCTGAAGGGGCACGTTCGGGCCGTCTGGGTGCCCCTGATAGGTTTGGCAACTTTTTGAAAGAGAAAAACCCACCACTTTTGGCTAGTCGTGCTCCGCTCATGCCCACCCCCACCCCACCCTGCCCTTTCCCTGCCCCTTCCCCACCCTTGCCCCATCCCCTGTCCCTAAAAAATAATTGCAGAAAGGGCAATGTGCAAACCGAAAAAGCAAGATTGCTACACATTCTTTAACAGAAATTCCATGCTAACAGAATACTCAGCAATACACCCACAATATAGACAAATTCCACACTTGGAAGGCTTTTCCAGTTCTGTCTCCTCTGATGCCGTGCGATGCATCAGAGGGAGCAGGACTAACAAGCCTTCCAAGCATGGATTTGCAAAGACCCGTGCTTTTATAATTGTATTTTTAAAGTTGGAGGACTGTTGCTGCTGCTGCAGACATAGGAAGAGCGATGGCGACATCAGGGGAATGGCTGGAAGGCAGATGCTGGGCACATTCTAGGGGTTGGAGAGCAGATGGTGGACACCAAAGGGGGACAGAGGACAGATGCTGGATAGGAAGTGCGGAGGGGATGGCAGAGGGCAGATCACGGACACAAAGTTTGGGGGGGTGGAAAACAGGATGTGTAGAGGATGGAGGACAGATGCTGGACATCAGGTGGAGGGGTGTAGAGCAGAGAGAGGGTGGGGATAGAGGGAAGATAGTGCATACGGAGTGGGGGTAGATGCTGGACATGGGGTAAGGGGGCATAGAGGGAAAGAGGGCAGATGATGGAGACAGGGTGGGGGACATAAGAGGATTGAGAACAGACAGTGGATATAGGGTGGGGGGTGAGATACGGAGGACAGATGATGGACATCAGATAGTGGTCATTGGGATGGAGGGCACATGCTGGACATGGGATAGGAGCATAGGGGGATGAAGGGCAGATACTGGATATGGGCTGGTGCATAGGGGGTGGAGAGAAGATGGTGGACACAGTGTAGATGGGTAGAGATCAGAGGCTTGAAACAGGATAGGGGATCATAGAGGAATGAAAGGCAGGTGCTGGATATGGGATGAGGCATAGGGTGATTGGAGGCAGAGACTGAGCACAGGGCAGGGATGGAGGGTAGAAGCTGGACACAAGTGGTGGTGGAGGGCAGATGTTGGTCATGAGGTAAGAGAGACAGGAAATGCTGGACACGAGGTGGGAGATAGAGAAAGAGAGAGGATATGCTGAACATGGGGTAAGGGAGAGAAGGGAAAGTTGGACATGGGATGGATAGGATGAGAAAAAGGGGAGAGGTACTTGATGGTGAGAAAGGGAGAGAGAGGGAGACACAAGACAGGGCAGGAGAGAAGGTGAGAGATGCTGGATACAGGGAAGGTGGAAGAGAGAAAAAGAAAGGAGACAGTTACTTAAAGACTAGGGACTAAGTGGCTAGGGAAGGATAGAGAGATGGGGAGTGAGAGAGCTACGTTAAATATGAAAAGTAGTAGATAATTTATATGCAGAACAAATCATCAGAGAAGCAGGATTGTATGAAGACAACAGAGGTGTGAAGATTGGTGGAAGACTCATCAACAACCTTCGCTATGCTGATGATACCACATTACTGGCTGAAAGTGAAGATGATCTGAAACATTTGCTTCTCACAATCAAAGAACATAGTCTCAAAATGGGCCTGCACCTTAATGTAAAGAAGACAAAGATCATGACAACTGGCATAATCAACAGGTTCATCGTTGAAGGAGAAGAAATTGAAATTGTGAACAACTTTAACCTACTTGGATCAACTATCAATAAAGAAGCAACAAGCAGTCAAGAAATCAGATGACGCATTGCTCTTGGCAGAATGGCTATGAAAGACCTAGATAAGATTCTCAAGAGCAGAGATGTCTCTCTCCATACAAAGATTCGACTTGTTCAAGCCATGGTATTTTCAATAACATCATATGGATGTGAAAGCTGGACAGTGAAAAAGATAGACAGGAAGAAAATTGATGCCTTTGAATTATGGTGCTGGCAGCGAATACTGTGTATACCATGGACTGCCCGAAGAACAAACCAGTCGGTACTAGAGGAGATCAAACCTAAGCTTTCTTTAGAAGCTCAGATGACAAGACTTCGACTTTCATACTTTGGACACATCATGCGAAGAGAGAGATCATTAGAGAAAGACATTATGCTTGGCAAGATAGAAGGTCAACGCAAAAGAGGAAGGCCAGCAATGAGATGGATCGATACAATAACAGCAGCTACGGGTACCAGTCTGTCAACAATGAGCCGCCTGACTGAAGACCGAACACAATTTGGGATAGCTATCCAGAGGGTCGCCATGAGTCGACTCCGACTCGACGGCACTTAACAACAGGTAGATGCAGTAAAAAAAAGGAGATTGGGAACCGGATGGTAAGAAGGAGAAATTAAATATGAGTCACTAGAGAGAGAAAAATAAATGGAAGAAAGCTGAAAGGAAAAGATCAATGTCAGAGATGGAAGGAAGTAAAGAAGACAGAGGGGAGAGAAGTAGCAGATGGACCACAAACCCTTGAGGGTGAGTTAAGAGAAGATGAGGAAAGTAGAAACCAGAGACTGGGAACAACACGAATGGAGAATAAAATGACCAGACAGCAAAGGGAAGGAAAATTAATTTTATTTTCAATGTAGTCATAGGAATATGTCTGTCTTTGGACTTCAAAGCCTGATATTCAACCTGTGACAGTCAGAATTTTAAAAGTGCCACACAGAACGCATTTGGGTGACGTTAAAGGGTAAGGGAGGTAAGAATGGGAGGAAAGATGGGGAGTTGGGCAAGAGAGTGGGGAGAGGGGGGGAATGGGGAGGGGAGAGGGAAAGAAATTGGTGATAGAAGTTGGGAGGGAGGGAGTGGGGAGGAAGGGGGGAGAGGGGACAGCCTAATCGGGATTAAAGGGTTTGATTGGGGGTGCATACATGATGGCGAGGATGGGCCCCAGGCTGGGGGGGGTCCTTCCTCACGACAATGCAATTGCTGATTGGCATGAGTTTTACATTTACCCACTAACCTGAAGGTCATATCGTGGAATGTGTGTGGGATAGGTAATCCCATTAAGAGATACAAGATATTGCAGGCTTTAGCGAGACAAAAATGTGATATTGCAATGTTGCAGGAAATCCACCAGACTGCTGAGGAACACATTAAACTGCGGAGAGACTGGGTGGGGCAAGTCTGGGGGGCTCCGGCGGTGGGAAGGAAAGGTGGAGTGGTCATTCTGATACATAGGTGAGTTAGGTTCGTTCAGGAGAGCATTCATGTGGGTGAGGGGGGCAGATTTGTTCTCTTGTATGGGATGCTGGAGGGGAGGCCCGTGGTGCTGGGGAACCTATATAGTCCAAATGTGTTAGATCGGGCTCTCTATGCCAGTTTGGGTTCACGAGTGGAGCAGCTGCCAGAGGCTCCTCTGATCCTGGCAGGTGATTTTAATGGAGTTATGGATGCTGAACTAGATACATCTAGTGGGGGTGGAGATAGGGCGCGTGTGCAGAGTGCTAGAGTGCTGCAGGGTCTGAGATGGAGATTAGGGGTGGTAGACCCCTGACGTTTGTTTCACTCACTGGAAAGGGATTTTACGCATCAATCAAGAGCGCATGGGTCGAGTGCTCGCATTGATTATGTGCTGGTTTCGGAACGGCTGTTCGCCCAAATAGAAGATGCGCAACTGGGGCCTATAGAGATTTCTGATCATGCATTGATTTGGGTGGAAATAGAATGGTATGAGGCAAACACACAGGATAGAATCTGGCGATTCCCAATGGATCTGCACAGAGACCCTGAGTTTCATGGTTTCCTTAGACTGCGGTGGCCGGAATTCTCAACCCACAATACTCAGCATAAAGAAGATCCGGAGCTTTTCTGGGAAGCTGCTAAAGCAGTCCTGCGGGGGGACATTATAGGGTATGTAGGGAGGAAACGGAAAATGTTGATGCAACAGATTGTTCATTTAGAACAGCAGGTAGGTAGAGAGAGGAGGAGGCAAGCGTCATGTCCGTCGGCAGTGAATAGGAGAAGATTGTGGGAGACACAAACAGCCCTAAATGAGCTGCTGCATCAAAGGGCCAAGAAATCGTTTCTGTACTACTGTTTTCAGCTCTATAGATATGGAGATAGGCCGGGAAAGTTACTGGCAAGATGCCTTAAAGGCAGTAGGGGGACCGGTACTGTGGCGGCGCTACGAGATGACCAGGGCCAACTGCATAAAGAAAGACGGGCGATTGCTCAAGTGTATCAGACGTTTTACCAGAAGCTCTATGCAAGGAGAGTAGGATCTCAGACCGACATGGTAGAGTACTTGAAACAAGTGAGATTGCCAAGATTAATGATGGCTTAACAAACACAGCTGGATAACCCAGTGACCGAGGAGGAGGTTCAAAAGGTCACTCTAAGAGCGGGTTGCCACAAAGCACCTGGCCCAGATGGGTTTGGGGCGGAATTTTATAAGTTATTGAGAGAGGAGTTGGCCCCCTCCCTGGTGGCGACGTATCATAGAAGGTTGGATCAGGGGAGATTCACGTGGGGGGAGAATCAGGCGCACATTATACTGATACATAAACCAGGGAAAGATCCTTTACAAGCTGCCTCTTATCGGCCTATCTCCTTGCTGAATTTTGACATGAAAATACTGGCTAAGGTGTTGGCAAACCGTTTGGCCCAGGTATTAGGGGAGCTGGTGCATGACTCTCAAGTAGGTTTTGTAAAAGGGCGATATGTGATGCGGAATTTACGTAAAATTGTGGCATTGCTGGAGTGGGTAAGAGGAAGGAAGCAACAGTCGCTTTTGATTAACTTTGATGCAGAAAAGGCGTTTGATCAAGTGAATTGGGATTACCTCAGATTTCTCTTGCCACAGTATGGACTTGGGGCCTCTTTTTGCAATATGGTAGAACTTCTGTATACGAAGCCCACAGCAGGAGTGTTATGTAACGGAGTGCTGTCAGATGAATTTACCCTGGAGAGGGGTATGAGACAGGGATGCCCGCTCTCACCATTGCTTTTTGTGCTGTCATTTATTTATTGAACAAACTTTTATATACCGCAACCTTCCGGTGATCAGGTGCGGTTTACATATAACAGTTAAGGGGACAGAAAGACATTTCTGTTTTTACATTGAACATTGCATGAATTATGTACATTAACAATTAAACTTTTAAACTTTTCAACTTTGGAGAACTATGTACATTTAACTATGTACAGTTAACTATGTACAGTTAGCAAAAATGAGATCAGTAGTGAAGGTAGATATATAAAAGCATCATAGACAGTGTCAAAGGTCGTATCAGGGGGTCTCTTGACCCCCTGATATGACGAATAGAGGCGTCTAATGAAATACAAGGTATAGGCATAGGGAGTCATATGTTTAAGTTGGCAGCATTTGCAGACGATATACTGGTTCATTTGCTATCTCCTCGGATGTCGTTGCCTAACTTATTAAAGGAATTCTCTTGTTATGGTAGCTTTGCTGGGCTTCGCATTAATATGGATAAGTCGGAGGCCATAGATGTGGCAGGGACAATAAGGGGACATTGGGGAGGAAGTTTTCTGCTTAAGTGGGCAGGCGATTCATTTGTGTACTTGGGGATACTCTTGACAAGAGAGCCGCGGGAGTTGTATAGGAAAAACATGGAACAAATCCTTGTAAGAGTTTGATCACAGCTCCAGGTGTGGACTCCATTGCCCCTGTCCCTGTTGGGCAGGGTGGTGGCATTGGGGATGGTGATTCTGCCTCGGGTGCTTTACTGGCTGCAAACTCGCCCAGTGTGGTTATTGAAGCAAGACTTAAATGCTATGGACCGCGAGATTGGGAATTTCCTTTGGAGAGGGGCTCGAGCTCACATCCCGCTACATAGATTGAGAAGGAGATGGAAGTCTGGAGGGATTGGAATCCCAGACCTATGGACTTATGCCCTGGCATGCCAGGCGCGCCATATTGGAGACTGGCTAGGGAATACTGAGATGTATACCCCGAGAGCGCTGGAAGAGGCCCTTGTGGCTCCGCAGACCTTGTTGGCAGTGTTGCACCAGGAAAGTAGACTCTGCCTGGTAGAGTGATTAGTAGTGGACTGGTTTGCCCGGCACGGAGGGTGTGGCAACATTTGATTAGGCTCTGGGGTGAACCATCAGGGGTTTCAAGCTGGCTACCCATACAGGGGAATGATCGGTTTACACCAGGATCAGAAACGCCGGCGTTTGCATATTGGAGGAGACAGGGCATACGTAATATTGGACATGTGGTAGATCAAACGGGGCAGTGTAAGTCTTGGGAGGCTTTGCGCATGGAGTATGGACTAAGTAGTCAACATTATTTCACTTATGTGCAGCTCTCTCACTATGTGGCTTCCCTCCCACAGGATGCGCTGCGGGTGGAAAGATCGGCACAGATATTAGAGTTTTTTGCACTGGGAGAGGAGTCACCACCCACAATTGCACAGCTGAAAAGATGATTAGATGGCTATAGTAGATTGCCTGACTATAGGGTGGAGGAGGCTTTGTGGGCCCAAGAGTTGAATGTGCTGGTTCACTACTCTGGGCCTTGAGTGGGATTGCGGGGCTGGTGGGGGGAGCTCGATGGCGGGAGGTACAATTTAAATGCATCCTGTGGGCACATTTCTCTCCAAGACGGGCGTTACGATCCCATCTCGCTGAGATGGGCAGATGCCCGAAATGTCCCTGCCCCTTGGCGGACTTAGGGCATATGTGGTGGGGGTGTCTGATGGTTCGCTTATACTGGAAGAGGATAGCTGATTTTATGAGTAGGATTGTACTACAGTGAATCCGTTGGACAGCAGCGCTTGTGGTGTTAGATCAACTTGGACCACTCCACCCGAAAGGTCAGGAAGGCATGTCTGGTGGGTAAAGGCCCGATACTTCATAGGTGGAGGGAAGCGACGGGTCCCACCTATTATAAATGGCGTAACAACTTTCACCAGCTGATGTTTATGGAGAGGAGGGAGGCTAGAGGAAGTGCTCGACGTTGGGCCTTATTCCTGCTAATTTAGGAGCCATATATTCAGATATTGAGGCCTCGTGTCCGGAATGAAGTGCTTCAATTGGGTTGAAAAGGCCTAGAGGATGGATGAGGAAAGAGATAGGAGGAATGGGATACTAATGGTATAAAAAAGGTGTTGTAATTACTGTGTATGTTCACTGTGGGGGGTTGGTTGCCAAAGGGAGAGGCTGCGGGGGTGGGAGGGAGGTTGGTGGGGGGAGGGAGGAAGAGGGAAGAGGGGAATATTGTGAATTCTTTTTTTGCTGTATTTGTATGACTGATTTGCTGAGGAATCCTGGATTGGGTGACCACCAGGAATGCCGTTTTTGTATATTGTTTTGCATTATCTGTACTATTTGGTTCTCAATAAACAGAGTTTAAAAAAAAAAAAAAAGTGCCTGACTGCCACGGGCAAAGGTGAAACCAGATATTCAGTACCAGAGGAAAGGCATGTTGGAGGAAATATGATAGAGATGTTTAAATACCTCCATGGCAAAAATTCACAGGAGGAGAACCTCTTTCGATTGAAAGTAAGCTCTGCAATGAGGGGGCATAGGATGAGGGTAAAAGGGGATACACTTAAGATTGAGTGGTAGATGCGTTGAACAGTCTCCCAATGGAGGTAGTAGAGACAAGGGCAGTATCTGAATTCAAGAAAGCATGGGGCAAACACAGAAGATCTCTAAAGGAAAAAAAGAGTCTATAGTAGTTGATATGGAAGGACAGACTAGATAGGCTTTATGTTTTTTTTCTGCTATAATGGTTCTATGTTTCTGTGTCTCAGACTACTGCAGCTGCCACCTGCTGCCGAAGAACCCCCTCCAGCAAGGTTGAGCCAGCACCACAATCTCAAACAGAGGTCATTGAGCCCATCAAACACACAGCATGAGAGGGGTTTCTGCAGCAAGCTGCCTCACCCAGCTTAGGGCATGCACCCTCACCCCAATTCTGAAAGAAAACTGTGCCCAGCAGGCCTGCCACCACTTTCACGGCCAGTGAAGGCAGTGCCACAAAGACCCACAAGGCAAGCCAACCAACTATCCTCAATGCCTCCAAACCCACAAGCACTCTTGTCCCCCCACCTTTCTCCACTAGCTAACCCCTCTGCTAGCTTTCCATTGAATACTCCCAGCAAGCTTACTCCCACAGTTTCTTCCCACCCCAACTTGATCCTCTAGACTGCCCCCCCCCCCTCAAAAAAAAAATCCCCGAGTGGCTGCCAAGACATAAGCATCAAAGGCCATGCCGATCAGACCATAGGACTCAGAAATTCTTGTGGCTGTCAAATACCTGCCAATGCCCCTCCTTCCCCCAGAAGACAATCAGAGAAACTCCAAAGCCCTGTAGCAGCCACATCAGCACCCTGGTGCTGACCAGGGCACGAGACTGCTTGTGCCCCCACAAGAGGTCCCAGCTCGGCCCAAGGCATACAATTTACTATGCTTCTACAGGCCCGCACATACACCCACAAGCATAAGCTGGCAGCCAGTGCTGCCACAGTGCCTAACTCCCAAGACCATACCTCATCAACCAGGTGAGAACTGCTGAGCTCCCAATGCACAGCACCCAACCACTTTGCTGACTCCCCAGTAGGGTTGCCAACTTTTTGAAAGACAAAAACCCACCACCTGTGGCTAGCCATGCTCCATCCATGCCCACTTTCTGTGCTGCCCTTGCCCCTCCCACTGCCCTATCCCAAATGTTTACTGCAGAGAGGGCAATGTGCAAGTCAAACAAGCCAGATTGCTACACATTCTTAAACAGAAATTCCATGCTAACAGAATACCCAGCATTGGTTGTACACACACACAATACAGATAGGCCTTCATCAATAAATGAGCACAAAATGAAAAGAGAAATATATAGACAAAAATAAACTAAAACCTCAGAAAGCCAGACGCTGCATGTAGTGCAGCACAAGAGAAATAGAAATGCATTTCCCCCGTACTGTACAAAATAAAAGACAGCAGATGTCAGGATTGACATTAGGAGAGATGCAACCTGGCAAATGTGGTGTATTTAGATTTCAGTAAAGCATCTGACACTGTTCTGCACAGACGACTTATAAACAAACTGAGCAGCCTACAGATGGCCCATACATTTACTGCTTGGGTTAGAAATTGGTTGAGTGGGAAGTGACAAAGTTATAAGGAAAATGGAGCTCACTCTGAGGAGAAGGAGGTTACCAGTGGTGTGCCCCAGGGATAAGTCCTTTGACCAATTATTTTTAACATCTTTGTTAATGATATAGCAGAAGGGCTGTCGGGTAAGGTTTGCCTCTTTGCGGATGATATCAAAATCTGCAACAGAGTGGACACCCAGGAAGGTGTAGATAACATGAGGAAGGATCTAGCTAAGCTTGAAGAATGCTCTAGAATTCGGCAGCTGAGAATTAATGCTAAAAAATGTAGGGTCATGCTTTTGGGCTGCAACAATCCAAGGGAGTAGTACAGTATAGGGGGTGATGTACTTGTGTCCACGAAAGAAGAGCGGGACCTAGGCATGATTGTGTCTGATGATCTCAAAGTTGCTAAACAGGTAGAAAAGGCAACAGGTAGAAAAGGCAAAGCTAAAAGGATGCTTGGATGCATAGGGACAGGAATAGCCTGCAGAAGAAAGGAGCTGATAGTGCCTCTATATAAATCTTTGGTGTGATCTCATTTGGAGTATTGTGTGCAATTCTGGAGACCGCACCTTCAAAATGATATAAACAGGTTGGAGTTGGTGCAGAGGGTGGCTACTAAAATGGTTAGTGGTCTGCGTTAAAAAGCATATGAGGACAGACCTAAGGACCTTAATATGTATACTTTAGAGGAAAGGCAGGACAGTGGTGATATGAATGAGACGTTTAAATACCTCCATGGCATAAATGCATAGGAGGAGAGCCTCTTTCAATTGAAGGCAAGCTCTGCTACGAGGGGACATAGGATGAGAGTGAAAGGGGATAGACTTAGGACTAATATGCGGAAATATTTCTTTAAAGGAAGAGTGGAATAGTCTCCCAGTAGAGGTGATAGATATGAGGACAGTATCTAAATTCAAAAAAGCATGGGAGAAACACAGAGGCTTTCTAAGGGAAAAAGGGGACTGTTGTAGTTGATATGGAAGGGCAGACTAGATAGGCCATGTGGTCTTTTTCTGCCATCATGTTTCTATGTTTCTAAATGCAATCTGGCAATTGTTCCTGATTAAATATGGATCTTCACTCACCTGCCCACCCCAAAACATACCAATCATCCAGACTCACAATCATGATAGAACATATATAGCACAATACAACCATATAGCAGACACACTCACTACACAAAAAGGCTGATAAGTATCACTCCATGCAGGCAACTTGAAAGCACCACAACACCCAATCTAAATCTATAACACCCAATCTGAAATGCTGCTTGATAAACTCAAAATCAGTAAGAAATAAAACACCCATTATAACAGATCATATAGAATCAAACATACCAGACATCATGTTCATTACAGAAACCTGGTTGACTAACATTGATCATGTCCTCATCAATCTGCTCAAATTACCAAACTACATTTTCAACTGCCCCTGAGAGAACAAGAGAGATGGAGGTGTTCACATCCTAATAAAAGAGGAACTCAAAACTTCTCTCAAATCAGCCACAAGTGCAAATGGGCTAGACTTACTCTTGATAGAAACCAAACACCTCATATTTTGTCTGGTGTACCGAACTCCTGCAGCTGATCCAAATAACCTAACATCAATGCTAGAACTAGCTTGTGCTGATAATCCACACAACAAGCAAAGAATCATCCTCCGAGACTTAATTTACATCCACCCACAACACTCATGCTCAGTCATTCCTCAGTGCAATGAATGATATGGATTTTCAACAAATAGTCAATACCCCTACCCACAATAAGGGAAACACACTTGACAATATTTCTACTCAGCGACATACCTAACAACTCACAGCTACCTCTCATTCAAACAACACCAGTACCCTGGTCTAACCATCACCTAATTAATTTCGACATAACACATAAACAGCACACAAATAAAACCATAGCCAGAAATCATATTCTCAGCTGCATTAAGAAATTCAACAAGGAATCATTCTTAAAATACATCATGCCACTTCTTAACCCAGCCACTCTGATATTATACACGAAAGTGAAGCGTATCTTATGTTATGACTTTATCATTCATCTCCTATTAAATCCGCGACTAAAGGTCTCAGACTCTTTGGGCGTCCAAAGGAAAATTCAGTATAGCTTCTGAATATCGCCCCAATTGCATCAATGACCTTTGTTTATCATAGTCGCTTGTAAAGGTCATTGATGCAATTGGGGAGATATTATGTCCATATATGGACAACCTCCATTTATACCGAGTGATGATTAATGACAACAAAAAAAAAAAAGACCAAACAGAACTAATAATGAAATTTGTAAATCGTTCCAGGGAACATTTGATATTATAAAGTCTCTTGTCAGAACGCCCAACTTAGAGGATACTAGCATCCCTATCACACCCCAGGAATTCACTAACCATTACATAAATAAGAATAAATCTCCATCCAGTAACACACATCTACCAAATTCCATCACTCATACGGACCTCCCATTCTGGCAAATGTTTACCCTTGTAAGCACAGATCATCTTGAACATATCATCACCTCCATCAATACAACAACATCCCCTCTGGATCCATGCCCGCTCAGCTGGTTAAAAATAATCCTCCTGTCTTCACTTTCTCCCTTATATCAGTTTTTAACACTGATCCCTACCTTTCAGTTTTCTTGCATTTATTTTTCTGCTTGTCTATGCAGATTGTACTCCTTTTCCTTACCAACCACTCCTCAATTTCACTCTTTTCCTCATCTCAATCCTCACATTTTCTAGCTCTTTCCTTTCCCAGCCTCTTATTTCTATTCTTTCAGTAACTCCTCCCTCTCTCTCCCATGTACAGTATCTCTCCTGCACATCTTGTTTCCCCTCCTACATCCAGTATTTTCCTGTCCTTCCCTCCATGTTCCCCATATTCCCTCTGTATCTCTATACCCCATGTCCATCTCTCCACTTGTCCCTGTCCGTATCCCCCTCCCATGCCCAACATCCCACGTCTGTATCCTTACCTCCCATGCTCCCATGCCTGCAGTGTGTCCCTAATCCCCCCCTCCAATGTCCAGCAAAAGAAAAAGCAAGATCACAACACGGAGCCTGCATTTAGACCATGCATGCATTGAGACAGTTCTGTGATATCCCATCCCACTCTAATGTCAGATGGGACGGGACATCGCAGAGATATGTCAGTGCATGCATGATTTAAACACAGGCCACATGCTGCATTCTTCCATCAAGTTACAGACCTGAACAGCCCAATCCAGTATTTTGTGGTGGCGGTGATGGCATTTAGGTAGAAAGTGGCAATTGGGAATGGGAGCAATCGGTGGTTGGCAGAAAACCTGGCCCTTCATTGGCCAGTTTTACTGTCCTGCAGGGTGCCGGCCTTCCATTTGTGAAAACCAGCTGGGCTGGCCTAAAACCGGTCCCTACCTCTCTCTCATCCACCTCTCCTGGTCCACCATTTCTCATCTCTCATTCTCCCCACGTCCAGTGCTCATCTCTACTCTTCTTCCTCACCCCCAATGTCCATCATCTCCCCTGTCTTTTCCTTGTGTCCAGAATCTCCCCTCCATCATCCTTTCTCCCCTATCTATGCCCCATGCCCAGCATCTGCTGACCACCCCCTATGCTCTCCACTCTAAGTCCAACATCTGCTGTCTACCTGCATCCCAAGTCCACCATCTGTCCTCCACCTTCCTCACACTGTGGCTACCATCTGCCTTCTGCCCTGACCCAGTGGCCACCATTTGCCTTCTTTACCCCCCCCCCCCCACCCCATGTCCAGCACTTGCTATCCATCATTCCATTCTCCCCCTATGCCCAGAATTTGCTCTCCATCCAACTTTGTCCCCGTCCAGTGTCCAGCATCTTTAATTGCACTCACTAGAAGCCACCTCCTGATACCACCTTCTCATTGCCCCCCTCCTGCAGCTACCACCCAATCTCTCTCTTTGAATGCCCCCTCCATCTCTCTCTCTCCATCCTTGCCCTTGCCAACTCAAGCCATCACTGATCAGTTCTTGGTGGTGAAGTTGAAACAGCATGAGGCTTTGAAGCCCATGCGTGTGATGCACATCGGACATGCAGTGCATGCATGAGCTGCAAAGTCCCACGTGATCCCCTTCTCCTACTGCCATCCCTCAGTATCTGCCAGCATCAGTCCCCTTCTCCCATCCCCTGGGTCAGCATCAGATCCTTCTAACATGTTTCCCCTTTCTCCCAACTTACCATCTGCCAGTACCAACTTTGTTACTTTCCCCCTCCAATCCACTATGGGCCCGATTCTATGAGGCAAATAGCGGGGTTGCACATCCCACCGGGACATGCAGTCTCGCTTTCCACCTTGCCAGTATTCTGCCTCCATCCCCCACTGCATGCAAAGAGCCACTGTGAGTGCTGTGGGGGTTGGGGGCGTGAAGGGGGTGGAGAGTGGGAGGGTCATGAGTGGGACCGACTCCTGGACGTACAGGGCCAATTCTGCTCAAGGCCCTGTACGTCCGGGGTCCCCGGGGGAATGCCCTGCTTATACCATCTCTGAGGTGGAATAAGGGCAGGAGCAGGGCACTCCACCAGACGTGGTGGGCATCCCCCCCCCCCCCGGAGCCCTGGATGCCCCCCACAGAAGCACCAGGACACAGATGATGAGTCCCTGCCTCCCGACCCTGAACTGGAGAGGACATCCCCGTGGCTGTGGAAGGGGCATGCTGGGCCATCCTCGGGCCCAATTCTGACAGCCATGTGAATGTTTTGCTCCCGTATTTTAGAATCGGGTCCAAATGGGCCCGTCCTGCATGGGGCCATCCGAATGGCCTGGACAAGCCCCTTCCGGAATCAGACTCTATATCCCCATTGTCTATTTATTTCCCCCTCCCCCTCCCATGTCCAGCCCTTCCCTCTGTCTTCCCCTTCATGATCCAGCATCTCCCCATCTCTCTGCTCTACTCCCCTTCCAGCATCTCCTCCTCACTTCCCTACCCACACTGATCCACCATATCTCCCTTCTCTCTTCCCTACCTCCACACACTGATCCAGCATTTACAGAGCCACTGCTGTGATAGAAATAATAACCCCCCAAAACTCTCACCCTCTCCTTCGATCCAGCCGTGGCTTCTGTAAAATATGGTGATTTTATTTTATTTTTAAAAAATTATAATCTGCACACTAACGTGATGGAGTACGAAAAACACTCATAATGTTTCAATAAAACAATAATACAAAATAAAAAATAAGAACATAAAACATAAAATAAAACTTTCCAATTAAATCCAAGCAATATCAAATATTAAATATAATTAAAAAAAAAAAAAAGCTAGCCCATCAGCAGAGGAAAGGCTTGTTTGAAAAGTTGTGCTTTTAATTTCCACCAAATAAGCAACAGCTCAGAAATTTTTCATAAATTCATTAGGCAATGAATGCCACAAAATCAGAGCACTCATGGAGAACAGCAAGGCCGCGGGCCCCGTCCGCGTGGCCGCTCCTAACCGGGGGGGTGGCGGGCCGTTCGCCCCCCCCCTCGGTTGCGGCAGCGGCGCGCGGCTCGATGGTGCCCGCGCGGCCGGGCGCCTCATTGGCTCCCCGCGGCGTTTAAAACGCCCGGGAGCCAATGAGGAGGCTAGGACCCGGCGGCGGGGGGGGGTGAGTGGCGCGGAGACCCAGCTCTGCATCGGCAGTTGCTGGGTCGGGGCTGGAGGCTCCAGACGCGTGCGGGCTTGCTGCGCATGATCGTCATCGGTTGTCCAGGCCTTGGCGCAGCGGGAGGCAGCACGTGAAGCGACGCCGTCCTCGGAGCTCCGGGGGCAGTGATCCAGCGGCGGGGGAGTCGGGAGGATCGTGGCTCTACAGGCAAGTTTATTTGGGGAAGGTCAGGGTTTCAAATCCCACTAGGGGACAGCAACGGGTGTTCCTTGTAGTCTTGGGCAAGCCACTTAGTTATTTAGGGAATCCCCTCTATCCTTAAAAAAAAAAAAAAAAAACACAAAACATATAATAATAATAATATTAATAAAATAAAATAAAATCCATAGCTACATAAATAAATAATTAAGCCCATGGCCGGGGGAGGAATGAAGGGGGGTTCCGGAAAGCGCCACGGGTCTGGGAGGGCTAAGACGGTCGGTCCTCGGAGGGGAGAGCCTGCTCCGTTGGGGCGCTCGGCTCCTCTTGGAAGGGGGACCAGGGGCAGGGCTCCGAGCCGTGGCCCGGCGTCCGACTGTGGCACTAGCCCTGTCACCAGGCCGGGGGGGCGGCTGGGTAGGGGGGTCTCGGCTGGCCGGTTAGCTGGGGGCCGGCGTGGTAGGTCAGCAGCACCGGCTAGCGGTACTTTGGGGCGGGGAGAGGCCCCTGGTGGCTTGGGGGTGGCTATAGGTCCCACGGGGGTGGGTTTAGGGGCGGCTCCTCAGTTGAGCACTGTGGTTATGGACGCTGCGAGTCCGGGGGGTGGATCCGCTCCTGCAGGGGCAGCCTATTCCCCCATGTGGGCGCATTGGCAGGGCGGGGGTCAAGGCTCTTCCCGCGCGGAATGGCTAGGGGCGTGGCAGCCGCCTCGGCCGGGGCGGGTTTTCCTTCGCCTTTCCCTGTTTTTTCTCCGCAGGTTTCGACTGGCTGGCCCTACTGGGGGCAACCGTGGGGGGCTCCTGCTGGAGAGCTGGACGGCGGGAGGGCGAGCACAAGTGGAGGCCCCGTGTCTGTCGGAAGCGGAGGGGGAGCGGAAGCATCAGCTTTGACGCCACCGGAGCCGGGCGTGTCTTCTGAGGTAGCAGCACCAGTGGCAGGTGAGTTGGCTACTGGGGTGAGGGCAGGGGAGGGGGGTAAGAAGCGAGCGTCCAAGCGCAAGCGGTGTTCCGGTCACCGGCGGCGGCGTTCGGGGTCCTCCTCTTCTTCAACGTCTGAGTCTTCGTCCGGCTCGGTGTCCGACGACTTGGCCGGGAGCCCGCGGGCCACTGGCGGGGAGGTCGGCGTGGGACAGGTGGGTTCTGTGCCTTCGGTGGCGTGTTTCTCGGAGTTATGGGAGGCGTGCCAAAGACTCTGCGGAAAAAGATTGTAAAACGTCGCTACGTAGATATTTTCCGCTTACTCGAAGGTCGGAAACGGTCGGGGGATAGCCGACGGAAGCGTAAGGAGGACGAGAAGGCGGGTAGGGTCAAGAGAGTGGCTCGGAATGTGGTTAATTGGACTCGGTCTTTCTTGCGTTTGGCGAGTGTATGGGGTCATTCGCATCCGGAGCAGTACGGTATGCTGTTGGCCTACGCGGATTCCATACTGGAGGCCTCACAGACTCATGACGGTTGGGCTTGGCTCAACTATGATGAGAAATTCCGTGATAAGATGGAGGAGAATCGCCTGTTGTCGTGGGGAACGCAGGACATTAATCTTTGGTTAACGCAGATGGCGATCAGACCTGGCGGGGGAGGTATGGGTGGGCAAAGAGGTGGAGTAGCCACCCCTGCACAGGCGGATCGGCCCTTTCGATCGGGCGTGCCCCCTGTGTTGCAGAGAACTCCAGGGGGGGGGGGAACGGGGGACTTGTGCTGGCGCTTCAACAAGTCTTCCTGCCCCTTTCCGGATTGCAAATTCCGGCACGCCTGCTCCGTCTGTAATGGGGGACACCCAGCCCTCAATGTGTCAAGAAGAGTGGCGGGGGCGTGCCAGCCCCCAGCCACAAGTAATGGGGACGTCTGGAGTTTGGCCCCCACCCCTGTTGCGATTGAGGGGTTAGGCCCGTGGCTTAGGAGGTATCCGAAGCGACAGGTCAGCGGTCTTTTGGAATGCGGGTTTAAGGAGGCGTTTCCTATACCGGTGGTGGGCAGTGTAGGGGTACACAAGGCGCGGAACTCGCCTTCGGTGCGGCGTTTCGCGCAGCTGGTCCGAGATAAGTTGGCAACTGAGCTGGCCTTAGGTAGGGTGGTCTTTTCCTATTGGTTCCTCGGTTAATGATCACATTCCTAAGGTTTTGGGTGCCGTACGTTACGCGTGTTCCGTTAGCATCCGAAAAGACGGCGGGTCCGGCGACGACTATTACCTTTTGGGAGTGGAGTTGGATTCCGTGGCGTTGGAGGCCCGCTTGCCGGGGGAGAAAGTTACGAGTCTGCGGGTGTTGGTCGCCGATGCGCTGGGTTCTAGTAAGCTAACGCTGCGGGAGATGCAGTCTTTGGCGGGGTCCCTGAATTTTGCGTATCGGGTGATCCCGATGGGTAGAGTGTTCTTGCGCCGGTTGTCCGCAGGTACTGCAGGCGACTCTAGGCCGCATCATCGGATTCGGATGTCACGCAGCTTGCGGGCAGATCTGCGGATTTGGGACGATTTTCTTCGTGACTTTAATGGTACCACGGTGCTGAGAGACCCGGAGGTGACTTCTGCGGATCTGCAGTTGTATACTGATGCAGCAGGGGGTTCCGGTTTGGGGGATTTATTTTGGGGGCGCATGGTGCGCAGAAGGCTGGCCTCAATCCTGGCGAGCGGTGGGGCTTACGAGGAATATTACCTTCCTCGAGTTGTTTCCCATTGTGGTGGTCCTGTCCTTGTGGCCGGATGGACTCCGCAATCGCAGAGTGCGCTGGTGGTGCGACAACGAGGCGGCAGTGTCGGTGATCAATAACTATTCCCCAAGATGTCAGCCGGTAGCTGACCTGATGCGGCAGGTGCTCTTTTCATGCTTGCAGTTGAATTTAGTGATTAAGGCTCGTCATATTCCGGGGAGTCATAACCAGATTGCCGATGCTCTTTCCCGTTTCAAGTGGGCGCTGTTTCGGACCTTGGCGCCAGATGCGGACCTCGGCGACATGGGTCACGTATCAACGTGGCTACTGCAGTGTGGGGTCCTTCTTGCTACTCCATGGATGACGTCCCGGGCCAGCGTCGGATCTGCTTCTGGGTCCGTATGTGGCGGCGGCTAAGGAACAGGGCCTGTCGCGGACCACGGTCTGAAGGAACTTAGCAGGATTTGCCTTTTTCGCACGGGCTATCGGGTGGGGGGGGGGCAGGAGGGGGATTTTTAACGCGTACATTGTTGCGGGGTTGGGAGCGGTCTAGTCCCTCTCCCGGGGATTGGCGGCGTCCTATTACTCATGACTTACTGCGTCGGTTATGCGGGGCCTTGCCGCGGGTGGTGGCCACCTACTATGAAGGGGTGCTCTTTCGGGCCGTTTTTTCATTAGCCTTTTTCGGCGCATTTCGGGTGGGCGAGCTGGTTTCGGAGTCGGGGCGGCTTCACAATGGGAGGGAGGTGCAGGTGCGTCACGTGCACTTGCTCGGGAGTAGGGTTCGTATACGCCTTGCCCGTTCTACGACGGATCAGGCGGGAATGGGTATGTGGGTGGACTTGGCCGCGGTCCAGGGTTCCCCCTCGTGCCCGGTCGCGTTGCTGCAGGCGTACTGACGCATTCGTCCGGAGGCTAGCGGTAGCCTTTTTATCCATCAGGTCGAGCGGGTTCTTACGCGTTGCCACTTTACCGCAGTGCTACGGCTGGCATTACGGCAAATAGGTGAGGGCCCTGGTGCCTTCGCCCCTCATTCCTTCCGGATCTGGGCGGCGACCAGTGCGGCGGTGGCCGGGCTGCCCGATCAGGAGATACAGCGCATTGGGCGTTGGCGGTCGGGAGCTTTCCACAGCTATGTGCGTTTCTAGGGGAGTGGGGGGGGGGGCACTAACAGGGCTATTTCTTTGTCTTTCAGATGTGGGGCATAGAAGCTGCTGGATTCCTGGCCACTCCTTTGTCTTCTGGGCGGGTCGGCAAGCAGCGACGCGCCCAATGGGGCTGAATTTGGGACTGTCCGAGCAGGCGGTGACGATCACATGGCTGGGCGAGCGCGGACTCCGGTGGATACAACTCCTGCCTTTGCTTCGGCACCTCCAGCGAACCAGAGGCGCCCCGGATGTGTTACTGCTCCACTTAGGTGGCAACGATCTCGCTTCATGGACTTGCCGGCAGTTGATTCGAGCAGATATCAAGGACTTTGGGGTGGTTTTGGGGATGTTTCTGGATGTATTATTGCTATGGTCGGATATCATTCCAAGGCTGTCCTGTAGGGCTCAGCGACGGTGGTCACGGGGTGTGACCAAAATTAACCGTCAAATTGGCCAGTGGGTGGGCCAGCAAGGGGGCTGTCAAATTTTTCACCCTTGGGTGGACGTGGACTGCCATGGCCTCTATAGGCCGGACGGGGTGCACTTGTCCCCGATAGGGCTAGATTTACTGCTTAACGATTGGCAGGAGGCCTTGGAAGGTATTCCGTTGGGGGCGAGGGCTGGTCGCAGCTTACCTTTGGGGGGCGGCTCTGGTCGTGGCTGACCTGAGCCGGTGGCGGGATCCCGGAGGTTTCCGGGGTCCGGAGCCGGTGGCAAGCATGAGGGCGGGGGTGGGGTACCCCCGACCCGGTTAACCCCTCAGGCTTTTGCTAATAGCATGGCGAAGCCGGAAGAGGGAGGGCGTGGAAAATGTCGGGCCTGTGCCCGGGGGAAGCGGATGCGGCGTCACCTTGCTACTAACACGGCGGGTGAGAGCTCGCTCTGCTTGGGGGGGGGTGGGAGTTAAAATGTGTTGATGTTGTATTATGTGTGTTTAAAAGGTTATTAAAGCTGCGACCAGTTTAAGTCCCAAATGGTTGTCATGTGTTTGTTTTGAATTAATCTGTCGGGGAAAGGAAAGTGGGGGTGGGGCCTGGGGGGGGGAGGGGGGGCGAGAGGTGACATGCCGCCTTACCCGGTTACAGCAAGGCCGCGGGCCCCGTCCGCGTGGCCGCTCCTAACCGGGGGGGTGGCGGGCCGTTCGCCCCCCCCCCTCGGTTGCGGCGGCGGCGCGCGGCTCGATGGTGCCCACGCGGCCGGGCGCCTCATTGGCTCCCCGCGGCGTTTAAAACGCCCGGGAGCCAATGAGGAGGCTAGGACCCGGCGGCGGGGGGGGTGAGTGGCGCGGAGACCCAGCTCTGCATCGGCAGTTGCTGGGTCGGGGCTGGAGGCTCCAGACGCCCGCCCGCCCACCCTGCCTGGGAGAGGCTTTGGTTGGGGGGGGTTTTGGGTTGTTGCAGCTGGAAGGGGGGGGCTTTGGCGGGATCCCGGAGGTTTCCGGGGTCCGGAGCCGGTGGCAAGCATGAGGGCGGGGGTGGGGTACCCCCGACCCGGTTAACCCCTCAGGCTTTTGCTAATAGCATGGCGAAGCCGGAAGAGGGAGGGCGTGGAAAATGTCGGGCCTGTGCCCGGGGGAAGCGGATGCGGCGTCACCTTGCTACTAACACGGCGGGTGAGAGCTCGCTCTGCTTGGGGGGGGGGGGTGGGAGTTAAAATGTGTTGATGTTGTATTATGTGTGTTTAAAAGGTTATTAAAGCTGCGACCAGTTTAAGTCCCAAATGGTTGTCATGTGTTTGTTTTGAATTAATCTGTCGGGGAAAGGAAAGTGGGGGTGGGGCCTGGGGGGGGGGAGGGGGGGCGAGAGGCGACATGCCGCCTTACCCGGTTACAACCTATTTTGCAAAGTCTGAAAATGAATCTTTCGAAACAATGGGACATCAAGTAAATTAGCATCTTAGGATCGCAACGATCTTTGTGGACAATATAGCTGCAAAAAACTTGAATGACTCACTAGGGCTTGGTGATGAATGCATTTAGATGTAATAATAATCACTTTATACTGTATTTGATATTTTATTGGTAACCAGTGTAGATTGAAAAGTTGCTGTGTAATATCCACTGATCAACCAAAACCTATCATAAGATTCATTGCAAACTTTTGGACCAATTGTAGTGGGTGAAATGACACTGCAGGAAGTCCTAATAAAATACTGTTACAATAGTCAAATGATGAAAGTGCCAAAGTTTGAATTACCGTACGAAAATTATCATGTGTCAAAAATGACTTCAAGCGTTTTAACAAATGTAATTTGTAATAAGCCATTTTTACTGATTTCTGAATGTGAACTTGAAAGTTCAATCAATTATTAAGAAATATGTCAAGATCGTGAACAACAGATTTAATGATCAAGGAAGAATGTTATTGATTGTATAAGGTAGAAATTGGCTTTGGTAAACTCCATGAAAAATATAAAACTTCAGTTTTACTTGCATTCAAAGCCAATTTATTCCCAGACATCCATGTTCTAACTGCATTAATACAGAAAGAAGTATATTTCAAAGAATCATCTATTGATGACAACACTGGGACTATAAATTGGGCATCATCTGCATATATCCAATAATTCACATCTAACACATTAAAAGTTTTACATAGTGGAGGGCACTCCTGCTTTCAAAATTCGCCAAGAAGAAACCTTACTTGAAGATCTAATTTGTACTTGCCCATCCTGTAAAAAAGATCTGAACCACTTCAGAACCAACCCTTTTATCCCAAAGTATCGTGATCAATTGTGTCAAATGCTGACAAAATATCTAACGTCACTAACAAATAGCTCATGCATTTTGTCAAAACCAGGGATAAATTTCCCAATCAAAGTCAACATAAATGGCTCCACCCCATAATTAGGCCAGAAGCCAAATTGAAAATCAGACACAACATTATGATTTCCAAAAACTGCAAAAGCTGTTAGTACTATTTTTTCAATAACCTTAGATAGACATGACAAAGACGAAATCAGGTGATAATTAGCTGGATTATATTTATCTCCCGATAAATTCTTTAACAATGGAAAAACAAATGCTCTTTTCAAATCAGCTGGGACTACCCCTTGTGAGAAGGAAGCATTAACAATTGCAGCAACCGGTCCCTTTACAGAGTCCTTTAAGACATAAAAATTCTCATAGAATATGATTTCAAATGTCTAAAGGTAGTTCAGCGCGATCAAAGTCTCAACCACCTGAGTCTCTGAAATATTATCAAAAGTAGACGAAAGTAGTAAATCTATAACTAATGATTCTGTAGATGTAATTGCTGGATACGGGACAGATCCTGCAAAGGATGCTTGAATAGTCACTATTTTAATACAACGAAAATTTAAAAAGATCTGTGGATCAATTTCTATCTTAGTAGGGGTAACATTAACAGGAGCTGTCAAACATTTGACTACCGAAAATAAACCATAGATGGAGCCTAAGAGAGCTGTAATCTGTACATTAAATAATGCTTCTTACTGTCTGCAATCGAAGCTTGATATTGTGATAATAACGATAAGAACTCCTGTTTTAAAGTCAAGTTGGAAGTTGCCCTCCAATGACACTCTAACCATCGAAGATTCTTTGGTTCACTAACTCAGAAGAAAACCAAGGCTGCTTACGATAGGTATTTAAAGAAGCAGAACAATGTAATTTCAATGGTGCAACAGAATCCAATGATTTCTGAAGAGATTCTGACCAAAGCTTAAGTGCAATAGTAACAACATTAGAGGCTGATTCACTTATATTATTAAACTACAGTTCCCATGTTTTCAATAAATTTGCAGCTGTATGAGACTTGCGATAAATAAGAGAAGATGATGACACTTCCTTATCTTCACCAGATAAAGTAGCATCAAAAAAACAGCTCAGTAAAAAAAGAAAACAACCAAGGGGGATGTTTACTAAAAACCAGAAATGTGCGCGCCGCAAAAGAGCGCACGGAAATGCGGCACTGAAACGCTAATAAACGCATTTAAAGGCCCCGCACACGTGCGTGTCATCCCCGCAAAGGTGCGCGGCACACTAACGGGCCCCGTACAAGTGCGGGCCCGCAAATGTCTGATAGAGGCGTGGAACGGCTAAAGGAGGGCGGAGGAAGGCTCCGGAGGGGTGGAGGGACGGGGTAAATGGGTGGAGAGTGGGAGGGGAGAGGCTCCCCGCACAGTATCGGGCCCGAATTTGCATGTAAAAACTACCGCGAGGGAAACACTCGCGGTAGAAAGCATTTAAAGGGAAGAGAAACCATTTCCGTCAGCAATGTACAGGAAAACCGGGGAAACCAGCAAAACGTGAGCAGTGTGATACATGTGCACAGCACAAAAGTGCAAATAAAAATAGAAAATGACCACAACAGAACTATTCAGCTGGGGAACAGTTATAGTGATGGGCAAATACAGAAAACACACCCAGAAAAGCTCCAGAAAAAAAGAAATGAATTTTGGAAGGGTTTACGGAGCGGAGACTCTTCCAAAAAACATTTCCTTTTGTGGAGCTTTCCTGGGAGTGTTTGCTATGGTTGCCCATTAATATCACTGTTGCCCAGCGTGGTGATATTTTGTCCCCCATTTCCCGTGGTCATTTCCGGGGTTTATGTGCACGTTTGTCACCAGACAGGGTGCATATGCCCACAGTAAATTTGCGTAGAGCAGGGTTTGTGACTCCATCCTGCCAGGCTTACTACCTCCAGGGGCTGCACTATCTGTGTGGCCATAGTGTGATGCAGCGGACAGAGTCAGTACCTCTAGGACCAGAGGGTCAGAGGTTCAAAGCCCAGCTGGGGCACTTGCCAGTCCAGTCCCTATATTTTACCCACCACTAAACACAGATAGCACAGACACCCCTGTATTGCAGGGGACATAAGCATGGGGAAAACACCCATATTTTCCCCACAAATAAACAGTGACAGTAAGGACACACCTTTGGTGACAAGGACATATGCAATGGTAATACGTCTATCTTTTACCCCACTGAGCACAGACACCATGAACAGGGGCAGAACCTACAGCAGAATCCCCCAAATGCAGTCCTGGTGGGCCACACACCAGTCAGGTTCCATGCTGCCACTCATACAAATGCCTGTGCTGTATATCTATGCACCACCCCCACGGCATGCATATGTAGCTCATGCATATTCATGAGGGACAGCAGGAAGACCCGAACAGTGTGATGCAAAACTGGGCTGGAGTGGGGAAGCGCTGCCGTAAAGCAGCAGCCAACAGGGGCAGACACACCCACACCCACAGGCCCCATTGGCCAATGTCTCCTGTAGAGGCAGAACATTGGACCCTGCATGCATCTCCCAATATCAGCACCTGCATACCTTAGCAATGTCACCCTACACCTGAGGTACACAGCTCTGAAATGTTTGCTAAGAATACAGGCTGATAGATATCCCTACGTTACGCACATACTGCTAGTTGACCCCATCCGAACAATCTGTTTGGTGTCTGCGGTGCGTGCTCCAGGCCAGGCCTCTGACGGTGTTCACCACCCTGGGGAGTGACCCCCAGCAGTACTGCGTACCATATCCATGCCTGTGCCGTGCCCAGGACCGGTGTGGTGGCCAAGGCTAATCACCCCCTCAATAGTAGCACAATGCTGGCATAGGTGTGGGAGTGTGTGTCTGTCTATACAGCGTGTGTTGGCTGCAAACACCTTCCCCAACCCACACTGCCAGCACTACTGCCAGTATTGGCCTGCCAATGTGCATAATAAGCAGCAATGTACCATGGGTATAGGTCAGGCATGGTGGGCTGGCCAGGATGCATCTGCACAGGGCATAGGGCACTGGCTGTGACATTGTAGTGCCAGGCCACCACCTACACAGACAGGGTGACCTCTGTATGTGCTGCTGGGGGAGCACTCTCACCCTGAGTGTGCAGTGATGACAGCATGGCTAGGCACCCCCATAGTGCTGTATTGTGTTTCTCTCTTGTGATATATATGGGATTCCTGTTGGGGCCTCCTCACAGAACTCTCTGCTTGTGTGTGCTGCCACCCCAGTTTTGGGTGCATGCATTTCCATCAGGGCTAACCAGCAGACTGTTCACAGCTGGTATGTGTCTTGATGGAGTGCCTTGCAGGGTGCAGGTGAATATCAGATAGGGCTGGGGTGCATCTTTGGATATCCAGGCCTAAAGTCTGCCTGATATTGTGTTATGGATGTGTGTGGAGCTGCTTGGACAGCCATGTATGGTGTCTGTTCCCCAGCAGGACTGGGGTTTGATGGTCCACTTTGCTGCCATTGGTGGGGGGTGGTGGTGGTGGTTGTTCTTTGACCACCTAGGGGTTCTTGGGGGGTTTCCACTAACTGAGACAGACAGAGATATCCAACATGTTTCTGCAGCACCTTCCTATCTCACAGGTTAGTACTGTTTTGGAGCTCTGGCATGGCCTCATCCAGCCATGGCTGGTGTTGTGGACCTGGTCCTGGCCGCCACATCACACCCTCAGGGTGAGCACAGTACCCGCACAATGTGACGGTGTGTAGCTACTCTTTGCTGGTAGTCCACCCGCTCAGGACCCCCTACCAGGCCGAGGTGCTGTGTGGGTGCACATGGACAATTCCCCCTACCAGGCCGGGTAGCTGTTGGGGTGCATTCCCCATCTTGTATGCATCTGTGGACAGCTGATTTGCATGTGCAGTGCATCATGGGTACGGGTGGCCTAACCCTATCCTGTCTACAACAGCAGACTGTCTGTGGTGTGACGTGCAGGCTCTCTGCAGCCAGCCAGGGGCTTGCTGTCAGCTATAGAGCCGTAGCCCAATGGTTACGTCACTCCCTGTACAGCCAGAGATCATGGGTTTGAACCCACAGTGGGGCCCTTTGATAGGGCTGTCCACAGCTTTATTTTTATTTACTGTACATATGTCTATGCCGGCAAAACCACACACAGCTTACTATACTCATTAGGTGCCTCTGAGGGTGCTTTATAGGGCGCCCTATAGGCCACCTTATGGTTGTCATCCATATAGGGTGCACTATACATTATCCTGTGTCGCAACATGCATGGTGCCCTATAGGGGACATTCTAGGGTGCCTTGGCGGACAGTGCACTGTAACATGTGCCTTACGGGCATCCGTATGTTAACACACTGTGAGAGCGGGTTTACTAGTGTTGGGAAATAAAATATAAATGGAAGGCCTCCTACAGCACTCCTCACCATGATACATACTGCCCCAGCCAGCCTTGTTCACTGGGCACTGTGAGAGGTTGAACCCCTGGCCCCTGCACCATTGGTCAGTGTCCTAACCATTGTGCTGTGGCTCTGTTCCTGTGTTTGTGCATCCGCACGCAGCCTTGTAGCCATCAGCGCGCCATCTTGTGGCGCACTAAATTAACAGCGCGCCACCTTATGCCGCACAACATGGATATGCCCCTAAAATAATGCCTCAGCCAGCTGTCTTCAATGGGCACTGTGGGGAATTGAACCCATGATCCCTGCACAAGTGGTCAGTGTCTTAACCATTGTGCTATGGCTCTGTTCCTGTTATTTGCACATCAGCGCGCCACTTCTCCCTCCCACTATTGGACTGCCCCCTCACACATCAGCGCGCCGCCTTCTGCCCACCGGCTCGCCGCCTTCTGTTGCCCACATTTATCAGCGCACCGCCTTCTGCCACCCAAATTTACCAATGCGCCGCCATCTGCCGCCCACACTAAACAGTGCGCCACCTCATGCCGTAATAAAAATAACAGTGCGCCGCCTTCTGCCGCCCAAAATTAATATGCCTCCTAAGCACTTTTGCCCATAAATGTTGGTGCCTCAGCTGGTCTTTTTTGTTGAGTGCAATGGGGGTTTGAACCCCTGGCCCCTGCACCATTGGTCGGTGTCTTCACCATTGTACTATGGCTCTGTTGTTTGGTTTTGCAGCAGCGCCCCACTTAGCCTTCCCACGCGCTAATGTGGGCCCCGCACATTAGCGCGACGCACACACGTACGGTCCGGTTTTTTGCTTTTTTCTGCCTGGCCCGCCCACTCCTTATATGGCACCAGCACACTAACGGGGACCCGCACAGCAACGGAGTTTAGTAAACATACCCCCAAGATTCTGTAATACAGAGTACATCTACATATTCCTCATTCAAGAGATCATAAATAACCAAAATCCTATTTCGAACTGATCTTGCATTTATCAAGTCCAATGTTAATTTTTTTAACGGTTTATCCCACCTTTTTTTCAAAGGTACATACAGTACGTTAATGGACATAAAACTCGAACAGACCTATTATGCTATTTTTTCTGAGACAACTAACCATACTGGCCCTGACCCATAATAACAGATATAGAAGAACCCACACACATTATCCTAACTTATACCAATACAGGATAATCCCCACAATTGCTCCCCCACACAGTACTTCACCAGATTCCATTTGTCCTTGTAATGTCGACACAGAGGAGCATGTTAAGGAGCTCCTTAGTCACGCTCCTTCGTCGGTGCGATGCAGGAGGTGCACACACCTCCGGTATGTTGTGCCTCTGGTTTGAATGCCAGCTGTTTAGCTCCATCCACCCTGATGATGTCACCAAGTAGGAGGAGTTAGCTCACAAAGCACAGTTGCAGATGGTAAATGTCTCAAACAAACGAAGCAGCCCAAAAATCACTAGCGTGCAATGATGATTCCAACAATGCTGTTATTCTGGGGCTGGTCTTCAAATCTCTGAGCTTTGCTGGTCCTGACGTGAAAGTTGGATCTTTAGGTTTGTCCACCCTGATGATGTCACTGAGTAGGAAGAGCTAGCTCACAGAGCACAGGTGCAGATGGTAAATGTTCCAAACAAACGAAGCAGCCCAAGTCACTAGCGTGTGATGATGATTCCAGCAATGCTGTTGTTCTGGGGCTGGTTTCAAAATCTCAGAGCTTTGATGCCCTTTTATTGGTCTAACTTTCATAGGTTAAAACCTTCAGACCAGGATAATATAAACAACCGATGATGATATCATAATACCATAATATATTATGGTTATGTCACCTGTTACATAAGAACATAACATAAGATCATAAGATATGCCATACTGGGTCAGACCAAGGTCCATCAAGCCCAGTATCCTGTTTCCAACAGTGGCCAATCTGGGACATACATACCTAGCAGTTTCCCCAAAAGACACAGGTTCCACAATGCTTGTACTGGGTCAAGCATTGATATCCTGGGTCCCTTCTTAATAATGGTTTATGGACCTTTCCTCCAGGAACTTGTCCAAACCTTTTTTAAACCCAGCTACACTAACAGCCTTTACTACATCCTACGGTATCAAATTCTAGAGTTTGATTACATGTTGAGTGAAAAAATATTTTCTTTTATTAGTCTTAGCTTACCCTATAGCTTCATTGCATGTCCCCTAGTCTTTCTATATTCTGATAACATAAACAATCGATCTACGTTTATCCGTTCCACTCCGTTCATTAATTTATAGACTTCTATCATATCTCCCCTCAGCCGTCTCTTTTCCAGGTTAAAGAGTCCCAACCTTTTTAGCCTTTCTTCATAGGAGTATCCTTCTATCCCCTTTACCATTTTGGTGGCTCTTCTCTGAACCTTTTCTAATAACGCTATTCGTTTTTAAGATACGGTGACCAGAATTGCACACAATATTCAAGGTGTGGTCTCACCATGGAACGATATAGAGGCATTATAATATCTTTTGTTTTATTTTCCATTCCTTTCCTTATGATACTTAGCATTCTATTTGCTCTCTTGGCCGCTGCTGCACACTGGGCCGAGGGTTTTAACATGTTATCCACAATGACGCCTAAATCTTTTTCCTGGGTGGTGGTTCCTAATGTGGAACCTTGCATCGTTTAACCATAGTTTGGGAGGTTCTTCCCTAGGTGCATAACTTTGCACTTGTCCACATTAAATTTCATCTGCCATTTTGATGCCCAGTCTTCCAATTTATCAAGATCCTCTTGCAATTTTCCACTATCCTCTTGGGTTTTAACAACTTTAAATAGTTTTGTGTCATCTGCAAATTTGATAACCTCACTCGTTATTCTCCTTTCCAGGTCATTTATGAAGATGTCAAAAAGCAGCGGACCCAGCACGGATCCCTGCGGTACACCACTATTCACCTTTCTCCATTGGAAAAATTTGCCATTTAGCCCTACCCTCTGCTTTCTATCTTTTAACCAGTTCCTGTTGCTCATACTGTCCTGACCTGAAGAAGGTTTTAACCAAATATATTTTGTCCTCTTCTCTCATATATTTTTTTCCAAGTTTTTAGTTATTATACTATGGCTTCTCACATCTGCTTGCATGTTCTTAGTTTAGCTGGGGCTAGGGCTAGCTTAAGAAGTGAATTGATGAGGCACTGGCTCAGGGCAAACCCGAGCAGGGGCGCATGGCATTGCCCCCAGTCTGCCACCTGCCTCTTCCAGGGGAACATTTTTCTTTTGCTCCTGTAGCTTTTCTGTACTCAGGCTGCCAATACTGTAACATCTTGATCATACTAAAATTGCTTGCTTTCTGCATGCTAAAACGCTAAAATGCTGTGGTACGGCCGACATGAGTACAGCACTGTTGCAACAGCAAAAGCAAATGTTCCCATTGCTGTATTAAACATGAATACAGCGGTGGTACAAGGGCAGGGAGAAGAAAAGAGGTGGCTGGCTGGGACTGATGCTGAGGGGGGATGCTGATGCAAGATGAAGAAGGGAGGAACTGAAAGGGGCTGGGACTGGAAATGGGCTGATAGTAGTAGAGAGGGCTGGGACTGGAAGAGGGCTAATGCTGGTTGAGGGACTGGAATGGGAACTGAGCTGATACTAGTGTTGGAGGGGGCTTATTGGGGGCTGATGCTGGGGCTGGGGGCTAGCTGACTGGAACTGGAAATGGGCTAATATTGGAGTTAGGGGACTGGCTGGAAGGGACTGGAAATGGTGCGATACTATGGCTGGGGAGAGAGCTGATCGGTTGGGACAAACTGGGCTGATAATGTGTCTGGGAGAGAAGGTTTCTTCTTGGTGGGAGAGACTGGAAATGGGCTGCTACTAGGACTGGGGGATGGGACTGGAGCTGGACTTGAAAATGGCAGATACTGGGGTTGGGAGGATTGGACTAGAAGGAGAGTGGCATTGGCAATGGGGGCAGGGATTAGATGGGGGCTAATTCTAGGACTGGGGGACTGAGAGGGGGCTAATGCTAGCAAAAGCTGGGGTAGGGTAGGTAAAAGAGGGAGATGTTTGGGGAGTGAGAAGGGAGAGGAGGACAGATATTCTGGGTAATGGGACAGAAGCAAACCAGGAGAAGGTTGAGAGGGACACGTATAAGAATGCATGCTGGGCTAAGGAGGAGGAAGAACAAGGGTAATGAATATTAGAGAAGGAAGTGTATGAATGGATGCTAGGGAAGGGGAGTAGGAGGCAAGAAGGCAGGTACTAAGGACATGGGATGTGGGAAAGAGGGGACTCTTACAGGTGGAGACTCTAAGGAGTATGTTTACTAAACAGCGGTAGTGGCCTCAAATAGTGGGAACTAAGAAATTGACCAGAGATTAGGAGGAAAGTGTGGCCAAGGTAATTGGACGAGAGGTATGAGTAGGGCTGTGAGACCAAGTGCAGAAATATGGTGAGGGGAGAAGTTTGAAGGACTTGGAGGGTTTAGGGAGGGGTTGGGCAGCAGTTGAAATGGATGGAGTGCTATGGAGTGGATCAGGGGTGGTGAAAAGCCATTTTCTTTGGTGGCCAAGTTCTGCCGCTATGCCTGCCAAACCGCATGATGCTGCAATTGTCAGCCTTCCCTCTTATTTGCCCATGGGAATCCGATCTCCCGTGGCCTGACTGTAGGAGTCTTTCCCACGATCTGCCCATGGGGGATGGAATCCTCACGGGCAGCCTGCTATCTGCTGGGTTGTAGCCTTCTACTTCTGCCCATGGGAGATCAAATCCCTGTGGACAAAAGTAGGGGAAGGCCATGATTGCAGCAGCAACATCTTGGTGGGGCCAGGGCCCCTGTGATCCACCCCTTTCCAATGCCTAAGATGTGGATGACAGCCACAGGAGGCTAGAGATAGGTTATGATGGAAGTGAGAGAGAGAGTAGAAATAGGGAAAGTGACAGTGGAAATGGAAGGCCTGAATAAGGGGTCAGACATAAGAAAGGCACTGGAGGGGGAGATGAATGCTAGGGAATGAGCTGGGGCTGATGAGAGGCAGAAGATGGTAGATGAGGCTTATTGTCTGTTTTGAGGGTTTTTCTTTTCAATTTTTGTCTGCATGTTTGGTTCAAATTTTGTAGTTTCTTATTCTTGACTTGTTTTCCTTGTGCAGCCCAGATAAGGGATTCTGTAAACATGTAGGTTCTCTCTAGGAAATTATAATAGTTTGGCTTGTTCACTTTTTCCAGCTGGAGTTTACTGAGATTCTGGTATATTTGTAGTGTTGATTTTCCATAGGTAGGGATGGTACAATTTGAATTATTGGTGCTGGTGTTGAGTGTCCATTTGCAGGGTTTTGTGTTATGATGCACAATGCCTGGCAGTGGAGGGAGTTAGCAGTGTTGTCACTGATGTGAGAAATAGAAAATTTTTGCATGTTGAGTTGTATAGTGAAACGCCCTACTTATACTCTGCATCCATTATTAGAAGAGTTTCATTGGTGAGTCTGGGAATGTTCTATTTGAATGAGTAATTATGCCCTATCAGACTGATATTCAAATGGATTAGGCGTTGCATTGCCCCGCTATGATATTAAATTCAAGAGCAAACAGCCACACATGCATGGTATTTAATAAGCTATTTAATATGACAATTAGCTAGACAATATAACAACATTACAAGGACAACACATAGAACAACTGATATTGCACTACCAAGCTCCCTGACATCATTACAGGGCAATTTACCAAACTCTGACATCATCGCAGCCCATTTTTATCATCAGCTGAGAGAGCCACAGCGAAGGCTGGAGAAATGTCTGGCATCCTTCACGCGCTGGCCAAGCGGATATCAGCTCTCTATCCATCCTGGATTTTCTAGCTCTTTATATAGGCGGTAACAAATGTGTCACAGCTGGACCGCATGTCTCCACACATGAGGCTTATTCTCTACCCCATATACCTTTGCTAAACATTAATTTCTGACCAATGCTTCTCCAGCCTTTGTTTGTTCTCCAAGTTAATAAACAATTCTGGTCAGTCATTCCCTACACCTTTGGTCTTTGGGCTAGTAAACAGCTGGCTCAGCATGATTCCTCACATACAGGATGATTCAAAAATTCAATATTTCTTGCTGATTCAAATAAATCTTTAATTAGTAATACACGTGTTCACTGGCAAATGCACAATTAGCCTAATTATGTACTTTCACAAAATAAATAGATACTATTGTGCTGTTTAAATTTCTAAATGTCCAGATATTATCCATATATTTGAGGGCCTTGTTAGGGGAGGAGTGAGGGCAAGCCAGAAAATGATCTAGATAGCGGCAGTATTCAGAACAGTTATATGTTTAGTTCAGGTCTGTGGAAATAGCAGGCCTAGCCTTAACAGAAAATACAGTGAATGTGCTGGCACTCTCTGCATATTTAGCACTGCTGCCTATATGGTTAGTGGCACAGAATATACAGATTAAGTTAAGCAAAGTTATCAGCCCCAACACCAAACCAGCAATGCTGCCTCATGCTATCCCATCCACTACACCTTGGCACTCATTCAGCTCTGTCAATGAGGAAAACGTAGAGAATGCAATTGCAAACCTCAACATGACGACGTCGCCCTTAGACCCATGCCCGGTGAACCGAATCAAAATTACTAGAGCCAAGCTAAGTCCAATTCTAGAAAAAATAATTCAACTAACTCTTGCCCTAGGATACATGGCCAACAGCTTAAAAACCACATCTATCTGATCCACACTAAAGAACCCTAAACTAGACACAAAAGATCCAATCTCCTATATACCCATAGCTACTCCCTTTCTGGCCAAGATAATGGAAAAAGCAATACTTCAACAGCTCCAAGACCACATCAACACACACACACCACACTGGACACACAGCAACATGGTTTTAGACCATACCATGAAGTAAAAACACTGTTAAGCTCCCTCATGGACAGAATCATAAAAGGCACCCAGAAAACAAAACATGGATTCATACTAATACTTCTGGATATAGCAGCAGCATTTGACATTATCTACCACAGCCTACTACTATTAAGATTCCAATCAATTGGCGTACTAAACAAAGCACTGGAATGGTTCCACTCATACCGTCAACAACAAGTAAAAATAGGATCTAACAAATCAACCCCATACATATAAAACCAAGGAGTACCTCAAGGCTCAACACAGTCCTCTCTGCTATTCAACATATGTACACAACCATTATGTTCAATCATACAGTCACACAAAGTTTACTAACACATATATGCAGAGAACATCATTCTCTGTGCACCATTCAATACAGACAAATCTCCATATGCAACAATAATAAACTGCCTCAAGGATGTTGTCCAATGGCTAATGGAACACTCTCAATAAATTACAAGACAGAGGTACTGTTTATCATTAGAGACAAAATATTCAACCCACCACTAACCCTAAGAGTAAATGGCATAGACCTTAATGTTCAACTGAAAGTTAAATACCTAGGCATAATACTGGACCAGGGATTGAATCTAAAGTCCCAGGTCAACAAAACCATCAAGACAATATATCAGAAAATCCTAACACAGCAACACTTACGCACTCTACTTTCACCACATGACTTCCGCTCTGTATTCCAGGCAAATATCTCCCCCATTTTCAACTACTACAACATCATATACTATAGACTGCTGAAATCTACCTGCCATCCTCTACGAATGGCACAACAGACAACAGCCCAGAACATCCAAGGAGTTTCAAGCAGCATTGAAAGCCTTATCAAAGAACAAAGCACCTAGCATTGATGACATTCCCACTGAAGTATTATAACATTATGATGCAGCTGTTACCATACTTACAAGGCTGTGCCAGGAAATTTGGAAGACAAATTCATGGCCAACTGACTGGAACTGTATTTATACCAATACTGAAGAAAGGTGATCCTACTGACTGTGGAAATTATCACACAATCGCTCTGATCCCACATGCCTGCAAGATTCTTCTCAAGGTCATTCAATAGAGACTACAACCATACCTGGAACAAGAACTGCCTGAAGTGCAAGCAAGGTTCAGGAAAGGGTGAGGAACGAGTGATGTCATCGCGGATGTGAGATGGATTCTTGAAAAGACAAAAGAATACCAGAAGGCTATCCATATGTGTTTTATTGACTACAGCAAGACTTTTGACTGTGTAAACCAAGAGAAACTCTGGGCCACATTAGGAAACATGGGCATACCAGAACACCTGATAGTTCTCTTGCACAACCTTTACATTGATCAAGAAGCAACAGTTTGAATGGAAGTGGAGAAACAGAATGGTTTAAAATCAGCAAAGGTGTATGACAAGGCTGCATACTGTATTTTCCCCCTACCCCTTTAATTTATATGCAGAACAAAAGATCAGAGAAGCAGAACTGTAGGAAGACAACCAAGGTATGAAGATTGGTGGAGGACTCATCAACAACCTTCACTATGCTAATGATACATTATTGATTGAAAGTGAAGATGATCTGAAACATTTGCTTCTCAAGATCAAGGAACATAGTCTTAAAATGGGCATGCACCATAACATTCCCGAGGCCGCGGGCAGGGTCCCGGCGGCCGACACTAACCGGGCGCGCGGCCCGGCGCGGGGGCCCTGTGCGCGGCCTGTCCGGGGGGCGCGCGCGCTGCCCTGGCGTGGGGCGCGCTCGCGCGTTGTTTGAATTGATTGGCTCCCATGGGTCACGACCGCACGGGAGCCAATCATCGCCTCGGGTTGGGGAGTGAAGGGGGGATGGATGTGGAGCAGCCTCCGCGTGGCCAGTCGGCGGAGGCTGCGTTCGGGTGCTGGCGTCCCTCCCTCCCTCCCTAATTTTAGGCGGTGGGTGTTTGGGGTGTTGCAGCTGGAAGGGGGGGGGGTGTGGGATCCCGGAGGTTTCCGGGGTCCGGAGCAGCAGGTTAAACCCTCGGACGACTTTTGCTTAGCATGGCGAAGTCGGGGGGAGGGGTATGGTAACTTGCCGGGTGGCGAGTTATTGCATTAGCGGTGGCAGGCGCTTTGCTGAGGTAGGGCTGGTGCAGCCGGATGCCGCTAATTGGGGGGTTGCAAAGTTTATTGTTGGTGTTAAATTGTTATGGCTAATAAAAGCTGCGACCAGTTATGTTTCCATAAAATTATGGTGTTATGTCTTTTGTGGGGGAGGGGTGTGGGGGGGGTGGTTGTGGAATTGGGGGGGGGGTGGGAGGAGGTGGAGGCCCGGAGCGCCGGGTCCGCCTGCCTCGGTTATAAGAAGACATAGATCCTGACAACTGGCAAAATCAATAAGTTCATCCTTGTGACTACATTTAAACTTATGAGGGAAATTGCACCATCTTTCTTATCCGCCCCAATTAACAGCACACCTAACATTAGATCCAGAGGAAGCTGTAGCTATAACACTCTAACAGTTCCCACAAACTATCGTAACACAAATCGGGCCACAAGCAACAGAGCTTTTACTTACTTCTTACCTATTCATGACCAATGGTTTCTGATCATAAGGTACAGGTTGAAACGGCTGTTGGCCCACTTGATCTTTATGGTATAATGACTGTATATTCTTTTCACCTTTTCTTGATCTTCTCAGCATCATTGAACATGGATACTTAAGCATCTTGTAGCATTCCAATTTGAGGCTGGAATTTTTTCTTTAACTCTTGTAGCTTTAGGAAAGCTGATCTTGTTCTTCCTCTAATAGTTTCTGATTCTATTTCCTTGTGTGTGCCATTGTAGTACTTCTCCTTGTCTTGTCTTGTTGCATATTGGAAATCTCTGTTGAGTTCTGTGATTGCCTCCCTTTCTCCTCTAGCTTTAGCTTCTCTGCATTTCTGGGCAATTTTCAGTGTTTCTTCTTTAGCCATTTTTGCTTTTTCACCTTTTGTAGAGACTTCTCGTTTTCTTCCAACACAATCTTCTTGATGTCATACCATAACTCTTCTGGAGCTCTGTCATTTGTATCTAAAACAGCAAATCAATTTTACAGGTAGTCTTTAAATTCCAGTGGTATTTTTTCATGATCATATTTGTTTTATTAAAAGGAATATGTGAAACAAACTGTAACAGAGTCACAAAAAAGCCCAAATATAACAAAATCTGTGCCTTTGCTATTAGTCTGAAAAATCTTTTAAGTATTATATTTGGATCATGATAAGGTTGCAATTGGACCATAATTTATTTGTACCGATGAGGCTCGACTGCCTATCAGATCTGAGATTCACTATTTGGATATATGGTTACATTCTCTCTTAACTTTACAATCTCAAATGAAAGCAATGATGAAATCAGTGCTCTTGTAAGTTTTTTGTTATGTCCTTTAAAGCCTTACCTATCACCATTGGGTTTCTGTTTGTTTCTTCGAACATTGTTTTTATTGGCAATACATTATCATAATTCCATGTATTTGGAGGGAAAGAGTAGCTTGGAGGCACATTCATTGAGTGCGTCCAGGCCCCTGTGTATCCGATCGTAATAGGATGCACAGAGGCAGACCCGATTCTGATCCCTCAAGGGCTAGACGTGCTCCATGTGATCAGAATCTGGTCTGGGCCTGTATGTGCAGTTTGGGACCCAATTCTAATCAGTCTGCACATACAGGCCCCTGCCCGTCTAACTCAGTCAGGCTCCTGAATGGAGCCGCGGTGCCATGGCATCCTGTTGCTATGGCACCGTGGTTCCATTCAGGATCTGCGATCCCTGGCCACCGATCACATTCTTCTTTCCCTGCAATCCAACCCCCAATCTGGCCTTCCATGGTCAGGGTCAGGCTGTGGGGAATCCCTTGCACCCCTCACCTTTTCAATGCCGCCCTGATCTGCCATCCGCTGACGTCCAGGGAGACTTATTCCACCTCCGAGGTGGACTAATTTCCCCGTCCAGTTTGCTGATCCCAGACGTAAAGGGCCGACCTCAGAATCGGCCCTGTACATCTGGGGCCGCAGACCGCCCATGCCCCGCCCTCGCTCCACCTCTGCAACACCCCCTCCTGCCCCCAAATAAGTCTCCCTGTAAAAACTCCTTGTTCGTACAGGGAGGCTTTTGCCGGGAAAGAAAGGGGGCAAATAGCAGGGATGGACGTCCCAATGGGGCATCCATCCCCGCTCTTCATAGGACAGAATAAACCCCTAATGACTAGGACAGCAAGTTGAAAACTAGAGAAGCCTTGCTCATATCTCACTGCCCTTCCTTGTGATCTTGGGCAAGTCACTTAACCCTCCATTGCTTCAGGTACAAATTTAGATTGTAAGCTCTGCAAGAAATTCTAATTACTAAGAAATTCTATCCATTGTATATAGGTTCTTTACAAATATGTACTAAGTTTTTACAAAGTTTTTACAAATATGTACAAAGCTTCCCAAAGTTAAAATCCCAGTTGAATTCTCCTGTTATATGTAAACTCATCACAGTCTGTTGCTTGCAATGAGTATTCCTGTTTAATGTAAACTGCGCTGATGAAAAAGAGTGCGGTATAAAAGAACTATAAATAAATAAAATAAATAAATAAATAAATAAATAAATAAATAAAGGCATAGGAAAAATAGCTACTGTTCCTGACTGTATCTTACCTTCATCTACTCCTGATAAAAGGCAGAAGCTAAATCCAAAATTCTTGCCCTTCCAAAGTGTTATTCAAAGATCTTGCAAAATCCAGCAGCAAGATTGATTTTCATTTGCAGGAGTATGTATATGTCACATTGCATTTGGTTGATAGTTGAATATTGAATGAAGTTTAAAATTCTAGCAAACGATTTTTAAAGCATTACATGGGCTGCCTCTAGCCTCTTTTCTGCTGTACTGCATTCAGGTTGCCCAGCCACAGCTTTGTATCCTAAGAGTCAGAATTTGCTTCAAGTCTCTATGATAAACACTTTTTGTAAGGGTGAGATGTGGTCAGGAGCATTTTCCCATGGTGCACCTATTCTCTAGAATGTTTTACAATTTTGTTTGTATTTGGAAAATGATTATGTGAAATTTAGGCAGAAACTAAAGCAATGTTTTTCTGAGGAAGCCTAAGAACATAAGATATGCCATACAGGGTCAGACCAAGGTCCATCAAGCCCAGTATTCTGTTTCCAACAGTGGCCAATCTAGTCATACGTACCTAGCAGTTTCCGCAAAAGACACAGGTTCCACAATGCTTGTATTGGGTCAAGCATTGATATCCTGGGTCCCTTTTTAATTATGGTTTATGGACCTTTCCTCCAGGAACTTGTCCAAACCTTTTTTAAACCCAGCTACACTAACAGCCTTTACTACATCCTCCGGTAACAAATTCCAGAGTTTGATTACACGTTGAGTGAAAAAATATTTTCTCTTATTAGTCTTAAATAGTTTACCCTGTAGCTTCATTGCATGTCCCCTAGTCTTTCTATATTATGATAATGTAAACAAACAATCTACGTTTACCTGTTCCACTCCGTTCATTAATTTATAGACTTCTATCATATCTCCCTTCAGCTGTCTCTTTCCAGGTTAAAGAGCCCTAACCTTTTTAGCCTTTCTTCATAGGGGTATCCTTCCATCCCCTTTACCATTTTCGTGGCTCTTCTCTGAACCTTTTCTAATAACACTATATCCTTTTTAAGATACGGCGACCAGAATTGCACACAATATTCAAGGTGCAGTCTCACCATGGAACGGTATAGAGGCATTATAATATCTTTTCTTTTATTTTCCATTCCTTTCCTTATGATATCTAGCATTCTATTTGCTCTCTTGGCTGCCGCTGCACACTGGGCCGAGGGTTTTAACATGTTATCCACAATGACGCCTAAATCTTTTTTCCTGAGTGGTGGTTCCTAATGTGGAACCTTGTGTGTAACCATAGTTTGGGTTGTTCTTCCTTAGGTGCATAACTTTGCACTCGTCCACATTAAATTTTATCTGCGATTTTGATGCCCAGTCTTCCAATTTATCAAGAACCTCTTGCAATTTTCCACAATCCTCATGGGTTTTAACAACTTTAAATAGTTTTGTGTCATCTGCAAATTTGATAACCTCACTTCTTATTCCCTTTTCCAGGTCCCCAGTGGAGAAAGGTGAATAGTGGTGTACCCCAGGGACCGAGCACAGATCCCTGAGGTACACCACTATTCACCTTTCTCCATTGGGAAAATTGGCCTTTTAGCCCTACCCTCTGCTTTCTGTCTTTTAACCAGTCCTGATCCACAATAGTACACTGCCTCCTATCCCATGACTCTTTAGTTTTGCCAAAAGTCTCTGATTAGGGACCTTGTCAAAGGCTTTCTGAAAGTCCAAGCATTTAGAGCTGTATCTTGATTTTGTTTATGTCTTTATATTTGTGACATTTGATGTTTTTATGTTGATATATTTCTAATGTTTTATTATGCACTGCTAAGAAATTCTGCATTGGTGGTTTAAATCCTTTTAAACAAAGAAGTAAATAAACAAATCCCTAGAATTCAGTTCAAAAAATAGTTGGTTCTATCATGACAAAACAAATACGTAGAACAGTTTAGAAATGATAGTATCTACAGTTTTATTTATGATTTTCTCATAAAATAAAAGTTGATCAGAAGTTCTAAGTGTTTGAAAACATTTCCTTATGTTGGGCTTTTTCCCCAGAGGATGAAGACGAGGATGAAGATGAACGTTCAAACCAAAAAAGGCCAGTCAGGAAGCAGGAAGCATCCAAGTCAAACCGAGGCCGGTATGGAAGAAGAAATATAGACAGTGACAAGGATGAAGATGATAAAGATGAAGCTCCCAGACAAAAGAGAGTTCCTAGGAAGAAAGCCGCTAAAGTGGAAGACAGTGAAGAAGAGTTAGAAGATTCCAAGGGCAATGGGAAAATGGCCCAGAAGAACCACAAGAAGGTGGCTGCCACAAAGAAACAAAAGGAAGAAGAAAATAAGGGGAAACAAGGACAGAAAGCAGGCAAAGGAAACAAGAAAAAAAAGAAAGATAGCAGGTAAGTTAAGCATCTCGGTATAAATGAGATGACTTTGTTGATAATAAATGGGCCAATACTCAGTTGAAGGCTGCAGCTGCAGGTATAGGAAATCTGGATATTCAGTGGCAGTATCTGGCTTGTGGCTGCCACTGAATATTCAGATTTTTCAGTCATTGGTGGCAATACAATGCAATGTGTTGCCTTCAAGTCAGTGCTGATTCCTGGCAACCCAGCAGCTCCTGGGGATTTTTGGCAGTGTGACAGGAAGTAGATTGCCAGGCCTTGCTCCCAAAGCAATGGAGGGTTGACTTGCCCATGGCCAGAAGGAATGCTACTGGGAATCAAGCTCTGGTTTTTGGTCACCAAGCCAGCACTCTAGCCGTTAAGCTACCCCTCCACAGCTAGCTGGATAGTGGTGATTTTCTGCTGCTATCTGGAGAATCATTCTTAGGACTGCTTTGTGATGTCCTAAGTCATGTGGATACTTATCCACATAGCAGTGCTGAAAATTGGTGTGATCCAAATAAGTGCTGACTTATCCCCAGCTCTGCCCACAGACTGCCCCGGCACATCCTGATAGTGCCACGGTGGTCAGAGGAAACATCAATCACGCTGACCGGGATATTTAGTGACAATAACTTGGTTAGTGCTGCTGAAGATCCCTGGGTGCCATCGCTAGGCACCCCGATGCTAGCCAGCTCACATCAGGGCATGCAGTGGCAGCACCTGCAGATATTCCTCGGCACTAACCGTGCCGCTGAATATCTCGGTCAGCATGATTAACACAGTTAGTAGTTAATTGCTTTCAATACCCCCCTCCCCCATACTATTCTTTATTGTCATGCTATATGCATATACTTTTCTTTATGTCTCCACATTAAATGCAGCGACTCCTCTTCAAGCTCTTCTGATGAAGAGTCCTTATCAGAGGGAGAAAGAGAGAAGCTTATGGAGCAAGTAGAGGAAAAGAAGAAATTAATTGCCAGCATGAGGAACAAGCCTTGGCGTATGAAAAAGAGACTGCTATTGATCAAGTAAGTCCCTATTTTAAAGGGCTTGCGTGAATGAGCCCTAATGCAGTCTCTTTGGGGGGGGGGTCACCGTTTTGTAAGCATGTACATAAACCCCATCATCTGTACTTTCATTTGGGTGTGCATAGGTTGGAGTTTGAGTGGAGCGTAGGTGGGGTCTATATTTATAATGCACCTAAATTATGCACCTATGTAATAGAATATTGTGACCTATGTACATTTCTGCTCAATCTACTTTAGGTGTGCATAGCTATATCTGCTATAGGGCAGGTGTAGCTGCAGCAACTAGGTTAAGGCAAGTCTGTATGCCCCTATTTTCTAAATCTCTGTGTGCATTTGCACACATTTTGGGTGATTGAAATCTAAAAAAACAAAAACAAACTTTATTTGGATAATAAACAGGCATTACAATCAAGTCCATGTCAAGGAGAGAGTGAGTGAAAGCGTAATATAGAATAGATCCACATAACAAAATATCAAAGACAATATAATCAGAGCCCATGAAATATTCTATAATAGCCCTATATACTTGAAAGGAAGGTAAGACATTGACATTTAACCAGTTTCTTTACTAAGCAGGAACGCTTCCAACTGATCTGAATCCATAAATACATATTTAGTCTGCTCATAAATCAAAATACATTTACAAGGATATTTTAAAAAGAAAGAGGCGCCTATTGCCAAGGATCAAGTTTTTAACAAAAGAAAAACTTTCCTACGTTTCGGAGTAAGTCTGCATACATCTGGAAAAATCTGAATCGGGCTGCCACAAAAAGCCTGATCTTTCTTTGTAAAGTACAATAGCATAATCAAATTTTTATCCGTTAATAAAACCAAAGAAACAATTAAAGTAGCTCACTGATTAATCTCATCAGTAGAAGACTCTAAAAAAACAGAAACGTCTAAAGACTGAGATAAAAGGTCTAAATCTCTGTGTGCATTTGCACACATTTTGGGTGATTGTTTTATAAAGGTACATAGGCGCTTATCTTACCTTTATAAAATGGTATCATAAAACTGGACTTCTAATGAGTGATCTTATGTAACCAATTCCACTATTATTTGTCAAAATGAAAAACACCACACTATTTAGCTCCATCATAACCCACATAACCCCACATAACCCCAATCCTGAAAGACCTACACTGGCTACCGATCAACTGCAGGCTCACATATAAAGTGCTACTCTTGACCTTCAAAGCCATCAACAAGATATCCTCCTCCTCCCTCACCGACCTCCTCACCCTCACCCCCAACAACAGATCAAGAAGGACATTAGCCACCAACACAATGGCAATCCCCGTGGAAACAACAAAATGTTCTCAGGCAACAAGGAACAGAGCCTTCGCATTCTATGCCCTGAAGTGCTGGAATAACCTCCCTCCCAATATTAGAGCGATCATGGACCTCACCCAATTCAGGAAAGCCCTTAAGCATCACCTATTCCTTCTACACTACTCACAGCATAATGATGCATCCCCAACTCCCACACCCCAGCCTGCACCGGCAGCACCCCCCACACAGCTATGCAGACCCAGGATTACGGTAGACTCCAACCCAACTACCGAATATGACAATGATGTTAAACAAATGTATATGTAATAAGACTGTGATGTTAAACAATTGTAAATATAATAAGACTGTAAAATTGTAAATAACTGACAAAATCTGTACATAGTTTTTAGACCCAACCACGCCGTTATACAGCATGGTGACAAAGGTCTAACCTGTATATAGTTACCCCAGTTACAACTCCAAGTTCCTGCGCCTGTTCAATGTAAGCACAAGGCAGGTTCATCCTGCACTGTACAAGAAATGTTAATTGTAAACCGCACTGATATTAAAGAGTGCAGTATAGAAAAGTGTTTAAATAAATAAATAAATAAGCTAAAAATAGTCATCTTCCTGCTCTATTAACCAAGATTTCTTGTTATCAAATTACCCCAAAGGAGCTTACTTATGAAGCCACATCAGTTGTTTAATGTGAGAATTAGTGCACAGAGGGGCATATTTACTAAACTGTACTACTAGGTAGCACGGATTCAGCATGTGCCAAAAGGCATGATTACTAAGTCCTGTACGAGTAATACATATGTGAGCCATGTTACAGACATCAAGAATATGAGGACACTACCGAGTGAACCACAAAAACCATAGAGATGGACTACTGAGATTTTACATGGGATTTAACACGGTGATGACAGTCGGTAAGGCAGAGGTTGTATCAGTATAAATGGTGTCAGCGGTAGAGATAGAAGCACCGTAAGACCCAAAAAGGATCAACACAGAAGATGAAGGCAAATTTATAGCAACTTCACAGTCTTGACATCTGTGGGCATCTTTTTATTAGAATAAACAGGAACACTTTGTTTCATGAGGAGCGATTGCTTCTCCAGACAAAGCTTCTGACAAAAAAAGAGGTACATTTATCTTTCTTTCTGTTATGTAAGCTCTTTTCATTTTCTGACTATCCAAATAGTGCCAAAGTGGTCAGAGGAAATATTCAGTGACTCTATCCTGATAGTGCTGCTGAATATCTTGCTGGCCCTTATCTGGTTAATAGATGCTGCTGAGCAAATAACTGCTTTTGAATATTCACCTCTTGCAACCTTAAGAAATTCTCAGGACCCTGGCCCTGATGCACACTCGTCATGAAAGAGTTTGATTGATGTGTCATCCATCTTTAAAAGTGCTATCCAACTGGGAGAACGCAGTGCGGCTAAATGAGAGGTGTTTTTCTTTAAAAACTCTTTCACTAAAATGGGCATCTTTGTTTTTGACAGGGAGGCCCAAGACTTTGTAGAAAAGTTTGAAGGAGCATTGGGAAAGGGAAAAGGAAGAAAATTTTATGCATATAAAGTCATGATGACAAAGGTACGTGTTGTGTCATTGTCCTGAGTGAGGGAAAAGAGGCAAAAGATGACAGAGGTGTGTTCTCAAAGACCTGCTCTTGTTTCTTACAGATGTGCAGAATCAGGGTGCGTTTTGCAAAGGGCTGCATAAATCTCTTTAAAGACCATTGCCACCTGTACATGTACTTGCATATTTGTGCAAATATTTATGCCTGTGAGCAGGGCCAGATTAAAGCATTGACAAACTACACACATAAATACAAAGAAGTGTATTCATTCTGCAGCTCCTCACTACCTTTCCTCTTTTATCACTCCCTTCACCCTTCCTTGGGAACTCCGCTCCTCTGGCAGATCCCTTTTGTCTGTGCCCTTCTCTGCCACTGCCAACTCCAGACTTCATTCATTCCATCTTGTGCTCCATATGCTTGGAATAAACTACCTGAGTTAGTACGCCAGACTCCATCTCTGACCATTTTCAAATCCAGGTTAAAAACCCACCTCTTCGAGGCTGTGTGTGGATCTTGTTCCCCTTATTCGCCTGCTTATTGCCTATCTGTATCTTGCCATTCCCTTTGAATTACCCTAGTTCCAAGTTGTTGTGTGGCCTGTCTTGATTAGATTGTGCGTTCTGATGAGCAGAGACTGTCTCTTGTACATGTACAGTGTTGTGTACATCTTGTAGCGCTATACAAATGATAAGTAGTAATAGTAGTAATAAATTAGGCCCACACGTTTAGGGAGGTCTTGTGGGGTGTGCTCAGGACTCAGGATTTCCAACATAATCTAGACTTTAATGTCCATAAGAAATAAGGATGGATAGAGCAGAGGTAATGTCTGAATATTTTTCTGAGTTTAAAACCTCTACAGTTTCTGTAGTTTTTTTTAATTTTTATTTTATTTATTTATTTATTTATTTATTTAAATCATTCCTATACCACACTCTTTAAAATCAGTGCGGTTTACAGATAACATCAATTTGTACAAAGCGATGGAACATGCAATGTACATTACAGAGAACAGGTACTGCAACTTGTGTTACAAACTGGGGTAACTATATACAACTGAAGTTCTCTAGTCCTCCTGCCTGTGTGAGTGAGTCTGTCTTTCCTGCTTTCAATGTAATTAGCAGCAGAGACTATGGGTAGGATCCAGCCAATGGAAGAGCTGTAGAGGTGGAACACTGGAATGCTGCTCTAATCATAGCAAGGGAGGAGATATGCTGGGGGATGTTCCTGTGGTTTAGGAGGGGGAAGTGCGGAAGAGAAATGAATTCCCGTCCAAAAATACCCCAATGCATTATTATGGGAGAAGCAGTTGCAACAGCTGCAGCATGCATATGCTGATTCACTGTAACATAGAGGCTGATGCGACAGAGTAGGGGCGGCTTTGCACAGAGTTTAGTACACCTTCTGGGCATAATTTTCTGTACTACTGCCACCACCCAGTGCAAAAAGGTGTTTTGTGCCCAAGGTAACTCTGCACAAGCACTTGTGATAACATCAGCACACAACTCATTTCAATGCCATGGCAATGAAGGTATTAGCTATTAAACCCAGATGTAAAGAAGTGCACAGAAGATCCAAAGGCTGAACACAGGGCTTTGTCTTGTTTTTTTACTGTTGGGGCTTTAACATCATGTCCAAGGAGGAGTAAAAGGCTAGCTCATTCTTCCGTGGTCAGTGTTGGGAAGGATTTCATGCCTGTTTCTTCTCTTTACTACATGCATGACATACCTAACATAGTAAATGACGGCAGATAAAGACCAGTATGGTCCATCTAGTCTGCCCAGTAAGGTAATTACAGTAGGTGGTCCTGCCACTCTGTACAGGTCACCCCTCCCCCCTCTATGCCTTCATTTAGGGTTGTGCCTGCCGCTCTGTGCAGGTCACCCCTCTCTATTTGTTGAAATATACCAGCAATATTTTTCTGACTGCTTTCAATGGGAAGGGTAAAAATAAAAAAGGCAGAGGATGAGTTTTATGTGCATGTGATAGAATGCTATTGTACATATAAGCATCAATATTATTCCATACAGAAATATTATATTGTGTTATGTCACAATCCAAATTGCTGGACTACTGACATAACACAAGACAGTGATCTTTCTGCACAGAATAATATTGATGTTTATACAGCGAATAGCATACCAGCACATATGTTATCCAATATCAATAATATCAATAATATTAATGCACTGAATAACATTACATAACATGCACACAATGGCCAAGACAATATTTTTTGTGTGTAAGATATAGCTGCTGGTAGTGCAGACCTATGTGCTTATGCTTCTGGCATGTTCTCCCATGTTAGCACAATTTTTTGGATGGGGTATAGAATTTGGATACTGCATTGGGGAGCTTTAGTGCACAGCTCTAACACAAGGTTACTGCATTGGCGCCAGAAACACACATTACACATGTGAAAAAAGACAAAGCAGACACACATAGGAATGCAGACGCAACTACAGATATACGAGCACTCACATACACACACACGTGGAGAGAGTTCGGAAAGAATTCCATGAGTCATGCTCTGCATACTTTCCCCATTGTTGAACAATACAGGGAATATCTATTACTGCATTCTGTATGAACGTTGGAAAATTTACAAAATATCTAGGCATTAAAATGCTTTTTTATCCATAATGCTGGGAAGTTCCTTTGCAAAGTATGTATCATTTTTCCCCCATTGTTTCAGAAATGGATGAAATTTAAAAGAGATTTTGAAAACTTTAAAACCTCATGTATTCCATGGGAAATGAAGATAAAAGAAGTGGAAAGTAAGTGGTTAAGTTTCTATGATGTTTCAGAAGCCTGTAATAGGAAGTTTTTATATTTTTATGCGTCTTGACATTAGGAAAAACCTTCAATAGGACAGCAAGTTGCATAGAAACTGTGGTTGTACAGATATAAACCGTCTCAATACATTGTTTTACCTTTCTATAAAGTTTATGGGCAATGAGGGGCTGAATAAACAGTAAACATGCATGCAAGTGAGGTACAGGGATACATTTCTAATTATTGCACCTTTTTACTTGATTAAGGTCACTTTGGTTCATCAGTAGCTTCGTATTTCATATTCCTCAGATGGCTATATGGTGTGAATATTGTGCTTTTTGGTTTCGTTTTTGGACTGATTGTCATTCCAGAGGTAAGAGTATCTTTATTAGTAATATTACAAAGAAAGAGTTACAATGGAAATTTTGGTCAAACATCAGTTTTAAGGATGTTGACTGCCAGCAGACTGTGGAGAGAATGACACTTGTAAGATATGTCAGCTCAATGAATGGTAATGAAGAAGACCTTAACAATCAAGACAGGTTTGTCAATGTTTCAGAGAAATGCTGCAATGTGCTCCATGACTGAGATATATTTCTGGAAGGATGGTGAAGGAAAAAGGGGAGAAGAATAGCACTTTATGTAACGACTAGCCTTAAAGTAGCTAAAATACAGGGAAAAATGTCCTAGAGAGCAGCAACGACATTTTCATCCACCTATGTTCATGTGATCTACAGACTTCCAATACAGGTAGATTTGGATAAAAATATAGGGTCCGATATTCAGCGATGGCTAGCACTTGTAAAGTGCATAGCTGTTGCCTCTGAAGACTAATCCCAGATATTCAATGCCGGGACCATTTCTAGCCACCGGCATTGAATACTCAAGGTAGCCGCAGAACCCGGAAGCTAACCGGGCAGTGTCAATATTGAGCGGTTACTTTCTGTGCTAGTTAGGCCAGCATTTGCCGTGCCTTACTTTACCTGCAGATCGCTAATCGAACAGTGGCTCAATATCGCCGCTGCCCAATTAGCAATGGGTGCCACCTCCGCTCTGCCCGGAATGACCATGACATACCCCAATGCTAACCGGGCAGCATCGGGGCATGTAGCGGTGGAACTCGCGGATGTCCAGCAGCGCTCACCATGCTAGTGCCACTGAATATCCCGCTAACTGGCAGGTCTGCAAACCGTGTAAATTTATTTATTTATTGAACTGGATTTGTTATACCATTTTTCTACCAGTCAAAATGGTGTACTATTAACAAGGTGCAAAGTGTGGTTAACAGGGAGTGTAGGCATGTTTCATTAAAACGCTAGTAAATGCCTTTGAATATCCCCCCATAATACATATAAAGGATTTTTATGAAGGCGGCTTGCAATTGATGAGAGTGTCCAGCTTTCCACCCACCTAGATTCCACCCATTTTCTGCATCCACGTCAATCGGGTTTTCGTCCTGACCACAGTACTGAAACTATTCTCCTGTCTTTTCTCAATGAAGTTCACATTTCCCACGACCGAGGTGACATCTCCCTGGCTGTTTCTCTGGATCTCTCTGCTGCTTCCGACCTTGTTGACCACTCTATTCTTCTTTCTCAACTTAGAGCAGCTGGTCTGCGGAGAACAGTTTTTCATTGGTTTCATTTTTTTCTCTACTCACGCTCTTTCTCTGTAGTCTCTGACACTTGCACCTCTCTCCTGCTACCCCTCGACTGTGGGGTCCCCCAGAGTTCTGTTCTTGCTCCACTCTTTTTAACATCTTCCTGTCTCCCCTCACCCTTTTGGTGCAATAATCTGGTATCTCAGCATACTATTATGCTGGTGATATCATACTCCTTCACCACACCTCCCCCACAATCACGGACCTCTCTCCCCTTAATGCCTGTCTCTCACTCGTCACCAGCTTGGTTAACCTCAAACTACTCCACTTCAACCCAACCAAGACATCTGCAATATGGTTTACCTTTGGTAGCCCTCAACTAGTTACTTCTCCTCTGCTTCTTGATACTCTGATCCTCTTAGTGTCCTCACTTCGATACCTAGGGGTCACCCTGGATTCTGATCTTTCTTTCCATGTCTACCTCCACCAAATCCGAGCCATCAGCCCTGTACTCCCTCACAACTCTTCTCCTCTTCCTAGTAATTAGATGACTGCAATGTTGTTTTTGCCGGCATTTCCCATCATCAGTTTCATTGTTTACAGTTGATCCAGAACACCGCCGCTCATACCCTTACTCACACTGCTCGTTCCAGTCACATTACACCCTCCTTTGTTCATCTACATTGGCTTCCACTACCCTACCATGTCACTTTCAAGCTCTTGATCTTGACCCACAAAACCCTCTACAAGCATGCCCCTCAATATCTGTCAGACTCTATACAGTTTTACCTGGTGCCCCACAGCCTCCGGACCCTACACACTAACCATCTTGACCTCCCCTCCCCAGCCTGTGCTCACTTAGAGCAAACCCAGAACTCAGCATTTTTCTTTCTAGCCCCATCACTCTGGAATTCCCTTCCTCCGTCAATCCGTCAAGAGCAATCATTTCCCATGTTCAAATCTCTCCTTAAGATCCATCTCTTCTGTACTGCCTATGACCTTCCCTTCCCTGATTCCCTCCCCTCCCCTTCCCCCTCCATTTAGATTTCTCCTCTTCTCTTTAGGCCATGGTATGATTGTGTCTGTATACTGTCCTATCTGATATTTGTAGTTCCTTTCTATTTCTGGCCTCAGCCCCTGTTATTTTTTTATATTGTTGTAAACTGCCCAGATGGCTTCCGATGGGCGGCATATCAAGTACAGTAATAAAGATAAAGATAATGTGGCCCTGTTTGCCTGTCACTACAGTATTCATCCTTATAGTATGGGAGATAATTTGAATGGGCTTTTTAAATGCTTTTATCCACTGCCACGTAAGTCAGAAAGAATTAAGAACATAAAAATATAAGATATGCCATACTGGGTCAGACCAACGGTCCATCAAGCTCAGTATTCTGTTTTCAAGAGTTTCCAGTCTAGATCACAAGTACCTGTCAGATTTCGAAAGGTAGACAGATTCCATGCTGCTTATCCCAAGGGTGAACAGTGGATTTCCCTGGTCCACCTTAATAATAGTTTATGGACTTTTCCTCCATGAACTTGTCTAAAACTCTCTTAAACCCAGCTACACTAACAGATTTTACTACATCATCCAGTAATGAATTTCAGAGTTTCATTATGTGCTGAGTGAAAAAATATTCTCTCTGATTAGTCTTGAATGTGCTACATTGCAGCTTCATTGTGTATCCCCTAGATTTTCTAGTTTTTGAAGCAGGAAAAAATCCATCTACATTTAGCCATTTCACTACATTCTTTATTTTGTAGACCTCTATTATATCTCCCCTCAGCCATCTCTTTTCCAAGTTGAAGAGCCCTTGCCTTATAGGAGTATCCATCTATCCCCTTCATCATTTTGGTTGCTCTTTACTATACCTTTTCTAATTCTGCTATATCCTTTTTAAGATATGGTGACTAGAACTGCACAAAATATTCAAGGTGCGGATGCACCATGGAGCAATACAGGGGCATTATTATATCCTTGGTTTTATTCTCCATTTCTATCCTTATGATGGCTTGCATTCTATGTGCTTTCTTTGCCACCACTGCACACTAGGCAGAGGGTTTCAATGTATTATCCATGATGATGCCCAGATCTTTTACCTGGGTGGTGATTCCTAATGTGGAATCTTGCATTCTGTAACCGTAGTTTGGGTTGTTCTTCCCTAAGTGCATTTCTTTGCACTTGTCCACATTAAATTTCATCTGCCATTTTCTCAAAGTCCTCTTGCAATTTTTCACAATCCCCTTGTGTTTTAACAACTTTGAATGATTTTGTGTCATCTGCAGTTTGGATCACCTCACTTGCTATTCTACTATTCATCTTTCTGCACTGAGAAAATTGCCAGTTAGCCCTTTTCTGTTTTCTTTTAACCAGTTCTTAATCCACAATAGTACACTGCCTCCTTCCCATGACTTTTTAATTTCCCCAAGAGTCATTCATGAGGGACCTTGTCGAAGACTTTCTGAACATAACATAAGAATATAAGATATGCCATACTGGGTCAGACCAAGGTCCATCAAGCCCAGTATCCTGTTTCCAACAGTGGCCAATCTAGGCCATACGTACCTAGCAGTTTCCCCAAAAGACACAGGTTCCACAATGCTTGTACTGGGTCAAGCATTGATATCCTGGGTCCCTTCTTAATAAAGGTTTATGGACCTTTCCTCCAGGAACTTGTCCAAACCTTTTTTAAACCCAGCTACACTAACAGCCTTTACTACATCCTCCGGTGACAAATTCCAGAGTTTGATTACACGTTGAGTGAAAAAATATTTTCTTTTATTAGTCTTAAATAGTTTACCCTGTAGCTTCATTGCATGTCCCCTAGACTTTCTATATTCTAATAACGTAAACAATCAATCTACGTTTACCCGTTCCACTCCGTTCATTAATTTATACACTTCTATCATATCTCCCCTCAGCCGTCTCTTTTCCAGGTTAAAGAGCCCTAACCTTTTTAGCCTTTCTTCATAGGAGTATCCTTCCATCCCCTTTACCATTTTGGTGGCTCTTCTCGGAACCTTTTCTAATAACGCTATATCCTTTTTAAGATATGGCGACCAGAATTGCACACAATATTCAAGGTGCTGTCTCACCATGGAACGATATATAGGCATTATAATATCTTTTGTTTTATTTTCCATTCCTTTCCTTATGATACCTAGCATTTTATTTGCTCTCTTGGCCGCCGCTGCACACTGGGCCGAGGGTTTTAACAAGTTATCAACAATGACGCCTAAATCCTTTTCCTGGGTGGTGGTTCCTAATGTGGAACCTTGCATTTTGTAACCATAGTTTGGGTTGTTCTTCCCTAGGTGCATAACTTTGCACTTGTCCACATTAAATTTCATCTGCCATTTTGATGCCAAGTCTTACAATTTATCAAGATCCTCTTGCAATTTTCCACAATCCTCTTGGGTTTTAACAACTTTAAATAGTTTTGTGTCATCTGCAAATTTGATAACCTCACTCGTTATTCCCTTTTCCAGGTCATTTATGAATATGTCATAAAGCAGCGGACCCAGCACAATTCCCTGGGGTACACCACTATTCACCTTTCTCCATTGGGAAAATTGGCCATTTAGCCCTACCCTCTGCTTTCTATCTTTTAACCAGTTCCTGATCCACAATAGTACACTGCCTCCTATCCCATGACTATTTAGTTTTGCCAAAAGTCTCTGATGTGGGACCTTGTCAAAGGCTTTCTGAAAGTCTAGATACACTATATCAACCGACTCACCTTTGTCCACCTGTTTATTCAAACCTTCAAAAAAACATAACAGATTAGTAAGACAAGATTTTCCTTGTCTAAAGCCATGTTGGCTGTCTCCCATAAGGCCATGACTATCTACATGCTGTGTAATTTTGTTCTTTATGATGGTTTCTACCATTTTTCCCGGTACTGACGTCAGGCTCACCGGTCTATATTTTCCCGGATCACCCCTGGAACCCTTTTTAAAAATTGGCATTACATTGGTGATCCTCCAATCTTCAGGTATTACAGATGATTTTAATGAAAGATCACAGATTACTAATAACAGGACTGAAATTTCATATTTCAGTTCTTTCAACACCCTTGGATGTATACCATCTGGCCCAGGTGATTTGCTACTCTTCAGTTTATCTAATGGTTGTAATACATCTTCCCGATGTATCAATATTTCCTTCAATTCTTCCACACCTTTAAATACCACTTCAGTCATGGGTAACATCCCTAAAACTTCCTAAGTAAAGACCGAAGCAAATTCATTCAGTGTCTCCGCTATCACCTTGTCGCCTCTTAGTGCCCCTTTAACCCCTCTATCATCTAATGGACCAACTGACTCTCTCACAGGTTTTTTGCTACAAATGTACTTGAAAAAGTCTTTATTTTGCGTTTTTGCTTCCACAGCAAGCTTCTTATCAAATTCTCCCTTTGCCTGCCTTATCAATGCCTTGCATTTGACTTGATAGTGCTTGTGCTGTTTCCAGGTTTCGTCATTTGGCTCTTTTTTCCATTTCCTGAAAGATGCTTTTTTTGGCAACAACAGCCTCTCTGACCTCACCTTTAAACCATGCTGGCACTTTTCTTAAAGCGTGGAATACAGCTGGTCTGGGCATCTAAGATAATAGTTTTCAACCTTTGCAACTGCTCCTTTTAATTTTTTCTTAACTATTTTCCTCATTTTATCATAGTCTCATTTTCAAAAGTTAAAAGGTAGTACTATGGATTTCCTTACTATCCCTCCTCCACTAAATAAATCAAACACAATCATGCTATGACCACTATTGCCAAGTGGCCCCAACACCCTTATCTCTTGCACCAGATCGGGTTTCCACTAAAGACTAGGTCTAATATGGCTTCTCCTCTGGTCAGTTCATGAACCAGCTGCTCCAAGAAGCAGTCATTTATTTCATCTAGAAAATGTATCTCCCTAGCATGTCCTGCCGTGACACTGACCCAGTCGATACCGGGGTAATCCATTATTATTAAAGTGTTGTAACTTTTGTTAGCTTCCCTGATTTCTTTGAGCATTTCATCATCCACTTATTCATTCTGGCCAGGTGGTCGATAATACACCCCCACTGCCATTGCCTTCCCTTTTTACATGGAATTTCAATCCATAGAGATTCTACAGCAAATTTTGTGTCCTGCAAAACTTTAATCCTTTCTGACTCAATGCCCTCTCTAACATAGAGCACAACCCCTCCACCAATTTGATTAGCTCTATCATTACAATATAGTTTTGTACCCAGGTATCACAGTGTCCCACTGGTTGTCCTCCTTCCACCATGTCTCTGATATTCCAATCATATCTAGCCTCTTATTTAGTACTATATATTCTAACTCTCCCATCTTATTTTTTAGACTTCTAGCATTTGCATACAAGCATTTTAGAGACTGTATTTTATTCATATTAATCTGGCTATTGGTAGACATGGGTAATTTGGGATCTTTAAGCTGTGTCTGCTCCATACTTGAGGGCTTTTGTGCTACTTTACTCTTTTTTGGAATCTCTCTACTTTTGGTAGTATCCTTCAAGGAAACATTATTCCGAACCATACGCTCTTGGGCGACTGTCGGCTTTCCCCTATTATCTAATTTAAAAGCTGCTCTATCTCTTTTTTAAAGGTTAATGCCAGCAGCCTGGTTCCATCCCAGTTAAGGTGAAGCCCATCCCTCCGGAAGAGCCCCTCCTTTCCCCAGAATGTTCCCCAGTTCCTAACAAATCCAAAACCCTCATCTCTGCACCATTGTCTCATCCACGCATTGAGACTCCGGAGCTCTGCCTGCCTTTTGGGTCCTGCACGTGGAATGGGAAGCATTTCGGAGATCGCTACCCTGGAAGTTCTGGATTTCAACGTCCTACCTAAAAGCCTAAATTTAGCCTCCAGAATCTCGCTACCACATCTTCCGATGTCATTGGTACCGACATCTCCCTAGACAGCAGACTCCTCCCCAGCACTATCTAAGACCTTATCTAGGTGGCGCGTGAGGTCCGCTACCTTCGCACCAGGCAGGCATGTTACCAGGCGATCTTCACGTCCACCAGCCACCCAGCTATCTACATGCCTAATGATCGAATCACCAACTATAACGGCTGTCCTAACCCTTCCCTCATGGGCACATGGCCCTGGAGAAACTTCCTCGGTGCAAGAGGGTTTTACATCACCTGGAGGACAGGGTCTAGTTACAGGATCACTTCCTGACACACTAGGGTGATGCTCTCCTGTCACGTGACCTCTCTCTTCCATGGCAACGGGGATGCTGCCAGACTGGAGGTGGGACTTCAGGACTATGTCCCTGTAGATCTCATCTATGTACCTCTCTGTCTTTCTTATGTTTTCCAAGTCTGCTACTCTAGCCTCTAGAGAATGGACTTGTTCCCTGAGAGCAAAGAGCTCCTTGCACCTAGTGCACACGTAAGACCTCTCACCAACTGGGAGAAAATCATACATGTGACACTCAATGCAAAAGACTGGAAAGCCCCCATCTCACTGCTGGACTGCTGTCTGCATCTTAGTTTTAAGCTTGTGTTTAGATCTAAGTTCTTTACTTACTAAGGGTTGTTATGGATACGTATACTAATAAAACTGTACCTAATACATTTAATATACCTTGTTCACCTGAAGCTTAATTAATCTCAGGCCCTTAGTGTATGACTGATTTGGATAACGAGCTTCACCTGAGAGCACCTCCTTTCCTTTAAGATGTGTTAAGTACCTATAATGCTACGATTATCCCAGGGGTAGGTGGGTGTTGGGGAGGGAGGGAGGGAGGGAAATAACACTTATTAAAAGAGGGCTGCTACACAGTACCCTGTCCTGTGCTGCTGAGCTAAGCTGTGACCAACTTCCTGGGTGATTAACAGTCATTGCTTGGATAGAAGGAGTCTTTCAAAATGGCCTTTGGCCTGCCACCTGGTTTTATCACCTATTGAAAAGGTTTCACAGGTCTCTTGCCCCCTAGGTAGAAGGCCTCTTTGTAATGGTCTCTAGAAGACTTTATTTGTGCTCAAAGAGTACTGACCCTGTTTTGCCTTTTATGCTAAGTTATATTCTGATTTGATTTAAATTACAGCTCTTTGCTGCAGCTAGGCTCTGACTTATAATGAAATTTAAACTACAAGCTTTCTGCTGGGTTCCAAAGTTAACCAGAAAGCTCTCTTCTGTGTTTTAAATTTAAACTAAAAGCACTTTGCTGATACTAGGCCCTGAGTGACTATTTAAATTATTTATTTTTCTTTTTTTCAAATTATTTTTATTGAGTTTTTCACACAATACAGTTTAGACATGTGAGACATCATCTTCCTTTACAATTAGCTAACATTTCAATAACAGTAACATGAACAGTAGAACTAGTTACATAGTTGCTGGCTAGTATCAACCTATGCTGCAATTATTTGTGAGTTCTTTTAACTTCCCTTGCTTGTTGAGTAGCAAGAAGGTATTTTCCCAACACACTCTGATGAGACATTGTCTTTTTTGGTTGTTTTATGGTCTATTCCCCCTTACCTTTAGGTCCGTTACACTTTTAAACTTCTATTTATAGTATCCCATTTTCTTAGTAATTGAAAGTATTGCAGATTTTGTTCTACATAGGCCTTCTCATATTTCTTGTGTTGGCATACTAGATTCCACCAGTACTCCATCTTTAGATCAGAGAAATTTTTCCAGTGTATCATGATAGCTTTTATCGCTAAGCTTATCATTAAGTCCATTATTTGATGGTCTGCTTTTTCCAAGCTAGGCATTTCTGCTAAGGATTTGTAGATTATTATCTGATATGTCAGTGGCTCTTGAATATCCAACAACTTAGTTATTCGTTGCCACATTTGGTGCCAATAGTTCTGTATATTCACACATTGGTATATCATATGCGACAGCGTTCCAACATCCAATCTAACAGATCAACATCGATTCCCTGCCTGAGGATTCCATATGGATACTTTTAGTGGAGTTAGGTATGCTCTATGCGCCAGGAAGTACAGTGTTTGTGTAAGAGAGGCTGCATGAGTAATCCTTATTTGTGATCCCAAAACATTTCCTACATTTTTGGACACTCTAATTCCCCTGCTTCAGTTTCCCATACAAGTTGTGTTCCAATACTTTTATCATTTAGCTTTGATCTTATGAGTCTGAGGAACTTTGATATTGGCTGGGAGCCGAACTGGATTTCTTGCATCTTTTGATATAGCGGCCACCCAGACTTTATCAAAATCGGAGACACCCCTGCTTTGTTTAAATAGTGACGGAGCTGACACCATTGGTAAAGACACTTATCTGACAGTCCAAACTCTTGTTGCATCTCTTGAAAGGACTTAAATGCATCTTTGTGCATTAACTGACCTAATTTCCAAACACCTCATCAAATCCACTACATCCAAACGAAACATTTCCCTGCTATTGTTAAATCCGAATTGTTATTTCCCTTCAACCTTGACACATTGCTTTATCTTTTGACATTCAAGTTGTGTGTCCCGCAGTATCTCATTATACAGCTTCCGTTGACTCCATCCTGCTCCTACACACAATTGTATTGGTATTGGGCTGCTGATAGCTTGCTCTACTTGTAGCCATCTAGGGCCATTCTCCTTATCCTCTTCTCTTGTCCACTGTGCCCCTTGTTTTAACAAGGAGGCTAGGTGATACCAATAAAAATCTGGAAAATGTACACCGCCATTTGTTTTGGGTTGTTTTAATTTATTTTCTGATATCCTGGGAGTTTTATTTTGCCACAGAAATTTTAACAGGAGACTTCCTAATTTTGTGTAGAATTTTTTGCTGAAATAGGACAGGAATCATACTTAGGGGTATGTTTACTAAACCGTCTTAATGTTACCGGTGTTAGTTGCAGTCTTACTGTGACGAATGCCATATAAGGTAGTGGGCATTCCGGTCTTAAGGTAGCATTTCGGGTTATCACGCGATAAAGTCCGTTATCGTGCGATAGAGTGAGCCGTGGAAAGTTAACGCGCATTAGCCTTAATTAGGCACGCTGACCTGTAAACACAGCAACAGAGGTGTAGCACAATGGTTAATACATTGATTGCTAATACAGTGGTCATGAGTTTGATCCCTCAGTAGGCTCAGTTAAAAGACTGTCCAAGGCAATCCTGTTTCCTGCTTTTAACAGTCAGACACCTCCCAACAATTTGTACTGCCAGCCAAAAAAGCCTCACCCCAGTGCCGCAACCTAATACACCTTTTAGGCACATCATAAAGGCACATCATAAAGCAATACATCATACAAGGCAGGTCATAATGTGCCCCAGAGGGTGGCAGGAAAGGTTGGCACCCTCCAAGGCAACATATAAGGTGCCCCATAAGCTGGCCAAACCTAAGGTGCCATGAAAGATGCCCCAGGGATGCCAAGGTGACACAGGAGATGGTGCCCAGGGGCAGAAAGGTGTCCCAAAGTCACAAGCATGAAATATAAGGCTCAAACACAGATGTTACCATAACACTGCACAGAGCACCAAGGAAAGGCAATGAACAAGTGATGGAAGGAAGTAGATGACGGAGCTCATGGACCAGCCAAATCTGTGTGCAGCCCATGTGGCAGCAGGTAAAGTGGACAAACATATCAGGGGCAGCTGTACCAATGTACAGGGTGATGGTAATGTACAGTGCAGCAATGACAGTGTGTGGCAGAGGATGGGGATATGTGTCCACCAGAGGAGGTAGAGGTGGCAGCAGGGCCGGATTTACCTTGAGTGAGGCCCTACGCCAACAAAAATTGTGGGCCCCCAGAAAAGATAAAAACGAGCACGCCGGATCAGCTGCGCGCTGTTGGCCCTGACGTCATAATTAAACTGGGAATCCCAAAAGCCAAACTTGGAATGTACAACACTGTAGAAATAAAACTATACATTAATTTGCTCTTGTACTAAACAAAGTGCAGACGTTAATGATGCACATTTACCAGAGCTGACATATTCCAATTAATAAATTCAAAATAAAGAGATATTTTTCTACCTTTTGTGCATTTTTTTCAGCTGCAATTGCTCCAACCACTTTCTTCTGGTTTCTTCGTGTCAGCCCAACTCCAGTCTTAACCCCCCCAGGCCATTTCCAGTCCCAGCCCCCCCCCCATCGGCTCAAGTAAACTTTAATAAAAAATAAATAAAACGCTGGCCGCTGCCACTGCCGCTGCAGCAGCATGGACTGTCCCGCAGGGCCCCCTCTGCCCGGCTGATCCCCTCCGTGCCGGCTTTGAGAGGCGCGAAGGGAGAGTGTCTCCCTCGCGTCTCTGTTAAGCCCGCAGGGGCTGATGGGAAATTGCCATTCCTCCTCCCTTTCTTCTTACCCTGTCTTTCTTGAATAGATTTTAGCCTGGTATTACTACATCTCAGTCATGGTTCTCAATGGCAATCACTATATCCAAGTCAACTTCTTCTACACAGCTTTTAAATCTGGAACTTTATTCCCTATACTATGGCATTGTTTATATGCAGTTCTCCAGATGTAGCCCTCTTTTCCTTTTTCTATATTGCTATTTTTAATGTTTTACTTACCTGAGGGCTTTTATTTACTTGAGGGTTTTGTTCACCCATCTCTAATGATCCTAATTTAAAGCTCTCTATAGGTGAGCCAGTCTGCTGTAGAAGGCACTTTGACCCTTCTTGGATAGGTGGAAGCAGTCTCTGCTCAGCAGTCCTTGGAAAGTCATTCCAAGGTCCAGGAAGCCAAAATGTTCTTGATAACACCATCCACATAGCCATGCATTCATCCCAGGATGTGAGCTTCTCAGCCTGAACATTGACACACAAGGAGAACACCTCCTGCACATCTATTGCTTCACCTTCTCTCCCAGAGTCACAAAGTCATTGTTTAATATGCTTAGGTGGGAATCTAGCAGTATCATTTGTGCCAACATTAATGAACAGCATCGGATAACAGTCAATAGGGTTGAGGAGTTTCAGTAAACTCTTCATAATATCTTGGATCTTGGAAAAAGGCAGACAGCACTTCTGCCTCTCAAAGAGATCATTGTTGGTGCCATGGGTCTCCCCAACACCGTCCCACCCCCAACCTCCCCTTCAGTACCATTTTCAAAGTCAGGAGGCAGGAGCAATGTTCACACATTCTTTCCTTAATGCCACCATCTTTCAAAATGGTGGTACTGGTACCTGATCCCACGTGAGGCATTCCTTATTTGGCAAACTGCTCTCTACCCCTGTGGTGCATCCTGGGACGCATAGTGTAGGATTAATATACTGACTGATCCAAACTATAGATCCCATAATGCACTGTGGGGGTGAGAGGAGGGGGATCCATCTGCCAAATAAGGAATTTGTTTTTTGTATTTGGTAGACTGAGCCCCCCAGGAAGTGTATCCCCAGGATGCATCAGGTGGGGTCAAAGGCTACCATTTTGACAGATGGCAGTGGGGAGGCAGCAGCGTTTTGGCATTGCTCTTGCCTCCCAACTGTGAAAAGGTACTGGAGGGAAGGTACAAGGACACCAATGATGTTTTGGAGCGGTTTGGATCATCTGACGTGAAGTGTCAGACTTCACCTCAGAGGATTCTTTTGCTCTCTACTGCATCGTTAGGCTTGCTCAAAGCTGGTATAAAGATTTGGGGCCTGATATTCAAAGGCATTTACACAGTTTAGTTCTGTAGTAGCCAATTTAAATGCAGAGGGCCCTGTTGTGGGGGATGGCATGATGAAGGTAATTTGTATAAACTGGCATCTAGTTAATGCATGCTTTCACACACGTACTTTATGGCTCTTTTATAGTCAAGCTCTGACTTTATAAAACAGAGGGTAAGTGCGAAAGTGCATGCATAGGGTAAGGCATGATCACTTACACAAGTCCTAGAGCTAGTATGAATAACCTCACCCATTTTTTGCAAATATGTAGATAAATTATACAATTTTATATTCTATGCGCGTACTTCCTTTCACTGCCCATGCTTCACCCATACTGCACCTATGTGCATGCCCACAGTGAACGTACCCATGATATAATCTCTATACACACTTTCACTCTCGACAGCATTTCATAAGAGGTCATTGATACACATACACCACCACCTACTGTACGTGCGCAAATGACTGCAATATAGGAATGTATGTCTATTCACGCATATATCTAGGCAGCACCTTATAAAATTACCCCCGATGGGTGGAAATGTCTTTTGGCTTGCCCCCTCTATCCCTAGCCTGATCCCTTGTTTCTCCTCTGCTCTAAAATAAACTAAAAAAAACCTTCTGTCTACAGGCACTACTGAGTGACCACAGAATAATTTAGGATTAACTCTTTAAAACCATTTCAGGTTTTATTATGAATTGAATAAGTATTAATCATCTTGTCCAGCTAGAAGTTATGCAGTCAGTGGCCTCAAATTTTCCAAGCCAATGATTTATGTGGCTAACTCCAAATTGATCTGCATAAATCTTTTTGACTATCAACTGCTTAATCTATGCATGCAAATCAAAAGAGGAGAATATTGTTTGAATGTAATCCAATTGTAAAATTGCATTTATATGCTTAACACAGGTTTTGATGGGAAAGCCCTTTGGAAGTATACCTAGAAAGACCATCCCAAGAGATGAACAGCCAACTGCGATGAATTACGCTGTACTCTTTGATTACGGGGTAAATTCATTTATTCAACGCTCAGAGCAATTAGTCTATGTAATGCAAATGCAATATTGTAGATTGCTGAACTATTCACCACAGTGGATATAATATTTAGTGGCAGGCTGTTTATAAAACTAAATATATAAGTTATCAATGTACAGTTATATGTATATTTGGCAGCGGTTAATAGATAAGTGCTGCTGCTGGATATGCACATCTAATTTTAAACAAGTAACTGATCCATTTAAAGATTTACCTGCTATTTGATCCTAAGTTTCAGGAAGAGTGGCTGAATTTTATCACTTTCTATAGAAGTCCAGATGATCTGGCTGCAAAGAGACTTATGTAGATATCTTTTTCTTAGAACACACATGTGGTCAGCATAAATGCTTAAAAATATCAAGCCCAATAGTTTTTGCTATAATTAAGTAGCTTATAATGGTGTTTTGTAACTTATATGTGTAAGTTGGTATTTTGCAAATCTATATTTAAAATGCCACTGATTAACTACAGAGAATGCTATCTTTAATTCAATTTTGAGGGATAAATAAAAACAGGGATATAGTAGTGTGGCATGTGGTAGAAAGGGTTTTTTTGTTAAAAAACAAAAACAAAACAGAACAAGCAATAGTTAAGAAAAGATATCAGCTTTATTCTAACCCAGCTGTTAAACCTTCATAGCCTTCAAGAAACCAATGTCAGCTCTGTGCTATGTCCGGCTGTTAAAACCTTCGCAGCCTGGTTTTCCTGACCCTTCCTCCAACCCCAGTTAAAACTCCTACCTTCATATGGTTTGCCTGGAAAGGACCTCTAGCTCCATGGACCTCTCTCCTTCCTGCAGCCTGCTGGGTTTGTAACCTCTCCCTGGGAGCCACGTCCTCCCAGCCTTGAATGCTGGGCTTCAGGCTCTCTTAAAAGGGCCTGTTGATAATCCTTCTGGAGAAAGACAGGCAATATATAAATAAATTGGGGCAAGGTACTTCAGGCTGGAAGATCGGGGGTTCAAATCCCACTAAAGGACAGCAACCTTGGGCCGGAAGGACTGGGGTTTCTAGTCCCACAGATGCTCCTTGTGGTCTTGGGCAAGCCACTTAACCCTCCATTGCCCATGTTCCCTGTAAGTATTAGTGTATGTGTCTCATATCCCCGCGTGTTAAATGTATCCCCCAATTGTGTTGTGACCGGTTTGATTGAAGGATAAGGCGGTATACAAAACTGTCTAAATAAATAAATAAATAAAATACTCTATAGACACCATCACATACCTTCCTCCTCAGCTCAACCATGCCCCATTGAGCACCTGCCTCATCCGGGACTCCCACCCAGGAAAACAAGTTGGCGTTTTAGGTGAGTCCAACCAGTCCTATGGAGGATTGGGACTCTTTATGCCGAGACAACCTCTTGAGGGGTTGGTGGTCCATTAGTAGCGTAAATGGACAGCTGAGCAGGTAGTACTTGAAGTTTTCAAGTGCTCAGTTGACAGCCAGGACCTCTTTCTCCATCACTGCATAATGCTTCTCTCAAGATAGCAGTTTCTTGCTGATAAATAGATTGGAATGTTATTCACCCCTGACTTCCTGGGCTAGAATAGCTCCTAGGCCCACCTCCGAGGCATCGACTTACACTATAAATGGTAGCGAGAAATCAGGGCTACTCAGGACAGATTCAGAGCACATGACCTTCTTCTGTTTGGGAGCTCTCTTCTGGAGATTGGTTAATGGCTCTGCACCTCTGCAAAATTAGGGATGAACCGGCAATAATAGCCAATCAGTCTAAGAAAGGCCCAAAGCTCTTTCTTCAAGTTTGGGGTGGAGACCCTCGCAATGGCATTTGTCTTCCAAAGCTGAGGTCATATCTGACCACTGCAGATTAAATACCCCAGTTATTGAACGTCTCGACCTCCCAGAAAACATTTCTTGAGGTTGGCTTTCAGCTTGGCCTTCTGCAGGCTAGTCAACATGGCTTTTACTTGGGTAGTCCAGCCTCTGCTGTAGATGATGATGTTGTCAAGGCAGGCAGCCACATACTCCTTGTGAGGTCTCAGTATTTATTATTTAGCAATGCTTATATACTGCTTATCGCTGGGTCAAAGCGGTGTACATTCAGGTACGGTATATTTATTTATTTATGTGCACTTATATACCGCCTTTCTGGAATCAAAGTGGTTTACATTGAACTTAATGCAAGAAAACATCAAACATAAACTTACATGGAACGGCATTAAAAGAGTGTGCCGCAAACTGTTTGAACATATCACCTTGAAGAGATTGTTTACAATTAGATTTCATGAACTTATTTACAAGTGCCATTCAGAATCATCTGCTAGTTACAACTATCCTTAGAAACATATTCCTTAAATTTACAGATTAATTTCTTGAACTGTTTACATAAAGTTATGCACCTTGTCACTGAAGGGCTCATAATCTACATTTTTTTGTTCCTGAGGAAATGGAGGGTTAAGTGGTTTGCCTAAGGCCACAAGAAGCACCTTGTGGGACTAGAAACCCCAATCCCTCCTGCCTGAGGTAGCTGTTCTCCAGTGAAATTCAAACCCCTGGCCCTCTGGCTTGAGACAACTTGCCCTAACCACTAGGCTACTCCTCCTCCCTTAGTAGGTGGTCGATTAGGTGTTGAAATATGGCTGGAGCCTTATGTAATCCAAAGGGCAGCACTGCTAATTTGAACAGACCTTGCGATGTCTAAAAGCAATCTTCTCCCTGGCAGCTGGGGTCAAGGGTATCTGCCAGTATCCCTTGGTTAGGTCCAAGGTTGATATAAAGCACGCTCCACCAAGTCACTCAATTAGCTCATCTACTCTAGGCATGGGATACGCTTCCAGTTTAGAAGCAGCATTGACCCTCTGAAAGTCATTACAGAATCTGATGCTCCCATCGGGCTTAGGAACCAAGATGATGGCTGATGAGCAGTCACTCATGGACTCTTCTATAACTCTCAGGTTGAGCATCTCTTCCAGCTCCTTGGTGATGGCCTGTTGCTGAGCCTCCGGAATCTGATAGAGTCGTTGCCAGAGTCAGTAATGACATCATTATTATTAGTGTTACTCTGTACTATATCAAAGAAGTGTATATTGTATCGTACTTGAACTCGTGGCTAAAGAGGTCTCAGAAACCATAGGCTGCCATTGTTTGAGATTTTTTCAATGGACTGATGCCTAAATGCACATCAATGACCTCATTCTTGAACTCATAGCCAATAGTTATTTTTTATGAAAAATTTTTTATCTACTTCTTCTTATTCATGCGCTGTATCACGCGTTTCACCACTTTGGTTTCATCAGGGGAGTATTGTAAATCGGCACTGCGTAGAAAGAGAGTTCTTTTAAGATACACACTTCATAATATTTCAAATTAAAAACCCTCTAAAATGAAATTCAGAGCCCTCCTACCTCTGGTATCACTGCAATGGTTCTCATATGCGCTATCTGGTGCTTGCTGTTGAACTAACTAAAACGCCGCGCATGCGGGATATATAGACGCTATGGCGGGAACTGTCACACCTGAAGTACTGATTGACAATGGGGTGAACGGAAGAAAAGGACATCATTATATCTCTTATAAACACACTTCCCACTCTATACGGGAATTCAATCCCTGTGGTATAATAGAATCCAATGTGTATATCCACCGTTGCTCCCGATAAATCAGAGTGTGATCCAACGTTCTGCCTCTAGATGGAGATGAGACTTGTTCAATAGCAAAGCAACGTAATGTAGTGAAGTCATGTTGAAACTGCAGACAGTGGTCAACTATCGGAGCTTCTGTTCTGCGGCATTTGAGTTTACTTTTGTGTTCATTGATCCGTATTTGGAGAGTTGGAATAGTTTTCCCCACATATATTAGATCGCAAGGACAACGGATCCCATAAATAACATACGTGGACTGGCAATTGGTATTTGTGCGTAATCTATAATCAATACCATGATATTTAAATTCTGTTAGTTCTAAGGTGACTTGACATATGTTGCAGTTTCCGCAGCACTGATGGCCTCCCCGGTCCGGAAGTGACGGGGCAGAAGGGAGTCGCAGAACTGCTGGACTTAGCAGTTCTTTAAGATTCTTTTGCCTCTGCCAAACACATCGAATCGTGTATCCATCTAATTCCGGTAGACACCGCAAAATGTTTTCATGTCGCTTAATGCTACGTTGTAAACATGCACTATATGGTGAAAATGGAGTCACTAGGTTAACTTGCTTCTGAGAGATAATTGTCTTCGTAGTGGGTGGATGTAGCAAATAATCTCTATTCAAAAATCGTGCCCGTTTATAGGCCTGCTGGACGACCCCTATTGGATATCCACGTTGTATGAAATGATTTTTTAATTTGTCTGACTGATGTTTAAACTCTTGTATATCACAGCAGTTCCGCCGATAGCGAATGAATTGCGATATAGGTAGACTGTTCTTCAATTGAATGGGATGAGCGCTCTCATAATGCAACAGGGTATTTCGATCTGTCGGTTTTCGATATGTGGAAGTCTGCCATCCTTGTGGAGTTTTTCATATCGCTACATCCAAAAAGGTGATGTTATTCGGTTGATAATTAAGAGTGAATTTTATATTACTTTCTCTTAAATTAAGCCATTCAAAAAACCGTAACAGATCGGAGGATGTTCCTTGCCAGATAACAAAGACGTCGTCAATGTATCTCCTCCACAGTTTTAGACCAGTGAAATGAGGAGAAACAGTGAGCCATTCCTGTTCAAACCGTGCCATATAGAGGTTGGCGATGGAGGGGGCGCAAGTCGCCCCCATCGCCACACCTGAAACCTGATGATAAATAGTCTCCTCATATAGGAAATGGTTATGGAATAGCGTCAGTTTTGCCACCTCTGATAGAAAAGTCAAAAGAGATTCTGAAAGATCCCCCCTATTGCGAAGACATCATGACAAATGAGGTAGGCTCGTCCCAGGCAGGTGGAGAGCACCTTCATGTTCCACTGGATCAAATCTTCTAGATCTCTTCACCGAGTAGCAGAGAGCTGGTCTCCAATCTGAACTTGAACTGGATCTGATGGGGTTGAAATTTCAGGTCTAAAATCATCTCCATGCACCATCACAGCCATTACTGGAGACCACTTTTTTAGTAGGTTAATATGGTGAATTTTAGCTTTCTTCCATTTTATCGGGCTGGGCAATCTTGTAGTTAACAGGCCCTACTTTCTTTTGACCTCATAGGGCATCTGTCATTTACAGAATAACTTGCTCTTGGATGAGGGCAGCAAGACAAAAACTATGTCTCCCAGTTGGAAAGTGCAGTGCATGGCTGCCCAGTTATAGCCCCTAACCTGCTCAGCTTGGGCTTCTTCTAGACTGAGTTTGGCCACCTCTCCTGCTTTCCTCGGCCACTCTTGCAATTGTATAACATACTCCACCAAATTACGCTCAGAACGGGTTCTTCTTCCCAGGTTTCCCTTATCACATCCAATATGTCTCTTGGCCATCTTCTGAAGAGCAGCTCAAAAGGCAAAAGGCAAAAACCACAAAAATAGGGTAGGAGAATGTGCCAATTCTTCCCATCCTCCTGTACAAATTTTTTTAACATCTGTTTCAAAGTCTTATTAAATCGCTCAATGAGGTTATCCGTGTGTGGATAACATACCGATGTTTGCGGCATCTTGGCCTTCACCAAGGCACATACTTGCTTCATTATCTTGAATATAAAGGGTGTCCTTGATCTGTGAGGATCTCATTGGGTATTCCCATCCGTGAAAATACTTCCCAGAGGGCATTTGCAATTGTGGTAGTCTTCATATTTCTTAGTATGACTAAAATATACTTGTTGCCTCAGGCGGTTAACTCCAAGGGACCAATCAGGTCCATGGCCACCCTTTCAAATGGGGTTTTTAATGATTAGGGATAGGCACTAGAGGGGCAGGTCGGAGTCTAGCGGGGTTATGAAGTCAGCAGGTGAGGCATGACTGGCAATATAACTGCATCTTTTATAGACCCCAGGCCAGAAAAATCACGTTAAAACACTCTCTAGTGTTTTCTCCACCCCAGGTGCCTTCCTAATAAATGGCTGTGGGCTAGTGATAACACCTGCTGATGAGAAGGGCGAGGGATTATTAGTTGTTCCACCTCTTCCCCTACTAGGGTCCTCTCGGCCACTCTATATAGCATAAAATAAGGAAAGGTTCTTGTAGGGAACTCTCCCATCACCTACGGAAACTCTATTCACTTCCAAAACCCACTCTCAAGCATGTTTAAGGGACTCATCCTCTTGCTGAGCCCTCCAGAAACTCCCTGGGTCTTCCCCCAACCCCCACTCTGGGAAGGGGACAGTTGTATTTGGGTCACTATCACTGAGCCTTGAGCTATCCCCTAGGTTCTTCCTCCCCAGATCCCTCCCCCATAGCCACCCCCACTTGTATTTATAAATTAGGCTTAAAACAGATACCTTTCTGCCTCATTAATCTAGGCACTCATCATAAAATTACCCTCTTGGATATCCAATGGCACCACCTACACAGATGGTGTGTCTGAATATCTTATGATCTGGAAACATTTAAGTTCAATTTCAAATTATACATTCAGAGGGCAATTGTGTGAACTCCCATGCAGGCAATGGGTGGTTCCATGCATGCAGTTTGGGCCTTTGTGAAGTGCGTGCATGCTTTGCTTTATAAAATAAGGGCATGTGGATGCGCTGGAACCTTGACACAGCAGTTACGTCTGCCTGAGAGCAGGTGTAACATGCCACACTTGGACTAGCGACCTGACATGCGTAAGTCAGTAATTTGTAACTTATGCAGGTAAGCAGAGGCTGCTCCTATGTTCTACCCAGACACTGCCTCCTTGCCCGCCCCTGTGGCACATATGCATGGTGGCACTTATGCACACACTTAAGGTGGCTGCTGTCTGTAAAGGCGCGCATAAAGTGCCCATTCACCGACATAAGTCTTATAAAAGAGGGACTTGTGCAGGTTTTTTGTATATACCATCCTGCACACCTTATATAGAATCATCCCTTCACTGTGCAACTGAACATTGACTTCATAGTGACTTAAATAGCTGAAGGTTAGCCATATAACTGCCAGAGTTTTAAAGAAAGCCATTTATGTGGTTAACGTCAGGTGCTAGGTTTGAATCTCAGCCCCTTAGTTTGAATTCACATAAGTAACTGCTATTCAAACACAAACAATGCATATACTTTATTTAAAGATCATGTTGATTTTTTCTGGTCGAAAAGTAAGTGTGCATTCTGCCAGTTAGGTGTCTTACTGAAAACACACGTATATATTCTGTATGAATTGTTGTTTCCAATAACCTTTCCTATGATGTTTCTTAATGTTTGAAACAATAAAAACAATTTTTTCTTCTTCCTGACATTTTATGAACACTATTTGCAAATTACCCTCTTGATGATTATCGTATGTTATTTTATAAACCATTTTTTCAAGTAAAACATTGTTTTGCATGCATACATGAGCTCTTATAACACGCCTGAAAGAATGCACAGTGCAAGCTGGCTTGTTCTTGTACAGTTGGCAGGCACAGGAGGAGAGCTGAGGCAGAACATGGCTGGGGACCCAGTTTATGCATATGTTTTATAAAGTATATACATATGCACATAAAGTACACCCGAACGGTTACACTTGCTCTCAAGCAGGTGTAATGTCCATGTCCTATGTGTAGGCACAATTGCTGCTGGATTTGTGCTAGTGTTTTATAAAGTGACATAGCTACTTCTGTTTCTTTATAAAATAGCACCAAAATAAGTCCTGCTCAGGCACTCTGTTACAAATTACCCCCTTAGTGCATGCTATTTATGAATAGTGCTATAAACACATAAATCACTGAGATAAACATTTTTTGAAAAGACAGGGGAACCATCAAACACGGGAGTAGGTCTATAGTTTCTTGAAGACCATATTTCATCTCCCAATCATGTCATCATCGGTTTCCCCAAACAGTACTGTTAAGAATTCTTAAAACCTATCTTAGTCCATATGATTATGATAGCATAGAATCTGACATGAATTAATGTTTTGAGAGGTCCAACGCTTCCTCTCTGCTTCAGGGATTCACTCCATTGCAGGAACTCACTTCACAAATTGGACAGTGCGTGCTTAGCTCTATTTGCACTGCTTACCCCCATTATCAATCATAAGTTCACTTTTTATCATGTAGCAGTCCAAACTTTTATTTTAGTACTCCATTTTATACTCTTATCGTTTTTCATGTAGAATAAAAACACTTGACTTCCTCTCTCATACATTCAAAGATTGACATTCATTATATTGGCAACATCTCAACTTGTAATGAATCCTGTTTCAACTTTTTTTCACTACAATGTTTTTTCTTTTTATGCAGTATCTCTTTATAGCAATTATGCTGTTACAATATGGCACAACCAGACATTTGCTATATACACATTGGGGGTCATGCTGAACAGCAAATTGCGTCAATGAACGTCCGGTTTGGATGTACAACCTCCACTCTTTGCTTACACTGTATTCAGAGCCTCTGACTCCCCACACGTACGGCGGCATTGGACAGGGAGCACTGGATGGGAAGGGCCAGAGGCAGAGAGTGGGTAAAGTGGGGGCGGGCCCTATAAGCCGGACGTACAGAGACTTATTCCACCTCGGAGGTAGAAGAAGTCCCATCAACACCAGTGATCAGGCCTGGCAGCCCCCCCACAAACGCAAGAGCCACGGAAGATGAGGCCCCCCACCCGATCCCGGCCTTTGCAGACCCCGCCAAGGGTCGGGCGGTTCAATTCAGGGTTTGGGCCTTCGGTGCTCCTGCTCGGTGTCCTGGTGCCATGGCGACGGGACACCATGGCACCAGCACACCAGCAGGCGCATAGGGCGAGCTAGCCAGGTGGGGGAATGGACTTCTCCCATGGTGGAATCAGGGGCATGCTGGGCCGTCCAAGTTTCAGAATTGGATACGTTTTGAGCCCATCCATTTTTTGGCTGTCTGGATGGCCCGGACGTGCCCCAATCAGAAATGGCCTCATTGCAAATAAATCTCATTACTATGATCCAACACCACTTGTGCTGATTCCATCTGTTATCTGCAAATCATATAATACTTAGCTGTTTGTCAGCATATCAGCTAATTCCCAATTCAGTTTCCAAACTCCATGAGACAACGGCAGATCACCACTTGTTACTCGACCTGTCCACAAGTTTCATTGGTCTGCGTCAAGAGCTGGCATTTGCCTGCAAAAGACAACAAAACCCAGCAGCTAGTTCAGATGTACTAGAAGAATAGCAGCAACAATAGAGGTACTGCATTACAATGCCATTAAATCTCTTCCTCAGTTCACCAGACGTAGATGAACGCGATGACATCAGCAGATGCAACAACTTTTATTTTCCATACAAGCTAGCCCCTAAGCAGAAAGGAGTTAAAACTTAAATGATCCTATTCCATTCAACCATATCATTGAGGCCACCAGATTTGACAGTCTGTTGAAGGAAAATCAAATGTTGCTCTTCATATGAAAGAATTGCAGTCCAATCATCCCCTCCTCCCCAATGCAATTCTAATACATGGTCAATAATTGTCCAACACAAATCACTGAAGACATAACTTTTCTCTAAAAAATGAGACACCAATGGTGCCATCTCACCCTTGGTTGTAAGCCAATTCTTATGTTCAAAGAGATGCGTTTTCATCACCTGTGTGTTTTTACCCACATAGACTAACTTGCAAGGGCATTCAATGACACATCTTACAAAAGTTGTCATACAATTCACTACGTGTTTCAGAAGATAAGTAGCATATTCAAAGACTGGAAAAACCTATCACAAGCTTTTGTCTGTGAACAAAACTTGCAAACCATACAAGGATGGTGGCCAACTGGCTGCTACTACTACTACTACTATTTAGCATTTATAAAGCGCCACGCACGCAGCGCTGCACAGCTAACCTGCAAGAGGTAGTCAACATACAAGAGACAGTCCCTGCCCATCAGAGTCATGCTTCTTGGAGCTTACAATCTAGTCAGAACAGTACAGAGCATTAGTCAGTTCTGCGCAAGGTATGGTGTGGTATAGTTTGGTCTATAGTTTGGTCATAAACGTTGACAAGGGTTAGGGTAAGATGAGGATGGAAGTCAGGATCTGAATGCAATGGTGAAGAGGTGGGTCTTCAACCTGGATTTGAAGAGGGCCAGGGAGAGTGCCTGGCGCACAGATGCAGGTAGGATGTTCCAGGCGTGTGGTGCAGCAAGGTGAAAGGAGCTCAGTTGGGAGTTCGTGGTGCGGGTGAAAGGCATTGATAGAAGTAATGTGTTAGCAGAGCGCAGATTTTGAGAGGGGGCGTAGGGAGAGATAACAGATAAGAGGTATTGAGGGGCCATAGAGTGAATGCATATATAGGTCAGTAGGAGAAGCTTGAATTGGATGCAAAATTGGACAGGGAGCCAGTGAAGCGACCTCAGAAGAGGAGTAATATGGGCATGGCAAGGCTGGCAGAAGATTAGTCGAGCAGCGTGATTTTGTATAGATTGAAGAGGAAGGAGGTAGCTCACGGGGAGACCAGAGAGGAGTAGGTTGCAGTAATTGAGGTGAGAGGAGATTAAGGAGTGGATAAGCATTTTGGTAGTGTGTTCAGAGAGGAAGGTGTGGATTTTGCTGATGTTGTAGAGAAAGAAGCGGCAGGTCTTAGCTACAAGCTGGATATGAGAGGAGAAGGAGAGAGAGGTGTCAAAGATAACCCCTAGATTGCGGGCCGAGGGAACAGGAAGGATAGTAGATCCATCCACATGGACTGAGAGAGGGGGAAGTGGGTGGGGGGAGGAGTTAGGTGGAAAGACGAGGAGTTCAGTTTTGGCCATGTTCAGTTTCAATCGGCGATGAGACATCCAGGCAGTGATGTCCAAAAGACAGGCAGAGATCTTGGACTGGGTTGCCGGAGAAATATTAAGTGTACAGAGGTAGATTTGGGAGTCATTGGCATAGAGATGGTACTGAAAGCCATGGGAGGAGATAAGCGTGCCAAGGCCTTGGGTATAGAGAGAGAAAAGGAGGGGGCCCAAGACGGATCCCTGGGGTACACCTACATGGAGCAGGGTAGGGGAGGAGGAGAAGCCACCAGAGCATACACTGAATGAGCGATGGGAGAGGTAGAAGGAGAACCAGGATAGTACGGCGTCCTTGAAGCCAAGCGAGGAGAGGGTGGTGAGGAGAAGGTTGTGGTCAACGATGTCAAAGGCAGCAGAAAGGTTAAGAAGGATGAAGATAGAATAGAGGCCCTTAGATTTAGCCAGGAACAGGTCATTGGTGACTTTTGTGAGTGCCGTTTCAGTGGAGTGTAGTGGACGGAAGCCGGATTGTAGTGGGTCCAGGAGGGCCTGGGAGGTGAGGAAGTTGAGGCAGTGATGGTGGACTGCTCGTTCTAATAGTTTGGATATGAAGGGAAGGAGGGAGATGGGTCGATAGTTAGAAGGGCATGTGGGATCAAGTGAGGGTTTCTTGAGGAGGGGTGTGACAACAGCATGTTTGAAGTTAACGGGGACAGTTGCAGTGGAGAGTGAAAGGTTGAGGATATGAGTGATGGAGGGGACAATGGTGAGGGAGATGGAATGTAGGAGATGGGTGGGGATAGGGTCTGATGGACAGATGGTGGGTTTGGAGGAGGAAAGAAGGAGTGTGGTTTCTTCTTTAGAGATCGGAGGGAAGGAGGAGAGGGTGGCAGGGGGAGTATGGATGGGGGAATTTGGGAGGAGGTGAGGTAGATGAGGGGATAGGGAATTGGAGGGTGATCTTGTGGATTTTGTCGTGGAAGTAGTAAGCTAGGGTTTGGGGAGAAAGGGAGGGCAAGATCGGAGGTGGGGGGATCTTGAGGAGAAAATTGAGGGTATTAAACAGACGGCGAGGATCAGAGGCAAGGGAGTTGGTCAGATGGATGTAGTAATCTTGTTTGGCAAGTGATAAGGCTGACTGGAAGGAGCCAAACATGAATTTGAAGTGTAGAAGGCTGTTGAACAAGTTTCCCCAAGGCATCAGTGTGAACAATTCTCTCTAATATTAGCACCTCATTTGTAGGCTAAGCATGGACCTTCTTTAAACACATCATGCAATGCCAATATATGCCAATGTGTATGTATAATCCAAGCCACCTTAGGGGCCAAGTTGAAAAACTGTAACACACATACTAGACTCTCCTGGGGTTGCTGAATTCAATCCTCTAACAACAACTCCCAGCTGGCATAAAAAGCTCAAAGATATGCCTGTCATTTAATGGAAATTGGATTGTCCCTCAGGGCTAGTCTTTCCTTGAGATCTTGAGCGTGGGGTTTATATTCACCTAGAGGCCAATTCCTCTTTGTGCATCCTTAGGCCGTCCGGATGTCCAAACATCCAGACGGTCAGGGGATGTACCCGATTCTGCTTCTGCAGGGGCTAGACATCCTTGCAGAAGCAGAATCACAGTACAATGGCTGGAAATCAAGAGGGTGGCCCTATTCTGCACCCCAGATGTCCAGCCACCAGCCTGGCTAGCTCAGTCAGTCTTCTGAATGGAGCCGCGAATCGCCAGCAGATGCCAAAAATCTCCTTTCCCCATAGCCCGACCCCAGATTCGGCCTCCCATGGCCAGGGTTGGGCTATGGAGATGCTCCTGCACCCCTCACCTATCTGTCGCCGCCAGTCACTACAGGCATCCTGCTTCCAGGGGGACATTCCACCTCTGAAGTAGAATAAGTCCCCTATCTAACAAGCCGAGCCCCAACGTACAGGACCGATCTCAGAATCTACCCTGTATGTCTGGGGTCATGGCCCACCTTCGCTCTGCCTCCAGACCACCCCCTCCCACCCTGTCACAGGCTCCCCGTACAACACTGCTCTATGTATGGGGAGCCTTTGCACCGGGATCGGCAGGGTACGAATAGCAGGGATGTATGTCCAGACAGGATGTACATCCACTCTATTCGTGCACAGAATGATCCCCTTACTGTTGAACACACTCTTCGTATATGCAGAAACTGCCCAATGGGTAATGATTTACCTTGAGCTGTAGGATGAAGGCTAGTGTAGAATAATAATGTATTCCTGTCCCCTACCTTCCAATATAGTGCTGTGGACAAACATTGATCTTGCTTCTTCACTTGTACATCCAAAAATTGTACTGTATCCCAGTCATAGTGACATAAAAACTTTTAATTATGAGCTTCTGAATTCAACCATGAAACAAACTGGGGCAGATTTTGTTCAGAAGATGCCCATTGCCTTCCATGCACCTATAAATAGAACTTTTTCTCAGAATGAAAATAGTTGTGTACCAAAACCAATTCTGCTAGGAATATCAAAAAACCCATAGGAATATGATGAACTGATCCATGGGTCTCAAATACTTGAAACACTCTATTCAATGCAGCTGTTTGGGGAATGTTGGTATATAAAGCTTCAAGGTCCAATGTCACTAGAAGCATATCATCTGTGACATTGGTAACTGTCTCCAATCATCTCAAAAAATCTGCTGAATCTTTAATATATGAGCTCACCTTGAAAAACTCTAATTTCAGAAAAAAATCCACAAACGTAGAGACGGGTTCCAACACTGTCCCACACAGTGACATTGTAGGCCTACTGGGAGGCTCATGTAAGGATTTAAGCACTTTAGAGACTAGATAAAACACAGGTATTTTAGATAAGGCACTTTCCAAAAACTGGTTTCACCTTTAGTGAGACTACCACATTCCAAGACATCATCTACAAAACTCTTCTCCTGCTGGACTAGACTCCCAGTGGGATCTTCATTCAACAATCAGTAGTTAGCAGCATTCAAAAGATGGTGGTAATCTTCTTGTTGATATTTTTGTTGACTCCATACCACTATCTCACCACCCTTATCCACTGCCTGGATCACTATATCTGTACGTTGAGAAAGTTCTTGCAATGCCTTCCTTTACAGATACAGTTATATTTTTCTAAGCAGCCTTCAATAAACACAGATGTTTCTGTTATGTGTGTGAAATCACAATGGGTGCCTACTAGCACCATGGACCCATATATATAGCTATATTTAAAGATTAATTTTTACAAGATCTCTTTAAATTGGAGGAACATTTTGTATGGAGATACCATGTGAATTCAATTATGAGTGAGAGGAAGGCGTTGCAAGACCTTTCTCAACGTACGGATATAGTAATCTGTGCAGTGGATAAGGATGGTGCAGTAGTGGTATGGGGTCAATTACAAAACCAACAAGAAGCTTACTGTCACCTATCAAATGCCTGTGCTGTAGCCCTCTGGAGCAACAGCAGGGGCAGTCACTCTGAAGCAGGCAAGCTGCAATGGAGTGGCCGTGGAAAGTGGCTGTGGTGATAGCAGCTTCCCCTTCAGCCCACACTACCCCAGGCTCTCTGGAATATGCTATCAGATGGCTCCAGGTCATCAAGGAGATGTTGGCCAGTCTAGGTTTTACTTCCTGTACATTCAATGGAAGGAAACCCTTTACTGGCTTACACTGTCCCTGATGACCTGGAAGGAATAGCAAACAAAAAGGTTGTGATCCCACTGTACCAACAGACCAGGAGACAATTTTTATACAAAAACATCTGGCAACTCTGGAATAGTCTTTCTTCTGCTCAGTTTCCCTTCTCCGAACATACCCAGATAGTTCTCTCTTTCTTCTGCTTAGCTTCTCCTTCCCCCAGCCCCCTCTGAAATATACTTTGGGGTATGTTTACTAAACTGCAGTAATGTCATTTGCATTAGGTTCCACGGTAAAGGTACAGATGCCCATATAAAGTCAGGGGCGGTGCATCGTGCGACAAGCAGTGCCAGGTAACGCGCGTAACAATGTGCTGTCAGATAATGCGCATCGCAAGGTGCCATATAGGGCACAGCACAAGGCACGTTGTCATGCACCTTACAAGGTGCCCAACCTAAGGTGCCATGCAACCACCCCTGAAGGCCCCGTATAAGGTGCCGGCAAGGTGCCCCATAAGGCACCGTAGGTTAAGGCACCTAAAAAGCAGGACATGGGGTAGCAGCCTGCACATGAACGCCGGGTGCCACACAGCTAACAGATGCAGATAGACGGACAGAAGGATGGTTGGCAACTGTGATGAGGGAAATATGTGCTGGCAGCACAGATCAGCAGAGATATGACTGTTACAGGAATGACAGGTACCGGTGTAGGATAGGCATAAAAGAAGGAGAACAAAGAGGGAGCGAACCCATGACCACTAGGCTGAAAAGCACTGCCCAAACCAATAGGCCATACCGCCACTGTGAGTTCCACAGCAATGGCTGCATACAAGAACACTGCAGGGCACCACACAAAACGCCTGCTGTGTGCCAGGAGAGGCCAACCCAAACAGTCACCATGATACAACGTACATGCACAACAGGCGTCCACAGCTCATATCACAGTCTGTAAGTGGGACGGGAGCCACATATAAACACATGCACACACACCATGAGATGTAATGCATGGTAAACAGCATGCAAAAGAGCATGAGAGTGATACACGAAGGGTGTCAGGGGCCGCCTGAAGGGACAGCTAAGTGGATGGCCTGTGGACCAGGGCAACGGAATGAAAAAGGAGCATGTGAGAATCCAACCTGCACAGTGATGTGGCACAGACCAGCCAGCAACAGCAGTACCAATCCACCAAGCCGACTGGTCACATGGGCACTACAAAGATATAGCCATATGTAACACACAATATGCAACAGATAGGCTACAGAGAGGGCACACTGTGGCGCACAGCGCAGAGATGGAGGGGTGTGTGGAGAGGTGACGAGGCTGCAGCCATCGCATGGGCAGGTTAGCAGAGCACAGGAAAGGAAAAGGAACAGAACATGTGGGAATCAAACTGGCAACCTATGGACTGCCAATGGGTGTCTGTGACCACTATTCCAAAGAACCCACCACAGCACAATGCAAACAAGTTATCACAAAAGGCACACACTGGATCAGAGGAGACATCACGTCCCTCGCCCTGATGCACCGTATGCCTGGAATAAATCCACGGCGTCTGTGTGCCAGGCACCCTCGCAAACACACATCCAATCCATGCTGAGAGCTCATCTACCCGCTGCTGCCTGTGGACTCTAACTACTCTGATCCCCTTCCACCGTTGCTTCCCCTACCCCTGCTCCCACATTCTCTCACTTATCGTAACTACAATGTAAGCTGTGGTGAGTAGGGTGTCTGCTCAACATGTCTGTGCAGCGCTGTGTACAAGGGGCAGTGACATATATAAGTATTGAGTTATCTCTGTAAGTAACCAGTTGTCTATCCTGCCATACCCATTAAATGAAGCAGTGGCCAATGGAGGGCCACGTGGCGTGCCCAAGGCCACAAGGAATGGCAATAAGACAAGAAATCCCAGACCCAATGTTGCTGTCCCCAGGTGGGATGTGAACCCACGGCCCTCTGGTCTGAGGTACTGTGTCCTAACCAACAGGCCATGGCCCCCACTGTGCAGGTGCAGTAGTTGTGGTAGTATTAAAAGTAGTGAGATTAAACTTTGTGATGTAACTATACCAAAACACGGTACACAGTAACAATACCTGTACACCTACCCCCTCCTCCACAACCCTGCACCCGGATGGTGTACCTCAAGGATATGGTGTGGATACCCCCTACCCCCTCCATACACAGTCCCCTGGTGTGCCCATCAGCACCCATGGTTGGCTTTACCAGCTAGATACTGATGGCTCACTGAGCCACTTATGCACACCTGAACCCTCCCCGGCTAACCAAACCCTGATCCACGCCTGTCATGACGACATTGCTGCCTGGATGTCTCACCATGGCCTGAAAGTGAACATGACAATGACTGTACCTCCCATCCATCATCGTAACACCTCCCTGCCCCCCTCTTGTTGTCGTTGTCTATGGATAACTCTGTACCTCCCCCAGTGTCCCCAGGCCGCAATCTGGGCCCATCCCTGACCCTTCACCCCCGTCCACAACACACAGCCATATAATAGCTAACACCTGCCCCCCTTCCTTCACAACAGCAGTAATACCCGCCCCATCCACCCTGAACACACCACCAATATGCCCATGCACTGCCCAATCGCATCCCATCAGTACCTCAGTAGTCTGCCCCCTGCAGGTCTCACCTGGACACACATCATTCCTCATCCCTCTCTGCAATAAATTGCTGTGCATTGTCGCACCCCCAGGTGCCCTACCGGTGAGGCCTTGGTACTGCCTGAGGACTCCCCTGAGGGTGGTAGTTGTACCTTCTCTATAAACCACAAAAGACACTAGTGTTCCAAACTCAGGGTTTTATTCCCCGTCCGTGAGGTATTTTCTCCTTGGCAAAACAAAGCAAACAACCCACTTCGGGCATATAACAGAAATCAAAAGGTTAAACAAAAATAGCTTACTTCAGCTTAAATGCAAAAAGAAAAGAATTAAACATTCTCAATGTTTTTCACAGGCTTTCCTTTTTGCTGCCAGAGCACAGCTCATTCACATGGTTTTCTGTGAGACACGTTTTCCAGCCCACACCTTGTGACTCTTATTCAGGTTATCTTCAACCCTTTTCACCTTAAGGAAAACTCTGGGTCAATTACCGAGACTGAGCATTCCATGGGCTCAGGAACTGTTGCTAACTCTGTATTCTCATATTCCATAGATTCTGGTTCATTAACTCTCACGTTTTCAAGGTCAGCTGTTTCAAAAGGATAATGTAGGTTTTCCTCGTCAAGCAGGAAGTTGTTCTGTCCTTCTCTCTCAAAGCCTCCCTGGGAACTACCATATAGTTTTACATGAGGTTTATGAGAGCTCAGCCCCTGCTGGTAAGCATAAGGACATTCAGGAACTTCCCTGGCTCTGCTGTTAGAGTGATTACGGTATACTCTGAGCGTGCTCGGGTCTAGCTTTTGCCTCACAGCTGCCCTAGATTGCACTGCTCTATACGGAGGTTGCTCAAACTCTGGGAGTTTAAAGTGGATACTAGAATCTCTAGTTTTTCCAAGTAAGTGAGCTTCTTTTCTCCTGGGTTTTCTAGCACAAGGGAAGGGATTATTTCCAAAGCTTATTTCTGCGTGGCTTTTTCTATTGCTGCAGGGTTTTACCCACTCGGGTAGAAAACAGCCACTATCAACACTTCTGGCTTTGTTACCTTGTACTGCAACTCTCCCACGTCTCCCGTGCTCTTCACACATGCATTCAATATCTGGCTTCTGCCTTCCAAATATTTCACTCTGGGTTTGAGACTCACTCAGACCTTCGTGTGGGCTTGCATGCTGTCCCAGTAATTCAGACTCTCTTTCATTCCACTTCCATACTTTTCCCAGCTTCTGCTGCGCTGAACGTTGTCTCCCTTGCTGTGAGACTTACTGGTTCACCTCCTCTCCCTCTCTAACTATTTGGGAGCGTATTATATCTCTGTGTTTCTGGGCTCCACCTCTACCCAGCTGATTCCTATCAGGCAAAGCAAACTCCCTTTGCTTGCTATCTGGGTGTGTCTTGTCAGCCCTTACCCACATGTGCCTAGGTTGTCTATAGCAACCATCTGACAGTTTTTTGTTTATACTGTCATCTCTTCTCTGATCACTGCTGCTGATTTCCATTTTCTCAGGCTCTGATAGGTCCACCTTGTGACAGCATCCAACCGTGCGCTAGGCCAGTCATGGCCATACCACCCCCCTTGTCTGGTCATGTCAAAGCCCCCTAACCTCTACCATACACATGGAAAACCTCCCCTACTGAGCTCAAGATGCAGAGACTCTGTGGCTACCCACCACCCCTCATCTCCCATCTCCCCGTACAAACACCCCTGAAAACATCGGCCCCAAGCAGATACCCACCACCTGTGCAGTACTCCCCTACTGGCAATCTCGCACTCCGCCCCTTTCTCTGTGATGCCACGTACGCCATGAGCAAACCTCCGCTGTCCATACAGCAGGCACCGTCTCCAAACCCCCACAGATCCAGGATGAAACTACATATCCTCGCTGCAGCCATAGAAGCATGATCCCCCTGACACCCCCCCCCCCCACTGTCCCCAGCGGTATTCCTCCCACCCCATCTGTGTCCATGCTGACTAGATAGTAATTACTGATGTGCAGAACATGTCTCCCACCTGTCTGCACTGTGTCACATTCACCATGTAGCACTATACAAATGCTCAGTAGTGGTAGAAGTACATATCTGCACCATCACGGCCACAGCACCAGAACACACAGATGACAGGTGCCATGTATCAGGCAGGCACACCAGGCTGACAACACACACACAAGGCAAGAAGGTCTGAAGGGAAGATACTGAGATGCAATGTGATGCTGCCACACAGTGAAGTGCATACATAGTGCACAGGCAAATGCACAAACATGCCAATGATGTCATGTCCCAATGGCCTACCACCACCCCTCAGATGTGTAGACCTGATGTGTGTCTATCAGTGGGTCATACAGCAGTGTAGATGTCCCTAGAACAGCATGGGGTGTGCTGAGAAAGGCCGGACATCAGGTAGTCCTGTAAATAAACACCTTTAATGCACACATGGCATCAAAAACAGTGGCACAATGCAGTATCAGGACAAGAGTCACATGTGGGCAAAAAGCAAATAAGATGGGATCCCACTAGCATACAGAGGTAGCACTATGTGGAAGTTACACCGCAATGGGTGCCGTGGAAACAGGAGCAGTCATAATATGGCAATGTACAAGGACTGCACAAATGAAGCCTGGAAATGGACACACCCACTGCCACAGTGAAAAGTTACTGGCGCAATGTGAGTGGAGCAATGTTATGTCAGAGAGAGGACTGCACACACATGCAAAGATAAGCCAGCAAATCAATGTACATTGCCACATATGTCCAGTAAACACCCACAATAACATGTACATAGAGCTACAAAGAGACGTCCACAACGGTGCATGTACCCACACAAATCCCACCCCGGCACATGCACCAGTGTAAGAGATGAGTCTGGCACATGCGCATGCACCGTGTACATTTAAACACCACAGAGTACTGCCCCATATCCACTGTAACACCCCCTGTGATGGTCAAACAGCAATCAGAGATGGTGGCATGCATCACAGTGTTCTGGAGGAGGATAGCGTGTCATGTTGAAGTGGAAGTTGGCCACACAAATAATCAGGACTTACAGAATGTATCTCCTGTGCCACATACGTGACTGCAAGCACCTGTGTAGCCAAATATTGGTGCAATGCCTGAGATGCAAGCCCCACACATTGGCCACATACAGCTACACAATGTCAGATGGATGTACAACATAGAGCATTCATATGAGTTCCATCTGTAGATGTACGGACAAGTTTCCACAGTGCAAATGCCACCTGTGACCCCACAAGTCCAGCTATGACCATCCCAAATTACATGGCCATGCAAAGTCACAAGTGACATCTCAATGTTCCACAACAATGCAAAGGTGATGTGTCTCTACTGTGATAAACACAACACCCAGACAGAGCATGGCAGTGATGGTGTGTTGTTCCCCCCGGTGATGCCCAAAATAACAGGCCGACAATGATGTCCAACATAGGCATGTGTCTGACTTGCATAGGTCCATCTCCCACTGGCACCATCACCCAGGGAACATTGCACGGAGGTGTCTTGTCCAACCACATTTGGGTGATGGGGACTCCAGATGCAGCGTAGTAGATGTGCCGTGTGTGTTGTCTGCGCCCTGTGTTAAAAGGAGTAGAGAAAAGGTAAAGGTATGCCACACCCACCATCAGGTCACAATGCAGAAAGTGACAGCACATTATGTGCATATTGAATGCCCAGATATTAAAACATGACACGGCCACAACCCACAGCACAGTGCATGTTGACCACAGCAGGAGATGGCACTGCAGACCAGGTTACCATTTTGACATGGTCATTTCAATGGCCATGTCACACAGGCATCCCAGAGGTCTACAGCATGTACAGCAGTGGTGGTGCACAGAGATCCCACAGAAAGACACGATGATACAAACAGCCCAGAAGAAACATCTACACGTGGATGTTAGTCACAGAAGTTTGAAGGTGTCTGCTGGGGACTGTCGGAGCCAGGCAAATGGCACAAGGGGCCACAGTAGAGACTGTGGATGTCAACGAACTGTGTCCGTCACTACTTCGTCATGGTCAGCTGTCAGTGGCGCATGTCCAAGGAATGGTGAGTTGCATATAACCTAAATGTTGATGCGTAGTGTCCTGTCAACAAACATGAGACATGTTAGGCAACAATACATGACACATATGCACAATGTACAGAAGGGCAAAAGCAGAACATCACAGAAAGACGGGTGAACACCACTGCACAGGTGGCCAGACACATCCCTGCACCAGACAATGGCAGAGGGCATCAGAAGGTACCATCACCCAGACATGCCCCAAAGACACAGAGACATACACCATGAGAAAAGGTGAGCATGCTGCAAGTTGCATACGGCAGGTCTTTACACAATCAGGTACCAGTGGAGACAATCATCACAGTCCATGCAAGGATACACTGATGTTGTGTAAAGCGACAATGCCAGGGAAGGCTGTATGTGCTATCCACCAATCCCACACCCTGTGCCTGGAGACACACACAGCACGGTAACATGTGCCCTAGGTACAGTGTGTAAACACCGGAAATGTGCACAGGCCAATGGCCATTTGCGTGTCAACCAGAACATATGGGGGATGGAGCCGCAGGTCAAACATGTGTACAACAGAGGTGCAGGGGAGAGGGAAACACAAATATGTGTAATGCTTTACTGCCCCCACAGTACACCTACCTGTATGTCCACAAACCCCAGTCACCTGCAGGTTGTAATGATGTACACACAGTTCCCACATGCACCACAGCACTGGGCAGGGTCGGCAGCCTATCCTGGGGAGTCCAAAACACAAGGAACATATATATATGTCATGATAGTGGCGTGAAACACACAGGTCAGCACAAACATGGAGACACATATGCACATCCCCACATATGCAGAGCTTACAGGAGAATAGCTCCTCGATCAGATGTTGCCTGACTGACATCCCCTCACGTGTGTCACCATGGCCATGTACAGGAGGGCACAAAGGATCCTCCTCCAGATCCTCGTTACATAAGAACATAAGAACATAAGATATGCCATACTGGGTCAGACCAAGGTCCATCAAGCCCAGTATTCTGTTTCCAACAGTGGCCAATCTAGGTCATATGTACCTAGCAGTTTCCCCAAGAGATACAAGTTCCACAGTGCTTGTACTGGGTCAAGCATTGATATCTTCGGTCACTTCTTAATAATGGTTTATGGACCTTTCCTCCAGGAACTTGTCCAAACCTTTTTTAAACCCAGCTACACTAACAGCCTTTACTACATCCTCCGGTAACAAATTCCAGAGTTTGATTACACGTTGAGTGAAAAAATATTTTCTTTTATTAGTCTTAAATAGTTTACCCTGTAGCTTCATTGCATGTCCCCTAGTCTTTCTATATTCTGATAATGTAAACAATCGATCTACGTTTACCCGTTCCACTCCGTTCATTAATTTATAGACTTCAATCATATCTCCCCTCAGCCGTCTCTTTTCAAGGTTAAAGAGCCCTAACCTTTCTAGCCTTTCCTCATAGGAGTATCCTTCCATCCCCTTTACTATTTTGGTGGCTCTTCTCTGAACCTTTTCTAAAATCGCTATATCCTTTTTAAGATACGGCGACCAGAATTGCACACAATATTCAAGGTGCGGTCTCACCATGGAACGATATAGAGGCATTATAATATCTTTTGTTTTATTTTCCATTACTTTCCTTATCATACCTAGCATTCTATTTGCTCTCTTGGCCGCCGCTGCACACTGGGCTGAGGGTTTTAACATGGTATCCACAATGACGCCTAAATCTTTTTCCTGGGTGGTGGTTCCTAATGTGGAACCTTGCATCGTGTAACCATAGTTTGGGTTGTTCTTCCCTAGGTGCATAACCTTGCACTTGTCCACATTAAATTTCATCTGCCATTTTGATGTCCAGTCTTCCAATTTATCAAGATCCTCTTGCAATTTTTCACAATCCTCTTGGGTTTTAACAACTTTAAATAGTTTTGTGTCATCCGCAAATTTGATAACCTCACTCGTTATTCCACTTTCCAGGTCATTTATGAATATGTCAAAAAGCAGCGGACCCAGCACAGATCACTGGGGTACACCACTATTCACCTTTCTCCATTGGGAAAATTGGCCATTTAGCCCTACCCTCTGCTTTCTATCTTTTAACCAGTTCCTGATCCACAATAGTACATTGCCTCCTATCCCATGACTCTTTAGTTTTGCCAAAAGTCTCTGATGAGGGACCTTGTCAAAGGCTTTCTGAAAGTCCAGATACACAATATCAACCAACTCACCTTTGTCCACCTGTTTATTCACTCCTTCAAAAAAACATAACAGATAAGTAAGACAAGATCTTCCTTGTCTAAAGCCATGTTGGCTGTCTCCCATTAGGTCATGACTATCTACATGCTGAGTAATTTTATTCTTTATGATGGTTTCTACCATTTTTCCTGGTACTGACGTCAGGCTCACCGGTCTGTAGTTTCCCGGATCACCCCTGGAACCCTTTTTAAAAATTGGTGTTACGTTGGCGATCCTCCAATCTTCAGGTATTAGAGATGATTTTAATGATAGTTCACAGATTACTGATAGCAGGTCTGCAATCTCATATTTCAGTTCTTTCAACACCCTTGGATGTATACCACCGGCCCAGGTGATTTGCTACTCTTCAGTTTATCTAATAGTTGTAATACATCTTCCCGATATATCGATATTTCCTTCAATTCTTTCGCACCTTTAAATACCACTTCAGTCATGGGTAACATCCCTACATCTTCCTCAGTAAAGACCGAAGCAAAGAATTCATTCAGTCTCTCCGCTATCGCCTTGTCGCCTCTTAGTGCTCCTTTAACCCCTTTATCATCTAATGGACCAATTGACTCTCTCACAGGTTTTTTGCTACGAATGTACTTGAAAAGGTCTTTATTTCGCGTTTTTGCTTCCGCAGCAAGCTTCTTCTCAAATTCTCTCTTTGCCTGCCTTATCAATGCCTTGCATTTGACTTGCCAGTGCTTGTGCTGTTTCCGGGTTTCGTTGTTTGGCTCTTTTTTCCATTTCCTGAAAGATGCTTTTTTGGCAACAACAGCCTCTCTGACCTCACCTTTAAACCATGCTGGCAGTTTTTTGGACTTCCTTCCACTTTTCTTAAAGCGTGGAATACAGCTGGTCTGGGCTTCCAAGATAGTATTTTTCAACAACACCCAAGCTTGATGTATGTCTTTAACCTTTGCAACTGCTCCTTTTAGTTTTTTCTTAACTGTTTTCCTCATTTTATCATAGTCTCCCTTTCGAAAGATAAAGGGTAGTACTGTGGATTTCCTTACTATCCCTCCTCCGCTAATTAAATCAAAGGCGATCATGCTATGATCACTATTGCCAAGTGGCCCCAACACCCTTATCTCTTGCACTAGATCTGGTGTTCCACTAAGGACTAGGTCTAATATGGCTTCCCCTCTGGTCGGTTCATGAACCAGCTGCTCCAAGAAGCAGTCATTTATTTCATCTAGGAACTTTATTAATTTTGATTGGGACATTGTGCCTGAGAGCAATGTTGTGAAGATGCAACAGGCCAGAATTATATGTGCCACAGTTATGGGTCCATACTGTAAGGCACCGTCGGTCCTATCCAGATACCTGAAGCGACTCTTCAAAATGCCAAAGGTGCGCTCAATGACTGAGCGGCTGGAGGCATGGGCCTCATTATACCTCATCTCTGTACCTGGCTGTGGGAAACGCACAGGGGTCAGCAACCAGGCATGACAGCCATATCCTGCATCATCTGCAGAAAGAAATGTGGTACGGTCAATTGGGAGATGATGGACACACAAAAGCACAGAAGTAGCAATGTTTAACTGCACAGCAGATAAACAGGGACACAAACATACGATGTCATAGAATGGCACACGATGGCACTGCACCAGCATCTGAAGATGGGAGACCCAGAACCCTGTGGAAGGCTAATGAGGGCAACACACATCAAGGCCAAACACACGGCCAAAAATCTGTGCCCAAACGGCAGCAGTGGCAGGTGTGAAGACATCTGGCCAACAGTGGCAAAGCATACTGGAAGTGGCAGAGATACGCATGTGTTCAACCATGTGATGCCCATGATACAGTGCACACACAGCAGATGTCACAGGAGCACATACCCGAGGGGCCAGGTCAAAATGGCAGTAGAGACAAGACAACGTGGGCAGACATACAGCATACATGTGTGAAATCAAGTGCGACCACAGCTCTACCCACATGTTGTCGCACACATGGTCAACATAGAAAAGGCCCCATATACACTGTACAGCATGAGGATAGTTCTGTGCACATAACTAACCCCCCTCACCTGGATGGCACACACACACACATGTTGGATATGGGGTCCACGAGGGACACACCACAAAGGAATATACATGTATATCTGCGTGTGCGGTGTGTCTGAGGCCATGTGCGGGAGCCATGGTTAAACAAGAGGTGTTGCACCCAGCCATAGAAGAGATACACCATATGTGCTCAGAGTGTCCCTGTACATAAGACCTGTGCAACTGAACAGCAGTAGCAGATACCAGTTTCAACCGCATGTGTGCTGAGATACCCAGATGAGCAATGAGACACACATGGTATACCTAGAGATGTCTAGCAGCACACAGAAGTACGTGACCATGTCCCTGGTGACAGGGTGTGACTTTGTACAAAGCCCCATACAAGGCAGCGCCCCACAACCACAACACAAGGAAAGACATGCAGAGGTGACAATGGGACCCCAAATATCATACACTGTACGTGCATGTGAGATATGGTAAATACCCATCCAGCAGGACACAGTCCCCATATTGTCCGGCCTCAAATTGGCCAAACAGTGCCAAGTGCTGCAGGATATAGGAGTCATGGGCTGACCCTGGGAACCATGAAACCAAATTCAGAATACGCATATTTGCATCACAAACAACCTGCACATTCAGGGAATGGAAGTGTTTGCGGTTGCGGAACACAACCTCCCTGTCGCATGGTGGGACCAGGGCAACATGTGTGCAATCAATAGCTCCCATCACGTGTGGTATCCCTGCAATCCACTGGAATGCCTGGCCCAGGGCTCCCCAATGTTGCCTAATGTTAGGAATCAAAATGTAATTCCCAACCCGGCTGACCATGGCCCGCAGTACCTGGTGGAGACAGCGCGAGAATGTTGGCCTGCTCATCCTGCTCACTGCAGTCACTGAGGATTGGAAAAAGCCAGAGGCAAAGAAATGTAGGGCAGTTAGGAGCTTGGCCATTCCCAGTATGGCATGTTTCCGGGCAGTCCGGGGCTCGAGGTCAGGTTGTAGAGCCTCATAGAGCTCCCTAATAGCCCCTGTATCCATATGGTAGAGGGAGATGACCTGGTCCTCACGTATGTCCTGGAGCATGGGCCTAGGCCTGTAAAGGTGTGGCAGGTGGGCCGTGCCTCAGCCATGGGGTCCCACCCTCTGGGGACGACATAGTAGTGGGGGTGCAGCAACAGGTACACACACAGAAGTAGCTTGGCATAGGGTGTGGGGCCACTCAGCACAGTACACAGCCATACACCGCTTTGATTGAAGGATAAGGCGGTATACAAAACTGTCTAAATAAATAAATAAATAAATACACCCAACCGAGAACACAGACACAAGGATGTACCCGGCAGTCGCCTGCCAGTGGGGGTGGGCAGAGGGGGCCAACATTAGATGGACCAGCCAATGGTGGAGGTGCCGGTACAGGGCTGGAAGGAGGGGCTGGTCTGGCATGCATGGGGGTGCTGAGACCGACACCATCACCCCAGCCAGAGGAATGAGGCATGTGGGTGAGCGCAGGGACCCCAGGACATAGGGCAGAACCAGGTGTGGACCCATCAGGGGGCTGGCAGGTGTCTGCCAGTGCATGCTGGGCATGGTCAGTAGAGATGGAGGATCATGTCTGGGAGATGGGGTGGGGGGGGGGCAGGGCGTGCACATGGCACTGGAAAGTGCATGGGTCCTGGGGCAAGTAGGGTCCATGGAAGCGCATCAGGCATGTTGCATGCCGATACCTCCCCAGGGAGCGACAGCGGTCCATGGGGGGCAGATGCTGGGGCGACAGTCACTGATGAGAGAGGGTTTGAGGGGGCGGGTTGGCAGGCAGAGAGGGATCAGAGTCGTGGAAGCAGGGCATGGCTTACATAGATCAAGGGGAGCGCACTGACACAAGGGCAGTGAGTGGGGTGGCACAGATGCAGCTGTAGGTGCAGGGGGCAGAATGGGGGCAGATGTGGTGACATTGAGCAGGGGTCGGCACAGCGCAGTGGATGAGTGCAGGGGCAGGGGGTGACAGGCCCGTGGTAGCAGCGTTGGGGGACAATGTGTTGTAGGGACACAATGCAGGGAAGGTGAGGACAGCAAGGCCACAGGGGTGGTCCTTGGGGGAGACGGAGGTGCACCACACCTGTGTGGGCCATAGGCACTGGGTGCAGGGTGCAGGGACACAGGTTGCGGTGGGGTGGCATGGGGGTGGTGGGTGGCTGCATGCTTGGGGGGGATAGCCTTGACAGCATTGGAAGCAAGACACAGGAGGCACCACTATACAAGGGGCGGTGCCAGTGGGGGCATAAGGGCCCCAACACAGACCTGTGTGGCTCACACCTACACATGTGCATGCTATGCACAGCCACCCAAAGCCCGCTGCAGGTCATGCCATTGAGGAGGCAGAGGAGGGGGCGAAGCACACAGACCCCGGGCTGTGGCCCCTTGATGATGCTGGGCTGGAGGCAGGGCCGCCTGGAGCGACAACTGTGGCACACGCGGAGGTGGTGGGTCCAGCACCACCTCTGGAGGGCGATAGCGGGCCGAGCCAGGGGCCGGCTGAGGACAGTGAGCCACCTGTCGCTACAGTCACCAGGTGGGTGGAGCCTGCTTCTCCATAGTATGCTATGCGGGATACACAATCTGCCCTTGCGGAGGTGATAGGGGAGATGCAGGCACACTCTGAGGCGGCACATGGCGATTCAGAGGGTGAGTGTCCTACCGTGTTCATATGATGTTGCCTGTGTACAGGTGGCAGGTGAAACCATGTCTGATGGCACACAACTTGTCTCCCCCACAGGTGTACGGCATGTACTGCGTGTGGTCCTGTGGGAGCAGTGACAGCAGCGGCACGAGGCGCGCCACATGTGCCATGCAGTGGAGGGGATCTTTGCGGAGATGTGGGGCCTGGCCGCAACAGCACGGGCCATAGCTGTCAGCGCTGAGCTTTTGGCGGCTGGCTGGGGGACCCCCATGGAACAAGGCCCACCACCAGTAGCTGCAGCAGCAGCAGTGCCAGCTGTGGCACATGTACCACAGGATGGGAGGGGCCACTAAAGGTGTGGCCAAGCACGGGGGAAATAAATAGCTGCACATGCAGCACTGCCTGAGGTCATGTGTCCTGTGTGTATTGTGTGAGCCCCATGTACACCCTGCCCTACCTGTGGCCACCCTGGGGACCGACCCCATGCCACCACCTTGGCCAGTCTGTGCCCCCCCTAGCTGGCATTGCCATGGGTTGCGGCAGCAGCCAAGCCACCACCACCCACACGCAAGACCCCAACACCCCTACTGCCCCACCCCACCAGCATCTGTAGCCCTCCCAGTCTCTCTCCCCCCCCGCCACCTGTCCCCACCGGTACCTGCTCAGGGCATGCTGGGGTGGTGCTGGACACGTCTCCGTGAAGTGCCATCCACATCTCATTGGTTGGACATCTACCCTTTATATCCGTAGACATATCCACGCTGTATGTCCCATCCACACGTCCACCTCTGGTATCACACTGGTAGCACACTGCTGGTGTCCCGTATCCTGCCCTTTCCAGTGTGATGTGTGCCAAGGAGGGGCCCTCCTTGTGGGACCGTCCCCTGGTATGCATAGACACTACTGCTGTACGTAGTCAGATGCATTCTGCACGGCCTGGCCACATCACCCCCGTCCCATGGGGCCTGCCGTGGTCTACAGGTGTTTGCTGGGTACACTGTGGATCCCCCAGTTATCCACAGGGCATGTTGGCCCTGTAACATGCCCCACCCCAAGGCCCAGGTACATCCCTGCCCCTACTCGTATGCGCGTGGCCATCCACACTGGTGCAGGTCATGCCCCATACCCTGGGCCCCTTGTCCACTGCCCACCCCTCGGCACCCTGCGTCCATGGTCCTGGTCTCTGAGACCAGCCCCCCGGCCCATTGCCCCACTCGCCCCTGTGTCCACCATCCCCACGTCCACATGTATTGTACTGTCCACCCTGTTTCATGCCACATGCCACTGCTGGCTGTGCCCTTGCACGTCCCACCACTTCTGCTCCATGCCGTCCCTGTCCTTTGTGTAAAGGTGTTTGTTTGTGGTGCTTCATCATGTGCTGCCCATGCCCATCCCCCGCACTTGCCATGGGTACGGTGCTATGTATGGGACCATTGTCATGCATACAGACACACATGTAGATGTTCACACCTGTCATTCGCACCCCACTGACATGTAGCAATAAGGGACAGCTGACCATTGTGAGTGTGTAAAACATATGTACACATTTTATTTGGGGTGGGGAAACAGCTTTGGGCCTCTGTGCAGGCATGGGCCTTTCCACCCCAGGCCCCAGCAGTGGTGGAGGCCCCATGGCATGGGCTGGCACAGGGCAGGGGTGGCATGCACGGTGCCCACACTTACACTCCCTGGGGGCCCCCATTGCCTGGTGGTTGGCCAGGTGCGCCTGCTGCATGTCTGTCATCCAGCCATCACAGCTGTTCAGCCACCATGGCCATGGTCTCCAGCACCCGCCCCAGAATGCGGGCGTGCTGCCGCTGGGCATATGCCTGGGCATGCACAGCTGCAGCCAGGCGTAGGCCACACATGCACCCGCACAGACACATCTCCCCTTGTCTGTGTGGCTGCATGTACGGCGCACCTGTCTGCGGCTATGTGAGGCAGATGGCTGGGGCCCCCAGTGCCCTGTGGTGGCTGGTGCTGCTCGGGACCAGCCACACCCTCACCCCCACCCCCTCCCCCTCCTGCCCCCTCCCCCGCCTCACCCATCACCACCCTCTCCCCCACCCCAGCCTCCACCCGCACTTCCCCCCCTCACCCCCTCCACCCCCACACATTTTCCCCTCACCCCCTCCTCCCCCTCTGCCCCAGCACCTCCCCTTCACCTCCCTCCCCCCCCTCCTCCCCCAACTCACCCTCCCCAGGCTCCCAGCCGCCCTCCACCTCCACCCCCCTCCCCCTCACTCCTCCCCCTCCTCCTCTCTACTTCCATCATACCCCTCATCCTCAGACTCCCCGCCGTCAGCCGACTCCATGCCCTCCGGGGTGTCTTCACCCAGCACTGCCTGCCCGGCTCCAGTGTCCAGCCCTGCTGTGCCCTTGTCAGCACATGTGTCCACTGTGGGGGAGAGGTATGTACATTACCACTATGGTCACACATCTGGCACATCATTCGAACATGTCCTGTGGCCCTGCAGGCCATTTCCCCACAGGGACGTGCCGCATCACTCACCGTCACGGTGGGCCAGCCATTCCCACTGCACCAGTGCCACAAAATGGGGGTACCTGGCTCGCAGCTCACAGGCCTTCTTACGCAGGTCCTCAACCTGTGGGGGATTCAATGTGTGGGGACATTAGAGGACAGACATCCATCGCCAGCCGGTGCTGCACCACACAGATACCTGTGTGCAGCAGGTGGCTGCCCCTATTGTGTGCTATGTGTCGACCCCTAGCTTTTGCCCCTGCATGCCCTGTGTGTGGGCCCCCTGGCACCCATTGCTGCACAGGCAGACTATCCGTGTTTGGGCCTACAGCACCAACCATATGTGCCCTTGCCGTGCTGTGGGTTACGGGCACAATGCATGTGGGGCTGCATGGTGTCGGCATACATGCACGGTGTGCCGTGGGGGGGGGGCGAGAATGCGCCACGTCCCGTAGATATGCACCACTATGTCAACATGACTGTGGGACCCATCAGCCTGTCTGCAAACCTTGTCCAACATATGCACAGACTGCATAGCCAGGTGCCACTGTATGCACTGGCATGGGCGATGGTCATGTGTCTCACCAGTGGCCCCTGCACACAGCAGCAGCCGCACCCAAGTATGCCCTGGGATGTATTGCTATATGTCCTACAGGCTCCAGACACAACATGGTGATATGAGTGGCCTGCACACATTAGCCAGTGCACCTACCATAACACCGGGATGTGAAGTAGATCTCTGAAGTGAGGCCTGAGGCATCCTGAGGATATGGCAGACCTGTGAAACCTATACAAGAGCAGGTACCAGAACACCAGGATGGATGATAGGCCTCTGTAGTGAGGCCTGGGACACCCTGGGGATATGGCAGACCTGTGAAACCTATATAAGAGCAGGTACCAGAACACTAGGATGGATGATAGGCCTCTGTGGTGCGGCCTGGGGCATCCTGGGGATATGGCAGACCTGTGAAACCTATACAAGAGCAGGTACCAGAACACCAGGATGGATGATAGGCCTCTGTGGTGAGGCCTGGGGCATCCTGGGGATATGGCAGACCTGTGAAACCTATACAAGAGCAGGTACCAGAACACCAGGATGGAAGATAGGCCTCTGTAGTGGGCCAGGGGCATCCTGGGGATATGGCACATCAGTGACACTGCAACATGGTCAAATACCATAGCAATGGGATGGATAATAATTCTCTGTAATGGATTCTGCGGCCCTCTGGTGACAGGGCAGATCTGTTAGCATTGAGAGGGAGGCCTACATTGATCCCATTTGGACACACAGCCACCTGCTTTTCCCTTGCTGTGGGTGTCTGATATGTGTGTTGGTTACCGGGTTTTCTTTCTTAAGACCTAGGTTTGGGTGCCTGTCACCATGCACTTACCTCAGGTGGGTAGTCTGAGCCTCTATTGTATCGCCTGGTGAGGTGCACCCAGGCCCTCCTTACTCTGCTGATGTCCTGCCTATGGGAGGAGCCTGGAAATAGGCATTCCTGGCAGGGGCAAATCAATTCGGCCAGCAGATACAGGTCTGCCTGTGTAAAAGCAGGCTTTCTCGATCTCGCAGCCATCTTGTCTGCTGTATATGCTCAGACCTCATATGACACAGTAAAAATGTGCCTGCGCAGTGCGCGCTTCTCACCATGTGTATGAACGCGCATACCCATGCGCGTAACCTCCCTTTTTCAGTGCGCGTTGGTCTGTTTTGTCGCTCTATTTGTTTATGTTGGAGGTATCCTTTTCTATATCTGAGTACAACTAGTCTTTCTATTTCTGACACGCCCTATCCCCATCATTTTCCCATTTTGGTATCCCCTTCTTGGATTTGAACTCACAAGACATTGTAGTCTGATGTATTGCCTAATCACTGCGCTACACATAACACGTTATATTGGTCTGATGGGTCATCTTCTTGTGGACATTGGGGCCTGACATTACAGAATGTCAGGCTTTCAGCCATCTAGGCCTCAGGCGCAAGTTGGGCTAACTTTGTTTTTTGTTTTTTTTTGTAATCATATCTTTATTGTTTATCTTACATGTACAAATAATAAAGAGTAAATGTTCATACAGCAATCTTAGCCACTCTAGCATTACAACACAAGTAGTAGACCTAACCTAATACCTTAGCAACATACAAAACCTATGTACAAATAGTCCAGTCGCACCTTCCCCCGGGTGTTTTGACTGCCCTGTTTGCAGAACCGGGTAAAGCTCACCATGACTGACAACCATGGTCCCGTTAAAGGGGGTTCCTACATGTGGAGTAGGGTCCCTACCAATGCTGCCTAGAGCGTGTTATGTATGCAGTAAGAGGTTCCCACTTCAGGCCCGAAGTGGTTGCGGTGGGGTATTTGGCCAAATAGACCTCTTCGTGGAGCTTATGTTGGCATAGTAGTGCCCACCATCCGTCGCTATGAACCTTCTCATTGTTCTTCCAACAGATCAGGATTAACTTTATCGCTATGCTGATCATGATATTCAGCAAAAGACCCTCTCGCTTACTGAGAAGAAGACCCTCAGCTGCAGATTTATGAACTACGATGTGATAGGATATGGGTAGGTGAATGGGCAGAATGTCAGATATCTGGTGCCAGACACTTTTCCAATACACCTGGAGACGCGAGCAATAATAAATCATGTGGGAGAGTGTTCCCGTCTCCACCTTGCAGGACCAGCATTGAACACTACCCTGCGGAGCCCATTTCGCTATCCGAGCCGGAGTCAAGTGTGCGCGATGAGCAAAGAAATACATTGATTGAGTTAAAGATGCTGCCCTCGTCAGCCGAGTTTGCAGAGACCAAGAATCATCCCAGGAGTCCGGTAGAACACACTCTCCTGTGTCCCTTTCCCAGGCCGATTGCGTCTTTGTACATCGTTTGATCGATGCATTACGGAACAGTTCCAGGGATTTTGAAATGATGCGGGTCCCATTCTGTAAGTCCCGTAGTGCAGTCAATACTGGCCATTCAGTTCGTATTGCCAGGGGAACCACCCCCGCTTGGCTCATACAGTGTCGAAGCTGGCACCATTGAAAATAGGAAGTACCTGGCAAGCCAAATTCCTTCCGCAACTTATCAAATGTTTTAAACTTCTTGTCGCAGATCAAGTGACCCAGCTTGAGTATGCCACATTCCACCCATGCTTTCCAGAAGATCGGACGCCCACCAATAATAAATCGACGATTAAGCCATATCGGCGTATCGGTGGCATAATCTTCCCCACCTTCAATCCTGTGTTGCTGCAATAATCGCATCCCGTCGACCCGGGGGAGTTAAAGATGTGCCAATCAACTGGTATCTCGGAAGGGGAGCGAAGATCCTGCTCTCCGCTTGTAACCACCTGGGGGACTCACCGTCGTCTCCGTCATCAATCCACAGAATCCCCTGCTTAAGCAATGAGGCTAAGTGTAAGTGTTCTAAATCTGGGAAGTGTACCCCTCCTTTTGTCTTAGGCAGCCTTAGCTTCCACGCTGCGATTCTCAGTACTTTCTTATTCCAGAGGAAGGTAATAAACCGGCTATTCATTTTTTTGTACCATCCTGGTGGGAATATCGCCGGAATCATGCTCAATATATATCCAATCTTTGGAGCAAGAACCATCTTTACAGCTTCTAATCGTCCCCACCATGTCAGATGCAAAGGCGTCCACTTCAAAACGTAATCTCGCACAATCTCCTCGCACTGTTTCGCATTGAGCGCCACCGTGTCCTCCAGTGATCGCCCATACTCAACTCCCAAATAATGAAACGAGGTGCGCGCCACTTGGAAGCCATATTCTGTTAGCTGGTCATCCCTCACTGTAGTACTGAGAGGTATGATAGTAGTTTTAGACAAGTTAACCTTATACCCGGATACTGAAGAATGCTGGTCTATTAATCTCAGGACTACTGGCAGAGATCGAGGCGTCAGAAATAGTAGCAGGTCATCTGCGTAAGCTGACAGCTTGCATTGCCCATCCGCTAGATCCACTCCGCGTATATCATCCCGTTGCCTGATGGTTATTAACAGTGGTTCCAGGGCTAGATTGAAAAGGAGTGGGGAGAGCGGACAGCCTTGTCGGGTACCCCTTTGGAGCGCAAATGGCGCCGAAATCTCCGAATTGGCAGCTATCCGTGCTGTGGGATTAGCGTATAGTAGTGCTATCTTCCTGATGAAACTCTCACTCATCCCATACCACTTCAGGATCCGAAACAGGAAAGACCACTCCAGTCTGTCAAATGCCTTTTCAGCGTCCAACGCCAGCCCCACTACCGGCTCAGAATCCGTCTGGGTTTTGGTCAGAATGCGAGACAACAGATGTCCATTATCCGTGGTGGATCTACCGGGGATAAAACCACATTGATCTGTCTGTATCAGGGTGGACAAGATTTTATTCAGACGATTAGCTAAGATCTTTGCATAGATCTTGTAGTCAGAGTTCAGGAGGGAGATGGGTCTGTAGTTTTCCACCTTCTGCGGGTCACGCCCTGGTTTGGGGTGAATCACTATTGTAGCTTCGGCTAACGCACCCACAGCCGGGCTCTCAGCATATAGGCCGCTGTAATATGTCTTGAGCATTAGACTAAGTTCACCTTGGCATTTGGAGTAGAATTCTAGAGGGATTCCATTGGGGCCGGCCGCCTTACCCCCAGCGGACTGCTGAATGGCCCGCCGTATCTCCGTTACGGTAATCTCTTGATCCAACATCCGCATTTGGTCAGCCGTTATGGATGGTCCAGAGATGCCCGAGACAAAATTTTGGAACTCATCGTCTCCACAGCTCACCTCAGAGCTATATAGTTTTTCGTAGAACTCCCTACAGCGTCCCAAGATTTGCTCGTTTTGGAGCAAGAGATCTCCTTTCTCATTCTGGAGTGACGTGATGGGGGTCACATTCTTCCTGGCCTTAAGCAGTTTGGACAGTAAAGAGCCTGCACGGTTGCTCTCCAGATAGTATGTACTTTGTTGCATACGAATGATTGATTGAACTTGAGTGTGTAGAAGGCTGTTATACTGTTGCCTTAGTTTCCGCAGGCGGACCAAAACCATAGGGTCTGATCTTTTAGTTAATAGTCGCTCTCCCGCTTTGATTTGTTGTTCTAGGTCATCTTGCACACACCTCTGTTGCTTATTCCTCTGAATCGTGTAAGTTGTGATGTGCGCACGAAGGGTCGCCTTAAAGCCTTCCCACCATCCCCAGGTAGATGTCTCAGAGGGGTTGTTACACTCGTTATAGGACGTTATGGCTTTGTTGATATAAGTTAGAAAAGAGCTATCGGTGAGAAGAGATCTATCAAAGGTCCATCGGGGAGGGCGTTTGCATGATATCCCCAAGTCAATGGTCACTGAGACTGCAGAGTGGTCCGACACCGTTCCAGCATGTATAGCCGAGGCAGTCAGTCGCTGAACCAATCCGGGGGTTATCAGGAAATAATCTATTCTGGTCTGGGTATCATGCGGAATGGAGTAAAAGGTAAATTCCTTGTCCACCGGGTATAGTAGGCGCCATGCGTCACTCAAATGCAGCTCTGCCATCATACTCCGTAGCACTCCATGCGATTTAGCTTTGTCTGTAGCCCGATAAGGAAGTCGGTCTAAAAGAGGGTCTAGAACTAAGTTAAAATCTCCGCCGAGAATCAGCTCCGTGTTCGCCGCGGCCATTAATTCCATCGTTATATTCCGGTAGAAGGCGGGGTCATCTACATTGGGAGCATAGATATTCATAAGGGTGTATACCTCTTGGTCCAGTTGCAGGGTCACTTTCGCCCACCGGCCTATCGAGTCTGCCATGGTTTCCTTTACCGTAGCGGGCATAGATTTCCGTAGCAAGGTGAGTACTCCCCCTTTCTTATTGCACGCTGGGGATATGGCCACTACCTGATAGCCTCTGGAGCAGACCTTCCGGGACTCCGTTTCCGTCAGGTGTGTCTCCTGGAGAAACACTATGTCCGCTTTCTTTTGTTGGCAGTATGATAAAATCTTCTTACGCTTCATGGGATTCAGTATTCCTTTAACATTGAGGGTTAGTATGAGTAATGTATTGATCATCTGTGCATAAGAGTAGAGGACCTAAGCCAGATTTTAACCGCTTTCCCCGTTTCTACAGGTTTTGTCTGTGGAAGGTGTACTGGACTGAACAGAACTGTTCCCCAAAACATTTGTAACACATAACTATCTTCTGGCAAATTACCATCAGCTACTGGCAACCGGCCTGGAAAGTAGTGCCCATCACCGTTACCAAAGTTTAACATCCTTAAAAGGAAAAAAAAAACAAAAAAACAAAACTGTAACCCATCAAAAGCAGTATATGACCTTTTCATCCCTCCTCCCCGTTTTACCCCATCATGCAATAATTGCCCTGCCCATTCCAGTAAATCTTCTCGTGATCTAATACATCAGTGCATCAACAGTAAACATATTAATTATTTCTTTAGACGATAGGCATCATGCTGTTCTGTGTCCGAGCCCATGTCCGTCTCCCACCCTCCATAATTATACATACATTTCTCAGGTCTCCATATTACTGGATTCTTGCAAAAACATCTTTAAACTTTCTGCATCTGTAAAGTTCCTAGTAACATTGTGCAAAGTCACCCGCATAGTGCCTGGATAATACAAGTCATACCGTGCCTGCAGCCTCTGCATAAGAGGCCTGCAGGCCAGCAGGGCCTTGCGTCGGTCCGTGGTCTGTTTACTGAGATCTGGGTAGAAAGATACATTCTGTCCTTGCACCTTCAACATCGCGAGTTTCTTGGCAGCTTGCAGAATAAGCAATACTTGTGGGTATCGAAGTACTTTAAATATAATCGGTCGGGGAAGACGGGTGGCTTCTGTTCTCTGCGTGGGAACCCGATGTGCCCGTTCCAATTCAAAGGGCTGTTGGAAGGATAGCTGAAGGAGCTCTGGGATCAGCTTTTCTAAATAATCCATTATACTTGCCCCCTCTGCCCCTTCAGGAACTCCTACCAGCCGGATGTTATTCCGCCGGGCCCGGTTATTGTGCTCCTCCATCTGGGCCTCAATTTTTCTGCAGCGTGCTGTGAGAGCCCCTATCTGTGTGAGCATGGCGTCGTGCTGCTTAACCTGGCCTTCCAGCACCTCCACTCGCCCGCTCATCTCCTGCACGTTGTTTTTAAGCTCGCTAAGGTCAGCCTGAATGACGCCCAGCGAGGCCGAGTTGGAGACGATCAGCTCCTTGACCCCTTTTAGCTCCGTGAGTATTTCTTGTATACCTGCGACCGCAGCTTCTTTCCCCTCCGCCGCCATTTTCTGTGGGGAGCCCACGTCCTGTTTCGTTCTCTTTGGCATGGATACAGAGCCGGACTGGAAATCGAGGCGCGCGGGTTTCAGCGCCGACATGATGGGCAGTGTGGGGAGCATTATGAGGTCTCCCGGGGATGAACGTATTCGTCGGTATAGGGCAGGATTCTAAGCCGGTAACGGGAGCTCAGCAATTATGCGGCCAGTCTGCTCCGCTGTTGGCTCCGCCCCCGTTGGGCTAACTTTGATTACGGTGCCTTGGTGCGCGCCTTAAGCAATGCTACGCTAAGGAATGTGTCCTGGGGCTCCCCAGCCCTAATAGCACATTGTACATCGCCCAGTACCGCGCCTCAGAACATGGTGCATTCCTGGGTTTCTTCTATGGTATATTGTGCGAGCGCGCCTTACTAGGTGCATTACTGGGTGCCATATTGTACTGTGCTATATAAAATGCTCGTCATGTGCCCTGTGAGGCACCTTCTGTGGCACCTTCTTGGGGTCCCTTGGCAGCGCACTGTACTGGGCACACCTGGACAGGTCATCCTTGTGGGCTCCCTGGGATTTTTCTACATAGTTCACAGTGGCATAACAATGTGACGGTGCCCTAGGTTACTTTGCCCTGCAGCTTGCAAGGTGGCTCAGGTTGGCATGCATTACATATGTCCATAGATACCGAAGTCACGCTAACACTGGATCGGCCACGGTTTACTGCCACTGCACAGGTGCTTGCGGGTGAGGGCTTGATGCTCCTGAACGTGCCATATCTGCGGTCAGACGATGTGCCTTCCAGTACTGGTGACATACATGTTGTGGGCAACTGTACCACAGCACTGGGTGTGGGCAATGTAAAGTACTGAGAGGGTAGTGGGTGACAGATGCTGGGCATACGTGTCCCTCAGGGGCATCTGGGTTGCCAGGATGATTCTGATGAGGGGTGGACAGAGGTGTGGTGGTACCATACAGCTAAGGTAGAGGTGAGGCGGGCAACATAGGGGCACAATGCAGGACAGGTTCACAGTACATGACCTGTGGTGGCAGCCTGCACAGACAGTCCAGACTCTACTCAGCTGGCAAACGCAGATGGCCGGACCAGAGGACTGTCGCCCACTGTGACGAGTCTCTTATGGGCTGTCAGCACCCATCTGCAAGAAGATGAGTGTTAGAGACATGCAGGGTATCTGAGTTGGGCACGCATGGGGGGGGGGGCAATAGGTGATCGAACCCATGGACACAGTTTGGAATGTCATTGTACGAAACAGTGGGTTATACCTGTATGGCCTGGTGTACAACAGTGCCTGGGTACAGAGGGACTGCAGTTCACCACATGGACCATTTGCTCTGTGAGCCAGGTTATGGTAACTGCACCAGCACCCATGATGCATTGCACTTGCGGAACAGTGGTCTACAGCAGATCACCAAATGGGGTCTGCACATCTCTGTTACCACAGCCTGGTAAGATGGACTGGCATGTGAGATATTGGCACAGAGTAGCTACAGACCCTGCCATTGTGCAGGTTCTGTATTCACCCTGAGGGTAAGGATGGCTGCCCAGCACTAGGTCCACTGTACATGTGGTGCTACATATAGGTCCTGCTGCACATCCCCATCACTGACAGTTTGTGGCAGGTGTCACAGGCAGTGTGCTAAAGGCACCTCTGTACCCATCTGTGTTACACAGTCACAGGTTTCCCCCTGGGACCAGAGACCACCCTGCCATAGCCACCTATTAGCAGGTCAGAGGGGTGTCCAAAGTCTTATGAGGGTTATGTACCATGGCCCCCCTACTGCTCAGAGTGGTATACATATGTGCCCCCAAGGGCCCCATTACACCCATCTTGTAGGTGTGGGGGGACAGGTGCCTGAGACCATGGGACTGGCTGTGGGACCAACAAGCCTGTTCCCAATGGTTAAGAATATCCCTCTAGAGCTAGTGTGCATGAGACATACTGGTGACTGGAGTATTGGCAGAGCAGTGTTACTGTGGGGTTGCCGTGTGAACCCTCACTTGTCACATACCACAGTCTGCCATGCAACATCAGACAACACTGTCAGACTGCACCAGCATACACAGCGTTCTCACCATACACAGACTTACTGAAGCCATGCCGCCAGCCAGTCCATGTTATATGGTCAATGAGAACACACGTGCACCCAGACATAGGCCGGCCAGCACACACACACCAAGCAGGTATGTCAGCGATTGGGCCCCAGAACTGGGGGTCACACATATATCACTGGAGACAGATAGTATAGAGGACTATGTGGGAACCTGGACATGCCATGGTCACTGTTTAGTCAGGGCGAGACTGCCCTCCCAGCACGACATGATGTAGCCAATCTGTCCATGCAGGTGGGGTTCGAACACTAATGTGTACCAGCCATTGCAATACTCCCTGTGCAGATGCAGCCTGCCCAATTCACCCTATCTGGCCCATACCCACACTACCTTGCTCCTCATTATGCACATTTGCAGGCTGATGCTGGTAACAATTGGACAATGTGGGCTGGGGGGGGGGGTGGTAGGTTGGCAGCCACAAAACTATGGACAGACATATTGTGGTGGCAAAGCTAGCCCAATGCCTATGGAAATAGGGAAAACACTAGCAGTCTCCTCCAGGCAGAAGGAAAGTGCAGGGAACTGCCACTTTAAAAGTTCAGCTAGGAAAGAAAAAAACCTGTCTAAAGCTGCTGTCCTAAGGCCACGCCCCAGCTCTATGGTAACTGAGGGTGGCAATCCGAGACAGCTGGGGGCGGGGTGGAAAGATACAGGCCAGCCCCACTCATTTAAGCCCCAGAGAACAGGGAGGGAGGAGTCTGGGCAGGAGTCTGAGTCTGAGCATGAGCATCAGCATCACAGGAGGAAGAGAGATGGAAGGGCTAATCTGTGCAGGAACCAGCATGGCCAGGGAAGTGGCAGTGAAACAGTGCTGGGAGGAATTCTAAAGGAAACTGCAAGTAAAGATTCTAGCCAGGAGTCCAGAGAAAGGTTCTCAGACAACAGCTCGAGGGAAGAGTCTCCCCATAGCCAGCTCCAGAGTTTGGACCGGTGCCAGTGCTATAGGAAGCCTGCGGTGGGTTCAGAAACCAGAAGGTTTATGCCAGGAGAGATTGCTGGGTGTGACTCAGTCATAGGGACTTACCAGGAAACGCTGAGTCCAAGAATCTCACCTCGGGGAAGGCTGGTAAGAAAACCTGTTGACAGAGAAAACCTGAATGCTTTAAAACTGTTGAAGAGCTTGTTAAAAGATAAGGAATTACCTTGCTTTGATAACAGCTCTAAGTCCCGAGAGAGGTCTCGAGGGGAACAGCTGGTTAAGTTGCTCAAAGAAGCTGCAGAGCCTGATTGCTCTGAATGTGAGTCAATGGAAGTTGGAGATTGTGATATTGAAACAGATCAATCTGATCATGAAATGGAATGTGCTTATCCATAAAAGTAGAGTGAGAATCCTGTGAGTTATAAGCCTGAAGAAATTCCAGCTTTGTTTTACGTGAATGTATGCTGTGAAAAGGAAAGAAAGTTTTAATTAGTGTGGCTGCTGTTTTAAAAACAGGAGACTTGTAAGGTAAAATGCTTAAGGTCTCTAGAGCAACTAATTAAAACCCTGATTAAGTTGAAGCAAAGAAGAAAAGTTCATTACGTGAGTATTGCTGCCTGAAAGTCTTTAATGAACAACCAGTTGCAGTAAAGGACTGTGAAGTAATGTTTGCTGTTAAAGAATTGTTTGACTGAGGAAAGTACAGACAATAGCAGCAAAGGATTGTAAAGTGGAAAGTTTATTTTGAAGGAAGCAATCATTGCCTTGTTGAAGCAAGCAAAGGCAATTGATATCTGTGAAAAAGTTTTACCAACCTTTTATTTCTTGTGGAAAAAGTCTTTACATGTGTTATGCCAAACTTCCTTAGAAGTTCCTTTAAGCAAAGGAGGCAAATAAAATTTCCTGTGTTGCTTTCAAACCTCGGCTGAATCTCTTTATTACAACTACAACTAAGTGCTCAAGCAACTACAACTCCCAGAGGCCTTTGCCCTAGGAGTCCATATTAAATAGACATTGAAAGTGCAGCCCCCTCCCCTTGTCAGGCAACCGCCTAGGCGGGGGAAGGAGGCGACAGGTGGCGTAGTATTTAGGATTTCGCCTTGGCCACGTGTACCCCAAGACACCTGAAACTACAAGAAATAAGAGAAAAACTTCTACAGTCACTAAGGATACAAATAGCCTGCTGGAAAAGAAGGACCCGGATCAACAGCAGAAGGACCGGATTGGAGCAGATTGCTAAGGCCGTGACCTGCTGGCTGATAAACCCGAGTCTACACCTGCCTAAGGTAATCCGTATTTATAAAGGGGTATAAACGGATACCAACGCCGGGTGGGGCTACAGCAGTGCGCCAGGAGAGCAGAGGAGAGAGGGCATATATTTTGGGAGCCGCACTTGGTGGTTTCTCTCTCTGTTTTTGTCATTTCAGCTTCTACCAAGCATGGAGCGGACTGAGCTTTTGGGATGGATGGCCGAACAATTCCAGAAACAGCAAGAGATGTCGGCACGGACACTGGAACACACAGCGGCCATGCTCCAGGCCCAGCAAAAGCCACTGCTCGAGATGATGGGTGCTTGGCAGGGAGCACAGAAGCAAGCAGCAGAATCCCCAAGGACAGTACCAGGTTCCTTAGGAGCTATACCAGGGCTTGGGATACCTGGGACTGGCACATTCTCCTTTGGGCAATTAGCAAAAGGGGATGAGGTGGACGATTTTCTAGCAGCTTTTGAGAGGGTAGCTCTTCTAACCGGTTGGCATAAAGACCAATGGGCCATACGCCTTGCCGCCTCCTTGACGGGAGAAGCGCTAGCAGCCTATAGGGCTATGCCTGCGGAATTAGCCGCCGATTATGAAGAGCTACAAAAGGCAATACGAGACCGTTTGGGCCTAAACCCCATGGTCTACCGCCGCCTTCTGCGGAGCTCTAGATTAAAGCCTGGTGAAACACCGCGTGCCTTGTGCCAGCGGATTAGAGGGTTGGCATTAAAATGGCTGACGCCTGAGACTCGAACGAAGGAGTCATTGTTAGATGGTATTATCCTGGAGCAGTTCATGGACGCTGTTCCAAAAGATATGAGATCCTTCCTGATCCTACAAGACTGCAAGACCACAGAGGCAGCGACCTCACTGGCTGAGTGTTACCTAGAGGCCAGTGTGGTAAGCCCGGTTAAGGTTGGTGGTCTAACTCAAGCAGTCGAGGTAGCCTCAGAAAGGAAAGGGAAAGCCATCTGGGGATAAGGGATGAAGGTAATGCATCTAGATAAACCCAGGTATATGCAAAGAAAATGTTTTTCTTGTGGGGAAGAGGGACACATGAAAAAGGACTGCAGAGCTAGGACAGCCCTTATGACCTCCCACTCTGAAGAGAGGGGAGAGGGATTCCTCTTAGGTGTAGAGGTGGAGGGTGTCCAGGTGGAAGCTTTGTTGGACTCCGCAGCGGACCAGTCTATGATCTCGAGGAAGCTCTGGAAGGAGATAACATCCCAGATTGGTCCGGTCCCCGAACCTCAAGAAAGCAGTATATGGATAAGATGCATTCACGGGGCAGCCTCGTCCTACCCAGTTTATACTATCTCAGTGAAAGGTTTGGAGCTAAAGCGGAAAATACCTGTGGCTGTAGTACCAAGGCTCCCACAAGCGTTAGTCCTGGGAAGGGACTGGCCCCAGTTTAGGCGTGGGATAGCAGAGGGTCTCCAGAATAGAACAGGTAAGACATCCACCTTAGCGCCACTAAAAGACTTGGAAGACCAGAAAGAAGCTCCACCAGGGGATTCACCTCACCTGGAGGGTGGGAAAGTTCCCCGGGGGAATGAGTGTAAGGGAGAGCAGGCAACATCTTCACATACAAGGAAGGCTAAGGCTAGGCCAGTTCCCCATCCTTTGTTTGGAACCGAACAGCGACAGGCCCAAGTGGGGATAGCTAATAAGGAGGAACCAGACCTACCAGGCGACCCGATGTGCGGGTTGCCCTCCCCTGATGATTTAGTGACCCCTCCAAGGGAGGGCGATAAAGAGGGGAAGGCTGAGAAGCACTGGGAGAGGCAGAATAGGTCTCAAAACAGAGCCAAACTAGCAGCCGGTCAGGAGTTACCTTGGGTTCCGACCGAGCTAGTGGAGAGATTTTCCTCCTTTCCTAAGGAGCAATGGGCGGATCCCGCACTCAAACGAGCTTTTGAGTATGCCCAAAAAGGAACAGAAACCCTACCCCGATTTTTTTTAGATAAAGAGGTATTGTATCTGCTCTGAGTCACACTGGCTGTGTATACTGCAGCACAGTGGGGCCACAGGTGCACAGTCCTCTCTGGGCCATACCTTTACGTCTCCTCAGCTAGACATTTCCTTTTTTTTTTCCTGTTTATCTGTTGTATCTACGTAGTGGGGCAAAGGTTTGTGATGTGCTCTTCAGGGTCTGCAGCTGGGACCTGAACCTGTGACCCTCTGCTCTGAGTCACACTGGCTGTGTGTACTGCACCACAGTGAGGCCACAGATGTGCAACAGTCCCTGGCCTATACCATTACGTCTCCTTTGAAAAACGTTTTCTGTTGCACTGCACACCACGTACTGGTACAGGGCATGGCCTGGGTTCACTGCAGATAGGTGCCACTGCCCCCTCCAACATGAACCCCCCCATGCTGTGCTAACATAACCATATGCTGTTTGTGCTTGTTGTGTGCCGTTCCAGGCCATCCACTGTTCAGGTAGGCAGGTGCATACGTTGCGGCATCTGGGGTGGGAAGGCATACATAAACATCCCCACCCCACCCCCCATCACCGCCTAGCAACATTCTGCATCTTCAACATGGTGGTGTGATGGATGCTGGGGTATCCTGTCTCTGCCCTGGCAACTATTGGTTAGTGTGGACAAGGTTTTTGTATCTTGTGTTTGGCCTTTGTCAGATGCTGCCTTTCCCACTTCCAGTTGCTATGTTCCTGTCAGGTCAGTGCCCTGGCAACTGTTAGCTCGGGTGGACCAGGTAGATGTAGGTGGATTGTGTTTGGCCTTTGTCAGCTGCTGTCTTGCTGATTTCCGGTTTCTATGTTTCTATATGCCACCTAGGCGCCCGCTTAGTCCACCCTGTGCCCCAGCTGCCCCCGCACATGTCCCTCCTGCAGCCTCCTATGCCCCATTTGCACCATCGCCATAGTGGCCTTTCATACTTGGGCACTATGCTGTTGCTGATAATGGAGCACTACTATCATGTTTCCTGGGCTCCCTGCCTATGCTGTACATTGCTGACACTGAAATGGTTTCTTTCTCCTGCAAATGTGCATCTAACGGCAGGTTTTCATTTGCGATAGGATTCAGCCCTTCAGCTCAGTGCGTTAGTGTGAAGGGAACCTCTCCCCGCCCATTGACCCCCTTCTCTAGGCCCTTTCTCCACCCTCTGTGGTGTTTACCGCGGCCGGGTACATTAACGATCGTTAAGTACCATTAATGCGCATTAGGGTTATGTACCGCACATTAACATAACATACCGCGTGTTACTGTTACCTAACGATCGTTAACGTTCCATAACGCATGGGATGTAATGTTACTGCAGTTTAGTAAACATACCCCTTTGTCTTCTCCCAGCTTCCCCTCCCCCGGCCCCATCTGGAATATTCTTTGTCTTCTTCCAGCTTTCCCTCCCCTCGAGCCCCCTCGAGGCCAGGGATATTCTCTTTTCATCCCAGCTTTCCCTTTCCCTCCAGCCTCCTGGAACATTATTTTTCTTCTGCCCAGCTCTCTCCCAGACTCTGGAATATTTTTTTTTCCCTGCCAGCTCCCTCTCAAACATTAGAATATTTTTTTTTTCCTGCCAGGTCTCCACCCCTCTCCTTCCCACAGGCAGACCAGAACAAGCTGCTTCTCTTGCCTGACGTAGTCATGGTGCCCTGAAATCTTTGCCTATGCTTGGTGCAGCTGCAGCAGCATTGAAAAGAACATGCTTCAGTACAGACAGAGAAGGCTAAGGAGCATCTGTGTTGGTTCAACCCTACAAGTCAGGCTGGAATTCATACCCAGCATGCCTGGGGGGAAGGGGGGAGGAGGAGGAAGTGGCTCATGCTCTAGGGCAGTCTCCCATCTGCCTGCTACAAATTCAGTGAAGCTCAGGACCATCAAGGTACTTTCCTTTACCTTCTGAGGCAATGAGCAGTGGGGCATATTGGAGGCAAGAGGGATTCCCTGGAGCACACATCTCTATGTCCCCTTCCCTTCCCTTCACGCACTCTTAGATTCAAATGCAGCATGCCTCCGCTGTGTCTCCGATCTGCTTCAGTGGCTGCCTTCCTCAAAAGGTAAAGAGAAGAAAAGGAAAGGGTGAGGTCAGCAGAGCATTTGATTGGTGGTGCAGGACACATTTTTCACTGATGCACTATTGACATTACACCCCGCCTTACCAGAAGCAAAGGCTATGACAAAAGTCAATGCTATCTATCATCATAAGAGAGACTCTGAGGACCTGAAAAGAAAATGGCGTGAGTGCAGGAGAAAATCCAAGCAAAAGTCAAGTGAGACAAATCCTGATGGTAATCCAAAAATGTTAGCTGAACTTGAGCGGTAATTGCTGGATACCACATATGAGGATTCTGTGAGGGGAGGGGATGAGCTGGATACCTCCAGGGCATGCAATCATCTATCATCTTATCATTGCTGTGTGGCAGGCGAAGGCCTGTGATCCATGGTGTCTGACATAAGCAGGCAGGCCTAACTAGCTTGACCTGTAAATGAGGCCTGTGGAGAGGCACATAGGATTGCACATCCTCCAACATGCTGCTATTGTAAGATAGAACTCAGTAGAAGTATTGAATTAGCTGAGATAGGCAGAACTGCAAAGCTGAAAGATGGAAAAATACAGAAAAACATGTTTAAAAGTTACTGATAAGAAAAAGTACATCTGCAAAGAATATAATTGGGAGTGCTGACAGATGAGTCGCAGAGCCCTGCTCCCCTGCATGCACAAATTGGCTCTATGGCCTTGAGAGTGTGAAAGTAACAAGTTGATGAACTGACCATTGTAATTGGGACTAGAAGGGGGGTATGCAGGTGTCATGCCCACTGGAGGGACATAATTGGATAAACTTATCAGTACCGGGACCAATGGAAGGGGTACTAGAGGTACGGGAGAGTACCGGGACCAATGAAATGTTTTTCTATACCTAGAATGGAACAGAAGTCTATAAAAGTTGTTGTAATGCTTGAAAACTTTGCTCAGCCATTTTGAAATTGACTGGTTCGAGACTTGTGCACAAATAAATGATTTGGACCTTCTGAACAGACTCCTGGTATCATTGGTTTGTCTGCGCTTTGCTGCTACAGCTGCTTTTACTCATGGTATAAGTGAATGTGCCATGCCTTTCTAGTGGTGTGTGCTGTGGGAGAGAAGTGCCCAGATAAACGGCAAGTTTTTTTATACTTTTGCAAGCAACTTGCTGTCACACTTGTTATTGGGTCAATGACTTACACCCAAATTAGTGCACGTTTAACATCAATGACCTCAGCCACTTTTTTTCATTTAATAACATAATATTGCTTAATAATCTTTTTTTTGTTTTTTTCTTTAGCGGGTTGACTCTTATCATACCCTTATATTTCCATAAAAACTGCGTTTGCCATTCTACTTAACTTATGTAGAATCGCATCGGCCCATGTCCCATTCTTTTCTTTGCAACCACAAATGATTATTACTAAACCCCCGACGCCTCAATCTCATGCGCGCTGTGGCGTTTCTCCAATAGGGTTTATCAAGGGGGACAATATCATTGCTCCTGCGGGACGTAATCTTCTGATAATGTATCCTTTTAATTTTCTATAAAGATACAAAGCAACATTATCCGGTTAATTTTATCCAAGTCAATCTCTTATGTTTCACAACCTCCTTATATCTATAACATGTTTTTACTGACCCGTTCGCTTCTCCAGTCTGCTCTCTCTTTCAACTGAACCGATCTCAAATTTTTCAATGAAGACGCTAGTGCATGCGTGTTAAGCGTTGTTTAAATACCTATTGTAATGTTGTCTGATTGGAGCTTTCTTAGACACACGCTACCCAATCAATGCTGATGTTTAAACCTTCAGGTTGTACTGTGTGAAGTTGGTGAATCCACCATTGTTCTCGGTATGATAATCTCTGTTCAGATGATTTTCCTTGAGACCCGCACAGTATTGACTCTATGCTCCAACATTTTAAGTTTTCAAACTTATGACCCATAGTCAAACAATGTTGCACTATTGGGGCTTCAAGCCGTTTACAACGCAATCTACTTTGATGTTCTAGCATGCGTGTCTTCAGTGTACGAGTTGTTTTCCCAATGTATAGTAATGAGCAGGGACAGCGAATTGCATACACCACAGATTTCGATTGGCAATTAGTTTTATATTTCAGATAATACACTTTGTTCCTATGGGTAAATTGCGAAATTTCCAACGTGATACTACAAATGGTGCAGTGGCCACATTTTAGATGCATCCCCTCAGTTTTTTCTTCGGTATTCCAATTTAATGGTCTAAGCACTGCTGGTGATAAATATTCCTTCAGACTCCGATTCCGCTTCCATACACATCTTATTGACAATTCTTTTAATGCTGGTATTGTCTCTAATACCCGTCCATGTTTTTTTATTATCTTTTGAAGTTTAGTACTAAGTGGTGAAAATGTCGTAACGAGAATGATATTCTGAGTATCCATTTGTGTAGAATTCTTTTCTTTATAAGTAAGTAATAGCTCTCTATTATTATAGAGTGCTCTATTATAAGCTTTGTGCACTATTTTCTGTGGGTATCCTCTACTTTGAAAACTCTTCTTCAAATATTTAGCCGAATGCTTAAACTCTATTGTTGTAGAGCAGTTTCTCCGGTATCGGAGAAATTGCGATACTGGTAAACTGTTCTTTAAACCCGTTGGATGAACACTATCATAATGCAAAAGTGAATTTTTTTGTGTAGATTTTCTAAAAACTGTAGTTTGCCATCCCGTTACATCACGAATAATTTTGACATCAAGATATGTGATATGTTGTTCATGGCTTTCAAAGGTAAACTTTAAGTTGTTATCACATGCGTTTAACCAGCTTACAAACTCCAGCAGTTCTGTTGTTGATCCTTGCCATAACATAAAAACGTCGTCAATATCGATGCCAAGATTTTATATTAATTGCAAAAGGAGATTGTGGCAGGAATTGTTTCTCAAAACTGCCTACATAAAAATTAGCTATTGAGGGGGCACAAGTGGCCCCCATAGTTACTCCTGTTTTTTGAAGATAAATTTGTTGTTCAAAAATAAAAAAATTATTAAATAGAGTAATCGAAGCTAATTGCTGTAGAAACTGCATATGTTCCATAGAAAGATCTCCTCGTTCCTCAAGTACCTGTTGGATTATTGTATAGGCAGCTTCTTGAGGTATACTAGTATAGAGTGATTGGATATCCAACGTTACTAAAAGAATATCCGACTGTGTTGCCCAAGGTGTTAAATGTTGTAATACATTTAAGAATTGAGTCGTGTCCCTTAAAAAATTTACAACGACCTCCAGGTAGACCAATAGTGTCAACAAGGGGTTCCTTGTTAGAACCACTATCGATATACTTAGATTCTTTTCTTAGACCAATGTTAAAAACCATCCCATCTTTTTTAAGGGACACGACTCAATTCTTAAATGTATTACAACATTTAACACCTTGGGCAACACAGTCGGATATTCTTTTAGTAACGTTGGATATCCAATCACTCTATACTAGTATACCTCAAGAAGCTGCCTATACAATAATCCAACAGGTACTTGAGGAACGAGGAGATCTTTCTATGGAACATATGCAGTTTCTACAGCAATTAGCTTCGATTACTCTATTTAATAATTTTTTATTTTTGAACAACAAATTTATCTTCAAAAAACAGGAGTAGCTATGGGGGCCACTTGTGCCCCCTCAATAGCTAATTTTTATGTAGGCAGTTTTGAGAAACAATTCCTGCCACAATCTCCTTTTGCAATTAATATAAAATCTTGGCATCGATATATTGACGACGTTTTTATGTTATGGCAAGGATCAACAACAGAACTGCTGGAGTTTGTAAGCTGGTTAAACGCATGTGATAACAACTTAAAGTTTACCTTTGAAAGCCATGAACAACATATCACATATCTTGATGTCAAAATTATTTGTGATGTAACGGGATGGCAAACTACAGTTTTTAGAAAATCTACACAAAAAAATTCACTTTTGCATTATGATAGTGTTCATCCAACGGGTTTAAAGAACAGTTTACCAGTATCGCAATTTCTCCGATACCGGAGAAACTGCTCTACAACAATAGAGTTTAAGCATTCGGCTAAATATTTGAAGAAGAGTTTTCAAAGTAGAGGATACCCACAGAAAATAGTGCACAAAGCTTATAATAGAGCCCTCTATAATAATAGAGAGCTATTACTTACTTATAAAGAAAAGAATTCTACACAAATGGATACTCAGAATATCAATCTCGTTACGACATTTTCACCACTTAGTACTAAACTTCAAAAGATAATAAAAAAACATGGACGGGTATTAGAGACAATACCAGCATTAAAAGAATTGTCAATAAGATGTGTATGGAAGCGGAATCGGAGTCTGAAGGAATATTTATCACCAGCAGTGCTTAGACCATTAAATTGGAAATACCGAAGAAAAAACTGAGGGGATGCATCTAAAATGTGGCCACTGCACCATTTGTAGTATCACGTTGGAAATTTCGCAATTTACCCATAGGAACAAAGTGTATTATCTGAAATATAAAACTAATTGCCAATCGAAATCTGTGGTGTATGCAATTCGCTGTCCCTGCTCATTACTATACATTGGGAAAACAACTCGTACACTGAAGACACGCATGCTAGAACATCAAAGTAGATTGCGTTGTAAACGGCTTGAAGCCCCAATAGTGCAACATTGTTTGACTATGGGTCATAAGTTTGAAAACTTAAAATGTTGGAGCATAGAGTTAATACTGTGCGGGTCTCAAGGAAAATCATCTGAACAGAGATTATCATACCGAGAACAATGGTGGATTCACCAACTTCACACAGTACAACCTGAAGGTTTAAACATCAGCATTGATTGGGTAGCGTGTGTCTAAGAAAGCTCCAATCAGACAACATTACAATAGGTATTTAAACAACGCTTAACACGCATGCACTAGCGTCTTCATTGAAAAATTTGAGATCGGTTCAGTTGAAAGAGAGAGCAGACTGGAGAAGCGAACGGGTCAGTAAAAACATGTTATAGATATAAGGAGGTTGTGAAACATAAGAGATTGACTTGGATAAAATTAACCGGATAATGTTGCTTTGTATCTTTATAGAAAATAAAAGGATACATTATCAGAAGATTACGTCCCGCAGGAGCAATGATATTGTCCCCCTTGATAAACCCTATTGGAGAAACGCCACAGCGCGCATGAGATTGAGGCGTCGGGGGTTTAGTAATAATCATTTGTGGTTGCAAAGAAAAGAATGGGACATGGGCCGATGCGATTCTACATAAGTTAAGTAGAATGGCAAACGCAGTTTTTATGGAAATATAAGGGTATGATAAGAGTCAACCCGCTAAAGAAAAAAACAAAAAAAAGATTATTAAGCAATATTATGTTATTAAATGAAAAAAAGTGGCTGAGGTCATTGATGTTAAACGTGCACTAATTTGGGTGTAAGTCATTGACCCAATAACAAGTGTGACAGCAAGTTGCTTGCAAAAGTATAAAAAAACTTGCCGTTTATCTGAGACCATAAGAAGCCACAAATTAATGAATGAGAATAATTTATTGGATGGTTTAGAATTATATGGGTGAAATGTGTTACAAATAGATTATCTAGTAATTCACTCTAAAGAAGTCCTATATTGGTTTGTGGGAGAGAAGTGTGCATCAGTCACCAAATGTATCTTACTGCCATGTTGTAGTAGGGGACTGTTGTAGTTGTTGATATGGAAGGACAGACTAGATAGGCCATGTGTTCTTTTTCTGTCGTCATATTTCTATGTTTCTATGTTTGGTGTGGTCTCACCTCCTAGCACCTGAAATGCTGTGATGGTATGGCTGCTGCCCTGCCAATGTCCCCTCCATGTGGCACTGTGTGTTAAAGAGGTACAGAATAACATTGAAGCTCCTCCTGGGTCAGGATATTCTCAATGCAGCACCCAATAATGGTGGAGCATCTGAGTTGGAATGAGGATTAGTACCCACATAGTGCACTGTTAAGACCTATTGATATAAAGGTTTGGAGAGAGCTAGTCACTTCTGAGAGAATTATCTGCCCTTTGTGCCTGACCTCAACACCAAGCACATCACCTCCCTTGTGCCTAACAGCAGTTTCCACACTTGAGTGCATCATCAGCCCTGAAGTGTGGCCAACAGGCATATCAAGCCAGGTCAGCATTCGCTGCCATGTAGTGAGGTGCATGACCTACATTTAGATATGTGGATAGGCCACCTATTCACCTTCCAGCTTGGTCCCACCCTCTACAAATGTGCTGAAGGGAACATTTCCTATGCTGCAGAAATGCAGTGTGTGTGGCATGGGATGGCACAGCATTCTGCCGCTGCTTCACAGGGTGGGTCTTACTATATCCTTTGCTTATAATTTGTATAGCATGGGTGCAATGGCAATGGCAATGCTGTGCCATAGGAGGCATGACTAGGGTTGCCAACTTTTTCACCGAGAAAAACCCGACACCTGTGGCTCGCCATGCTCCACCCATTCTCCGCCCCTAGTCCCACCCCTGCCCCGCCCCAGCCCCACCCACAAAAATTACCGAGGATACGTGTAGGCTAACTTCCTTGGTCAGATAATAATTAAACTGGGAACCCCAAAATCCAAACATGAAATGTACAACACTGGAGAAATAAAACTATAAAGTAATGTCCTCTTGCACTAAACAAAAACGCAAAGATGTTAGCAATACACATTTCCCAGACCAGACATATTCCAGTTAATAAATTCAAAATAAAAAGTATTTTTCTACCTTCTGTTTGGGCGTTTTATTTTTCAGTTGCAATTGCTCCAGTCACTTTCTTCTGGTTTCTTCGTGTCTTCTGCGAACTATCCATTTGTCCTTTCTTCTCTTTTAGATGTTTTCCATTCTCTCTCTATTTCTGCTTTAACATACTGATTGTTTCCCTTTTGCTCTTTCCCCCAATTCTTTCCTTATTCCTTTATCATCCGTTTAAATTTCACCCTTCCATTCTCAAGCCCCTCTTACTCTCCCAATACCGGCCCATCATAGACTTTTCTTCCACGCAAAATATTTTTTCCCCTCTCCATTCTCATTCCCCATCCATTCTAGTCCTTCCCCCAAATCAATTCCCTTATAGTTCTAGGCCCACCCAGCATCCACTCCCTTCTAGTCCCATTCTCCCATGCCCCACATCAGCCCATTTCCAGTCCTATTCCAGTTCTTCATCAGCCCATTTCCAGTGCTAGCCCTCACATCACAGGCCATTTCCAGTCCTAGCTCCCCCCCCCAATCACAGCCCATTTCCAGTCCAAGTCCCCCATCACAGCCAATTTCCAGTCCTAGGCCCCCCCCCCACCATCACAGCCCATTTGCAGTCCGAGTCCCCCCGCACCATCACAGCCCATTTGCAGTCCTAGTCCCCCTAATCACAGCCTATTTCCAGTCCAAGATCCCCCTTCCTCCACCGTAGCCCATTTCCAGTCCAGGTCCCCCCCCCCCATAGCCCTTTTCCAGTCCAGGTCCCCTCCACCCCCATCACAACCCATTTCCAGTCCATGCCCCCCCCATAACCCTTTTACAGTCCAGGTCCCCCCCCCAACACAGCCTATTTCCAGTCCAAGTTTCCCCCCCCCCCCCATAGCCCTTTTCTGGTCCAGGTCCCCTCCATCCCCATCACAACCCATTTCCAGTCCATGTCCCCCCCCCATAAACCTTTTACAGTCCAGGTCCCCCCCCCATCACAGCCTATTTCCAGTCCAAGTCCCCCCCCTTAGCCCTTTTCCAGTCCAATGGCCCCCCCCCATACCCCTTTTCCAGTCCAAGTCCCCCCCCATTAGCCCTTTTCCATTGCAATTCCCCCCCTTTAGCCCTTTTCCAGTCCAAGTCCCCCCCTTAGCCCTTTTCCAGTCCTAGTCCCCCCCTTAGCCCTTATCCAGTCCAAGTCCCCCCCCTTAGCCCTTTTCCAGTCCAAGTCGCCCCCCCCCTTAGCCCTTTTCCAGTCCAAGTCCCCCCCCAGAACCCTTTTCCAGTCCAAGTCCCCCCCTTAGCCCTTTTCCAGTCCAAGTCCCCCCCCCCTCAGCCCCTATCCAGTCCCACTCCCCCCCCCCTTAGCCCTTTTCCAGTCCAAGTCCCCCCCCCGACCAGCATCGCGGCTGTCTGAGGCTTCAGAGGGAGCCGGGGAAGCCTGCGCGAGGCCCCGGCTCCCTCTGAACAGCCACCAGCGTGAAGAGCCTTTTCCTTCACGCTGGCGGCTGTTCCTGTGAAGCCGCGAATGCTGGGAAAGGTTAAAGGTTGCCCTTTAACTTTTCCCAGCATTCGCGGCTTCACAGGAACAGCCGCCAGCGTGAAGGTAAAGGCTCTTCACGCTGGTGGCTGTTCAGAGGGAGCCGGGGCCTCGCGCGGGCTTCCCCGGCTCCCTCTGAAGCCAGAGAAAAGCCGTTTTTTTTGCTCTGGCCGCTCCCGATCTTGCGGCCAGAGCAAAAAAACCGGCTTTTAAAGGGCCGGTTTTGCCTCTGCACCGGCAGCCGGCCTGGCTGTGGAAAAACCGGCCAGGCCGGCTGAAAACCGGCCAGTTGGCAACCCTAGGCATGACCAGCAGTGAGAATGCCACCCTCAGTCATCAAAAACCAGCCTAAACAGTAAGAATAAACAGAGCAGTTAGAAAGGCTTAGCTGTGCAGATTCTCCTGAAGAAATGAGGATGAGTTCCACAAGAATGCTAGAAAATACTAGATCAAACTGCTTCCTGCCTGCTCTGGTAGCTGTTGCTGCATGAATTAACCACACCCCTAGGGAGGGGCAGGATTGCAACAGAACAAAGGAAACTTTATTTCTATATACAAATTAGTCCACTGAGGAAAAGACCCTGGAAATTTTTAAATTATACTTTTATTGTCTTCAGTCTTTGGTTTACTTCTGGTGGAATTCTGCACAATTTAATTTAATTTAATTAATTTTAATTTAATTTAATTAACAGTTTCTTATATACCGCATCTTCCAAAGATCAAATGCGGTTTACATGGAACAAAACAACATAACAGACAGGCGTCTGTTTTTACAGTGAACAGCTTAAAACCATAACAACTATATTACATTACATGGAACATACAAGAACTATTTACAGGGAATAAAATGAGTAATAGATACAGTGTTGTATGTGACATTTAAGGATAATAAGCATTTGGGGTTTCACATCATATGTCAAATCCAGTTTGGTTTATGGGAAACTGACATGGTATTATCCATTTTCTAGCTGGGGAGGTGTGTTTGGCAAAGATCCGTAGTGTGATGTGAACAGGTGTGTTTTAAGTTTTTTGCGGAATTCTTTGATCTCTAAAAGTGATCTCATTTCATCTGGAAGGGCGTTCCATAGAATGGGGGCAGCATGTGAGAATGCCTTTTTGTTTGTTATCTTTCTGGCTTTTATAAATTCTTTCGGAGTCCTTAATTTGTTTGTATGATCTCTCCTGTGTAAGTTTTTAGCAGGTTCTTTAGTGATGAGGTTGAATAGGGTAGGTGGTGCCATGTTGTTTAGAGTTTTGAAGGTAGTTGTTAGAGTTTTATATACTATTCGGCTTTGTATCGGTAGCCAGTGTAAGTTCTCCAGAATCTGAGTGATATATTGAAATGGGGGGACCTTCATAATGGTCCTGGCCGCTGCATTTTGTGCAATTTGAAGTCTTTTCAAGTTTTGTTTTGTTGTGCCTAGAAGTATTAGATTTGCAAAGTCGAAGTGAGGTGTAATTATGGCTTGTATTATTTGCTGGAAGTCTTGTTGGTGCATTAGTGGGCGTAGTTGCTTTAGGATTTTAAGTTTGAAGTATACTTTCTTCGTTGTATTTCTTATATGTGTTTCCATGTTGAGATGTGTGTCAAGTATTACACCTAGATATCGTACTTCATTTTTTAGTTTGATTTCTTGGTTTTGTAGAGTGATGTGTGTAGGGGGTGAGTATGAGAGGTTTTTTGTTACAATTAGGGCTTCTGTTTTTGCATGATTGATGTAGAGGTTATTTTAATTTAGCCAGGTAGTTAGTTCATTAAAACACTCTACGAGTGGGGGCGGAGCCTGATGTCCAGCGGGATGGTCGCATAACGCAGAGGCTCCCGAGAGGCCTACTTAGAATCCTGAATTAACACCTCATACACCTGGAACTTTACTCTGATCTTGCCGGGGCACATTGGTGAGATGGCAGGGACCAAACCGACGCGCCTGGAATTTGGGTCTCCAGCGGCTTCTCACGGTAAACGCTCCAAAACTGAACCTCCGTCCCCGCAGAAGGGGCCGGCCTCGTGCGAGGGCCCCGAAATGCAGCAGGAAATCCTCGCAGAGATTAGAGGGGTCAAAAACCTTGTGCAGGCAAACGGTGAAGCACTCCGAGCGCTGCGGGACGATTTTGGTGTGCTGCAAAGCAGGCTAGAAGGGCTTTCTTCGCGTCAAGATAAAATGGAGAGCATATTGGACTCCCATGTGGTCCGGTTGTCCCAACTCGACAAAGTTGAACGACAGGTGCGGGCCTTACAGAAGGAGGTGGAAGATGGCAATAATAGAGCGCGCCGCAACAACATACGACTCGTGGGCATCCCGGAGGGAGCGGAATCGGGAGACATGAAAGAGTTTTTAAGCAAAATCCTCCCTTCTCTGCTCCAAATCACCTTTACCAAAGAATTGGAGATTGATCGCGCTCATCGTGTACCCACAAGCATAACGCTCAACAGGAAGACCCCGCGGCCTATCATTTTTCGACTATTGAGATATCAACACGTGGAGCAAATTCTAAGTGCTTCTCGGGCAAAGGGCCATATGGAGTTTGAGAGCCACAAGATCTCCTTCTTTCCCGACTTGTCTAAACCCACAGTCGACCGCCGAAAGCGCTTTTTGGAATTCCGACCGAGGCTTCAACAACTACAAGCACGCCATGGCCTGATGTACCCGGCCAAGCTCCGAGTCACGCTTCATAATCAGACAAGAACATTCGAGGACCCTGATCTACTAGCGGAGTTTTTGGATTCCAAAGAAGCCGACTTGATGCGCTGACTTCCAGAATGTTCCTGCAGGCCTCCTCATGCCCGTTGTGTCTGCCATGTTGGATCTGCCGCAGCCTAGCAAGGAGTCTGGCGTGGACAGTTTTGTTGCCTTACTCTTGATGGTATCTGTGACCCGACTCCTTTACCCACAGTAGCCTCGATGAGTATCAGAGACAGTGTTATTATGGACTCTGGTGTTTCTTTTCCTTTTATATGTCTTCTATTTCCTCTCTAGGGCCTCCTCCCGCAGACACATGGTCGCCATATTCTTTGGGGGTTTTGCTTCTTCTCTAAGATACGTTGGTACATACTTTTCAATATGGGGTGTATTAGCCAGAATACTCGGTGATTATGACATTGTTGTACAGATTCTGCTTATGTTCTATGTTACCAAGCGCCCTTTCCCTAAAATGTCTATTATCGATTGATGGCACCATGTAAGATTTTTTCATTGAACGTAAAAGGCATCAATAATCCGATAAAACGGAAGAAAATCCTAAGCTACCTCAGTCAGGAAGCAGCGGATCTGATTTTTCTCCAAGAAACGCATTTAAATTCGAAGGAATCTCTTAAACTCAATATTAAACCTTACATGGTGGCCGCTTATTCCCCAGCCGTTTCTAAGAAATGTGGGGTTGCCATACTGGTTAGGAAATCTTTGCATGCTACTGTTCTTGCGACTAGCTCAGATACAGAGGGTAGATGGTCTAGAGTTCACCTTAAGATAGGTAGTCTAGAAGTTACATGTATATGCCTCTATGCTCCTAATGTTGATGACCCTGCCTTTTTTGCTACCATTGCTCAGGTTGCGCAGGCTTCTGCTAATACTCCATTGATCATTGGGGGGGATTTCAATTTAGTCCTTGATCCCCTGATTGATAGGCAGCCGCCTAGGACGAGCGGTCCCCCCAAGAGTCACGCCACGCTTACCTCCCTGATCAAGGATCTTGCCTTAGTTGATCTATGGAGGTTACTACACCCCAATGAGCTTGACTTCACTTTCTTCTCCTCCCCTCATAAATCTCAGTCTCGCATAGACTTCTTTCTAGTTTCAAAACTGTTAGTTCCTCAGGTGGACACTGCAAAGATTCACTCCCAACATATTTCAGATCATGCTGCCATTTCCTTTCAATTACACACTACTGCACCCCAGGGAACCTCGGGAGCCTGGTTCTTTGATAGAGCCCTGCTAACTCAGCCAGAGTTCCAGTCAGCAATTCGAGTAGCCATACAGGATTACTTCCATTTTAATCTACCCCAAGATACTGCGAATTGGGCTTGGTGGGAGGGCTTCAAAGCGGCCATTCGGGCGACGATCACTAGCTATCAAATCCGCCTACGGAAACAACGTAAACAGCAGCTGCTCATACTAGATCAACAAATAAAAGCAGGCGAACGAGTTTTAACTTCACGCACGGACCCATGTGTATTAATTCGATTACAGCGTCTCCGTTTTCAATATAATTCAATCCTCTCAACTGCAGCTTCTAAGAGTATTGAGCTTCAGCGAGGGACCTATTATCGTGAAAATAACCGAGCCGGTCGACTCCTCGCCAATGCCTTGAAAGGTCAAAAAGAAGCCAAACGCGTTGCGGCCCTCCGAGCTCCACAGGGAGGGGGCATAGTGACCACAGACTCCGACATTGTAGAGCTCTTTCGGGATTTCTATACTCGCCTATATCAATCTGAATGTGAGTTCTCGTCAGAGACATTCGAGAGATTGCTTTCTGGCATTCAGCGGCCGACCCTCTCTGAAGATGATAGGGCTGCGATGGATGAACCCTTCTCTACTTCAGAGATCCAATCTGCCCTAAAACGTACAGCCTCGGGCCGTGCCGCGGGGCCTGATGGTCTCCCGACCGAATTCTACAGAACGTTTAGTGCAGATTTAACTCCCTATTTAAAACTCTATTTTACTGCCCTTGCGGCAGATACATCCTCTTTGGGATCCTTTTCTGCAGCCAATGTGGTTGTATTTGAGAAAGAAGGCAGAGACCCGTTACTGACCGCCAACTACCGTCCCATCTCCCTACTTAATGCCGACTATAAGATCTTCGCAACGGTCTTGGCCACCCGGCTATCTGACTTGATGGCCACCCTAATTCACCCCGACCAATGTGGTTTTATACCCGGCAGATCAACTGCTGACAATGCTCGGACCTTGTGCCATGTGTTATCTAGTGCTGCCAATCTCGCTCATCCATGGGTGGGTCTTTCCCTGGATGCCGAAAAAGCCTTTGATCGTCTAGAATGGCCCTTTTTATTTGCAGTTCTCCGATGGTATGGCTTTGGAGAGGGCTTCCTCCGATATCTCCAAGTCATGTACACTCAACCTGTTGCCAGTATTTGTGTAAACGCCATCAAATCTCAGCCATTTAACCTCCACAGAGGCACGCGCCAAGGTTGCCCCCTATCACCAATGCTTTTTGATCTCGCTCTCGAACCCCTAGCCCTCCTTATTAGACAGTCTGCATGTATTTGAGGTGTCCCCTTTAGCCATAGGGAGATTAAACTCTCTGCATATGCAGATGACCTCATGCTCTTCGTTTCCCTTGATTCGGTTCCAGCCGTCTTGGATCTGATTGACGGATACTCACAATTATCGGGCTATAAAATTAACTGGACCAAATCTGTAGCATTCCCACTGAACCGCTGGGTACATGAGGCTGACATGCAGGCCTTTCCCTTCCTTTGGCAATCCCGCATGGTGAAGTATCTCGGGGTCCATTACTGTTCTCCTTTAGAAGACACTATCAGTTTTAATGCCAAAGAGGTAGTCTCCAAAGTCCGTGAACTCACAAATCGTTGGTCTCCCTTATCTCTCACATGGTGGGGCCGCTTAGAAACTGTGAAAATGATGATAGTCCCCAAAGTGAACTATATTTTAGAAATGCTGCCATGCTTACTTCCGTTACATACTTATAAAGATATTGAGGGCCTTCTCGTCCGTTATCTCTGGCAGGGCAAACCACCAAGGATAGCTAAACATAAACTGCAGTCTGTGAAGGAACGAGGGGGTACCAGATTTCCTGATTTTCTTAGATATCATCAAGCCTTTCTGCTTAAGCAAGGTGCCCGCTGGCTAGATACCTCAACAGACCGCCGACCAGTTTGGCTTGACATAGAAGAGGAGCTTAGTAGCCCAATTCCGTTGACCCATCTCCCCGGTATGTCCTATCAAGTAGACACCCGCCATCCACCAATGATTGTCGATACTCTTGCGGCCTTTAACACTCTCATTTTATCACTGGGCCCGAATGTATGTCCTCAGGACGGACTCCCGCTATGGAATAACCCCCGAATTCAAGTCCTAAATAGAACAATAGCCTGGAAACCCTGGTACTCCAGGGGGATCTGGACACCCCAACAGCTTTTCTCTGCAGCTCATTGGAAAACCTTTTCTGATTTACAAAAGGAATTTGTGCTACCAGCGAAACACTACTTTCAATTGATGCAGCTTCAACACTGCCTCAAAAGTGCTCGAATCATGCCGCCCTCTGCCCCCACTGAGGATGGGCTATTAGAGACAGTTCATTCCATTAGTAGTACACATGGGGTAGCCTCTAACTTTTATAAAATAATTTGTCAGGGTACAGATACGGACACTTTTAGAGCTCAACAAGCCTGGGAGCGCGAACTGCAAACTACTATCACCCCTGTGCAATGGAGCGTTTTTTGGAGTAAAGTAGTGCGGGTCTCCCGGTCTGCCTCTGTTACCCAAACTCTCTTCTTCTTTGCACACAGATGCTTTTATACCCCAGAAAAAATAGCCAAATGGCACCCAAATACTAGGGACCTGTGTTGGTCTTGTCATACTGCTGTGGGAACCTTCACTCATGTTATTTATGAATGTCCTCAACTGCAGGTCTACTGGGGGCGGGTCTGGGGTCGTATTCAATCTATCTTACACTTTCATGAACCTCTCTCTTGGAAGGTCGTGGGGCTCCGCTCTGCGGCGGAGGTCCCCTCTCTTCCCAAGAAGGGTCGCTTTCTCCTTGATTTCATGCTGGGTATAGCTATATGCTTAATCACGAGGAATTGGAAGGATAGCTCTCGACTCACTGTCCATGAATGGTGGAACCTCGTCTGCTTATATAGTAAATATGAGCAGATACCTCGGAGAGCTATTCCCCATGCCCAAACTCACTCTTGCTTATCTAAATGGCAGATGCTTAATGATTATGTACTATCCGCTCATTGTTCCAACTTGCCTGTATAATGTGCACTCATCATGTTTTTGATCACCGTTAGGTTGTAACCCAATAATGTAAGTACACGCCCGCTTCGGGAATGCTTAGTTTTCTAGAGAAGAAGCAGGGGGGGAGGGGGGTGGTTGGGGTTTACTTTGGTGTATGTATTACATGTTATGTATTTGTCTTTTAGCTGTATGTCTTCCTTTCCTTTGTTGTTATAAAACGAAAATAAAGAATTAAAAAAAAAAAAACACTCTATGAGTAATTGAATTGGTATACTGGGGATTGTAAATGGGATGTACATCATTATATCGTCTGCATATAAGTGATAGTAAACGTTGAATTTTTTAAATATATTACAGACATGCTTTATGTAGATATTAAATAGGAGGGCTGACAGTGCCGATCCCTGAGGGAGACCTAGTTCCTGGTTGTACGTCTTGGATGTAAGGTTACCGATTTGTACTGTTTGTGTTCTATTGCTTAGATAAGAGGTGAACCAATTAAGTACAGTTGATTTTATTCCTATTTGTTTGAGTTTCTTGAGCATTAAAGAATGGCTTACGCTGTCAAATGCTGCAGAGATATCAATGAATAGGAGTAAAAAGGCTTGCTTGGGATTGTCTATTCCTTTTACAAGTGTGTCGATGAGTACTGTTAAGAGTGTCTCGACACCATGGCCTGGGCGAAACCCATATTGTTGTTCATCGAGAGGGGCTGAAGTGTCAATGTGTTCTTGAGTCTGAATTTGTACAACTTTCTCAATTAGTTTTGCCATGAAAGGAATACTAGAAATAGGTCTGTAGGAATTAGGCAATGTTTTGTCAAGGGTGGCATTTTTGAGTATTGGGCGGATCAGAGCATGTTTTAGTGAAGGGGGTTAATATCCAGTTTTAAAGGATAAGTTGACTATAGGGAGTATGAAGGAAGATAAAATTGGGAGAGTGTTCTTTAACCAAGATACTGGGCATGGGTCTAGGTTGGATGTTGTTGTGTTTAGATTTAAAACAGTGTTCTTGAGTATGTCCTTGGTTATGGGGTTGAATTCAGACCATTTGTCTATATAGAGGTTTTGATATGTGTGTGTGGAGTTAGGTAAAAGTGGGTGGAGCTTAGTTTTATTTATGTAGTAGTTAGCTAGGATCTGTGGGGAGATTTCAGTAATATCATTGCTGGCGTTGTAACCAGGTAAGGCGGACGTGGCTCTCTTGTCCCTTCAACCCAGACATTCCGTTCCCCGGCAATTCTATCCCCCTCTTCCAGCTTCGCCATATTACTAGCAAAAGCCGAGGGCTTCTCCGGATCGGGGGTACCCCCACCTCCGCCCTGCATATTGCCATGCCTCCGGACCCCGGACACCTCCGGGATCCCGCCCCCCCCCCCAGCTGCAACCCCCCGTCTTCCGCGCACCGAACTCCACCAAAGGGAGGGAGGGTGGGTACGCCCATCCTTCACCTCGGCTCCGGAGGACTGGCGTCTGAACGCCCGCTCCCTGCTGCTCGCAAGCGCGTCCCCACCACCTCATTGGCTCCCGCAGCCAACCAGGGCCCATGAGAGCCAATGATTTTAAACCAAAATTCCCCACTGGCACGCGCCTCACCCTGCCGATGGGGATCCGCGCCACTCTGCCCCCCCGGTTACGCGCGGCCGTTGGACACGTGGGCCCGCGGCCTCCAATTAACCAGGTAAGGCGGATGTGGCTCTCTCGTCCCTTCAACCCAGATATTCCCCCCCCCTTTTTCCCTTCAAATAACAACCACAGAAACGCTTATTGGCAAATTAACTGGTCGCAGCTTTATTAACCAAGCACAACATAACATTACAACCATAACTGTTTAACTTACGGTTCCGGCAGCGGGACAATCCCTCACCAGCCATATGGGTAGCAAAGTGAGTTCCTTCCCGCCTCCGCTGAGAACCGTTCCCCGGCAATTCTATCCCCCTCTTCCGGCTTCAACATATTACTAGCAAAAGCCGAGGGCTTCTCCGGGTCGGGGGTACCCCCACCCCCGCCCTGCATATTGCCATGCCTCCGGACACCTCCGGGATCCCGCCACAGGCTCAGTGATACCTGTCCATGAGCCCCCCCCCCGCAAGGAGCAAAGCTGCGACCAGCCATCCCGCCCGACACAGCCAACTCCAAGGCCTCCTGCCAAACATTCAGGAGTAAATCTATCCCAACCGGGGAAAGATGTACTCCATCCGTACGATAGAGGCCAGCGCATTCCACCTCAACCCAGGAATGCATAATCTGGCAGCCCCGTGTGCAGATACCCAAAGGCCAATTTGCCGATTAATTTTAATCAAACCACGAGACCACCGCCGATGGCCCCAGCAAGCAGGCCTGGGAATTAAGTCGGACCAGAGCAATACAACACCTTGGAACATTAACAACACTTCCCCCAAATCCCGCTGAGCCGCTCTAATCAGCTGCTTCACTGTCCAAGACCCCAAATCATTGCCGCCGAGATGCAGCAACAAGAACTCCAGGGATCCTCTGATGCGCTGATGGTGCCGCAGCAAAGGCAAGAGCTGTAGCCAGCGAAGGCCGCGCTCGCCCAGCCATGATAATGCCACCTCTTCAGCCTTCAATCCAAGGTTTGCCCCAAGCGGCCGCAAGGCTGCCTGCTGCCCGGCCCAATACACAAAGGAATGGCCGATCATCCAGCAGGCATACGGCGTCCGAACCCCATCTAAAAGAAAAAACACAGTTAGCACCCGAACCGCCCAGTACACCGACAGTCAGGGTCACAAACGAACATACCCCATAAATGCATTCGAACGCCAGCGGCCGATCCGCTGAATCTCTGACCCCGGAAAACCTGCCACTGCCGCACTAGTAGCGGCCCCAATCCTGAAGGAATGCGGCGCGAAGTCACTAGGCTCCAAACCGACCTGTTGGACTACCATCCGCAGCACCGCCGAGAACTGAAAACGCGTCAAGCACCGCGCATCTGCGTGCACAAAGAGCAGTTCACCCCCCGGAGGACGTACCCGCATGTAAGCCGCCATCGCCCCTACTGGACAGATAGGGGAAGCCGCGATCGGCCTCAAACGCACCCAAACACCCCGCCCCCTCTGATTGGTCTTGGACCTAGACAACCATATGCTCAGCTGCCCCGGAGCCAGCCGCACATGCCGCAGTTGCAGAGCCGCACCCGTAGCCCCCCGACTGGACGCCACCAATTCCCCCGACCTGAAGGCCCCAAAGAATGCCACACAAAGCACAGCCCGGAACAGCCTGGTCTCGTAATCGGACTCCACTATCACCGGTAGAGCAGCGCTCAGCCGCACCAACAGATCGGGGGTGATTGGGTGCCGCTTGTCCACCTGGGGAGGGGTAGCGCGCTCCCACCCTAACAAGAGTCGGCGAGAAAGAAACCCCCAACTGTGCACGCCCCACCCGACCGCCTTAGAGAAGAAGGCAAAACCGGCTAGGTGAGACCACACAGTCGATTTGGCAACCCCCGCAGCCTTTTCCGCCACGATGTAGGAACCAATGAGGTGATCAGGCACAAGGCCCTGCCGCCATCCGCGAGCCATCAAGAAGTCCACCACACTGTCACAGCCCCTGCAGTAAGAGCGCCAGGTCGTCAGTGACACGGAGCACTTCAGCAAGCTCAGGATACCTGGAGGCCAAGCCGCCATAAATGCTCGGGGACCGACCGTCCCACGGGGTCCGCCTCTGGTGCCGGGCGCCGAAATAAATCCCACTTGAAACGAGAAAGAGCATCAGCGACCAGGTTAGCATAGCCAGGAACATGACGAGCCCTTACCACCACATTCAACTGCAAACAGGCAAAAACCACCTCCCTCATCGAAGCCGCCACTCGCGGGCAACGTGGAGCATAGCGATTGAGAACATTGACCACCGCCTCGTTGTCGCACCACCACAACAGCTGACGATTACGAAGCCTATCCGGCCAGAGCTCCAAAACAACCAAAATGGGGAACAGCTCCAGGAACGTGATACTGTCGGTTAAACCCGCCTTCCGCCAGGTCGACGGCCACGGTGCAGAGCACCATGCTCCCCCAAAATAGACACCCAGCCCGAAACCGCCCGCAGTGTCCGTAAAAATCTGCAGATCGAATGTAGACACCTCCTTCGCGAGTAGGACCGTAACCCCATTAAAGTCCCGCAAAAAACGGTCCCAAACCCCCAAATCCGCCCTCATGCTCCGGGAAACCCGAATGTGATGATGCGGACGCCGCACCCCCGAGGTAGCCGCCGCCAGCCGTCGCAGGAACACCCGTCCCATAGGGATAACCCTGCAGGCAAAGTTAAGGGAGCCTAACAATGCCTGCATCTCTCGCAGCATCACTTTCGCCAACCCCAACACGTTCGCCACTAACACCAGCAATCGCACTACCTTAGTAGGAGGCAGTCGCGCTACCATGTCCACCGAATACAATTCCACTCCCAGAAACGTGAGGCGCGTGGAAGGGCCCTTAGTCTTGCCCACCGCCAGAGGCACCCCCCACTCTCGCGCCAGCCTCGCGAAGCCATCCAGCAGCTCCTGACAGAGCACAGACTGCGCCGAACCAACAAATAGAAAGTCATCCAAATAGTGGACCACGCTCCGAGATCCGACGGACACCCCAAGCGCCCAGTGCATGAAAGAACTGAACATCTCGAAGTAACAGCAAGAGACCGAGCAGCCCATCGGCATGCACTTGTCAAAGTAATAGTGGCCCTCAAAAACAAAACCCAATAGATGAAAGGGATCAGGATGCACAGGCAACAGGCGAAAAGCGGATTCAATATCCACCTTCGCCAGCAAACATCGGTGCCTACACTCGCGCACCAACCCCACTGCCTCATCAAACGATGCGTACCACACCGCGCACAATTCCTTCGGGATAAGATCGTTCACCGATGCCCCCTCCGGGAAAGACAAGTTGTGAATGAGCCGGAATTTCCCGGGCTCCTTCTTCGGGACAATGCCCAGAGGAGAAACCATGAAATTCCGGCACGGCCGGTCCACAAAAGGCCCAGCTATCCTCCCCAGGGCCAGCTCAGTGGCCAGCTTACCCCTAACCACCTGTGCCAAGCGCTTCACTGATGGCGCTTTGCATGCCCTCACCAGGCCCCCCTCCCCGGCCACTGGTATGGGGAACCCGTACTGGAAGCCCCCCTCCAACACCTGCCGATCCCGAACCCTCCGATACCGCCGCAACCAAGGCCTGAGTGCCGCTAAACGAATAGGGGTAGGGGCCAACCCCATCCATCCCTCATTGCTTCGGGGCAGGGGGGGGGGTGGACACTGTCTTGACACAATGGAGCACTGAGTGCCCTCCTCCACAGACGGAGCAACAATGCCGGAACTTACAGTCCGGAAAGGGGCAAGAAGACTTGTTAAAGTGCCAACAGACGTCCCTGACCCCCCCGCTAACGCCTTTTAGCAACCCGGGAGCCGGGCCGCTCCGAAAGGGCCGCCCTGTACCTGCCAACACACCGGAGACCCCCTTTTGCCCACCCCGCACTAGCCCCCCCTTTGGCCGACATCTGCGTCAACCAGAGACTAATGTCCTGGGTCCCCCAGGACAACGCTCGATTCTCCTCCATCTTGTCCCGAAACTTCTCATCATAGTTGAGCCATGCCCAACTGTCATGAGTCTGAGCTGCCTCTAGAATCGAGTCGGCATAGGCAAGTAACATCCCGTACTGCCCCGGGTAACGGTGCCCCCACACGCTAGCTAATCATAGGAAAGCCCTCGTCCAGTTGATGACATTTAAAGAAGCCTTTTTGACCCTGCCCGCTTTCTCGTCCGCCTTTCGTTTCCGTCTGCTATCCCCCGAACGCTTCCTACCCTCCAACAGCCGGAATATATCGATATACTTCCTCTTCCATATCTTGCGCCGAAGTTTACGTGGAACCCCCTCCCAAAGCTCCAAAAACAAAGCCAGCGTAGCACCACCACCACTCCCGACTACCGCCCCCACACCCCCGACAGGCTGATCGCCAACCCCACTGCTCGACGAAGACGACGAAGACGAAGGGGAGTCCCCTCTCCGACGTCGCTTACGCGAGTGACGGCTCTTCTTCTTTGCTTTGCCTCGACCTCCCCCCGCCCGACTAACCGCAACGCTCCGTTCAGCCTGACTCTCTGGCAACTCACCATCAGCCGAACTCCGGGGTTGCACCAGCTCTGAGAGGCTAGAAGAGGACGCCGGGAGCACCTCCTGTCGGTCCTCTTGCTGCACGCTGGGTACCTCATCAGCAGCCAGTCCCGCGCCCTGCACCGCTACATCGCCGAACTGTTCCGGCCTCCTCACATCACCGGTCTGCACCTGTGGAGACACCGGAAAAAAGGAAGGGGGGCCCGACACAGCCCAAGGGAGCTGACAAGATCCCATCCACTCTGCCCTGGAGGAGCCCTGTCCCCCTCCCCGCCAATGCTCCCAACTTGACAGACCCCCACACCCTGTAACCATAGGCCAACCCCAGGGCCCCCCCCAAACCACCCATCCTGTCCCCCAGCTGGTCCGTGCCACCCTGCCGTCAACTGCGGAGCCCCCAAAACCCCCGAGGGGTCCGCTAGCGGCTGTGGGGGCACGGCGATGCCTGCCGTCCCCCCTAGTGAACGCCCCCATGCCCTCGCCCTGGGCAGGCCCACCTAGGGCCCCCCGTGCTCCCCCACCTCCCCATGCCCCCTCCCGGCCACGGCCCGCCCTACCCCCCCGGGGCCTCCTCAAACCGACAGGCGGCACTAAGGCACCACCCCTGCCTGGGTCCCTGTGCCCCCCGACCTGCTGGGGCACCCCTTTTGTCTCTCTAACCTGCCCCCCCGAACCCCGAGCAGCTCGGCCCAAGGGCCGCCACCCGCCCCTCATGCTCCGGCCCCCTTTTTCCTTACCACCTTGCCTCGGCATCACCCCTAGGTAAAAGCTGCAAAAACTATTGGGACTGGGTTGGCAGGAAACCCCCAGCTGAAAGTGGAACCTGTGCTCCTCTGTTCCTAACGGCACTGGCAACTGTGCTGGCAAACGCTGTTTTGTTTCTTTTTTTTTTTTTTCTTTTAAAATAATAATAGGGACAGAAGCCCCCCTCCCCCGGTTCCCAATCCCAGCACCTGACAAGCTGAAAAGCACTCCCACGTGCCGGCAGGATTTCGTGATTCCGCCTATCAGCCACGGGCCTGCTCTCCGGCCCTCCGCCCTGCTCTACGGTCCTTCGCCACACCGACCGCCGCCTGCTCTTCCGTCCTCTGTCACGAAGCCGCACTGTTGCACTCGCGGCTGATCCCTGGACCCGTACCGGCAAAGGAGAAAGGAGAAAAAAAAACAATTTTAAAGAGCCGCAGCCAGACGCCCGTCCTTCACCTCAGCTCCGGAGGACTGGCATCTGACCGCCCGCTCCCTGCTGCTCGCAAGCGCGTCCCCACCACCTCATTGGCTCCCGCAGCCAACCAGGACTCGCGGGAGCGAATGGTTTTAAACCAAAACTCCCCACTGGCATGCACCTCACCCTGCCGCCAGTGACCCGCGCCACTCCGCCCCCCCCGGTTACGCGCGGCCATCGGGCACATGGGCCTGCGGCCTCCGATTTAGCGTTACTCGTTAGTTTTTGTACAATTGAAATTAATTCTCTTGGTCTGTTTAATGAGTTTGTTAGGATAGATGCATGGTAATTTTTCTTAGCATTGTCTATTGCTTCCTTATAATTTTTAAGTTGGGGGAGCGGAGCTAGCCGCGGTGCAGAATGGACGCGTGAGTCTGAAGCTCCCGTTGTTGCTATTGAATCCTGAGCTTTTCTGTGCGATAATTGAGCCCTGCATTTCTCCTTTTGGAGTGCTAACGAAAGAGCAGTGATTGAGGATGTCTACCTTAAAACCGGCGCGCCTTGAATTCCAGTCGGGCGCTGGGTCGGCAGCGAAGCGCTCAAATCGGAGACTGGATCCCCACAGAAAATGGCCGCTGGGGAGAAGGAGAGCACAGGGGAAGGCCTGCGGGAAGTTCTTGCCGAGCTGAAGTGCGTAAAGGAAATGATAGCTACAAACGCAGTGGCACTGACTACGATTCAAGAAGATCTGAACGAAGTAAAGGGAAAAATGACTGAGATGAGTTCAAGCTTGCACGTGGCTGAAGAGAAAATTCAGCGACATGAAAATATTCTTGGTCAACTGGGCCCCCTGACTAGACGGGTCAAACGAATGGAAGACCTGATAGAGGATCAGAACAATCGAGCCAGACATAATAACATCAGGTTAGTGGGTGTTCCAGAGGGAGCAGAAGGCTCAGACCCGGTGGCCTTTTTAGAGAAAATTATTCCGGAGATGTTGCAACTTACTTTTGGGAGACCATTTGAGATAGAGCGCTCTCACCGCGTTCCTACGAATAGGGCAGAGAACGTCAAGTATCCTCGACCTATCATCCTAAAAGTGCTCTGCTACCCACAGGTCTTGCAGATATTGCAAGCGGCTAAAAAGAGTGCATCATTATTGCTGCAGGGCCAAAAAGTTGCTTTTTATCCGGATCTCAGTAAGCAAACTATGGATCGTAGGAGAGAGTTGCTAGCCTGCAGGCCCATGTTACAGAGCGCGCAAGCCAGATATGGCCTCTATTACCCGGGAACCATGCGAGTGACATTGAACAATACAACGAGGAACTTTGTAGAACCTGACAAGCTGCGAGCCTTCATACAGGAACATACTGACATGGATACCTAAGAAACTGTGTTTTCCCTTTTCTCTCTATGGACTGCCTTCTGTGAGTAGTGGAAGTGTACTGCTGCGATTGGATCATAGGGATTCTATGGACTCTGTCAGCAGGTATTCCAGCTCATGGGTTTGGTTGCGGAGTCACTGTTAAAATTTACTGTTTTAAATGCTTTTTGCGGCTCACTCAGCTCTGTGTGTCACTTAGACAATATTTGGGAAAAGATTGTGTTTTCTCCTTTTGTCTCTTCTTCTCTTTTCCCTTTTGCTTTCTTTCCTGCTCTCTGCGTTTGTTATTGCACAGATGTAACTCTCATTCTACATAGTGAAGGGCAACAACGGGGGTGGTGGTGGATTTTGGTTTTCTGGCACAGGGTGTGGTTTTCATCTTGAAATGTTTTTGTACAAAGTTTAGCTGTTTGTTAAGGCCATTCCGACCCTGGGGCACGCTAGCGCTGTCAGCGGCAATAGCTCAGAAGTCAGTCGACCTCCTGTATAATGATACTACTCACTACTGGTGATGGCAACTGATCTGGTTATACTCACCCTGAACGTAAAGGGGATTACAGACCCAATAAAACGTAAGAAAATACTATCTTATTGTCAACGGAAAAGAGCAGATGTTGTGTATCTGCAGGAGACACATCTCTCAGAGAAAGAATCGTGGAAGGTCACATCAAAAATGTACAGGGTGTTAGTTGTTGCCCCAGCTACAGGACGGAAAGGAGGAGTGCTAATATTAGTTCGAGGGACGCTCTACCCTGCGCTCAAGGATGTGAAAGCGGATCCTGGTGGTATATGGGCTAGGGCTACAATGCAAATAGATCAGACTCCTTTTACGTTCCTGAACATCTACGCGCCAACTGTTGAAGATCCCGGTTTCTTTAAAAGTATTGCCATGGAGTTAACAGAGGCGGTCAATACAAATATAGTGTTGGGCGGTGATTTTAATATAATTCTAGATCCACTGCTAGATAGAACACCGTATAAAGCAATCGCCAAAGCAAGATCGCATGCAGTATTGCTGGGAATGATGGAGGAGCTGTCTCTAGTAGAACCGTGGCGACTCCTTCATCCCACAGACAGGGAATATACATTCTATTCCGCACCACATAATACTCAAACTAGAATTGATTACTTTTTGCTTTCAGCGGGTTTACTTAAGCGAGTGGCTGCTGTAACAATACACGCAAGTACAGTGTCTGATCATGCTGCGGTTTCCCTGACCCTAGAAACGGGACACTCGCAGAAGATACCCCCCAGGTGGACCTTTGATAAATCACTGCTACTGGAAGAGTCCTTCGAGGTTTACATAAATAAAGTGATTGAGACGTACCTTCAATGCAATGATCCTGCTGATACCTCTATATGGGGTTGGTGGGAGGGGTTTAAAGCGATGCTCCGTGCTCATATTACTTCATATGCTATACGAAGAAATAAATGTAAAAAACTGGAACGGGAAGCATTGGAAGTACAAATAAAAGCTGGAGAGCGACTACTGGCGAAGAAAACTGACTCGATGGTACTGATCAGACTGCAAAGACTACGGTACAAATACAATACCATGCTCTATAAGGAAGCTCACCTTGCAGTTCGTGCCCAACAAAGTACATATTATCATGAGAGTAATCAGGCTGGTTCGTTGTTAGCTAATTTGCTTAAAGCACGGAGGAATATGACACGTATAGCTGGGCTACAAGATAGCAAGGGAGATCTTCTGGTCCGGGAGGAACAAATACTGGAACGTTGCAAAGAATTTTATGAAGAATTATATCGTTCAGACGTGAATTGCAGTGATAAAGCTTTTTCGGCCTTTGTTTCTAACATAACTGGACCCAAACTTCAGGCAAGTCAGATCCAGGAGTTAGAGCAGGAAATGTCCGCTGCGGAGATACACAAAGCAATTCGACAGATGGCTCGGGGGAAGGCTTCCGGACCCGATGGTCTGCCATTGGAATTGTATCATAAGTGTCAGCGGCTAATAGTACCAATGCTGCAGACCTATTATAACGGCCTGTACGAGTCAGATCCAGAGGTTGGGGCCTTGGCCGAAGCCACTGTAGTTATTCATCTGAAGCCGGGAAGAGATCCGCTGAAAATAGAAAACTACAGGCCCATATCGCTATTAAACGTAGATTATAAAATATATGCTAAGGTATTGGCTAATCGACTGAATCTGGTCCTGACTGACCTGATACATACTGATCAATGTGGCTTTGTACAAGGAAGGTCTACTACAGATAACGGGAGATTACTGGCCCATGTTTTGCTCAAAGCCCAAGAGCTGTTGGAACCTCTCATTGGATTATCGCTAGATGCCGAAAAGGCATTTGATAGGCTGGAATGGTCATACCTTTTCCGATCTCTGCGCTGGTTTGGGATTGGAGAGAAGTGTCTTTTTTTTTTTTTTTTTTTAAGCTTTTATTTTCATTTTACAACAAGCAAAAAGAAACAACACACCAAAGGAAACAAATACAAACATACAATAAGGAAAAGCAACCCCAATTACCCCCCACCCCTATGCTTCTTCTCTAAACTGATTAGTATCATCATATAAGCGCTTACAAACAACAGTAATTGTACATCAAAACAAACAGAAATAGTATCTGCGATACAGAATGATCATGTGACAGAGATTTACACAGATTTAAACAGTCAGATGAGAGCATTGAGCAGTTTGAACATAGTCGTTGAGCATCTTCCATTTAGACAAGTGGTGGGGGGTCTGAGCGGAAGAAGCTAACATACGAGGTATTTGCTCATATTTACTGTAGAGACAGACATGATTCCACCATTCATTGGGGCTCAGATGGGAGCTATTTTTCCAGTATTTCGTAATTAGGGAAATAGCTATGCCCAGCATAAAGTCTAAAAGGAAGTAAGCCGATTTGGGAAGAGAGGGGATCCCCGCAGCTGAGCGGAGTCCCACTATCTTCCAAGAGAGGGGCTCTTGAAAGTGCAAAATAGATTGAATACGACCCCAGACCCGACTCCAGTAATACTGTAATGCGGGGCATTCATACATAACATGAGTGAGTGAACCAATGGCCGCATGGCATGTCCAGCATCTATTGCTCAGGGTGGCGTTCCATTTAGCTAACCTGTCAGGAGTATAGAAACATCGGTGGGCTAGAAAGAAAAGTGTCTGAGTGAGTGAGGCGGATCGAGAGACCCGTGTCACCTTGCTCCAGACTAGGCTCCATTGCTCCGGGGTCAAAGTTACATGCATTTCCCGCTCCCAGGATTTCTGTGCTGTAGGAGTGCCTCTATTGACAGCATTACATAAAGTTTTGTAAAAGTTAGATGCTACCCCCGATAAGCTCCCGATAGATCGGATAATCTCCGACAATCCTTGGGTATGGGGTTCCGATGGCGGGAGCACCTTAGCACTCCGAAGACAATGCTGAAGTTGCACCAACTGAAAGTAGTGTTTCGCTGGGAGACCAAATTCAATTTGTAATTCGCTAAAAGTCTTCCAGCGACCAGCAGAGAACAGCTGGTTAGGGATCCAAATGCCCCTAGTGTACCAGGGGCTCCACGCCATCGGTTTATTTTGTATTTGAAATCGAGCATTGTGCCAAAGCGGGAGTCTATCTAGCGGACAAAGTCGGGAATCTAGAGATTGCACAAGGGTATTAAAGGCACCTAAAGTGTCTAAGAGCATTGGTGGATAGTGGGAGTCTGATGGGAGAGTCATACCAGGGAGATAAGTAAGAGGGATTGGTTTGCAAAGGTCCTCCTCAATATCTAGCCACACTGGTCTACTCGGTGTTAGGTCTTCCAGCCAACGAGCACCTTGTTTGAGAAGAAAAGAGTGGTGGTATTTCAGGAAGTCAGGGAATCTGACACCACCATTTTCTTTATCTGCTTGTAACTTATGTTTCGCTATTCTAGGTGTCTTGTTTTGCCATAAGTATCTAGTCAGAAGACCCTCTAAATCTTTATATGTACGTCGAGGTAGGAGACATGGCAACATTTCTAAAATGTAGTTCACTTTGGGAACAATCATCATTTTAATGGTTTCTAGGCGGCCCCACCAAGTAAGTGTTAAAGGAGTCCAGCGTTGAGTAAGCGCCCGGACCTTAGAGGTTAAGTCTTTAGCATTAAAGGTAATGGTGTCTTCTAAAGGAGAGCAGTAGTGCACCCCAAGGTATTTGACCATGCGAGGTTGCCATAAAAAGGGAAAGGATTGCATATCTGCCTGATGGATCAAAGGATTTAGTGGAAAGGCGACCGATTTGGTCCAATTTATCTTATAGCCCGAGAGTTGTGAATATTTACCAATTTGCTCTAGGACAGCCGGCACTGAGTCTAGGGAGACAAAGAGCATCAGGTCATCAGCATATGCTGAAATTTTGATTTCCCTATGAGAGAAAGGGACTCCATGAATATCCTTGGATTGCCGGATTAGTAAAGCTAAGGGTTCGAGTGCGAGATCGAAAAGAAGTGGAGACAGTGGGCATCCCTGGCGGGTACCGCGTTGCAGGGGAAATGGCTGAGACTTTAAAGCGTTAGCACAGATACTAGCTGTAGGCTGTGCATACATGGTTTGGAGACAACGGAGAAAGCCTTCTCCGAATCCGTACCAGCGAAGAGTTGCAAAAAAGAAGGGCCATTCTAAGCGGTCGAAGGCCTTCTCAGCATCAAGTGAGAGTCCAACCAATGGTCGATCAAGATTAACTGCGGCAGTCAGTACATGACATAGGGTCCTAGCATTATCAGCGGTTGATCTACCGGGAATGAAACCGCATTGATCTGGGTGTATTAAAGTAGACATCTTGTCAGAGAGCCGGGTGGAGAGAATGGTGGCAAATATTTTATAGTCTGCGTTTAGTAGGGAAATTGGACGATAATTAGCTGTTAGTTGCGGATCTCTCCCCTCTTTCTCAAAAACTACTACATTTGCCATTGAGAAGGATCCAGAGGGAGATCCCTCCTCGTCCAGAGCAGAAAAATAAAGTTTCAAAAACGGAGCTAAGTCAGCGTTAAAAGTTTTGTAGAATTCAGCTGGGAGACCGTCCGGGCCTGCGGCTCGACCTGTGGCACATCTCTTGAGTGCTGATTGAATTTCTGCTAAAGTGAATGGTTTGTCCATGGCCTCTCTATCTTCATCAGATAGGGTCGGTCGCTGTACCCCTGATAGTAATCGTTCAAATACTTCTGGCTCGAAGTCACATTCAGATTGATAAAGCCGAGTATAAAAATCACGAAAGAGTTCTAATATTTCTGTATCTTTAGTGACCAAGCTCCCCCCCGACGGATTGCGGAGAGCGGTAACACGCTTGGCTTCTTTTTGACCTTTCAGGGCATTGGCTAGCAATTTGCCAGCACGGTTATTTTCCCGATAGTACATCCCTTGTTGTGATTCAATATTTTTAGCAGCAGCGGTATATAAAAGCTGATTGTATTGAAAACGAAGGCGTTGTAAGCGAAGTAAAATACATGGGTCAGTACGGGACGTGAGGAGACGCTCTCCAGCTTGTATCTGTTGTTCTAGAATCAGTAAATGTTGCTTTCGTTGTTTCCCCTGTCGGATTTGATAGCTAGTTATAGTTGCACGGATAGACGCCTTGAAACCCTCCCACCAAGCCCAGCTCGCAGTGTCATGGGGTGAATTAAAATGAAAGTAGTCTTGGATAGCGGCCTTTATGTCTACCTGAAAATCTTTTTGGTCTAGTAGGGATCTATCAAAAAACCAAGCACGGGGATGTTCACCCTGCGTAGTGACATGTAATGAGAAAGATATGGCAGCATGATCTGAAATATGGAGAGGATGAATCCTAGCCGTGTCCACTTGGGGTATCAGTGCTTTGGAGATAAGAAAAAAATCTATTCTAGATTGTGAGTGATGGGGGGCTGAGAAAAAGGTGAACTCTAAGTCGGAGGGGTGAAGCAGCCTCCATATATCTACTAACGCAAGATCTTTCATCAGAGCTGTAAGGGTATCAAGACTCTTGGGTGGACCACTCGTTCTAGGCGGCTGTCTATCTATCAAAGGATCAAGTACTTGGTTGAAATCGCCGCCAAGTATTAATGGAGTATTGGCAGAGGCCTGTGCCAACTGCGCAATACTTGCATAGTAAGTAGGGTTATCCACATTCGGAGCATAAATACAAATACACGTGATTTCACTATCTCCAACCTTAAGGTGTGCACGGACCCATCTACCCTCCTTATCAGAGCTAGTATCCAGTACAGTAGCTTGCAAAGACTTCTTAACCAAGATGGCTACCCCACACCGTTTAGAAACGGCGGGAGAGCAGGCAGCCACCATGTAAGGCTTAGCATTAAGTTTCAGTGTTTCAGTGGAGTTTAAATGCGTTTCCTGAAGGAACACTAAATCAGCATGCTCATGATTAAGATAGCTAAGGATTTTCTTTCTTTTGATTGGACTATTGATGCCTTTTACATTCAGTGATAAGAGCTTACATAAGGCCATTCAGAAAAGTTAAAAATTCTGAAAAAGAACATGATAACGCACATAATTTCACAATGTCCCTCATATTAACTGTATATGGCTGTACACATGACATGATAGAAAATAAGCTAATGAAAAACAATGAAGCGCCCCATATAAAAAAATAAGCACCGAAGTGCATTAGAGAAGAAGCAAAACCCCAGAAATTACTGGCGACCATGTGTCTGCGGGGAGAAACCCCAGAGAAGGCCTAATTGAAACATATAACCTGTATAGCTGTACGTGTTCCGAATCCAACCGAGGTGCACATCATGGAGGGATAGGAGACCAAGAAAGTTATATATAGACAGAAAGAAAAGTCCAGGCAGTCTCTGTTCCAGGCGGTGATCACAGCGTCGGGCCATTCAAAATGGCGGGCAGATCCGGCGGATTACAGATCCAAGTTGTTGGATTAGCGCATCTGGTCTGCTTCTTTGGAATCTAAAAATGTTGCTAGTAGATCAGGATCTTCGAATGTTCTGGTTTGGTTATGGAGAGTCACTCTGAGCTTCGCTGGATACAATAGGCCAAAGCGAGCCTGTAGCTGTTGAAGTCTAGGGCGAAAAGCAAGGAGTCTCTTCCGACGGTCAACTGTGGGCTTTGCCAAGTCAGGGAAGAAGGAGACTTTATGACTTTCAAACTCCAGATGATGATTCGCCCGGGCAGCATTTAGAATCTGCTCAACTTGTTGATATCTCAGTAATCGAAAGATGATAGGCCGGGGGGTCGTCCGATTGAGGGCCATGTTGGTAGGAACACGATGTGCTCGGTCAATTTCCAAATCTCTGTGAAAAGTGATCTTCAGCAAGGAGGGAAGAGTTTTGACCAGGAATTCTCTTATATCTCCTGCTTCGGCCCCCTCCGGTACTCCAATGAGCCTTACATTGTTGCGACGGGCTCGATTATTGCTATCCTCTAACTCTTTTTGAAGATTCTGTATCTGACGCTCAGCCTTGTCCAGTTTCACCAAGCGCACCGCGTGCGAGTCGAGGACCCCCGCCATGTTGTCCTGCCGTAATGAGAGACCTTCAAGCCGGTCCTGAAGCATACCGAAGTCTTCTCGCATGGCTCGGAGCGCTTCTCCATTGGACTGTACCAGTTCCTTCACACCGCGTATTTCCTCCAAGATCTCCTGTTGCATTTCGGGGTTTTCCCGAAGTGGAACTGTCTTTTGTGGGGAAGACAACTCTGTTTTGGAGCGTTTTCCGTGTGAAGAAGAGGGAGACCCGAAGTCTAAGCGCGCTGGTTTGTGGGCCGCCATCCCCCCCGAGGCACCCCGGTAAGTTCGGAGCAAAATATTAAGTTTAGGTAGGTATTAAGTCAGGATTCTGAGTAGGCCTCTCGGGAGCTTCAGCGCGAAGCGTCTAACCCGCTGGACATCAGGCTCCGCCCGGAGAGAAGTGTCTTAAAATAATAGCGATATTGTACGCTAAACCAGTGGCACGCATTGCAGCTAATTCTGGTCTCTCGGCTCCCTTTGAATTACAACGAGGAACTCGCCAAGGATGCCCCCTATCACCTCTTCTTTTTAATCTGGCATTAGAGTTGCTTGCAATTGCGATTCGACAGCACAACAGTATTGCAGGTGTGGAACTTGCCGATGGCCAATGCAAGTTATCTGCATATGCAGATGATCTTCTGCTTTTTCTGAAGCCGGACTCTTTGCCAGCAGTTCTACAACTTATTGATAACTATTCAGCTATATCGGGATATAAAGTAAACTTAGCAAAGACAACAATAATACCTCTGAATTCCCATGTACATAGGAAGGGACTACAAGACTACCCTTTTCAATATGCACAGTCATCATTTAAGTATCTGGGGGTTGAATACGGTTTTACCATTCAGGAAACCATTACTCTCAATATGCATACATGCAAAACAACGGTCCATGATTGTATCAATAAGTGGACCCCCTTGCACTTAACCTGGTGGGACAGGTTGGAAACTATAAAAATGATGTTGGTTCCCAAAATCAGTTATATCCTGAGTATGATCCCTGTGTTATTCTCTTCGAGTTTTTACAAGCAAATCAACAGTATGATAGTGTCTTTCTTGTGGGGGTAATAGAGTCCCACGGATAGCGGCATGGAAGTTAAGATTGCCCAAGGACAAAGTCGGTGTACATTTGCCAGATGTGGAATGGTTGCATTTGGCCTCCTTATTACGACAAGGCTCGCAATGGACTACCGTGGAGAATTTGGACAGTGCAGCTCGGTGGCTGGCGGTTGAACAAGCTCTCCATACCCCATTGCAGACAAGGCTGCTGATTGGGATGACGCACGATCCGCGAAAGCCGCCAAACATGGTGGTAGGGGCAACACAACAAGCGTGTCGATGGCTTGCAAAATGCCTTGATGATGGTGAAGATTTTGCAATGGACATGCCCATATGGATGAATCCCCGTCTCCGCATAGATGGGAAACCCGTGAGATGGAAGACATGGATAGAGCGGGGAATTGAGACACTAGAGCAACTGATGTTAGGGATGGAATTCAAGACTTTTGGAATGTTAAAAACGGAGTTCGGATTGCCACCTACCAGTTACTTTCAATGGTGTCAGCTTCGACACTGTCTGAGTAGAGCGGGGGTATCACCGATGTTGCAGAGACCGGGATGGCCACTGGGACAAAAGCTTCAGGAGATACAGGCAGGTACATGGGCCGTCTCGAAGCTCCTCGTGATACTTCGCTCACGAGGGGAGAAAGAATGTGTGAAAGTACAGTCGACATGGCTTGATGACACAGGAGATTGTTTGCCAGTGGAGCAATGGAGCACCTTTTGGGGGCCCCAAATACGAGTCACCAAGTCTGCATCCCTCACGCAATCTTTGTATTTTCTGGCACATCGGGCCTACCTCACCCCATTAAAGAAGATGAAATGGGCAGGACAGGAGGGGAATCGGTGCTGGTCCTGTCATACAGCTATTGGTACATTTGCACATATGCTCTTCTACTGTGAACATCTACGGATATTCTGGCTTACTGTTTGGCAGCGGATATCGAGTATACTGAACATTCAAACTCCGATTACTTATCCGATAATAGTTTTCAAATCCCTGATGATATGGCCAAAGCTGCCTAAACAGGATAGTCGCCTATTGGATTTAATGATAAGTCTGGCTTTAAAGGTCATACTGCTTCATTGGAAGAATTTGGAGAAGGTGCATTTTGAACTGTGGTGGAACCTGCTGTGTTTGCATAGGAGTTACGAAGAAATACGTATATACAGAACGGCATCCCCATGCCGGCAAATGGTCCGAGAAGGGGGACGCTCTGAGCAGATATATCCAAGGACAAAAACAATAAAATACGTAGCTGCTGCTGCTGGCGGTGGGGCGGGTCGCGGGGTTGGAATGGTCATGGCATATTTTCTTTCAATTTATATTTGTGTTGGTTACCTTTTGTTCTGTGATGAAGTTATTGATGATTAGAATGCAGATTACTGTATTAGATATGACAGTAAAGTTATAACTGGCTGTATTTATGTTTTGAAATTTGAATAAAGAGATATTTAAAAAAAAAAAAATAATTTTTAAGTTGATTGTGGTATATCTCATTATTAATGGTGTTTTTGCATTTACGCCACTTAACTTCTGCTTTTCTTAGTGCTTTTTTCATTTGTTTTAGAGTATTATTAAACCAAGGGGCATTACCAACTCTGGTATGTATGTTCTTTCTGTTGATATATTTATTAGTAGCTGCATTACTGACAATTTTATGCCAGTTCGCTACCGTTTCATCCAGGTCAAGTGGTGAAGTATCTAGGTGGGGGATTATTAAATCCAGAAACTCTTCTTCATTAAATTTTTTGAATCTTGGGGTTGGGACCTGTGTTGGTCTACTTTTGTCTGTTGTGTTGTTGATTGTAATGTTAAAGTTATTCCCCATCTACACAGAACTCTGTACTTGCTGTGCTGAATCCAACTCAGACACTAGCAAGCCAGACAGTGAGGGAGGATCGATCGCACAAGCTTTAAACATGCCCAATTTAAAATTCTAAAATTACTTCTTTAGGCATTTCATTCATAAATAGCTTTCACTAAATTTTTTCAATACATGCTATTAGCAAATGAAAAGCGCACATCTAATATGTCTTCACAAATATTTTCAGCAAGATCAAAATAATATATTTTTTTTCCTTTATCACTTAGGGTTATGTGAAGTACTCAGCTCTATTTTATGGCTACTACAATAACCAAAGGACAATAGGCTGGCTACAGTATAGGATGCCAATGGCGTATTTCATGGTTGGGGTTGTTGGTGTATTTGGTTACAGCCTAATTGTCGTAATAAGAACGTAAGTAATATTTTGAGTTTTCCTTTGGTAATATAGAGATATTTTGATTAGATATCATGAGACCAATATTCAAAAGTATCTATAAAGTTGGCAGCAACACCAACTGCATAGATAATTCTTTTTCCAAAATTTGGAAGACTTGTATGGATAAATTTGACCAATCTTATTTACAAAATGGCCCAGTTTATTGGTACAGAAAAGGCCCTGTGTTGGGACATGGTGAGGATATGAAAAGAATTATATATTTGATGGTGAAATTCAACAGCCAAATATATAACTTATCTGTCAAATTCTTCATGGGTAAATAGCAAATATAAATTGCCGTTTACAGTTTTATGTGGTTTTATGATATTCAGTGGTAATGGATAGCGCTTTTAAAAACTTGATCATTGCTGCTCTAATTAAAACTGGAAATTCAACTTTAGAGCTTATGTTTATGTTTATTACAATTTTGATATACCACCTTAGACATGGGTATGTCTGACGCCGAATAGTTAGTTTTGCCGGACAGAGTGCTGGTTACTCAGCTGCTAACCAGATAGTAGAAAGTGGATAAAGTTAGAACAGCCGTGACCTGTTCTGACTTTATGCAGTTTAGCAATCTCATTAGCGCTGAATGTAGCCAGGCATGCCTCTGTTCTGGCAACAGATGCTACGGGTTAACTGGGCATCGTTTTTGCAGTCTCTGGGGATATTCAGCGGCACTATCCAGACAGTGCCACTGTTACCCGGCTAAACCCTTTTGAATATTCCCCCCATAAGTTATATGTTTAACATTAAGTGGCAGCTGCCTGCTGAATACTGACTTTAAAAAGTCTTTGAAAAGGCCCTAAGGCAGACCTGCCATAACCATGTATGTGTCCAAACCAGCGAGCAGAGAAGTGGGACGGCAAGTATGCATGAACCTGTGTATTGCCCATCCGGCATACCCATGCAGAGATGACACCATCACGCAGGCCACGTGGGCTGCCTGTGCAAGAGCCCCCTGTGACTGGATGGACCTTTTGCATCGGACTAGTCCCTCTATCCCTGATATTGTACCTCTCAATGCCTGATTTTCCTCCATCCAGGACTGGATGGCTGCTAATTTTCTCCAGTTCAATCCCCTTAAATCTACCGCCATGTGGGTTACGTTTGGGTCTGCCCCCCTCCTCCCCTGGCTCCCACCCTTAGAAACATAGAAACATAGAAACATAGAAACATGACGACAGAAAAAGACCACATGGCCTATCTAGTCTGTCCTTCCATAACAACTACAACAGTCCACTTTTTGCCTTTAGAGATCCTCTGTGTTGGTCCCATGCTTTCTTGAAATCAGTTACTGTCCTCATCTCTACCACCTCCACTGGGAGACTATTCCACGGATCCACTACTCTTTCCGTAAAGAAATATTTCCGCATATCACTCCTGAATCTATCTCCCTTCACCCTCATCCCATGTCCCCTCGTAGCAGAACTTGCTTTCAATTGAAAGAGGCTCTCTCCCTGAACATTTATGCCACGGAGGTATTTAAACATCTCAATCATATCACCTCTATCCCGCCTTTCCTCTAAGGTGTACATATTAAGATCCTTAAGTCTGTCCTCATATGCTTTATAATGAAGCCCATTAATCATTTTGGTAGCAACCCTCTGCACCGACTCCATCCTGTTCACATCCTTTTGAAGGTGCGGTCTCCAGAATTGCACACCATACTCCAAATGAGGTCGCACCAAAGACTTATACAGAGGCATTATCACCTCCTTTTTTCTGCTAGCCATTCCTCTCCGTATGCACCCAAGCATCCTTCTAGCTTTTGCTGTCGCCTTTTCCACCTGTTTAGCTACTTTAAGATCATCAGACACAACCACGCCTAGGTCCCGCTCTTCTTTAGTGGACAAAAGTACTTCACCTCCTATACTGTATTGCTCCCTTGGATTGCTGCAGCCCAAATGCATGACCTTACATTTTTTAACATTAAATCCCAGCTGCCAAATTCTAGACCATTCTTCAAGCTTAGCTAGATCCCTCCTCATGTTATCTACCCCTTCCTGGGTGTCTACTCTATTGCAGATTTTGGTATCATCCGCAAAGAGGCAAACCTTACCCGACAGCCCTTCCGCTATATCACTAACAAAGATGTTAAAAAGAATTGGACCAAGGACAGATCCCTGGGGCACACCACTGGTAACATCCTTCTCCTCAGAGTGAGCTCCATTTACTTGTACTCTATGTCGCCTCCCACCCAACCAATTTCTAACCCAAGCAGTAACTTTAGGGTCCATCCCTAGGGTGCTCAGTTTGTTTATAAGTCGCCTTTGAGGAACAGTGTCAAAGGCTTTACGGAAATCTAAATACACCACATCTAGAGCTCTCCCTCGGTCCAACTCCCTGGTCACCCAGTCAAAAAAATCAATCAGATTTGTCTGACAAGACCTGCCTCTGGTGAATCCATGCTGCCTCGGATCCTGTAATCCGCTGGACTCCAGAAACCTCACTATTTTCTCTTTCAGCAGCGTTTCCAATAATTTACTCACCACCGAAGTTAAACTAACCGGCCTGTAGTTTTCAACCACTTCCTTACTTCCGCTTTTGTGTAAAGGCACCACATGAGCCTCTCTCCAGTCCTTTGGCACCACTCCTGACTCCAACGAGGCATTGAAAAGGTCAGTCAGTGGAGCTGCTAGAACGTCCCCAAGTTCCCTCAGTATTCTAGGGTGTATCCCATCCGGTCCCATCGCTTTGTCTACTTTAAGTTGAGCTAGTTTCTCACGAACACAGTCTACTGAAAATAGTTCAAGATGTCCCTCGCTTCTGTTCTTATTTGTGGGTGTTTTCTGAGGTCCTGCTCCTGGTTCTTCATCTGTGAACACAGAACAAAAATATTTGTTAAGCAATTCCGCTTTATCCTTATCAGCTTCTACATATTCCCCCCTGCACCCTTGAGTCTGACAATACCACTTTTGCTCTTCCTCTTCTCACTAATATATCTGAAAAATGTCTTATCCCCCCATTTTATTGCATTGGCTATTTCCTCCTCCTTTTGAATCTTTGCCTTCTTGACTACTTTGCTAGCTTCTCTAAGTTTTTCCAAATACAGATGCTTGTCTTCTGCTCTCTGTGATCTCTTGTATTTCATGAAGGCCTCCCTCTTTTTCTTCACTTTTTCAGCTACTTCCTTCGAAAACCATAGCGGTCTCCTGTTCCTTTTGCCTTTATTTACCATTTTAACAAAAAGGTTGGTTGCCCTTAAAATACCCCCTTTCAGTTTTGCCCACTGTTTTTCTACATCCCCCAGCTGTTCCCATCCCACTAACGACTCCCTGAGGTATTGGCCCATCTTCGCAAAGTTAGTCTTCCTAAAGTCTAAGATCCTCACCTTGGAATGGATTCTAACAGCCCTAGTCCTAATACTGAACCACAACATCTGGTGATCACTGGATGCAAAATGATCTCCCACTACAACATCAGAAACACTTTCACCATTGGTAAGCACCAAGTCCAGTATGGCCCCTTCACGTGTGGGGTCTGTTACCAATTGCCTGAATAGTTCTCCCTGTAGAGAATCCAGGATCTCCTCACTTCTAGATGATACTGCAGCAGGAATGTCTCAATTACTGTCACTATTACTGTCACTATCCCCTTGGTGTTCTCCTTCCGGTACCTTGGCATCATTCTTGACTCTTCCCTCTCTTTCTCAGATCATATCTCCTCGGTCTCCCGCAGTGTCTTCTTCTGCTTCTGCCAGCTCCATGCCGTTCGCTCCTTCCTCTCTGTCCCTTCTCTAATCACTCTCCTCCTGTCCCTTGCTGTTTCCTGTCTCAATTACTGTAATGTCCCCCTTGCTGCCTACCTCATTCCAAAATCTCCCACCTGCAGCTCCTCCAGAATACCACTGCCCATCTCCTCACCTCCTCCTCCCGCTATGAGCACATTACCCCTCTTCTGTTCCGCCTCCACTGGTTGCTGGTATGTTTCAGGATGCAGTATAAAGTCCTCTTTCTCACACACCGTATTATCCACACCCCCTCCCCTCAATACCTGGCTGACCTCCTCTAGTTCCATGTCCTTCCCTGTCCGCTCCATTCTGTCCACAACTACCATTTGGAGCTCCCTTCCCCCTCGCAAGTACACCTTGAGCGCACCCGTTCTTCTGCCATTTTCTTTCTGGCCCCTTCCCTCTGGAACTCCCTTCTCCTTAGCACTTCGTTCTGAGCCCTCTTTCACTCACTTCAAATCTGCACTAAAGACCCATCTGTTCCAATGCGCCTTCAGTCTCCCTCACCCTCCTCAGTGACTTTATAGCTTTCATTCCCCCTTCTCCTTTCTCTTCTCCCTCTGCTCTTCTGTCCTTTCCTATTATTGGTGTTCCTTTCTGCCTTTACCCCAGCAGTCATTTGACTTTTGTATTGTACACCACTGTATGTCCTTCGATTTAAGCGGTATAGCAAATGTTTGAATAGAGATAAAGATAAAGAGGAGGACAGCAAACACCAGCCCAGATGAAACCGAGACCCTTGCCTAATCTGTGCTGTGATCTGACGGGGTGCTATACCCCAAGGGGGGCAGGCGGACGAACCTGCACCTGGCCATGGCTATATGGAGGGGCATCCAACTCTGCCTGTGCAGGTAAGATGCCTCAATGGGCAGGGGGGGGGGGTGAGGCTGAACGCCATGCTAGGCCACACTCACCCTGAAAGGCACAGCTGTGTGTCTGTACAGGGAGACAGGACTGTGGTGCCAAGCCACATGCTGGTGGCAGCCCAAATGTATGCAGAACAGATGTTAGTGGGGGGACGGACCATTCATTTGTACAGCTGCCATCTCTGACTGCCTACAGCAGGAGGTATAACCAGACACAGCAGGTGGGGAGGCCATTGCACCCCCTGGTGGTGGTTGGCAGCAACAATACAGGACATGCACAGCAATGGCAATGTCTGGTGCATGGAGAGCTGTGGTTGGGTTGCCCACCCCAGGGGACCCTGCCAGCTAGTGCAGACACACTAGACTGGTGGCCCATGTGCATGGCTCACATTGCTTCTCTGTTGGTCCAGCGACACTTTACTCTGCATGGTTTGGGTATGGGCCTGCACATGCTCCCCTCGCTCTACTATGCATGTAATGCCACTACACAGGATCGCCGCTCACCATCAGTGATCATATGCGCTGGGAAATGTCACTTAGGCTTACATGGTTAGTGACGTCCAATGTTGGCACACATGTATTTCGGAAATCCGCTTTATGCGGGTTTCACGGTGACATGCCCCCGTTCCGCCCCTGGCCCTTGGTGCCTGGTGCTATGCGGGTAGCTGGTTCTCAACGATTCAAACTGCCATGTTGAATATCTGGTTTACACGGTTATGGTGGTTTTACATGGGTAAGGCCGGCATTTACAAGTGTAGCATGCGCCTAGGGCTTCAAAACTCAGGCCTTGTAACTGTAGTCATAGGTGGAAGGGCTAATAAGAGCCTATATTAGTAATATTATGAATTATGTTCACAGCTGAATATAGGCTGTGAACTTGACTAAGAGCAAATGGCCAGGAATGTGGGGCCATTAGGTGCCAGAATGTCTGGGAGATTTTACTGTGAAATTTATGTAGATGAATTTCTAGCCTGAGAAAGATCAAGACCGATACAAGACATAGAATGCTGTAATTTGTGAGCAGAGACTGTTTTTCTTCAAAGATTTCTGTTTGTGTTAAGCTTATGCAAAATTCTCAATAAAAGGGCCAGTGGAAATATCGAGTTTGAAGCAGACAGGGAGAAGTTGCACAATTAGCAGTGTTCTTTCCTGGCTTCCTTTTCTGCCTAAGTTGGTATAAGACTAATTCCAAGAGTCTGTGTTTTTTTTCTTTGTGCTTAACAACTATTCCTTCTGTCCAGCCATATGAAGAAACGAGGAAATACAAGGAGGTGTGGAAGTTTTTTGAAGTAACTCCTCGGAGTTCTAAGGTCTTTAGTACTGACCCCTGACATTGCACACCGAACTGAATCATCCCTCTCCCCTTCAGTCTGTTGAAAACTCAGCTGCATGGCTTATCTTCCACCAGTGTCACTATGCTCATGTAACCCTTCTTCTTAAGTCACTTCACTGGCTCCCTATCCGTATCCAGTTCAGACTTCTCCTACTGATCTACAAGTGTATCATTCTACGGCTCCTCACTACGTTTCCTCTTATCTCACCTACACCCCTCTTCAGGAACTCCAACTCCAGACTTTGTTCATTCTACCTTGCTGCTCCAGATGCCTGGAACAAACTACCTGAGTCAGTGCTTCGGGCCCCTCACTCTCTTGTTCACCACTTATATAAATCTTACCATACTCTAGTCACCAGTTTTGTGATGTTCTTCGGCATGATTAGATTGTAAGCTCTGGGGAACCTGCTTCAAACCCAGCGAGGGAGTTTGTTTTGGCCCTTTCATCGGCTCCTGGGACTGCTGCTGAGTGGAAGCTGTTGCTGAGCCTTGATTTCGGTGCTGCAATTTCGGGCAGGCACCGAGGGGGCAGTCCACTCCTAGGAAGGATCCCTATCAGCCTATAAAAATGTGTCTGCTGTTCCCCCCTGACCATGAGTCGCGATCGCAGGGCACCCTTTTGGTGTCACAGCAGCCTTGTTCTGTTCTCCTCATATTTATTCCTGTTTTAATTTTTGTTATTTGTGTCATGGGGAAGAGGAAAAACAAGACTGGGAGTAAGGTGTTGAGAACTACTGCACCTGGAGGTAAGCAAGTGCATCCCTTGGATAAGAACCTTGTCCTTTTATTCACCACACAATCCTCACTAAGTTATAGGGAGGGAGATCCCTGCCACCCTGCCCAGCCCCTCTTTTATTTTCTACTTTTCTGGGGGATTCCTCTGAGCAGGCAAGGCGTGTTACCTTTGATATGATTTTGCCTAAAACTTATACGCTTCTGCTGGTTTCCTGGCTGTTGCTCCTGAGGGGAGATAACCTTTAGAGATGTTTGGGGGGGGGATTAAAAATATTGTTGATAAAACAAATTCTACTATTTCATCTTTATGTACCTTTTCTCAGGAGGCGGTAGCTATGCTGCAGCAACGTGATGGAAAAGTTTCCTCTTTAGGTATGACTGTGGCCAAGCTTAAGTCTCGGGTGCAACCACTTCAAGTGGTAAATGTGGCTAGTATTAAAGATTTTTTATTTTTACATGCTAAAGTGGAGGCACTCGAGAACTTGCTTTGTGCTCATAATTTGCATTTTTTTAAATTTTACTCAGACACGTTTATTATCTCCAGAGATTATTTTGAATAAATATCTTAAGGAAGTATTAGTCATATCTGATTCAATAGAGATTTTACAAGCATACTATATGCCATCCTGGGTTAAAGAGGTTAATCCCACTGAGGATGAATTAGATGTGACAGTACTTTCTGTTCAGAGGATTTCCTTGATGTTATTAATTCCCACTCCACACTTTTGGTGACCTTTGATTCTGAATCTGTTAAACTTTGTATTCTTAAGGCTTTCTTTAAGAACTAGGAGGCCACATTTTGTGGATGTTTTTCCCAATGTTTCTCGGAGTTCCCAGCTCCGGCAAAGACATTTTATTGATTTGAAACCCCCAATATTAGGTTTGGTTGCTTCGTTTTACATGTGTTTTCCCTGCAAATGTATCATCACATATTGTGGGGATACATATGTTTTGTGGAAGTCTCCCAGCTGGAAAAAGATTTGTTAGAGCGGCAGGGCTCTGAGGGGGGGGGGGGGGGGTTAATGGGTAGTTTTTGTTGTTTTGCCTCCTCGTAAGTCTAGGAATAGCCACTTTACTTGGGTTTTCCTTTATTTTGAAGTAAGTGGTTCCCATAAAGTGGGCTTTTTCTAATATTGTGTTCTTTATTTATTTTCTTTTCTTTGTGATTGTATTTCTGGATTTTCCTTATTTTTTATGGTTTGTAAGTAATAAATAAGAAAAAAAAAAGGTTGTAAGCTCTGATGAGCACGACTGTGTCTTACATCTATCTATATGTACAGCGCTGCATGTGCTTTTAGCACTATACAAAAGTAGTAATAGTAATAGTAACTGGCATGTTATTAAATGTAAATATATATTCTGCAAAAACAAAGGAGATGCCAGGTGATCACTCACCAAGGAGCAAAATGAAAGCTAATTTTATTTTGATGTTATAAACTGCGCTATGCTTCTCACTTTTCATTCTAAATCAAAAGAAACCTTCTCCCAACAATGAGTGCAGAGGACATTTCTGTATATAACTCAACAATTCAACCAGGTTTCTTACTAGAAATGTTTGCCAGCCAGGTGGTATGAGGGAGTATCCGGGCAGGCTGCACTATAAGTTGGCTAGCAACAGACAACGTAACTAGGAATGTTTCATTTTTCTTTCCTGTTCATTATTTTTGTTAGTTCATCAGATTACATTAGCCAGGCAGTCAGTAAAATCAGCCAGGTAGCGCCCATTCAAAAGGTCCTGGGGAAAACACTATGAACACACAAAAAAAATAATTTCTGATTCTGGTATCATCTCAGCAACAGTAATATAAACCCTCACCAGTTGGACATATTGTGAGGTAATACAAAACCTCATAAAAATTACTCAGAACCTATACAGAAAATCTACCATACCATAACAGCATCAACTTCCAAAACTCACACCTAGAGCCTACCAGGAAAAGAGCAGCACTCTAAATAGTGCCCTAGAATGTTCATACAACCTGGATTACTGACGATACATACATAGAAACTGCATGCTAACAGAATACCTGGCCTTGGCCACACACTCAGAATATAGATAGATCCTCACCAAGCATAAAAGAAATTAACACAAACTAAAAATAAAATTATGTAGACAAAAATTAAATTGAACTCCAGAAAAATAGATTCTGCATGTAATACAACAATAGAGAAACTGAAAGAATTATAGATGTCCCTGTACTCTGCAGCGTTTAAATATAAAATATGTATGTGCAACCCAATTCAAAGGAGTTTATCTGGTTAACAGGACCTGCTAACTGATAAACCCCACTGAGAGGGATATTCAATGACACTAACTGACCAGCACTGCTGAATATCCCCTTTAAACTCCACTGCACTGTCCGGACAGTTCCAGGGCAGTCTGAGGGCAGAACAAGGATGTTGTTGTTGTTGTTAAGTGCCGTCAAGTTGGTGTCGACTCATGGCGACCCTCTGGATAGCTATCCTAAATTGTGTTCGGTCTTCAGTCAGGCGGCTCATTGTTGACAGACTGGTACCCATTGCTGCTGTTATTGTATCAATCCACCCATCTCATTGCTGGCCTTCCTCTTTTGCGTTGACCTTCTACCTTGCCAAGCATGATGTCTTTCTCTAATGATCTCTCTCTTCGAATGATGTGTCCAAAGTATGAAAGTTAAAGTCTTGTCATCTGAGCTTCTAACAAAGCTTAGGTTTAATCTCCTCTAGTACTGACTGGTTTGTTCTTCGAGCAGTCCATGGTATACACAGTATTTGTCGCCAGCACCATAATTCAAAGGCATCAATTTTCTTTCTGGCTTTCTTTTTCACTGTCCAACTTTCACATCCATATGATGATATTGAAAATGCCATGGCTTGAACAAGTTGAATCTTTGTATGGAGAGAGACATCTCTGCTCTTGAGAATCTTGTCTAGGTCCTTCATAGCCATTCTGCCAAGAGCAATGTGTCATCAGATTTCTTTGCTGCTTGTTGCTTCTTTATTGATAGTTGATCCAAGTACTGTAGGTTAAAGTTGTCAACTATTTCAATTTCTTCTTCATCAACAATAAACTTATTCATTTTGACAGTTGTCAGGATCTTTGTCTTCTTAACATTAAGGTGAAGACCCATTTTAAGACTATATTCCTTGATCTTGAGAAGCAAATGTTTCAAATCGTCTTCACTTTCAGCCAGTAATGTGGTATCATCAGCATAGCGAAGGTTGTTGATGAGTCTTTCACCAATCTTTACACCTCTGTTATCTTCATACAGTCCTGCTTCTCTGATGATTTGTTCTGCATATAAATTAAAGAGGTAGGGGGAAAGTATGCAGCCTTCTTGTACATCTTTGCTGATTTTAAACCATTCTATTTCTCCTACGTCCATTCAAACTGTTGCTTCTTGATCAGTGTAAAGGTTGTGCAAGAGAACGATCAAGTGTTCTGGTGTACCCATGCTCTCTGATCTCCACCTATCTACCCCGTGTCCACCACCTTCTCTCCACCCCCTATGCACCAGCCCATATCCAATATCTGCCCTTCAACCCCTGACTCCTTGTCCAGCATGTGCCCTCTAGCCTAATGACCATTATCTGATGTCCAGCTTCTGCCCTCTGTATCTCAATCCCCCACCCCATATCCACCGTCTGTCCTCCATCCTCTTATGCCCACTATTCTGTGTCCATAATCTGCCCTCTTTCTCTCTATGCCCCCTTACATCATGTCCAGCATCTACCCCTACTCCGTATGCACTGTCTTCCCTATATATCACCACCTTGTGTCTGCTCCACCCAATGTCCAGCATCTGCTCTCCACCCTCTACACATGTCCTGCATCTGTTTTCCACTCCCCCACATTTTGTGTCCATGATCTGCCCTCTGCCATCCCCTCCCCACTTCCTATCCAGCATCTCCAACCCCTAGAATGTTCCCAGCATCTCCCTTCCAGCCATTCCCCTGATGCTGCCTCCAACTTTAAAAATAAAATTAAAAAAGCATGGGTCTTTGCAACTCCATGCTTGGAGGTTTTGCCAGTCCTTCCTCCTCTGATGCATCGCTTGGCATCCGAGGGGGCAGACTGGAAAGACCTTCCAAGTGTGGAGTTGCAAAGACCTGCATTTTTTTATTTTTAAAGTCGGAGGTCCATAAGCGCCACTGCAGACACAGGAAAAGCAGCAGCAGTGGTGGTGGGGGAGGCTACTGCTGAATCACCAGTAATCTCATTGGATTTTTTATTTTCAGGCAACATGAGGGAGCTGCTACTGGCATGTTTTAGGGGCACTTTTTGCCCCTCCCAAAAATTTGCTACCTGAGGCAGTCACCTCACCCTGTCTAATGATAGAACTGCCCCTGCACATAGGCAACGCAGATACAAACACACAGGTGGGTGCATAACCACACATGTGCATACACACACACGCACACACACAGAGGGGTTGGAAAGAATTCCATGAGTTATGCTCTGCATGCCTTCCCTGCTTGATTTTTGTTGCTAATGCAGGAAGAGCACAATACTGAGTAATCACACATTGGTGAGATGTTGAATGTACTTCAAATTCTTTAGGATCCTGCAGAATGGCAGATAATGGCTATTCCTAATTTCCTTTCCCCCAAACCTCTTTTGGAGTAGGAAGTGGTGAGGGAAAAAGGTCATGAAGCAGGAAAGCCAGAGTTCAAATCCTGCTTCTTCCACTGGTGCTCTTTGTGACCTTCAGGAATCACTTCACCCTCCGTTGCCTCATATATAGAAACACCACAGCAGAAAAAGACCATATGGCCTATCCAGTCTGCCCTTCTATATCAAATACTATAGTTCCTATTTTCCTTTAGAGATCTTCTGTGTTTGTCCCATGCTTTCTTGAATTCAGATACTGTTCTTGTCTCTACTATCTCCCCTGGGAGAGTATTCCATACATCTACCACTCTTTTCATAAAGAAATATTTCTGCATATTATTCCTGAGTCTATCTCCTTCATCCTATGCCTCCTCATTGCAGAGCTTTCTTTCAGTTGAAAGAAGATCTCCTCCTCTGCATTTATGCCACAGAGGTATTTAAACATCTCCTCTCTCCCATCTTTCCTCCAAAGAATAAATATTGAGATCTTATGACAAAGCCCACTGACCATTTTGGTAGGCAACCTCTGTACTGGCACCATCCTGTTTATATCCTTTTGAAGGTGCTGTCTCCAGAATTGCACATAATACTCCAAATGAGGTCTCAACAAATACTTGTACAGAAGCACTATCACCTCCTTTCTCCTGCTGGCCATTCCTCTCCCTTTGCACCCAAGCATCCTTCTGGCTTTTACCATTGCCTTTTCTACCTAATTAGCCAACTCAATATCATGTGGCCTGCTGCAGGCACCAAAGGGGTGGCACAAAGCCACCATGCTGCCTGCCATGGTCTGCCATCCTAGTGGATGGATTAGCCCTGCTAATACTGAATCACACCATCTGGTGATCACTGGATGAGAGATGATCTCCTCTTTCTAGTTTAACCCACAGTGCCTTCTCCTTCCCTTGGAAGCTCTGAAATTCTGTAGCTTTAATATTATTTTTTACATACAGTATAGTGCCACACCTACTCTCCTTCTTCCTATCCTGTCCTTCCCGTTTAAAGTATAGCTCAGTAAAATTACATCCCATTCATGGTTGTCCATGAACCATGTCTCCGTAACCACCACTGAGTCCAAGTCTGCCTCTTACATTAAAACATCAACATCTGGGATCTTATTTCCCATACTCCCAGCATTAATGCACACTCCTTTCCAGATGTTGCCCCTTTTACCCATTTCTACAGAGGTATTTAATGTTTTACTTACCTGAGGGCTTTTACTTACCGGGGAACTTTCTTCACCCATCCCCCAACGAATCTAGTTTAAAACCCTCCTTAATAGGTTAGCCAGTCTGCTGAAAAAGACACTTTGATCCTTCTTGGCTAGATGGATGCCATCTCTGCTCAGCAGCCCTTGGAAAATCATCCCATGTCCAGGAAACCAAAATGCCCTCGATGACACCATCCACACAGCCATGCATTCATCTCCAGGATGCGAGCTTCTCTGCCTCAGCATTTACTCTCAACAGGGGAGATTGAAGAGAACACCAGCTGTGCACCTGTCTGCTTCATCCTCTTTCCCAGAGCTAGGAAGTCACTCTTGATATGCTCAAAGGATATTGAACAGTATCATTTGTGCTAATATGGATGAGCCTCGGCAAACTCTCTTTAGCATCTCAGATTTCGGCACCTGGCAGACAGAACACCTCCCTGGACATCAAGTCTAGTCAGAAGATAGATGCCTCAGTGCCCCTTAAAAGAGAGTCACCAAACATCACTATAACCCTAGCTGGGAAGGGAAATAACTCTTGTATCTGAATGTAAGTCTCCTTGAGCTCAGATTTGGATAAGTAACATAATAGACCTAACACAGTTTTTGTCTGCATTAGAAGAGGATCAGAATTGGAATAATAATTTTATCCATATTCTTAGCATTGTCCTAATTTTTCTTATTTAAGGTATCATAATCAGACTGCAAGTTTTCTTTCAATCCATCAGAGATAATTGAAATGACCATATACAAATTTGGATGTAATTTTGAAAGCCATTTATGCTCATAAAACAGAGGTATATACAGAGAAATGGCTTGTTATAAAATTGCAAATCCAGAAAAAAATCACTCCACCAATGCACACATAATCATATCAAAAGTTCACATAAACCTTTTATATGTAAACATGGGAGGAGAAAAGAGCCTCAGAATCCAATGAGGTGAATTAACAGAAGCTTCCCATATTCAAAGCCACACCTCTCAACATCAGTGGCTCTAAATAGCTTCTACCACATTCCAAAACAATGTTTTGATTGTAACAAACTGTGATTCAAAGCACCTGCAATCTTTCAAAGCATGGCTTAGCTGAACATGGCTTGAATGTGATGAGATTTTCCTAAAACAACATGTCATACATGTAATGTCTTTGAAAGCTGTGAAAAAAGCTCATTAAAATACAAAACCAAACTTAGCTTGAGGTGAAAACATAGTTACTGGGCAGGCACACCGACGCCACACATAGGCTGCCAAGGTTTTTCGCTCCATGCTTCTTCAAGGAATGCGCCACCAGAACTACGAAAAGCATGCTGAGAGAAAGCAGGCAGAAAAATATATGTATATATCATAATTTACACCATCCATGAAAAAAACTATAAAACCCTCCTGTCACCAAAATCTCAAAAAAATTGTTTCAACATATTATTAAAATACATACCAGCTCAAAACCACAATCTGCTATTGATCTCAACTTTCACATCAACCAACTCAGCCATAGCTATCACAAAAAAATGCCATGCATGTGCTCATTAAAAAACTCAACCCCTAACACATCCCTAAGTAGCAGACAAGGATTCCCTCACACAGACCACCCCCTTTTTCTTTTTTACTTTACCATTCGATGAAAGCCTTATCCATCGTGCAACCCATACACACCACTAATAAACACAGCACATCGGTCCTCACACTGGCCCATGTCTTAACAACCATTTCACCCGATTCCAGCCTCCAATGATGAACAAAATCAGAAAGTCTGACATCATCTAAAAACATCCAAATCCCCCAGATTTCCAAGCCCCATAATCATAAACAAATGTTCCGATATATTTGGGCATTCAATCCCCCCGGGGAGATTGTCCCCAAATGGAAAATCCACTTTAGTTCACATAACAAGAGGGAGTCTTCTCTACTGCGATTCCCCTGCCCATTAGACACATAATCAATACAACAACACCACAAATCCATGAACACATGTCCAAAGTCCAGACAGTGTTGTACAAGAGGAGCTTCCCACTGACTACACTTTAAATGGCTCTTATGTTCAGTCAGTCTCAACTTCAGTGGCCTCACTATTTTACCCACATAACCCAAACCACACGGACATCAAATAAAATAAACCACCTAACTAGATGTACAGGTGGTACTACACCATACTAAATAATGATGACCATTGTAAACAAAACTTGGTTTCCTCAGAGACTTCACAAATCGAGCGCCCACCACAGATCACATGGCCCCCCCGGTCCCATCGATCGTCTTTTATGAGACTGCAGCATGGCTGGACTCAAGAGCTCTTTTAAATTGCAATTCCTCATCCAAACGTACCGGTATCTTTTCCCTTTTAACCTAGGGATAACCTGGGTGACCCCAAAGCATTTATATATAGTCCATTGTAAGCGGTAACTAAAAGGGGAAAATTGTGTCACAAAATGGACAAAATCCATCTCGTCAGGAGGAGAATCCCTCACCCAAGGCCTAGGCTGCAATAACCAATCTCTACTGTTATATTTTGCCCTCTTATACACCCGCTCCACAATCAACTGTGGGTATCCCCTAGAGTTAAAATACCTCTTGAGGACATGGGACTGGGAAACAAAGTCTCTTATATCTGAACAATTGTGTCAAAACCTAATGAACTGCGAGAAGGGCAACCCCTCTAGCAGCCAACTTGGATGGGCACTCGAGAAATGTATAAAAGTATTTCTATCAGTGTCCTTCCTATAAATTGAAGTGCTCCAACCTGCAACCAATTTCATCACCCGAACATCCAGAAATGTGATCTCATGCTCATGAAAATTCAAAGTGAACTGGATATTGAGGTGGCGAAGATTAAGCCACTGATGAAACTACAATAATAGATCCATCAATTGTCTCCATACCAGGAATATGTCTTCGATAAAACAACAAATCCGTACATCACCAGAATTTATAGTACAAATTTAGGAACAGAAAATGTAAGTAAAAAAAGGAGAGCAGGTCTCAGAAAAACAAGGGTGTAAATGGACCACAAAAATTTCAGACTTGTAGCCACTGCCCTAAACAATCAATGACTAAAATGCAAGACGACTGCCGAAAGAATTCTTAAACCAAAGCTTTTGTTTCTCTAAAGTCCCTGTTTTACCTATTACCCCAAATCCATAAAGGTTTGACTAATCCCTCAGGTAGACCCATTGTATCCACTAGAGCAGTGGTTCTCAACCTTTTTTGTACCGTGACCCCTTTTACCGTTGGTCAACTTGTGGTGACCCCCAATGATAAAATCAAATGCGTCTCTCTTCCTTTACCGTTAACGCATTGTCGCTGTAATCATTTGTTGAATTATTAATATATTATAGGCCTTTGCAATATGTTTTTATTTATAAAATACTTATTTAAATAATCAAAACAACAAGTAACAATATTTGATTTCAAAATTATGATGATTTTGTAGCCAAATCACTAATATGAAATAAAATTATTTTTTCTACCTTTGTTGTCTGACCAATTTATTCTCTGATCATGCTGGTCCCGATCTGAGGCTTCTGCTTTCCTGTCTTCTCTTAGCTCTCTTTCTGTGGTCTATGGTCCATCTGCCAGTTCTTATCTCTTTTGTTTTCTTCACTTCTTTCCATCAGCCTATTTCCAGTCCCAGTAACCCTCCCCAGTATCAGCCCCTTTCCAGTCCTCACTCCCAGTACCTTCCAATGTCAACTTGCATTCCCATGACTGCCACTGGTGTCCATTCCCTTCCAGTCCCCCTCCTTCCCCACTGATCAGTCCCTTCTAGTACAAATACCATGGCAGCCCCTCTCAGATCCACTCCCTTTCAGTTCCATGCTCCCATCCCCTTGTATCAGCCCACTTGTAGCCTTAGCCCCCAGTTTTCTTCCAGGGTCAGCAGCTCTATCCTCCCCTCCCCACAATCAGCCCATTCCCAGTCAAACCCCCTAATCAGCTCACTTCTAGTGCTAATCCCCCTCAACCCCATTACCAGTCCTACCCCCCCCCCTAATCAGCCCAATACCAGTCCTACCCCCCATCAGCTCATTTCCAGTGCTAGTCCCCCCCTCAACCCCATTACCAGTGCTAGGCTCCCTAATCAGCCCATTTCCAGTCCTAACCTCACTGATCAGCTCATTTCCAATGCTAGACCCCCATCAGTCCATTACCAGTCCTACCCCCCCTTGATAAGTCCATTCCCAGTCCTAGCCTTCCCTAATCAACCCATTACCATTCGTAGCCCCCCCATCTGCCCATTACCAGTGCTAGCACCCCCATCAGCCCATTATAATCCTAACCCGCACTGTCTCTCGCCTCTGTCCAGCATTTATCCCGTCTGTCCAGTATGTCCCCATGTCTCTCCCCTTTGTCCATGCCAGCCTACTCCCTCCATGTCAGCCCCCCTCCCTCCATCCATCCATATCAGCCCCCTCCCTCCCTCCCTCCATCCATGTCAGCCCCCATCCTTCCATCCGTCCATGTCAGCCCCCCTCCCTCCATCCATCCCTCCATCTCAGCCCCCATCCTTCCATCCGTCAATGTCAGCCCCCCTCCCTCCCTCCCTCCATCCATCCATCCATATCAGCCCCCATCCCTCCCTCCATGTCAGGCCCCTCCCTCCCTCCCTCCCTCCCTGTCAGGCCCCTCCCTCCCTCCATCCATATCAGCCCCCATCCCTCCCTCCCTCCCTCCCTGTCAGCCCCCATCCTTCCATCCGTCCATGTCAGCCCCCCTCCCTCCATCCATCCCTCCATGTCAGCCCCCATCCTTCCATTCGTCCATGTCAGGCCCCTCCCGCCCTCCCTCCCTCCATATCAGCCCCCAACCCTCCCTCCCTCCCTCCCTGTCAGCCCCCCTCCCTCCCTCCCTCCATCCATCCATCCATCCATATCAGCCCCCATCCCTCCCTCCCTCCCTCCCTCCCTGTCAGGCCCCTCCCTCCCTCCATCCATCCATATCAGCCCCCATCCCTCCCTCCCTCCCTCCCTGTCAGCCCCCTCCCTCCCTCCCTCCCTCCCTGTCAGCCCCCATCCTTCCATCCGTCCATGTCAGCCCCCTCCCTCCATCCATCCCTCCATGTCAGCCCCCATCCTTCCATCCGTCCATGTCAGCCCCCCTCCCTCCCTCCCTCCCTCCATCCATATCAGCCCCATCCCTCCCTCCCTCCCTGTCAGCCCCCTCCCTCCCTCCATCCATCCATATCAGCCCCCATCCCTCCCTCCCTCCCTCCCTGTCAGCTCCCTCCCTCCCTGTCAGCCCCCATCCTTCCATCTGTCCATGTCAGCCCCCTCCCTCCATCCATCCATATCAGCCCCCTCCCTCCCTCCCTCCATGTCAGCCCCATCCTTCCATCTGTCCATGTCAGCCCCCCTCCCTCCCTCCATGTCAGTCCCCATTCTTCCATCTGTCCATGTTAGCCCCCTCCATCCATCCATCCATACCAGCCCCCTCCCTCCATGTCAGCCCCCTCCCTCCATGTCAGCCCCCATCCTTCCATCTGTCCATGTCAGCCCCCCTCCCTCCCTCCCTCCCTCCCTCCATGTCAGCCCCATCCTTCCATCTGTCCATGTCAGCCCCCTCCATCCATCCATCCATATCAGCCCCCTCCCTCCATGTCAGCCCCCATCCTTCCATCTGTCCATGTCAGCCCCCTCCCTCCATCCCTCCCTCCATGTCAGCCCCATCCTTCCATCTGTCCATGTCAGCCCCCCTCCCTCCATGTCAGCACCCCTCTGTCGATGTCAGCCGTGTTGCAGGTTGTCTGCCTCCCTTCTAATGCAGCCGCGGCTCTCTGCCTCTTAGGGAACCGCGGCTGTACCTGTAAAATCATTGCGGAGCCCTTCCTGTCTCGATGGGCTCCATGCAGCATTGTCCCGCCTCCAAAGGAAGTTGTTTACCACTTCCTTTGGAGGCGGGACAATGCTGCACGGAGCCCGTCGAGACAGGAAGGGCTCCGCAACGATTTTACAAGTACAGCCGCGGTTCCCTAAAAGGCAGGGAGCCGCGGCTGCAGAAGAAGGCGGTGAGTTTGCTGCTGCCGAGAAGCGGACTCGGCAGCGGCAGCAACTTGTGCACATCTTAATTTTTTTTTTTAAACTTGGTGGAGGCTAAGCGACCCCCGCTAAATCCTGTGGCGACCCCCGTTGGGGTCGCGACCCACAGGTTGAGAACCGCTGCACTAGAGGGACTCTTTTGGAATCATTGTCAGTTTTTGTGGATTCGTTTTTGCACCCTTTGTTAGTAGGACACTGCCCATATTTTGACCATTTTATCAGAGGTGGGCGGTTTGACATTGGAACCCAATATTGTTTTGCCACTTTAGGTGTTACGTACACTAGTATCCCCCAGCGAGAGGACCTGGAGGTGTTAAAAAGTACCACCTGTACATCTAGTTATGTGTTTTATTGTATTCGGTGTCCGTGTGGTTTGGTTTATATGGGTAAAACAGTGAGGCCACTGAAGCTTGTGTTAATTCACCTCATTAGATTCTGAGGCTCTTTTCTCCTCCCATGTTTATATAAAAATATTTTTTTAGACACCTGTTGTGATTATGTGTGCATTGGTGGAGTGATTTTTTTCTGGATTTGTCATTTGATTTTCACTCCAGAACTGACCTTTTTTTGGTTGTTTTATAATTGTGCATACTAAATAACAGTTTTGGTAGGGTAATTTTGAAAGGCGTAGCATAGGCAATTAGCTGTCGCTAGGGGTGTGCTTTCATCATGGTTGATTAATTTAGATGCCTAAAAAATAAAAGTGTGTGCAAATTAAGTGGTATTTTAGAAAAGATGTCCAGGTACAGTCTGGGATGTCCAGAGCAAAACACCTGAAAAAATGCTGGGTCTGTTTAAGTTTTGGCCTGATTTTAGAAACTTGAACATCCCTGAAATGGATGGCTGCAACAGCAGCCACATAGTCATCCCCACTACAAAACCCTGGGGTGAGTACATCTATCCTATGCTATTTTGCTTACAGGGTCAAGCATCAGCATTCTGTACTGAAAAAAGTATCCTTTTTCCCTGCAGTTTTCTTTTTGATCTTCAAAAGTATAGAGGGTGTCAGACTACCTTTTTTGTATGCCTCCAGGTGTCTTGATGGCATAACAAGAGCTTTTCTGATGCCTATTCTTACCCTGGAACAGGAATAGATATGGATGCTACAGCAGGGATTTGCCCCTGTCAGCCCTTCATTCTTCCCTGTTACAACTGATGTTCCTTTGTCCCCTGGGTCCCCTACAGTACCCTTTGTTTCTGAATTTTTACATTCTCACACCTGGTCTCACTTCAATCCCATCACCATGCCCGCACTTACAAAAGGTCCTCTTCTAAAACTACATATGTTTTAGATCCTATTCCCTCCACCTGGGTCTTGGAGATGTCCTTGACCCTTCTCCCTCTTGCCCTCTCTCTGTTTAACAACAGTTTGCCATCTGTCACATCCTGAAAAACTGCTAACATTCACCCTATCTTAAGGAATCCTACACTTGATCCCACTAGCCCAGCCAGTTTTCGCCGTTTCTAATCTTCCTTTTCTGTTTAAAGTCCTGAAGAAACTAGTCTTTTCACAACTTCTAAATCATCTTAAACTCACAAATTCTCTTCATCTACAGTAATCAGGTTTTAGACCAGGTCACAGCACTGAAACTATTCTTCTTTCGGTTCTTAATGAAACATGGGTCTCTTGGGAAAAGAGTAATATATCTCTGGTAGTTTCTTTGGATCTTTTTTGTGCCTTCGATCTGGTCAATCATTCCCTTCTTTTGTCTTGTCTTGCCTCTGTAGGCCTACACTCCACCGTATTGCAATGGTTCAACTCCTTTCTCTCTGCTAGGTCTTACTATGTCACCTTTCAATCAGTTTCCTCTTTCTGCTTTCTCCTCCCCTGTGGGATTCTCTAGGAGTCTGTTTTGACCCCTTTTTTCTTTAACATCATTCTTGCCCCCCTCACTACACTCATTCAGCAGCAGGGTGTCTCCATGTGTTTCTATGCGGATGACATCCTGATGCTTTTTCATACACATTCTCTTACCCCAGATCTCTCCCCTATTAATTCCTGTCTCACTTCAGTTGCTTCCTGGCTTGAATCCAACTGTCTGAAACTCAGTCTTTCAAAGACCTCTGCTCTATGGCTCTATGAACCCATAACCCCTCCATCCATATCCCCAGCTCTTAACGGTCTTACGATCGCTACAGTGCAGATATTAAAATACTTAGGAATCACTCTTGGCTCATCACTCTCCTTCCATACACACATCAACCATGTTGTCCGCTGGTGCTTTTCTTCTTTACGTCAGATTCACTTTATTCGTTCTTTCCTTTCAGTTTCATCCAACACCACTCTTCTGTCATATCCAAACTAGACTACTGTAATATCATTTATTCTGGACTACCCCAATATCAACTCAAACATCTGCAAGCAATCCAAACTACTGCAATGTACCTACTTTACCATTCCTCCCATCGTTTCATGTCACATTCATTAAATCCCACTGGCTCCCCTTACCCTTCTGTATTCAGAATAAATTGCTGAACATTGTGCACAGGACCCTCAACTCCAGTAGCCCTACATATCTCTCTTCATACCTCATCCCACATGCATCCACTCGCTCGTTCCATTCTATACACACAAACCACCTTCACTTGCCGCCTCTGTCACAATCCTATCATGAAAACACCCATAATTCTGCATTTTTCTTTCTAGCCCCTTTCCTCCGGAACTCTATCCCATCAGATATTTGCCAAGAACCATCTTTTCTCAAATTCAAAACTGCTGTAAAATCTCACTTATTTCAATGTGCATTCAATATTAGCACCGAACCACCCTAGAACGCTGGTATTGTTCTGTTCCTCTGATATACTGTACACACATATTATCTCTCCGCATAGTGTATCTGGAACCTCTGCCCCCTCCCCTCCCTGTTTCCCACAGCTTCCGTACCTTGCTTTCCTGTCCTATTTATTTTATCTGGCTTTTCTCCTCATTTTCAGTATGCTTTTTTTATTGCAAACTGTTTTGAAATGTGTGAAATACTGTATATAAAATATTTTAATAAACCATAAATGGTCCCACCTAATGGGTGGCAACGTGCTTGCTGTTTCTGAAATTGGGCGTGCATGTCCATCTTGCCCAGAATCCTCCAGTCACATCTCCATCACGTCCCTTCACAACTTGGATATCCTAGTGCTGGGGACATCTATAGAACAGGCTCCTATAATGGTTCTGGGGTTATCTCTGCATGTGTTTTTCAGATGTTCAAAATATGAGTAGAGCTTCTAAAATAATCCCCATTGTGTGACATATACAGTATCTATGAATTAATGCACACACAATTGATTTGCACATGCAAAAATGTTGTAGTGCATCTGCAAACAGTAGATAGGCCAAGCAAATGGAAAACAAATGGCTGAAAATCAGGAAAAATTTGTTTGAAATGAGGACTAACCAAAAACGTTTTTGGCCTACTAGTTGCCACACAAATTAAGCAGCCTGTTAAAAAAGTTATGGGGCTCTTTAACTAAGCGCTACTAACCAGTCAACATGAGTTATACTGTGGTGAACACATCTACCAACCACCAAAATGCACATTAGCTGGCACTCCACGCTAATGTGGAGAGTGAGCGGGTTGGAGGCAGTATAAGCATGCAGAACACAGCAGTGTGCGATCAATGTTAACGTGGCCATTAGCGTGTGTGCACCCAATACCTCTATGGATATCGTTTGGCGCACCCACATTCACTGTGCCACATATTATGTTGCTGAGTTATTGTGATCTGCCAGGAATGCGCTGACCATACCCCTGGCAGCTAATGCAGAGCCTTTGCCCTTGACACGCTTTTTCAAGGGCAAAAGCTCTGCTGGGCTAAAATAAAAGGGTCCCATCCTCTTTTTGCGTGCACGGATTGTTGAAATCAGTTCCTCTGTACACCTGGGCAAGCTGATTTGTAGCAGTTGTCATTTCTGTAGCCTTCATAGACAGTAAAAACAAATTGGAATACTGGATCAGCTGTAAATCAATTTCTGCTACCTGTGAGAAATTTGTAGTAAAATTGAATGCCATTGTCAGTGCTCTGGGCTTTCTCTAACTTTCTGCATGAACCCTAAATATTGCCGTAAATGTATTTTGAACATCATAAAAATACCACAGTGTTCTGCACTCTCTGTGGTTTCTTTGCTTGCAGAATGGCCCGGAATGCTCATGAAAACACAGGAGATGGCGATGATGGAAACTTTGGATTCAGCTGGAAAATGTTCACTAGCTGGGATTATTTGATTGGCAATCCAGAAACAGCAGACAACAAGTTTGCATCTATTGCAACAAGTTTTAAGGTGACTGCAAATAATCTATGCTCTGCAGGTGTAATAAAATGCAGGTGTGTCGCACTCCAGACAGGTCGAGAAAAGGGGATCCTCATTTATTTTGTGTCCGATTTTAGCAACTTGAAGGTTCCTGAAATGGACGGCCAAACAGGCGGCCAAATAGAAGTCCCCGCTACAAACAATTGAGGTAGGGACGTCTATCCTATGCTGAATGTATGTCCATACAAGTTGTTTTGCATGCAGGTTCATGCATCAACATGCTGAACTGAAAACAAGTGTCCTTGTTTCCCTGCAGTTTTTGTTATCATCATGGAAAGTATCGGAGTACCTTCCTGAATATGCCCACCAAGTATCTGGATAGCAGAACAAGAGCTTTTCTGATGACTATTTGTGTACTGGAGCAGGAATAGACCTAGATGGTTCCATTAGTGAGTAGGGGATGTGCTTGCTGTTTCTGAAATTGGGTGCTCAATTGCAACTTGCCTGTAACACCCCAGTCACAGCTCTATCATGCCCCTGTGTGACTAATATCCTTGCACTGGGGACATCTATAAAACCATCTTCTAAAATGGCACTGGGGACATCTTTGCGATTTAGATGTCTGTGTGCCCATTTTCAGAAGTCCAAAGCACAACTATGGCTTCTAAAATAACCCCCTTAATGTGGACAAATGCAAAGTTATGCACTTAGGGAAGAACAACTCAAACTAAAGCTACACGATGCAAGGTTCTATATTAGGAGCCACCACCCAGGAAAAGAATCTAGAAGTCATTTTGAATAATACATTCAAATCCTCTGTTCAGTGTGCAGCAGCAGCCAAGAAAGGTAATAGAATGCTAGGAATTATAAGGAAATGAATAGAGAATAAAACAAAGGATATTATAATGCGTTTCTATGGTGTGATTGCACCTTGAGTATTGCATACATTTCTGGTCATTGCATCTAAAAACAGATATAGCTGAACTAGGAAAGGTACAGAGAAGGGCAACCAAAATAACAGGGAGAATGTAAACTTATGCCTATGAGGAAACGTTAGGACTTTTTAGCTTGGAGAAGACATGGCTGAGGGGAGATACAATAAAGGTCTGTAAAATAATGAGTGGAGTGGAATGAGTAAACATGAATTGGTTGTTTACTCCTTCAGAAAGTACAAAAACTAGGAGAAAATCATTGAAGCTGCAAAGTAGTATATGTAAGATTATTGGAAAAAATATATTTTCGCTCAGCATATTATTAAGTTCTTGAATTTGTTATCAGAGGATATAGTAAAAGCTGTTAGTTTAGCTGGGTTTTAAAAAAGGTTTGGACAAGTTCCTGGAGGAAAAGTCTATTAACCATTATTAAAGCAGACTGAAGAAATCCCTTGCTTATCCCTGGAATAGGCAGCAAGGAATCTGTCTACTGTTTTGGGATCCTGGCAGATATTTGTGATCTTGCATGGCTACTTTTGGAAACAAGATTCTAGGCTTGATGGATCATTGATCTGACCCAGTTTCAAAGAGTAAGGGGTAGTGAGTTGTTCCTCTCTTTGGGGTATGTTTACTAAACCGTGGTAAAGTTATCAGCTGTAAGGGCAGCATTAAGGTGCCTGAAGTCATATAAGACATTGGGCAGATAGGGTGCATTCTGGCGTAAAGGGAGCAATGGGCCGTTTAATGCGTGTGACAGGGTGCCTTGGCCCTTTAATGCATGTTAACAGGACATTGCATGTTAAGGTGATAAGCATTCACTTTAGCACACGTTAAGGCTGACAAACGTGATTTAAGGTACCCTAAGGGCTTTAAGGTGCCTTAACTTAAGGCTCCCTAAGGGCTTTAAGGTGCCTTAACATAAGGCACCTTAACTTAAGGTGCCCTAAGGGCTTTAAGGCGCTTTAACGTAAGGCACCTTAACTTAAGGTGCCTTAAAGGCTTTAAGGCGCCTTAAATTAAGGTGCCCTAAGGGCTGTAAAGTGCTGTAAGTTGACAAGCATGCACCATAAGACACGAAAACAGCTGTAACCCTAACGCTAGATAGAGAACCAAGAAAAGGCAATATACAGGTGATGGAAGGAAGGAGAGGTGGGAGCTGATGGACCTGCCATATCCGCGGGTACCCTATGTGGCAGCCGGTAAAGTGGACAAACATGTTGGAGGCAGCTGAATCGATGCACAGAGTGGTGCCAATGTAAAGTGCTACAATAACAGTGTGTGGCATAGGATGGGGGAAACGTGTCCCCCAGCAGAAGCGGTAGGATGTGTGCAGCAACAGGAGGACAGAGTAGTAGTGGTGACATGCAGAACAAGCACAGGAGAGGCAAGTGCAAAGAGCCGAAATGCGGAAAAGATTACCAGTATAGGTCATGGAGTAGCAGCCTGCACAAGAAGACAGGACTGCACACAGCTGACAGAGGCAGATAGATGGGCTGAAGGATGAATGGCGGCTGAGGAAAGGGTGGTATGGGTTGGCAGCACAAATCTGCAGAGCCCTGACTGTTAAAGGCGTGAAAATGATCTGAGTAGCACAGTCACAAAAAAAAAAATAGGCAGGAATCCCTTGCTTTCAAGGGCCTTGAATTAACCACTAGGCTATACTTCAACACCTCTCTGTACAGCAATGGCTGGATACAAATAGACCGTAGGTTACCGCCTAAAATGTCTGCTGTGTGTGCCGTTGTAGGGTAGCCTCACCAGTACTCATGATGCAGTGCACATGCAGAACAGCAGTCTACAGCTGATCACCGAATGGCAAATGCACATAGCCATCACCTCAGCTCAGTAGGATGCACTGACAGGGTGCAATACAAGCATAGAGCAACTACAAATCGTACTGCTGAGTAGTTTCTGCGGTCACCCTGAAAGTGAGGATGGGTGCTCAGCACCAGGTTCCCAGTACCCGCAGTGGTAAAGATGGTTTTTGCTGAAGATCCTCACCACCACCAGTGTTTGGTAGAGACTGTCTAGTGTGATATGCTAGTTACCTTGCATTCTGCTGTATATGCAAGCCACATTTGTTCCTGTTGGAGTGGGACCCATCTAGAGCAGTGCATTGTAATACCCACTATCACAATGCTGATACCATGGCTATCAACCACCAGAGGAGAGAGGCCTCTAGACCTGTATGGGGTTGTTACTGGGCATCCTGCTGGCCCTACTAGTAATAATGGGAGTAGACCTGGAACATCTCACTTCCCAACTGCCTAGGTCTAACATTCATCTGCAGCAAGCACAGTCAGATTGCACTTGCTGCCCACCACTGGGTGTCCCAGCCATGCACATACCAACTGCGGACAGTCTGCTGGACAGTCTGCATTGCATGTGCACAGAACAACCATATGCACCCAGGCTTGGAATATACAGCATGGGCCTCCAGAAAAGGCAGTGTACCCATATCACTAGAACTAGACACTATATGGCACTATGTAGATACATAGCCGTGACATGGTCACTGTCGGTTAGAGTGAGAGTTCCCTCCCAGCATGACATGCTGTGGCCATCCGGTCCATGCAGGTGGCAGTTGGACACTACATCATCCCAGCTATTGCCCCCGATGCAGATGCATCCTTGCCAATTCACCCTGTTCGGGCTGTACCCACAATACCTTGCTCTTCATTATGCACATTTGCAGGCTAACGCTGGAAACAGCTTATGCACTGCGTAGCTCAGTGAGGTATAGAAAGCCACAAAACAATGGATAGACATACACACACACACAAAAGCACTGTGCAAAAATGGGGTTGGTTGGCATTCCTGCCTGCCACTCTGGTCCCAATCTCAGCTCAGGCATTGTTAAAGTGTGCAGAAGCTAGTAGTGTGTTCTGATGTTAATGGCCGCTCAGTGTGCCGGTGCTGTTAGCCTGACTCTTCATCCAGCTGAGGATAGTAGAGCCTGTCTGTGTGGGTGTTTGTACCCTTGTTGGCCGATTCATGTTGGTGTTGTACCTACACTGTGGGATAAAATGCAGCCATAGGGACATGCACTGTATGATCCACAGCTGGGACCCTCTTCTCACATACACACCAACTGCATGTAGAACACCACAGTGCTGCTAGATGGTCAGATCAGTCCATTGGGATGACATGCTTCCCATCACACTGACCCTGGCACATGTCACACAGAACATGGCGCACTGCATCAGGGCATGGCTTCTGTCTGCTGCAGCCAGGTGCTGCTCACTCCCCCCACCCCATGCTGACATGCACATGTGCTGTCAGTGTTGGTGGTGCGCAGTCCCAGGCCAGCCAACAAACTGATAGGCAGATGCCTAGGGTGCATGATCCAGGAGGGGTGGGGGCATAAATGGACAGACACACATCCCCCTCGCCATCTGCCTCTCCAGGATCCCCCTCACCACCTGCCACTGTTATGTTTATTTGACCTGGGGAGGAGATGGTTGAGTAGTGTGGGTTTCAAGGTCTAGGGAGATAAATATTGGTCCATTGTCTCTACCATCAGAATGTTGAGGGACTAAGGGACATGCACTGCAGCTACAGTGTCCCCCATTCCAGACTACTAGGTGAATGTCTTTTGTCCTTCCAAACATCCTCACACCCTGCAAGTTATTACCAGAGGATGTATTAAAGGCTGTCAGTTGAGCTGTGTTTCATAAATGTTTTGGAAGGTTAATGAAAAAGGCCCATAAATCATTATTTGAGGGACCTAGGATATGGACGACTTGCCCCATTTCAGGCATTGTGGATCCTGTGTGTCTTTGGAGGACATTGCTGCATACCTATGCCCTTGTTTGGACACTGCTGGGCACAGGATACTGGGCATGTTGCATCTTGGTCGGACACGGTCTTGCATATTTTCTATTTCCATGTTCCTCTGTGCAACCTAGTCAACAGCCTGGTCTGCCGTGTGCACCAGCCACCCCCACTGCATGATCCACATGCACCCTCCTTTGCCCCATTTGCACCATCAACATAGTGCCCTTTCATACTTGGGCAATATATAGTTACTGCTAATGGAGCACTACTAACACTCTCTTGGGCTCACCTGTCTGTGCAGCACATTGCAGACGTTTAAATAGGCTCCCTCTCCTCAAAATACACCCTTACCGACATGATCCCACAGTGACGGTGACGGCACAGAGGCATGATGCTTCTGCGGAAAGGTGATGTGCCACATGGAGTGATCCAAGGTACCATGGCTCACTACCACTCTTTATGTGACATTATAGTATGTGTTACTGTCACATTTTATGTGTACCACAACCTACATGGACTGACAATACTTCCTTGTGACCTCGAGCAGGTTGCTTAACCCACCAATGCCTTAGATGACTACAGGTCCATACAGTCACTCTTTCTCATCAGACATTACCAGTTTATTAGTAAGATGTACTCTGCCATGACTGCACTGATATAGCGGTATACTAACAGGCAGTTACATGCATACAGCTGTAAGCCACATATGAGATATGAGTCATGTATGGCATCATGACTGCAACTGTACAGCTTTGGCTCCACCTACTCCTCGGATAGCCACCGGCAGGTATCAGCTCATGTCTGTACGTGCCCCATTTGCCTAGTTTGGATGACACCTGTCCAGTTGTTATCTACACATTTGTATGGGGTGTTGTATGGTGGTTGTGTGGCTGTGGTAGGTGTGAGAACCACATGTCTGGTATCAGGCCTTCTATGTGGCACTGACACACATTTTCCCACACAGTATATATATGATGGGTATGGCACCTATGGCACATCTGTGCTGCCAGCCCATACCACCTCTCCTCTGCTGCCATTCTTCCTTCAGCCCATCCATCTGCCTCTGTCAGCTGTGTGTAGTCATATCTTCTCATGCAAGCTGCTACACCATGGCCTACTCTTTTCTGAATTTTGGCTCTTCATGCACGCCTTTCCTGTGCCTGATCTGCATGCCACAACTCTTGCTCCATCCTCCTTTTGCTGCACACATCCTGCCACTTCTGACTCCACTGGGGACACGTCTTCCCTGTCCTATGCCACACACTGACATTACAGCATTTTACATGGGCACCCCAAGTGCATTGGTACAGCTGCCTCCCACATACTCTTCCAACTTACTGGTTGCCACATAGGATGCCCACAGATCTGTCAGGTACATCAGCTCCCACCTATCCTTACATCCATCACAGTTGTATTGACTTTCCTTTGCTGCTCTCTTATCGAGCGTTAGGGTGACAGATGTTTTTGGATGTTAAGATGCATACTTGACACCCGATGTCCTGTTAGCACATGTTAAGTGTCCCATGGTGCCCTTACCGCCGGAACACCTCCTACAAGCCCAGAGCCCTTTTTGCACAGAAAACCCCTTATCAATGCCGTTAACACTTGATAACACCTGCTACCTTACCACCGCTTAGTAAACATATTCTAAAGTTTCTAGATGAAATACATGATTGCTTCTTGGAGCAGCTGGTTAATGAACCAACAAGAGGGGAAGTTATTTTAAACTTAGTCCTTAGTGGAACACAGAATCTGGTGCAAGAGATAAGGATTGTTGGGGTCACTTGGCAACAGTGATCATAGCATGATCACATTTGATTTAATAGAGAGAGGACAGCAAGAAAATTCACAGTGCTACCTTTTAACTTTCAAAAGGGAGGCTTTGATAACATGAGGAAAATAGCTAAGAAAAAACTAAATGGAGCAGCAGCAAAGGTTAAAGATTTGCATCAAGCATGGGTGTTGTTTAAAAATGCTATCTTGGAAGCCCTGGCCATATGTATTCCATGCTTTAAGAAAAGTGTAAGGAAAGTCAAAAAACTGCATGGTTTAAAGTGAAGTTAGAGAGGCTGTTGTAGCCAAAAAAAAAAAAAAAACATCTTTCAGGAAACATAAGCACTGGCAAGTCAAATGCAAGAAATTAATAAGGCAGGCAGAGAGAGAATTAAAAAAAAAGCTTACCATGGAAGCAAAAATGTATAATGAAGATTTTTTTTCAAGTACATTCATAGCAAAAAACCTGCGAGGGATCATTAGATGATAGAGTGGTAAAAAGGATGCTAAGGGAGGGGAAGGCCATAACAGAGAAACTTAATTAATTTTTTCCTTTGGACTTTACTGAAGAAGATATAGAGAGGTTACTCATGCCTGATATGGTATTTAAAGGTCATGTATTGGAAGAATTGAAAGAAATTTTGATAAACCAGAAAGATGTATTACAACTATTTGATAAACTGAAGAGTAGCAAATCACCTGGGATGGACGGTATACATCGGAGGGTGTTGAAAGAACTGAAATATGAGATTTCAGACCTACTATTATCTGTGAACTATCATTAAAATCCTCTGTAGTACCTGAAGATTGGAGCATGGCCAATGTAATGCTAAAAAGGGTTCCAGGGATGATCCGGGAAACTACAGACTAGTGAGTGACATCAATACAAGGCAAAATGGTAGAAACCATAATAAAGAAAAAAAATGATTAAACATATACTGTAGATAGTCATGATTTAATGGGAGAAATCCAATATGGATTTAACCAAGGAAAGTCTTGTCTTACTAATCTGTTATATTTTTTCAAGGTGTGAATAACAGGTAGACAAAAGTGAGCAGGTTGATAACGTGTATCTGGATTTTCAGAAAGCCTTTGACAAGGTCCCTCATGAGAGACTCTTGGCAAAATTAAAAAGTCATGGGATAGGAGGCAGTGTACTATTGTGTATCAGGAACTGGTTAAAAGATAGAAAGCAGAGAGTAGGGCTAAAAGGCCAATTTTCCAAATGGAGAAAAGTGAACAGTAGAGTACTCCAGGGATCTGTGCTGGGTCCACTACTTTTTAACATATTTGTCAATGACCTGGAAATGGGAATAATGAGTCAGATAGTCAAATTTGCAGATGACACAAAATTATTCAAAGTTATTAAAACACAAAAGGATTGTGAAAAATTGCAAGAGTATTTTATAGATTGGAAGACTGAAAGTCCAAGTGGCAGATGAAATTTATGGACAAGTGCAAAGTCACGCACCTAGGAAAGAACAATCCAAATTATGGTTACACATTGCAAGGTTTCACTTTAGGAATCATCACCCATGAAAAAGATTAGGCATTATCATGGATAATAAGTTGATACCCTCCACACAGTGTGCAGTGACGGCCAAGGAAACAAATAGAATGCTAGGATCATAAGGAAAGGAATGGAGAATAAAACAAGGGATATTATAATGCCTCTGTATTGTTCCATGGTGCAACTACACCTTGAATATTGTGTGCATTTCTGGTCACCATATCTTAAAAGGATATATTAGAATTAGAAAAGGTACAGAGAAGAGCCACCAAAATGGTAAAGATTATCCCTATGAGGAAAGGCTTAAAAGGTTAGGGCTCTTCAACTTGGAAAAGAGACTGCTGAGGGGAGATGTGATAGAGGTCTACAAATTAATGAATGGAGTAAACGTAGATCGATCATTTACTTCATCAAATATAACCTATTTAAGAATAATAAGAGAAAATATTTTTCACTCAACACATAATCAAACTCTGAAATTCATCACTGGAGGATGTAGTAAAAACTGTTAAAGTAGCTTAGTTTAAAAAAGGTTTGGACAAATTCCTGGAGGAAAGGTCTATAAAGAGGTCTCAGGAAATCTACTGCTTACCCCAGGTCAAGTATTGTGGACTTGTATGCTTTTTTGGGAACCTGAAAGGTACTTGAGACCTGGATTGGCCACTGTTGCAAACAAGATACTGGTCTGGATGGACCTTTGTCTGACCCAGTATGGCTTATCATATATTCGTATCTTCTTATGTGTAGTGAGTAAAGGGGAGTGGGCTATGTATGTATATGATTCAACTAGAAAAGGTTTCCAGCAATAGCATCTGTGTCACAAAAATGCTGACATATACAGAACATTCAAATTTTCAAAAGCAGGTATCCAGTTAGCAGCACCTACTAACCAAATATGCTCGTAAGTGCAACGGAAAGGGATATTCAGCAAAATTATATGGATAGTGATTTATTTATTTATTTATTTATTTTATTTACTTATTTCTTCTATACCGCCCCTTCCAGTGATCAAGGGCGGTTTACATGGAACAAATTATGTATACTACTGTATACTTTACATGGAACAGGAAACTTTCTAACTTTTTACATGGAATAGATTAACAAATTATGGGGTCTGTTTACTAAATCGCGTTAGTGCAGTTCGCGTTAGGAGCCGCGGTAGTGAAAGAAACCCCAAATAAGGACATGGGCGGTACATCGTTACCACTACCGCGCGTTAGAAAAATTAACGAGCGTTACCGGGCGCCGTGCCGCGTTACTGCGCGTTAATCGTAAGAAGACGTACAGACACAAAGCACTGAAACAGAGCTGTAGCACAATGGTTACGGTACTGACCTCTGTTACAGGCAGCATGGGTTCGAGCCCCCAGTGTGCCTAACGCAAAAGGCTGTCTCAGGCATCATCCTGTACATTACAGAAGGAAAGAGGAGGCATGTTTTTCGTTACGCTGAGTATTGGTGTCAGAAAAACACCCTCGGAGTGTGCCTAGCCACGTACGTTGGTGCGTGCATTGGTAAGTGCGTAGCCGCGCGCGTACATTCGTGCGTGGGTACGTGTTTGTTTACGTGCGTGGGTACGTGTGTTTTTACCAGTGTGGGCATCTTATATTACAGACTTTGTAGGGTGTCCTGCACCTATGCAGTATGCTAACAGATGTACGTGTGATGGCCTATGGTTTAGCAGAGCCTGTGAGCAGGTGCTGGTGTTTCACAGGGTTGGATTGGGCCAGTCACACCCATGATGCACTGCACATGCAAATCAGCTGTCCACACATAGACACCATGGGGAATACACCCCCACAGCACCTCGGCCTGATAGGGGGTACCGACCGTGTGTTGTACTGGCACAGAGTAGCTACACACCGTCACATTGTGCGGGTACTGTGCTCACCCTGAGGGTGCAGTGAGGCGCCCAGCACTAGGTCCACAGCACCGTCCCTGGCTGAAAGAGGCCATGGTGCAGGTCCACAGCAGTGTTATAGTGTGAGAGGTAGTTTCTGCAGAAACACCTTGGACATCTCTGTCTGTATCAGTCAGGTGTAGCCCCCATGGACCCATGCACCACCACCACCCCCCCCCCTCCCCCAGGGCAGCAAACAGGGTCTCCTATCAAACGATACAACATCTACCTCCCTGCAAGGTGGACGTAGAGGGGGAACAACAACCCCGGTCCTGCTGAGGGACACACACCCCACAGAGCAGTCGATGCAGCTCTGTATTTCCAGAACACAATAGCAGACAGACATTAGGCCTAGATATGGCATGCTGCACCCCACCACTATCTGATATTCCCCTGGTGCAAGCCATCAGCCACTGCACCCTGCAAGCCACTCCATCACAACACATACCAGCTGCAAATAGTCTGCTAGTGCCCAGTGGAGATGCCTGCACCCAGAACTGGGATGTCAGCATACACAATTAAATCAGTGACAGGGCCCCAAAAGGCAACCCATATATATCACATGAGAGAAATACTAGATAGCACTATGGGGGTGCCTAGCCATGCTGTGGTCACTGCACAGTCAGGGTGAGAGTGATCTCTCCGCAGCACATACTGAGGTCACCCTGTCTGTGTAGGCGGTGGCCGGCCACTACAATGTGCCTGTCACTGCCCTATGCCCTGTGCAGATGCGCCCTGGCCAGGCCAACCTGTCCGGCCTCTACCCATGGTACCTTGCTCCTCATTATGCACATTGGCAGCCCAATTCTGGCAACATTGCTGGCATTGTGGCCTGTGGAAGGTGTTTGCAGCCACCACACACTGGATAGACAGACAACCACCCCCACACCGATGTCAGCATTGTGCTACTATAGAGGTGGTCAGCAGCCATACACACCACACCAGTCCTGGGCATAGTACAGGCATGGATATGGTACACAAGACTGTTGGGGGGTCACTCCCCAGGGTGGGGAACACTGTCAGAGACCAGACCTGCAGCACACACCGCAGACATCAGAATGATTGTTATGGTGGAGCTCAATGAGCAAAATGTGCTTAACAGAGGAATTGATATCTGCCAGTTCTCATAGCAAACGTTTGATAGCTGTGTACCATATACCCAGGTGTAGGGTGGCATTGCTAAGGTATGCAACTGCTAGTATTGGAGATACAGGCAGGACCCAATTTCTTGCCTCTCCAGGTGGCACTGGCCAATGGGGCCTGTGGGTGGGTGTGTGGCCCTGTTGGCTGCTGCTTTACGGCAGAGTTCCCCAACTCCAGTCCTGGTGTTCCAAACACTGTTCGGGTTTTCATGCTGTCCCTCATAAATATGCATGAGCTACATCTGCATAACATGGGGGTGGTGCATAGCTATGCAGCACAGGCATCTTTATTGGAGGCAGCATGGAACCGGAATGTTGTGGGGCCCTCCAGGACTACATTTGCGAAACTCTGCTTTACGGTAATGTGCCTGTTTCTGGTGTGGTAAAATATAGGCCATGTGTATGTTCTCTGCAATAAAGGTGTGTCTTTACTATCAATGTTTAGTGGTGGGTAAAGCTATGGGGACTGGGTTGGCAGGACCCCCAGCTGGGATTTGAACCTGTGACCCTCTGGTTTTACAGACACTGGCTGTGTCTGTTGCACCACACTGTAGCCACAGAGACAGTGCAGTCCCTGGAGTTAGTTAAACCGGCCTGACAAGTCAGAAACCCTGCTCTGCAACAGGTTTATTGTGACCTCATTTACCTTGTATGCAGACAACGGTGCACATAAACCTCAGAGAATATCTCACAAAAGGGGCACACACCCATAACCAAGCTGGGCAACAATGATATCATTGGGAAACATTACACAACACTCCCAGGACAATCCATTACAATGACATGATATTTAAAAGGGTCTGTGACGCGTAGACCCTTCCACACATCATTTCTTTTTTATTTGGTGCTTTCCAGGCAGTGTTGTTCCTTGTTGCCCATTGCTATCACTGTTGCCAAGCTGTATTATGCTTTTTAAAATGTTTCCTGTGGTCATTTTTAACGTTTTATGTGCTATTTTGTTCAGTGCACATGTATCACACTGCTCACGTTTTGTGTGTTTCCCCGGTTTTGCTGTACATTGCTGACGGAAATGGTTTCTCTTCCCTTTAAAAGCCTTTAACGGCAGGTTTTCATTCGCGTTGGAATTGAGCTCAGAATTACAGCGCGTTAGTGAGGGGGAGCCTCTCCACGCCCCCTCTCCGCCCATTGACCCCTTCTCTCCGCCCACTCTCCACCTTCTGCGCTGTTTTAACGCGCCGCGGGGCTTTACGATCGTTAAGCGCGGTTTCCACGCGTAGTACGACGTTACCGGTCGTTGGCGCGTGTTTACGCGCGTTACACTGCACTTACGGTCGTTAACGTCATACTACGCGCGTTACTCACGTTTAGTAAACATACCCCTATGTGTACTACTGTATACATTACATTGAAACAGAGAAACTTTCTAACTTTTTACAGTAGTGACAGGTGTAAAAACTGTCCAAACTATTTGCATAGGTTATTTACAAGTGATTCTATACAGTGGTTTACAAGATAATCGTGCATTATGTGAGTGTGGTGGAATTTATTTCCATTTTACCAAGAATTTTGTGTGTGTGTGAGGGGGCTGTGTGAGGTTATCTAGTTGTGGTTTAGGGGGGTTCTGAGTTGGTGTGTCTGAGGATGTTGTGGAACAGAGCTAGGGGGGTAGGAGATTTGGAAGTGTTCAGAGAATAGATATGTTTTGAGTTCCTTCCGAAATAGGGCAAGGTCCTTTATGGAGCGGAGGTTTAGTGGGAGATCATTCCAGAGCATGGGGGCAGTGAACGAGAAGGCTCTGTCACTTGTGGATTTTTTAGTCTTCTTGAATGATTTTGGTATGTCAAGTGAGTGGACTGCATTTTGTCTGCGAGCTCTCGATTCAGATGGGGTCTGAAGTAATGTTGTTAGATGTGATGGGGCGAAGTCATTTAGAAGCTTGAATGTTGTTAGGAGAATTTTGTATTTGATACGGCTGTTTATAGGGAGCCAATGTAGTTCTAGGAGTATAGGGGTCACATGGTCTGTTAGGCGAGCTTTAGTAGTTACCTTTGCGCATATGTTCTGGGCTCTTTGTAATAGGTATGTGGTTTTTTGTGGTAGGCCAATCAGGAGACTGTTGCAGTAATCAAAATGGGGTGTGATGAGTGTATTGACAACCGATCTAAAGTCATGTGTATCCAAGAGGGGCCTTAGATGTTGTATGGTTTTGAGTTTAAGAAATATGGTTCTTACTGTCTGCTTTATGTGTGGTGTCATGGTGAGGGTATGGTCTATTATTACACCCAAGTATTTTACCTCTTTTTTAACGGGTATAGATGTATTGTTGATTGAGATTGTTGTTGGAAACGTGTCCTCAGTCACAGATGTTCTTGTAACGAACATTGCTTCCATTTTTTTAAGGTTAATGCTGAGGTAGTTAGTTTCCATCCAAGAGGTGGTTTCAGCCATGCACTCAGCTAGGTTGCCGTAAGTGTGGTTTTTTGTGGTTATGGGGATAACGAGCATGATATCGTCAGCATATATAAAGTGATTAATCTTGTGTTTTCTAAATATGTTTGTGATAGGTTGCAGGTATAAGTTGAATAGAAGGGCAGAAAGGGCTGATCCCTGAGGTATACCTTGTCCTTGGGGGAAGGTTTCTGATGCTTCTTGATCTATTTGGACACGTATTAGTCTATGTGTGATGTAGGACTTGAACCATTTGAGAACAGTTCCACCTATTCCTAAGTTTTCTAGTCTGTTAATCAAGGTGGGGTGGTTGATGTTGTCAAAGGCGGCCGAGATGTCAATAAAGAGTAGTAGGAAACCTTGATTGTTGACATCTGTGCCTTTGATGAGGTGGTCAATCAGTGTGATCAAGAGGGTTTCCACTCCGTGAAAAGGGCGAAAACCGAATTGGTGTGAATCAAGGGGTTTATGTTCATCAATATGCTCTTGTAATTGTAGTTGAATTGACTTTTCTATTATTTTAGCTATAAAAGGAATGCTAGCTATCGGTCTGTACGAATTGGGGTCTTTTGAGTCAAGTTTATTGTTTTTTATTATTGGGCGAAGCGTTGTGAGCTTTAGAGCATCAGGCATAATGCCCTGCGAAAGGGACAGGTTCACCATGTATTGGATGTTTTCAGCAAGTTCTTCCTTTGTATGTTTAATCCAGGACACTGGGCAAGGATCGAATGGGGAGGTTGTAATATTGATCATTGTTATGATTTTAATGAGCTGTTTTCGATCCACAGTGTGGAAAGTTGTCCAATTGTTATTGATATCGGTGTTTGTAGTCAGTATTGGTGTTAGAGTATTGGGTTTAGATTTTAGTTTTTCGGCAAAGTGAGATGCTAAGGTTTGAATGCTTATTGTTGGTAGCTTTGGCTCGGAGTTCTTTGTTTTAGTTAGTGTTTTTACAATTGAAAATAGTTCTCTAGGTCGGTTGATGGCTAGATTTATTACTTTAGAGTGGTAATCCCTTTTCGATTTGTTTATTGCGTTTTTGTATTCGTTAAGTGTGTTCATATATTGTGATTACTTTCATCTGTTTTAGTTTTCCTCCATCTCTTTTCCTGTTTTCTTAGTTGTTTTTTTAGTTTTGCTAGTTCTTTGGTGAACCATTTTTCTGACTTTTTCGTTTGTCTATGCCTATTACGTGTGGGGATAGCTGCTTCCTGTATTGTTAGGTTCCAGTGATTTATAGCGGAGTTGATGTCAGGGAGGTTTTCGTCGAGTGCTGATAATACTTTGTTAAGGAATGTATCCTTGTCAAAGTGGGCAAAGCGTGATAAATGGGGAGATGTGCTTGTTGTATTTGGTGTTGCTTGTGCTGGGAGGTGGAGTGTTATGAGGTGATGATCGGACCATGGTACTTCTGTTGTAGTTGGGGGTGTGAATTGTTGATGGTTATTAAGGGAGGAAGGGAGGAAGATGAGATCTAAAATGATACCAAGTATCAGTGTGTGGGTATGAACTATCTGTGTATATCCCATTTGGTTCATGGCATCCATGAAGTTAACTGATTGGGGTTTATTTAGTGAGGGGAGGTTTAGGTCACCTAGAATTACTAGTGGTTTGTTTTGTGATGCTGTGCATGCAAGTTCAAGGATGGAGGATAGGTTTTTTTGGTCAGCTGAGGGTGGTCTATATATGAGGGAGAGTGCCATGGTTTTGCTTTGTATATTAATGATGTCCATTCCATCTATATTATTCAGGCTTGTTAAGGTGTATTGTAGGACTTTTTTGGTAAGTATGAGTGCGCCACCACCTCTTTTTATATTGCAATGGCAGTTGAATACATCATATTGATGCGTGATTATTTGGTTTAATAGTATGGTGTCTGTGGGTGAGAGCCATGTCTCAGTGATGCAGATGATATCTGGGTTTTTATCTTTTATCATATCGTTGATTATTGGTATTTTGTTTCGTATGGATCTGATATTTATTAGGTAGAGCTTGGTTTTAGTGTCTATATTAGCTGTGTTGTCCTTTATATTGTTTTGTGATTGACATTTTATTTGGATAAGTCTGTGGGGGCGTCTGCCTGAGTCGTGACATGAAAAATGGTTGTGGGAGTGCGAGTATGTTATTATGTGTTGCGGGTTTTGAAATACGTTTTGTGTGGTGGGGATGCTATATGGGTTCTGATAGTGGTTATGAATAATGGGGATGTTGGTGTAGGGGCTTTGATTGGATTTGTATGTGTAAATGTGTTGTGTTAGGAGTGTTATTAGTAGGAGAGTGAGGGAGAGGTTTGTACATTTTATTGGAGACATTATGTATTAGGTGGAGGGTTACTGATGATAGTACAATAGTATATGAGGCTACTAACAATGCTATATAGGTTAGTGACAACAATATATGAGACTTCTAGTAGTAGTATTACATTAAGCTACTGGCAACAGTATATGAGGCTACTAATAGTGTTAAGTAGTTTACTGACAACAGTAAAAGTGTTTCTAACAGTGCAATATGGTCTTCTGACAGTGTTATATAGGTTACTGACAGTAGTATAACAGTATATGAGGCTACTGACTATGTTATATGGGTTACTGATATCAAGGGTTATTGACAACAGTATATGAGGTTACTAGTAATATTACATGGGTTACTGACAACAGTAAGTGTGACTCTTAATAGTACCGTAAGGTCTATTGATAACAGTAAGGTCTACTGACAACAGTATATCGCTATAATTTGGTATGTTGGAAGTGATGACTCTGAATATCCCAAAAAATTGACTCGGCACTATCCTGATATTGTTGGATAGGTCAGTAGTTAGAACGAGGGCGGAGTGGCAAATTATATGTAGTAGTATTATTCAGTGCTCTAATAAGGACAGATATCTGCATAGCAAACAGGACAGAACAAAGCTGACCTAATTGCTCTATAGATATCCTATCCACAAAGCACTACTGAATATCACTGCTCTACAGAAATCTTATCTGCGTAGAGTTACAGAATTTCACTGCTCTCCAGATATCCTATCCACATAGCATAACAGAATATCACTGCTCTCCAGATATCCTATCCACGTAGCACTACTGAATATCACTGCTCTCAAGATATCCTATCAACATAGCGTTACAGAATATCACTGCTCTCCAGATATCCTATCCATATAGCGTTACTGAATATCATTGCTCTCCAGATATCCTATCCACATAGCGTTACAGAATATCACTGCTTTCCAGATATCCTATCCACGTAGCACTACTGAATATCACTGCTCTTCAGATATCCTATCCATATAGTGCTACTGAATATCACTGCTCTCCAGATATCCTATCCACATAGCGCTACTGAATATCACAGCTCTCCAGATATCCTATCCAAATAGCACTACTATCACAGCTCTCCAGATATCCTATCCACATAGCAGTACTGAATATCACTGCTCTCCAGATATCCTAGCCACAGAGCCCTACTGAATATCACTGCTCTCAGATATCCTATCCACATAGTGCTACTGAATATCACAGCTCTCCAGATATCCTATCCACATAGCGCTACTGAATATCACTGCTCTCCAGATATCCTATCCACATAGCGCTACTGAATATCACTGTTCTCCAGATATCCTATCCACATAGCACTACTGAATATCACTGCTCTCCAGATATCCTATCCACATAGCGCTACTGAATATCACAGCTCTCCAAATATCCTATCCACATAGCACTACTGAGTATCACTGCTCTCCAGATATCCAACCACAAAGCACTATTTAAAGTTGTTAAAACCCAAGAGGACTGTGAAAAATTGCAAGAGGATCTTGATAAATTGGAAGACTGGGCATCAAAATGGCAGATGAAATTTAATGTGGACAAGTGCAAGGTTATGCACCTAGGGAAGAACAACCCAAACTATGGTTACACGATGCAAGGTTCCACATTAGGAACCACCACCCAGGAAAAAGATTTAGGCGTCATTGTGGATACCATGTTAAAACCCTCGGCCCAGTGTGCAGCGGCGGCCAAGAGAGCAAATAGAATGCTAGGTATGATAAGGAAAGGAATGGAAAATAAAACAAAAGATATTATAATGCCTCTATATCGTTCCATGGTGAGACCGCACCTTGAATATTGTGTACAATTCTGGTCGCCGTATCTTAAAAAGGATATAGCGATTTTAGAAAAGGTACAGAGAAGAGCCACCAAAATGGTAAAGGGGATGGAAGGATACTCCTATGAAGAAAGGCTAAAAAGGTTAGGGCTCTTTAACCTGGAAAAGAGACGGCTGAGGGGAGATATGATAGAAGTCTATAAATTAATGAACGGAGTGGAACGGGTAAACGTAGATCGATTGTTTACCTTATCAGAATATAGAAAGACTAGGGGACATGCAATGAAGCTACAAGGTAAACTATTTAAGACTAATAAAAGAAAATATTTTTTCACTCAACGTGTAATCAAACTCTGGAATTTGTTACCGGAGGATGTAGTAAAGGCTGTTAGTGTAGCTGGGTTTAAAAAAGGTTTGGACAAGTTCCTGGAGGAAAGGTCTATAAACCATTATTAAGAAGTGACCGAAGATATCAATGCTTGACCCAGTACAAGCATTGTGGAACTTGTGTCTCTTGGGGAAACTGCTAGGTACATATGACCTAGATTGGCCACTGTTGGAAACAGAATACTGGGCTTGATGGACCTTGGTCTGACCCAGTATGGCATATCTTATGGTATTATGTTCACTAATGAATATCACTGCTCTAAAGATATCCTATCCACATAGCACTACTGAATATCACTGCTCTCCAGATATCCTATCCACATAGCACTACTGAATATCACTGCTCTCCAGATATCCTATCCACATAGCGCTACTGAATATCACTGCTCTCCAGATATCCTATCCACATAGCGCTACTAAATATCACTGCTCTCCAGATATCCTATCCACATAGTGCTACTGAATATCACTGCTCTCCAGATATCCAACCACATAACACTACTGAATATCACTGCTCTCCAGATATCCTTTCCACATAGCACTACTGAATACGACTGCTCCTCAGATATTCTATCCACATAGCGCTACTGAATATCACTTCTCTCCAGATATCCTATCCACATAGCGCTACTGAATATCACTGCTCTCCAGATATCCTATCCACATAGCATTACAGAATATCACTGCTCTCCAGATATCCTATCCACATAGTGCTACTGAATATCACAGCTCTCCAAATATCCTATCCACGTAGCGCTACTGAATATCACTGCTCTCCAGATATTCTATCCACATAGCGCTACTGAATATCACAGCTCTCCAAATATCCTATCCACATAGCATTACAGAATATCACTGCTCTCCAGATATTCTATCCACATAGCGCTACTGAATATCACTGCTCTCCAGATATCCTATCCACATAGCGCTACTGAATATCACAGCTCTCCAAATATCCTATCCACATAGCACTACTGAATATCACTGCTCTCCAGATATCCAACCACTTATCACTAATGAATATCACTGCTCTCCAGATATCCAACCACTTAGCACTAATGAATATCACTGCTCTCCAGATATCCAACCACATAGCGCTACTGAATATCACTTCTCTCCAGATAGTTCAAGAGTTAACCGCATTGCCAAGAAATATTCAGTGCCAGACATTATCTGCATGCTGGCACTGAATATCTGGTTTTTACTTTGCTGTGGTAGCCAGAGTTTTAAAAAATCACTGTTTGCCGCTAACAAATATTGACCAGAGATTTTTGTACCCTAAAAAAACCATAATAAGCTTGAAATAAAACACCTAGGAGTGTGTTTACTAAACCGCACACACGTGCGCGGCGCACATTAGCGCACGGCAATGATGCACTTAAGTGCTCTTAAGTGCCCCGCACGCGTGTGCGTCACACTAATGGGTCCACGCACGTGTGCAGTGCGCTGATGTGCGATAGAGGTGGGGAAAGGCGTACGGAGGGCGGAGGAAGGCTCCCGAGGGGGGGGGGGTCAGTGGGTGGAGAGTGGGAGGGAAGAGGCTCCCCGCACAGGAGCGGGGCTGAATTTCGGACAAAAAATACCACGAGTGAAACACTCGCGTTAGAGGCGATTTAAAGGGAAGAGAAACCATTTCCCTCAGCAATGTACACCAAAACCGGGGAAACCTGCAAAACGTGAGCAGTGTGATACATGTGCACAGAACAAAATAGCAAATAAAAATAAAAAATGAGCACAACAAATATGTTAAATAGTACAAATCAGCTGGGAAATAGTGATAGCAATGGGAAGCAATAAAAAACACACCCAGGAAAGCTCCAAAAAACAGAAATGATTTTTGGAAGGGTCTACGCTCCGTAGACCCTTTCAAAAACTCATCTCAGTTTATTGGAGCTTTCCTGGGAGTGTTTTGATTTGTTGCCCATTGCTATCACTATTGCCCAGCTTGGTTATGGGTGTTTGCCCCTTTTTTAGAGGTGTTTTATGAGGTTCATATGCCCGTTTGTCTCCATACAAGGTAAATGAGCCCACAGTAAAATTGTGCAGAGCAGGGTTTCTGACTCGTCCGGCCAGGTTTCCTATCTCCAGGGACTGCACTGTCTCTGTGGCTACAGTGTGGTGCAGCGGACACAGCCACAGCCACAGCCACAGCCACAGCCACTGTCTGTAGGACCAAAGGGTAACAGGTTCAAATCCCAGCTGGGGCTCCTGGCAACCCAGTCCCCATAGTTTTACCCACCACTAAACAGCAATAGTAAAGACACTCCTTTATTGCAGAGAACATAAGCATGGTTCAAGCAACCATATTTTACCCTACACCGCACACAAACCATAACAATGGGCATTACCTACAGCCGAGTACCCCAAATTCAGTCCTGGAGTGCCCCAACTCAATCAGGTCATATGCTTTTTCCCAGATAAGGACATGTCTGCATGTTGGCGGAAGGGTACAGGTGGTGGAGGGGGCAGTGGCTGCAAGCCACAGCAGACAGTGGCCTAGGCCTGTGCAGGCTGGCACCATCCATCGCAACAGACAGGCTCTGTCGGATATACAGTCATGGACTCCCCAGGGACTGCAGCATATCTGTGGCAACACGGTGGTGCAGTACACACAGACAGTGTGTGCAAGAACAGAAGGTCACAGGTTCAAAGGCCAGCTGGGGCTCCTGCCAATCCTGTCCACATATTTTTCCCACAACTAAACCGTGATAGTAAGGACAAACCTTTAATGCTGCGACCATATGCATGGTTAATCCACCTATATTTTACCACAACAAACACAGACACCATACACAGGCGCATTACCTAGAGCAGAGTCTCCCAAATGCAGTCCTGGAGGGCCCCACACCATTCAGGTTCCATGCTGCGTCTACTAAAGATGCCTGTGCTGCATATCTATGCACCACCCCCATGGTATGCAGATGTAGCTCATGCATATTTATGAGGGACAGCATGAAAACACGAACAGTGTCTGGAACACCAGGACTGCAGTTGGGAAACTCTGCCGTAAAGCAGCAGCCAAAAGGGCCAGACACACCCACACACACACCCACAGGCCCCATTGGCCAATGCCTCCTGGAGAGGCTGGACATTGGGCCCTGCCTGCATCTCCCAATACTAGCACTTCAATACCTTAGCAATGCCACCCTACACCTGGGTATACGGTACACACCTATCAAACGTTTCCTATGATAACAGGCAGATAGCAAGTCCTACGTTAAGCACAGTTTGCTCATTGAGCTCCACCATACAAATCATTCTGATGTCTGGGGTGTGTGCAGCAGGTCTGGTCTCTGACAGTGTTTACCCCCCTGGGGAGTGACCCCCAACAGTATTGCGTACCATATCCATGCCTGTACTGTGCCCAGGACTGGTGTGGTGGGTATGGCTGCTGAACCCCTCTATAGTGGCACAATGTTGGCATAGGTGTGGGGGTGGCTGTCTGTCTATCCAGTGTGTAGTGGCTGCAAACATTTTCCACAGCCCACACTGCCAGCACTGTTGCCAGTATTGTGCTGCCAATGTGCATAATGAGGAGCAAGGTACCATGGGTATAGGCTGGACAGGGTGGCCTGGCAAGGGTGCATCTGCACAGGGCATAGGGTACTGACTGGGACATTTTACTGGCCGGCCACCACCTACACAGACAGGGTGACCTCAGTATGTCCCGCTGAGAGATCACTCTCACCCTGACTGTGCAGTGACCACATCATGGCTAGGCACCCCCATAGTGCTATATAGTATTTTTCTCATGTGATAGCTATGGGTTTCCTTATGGGGCCTAGTCACTGAGTTATCTGCTTGCTGTGTATGCTGACATCCCAGTTCTGGGTGCATGCATCTCCACTGGGAACATGCACTATGGTCTAACTAGCAGGCTGTTTTCAGCTGGTGTGTGTCTTGATGGAGCAGCTTGTAGGGTGCAGCGGCTGATGATTTGCTGCAGGAGAATATCAGATAGTGTTGGGGGTGCAGCTTACCATATCCAGGCCTAATGTCTGTCTGCTATTGTGTTATGGATATGTGTAGAGCTGCATTGACTGCCCTGTGGGGTGTATGTCCCTCAGCAGGACCGGGGTTAATGGTCCCCTCTACTGCCACCTTTGCAGGGAGGTAGAGGGTGGATGTGTTGATAGGAGACCCTGTTTGCCACCCTCAGCCCTGGGGGGGTGGCGGTGCCTAGCCCACCTAGGGGTCCATAGGGGCTACACCTGACTGACACAGACAGCGATATCCAAGGTGTTTGTGCAGAAACTATGTATCTGAAACATTAACACTGTTTTGGACGGTGTTGTGGACCTGGTCCTGGCTGCCTCATCGCACACTCAGGGTGAGCACAGTACCCGCACAATGTGATGGTGTGTAGCTACTCTGTGCTAGTAACACACACGGTCAGTACCCCCTTCCAGGCCGAGGTGCTATGGGGGTGCACCCGGTCACATCCCCCTACTAGGCCGAGGTGCTGTGGGGGTGCATTCCCCATCTTGTGTTCATCTGTGGACAGCTGATTTGCATGTGCAGTGCATCTTGGGTACGGGTGGCCTAACCGTATCCTGGTGGCTGCAGCAGACTGTCTGTGTGGTGACGTGCAGGCTCTCTGTAGCCAGCCAGAGGCTTGCTAGTAGCTGTAGCCCAATGGTTGTGTCACTTCCTGTAAAGCCAGAGGTTATGGTTTCAAACCCACAGTGGGGTTATTTGATAGGGTTGGCCACAGCATTATCTTTGTTTTAATGTACATTTTTGATGCCAGCAACAACAACCTCAGCGTACTGTACCCATATGTTGCCTCTGAGGGCGCTTTATAGGGCGCCCTATAGGGCACCTTATGGTTCCCGTCCATATAAGGTGCACTATACATTATCCTGTGACGCAACTTATAGGGTGCCCTATAGGGGACATTTTAGGGTGCCGTGGCGGACAGTGCACTTATGTTGACACACTTTGAGAGTGCGTTTGCTATTAATGTTAATTAAAATAAAAATAAAATGCCTCCTAAAGCAATCTTCCCCATTATACACATTGCCTCAGCCAGCCTTGTTCATTGGGCACTGTGGGGGATTGAACCCCTGATCCTTGCACCATTGGTTAGTGTCTTAACCATTGTGCTGTGGCTCTGCTTTTTTGTTTGCCCATCAGCACACCACCTTATGCCGCCCAGTATTAGAATGCCTCCAAAATATTGGCACGCCGCCTTATGCCGCCCATTATTTCACTGCCTCATAAATTAATGCCTCTGCCAGCCGTCTTCATTGGGCTCTGTGGGGGATCGAACCCCTGCTTCTTGCACCATTGGTACGTGCCTTAACCATTGTGCTGTGGCTCTGTTCTTCTGCTTGCCCATCAGCGTGCCACATATGCCTCCCGCGCAGCTGTCGGCTGCGCTAAGGTGCGGGGCGCACAAGGGCGCCGCGCACCTTAGCGCATCTGTCAATCACGGATTTCCTTCTTCAGCGCGGAACGCCCACTCCTTATATGGCACCCGCACTCTACCGCGGCCCGCACTTTACCGGGGTTTTAGTAAACATACCCCCTAATTTTACAGGACTGAATTTTCTGAATCAGTAATGATCATAATAATGCATTTTGATTTAATTTATTTAGCATTTTTTATATATTGCATTTCCAATGGCAAATATGGTTTACATGAAACTATTTAAATGCTGGTGCTGGTGTTTAAATTATTATTTATATTCCGTGCCACTTCACCTATAGTTAGCAGTGCTGACAATACAGGCAATTTGATCAGAGCAGTCACTGCTATTTGTTTCGTTTCAGCCTCCTATTCATCAGACCTAAACTAAATATAAAGCTAGAGGTTAAATATCGCCTTCTCCTGGATAATTTATGGCTCTTCCCTTGTTCTGCCCTCCCTCCACCCACTGCATATGCATGCAGTATTGTTCTAGTGAGAGAGATTTTCAGCCTGTAACTCTCCATGTAGTGGTTGAACATTGACGGATAGGGGAGTTATACAGTACATACTGTATGTTCATCAGCTGCCAGTGATGATGATTCACTTCTCATTCCCATGTGTCCATGCATTAGATGCTTATCTATTTTTGACTCTTACAGGGGGAGGTAATGGATCATTGATATCAGTTCTTTTGTTTTAGGGCCCCTTTTACTAAAGCTCTCTAAGGCTTAGCAATTAACGTGCCAAAGAAATGTATGTTACTTGCAAAGCCACCATGGTAGCTGTTGGGGGTATGATCAGTATGTTCTCAGCAGCTAATGCATGGTGGGCCATTTAAAATGCGCTACCATATGGTGGGTTCACTTAATGACTCCTATAGAAGTGTCATTAGGTGAACTTGCATTAAGAGCCCTGTTGCTGCTGAGTGTGTGGCAATTACCCTGGCACTAGTGGTAAAGTACTCTCCATGCCCACACTCTCCAAGCCCATTCCCCTCCCTATGCCACGATGACTAGTCAATGCGCATTCATGTGTGTAGTGACAGACACACTCATGTTTTAATGTACCTGGCTGCCAGTTGCCACGTGTTAAAATACACATTAAGCAGTTAATGGGCTTTAGTAAAAGGGCCCCCTAGTGTTTCCTAAATACAATTTTTTCAGTCTTGTATGCAACCTATTGCAGTTACCCATGTCAAAGAAAACCTAAACTTTAAATGTTGCAAGATTGGCAAGCTAGGAACCTGAAGCTTAATTTTAAATTCAGAACAAATTGAAATATGTTGTTACCAGGGATATGTATTTATTAATATGAATTTGGTTGTGTGGCGTGCCTTAAACCAATTCTTCCATCTCTCCTTGGGTTAGATATGTGTCGGCGTATCAGGTTCAAAGTCTTAACACTGATTCACCTGTGAGGCACCTCAACATCTTAGCATAAGAATCTATAAACCGACTGGATCTTTACGATCAGAGGGGACCTGGTTAATTTATATTCCATCTGAAAGAGAGTTTCATTTATGCAAAATAAAAACAGGGTGTTGATAGTAGCAGAACTCAGTGAATGGAACAGCTTGCTTTTGGAATTAAGAGTGATAGAAACTACATGTTGTTTCAGCAAACCCCTGAAAAAGCTTTTCTTTAGCCCAACCTTTTGGTACCAAGGCTGAGCCAGCTATAGGAGGAGTACGGTAGCAGTTGTATTCTACAAGAAACTTTGGGTGTATCATACAGTGGCTTATTGTATGGTTTTATTTTTTAATGTGTATAATGATTCTTTCCCACCCAGAACTGTGGACAGGCAGGATGCAAATATTTTAAACAAATAAACAGTAATTTAATTTGAATACTGGCACGACAATTTACAAATGCCTAAAAATAGAAATCTGGACTATGGCCCATGGCTTTGCAGTGAGAGTAGAAGTGGGCAGGGGGGTTTCTTGTGGTTCTTCTCTGCCCTCATATTCTGTTTCTGTCTATCCTTTACTTTCAAATCTTCAAGAACTACAGTGTTCCATGTTAAAGCAAGAAATAAATATCTTTGTATCCTTTCACTCTGAAGGAATCTATTGTGGATGAGCAGGAAAACACAAAAGAAGAGAATATTCACCTGAGGAGATTTCTTCGCGTTTTGGCAAATGTTATGATAACAATATGCTTGTGTGGAAGTGGATACCTCATATATTTTGTGGTAAAACGGTCACAAAAATTTAAGGAAATGGATAACGTTGGGTGGTATGAAAGTAATGAGGTAAATATACTTTTTCCCGATTTCATTTGTCAGAGATGAAAATTTGTTTGTATTTGGAGTGGACAAACTACCTAGAAGAAGCATTGCTTTGCTTCCCCATAGACATTTATGGGGCCAAAATGAATGAGATGAAAAGGATTACATTTTGAGAGGACATCCTCCATTCAGATCTGAATAGCTAAACTGAATTGATTTCCCATTCAGATCAATCCAAATGCATATCTCTAATGAAAACTGAAAAACTGAATCTAACTGAGTCAAGCCGTCTTTGACTCTAATTAATCAAGACTAATTCACAAGCTCTTCCTGCTGACTCGACTTATCTAATAACTCCTTCCACACCCTCTGCCCCCGCCCCACCCTTCTAGTTTTTATGGAATTGTGGGAATGGATTTTCTATATTATATGGAGATAAAGTACTAGGATGGACTTCCACTGCTCCGGCGTTCTTTTGTGGGAGTGGGAATCAGAGAGATTTGAAGGAACCATTGAAGGGTAAGGTGAGTAATGGGGATGGCCTCCTGCTGCTACAGTCTTGTTAAAGTAGATGGGAAAAGGGAAATGGCATTGCTCTGACCCTGTGCACCAGCCTGATTTTCAGATCCTGAGATCATGATCATCAGAACTTTGGTAGGTAGCTATGCTGATTGAAAAAAATGAACCATGAATGAACAATATATCAGTAGATCACAGGTAAATTATCTTTCAATATAAAAATGAGGATTGACTTATCTCTACTATATGATGCTACTAGCAAAAGCTGCAAAAATTCATAGACGTCTTTAAAAAATGTTTTCTCATACCCACTCTTGTCTAATTCTGGGGCTCCATTAAGGGTACTCCGACCACATATTGCTCTCTCTGTGCCCCTGAGGCCTGATCACCCAGGCCTCAGGGGCACAGAGACAGGGTAAAATAGTAGAAGCTATTGTTAAGAACCAAATTATTGGTTATATGGCCAAATGCAGCTTAATAGGAAAAAGCTGGCATGGGTTTAGAAAAGGGAGGTCATGCTTTTGTAAACTACTGAAATTATTTATGTCCTCACACATTTTATCTTGTTATTCTTGCCATGATCAAGGTCACTTACAAAGTCTGAAGGTGTGAAAAAGCATACCGATAGAAATGAACCAACTGAAACAATATACTTGAATTTTCAACTGGCATTTGATAAAGTCCTTTGTGAGAGGCTCCTTAAAATATTAAAAAGCGATAGGACAAGAAGGCATATCATAGAATGGACTGGCAACTTGTTAAAAGATAGGACATGAAGACTAGGGGGTATGTTTATTAAAGGGGATTAAGAGAGCAGGGGATATCGGGTGATAAGGGCTTTTCTGTGTGAAAAAGGCTCTTCCAGTGTTCCGGCGGTAAGACCCGCTTAACATGTGCTAACAGGACACTGGGTGTTAAGGTGGCAAGTGTGCACCTTAATGCCTGAAAATTGCTGTCACGGTAATACTGGATAAGGGAGCCCCAGCGAAAGGCAATGTATGGAAGGACAGGTGGGAGCTGATGGACCTGACAAATACGTGAGCATCCTACATGGCAGCCAGTAAGTGGTATGAGCATGTGGGAGGCAGCTGTACTGCTGCACTGGGGGCGTCCACGTAAAATGCTGTAATGTTAGTGTGTGGCATAGGATGGGGAAGACATGTCCCCCAGCAGTCATTTGTGACACAATATGTGCAGCAAAAGGATGATGAAGCAGGAGTGGTGACATGCAGATCAGGCATAGGAGAAGAGTGCATGAAAAGTTGAAATGGGGAAAACAGCACTTATGGGGGTCAGGGTGTAGCAGCTTGCACATTGCCGGCAGAGGCTGATGGATGGGCTGAAGGAAGCGTGGCAGTAAATGAGAATGTTGTTTGGTCTGGCAGCACCTATGTACCTGAGGTGCCATCCCCAATGCATTTGTACTGTGGGGGAAAAACATGATACCAGACATGTTGGTCTCACACCTGTTCCAGCCACCCAACCACCATACAACTCTCCAGACAAATGTGCATACAACAACTGGACAAGAGTCATTCAAACTGGCCAGATGGGACACGTAAGGATGTGAGATGAAATCTGCAGGTGGCCATCCAAGGGGTAAGATGTGTCTGCATGTACTGCAGAGATGTGATGGAACCAAAGCTATACATTCACAGTCATAATGTAATACTTGATTCATATACCACAAGTAGGTTATATCTGTATGTACATAACTGCCATTTATTATACCGCTGTATCAGTGCAGTCATAGTGGGGTACATTGTACTGAAAACTTGGTAATGTATGACTAAAAACAGGGACTGTGAGAACTTGCAGACTGCTGAGCCAATGGAAGGTTAAGTGACCTACCCAAGGTAACAAGGAGTGACGGTATCTATGAAGGCTGTGTCATACATAAAAAGCCTCAATAAAACCTTCCAACCAGTCACACGAGGTATGCTAGTGGGCAGCACTCTGACCATTAGGCTATGCCTTCAGTGTCAGGTGGCAGACATCTTCAGGGTAAACATGTCTGACCCCCTGCAATGGGCAGCAGCAGAGCCATTAAAGTCATGCTCTCAGAGAGGCATGATGGAAAATTGCATATTTGTTGACCCACATTATTGGTAGAACACATAAAAAAGCATGAGAATGTATGTTAGCCAGTCACAGAAGACCCCTCACTTTTCCATGCATGAAAATGAATTGAATAGCACAAAGCGAAGAAATGAGAATTGTACCCTTGCTTGTGGAGACGGTGCTCTAACCATTAGGCTACTTCTCCACACCATGCTGCATCTAAATGTCTAGTATCAAAGAGACTGCAAGTCCCTGTCTGCAATGGGTGGACTCCAGGACATGAAAGAACATGGCTGGCAAATTCAGAGACAGTGGTACATCACACCTAGTGCCGGCTCCATTTGCGCACATGCATTACGTGATGCCCATGACATGCAGTACAGTAGCAGCACCACAGACCCAATGCTATAGGCTATCTCCCTTGTGCAAAGGCCAAGGCACAGGTGAGGTCAAGATGCCCATCCCTGAACTGTACCCCCAACGGCAAACAACAGCCACATGCATGGGTCTGCTGTGCCACTGTGTGTCACAAACCCCTGAGGCAGCACATGTGCTTGGTGTGCAATCCCCTGTGACCTCCTGCACAGAGGACTGCACACCAAGGAACATCTACAGATACAATAAACGCAAACCACAGTAATGAGCCATGTGGCTCATTGCAGACCATTCTGTGCTCCCTGGGAGAACATGCACACATTTCCCGCCATTAGAGAGGACAGGCAAGTACTGGACTTTGCCCCAGTGATCACAGTTGCCACTATGCCTGCAATGTCTGCTGTGCGCGCCAGTATAGGTTAGCTCCTCCATTACCCATGATGCACTGCACGTGCAGAACAGCATTTTGCAGCTGATCACCAAATGGAGAATGCATTCTGTGTGAAAAAGGCTCTTTTGCTGTTCCAGAGGTAAGGCCCACTTAACATGTGCTAAGAGGACACTGGTTGTTAAGGTGGCAAGTGTGCACCTTAATGCTCAGTATTATGCACTGATGGTGTGTGCTTGCAGCACATAACATCTACAAATTGTGCTATGGACCTGTTTCAGCAGTCACCCTGAAGGTGAGGAGGGGTGCACAGTGCCTGGTCCACAGAGCTTGCACTGCTAGAGTTGGACTCTGCTGGCCGTACTGCAGATCCATATCATTACTAGTGTATGATGCCTGTCACATCCCAGTTCTATGTCTTGCTCCTATTGGCCAGGGACTCTCCTAGAACATTTCATGTCAGTCCCCAGGGTTGCAGCAGCTGTATCTATGGAAGCCAAATACAGTGGGGTTTCTGTAGGCTGGCATGGGGCTGCCAAGAGCAGCTGTTGTCATAACCATCTGTAATTACAAATCCACTACATCAAACACAGTCAGCTGCATTTGAAGGGCACCACAAGGCTGTCTCAGCCTGCACATGCCAACAGTACCCAGTCTGCTGGTCAGCACACGCTGCATGTTCACAGATTGACCATGCACAACCTGGGACAAACAGTATGGCCACTCAGCAGTCGGCACAGTGATTTGGCTCCCAGAAAAGGGAGAGCACCTGTAGTACAATACTATACAACACTATGTGGCTACATAACCATGACATGGTCACACCTCAGTCACAGTGAGTGCTTTCTCAGCATGAAATGCTGTGGGCACCCTGGCCACACATGTGGCAGACAGGCACTATGATGTCAGAGCCATTGACCACTGATGCATACACATCCTGGGCTCTGTTTCAGGCTATACCCACAATCCTCTGCTCCTCATTATTAATGTATTTATTTATTTATTAGCGAGGCTTGATATACCGCCCAAACTGAAGTGTCAGGGCGATGTACAATAAGAAAACAAAGTGGCTACTAGAAAATCAAAGAAGGAAAGGAATGCCATTGGGTTAATAGGAAAGCAGTAGCGGTAGACACATAAACAAGGCTGACTGCTGAGGGGATGCACATTTCCAAACTAATGCTGGGAACAGCTTATGCACAGTGCATTGTAGAAGGCCATACTACCCTGGAGAGACACATACACACTGTCATGATGCGGGCACTAATAAAGTTGGTTTTAAGAAAAGAAATCCTGTTTTAGAAGAACTAGATGTGCAGTTACCTTCAGGCACAGCTAGAGGGAGCAGGAACAGACATACTGGTCTTAATGAACCTAATCTCACTGATGACCTGCAGCTGAAAGGGAACCAGGAAGTCAGCAGTAACGGTTCACTTTATAAGCCAGAGCAGAATGCTTCTGGACAGCAGTGGCATAAGCAGAGGAAGCAGTGGACACAGCAGGAGCTGAGGAAGGAGGAGAAAGAGGAAGAAGGAACTGGAGCTGGACTAGAAGGAGAAATAGCAGAGGAGCCTGGAGGCTATCAAGGACATAAGCCTGATTGCTGTGGAAGAAGCCAAGCTGGAAGCTGGAGGAGAAACAGACCTCACAAGGTGGGAAGCCAGAAAGCCCAAACTGGACCTGTTGTGCAAGGGGAGTTTGGTGGAAGTTGCTCCAAGGTGAGAGGCTCTGCCACACCTAGTTCCTATACTCTGCCTGTTTGTAACCTAGAGAGAAGAAAGCTAAGAACCAGAGAGGGAGGTTCTGACAGAAGCTTATCTCTAGAGGATCATTGCCCAGTTTCACCTATTCAGAGGGAAAAGCAGTTTTATAAGCAACGGAAGTTTTTACTCAGCGAGCCAAGGTATGAGGCATTGAATATTAACTGTAATGATTGTACTGCTAAAAGTTATGCTAAAAGAAGGATTCCTCCTAAGGGAAACAAGAGTCAAAACTGGTTTACTAAACTACCGCCAGCCTTAAGAGTCCCTGGTTATGTGAAGCCAAACTCCCAAGTTGTAGATGACCATGCTGAAATAGACAGGGACAGTAAAAGCCCTTTGAATCAGTATAGGGGAGAGGAATTGATGGAAGTGGATTCTCCCAGCACTATTCCCTCACCTTTGCCTGAGGAAATGGAATGTGATTGGTGCACTGCCTATGCTCCAAAGTGTGTATGCTCCACAGAAGAATAAATGAAATATAATTTGATGTTTATTATACTGAATATTACTTTGAAGAAAACCTGCTTTAAACTGTGAAGTAACAGTTAACTAGCCAGTGAATATTGGTACCTTTTAAAACAAAGGACTGTTTCTGTTATCTAAAATATCTCTTAGTTGAACCTTGCTTTAAACGGGGAATAAAAGCCTTTATTACCCTACATTTGGACTCTTTGTTCTTTAACAGCGCTACCTAGTGGCGTATAATCTTTGTGTCACCGGGAACCGAGTGACAACACACACACATAAATGCACGCGCACACATCACCGCACTATGCAAAAGTGGTGATGGTTGGCATTCCTGCCTGCCACTTTAGGCTCCTTATCTGCTCAAGCATTGCTCTTGTGCTCATTGTGCAAGTGCTATTAGAGCACTCTGAAATTCTCATTCATTCTTAATGCCCACTCAGTGTGCCAGTGCTATCAACCTGCCCTTCCAAGCAGCTGTGGGGTAGTGGAGCCTGTCTGTGTGACTGATGGGTGTGTGGACCATTCATTGGGATTTGAACAGGCTGGTGCAATACAAAATCTGCATCCAGGTCTTGGACCTGTAACCCACTGCTCATATACACACTTGCCTTGTGTGTTCAGCCAGTGCACTGCCATTTATAGGTTCTGCAGTCCATAGTTGTAGATGTGGTCATTGTCCTGGTAAATGCGGGCATGTGTAGGGATCTGTCTGTGTCTGCTAAGATCTCTGCATGCCCTGTTCCATACCTGCCTGACAAGATGTGTTTGGTGGGTGTGGGAGGGTAATGTATTGTCTGGTCCGTATGGTACAATGGCTGTCCATACTTCTGGTACAACTGACATTTCTGTCTTATACATGAGATATGTCTACTCAGAAGGGCAGTCCATGCAACAGGCACACACAGATCGCATGCCATGTTGGAACTAGTAGAATGCCATTGTTCCCTCATACCAGGTATGTGCAGTCATGACATGACCTCACATCTTGCAGCCCAATTTGGCTGATATTGATTCACATGTGCCCAAGATGGCTGTTGATGACTGACTCCTTACATTTGGAGGGTGCCCCGGTTCACACAGAGCTCCGTGCTCTCGGAACATACTACAAACACTATTGTCCATTTGAGAGTTACTTCCCATTTTGCTACTGCAACCTCCTTCCTGCTGGTCTCCCTCAGAGTCATCTCTCTCCCCTACCATCTCTTCAGAACTCAGCAGCGCGGCTGATACTTCACCAGCCCTGATACACTCATATAACCCTTCTCCTAATCACACCACTGCCTCCCCATCTGTTTTAGGATCCATCTCATACATGCGATATGTGCTAACTTATAACTCCATCCCTTCTACTGCCACTCATTATCTTTCCTTTCTCCTCTCTTCCTACACCCCTTTCATGTGGACTCTGCTCCTCCTCTAGCTACCTCCTCTCTATGCCTGTTCATCTACTGGCATCTCCAGACTACGATCATTTCATCTTGCTGCTTCTTATGCCTGGCGCAAGCATCCTCTATCCTTACATCATGTCTCATCACTCTGCCTCTTGAAATCCATGCAGAAGACTTACCTTCTTGGGGCTGCTGTTGGATCTTTATCTCTTGTTTCCCAATCTCTATGCTCTCTATTGTTCCCCTATTTTTCTTGTATTGTACTGACTGTCATCGCTTGACTGTAAACTCTTCAGGCAGGAACTGCCTTTCTGTGTGTTTGTACAACACTGTGCATGCCTTGTAGTGCTGTATGAACAATGTATAATGGTGGTAGCAGTGCTATCATCTTGCAGGTGATGGTGCTGGGTGTGCATTTTGGCGTGACATGCCCTGTTCTCCTATTGCATAGTATTCCTTATGCATTGTCATCTTTACTCCCCACATGCACCTATTCACTTAACACGTGCAGGTGGGAAGTATCCTGATCCAAGGGCCAAATGACTCACACGGTTACCTAGACCAGTGCCATAGGCCAGTGGTCAATGTGTGGGCAGCCTGCCAGCCGCTCCATCCCTCCCTGCCATCGTGACACCTCCACTGTTTCACTGCTGTGTCACCTGTGCAGCTATGTACATCTTGTCACTTGGGCCCCCCTCCACTGGGGGATGTGATCACACGTCATGCTATGTTCAACCGCCGGGGGGGGGGGGGATCAGCAAGTGCTCTGCTGTCCCTGCCATTGAGATGTTCGCCTTCAGAGTTTTTCAAATGTTGCATTGCGCTGGGCACACAGGGACAGGACAGAGCTTTTATCTGCTGCAAGTGGGAGGCACTCTACCTGCTGCCACTACCCCCACACCATGCTGGCGGGCCACAGTGCCAGCTCATCCACTATGAGGGTAAGGCAGGTGCCTAGGGCAGTGGGTCTGGCTAGGGGCATCAGCAGAACACATGTCTGGCTGCACCGGCCCCCCATCTCAGGCTACCACCATTTCCATCTTGGGTGAAAGCTGGACAGATGCTGTAATAATATTTTGCAGCCCCCTTTAGAGCTTCTTCTGCTGCCGCTGCCAGCCTTTCCTTTTGGAGACAGCTTCAGCAGTAAGGGTGGGGTAGGCTGGCTTGAGTCTCTGCCTCAGGTGACAGGGACCCTTGGGATGGATGGGGTGAGGGGTAGGGTGGGCAGGAACCTAAGTGTCTCTGGCGAGTAGGCTGTTCCGGAACCGTGGGCACACACCGATATCCTGGTTGTACGTCTTTTTTTCCACAGCAGCATGTCTGTGTGCCACCACTGTCACTGTAGGGTCATAACGGACTTTACAGATGTGCCACCTGGGCAGCTACCTGGTCAGCTTTGTGCACCAATGACCCCTACTATATCACCCATGTGTCATCTCCTTTGTCCCATTCATACTTGGCCACTGTGTTGCTGCTGCTAATGGAGCACTACTATCACTGTCTTGAGTTCCCCTGTGTGTGGTTCACATTGCAGACATTGGAATAGGCTCTTTCCCCTCAAAATAACCCCTTTCCATGAGGTTTTACTTGGCTTTCAGGTTCCTTGCAATGAGGGCTCTAATGCTTGATTGCACAACCGGCGATAGGGCAGCACCCACTGTCAACACCCACTCTCTGCCCCATTAATGCCCACTTTCGACCTCCTTTTCCCTTAACACTATGGGACCCTGCAACACTTGTTATTGCAGCATTCTCAGCTCTTTTTGCAGTGTTAAGAGCACAAGGATGCCAATAACAGGCATTAACTGGACACTTGCTCCCTTAACGCCCTTTAGTAAACATACCCCTAAGACTAAGTGGTCAGTTATCCCAGGGGAAAGAGGTAAATAGTCGACTGACTCAGGAATCTGTTCTGGGATTGGTGTTATCTAACATTCATTAATGATCTAGAAAAGAGAGTGAATTGACCAGATTTGTAGAGGACCTAATTTATTAGAAATTGTTAAAATCCAAGTAAACTGAGAAATTGAAGAAGAACCTAACCAGACTGGAAAACACTGGACCCAATATTTGAAAGGCTTTTACATGGTTTACAGGCAAGTAAACCGTGTAAATGCCTTAAATGGGGATATTCAATGGCACCTACATGGTTAGTGCCATTGAATATCCCCGGCTATTTCCCTATGTGCCCCGGCTATTTCCCTATGTGCATATTGAGGACATTCCGGGCCGAGCAGAGCCAGTGACTGCTGCTAACCGTGTAGCAGTGATTTTGGACCACTACACAGTTAGTGGTTTGCGGCTAAACTAGGCCAGCTTTTGGCTTGCCTAGTTCCAGCTGCAGACCACTAACCATGTAGCAGTCCAATATCACCGCTACACGTTTAGGCTCTGTGGCGTTGATCCCTTGGCTGCGGCATTGAATATCTGGGGTTAAGGGTGAGCAGGCAGGGCTATGTACCATAGCGGCGCATAGCCCCCCCTCCCCCAGAAGAAAATCGGGTCCTGTGTGTCTAAATGGCAGATGAAACTTAGAGCTTGGTTTAGTAATGTGCACTGAGCGTTAGCATACTAAGGGTATTATGCTGTCAGTGTAGGTCTCCATGCTAAAACTCCCAGTCTAACCAGTGAGCATGTGATTGGACAGGGACTGAGATGTTAAAGATGGAACATGGGTGGTAATGGCACATCATGGCCAGCATAGGCATGCGTGAACCATGTCTGTTGCTGTTAGCATGGGTGCCTCATAACACCACCTCAAGGGGTAGCGGTGAGTGCATCTACATGCTGCAATGCGTTACCAATGTGCTATTGGAATGGAGATGGCCGCACATGCCCCAAAATGTTAGCCCAGCCTCTGCACTTATTTTGCAACACCAACACTTCCTACCAGTGTGTTCTTTAATAAACATGCCCCTTAATGTGAACAAGTGCAACGTAATGCAAATATAGCAAAAATAAACCCAATTCTAGATACATAATGCTGGGCTCTATATTATGAGTCACTATCCAGCCAAAGGATCTCGGGGTCATTGTGAACAATATGTATGTTAGTGAGCGATGGCTGCCCCATCTTATAAAAGATATAGGTATATATTTAAAAAATGTCCCCATAGGCATTCCTATCTGCTTCGAGGTAGGCATAAGTTTCAGCTACCTAGGGTCCCCACCAGTAATTAATGGAGTAATTGAGCTTACCTCTGTGGTGTCTAACACTACCTTAAGAAATTTAAAATTAAAAGTGTTATTTCACTTGGCTTCTTAACCAGCTGTTTTTGTCCATGCAGTTTTGTAAAATCTGGCACTCGTATATGTACATTTGCTGGCACTTCCTTAGGTCAAGTTCTGATGCCACTCTGTATTTGAATTTTTTTTTTATTGTTGTAAAACGGCTCTTGCCACTGGATGTGCCGGCAAACGCGCATGTATTTGCTGGTGTTCTTAGTTGGAATTTACAAAAAGCACAATATTTTATCAGGCGATTGTCAATGTCCCAACCCAAACATCTCAATTTCTGCTTAGAAACCATATATAAAATTGAGCTTCACTTCATATATCTATTTTCTAAATTTGATCTCCCTCTTGATTTACAAACTTAGATGGAATTTACTGCAATTTCTTGCTAAACCACATTTGTGGATTTTTCTTTCAATCTTTTATCCCTTGTGCCAGTAATGCTCCTTGATAGAATATTTGGTAAAATTTGAAGAGAGAAAAGTCAGACGTTTAAAGGCTTGAACTTACTCCATGCATATTTTTGTATGGCCTGGTTTGATAGAATGGTGATGTTTTCCCTTGGAAGGAAATCATTTGTCTGCCTTCTCATTCACTATCAGGTGGAGATTGTTATGTCACTTCTGTCGATGTTCTGTCCCCCACTCTTCGAAACTATAGCTGTTTTGGAGGATTACCATCCACGAATTGCATTAAAATGGCAACTGGGACGAATCTTTGCTCTTTTTCTCGGAAATTTGTACACCTTTTTGCTTGCTCTAATTGATGACGTCAATGGAAAGGTGCGTACAAAAAGATATCCATAAAATGTTGAAATGGAGGATATAATTATGATCTTCTCAGGGTACAGAGACTTATACGTACATATGTATACCAACATGCTGTCTAAAAATTGCCCACACTGTAGACACTGGGATCAAAAATATGCATATATTTACATATATGAAAAGTAGGCAGGTTTACAATAAGAGAGGAGTAATTTACCCTTTCAGACTCATGTGCATTATTTTGCAAGGAGGAAAGTATCTGAAGAAAAATTGGAGCAAATTTGGGGAGCGCTTCTTTCCTTGCCATTTTTCAAAGAGAAAGCATATCTGTTCCTTTTGAGAACTGGCACAAATTTCATGGGTAAACATATCTATATAGATTTAAAAACTATCCTTTCAGTGTCACAAAATAGAATGACTTTCCAAGGATTTCAGTCAATGGTCCATATGATGATATAATACTGTTTCTGTGTTCTCCATGCTGGATTTATATAGAAAATAACTAACATTTTTGTATTTTAGCAGAAAGCCATAGGGACAATATTTCTTTCAGGTTCAGTTTATATAATCTGTCTTCCTATATGTTAAGAATTTTCCAGAACAAACCATGAGGTTCACTTTCAATGGAATGCTGAATGCATAAAGAGATCCATATACTATAAAATATATAGATATCCTTGTGTGCATATTCAGTCCATTTATATGTATAAGTTGGATTGCTAAACATGGAGTCCTAATTTCTTATGGATAAGCTATCTGTATAAAGTTAGAACTGCTTTTTATGTGTCCACATATACAGAAAAATTTATCTAGCTAGTAGCTGAACATTGCTGCTTTCACAATAAGGGATACTTTCACTAAGGACTGTTAAGGGCGCACCATTTGCGAGTGAAAAATGGCACTGTTAAGGGTCCCAATGTGTGTCAAAGGATGGGGCAGGGAGTAGGTATTAAGGGTGCTAGTGGCTGGTCAGGGCCGGCCTGTCCATTGTGCGAGAATGTTGTCCACATAGGGCCCTACACTTCAGGGGGCCCTGCTTGAACTTCATTCTTGAATAAATGGATGGCTTCAGAGGGAGCTGAGGAAGCCTGTGCGAGGTCTCGGCTCCCTATGCAGAGCCACCAGCGTGAAGAGTGTTTTCCCTCATGCGGGCGGCTGTTTCTGTGAAGCGTGCAAGTGCTGGGAAATGCCCTCTAATTTTCCCCGCCATTCAGCGCACTTCACAGAAACAGCCGCCAGTGTGAGGGGAAACACTCTTCATGCTGGCAGCTGTGCAGAGGGAGCCGGGGCCTCACGCGGGCTTCCCCGGTTCCCTCTGAAGCTCCTTAGACGGCTGTAGGTTTCTTCGCCATGGGGGGGGGGGGTGTCTAGCATAGGACTGGAAATGGGCAGATGGCAAGGCAAGGATTGGAAATGGGCTAATGGGGAAGGGCTAGGACTGGAAATGGGCAGATGGAGGAGCAAGGATTGGAAATGAGCTGATGGGAGGGTAAGCTGGGACTGGAATGGGTTGTTGGGGGGAAGCTTGGACTGGAAATGGCTGATGGGGACTGGGCTAGGACTGGAAATGGGCTGATGGGGGGAAGCTTGGACTGGAAATGACTGATGGGGGGCTAGGACTGGAAATGGCTGATGGGGACTGGGCTATGACTGGAAATGGGCTGAAGGAGGGATAGCTTGGACTGGAAATGACTGATGAGGGGGCTAGGATTGGAAATGGGCTGATGGGGGCTGTAATAGGACTGGAAATGGGCTGATGGGGGCAAGGACTGGAAATGAGCTGATGAGGAGGGCTAAGACTGGAAATTGGCTGATGAGGGGAGCTTAGACTGGAAATGGGTTGATGGGGGGCTGGAATAGGACTGGAATTTGGCTGATGGGTGGCTAGGATTGGAAATTGGCTGATGGGGGGGGGGAGCTTGGACTGGAAATGGGATGATAGGGGCTGAAATAGGACTGGAAATAGGCTGATGGGGGGGCTAGGATTGGAAATTGGATGATGGGGAACTTGGACTGCAAATGGGCTGATGGGGGCTGGAATAGGACTGGAAATGGGCTGATGGGGCTAGGAATGGAAGTAAGCTGATAGCGAGGATTAAGACTGGAAATGGGCTGATGGGGGGCTGGAATAGGACTGGAAATGGGCTGATGTGGGGGCATGGGAGAATGGGACTAGAAGGGAGCGGATGCTGGGTTGGTCAAGAACTTGAAGGGAGCTGATTCTGGGGAGGACTAGAAGGGGATGGGGATGGGGATGGGGAATGAGTATGGAGAGATGAAAAGATATTTTGTGTGGGAGGGAAGAAAAATCTACGATTGGCCAGGTAATGGGAGAGATAGTGGGGATTGAGAATGTAAGGGTGAAATTTGAGTGGATGATAAAGGAATAAAGAAATGGGAGAAAGAGCAAAAGGGGAAAGATCAGTATGTTAAAGCAGATGTAGAAGAGAGAATGGAAAAATCTAAAAGAGGGAAGAAAGGACAAATGGACAGCTCGCAGAAGGCATGAAGAAACCAGAAGAAAGTGACTGCAGCAATTGCAACTGAAAAAGAAAATTCCCAAACAAAAGATAGAAAAATACTTTTTATTTTGAATGTATTAACTGGAATATATCAGGTCTGGGAAATGTGTATCACTAACATCTTTGTGTTTTTGTTTAGTGCAAGAGGAAATTAATTTATAGTTTTATTTCTCCAGTGTTGTTGTGCATTTCATGTTTGGCTTTTGGGGTTCCCAAATTCATTATTATCTTCCTATTTCTAAATTGTGATCCCTTGTTCTTTGTGTGGTGATGGTTTATGTGTAACCAAGCTGAGGTATTCTGTTCATGTAGTTTCTATTTGATAGTCCCACTTGTTCTCTTTCACCCAGTGAGATGTATTGGTTTAATATTTGCAGTGTTGCCTTTTTGATAGGTAGGGTTTGGTGCTTTGTGATATGGTAGTGCTGTTATGATGCGGGATGCGGTGGGTTTGCTAGGGGTTCTAAATGTTCAGTGTTTGTAGTACTTCCTAATGTGCCTAGCGGTTGGCACTGGAATATAATAATTTAGAAATCTGGTAATCTTTCTTTATCCAGACACTCATTAAGAGGCATGTTTACTAAAAACACACATTAACATTATGCAAATATTTATGCAAATGAGGCCCCACAATGAATCTCTGCACATGGCCCCGCACTCCCCCCCTTGGGCCGCCCCTGTGGCTGGTTAGCGGACATTAAATGGACATCGGATATTAAGAGCACCCAATGTGCACATTAATGCCCACTAAGGCCAGTTGCCTGTAGGTTATATCTGAGCTGCTGGATGGGAGCAAAGGTAATAGCTGATGAACATGTCACATCCATACATCCCTTACGTTTGAGGCAGTGAGTGGGAGGAGAATATTGGAGACAGTTGGACTGTAGCAGTGAAGGATGGACATGGTGATGTCCATGGGTGGCATAGGAGTGAGTAGAAGTGTGCTATGAAGTGTGCATGATGTAGGCTTAGAAAGAGCACATGGGCGGCAGTTATGACCTGCACATCAGCTACAGGAGAGGTGGGTGTGATATGTTCCAATGAGTAAAATGCCACAGGGTGTAGCAGATGGCAGGAGAATACATGAGTGAACACGATGGATATATGCTGATGGGCCAAAGGATGGATGGGGGTAGATGAGAGTGCTATATGGCCTTGCTGCACCAGTACACCCAATGTGACCTCACAAATGCAGTTAACCTCAGCTGTAGTGTGTGTGAAATACAGGTGCTGGGCCACAGGGAAGGTCTAATCCCATCTATTTAGGTTTCACAGCTGTCTCAGCAGTTCTAACCACCATACAATCTTCCTGTCACATATGCATATAGCTACTGCACAAGTAAGGCGGCTATGATCCAAGACATAAAAGTCACACATCTGTACAAGCTGCATGCAAACGTCACGTGTTTTTGGACAGATAAGGTCTACACTCATACTCTCTGGTGGAACAAGGTCAGTCACATGATGTTACACACCCGGCATCCACTCATGTCTCTGAACTGATATGTCTCTAATATTGGCCATATGGAGCAAGCAAAGACGTGGGATGATCTGTGCAAGAGGGCATCTACAGGATCAAGTTAGATGACCCTTGCAATGTGCTGCAGCCGAGGCAGTAAAGTCTTGCTTTCAGATGGCTATGATTGCAATGTGCATGCTTGCAGAACCAATGTGCATAACACATAAAAGGAATAATGCTAATAAGTGCCCTCAAGTTAAAACTGACCCAGCAGCTCCTTGGTTTTCTTGGCAGTGTGACCAGAAATATACTGGCAGGCCTTTCTTCAGAGGTCAGGAAGGGTGAAGTGACTTGCCCAAGGACAGAAGTGGAATTTGAACCCTGGTTTGTTCTTTATTGACTTAGTGCTCTAACCATTCAGCTACAGCTCCACACTCTGTAGCACCCTCTAGTATACACCAGACTACAGCTCCCTGCCTGCAAAGCCTTAAACCGTGGACTTAGATAACCCTGCAGGCACATTCTGAGACAGTTGTAAACCACACCTAACGCCTGCCTGTCTGCAGTGGTACACATGTAGTGTGGCAATAATCCCTAAGGCAGCACATGTGCAAGGCATGCATTCCCTTGTGACCTGCTGTAAACTACAAGATAAGTACTTTTGCACATATACAAAACTCATATCTCATTCATGACCCATGAGGTCCATCCCAGACCATCCTGCTCTCTCTGGGGGCCATGCACACTTGCTCCTTCATCATACAAGACATGCAGGTACTGGACAATGCTCTAGTGATCAGGGTCACCACTATAGTTGCACTTCGGGCTATGGTTAGCCCCTTTATTTCTCAGTATATACCTCACAATCTGAGCACTTCTATGCTACCTTTTACTCAATAGAGAATGCAGTGGTCCATCTCATCAGCTCTGGAATGCACAGGTATGTTGTGTGCTTCATGGCCATAACAGCCGTCACATGTGTAAATGACCTTTTTCACCAGTCACCCAGAATGAGAGGAAGGGCACATATCACCTGGTCCCCAGACCAAGCATTGCAATAGATAGTCTCTCCAGGTTCTGGAGCAGATCTATTCTATCAGCAAGAATGCTGCAGGTGTTAAGTGAGGTAAGTCATGTTAAATGTTTTGTACTCTGTACAACTGCAGCATGTTGTAGTGGCATGTTCCATCTTGCTCTTGTGTCCTGCACCCTTTGGCCAGGGACTCTCATGTAATATCATATGTCATGCTCTAGGGCTTGGACAGCTATTTTCAAGGAACCCAAATGCAGTGAGTGGTACCTAGGCAGGAAGGGGGGTGTTGACACCAACCAGCACAGCCTGCCAAAACCATAGTCACCAGCAGGTTACAGGCAGCCCAGGAAAGCAGCTCTTCTCTCTTTCTGAGAAATATATTCAGCTAGATCCATCATAGTCAGCCTGCAGATGTTGCACAACACTGGACTATGTCAGCCACTCACACACCATCTGTGCCAGGTTGGCTAGTCATCACCCATTGCAGATACACATAGCCACGATGAAGATCTTGGCAATGTACAAACAACATGGACAGCCAGCAGCCTGGCTAGTGACTGTAGTGCCATTAAAGAGAACAGTACTCATGTCACTGCAGCTTAACCCTAGATAGCCATGGTCACAGTGAGAATGGCCTCTCAGCATGAACAGCTGTGTGCAGTCAGGCCATGCTTATGCTGGATCCATGTTTTGATGGCTCAGCTGTTTACCTAATCTCTGACTCATGTACATTCTCTGCAAACTGCTCCTTTATAGACAGTACCCAGAATCCTCTGCTCCTCATTTATGTACCCTTTTCATTTGAACTTAGGGACAGCTAATGCAATGCTAAGAGCACTTGAAATTGGCCCAGAGACAGGCTAAAAGTGCATGTTGGCCCACAGTGGCCTACATCTGTCACATACTAGAAGACTGTGTCCCCTTACACAGTTTTTGGCAGTGAGTGTTGAGCACAGTGCTATGCTCGTACTCCCATATTATGTCTTGTCCCTGGCCATGGGAACTGTGAAAATGGCCAGTGCAGCACATGCGCTCTCCCACGCTTCGTTCACAGTTTCCCCCCACCACCAAGCGCACGTGGAAGCATGGCAGGTTCAACATGGAGTTAGATGTTGGTACAGTTGCTACCATCCACAGCCTCTTTGTACTTTAAGAATGTCCCTATGTCTGTCCCACTTGGCACCCATAGAGAGTAGATGAGGCTGTCATGCAGGACCTCTAATGTGAAACATGCAGAAATTGGGAAGGCCCTCAGAGCTTCTATGCACCTGAACAGAGCCTCTGCCCAGCAATGAGCATATTCAAAACAGGTATAGGATTGTTCCCCCCACCTCCACCCCAATTTTCACCTCCAGGCACTGCCTTCCCAGATGGTGCCAGGTGATGCAGAGACCAACATGACATCCTGTGGCGCATTCCTCCTGTGTATGCACCGTTCAGAGGTCAATGCCCCACTGTCACAATCAGGCAAATCAATGCATATCGTCTCCATAAACAGAAGGCTGGTTGTTGTTATGGAGTAGTACACAATTTATTTATTTATTTTTGGGTTTCTTCTATACCGCTCCTTCCTGAGATCAGGAGCGGTTTACAATTTACAACTTCATTACATTGAACAGGGTTACAATTTAAATGTTAATAGTTAACACGTTAACAGGTAACCAACTATGTACAATAAACTATTTACATGTAAGGTACAGCACAAGCCTCATTGTTATGGTGGTGAATGAAGAGATGAGGGGGGAAAAGTGTGATAGTTATTTTGAGGCATTGATTATATTGTTTTCTCCATAGTGTTGAGAAAACAGTAGGGTTTTCAATTCTTTCCTGTATTTTTGTATGTCTTTAATGGCACATAATGAGTGTGGTATGCCATTCCATAGCATGAGTGCAACAAGGGAGTTGGCTCGATTGCTTGTGATTTGTTTTGTTTTATGAAAGTTAGGGGGCACTAGTAGTGTGTTCCCTTCTAGATCGTGTCGTAGGTGAACGTTTAATTAATGTTGATAGGTATAATGGGGCAATGTCGTTGACAGTTTTGAAAGTGGTCATCAATATTTTATACTTGATTCCGCTTGCTATTGGCAGCCAGGGTAAGTTACATAGCAAGGGTGTTATGTGGTCGGTAAGGCAGGCTTTGCAAATGATTCTGGCCATTACATTCTGTGCAATTTGGAGTTGTTTCAGGTATTTTATGGGTAATCTATGCAGAAGGCTATTGCAAAAATCAAAGTGCGGGGTGACTAAGGCTTGTATAACTGATCTGAAATCTTGCATATCAAGTAGGGGGTGGAGGTGCTGTAAGGTTCTTAGTTTAAAGTATACTGTTCTAGTCACCGGTTTTATGTGTGACGATAAGGTGAGCGATTGATCTACACATTGCCATGATATCTTACTTCATTTTTAACTGGGAGACTTCCATTATTTATTTTGAGTGTTAGTGTGTGTGTGTGTGTGGGGGGGGGGGGTGATATTTAAATTCCTTGACATATATAGTACTTCGGTTTTGTTAAAGTTAATATATAGATTGTTTGAGGCCAACCAGGCTTGGGCTTCAGTGAGACAAGATGCTATTACCTGTTGAGCTGTGTTTAGGCTATCTGTAGGGAGGTACAGCATGATGTTGTCTGCATAGATATGATAATTCACTTTGAATTATTTGAATATATTACATATTGGTTGTAAGTAGAGGTTAAATAAAAGGGCTGAGAGGGCAGATCCCTGGGGTATTCCTTGTTCTGGTTTGAAAGTGGTGGAGGTTTCTTGGCCTATTTGAACCTGTTGGGTACGGTCCAAGATGTATGATTTAAACCCTTTGACTCCAATTTGATCGAGCCTAACGAGCAGCAAGTAATGGTCGACGCTGTCAAATACAGCATTTATGTCAATAAAAATGAGGATGAATGTTTGCTTTATATCGTCCATGTCACGTATAAGGGTGTCGAAGAGAACTAGAAACAGGGATTCTACACCATGGCACAGACGGAATCCGAATTGTTGTTTGTCTACAGGTGCGTTTAGATCTATAAAGTCTCAAAGCTGGGTTTGGGCTACTTTCTCAACTATTTTAGCTACAAATGGTATACTTGCTATGGGTCTATAGGATTTGTGGTCTTGTCTATCAAGGGACTTATTTTTTAGTATAGGGCGAATCGTGGTATGTTTAAGTTTGTTCGGCTTGTCTCCCAGGAGTAGGAATTGATTAGCTATTTGGAGTAGATGGGGGGCTAGTTCAGATTTCGCTGCTTTTATCCAGGCTACTGGACAAGGGTCCAGCTGTGATGTGGTAGTGTTAATTTTGGTCATTCTGAATGCCATGGTTAATGATTAGTAGACAGTGTTGAGATAAGGTATATTTTGTGCAGATGTGTCAAAGATGGGCATGCCTGTACAGTATGTGTATACTATGCATGGAGCTAAGAGACCCCCAGATTGCACCCTGTGACTACAGCTTAGAACAAGAGCATTTTTCCTGTCTCACCAACTCAGTGACTCCATTCGGCATTCAAAGAGGTCAGTTCTCTATGCGATTCTAGCCCCCAATAGGCTGCAGTTGCACCAAGGTGGCTGAAGTGTTGCTGTGGTTACAGCTATTATGGCATTTGGCATTAATCAGACCTCTTGGTGGTGAATAAAGTTTTGGAAATGTTGCTGAAAGAGAAAATAGTGAGGTTTCTGGAGTCCAGCGGATTACAGGATCCGAGGCAGCATGGATTCACCAGAGGCAGGTCTTGTCAGACAAATCTGATTGATTTCTTTGACTGGGTGACCAGGAGTTGGACCGAGGGAGAGCCCTAGATGTGGTGTATTTAGATTTCAGTAAAGCCTTTGACACTATTCCTCACAGGCGACTTATAAACAAACTGAGCAACCTAGGGATGGACCCTAAAGTTACTGCTTGGGTTAGAAATTGGTTGGGTGGGAGGCGACAAAGAGTACAAGTAAATGGAGCTCACTCTGAGGAGAAGGATGTTACCAGTGGTGTGCCCCAGGGATCTGTCCTTGGTCCGATTCTTTTTAACATCTTTGTTAGTGATATAGCGGAAAGGCTGTCGGGTAAGTTTTGCCTCGTTACAGATGATACCAAAATCTGCAATAGAGTAGACACCCAGGAAGGTGTAGATGACATGAGGAGGGATCTAGCTAAGCTTGAAGAATGGTCTAGAATTTGGCAGCTGGGATTTAATGTTAAAAAATGTAAGGTCATGCATTTGGGCTGCAGCAATCCAAGGGAGCAATATAGTACAGGGGGGTGAAGTACTTTTGTCCACTAAAGAAGAGCGGGACCTAGGCGTGGTTGTGTCTGATGATCTTAAAGTAGCTAAACAGGTAGAAAAGGAATAAGAACATAAGAACATAAGAACATAAGACATGCCATACTGGGTCAGACCGAGGTCCATCAAGCCCAGTATCCTGTTTCCAACAGTGGCCAATCTAGGTCATACGTACCTAGCAATATCCCCAAAAGACACAGGTTCCTCAATGCTTGTACTGGGTCAAGCATTGATATCCTGGGTCCCTTTTTAATAGTGGTTTATGGACCTTTCCTCCAGGAACTTGTCCAAACCTTTTTTAAACCCAGCTATACTAACAGCCCTTACTACATATAAGGTGATGGCAAAAGCTAGAAGGATGCTTGGGAGCATATGGAGAGGAATGGCTAGCAGAAAAAAGGAGGTGATAATTCCTCTGTATAAGTCTTTGGTGCGACCTCATTTGGAGTATAGTGTGCAATTCTGGAGACTGCACCTTCAAAAGGATGTGAACAGGATGGAGTCGGTACAGAGGGTGGCTACTAAAATGATTAGTGGTCTTCATTATAAAGCATATGAGGACAGACTGAAGGATCTTAATATGTACACCTTAGAGGAAAGGCGGGATAGAGGTGATATGATTGAGATGTTGGTACCTCCGTGGCATAAATGTTCAGGGAGAGAGCCTCTTTCAATTGAAAGCAAGTTCTGCTACGAGGGGACATGGGATGAGGGTGAAGGGAGATAGATTCAGGAGTGATATGCGGAAATATTTCTTTACAGAAAGAGTAGTGGATCAGTGGAATAATCTCCCAGTGGAGGTGGTAGAGATGAGGACAGTAACTGATTTCAAAAAAGCATGGGACAAACACAGAGGATCTCTAAAGGTAAAAAGGGGACTGTTGTAGTTGTTGGTATGGAAGGACAGACTAGATAGGCCATGTGGTCTTTTTCTGTCATCATATTTCTATGTTTCTATGTTTCATCTGTGCAGCCAGGTGTGTCTTGAGGCCTGGAGGATCATTCAGAGGTAAGGTTTGCCCCACACTCACAAGTGATGGAGCTCTCCCTGGAGAGACCATGTACCCCCAGCTCACTCCAGTGAAATCAGCAAGCAATATATGAGCTGTACAGCAGTGTCATGTCGGGAGGTAACTGTAGGTGTATGCTGTGGGGATGGGCCTTGATGATGGTGTAACTGGGAATGCATTTGAGTGTTACAGCTTTAGGGACAAGATGTCTACAGGCACAGCTAGTCATCCAGTGACTCCCACAGGTTGCAGCTACTTACTGAAAACTAACCTTCTGCTCATAAATGGTGTCTTACACAGTCTGTGGAGTTGCAGAATAACTGACCGTGAATCATTTTGTATGCACAGTCATAAAGCTTGGGTATCACATGCATGCACAATGCATTACTACAGCTCATAGTCCTCTGGACACACACACACCCATAAACACATAAGAACATAAGAACATAAGATATCCCATACTGGGTCAGACCAAGGTCCATCAAGCCCAGTATTCTGTTTCCAACAGTGGCCAATCTAGGTCATATGTACCTAGCAGTTTCCCCAAGAGACACAAGTTCCACAATGCTTGTACTGTGTCAAGCATTGATATCTTCGGTCACTTCTTAATAATGGTTTATGGACCTTTCCTCCAGGAACTTGTCCAAACCTTTTTTAAACCCAGCTACACTAACAGCCTTTACTACATCCTCCGGTAACAAATTCCAGAGTTTGATTACACGTTGAGTGAAAAATATTTTCTTTTATTAGTCTTAAATAGTTTACTCTGTAGCTTCATTGCATGTCCCCTAGTCTTTCTATATTCTGATAAGGTAAACAATCGATCTACGTTTACCCGTTCCACTCCGTTCATTAATTTATAGACTTCTATCATATCTCCCCTCAGCCGTCTCTTTTCCAGGTTAAAGAGCCCTAACCTCTTTTCCAGGTTAAAGAGCCCTAACATGACCCTGCTGTTCAAAAGAGGTGTAAGCTGGCATTCTTACTTGGCCTTTAGGACTCCTTTAATGCTTGAAGTTTGCTAATGCCTGCTCTGAGGGTGAGCATACACACATTATTGATAAGACCTGTTCAGTGTGTGAGCTCTATTAGCATGCTCTGCAATCCAGCAGGTGTTGGTGCAGCTTCTCAGTGTGGCTGAAGACTGCCAGGACTCTTACTGGATGAGATGGGAAAGGTTAAAGTTAGCACACCTGGACAGATCACTCTTGATCCACAGGCTGGTCTAGAACCCATGACCCTTCTCTTTCACAGTGGCCATGTGTTAGGAGTCACAGAGCAGCCATGTGGGATTGCAGATGCATCACTCCATGTGTATATATGTGGTCAGTGTCAGGCTGCATGAGGACATAAGCTGGGGTATGCATCTGTGTAGCTTTCTGCAGAATCTGTGCCATACCTGTCTGACAGGGTATGTTTGGTAGCTGTTGGAGAGGAACAACTTGTTAGGTATGCTGCTGGTTCAACTGACATTCATGTCTTATATATGGGATCTGTCCTGCCAGAGGGGTAGGCCAGAATACATGAACACACATATTCCAGAACATGGGTGACCTAACAGAGTGACTAACATAACCATTTCCTGATGTTTTTTGTGGGCCAGTCCTGGAATAATCTCATAGTTGGCAGACCACAGTGAGCAGTTTAGATTCCTCCCTCCCTGAAAGCATGGCACAGCTATTGCTTCAGTGCTGTATGTGACCTTAAAGCAGCAGCACACATGCGGGTAGTCCTTGGCATGCCATGAACAAGCATGATGCTGCCTTAAGCCTTGCCACTGCATAACAGGGAGCAATTGCCATGCCGCTCTCCTCACCCAGATGAGACAGTGGATGTTGGGAGGGGGGTAGCATGGTGAATCCTTCCTTTTATGCTGTGGAGAACCTCAAGGCACCAGGGAGTACATGGTCTGAGTACGGTGGCAGAAACTCTTGACCTGGCCCTGACAGTACCTGATGGTGGGAGCTGGCAAATTGGGTGAAGCCCAATCCACCTACTGCAGCCAATGATGTCTGCAGGACGTGAGAGGCAAGGTTAGGTAGAGCTTTCATGCAGTGGCCGAGCCCTAGTATGGCATGTGACGGACCAGTCAGAGGGTCAAAGTGAGGCCTCAGATGCTCATACAGCTTGCTTATAGCCCCCAAACTAGACCAATGGAGGGTAAGCATTTAGTCCTGGGAATTGCTCGAGAGGGTGGCTGTATCTCATATAATACACTGCCTTCTACCCTGGATTTGCTTTCTGCAAAGATGCAAGAGCAACCACTCTGCAGACAATTGATCCTTCAGATGCTGAATCACCAACTGTAGGGGGGGGGGGGTTTGCTGCATCTATGACCCTGCTGCCCCTGCAGAGACAGTTACTATTTCATTACCATGCAATGAACTTGCACCATTGGCATTGCTATGTGCATTGCCAACGGGGCCAGGTGACTACAGGGCTTTTGCTGAGTACACATTTTCTGGCACATATTGACTGTGCATTGGGGCACACATTGGCAGCTAGTGTGGGCCACTGACAGTGCAGGACATTTGCACACACATTGTACATCTGATGTTTAGTTTGCAAGTGGGTAGGGTGAGGCACAGTGTATGCATGGTGGGGTCTCCAACAGTTGGCACATAGTTCTCACCATGCACAAACTGCCTTAGCTCAGGATCATCTACCAGAAATTCAGTGGGTGGCATAACATGCACCCGTGCAAACACCACACACAGTATGGGCTCCACTTGACTTGTCAGTGACATGCTTGGCATGCTCCTGACAGTACAAGCAGCAGTATTGCACCTGACATGCAGGGCAAGGACAATGGTATCTTCTGCACTAGGCAGAAGCCGCTGCCACTTCCACCCCTACACGCTGCTAATGTGGCTGCATGGTGGCAGTGGCACATCTCCATTGTGACAGCGGTGGCATGTATGTGTGCCGCTGCTGTCACAGCAGAGTCACACTGGACATCACAGATGTACACCCTAGGTGGCCATCTAGTCTGCCTAGTAGACTAACTAGTCCCGCTGAAACACATGGCACCCCCTTTGGCACCAACAACATGGTGCCTTTTATTAAAATGGCACTATGCTGTGACTGGCAATGGACCATTACTATTACTAATTTCAGGACTCCAGTTTGGGAGGTATACATTGCATACATGTGAGTGGCCTCCCATTTGATCTACTGGAAAATGTGGCATAAAAAAATCCCAAATAAATAAATAAATAAATAAAATAAATGTTTCATGACTGAAAATAGCTCTCCCTCCAAAACAAGCCATCCATTCTCTGCCCAGTCAATGCCCCTTCTCTACCCCTTTGTACCTCAACATCTAGTAACAAGCTACCGGCCATTAAGCCTGCATTATTGGCACTTTCCAATGCATTAACTGCTAGTGGGCATTGATAATGCCTGCTAACGACACCTTTGCACCCTTAATGGTCCTTAGTAAAAGTAAGGAACAACCAAGGGAGAGCAACCAAGTACCTGCAATGTAGTACTAGGAACCAAAGGAGCTGGTACACCAACTGGCAGATTTCAAGTTTTTATTAAGCCCCAACACGTTTCGACCTGTAGGGCCTTCTTCAGGGGGAAAAAGGAGTAACACACCTCAAAAAAGTACAATAAAAACAATGAAAGAACATAATAGTCATAATATAAATACAAAATATAAAATAGTATTAATTAAATTAAAAAACATAGTATCAATTAAATTTAAAAAAAACATGAAAAATTAATAGACAATAATATAAAACCATAAAAACATCATGCTGTGAAATGTGAAACACAAATTATAAAAAGAACCAATAAACAAATAAAAACACTTTAATGCATGTAATATGGATATCAAACATAAATCCATGTGCTGCATGGTGAGCTATGTCATAAGAGCTATCTATAATAAGTCACCAATAGTGTCAACAAAGTAGTAACTACCCACAGGAGAGGGAAAAGAGTTGAGGATGGCCAACCATATAAGTGAGCTTAACAGCATTGCGAAGGAGTCACAAATACCTTATGAAATCCTGCCGCTGTCTAATGACAAACACCACTGTAAACCAGAAAAACAAACTTGATCATAACGAGACTGTCATATCTTATTGGAGGAGGAATGATTATGAAATTGTGTAGAAACGTACCAACAATTGTGCCGTAGTAACTTTGCAACTACTACAAAAGAATCACGAGTATTTTTTAAATTCCTGCCGCTGTCTAATGACAAATGCCGCTGTAAACCAAAAGTACAAACGTGATCATAACGGGACTGTGTCCTATTTCATTGGGGAAGGAATGATTGTGAAGTTATATAAAAACTTATCAAACAATTGCGCCATAGTAATTTCACAGGTCTAATGACCAGAAAGGAAATGCCAGCTAATTGAAACCGCTTTTTAAATACAAATCATCTTTCCCGCTGCCAAAGGTTCAAAGGTTAAAAAAGGGGCCAACGTCATTAAAACAAAAAACAATAATAAAATAGAAATGGTGAAGCATATTGTGGTAAATAAAAACTGTAAACATGGAAGTGAAATGAAATAAAATGTCTAAAATTATTTTCTACCCGATAAATGTAAAATATGCTAATGAGAGAACATCAATATGACAGTTGCTGTCATCTATGAAAAAGCTAAAAAGGAAAAACAAAAAGGGGGGCAGTGATAATAGGGAATCCCAGTCAAACAATGAGAGATCTTGTGTAAAATTAAATATAACTATTGTTATATGAAATGTCTTATAGAGGGTCCAGATGGGACAACATAGAGGACAACAAATTGGAGTGTATTGCAAAGGAGTAATTGGGAAAATGTCACAAATAAAATGTAAAGAAAACCAAACTCTAAGAAGACATAAAAAATAACAAATTGTTAGGGGGTCCCATTCAGCTCAAGTGACATCATAACTCGCGATCCTAAGAAGGCAACGCTAATGAAAGGCATCATTAATCGTTGCAAGTGGTAGAAACAAATGTGTCCCAAAAAACCAAAATATCGGGGGCAATCATCTGCAAATGATAAAACAGGATGCTGTTACGTTTCCATACTGAAGGACAAGTTTTAAAAAAGAATATCAAAAATAGGATCGAGACTGGAAAGCCACTAGGAGGAAATGTGAAGGAGTGTGGAACGAAAGTAGACCATATGAGCCCACACAAATAAAATCATGCTGAAATCAAGAACAAACTTAAAACATAAAATAAAACCACTGGTGCACGTGTTTCAAAAAATGTGTCATTGAAAATATATCAATAAAAACAAAAGTTAAAAAATATAGTGAAAACCACAAAATGAGTTTCGTTTTCTTTACATTTTATTTGTGAGATAGGTTAGTGACATACACAGTGCACTCTAGGGGGAGTGGAAGCGTAGCAATATGCTGATTGTGTGGGCAACTGCATGGACCTCACTGTACATAGGGGTGACAATGTGAGAGGGATGGGAACCTCTGATTGTGTCACTGTTTCCCACTGCGGTCTGTGAAAGTGCCATACAACGTGTATTGACAAACCGATTAGGGTCAAATTTATAGAGTAATAGAATGCCAATAGTGTTCCAAAAAAATTACTCCAAACAAACAGACTTTCACAGTAGAAACTCGGAGGGTTTCAAATTAGAATATCTTAGAAATGCACGGAACTCGTCTCAGACAATTCGGCTGATAATAGCTGGATTGAAAAGAACTTCATCAGCACAGCCTGATAGCATCAATGACTTGTTCCGGCTCTTTTCAAATTTATATACCCTCTCCCTTTGTGCGTATCAAACTTTCATTATAATATGTTGTAACATGAGACCAGCACTTAACTTCTAAAAACTTGATGATATTTCACCCATGAATCTTCATCCCGACGCCTCTTCAGCAACGTTGTAATATGCGTTTCACTCACTTTTAATGAGGTTCTTCAGGGGATAATGAGACAGTGCTTTCAGCTCAAAAAATTAACCAACAGTAACGTCTATTTAACAACCGCTTCCTCAAGCAAACATCTTTATCGGCAGCTCAGCTGTTCCTACCCTCTTAGCAGCCTTGTAGATTTTATTTTTTTTTTACAGATGTACAGGGGTTTATTTTTGTAAGAAATGTACATGTGCCAAGTGGGTTCTTTTTTTTTTAAAATCTTTTTTTGTATCATACGTTTTTATATTTCTTTTAAATTGTACGTGTAAATATATACATTTTATATAGGAGAAAAAAATTGAATGGTCATGTGTTTCATTTTCTGTCGTGCAGTTGCACATAGTTAGACACATGGTAGCATTTCCTTGTGTGTATGAGAGGAATACATGTGTCACATACATGGAGCAGTCCACACAGCAGGCATTGGGGGATGGGTATTTGCAGTGCTGTATGCATCCCTCACTGACACAGAGATGTACCTGTTTGTTATTATGTCCTGCACACTGGAACCACATGCCTGGTGGCCAGGACATGTCTAGTAGTGCACACATGGCACAGTGGATGGAACATTATCAGAGCCCTGACAGAGCTGTGCACTACAGGAACAGGTAGGACACATCTCCCATCCACAGAGATTGGGAATGGAGACTGGGAATGAGATGCTATAAGGTGTGCCTCACCAGGGGGAAGGGGTATGTGTCCAAGATGACGATATGTCTGACAGAATACCTATGATAGCAGAGACAGCAACAATGGACATGTGGCTGAAAGAGATACTGAAATGAGTAAGCTTTATTTACATGCCACCATGAGCAGCTAGTTGCAGGACTACTGCCTCCGTGGGCGCCCGCGTCCATGCCATCCTGGCCCCCTCCCACCCCTTGCTGCTGTTGCTGCTGGCTGCTGCTACCTTACAGACCTGGCCTCCATTACATCTGTCTGCCGGTTGATTGCTGCCACCATAGCCCTGACGGTGTCGGCCAGTGATTCAGTCCCCTGGGCCCTTGCGCGTGTTAGGTCCCGCTCCTGGGCCATGTCTTGACAGAGACCCTGGAGCTCCTGCCGGATGCCTGTGAAAATAGTGATAGTGATAGTGATGCACAGTTCACACACGAGCCATGATAACAATTGGAGTCTCAGGGATGACATAGACATGACATTAGCACAATGGAGATTAACAGTAGTGAGCGCACATCACATGTTTGCCCATGCCAGAACAGTAGCATGTGCATACTGTGTGGACCCAGGGTTGGAGGGGCCAATCGGCTGTACAGGCAGCTGTTGCCACCTATGCTTCCCTGCAAGAGGGGAACAAATCATTGCAAACATCAACATCCACAGGGAGGCCGTTACACATCCTCCCAATAAAAACACCTCATGCTGATCATACTTGTAGCTCGTACAGAATTCCCCATCATTTCCCTCATCACAAACCCACCTTCATCTACTTCCTATAACACATCAGCAGGCATATAGTCATCATAACCAGGTGAACAGCCTACACAGGAACGTGGAGACTTCACACACCCTCCTCTCACAAGTGTACAGCTATGAATTAGATCCAACCACAGTGAGAGAGGGATTGATGGTCCGAAATACTCTCAAACATCAACTGTGGGAAAACTGTCACACAGAACAAGGAATCAGGTGCATACCCATTTACTCCTTAGATGACATGCAGTGAGAGATTGCAAACCACCTTCAACAGACATTTGTGGTGTCCATTCCCAATGTTTGACATATCTGTCCTGTGATATCAATATCATTTCCACCTTTGTCCCTCCATTTACTGACATTGCTTTTGATATCTGTCAATGTGATTCTCTCTTTCAATCCATCCTTTGTCATGCCATATCTGCAGTCCCATTCCTGCTGATATGTTGACCTTTATGGGCACGTGTGGCAGCATGTGTGCAGGCCCCTGTCAGATGTTTTCCCTGTTATCTGTCCCTTTATCCACATATTCAACAACCCACCTGGGTTGTCTTTATATCCCTTATTTACATGACAACAAACATATATACCTGCCTTATTGGTTCTCCTATCATCTGACATTTTCCACACTAGGCCTCATTGGGCCCCATGCCAAACTGCCAGACACATGTTCATGTTACCTTCTGTCTGCTGTGCTCTACAAATACTACTACCACTACTGAGCATCTATATGGCACTACAGGTCTTCTGCAGCGCTACACAGATATGACAGAGACAGTCCATGCTCATCAGAGCCTACAATCTGGTCATGATAGACAACACATTTAGATGTAGACAGGGATAAAACAATGGGGAAAGGTATTGAAACAGGGGGATCAGGTGAGTCAGGATCCCAAGTCAGCAGCAAAGAGGTGAGTTTTCAGCCTGGATCTGACAACGGTCAGGGAAGGTGGCTGCCATAGAGACACATTTTGTTTGTTTGGGCCGTATGTTGCAGCAAGATAAAGGGAGCGAGATCTGCACAGATCAGTAGGAGAGAAGGCCACAGATAGAAGACGTTTGCCAGAAGAACAGTGTTCCTGAGGGGGTGTTTGAGGGGAGATATGAGAAGAAAGGTAATGGGGAGATGCTGAGTGAATGAATTTATAGGTCAGCAGGAGAGGCTTGTACTGGATGTGACAACAGATAGGGAACCAGTGATGCGACATGCGACAAGGGATAGTTTGTGCATGATGAGTCTGGTGGAAGATTCGATGTGCAGCAGAGTGTTTGACAGATTGCTGTGGAGAGAGATGATAGAAAGTGAGAGCAACAAGGAGTAGGTAACAGTTGTCAAGACAGGAGGTGCCTAAGGTGTGGGTAGGCAACATAGTCGTGAGTTGAGAATGTAGTGGGTGGATTTTGTTGATGTCATAGAAAAAGACATAGCAGATCTGAACTATCAGATGAATGTGTATGGAGATGGAGAGTGAGAGTGAGGAGTCTAGGGCAACCCCAACATTGTGAGGCGAGGAAACAGGATGGTGTAGAAAGATGTCCACAGAGACTGAGAGAAGAGGGAGAGGAGAGGAGGTTCCATGGGGAAAGATGAGAGGTGAGAGGTGTGATGTAGGCCATGTTCGCTTTCAGACGCTGGGGTGACATCCAGGTAGTAATTTTTGAAGGCAGCCACAAATTGGGGTGTGGATTGGTGTGGAGATGTCAGGCGTGGAGAGGTAGATCAGACAACACATGCCCTACTGTAGGAGCACTGCAGTTTTCTAAGACATTCTACACACTGTTGTTTCTGCGATGGCTTATCACAGCACAGTCATTGTATCAGTGGCTGGGTAGCATTTACACATGGTACCCCCTTCTTCCCTTATTTATGTTTTGGTGGTGGAAATTCAAATCTCTGGTACCTGTGACTACTATCTCACCATGTCACTATCTCCAGAATGATGTTCACATCCCTTTTGGTGTTTCAAAGGTGACATCTGTCTGGCATTTGTTTTGAGTATGTCATTTGTGTAACCATGCAGCCCTGAGGTTTATATTGATATTCCAAACTGATGCTCTATTTTACAGTCATTTTATCTTATGCAGATATCTGCACATATGATGTGATCATCATGTGCTAATTTGCAACATGTTGTCAGCAGCACATCTGCTGGTTACATCTCTCATTACCTGGATATACACATGTACATGGCCTAGTTACCTGTGTACATGGCTTCTGGTTGTTTTCCCCAGAGCACATACTCATGTGCAGGCCATCTACACTGCTGTTTAACACACTAACGCACATATGCTATATCACTGCGATCAGGCGTGTTGGGGACATAGTGTGGTAGGCACTGTTCCCTCTAAGCTGTGCGCGTGTGTGCGTGCACATACCTCGCCAAGTGAGCGCACATACTTTACAAAAGAGCACACAAAAATTTCGGTTCTGATTCTGATAGAAAACAACACAGATGTCTTAAAATTTAAAAGTTGTGATTGTAATTGCTAGAAATTTTCCGCTTCATTTAGTAATCGTCTATTTTCATTTAATTTGATTAAAATCAATGTGGTGTACATACTGTATTCTGACGTGTAGTCAAATTTTAAAGTATATAACTCCGAGTGTCGTTATGTGGCGCACAAAAATTTAACCTTCCTTCAAAAGCTGCACAGCTGATATTTTATGCGCATACAGCCTACATAAAATTAGAGGGAACATTGGTGGTAGGGCATAGGGACATACCATCGTTGGCATGTTTCAGTGTTTTGCTATGCACTACACATGTGTATGGCAGCTTGGCAGTAATTTTCACCATTTCTCTTTCGGACATTATATCATCATGGTTCTGAGGTTTATCTTGGCCTACCTGCCTAGATCATGATCCCTGTCAGTTCTGTGGGCAGACACATATGTCAGGGCTGGCCCACATTTGATCACAGCACTGACATGAGGCTTAGACAGTTGCTGGTCAGAGAACACACCAACACATCACTTTGCCCCACCTACATTACAATCCTTGAACAAACATTTCTGAAAATGACATCTATACATGTGCAAACATTCCATGCAGGTATGTTGGAACATCAGCCATGTGCCATCTGCAATATTGGCATTCCAGTGCTGATGCTGGACACTTTATTTTATTTTATTTATTTATGCTTTTCTTCTATACCGCCCCTTCCAGAGATCAAGGGCGGTTTATTGCATGCTGTCATGCTCAATCACCACACAGACACCCCCAGATCACCAATGTGACCATTGGCCAGTGTGGAGCTACTGTATTTGTTACAGAGATTTGTGTGAGCATCAGAGTTGAACAAATATGTTATCCATGTATCAGTCATTTGTGTGACAGAACATCTATATAAAGATGCATACTACTGATGTCCAGATGTGTGTGCAATGTGTTTGTTCAGGGAGTCCTAGGCATTGGGGAAGCTCACCATTTGTTTTTTACCTTGTCCTTTCTCAGAGGTAGCTCTGAGGTGCATATATATACACACACGTTATACACCTACATAGCCTCCAAAAATGTTTTATGATGTGTGGGTCATGCAGAGATTCCTGCTAGAATGTAACTGTTGGGAGCTAGGTAACACAGTGTCTGTAGCATATATGACATGTATACGTTCTGTTGAGATGTAACTGAGTCACCTATTTGTTGCACATGATCCATAGCCCTGTGACACATGTGAGATTGTCAGCAGCACCCCTGGTGCACATGGCCAACACCTATACTGGAAACGCAGGTTTAGACATACATTTGACTGTTGCATCATATACCAGATATCATATAGGGCCAATGTTGGCCTATTCTACATGTTTGGTTAACAACATCACTGCATTGATTTGAGGTTCATACTGCCCTCACATTATCTAGGACACACACATAGCAACTTGGTGCATGTTACTCATCAAGACCCTCTACAGCTACTCTTCTTCATACCATACTGAAAACAGTACAATAGTGACTCAGTAGGTGTACACTGTATGTACAAACATGTACATATTGCGCCTCATAAATGCTAAGTGCATTCCAGTGGTGCAATGTTCATGATGTCCACATCAGGCACACTAACAGCTGATGCAGCAGGGCCCCATATTGTCAGGGGATGTTGCATAGAGTAGGGTCTCCACCACTGTGCTGCTGCATTATTGCCCACAGATCGTTTCACAGAAAACAACATAGGTATTGTGGTGGTAGCAAAGCTACATTCTAGTGAAACATGGGCTGGGTCCAGCTGCATGTCAGCTCCTGTTGCCTTTTCTGGATTTTTATACGTGATGTGTACAAATAGTATACCACATCCAGGGTCACCTGGGACAACATGCTGGTTGCAGTACATTCCCATCTGTGAGGTCTTTCAGGGACATAGATGGCATAAGAGTTATTTGGCACTGGGGATCACAGTAGAGGTGCAACAGATTGGACCTGCAAGTGCCTTCTTGTAAAAACACCATCCACAATGCATATGTTCCTCTCCATACCCATGCACATTTTTTGCACTGTATTATTGTTCTGGATTGTATGACTTACATTAACAGGCAGGTATGTGCTAGAGGGCATGTCATAGATGACGTGTGTTGGATCCTCATCATACACCACGTATGGTCTACATACACACACATGTGACTCAGACCTGCAGAGTGTGGGAATGCATGGGGGGGGGGCATACTGAACAGTGCACACAATGCAGCTCATAGACAGGATCTGTCCTGCAGATCATCTGTAGACATAGCAGTGAATGTATATGGGACATATTGGAAACATACCTGTCTCAGCTGCTGCATCTCCACACTGACCAACATATACTCTGGCATAATCATGACAACCATAGCTCACTTGACCAACAATCCCTGAAAGGTAGCAGCAGGATGGTTGCAAATCAGCTGAAACATCACAGGGAGATACAAATATACATATATACATTCCCTTTAGTGGAACATATTTCCATTGCAGTTGCTGTGGAGGGTTAGCATAGTGGTTACAGATGTATGTTTGGGCACACTAAGGAGCCAGTTCAATTCCTACAAGTTGCTTTCCATTTTTTTTGTGTGTTCTGCTGAAAATACCATACAAAGGGCCGCAGCTTCAGCACTACACCAAACACCCTTGCATCTCTTCAGTATGCACTACATTGTGCACTCCATTCAGGCTACCCATCACATATTGAGTGCAGACTCAGATGTGGCACATTGGTGTTTGTTGGTAAGGTGAACGCAGCAGATGCATGACCCACACAGTGCACAGTCTTGGGAGACTGAGCTCTGAGTGTGTGTGTCTATACGGGACTCCATTGCAGAGATATTTTACCCACAGCCACACTCTATAGGGGTGACGTGATTCTATTAACCTCCTTCTACATTGTTATCAGATACATAGGGACCCTTTCTACAGAATTCCTAGAAGAGCATTTTGCTTGCAGTGTTAGCATAATTGTTTGTGCACTGTGTTTGGACAACATAGAGGGCCGGTTCAATTCACATGTGTTCTTTCTTCATTTTTTTTCCATTATGCCCTGGTGCATATACCATCCAAAAGGGTGGGGGTCCAGACCCAGCACCCTTGCATATATTCCATGTAAGCTATTTTATGCATGCTGTTTTCAATCCAGTCAATTTAATGGTGTCTGTGCATGACCTTGGCTATGGCTCACATTCCACTTACGGCTTACATTCCACTTATGACTCACATTCCACTACAATATCAGCTGCCAAAGATCTATCACCTAACACCTGCAAATCCATCAATCTTGGGGCACCATATGTCTATGTCCCTCAGGGCGTCTTATGCTGTCAGGGCGCCTTAGGTCGCAGCCCTTGTAGACCTTTGGCGCACTAACGCTTGATGCTTGCCATCGGGTGTCACATTACCGCATGGTATGTGGCCAGGGCACCCTGTTTCACATGGTAATTTTCCAAGGCGCCCTGTACCGCACGTTATGTGGCCAGGGTGCCTTGTACCATGCAGTAAATGGCCCATGGCTATCTTAACGCCACATCTCCCACATCCTTATATGGTGTCGGTAACATTAGCGCTGCACTTACTGTCGGTGACGTTAACGCCACTTAGTAAACATACTCCTATGTTTTTTTATTTAATTAATACTATGTATTTATATTTTGTATTTATATTATGACTATAATGTTTTTTCATTGTTTTTATTGTACTTTCTCAAGGTGTGTTATCCCTTTTTCCCCCTTAAGAAGGCCCTACAGGCCAAAACGCATCGGGGCTTAATAAAAACTTGAAATCTGCCAGTTAGTATACCAGCTCCTTTGGTTCCTTAGTAAAAGTAATCCTAAATGTAAGCCTCACCCCTCCTAAAGTTAAACAGAAATAATTTGGATATCTATCAAGTTAAACAGTCATAACTTATTCATTTAAGGGTTGATTTTGTAAAGTTTTTTTCATGTGTATATGCCAGTATATATATATATATATATATATATATATATATATATATATATATATATATATATATATATATATATATATATATATATATATATATGGCCTCTTATCAAATTACTCCAAGCATAAAAGTACATATGATGACAAGAATATGCATACTTTTATGTGCCCCAGGCGTAAGTATGTTCAGAGGAGGAGACTGGGTGGAGCATGGTCAGAATTGTGATGTATGCATACATACTGCCTCTCTTTTAAGCATGGATATTCATTAGAGTCTTATTATTCACACCCAGTCTGAAGAATCGCCAAAGGGGCTGGATATTGCTAATGAATATGTATAAGAGAGATTTGCATGCCTACAGTAAATCACAATGCTGTCATCATTTCCTGGTTCCATCAATAGTTCACACTCTTTTGCAAGAATGCACATTCTTGCAAAAGACTGTACACTATTGACAAGAACCTGGAAATGATGACAATGTTGTCATTTCCTGTTTCATAGAGATCCTGGCTTGCATTGCAAATGAAAGCACATCCCTAGTGAATACCAATAGAATAATGAGTTGATCAGTAAAACCTAGAAGACCCTTTGAATGGCTCACCCTATATCCACATTATCAAGAAGGCAACAATAGATTTGAGTGAAATAAGTACCTTTGGCCATAGCAAGTAAAGTGGCAGGGATATTTTCTATTTCTCAAATGACCATCAAGCACAAATCTAATACTGCAAAGTTAAAACAGAAAATGTGAGCCAAGAGATGGAGGGATAGGACCTGTGTGTAAGAAATATATATTTTGCTTTAAACATAATCATAAATCTTATCCTTGTTTGCATTATATCATATACTCTGAAGGAACTTTATATTCAGTAGGGCTATTACAGTATTATGAGCAGCACAGACACCCAACAATGTAACACCATCAGCATTGAGAACAAACACATGGCTCTCTGCCTTACCTACAGGGCACCCTGGGCCTCACCAGACGAACTGGCCTCAACGCTCGAAGCAGTCTGCGCAATCAACTCAACCCACAAACCCACTCTAGTGCTTGGAGACTTCAACCTCAAGTCCACCAACACCAAAGACGCAGAAGCGTTCCTTCAAGCAATGACTTCACTTCAGTTCACCCAAATAATCAACGCCCTGATGCACAGACATGGATATACCCCAGACCTTATCTTCGCACCCAATCACCTAACCTCGAGAGGACTAATCACAACACCCACCATCACACCAGTTCCATGGTCCGACCACCACATAATTGAAATAAAGATTGTACCACGAAAAGATAATCTAACAGAAAGCCCAGACAACACACCTACACAAAGACGATTCAAGAGTTTCAATAAAGACCTGTTCCTCCAAGACACGATACAACAACTGACCCCAGACGTAGACGACCTTGAGGCTCAGATCACCAACTGGAACAGCACGCTATATAACGCCGCCAAAGCAACAAATATCAGACCCATGAAACATCGCTGCAACAAGCTACTACACAAGCCATGGTACTCAAAAACCATAAGACAAGAAAAGAAAGAACTCAGAAAAATAGAACGGAGATGGAGAAAGACCAAGACATCTGAGACCCAGCAACTATATCTAACAATGCAAAAACACTACAATGAACAAATCAACCAAACAAAGAGAGAATACCACACAAACATGATAGGTAACTTCAACAATAAACCCAGAGAGCTATTCGAGATCATGAAAATCCTCACAAAAGAACAAAGATCAGAAGACGAAGTACAAATAGACCCGCAAAAATTTGCCGACCACATCCAGGAGAAATTCCACTCTGTAAAACGAACAAGACCCAGCACAGCGACAAAGCCTAACTCACACCCTACAACCTGGGACACGTTCAGCACACCATCAACAGAACAGCTCTCCCACATCATCACCGCTATCAATACAACCACTGCCCCCACGGACCCCTGCCCAGTGTCATGGATCAAAGCCACCAAATCAAGCTTCATCCAAACAATACAAAACATAGTGCACAAATCCCTAACTCAAGGATTCATGCCCAATCAACTAAAGCTCGCCACAATAAGACCTATCCCAAAGAAAACAACCCTCAACAAGAATAGCCCAGCAGCATACAGACCAATCGCCAGCATACCCTTTTTAGCCAAAATCATCGAAAAAACAGTACAGCACCAGCTGCAAGAACACATTGACAACCATGCACCTCTGGATGACAACCAACACGGCTTTCGCCCCAACCATGGAGTTGAAACATTACTGATTTACCTCTTCGACAGCATTCTCCGTCTCATAGACAACACCAAGAATGGAATCATAATGATCTTCATTGACATCTCTTCAGCATTCGACACAGTAGACCATAAAACTCTCCTGGAAAGACTACAAAACATTGGGTTACATGGACCAACATTAAAATGGTTTCACTCATACCTAACCGACAGACAGATACAGGTCAAGGTAGGACACAACACCTCTCGACCCATAAAAATCCTCCAAGGTGTACCACAAGGATCGGCCCTGTCAGCCCTACTATTCAACATCTACATACAACCAATATGTGACATCCTGAAAAAGAACAACATTCAATATACAATCTATGCAGATGATATCATGATATACACACCGATCACAGTTGACAACCCGGACTATTCCAAAATAACAAACTGCCTCATCCAAATGACAAGATGGTGTCAAAACAACAACCTCTCAATAAACGACAGCAAGACCGAGGCACTAATCATCACTCGTAACCCGGACTTCATCCACCCACCAGACATCAAGATACAAAGCACAACCATACCGATAAAATCGGAAGTAAAATACCTCGGAGTGACCCTAGACAAGGAGCTGAACCTCAAGCCACACGTAAACAATACCATCAAGAATGCGTACTACAGGATGAGAATCATCAGAAGACTTAAGCCCCTCCTCGCTCCTGAGCACTTCCGTACGGTCTGCCAGGCACTAATAACCCCCATACTGGACTTCTGCAACCCAATCTACCTTGGCCTAGCAAAACAAACACTCAGACCACTACAACTAGCACAAAACACCGCAGCCCGCATAATAACTGGATCAGCGAGACAAGATCACATCACACCCATTCTGAAAGACCTACACTGGCTCCCAATCAGTTCACGCATCAAATACAAAACAATCATAAATGTATTTAAGATCAAACAACACACTTCAGCCAACAACCTACACACCCTCATACAACCAGACTCAAGCGCACGCCCAAGAAGAAAAGGAACCTCCAACAGTGTTAACCCACCTAAGGACTTCAGAAAAACACGAAAGGACACCAAAGAATGAGCTCTCTCCCTGGCTGCTCCAACAATCTGGAACACCCTCCCAGACGATCTGAGAGCGACAACGGACCTTAAAGAGTTTCGCAAACTGCTGAAGACAACGCTATTCACGGAGTACTATGGACAAGTCACATAATCCACTAGTACAGAAAGAACAACCGACCTACCCCTCTGACCTCATATAGCACACGATGTATTATAGCACACAATGTATAGAAAATTGTATAATAGCTCACAATGTATTATAACGCACAATGTACATAGCCTCACCTAATCAAACACAACACTTCTAACACACCTAACACAACATCCCCCTCACTGCATGACGACACATGTTCACCCCTGATTGTTTGCTGTGCAAACCGCCTTGATTGTAGGAGAAGGCAGTATAGAAATACTGTTAAATAAATAAATAAATATACTCTGAAGGAACTTTATATTCAGTAGGGCTATTACAGTATGTGTATATGAAAGAACTTTTCCAGTTTGAAAATATTTAGTGCCTGATATTTGAAAGGCATTTACACGGTTTACAGCCCAGTAAACCATGTAAATGCTTTAAATGGGAATATTTAACGGCCCCTACATGGTTAGTGCTGTCGAATATCCTCATCTATGCCCCCTATGTGCCTGGATGCTATCTGGTTAGCATTGAGGCATGTTGGGGACATTCTGGGGTTGAGCGGGGCCAGAGAATGGTGGTAACTGGGTAGCAGCAATATTGGACCGCTACCCGCTTAGCGCTCCATGGCTAAAACTAGACAAGCTTTTGGCTCACCTAGTTTAGCCATGGATGCTAACCGGGTAGCAATCCAATATCGCCGCTACCCAGTTAGGCTGTGCGGTGGTTTCCCCAGAGCACCCAAACTGGGCACTCAATGTTGTTGGCGTGACATTGAATATCCGGGTTAAGGGTGAGCGGGCAGGGCTATGCACTGATGCAGTGCATAGCTCACCCAACTCAATATTGGGCCCTTAGACCTTAGTATAATTGTGTAGAACAGGCTAAACACCAAGCAATAGTCTACATTTTATAAAGGGATTTATGTTAGAATTCTTGTACTTTTTTACATATATGAGAATAGAACCCAACAATGTGCAATGTTTTTTGTTTTAGCTGGCTGAAGAAGATGTGATAAAAAACAAAACACAATGGTTCTTATTTAATTATTACAATTCATCTTCAGAAAATGAAAGTTCAGTGACTCCACCTCCTATGAATCCTGCAGATGTGCCCAGAGGACCTTGCTGGGAGACAACTGTAGGCATTGTAAGCAGTTTCACCGGTTGGTTTGCAAACAGGCTTCTTTCATATGATCTTGGGATAATCTTTTGGTTGTCTTTTTGCTATGTGTCCTATTGCATGCTTCACTGGGAATACTGTCGGCATATATACTTCTAGACGATAAACTCGTTAACATTTCCTGCTTGTAGAAATTGCCAATCTTGTTTTATATAATAAAACAAATTTATAATAAGCCATCTAACAATGTATTCACAAACGTTATGGTTCACACAAACTCGCCAGAGCTTGAAACAGAAAGTGCATGCATAGTTTTTGTAAAGATCAGGAGGATGAGGTAATCCAAAATGGTGGCTTGCAGTGCAGCATACCGACCTTATGGCTCTCTTCAGTTCAGTCTTTATTTCCTGGATTTGGCACCTTAATTTATCTTCCTACCATGATTGGTAGAGAAACTGAAAAGCTCTCACTTCATTGGAGAAGTCTATCACTAATAGAATTAAGGATCTAGCATCATTTACTGTAGATAAGCATATGGGAGTGAGTGACCAGCAAGCAATTCAAAGCTACTTTGAGAAATTAGAAACTGTCAGGAAAAGGTTTAACTTCCTGCAGAGAGATTTGTCATCTGTCGAGTATAAATTGGAGGCTTTAGAAAGTCAACAGTGGTGCTTTAATCTCAGATGTTTGAGTTTTCCTCGGCAGCTACCATCTCCACTAAGAAAATGTGAAAAAAATATCACTTTAAGGTTCGATTTGCCTGAAAATAAAAGAGAGGAGCATGAGTTGAACCTGCAAAAAAAGGAGAGTTAACCATGGAAACTTTGAATCTCACCCAGTACTTGGAATAATCTTGGGAGGTTGAGGTAGCCAGAGAGACTCTTGGGGGTCTATCTAATAAAGACCTATAGCCTTTTGCAGCTACCATGAGGTGATACCGACATTTGCAAGTACTCGTTCTAAAATACCGGCATGCACACATGCAAGTCTCAGGGCTTCGCATGTTCATATTTCACACATGTACGTTTGTGAAATAGCTTCTAACTCTGTATCTGGATATCCATCCCTATGCGTGCCTGCATTTCCTGACATTCTGTGACCCATAGATATGCCGATTTTAGATCAGACTTACATATGCCGACCTTCACCTTTAAAGGTGACATAGCATTGCAGACGTTTACTCTTGGACATTGCTGAAGCCACATGAATGACTTTTCTAAATAAGCCTTGACCTCTCTATACCAGCACTCCAATTATTTTCTCCAACAGAGATGACAAATTCTACTAGCAATGTTCTTCCTGAAGAAAACTGGAATCTTTGCATGTAGTGATGGAGTAAAACCAGCTTTCATTTTCTGCTTTCTAATCCAAAGCTGCCAAGTTACCCAGTTCCAGGAGGGAGATTTTTTGACCAGTCCTGATTTTAAACTTGCAACCCAAAGCACTGAATCAGTGCTGCAGGTCCCTTAATGCACCCGGATGCAGCTTTTAGAAATCCAGAACTTGCCTAAAATCATTCTGCTGAAGCAGAACAGCTTGACAGATCTGTTTTATCTTAAATTCAGATGCTTGGATAGTGTAAATATCACTCTACACTTTGGCAAATACTGAAACCAAAATGCATTGGAAAAATATTCTTCCTCTCTCCTTTTCACACCAGCTACTTTAGCTGATTTCTTTTCCTTCTGTTCTTTTGCAGGAATTTGTCAAGTTAACTATTTCTGACATACAGATGACATACATCACCATTCTTGTGGGCGACTTCTTACGGGCAGCGATTGTCAGATTTCTGAACTACTGCTGGTGCTGGGACTTGGAAGCTGGATTTGTAGGTCACTAATTAAATGGGTCTAAGGGCAGAAATAATACTTTATTCACTTAGCAGAGAAAAGTTTACACAGTTGAATACTTGAACAGACTGTCCGCTAAGAAAACAAATACGATGAAGAACATATCATATATATGGAAAACAATGTAAAACCAGATGCAGCCAGTATCTGCCTTAATTATGCCTAACTTCTATATTCATAAAGGCTGCAGCAACTTAACTGTAAGGAAGTGGATGAATCATATGGATGTAATATGAACTCACTTGGAAACTATTTGGAAAATTATAGCTGATTTTCACTGTCATCTATTTATTGATAAAAATATTTCTTTCACTAATAGGGCATCATCTGTATGCAAAATGGTTCCTCATCATCAGCTGCACTATAGCAATATATGGACTGCTAAAATATTCAGCTAGAGGGGTAACTTTGAAAGATTTGTCCATGGGTGCACAGCTGTTTTCCCAAAGGGAAAAAAAGACACTGACAATTTGCTCTGCCCAGCATGAGTACAAAGTGTCCATGTTGGTCACAACATAGGCTGAAAAGTATGATAGGTCAGGGAGGTATTGCATTTTGAAAGCAAGTGCAAATGTACATAGTGAGGATGGTGCCTTGCTCCCACAGCCAGATTTATTTAAAAAAAAAATCATATGCAGGGTTTCTGCAGCCTCCTGGTCACAATGCCCCTATGGACCTGCAAGCCCCCCAGGCTATCTCAGAATTGCCCCAGTATTGCACAGAACCAAAACAGTGACAGGATTCAAGCATGCTTGAGACAGATACAGAGAGAGGGTGATACTAAAGGCAGGGAATTGGAGAGGTGAAGAAACACTGGAGTTTGGATTTTGATTAAGGGATGGAAATTCCTATACTCATCTGTCTAAAATTGTAGCGGACTTGTAAGGGAGTGAACAGTATGAGAGGGGTGGAATGCTTATACTGGGGACAGTTGTTTAACCTTTGAGACCACACTAAAGCAACAGGAACTCCATGAAATTAACAACTAGAAGACTGAAAACAAATCATAGGAAATATTTATTCAAACAGTGTGCAAATTAAGCTGTGGAATCTGGCCGGAGGACGTATTCAAGGCAGTTAATGTAAAGAGGTTCAAAAGCTATTTAGACAAGTTCCTGGCAGTGAAGTCCAGGTAGACTTAAAAAAACATTGTTTGTCCCTAGAAATGAGTTACAAGAAATAGATATACTTTTTGAGATCTACCAGATACTTGTGACCCAGACTGGCTACTGTCAGGGATATGATGCTGGGCTTGATGAACCTTGATCTAACTAAACATGCCTTATTGTATGATCTAAGAAAGCCTAAATGTGTGGAGGTCTTATGGCTCTATGAAAGTCCCAGAATAAGATAACAGCCAACATGGAACAGTGGCAGAACTTTGGGACGTTCTCACATATACAGTAATTTAGAGGTGTTAACAGGTTACTTAGCATAGGCAGCAGGACTACCTGATTACGCTTGTCAGCCAGGAGCAACAAATATATAGAGGGTGATTCTTGGAGGACAGTCAAGCTGGGAAATCTTTTAGCAGAAAGTTTAGCAGCAGTGTAACTCATCTATTCTCAGACACATTTTAAAAATGATGTTGTTACACTGAAAATATTCAAATACAGTCGATTTACAATCCTGCCCTTAGCACTGTGTTTCATGGGGAATGAGGAAACAGGAATTACTTTCTTGGAGAAGAAGGCTGACTGCTAAGGCAAATTGTTAATATGGATATACTTAAGTAGGGATGACAGCATAGATCACATACACAATGTACTGTATACACTGCTAGCTATTTAAACTAAACACAAATGGATCATAAAACAAGTTTTATTCCATGGGAACTTGACAGAGCTTTCTGCCATTACAATTTAAGTTAAAAAGACAATAAATAATCTTATATAGCAGTTTTCCATAATAATTAGGTAGTGCATATCCCAGTGCATTGGAGCTAGCATTAATATGGCGCCTGTGTACCATCAAGACTCCCCTCACTTTCGACCCCTCTGATTCTTCACTGAGGAATAGTCCCTCGGGGGCTCACAAGGTTTCAGGGCATGATGGGGAGTTGAGAGGAGGGAGTTGGGCATACTATTAAAGTGACATTAGGATGGGGGTTACTGCATCTGACTCTCTTGCCATGAGGACTGCCCACTCATTTATCCATCAATCCAGTTCCCTTGTTTCATATGATATTTGAGAAAACTCTACATTGCAGAATTGGTTGGTCCATGATGAGAGGCGGATCTACTAGGAAACTAATGAAGCCTATGCTTCAGGACCCCTAATCCTGGAAGGGCCCTAGAAGCAACTTTAGTCCACATTGCTTAAAAATTGTGGGTCTACTGTATGAGAAAGGGTTTTTAAAAATTAATAATATCAATAATATAGTGTAATTCAATACAAAATAATAGATAAAATAAAAATTAAAAGGTTATTAAAGTATGATGTAGGCTAGCCATAAACAAAAAAAAATTCAAATTAAAAATGCTTCATGATAAATATATTTAATATAAAATAATTATAAATATTTTAAAGCACTATTAACATTTATGACAGAAATTAAACTTTTATTAAATTTATCTTAGCCTCTCATAGGTGTCTAAGATAAAAGATTATATTGACTGTGGTCTTTTCTATATTTTAATTCATCATTCTATGATGCATCATGCATGTATATAACATTTCCTTAATTTTCATCTCCCCCATAACATGAAATTTATAAGGCATAGGACATTTTTATTCACATCAGTGACTTTGACATGTGCGATAATTCATTACAACAATTTTAATCTAAATCTGAGATGTAGTGGTTAAATTTTTACATTTGTGGGGATCTGTTGTGGAACAACCCTATTGAAGAAGATAACAGTAGTTGCCCAGACCTCATTGCTGGTTGTGAAGGGACCCTCATAACAGTTCAAACTTCAGGACCCCAAAAATGTAGGTCCGCCACAGTCCATGACACTTGCATATTGCTTAATTTTGCATTAGTTATGATTCTTGTACACTAAATTATGTTTTGTTTTTCTTGTTTTATACACCATATTTGTCAAACTTGAGGATAAACAGAGTTACTGTTGTTGTTAAGAGCAGTTGAGTCAATGTCAACTCATGGCAACCCTGTGGATAGTTGTCCTAAACTGTGTTCATTCTTCAGTCAAGTGGCTAGTTGTTGATATAGTGGCAGACATTAACTGTTATGTATCAAACCATCACATTGCTGGTCTTCCTCTATTGTGCTGACCTTCAACTTTGCCAATCATGATGTCTTTCTCTAATGATCTTTCTCTTTGCATGATGTAGCCAAAGAATGAAAGTTGAAGTCTTGTCATTTGAGCTTCCAAGGAAAGCTTAGGTTAGATATCCTCCAATTCTGATTAATTTGTTCTTAAGAACATAAGATATGCCATACTGGGTCAGACCAAGGTCCATCAAGCCCAGTATTCTGTTTCCAACAGTGGCCAATCTAGGTCATATGTACCTAGCAGCTTCCCCAAGAGACACAAGTTCCACAATGCTTGTACTGGGTCAAGCATTGATATCTTCGGTCACTTCTTAATGGTTTATGGACCTTTCCTCCAGGAACTTGTCCAAACCTTTTTTAAACCCAGCTACACTAACAGCCTTTACTACATCCTCCGGTAACAAATTCCAGAGTTTGATTACACGTTGAGTGAAAAAATATTTTCTTTTATTAGTCTTAAATAGTTTACCCTGTAGCTTCATTGCATGTCCCCTAGTCTTTCTATATTCTGATAACGTAAACAATCGATCTACGTTTACCCGTTCCACTCCGTTCATTAATTTATAGACTTCTATCATATCTCCCCTCAGCCATCTCTTTTCCAGGTTAAAGAGCCCTAACCTTTTTAGCCTTTCTTCATAGGAGTATCCTTCCATCCCCTTTACCATTTTGGTGGCTCTTCTCTGAACCTTTTCTAAAATCGCTATATCCTTTTTAAGATACGGCGACCAGAATTGCACACAATATTCAAGGTGCGGTCTCACCATGGAACGATATAGAGGCATTATAATATCTTTTGTTTTATTTTCCATTCCTTTCCTTATCATACCTAGCATTCTATTTGCTCTCTTGGCCGCCGCTGCACACTGGGCCGAGGGTTTTAACATGGTATCCACAATGACGCCTAAATCTTTTTCCTGGGTGGTGGTTCCTAATGTGGAACCTTGCATCTTGTAACCAAAGTTTGGGTTGTTCTTCCCTAGGTGCATAACCTTGCACTTGTCCACATTAAATTTCATCTGCCATTTAGATGCCCAGTCTTCCAATTTATCAAGATCCTCTTGCAATTTTTCACAATCCTCTTGGGTTTTAACAACTTTAAATAGTTTTGTGTCATCTGCAAATTTGATAACCTCACTCGTTATTCCACTTTCCAGGTCATTTATGAATATGCCAAAAGGCAGCGGACCCAGCACAGATCCTTGGGGTACACCACTATTCACCTTTCTCCATTGGGAAAATTTGCCATTTAGCCCTACCTTTTGCTTTCTATCTTTTAACCAGTTCCTGATTCACAATAGTACACTGCCTCCTATCCCATGACTCTTTAGTTTTGCCAAAAGTCTCTGATGAGGGACCCTGTCAAAGGCTTTCTGAAAGTCCAGATACACAATATCAACCGACTCACCTTTGTCCACCTATTTATTCACTCCTTCAAAAAAAACATAACAGATTAGTAAGACAAGATCTTCCTTGTCTAAAGCCATGTTGGCTATCTCCCATTAGGTTGTGACTATCTACATGCTGAGTAATTTTATTCTTTATGATGGTTTCTACCATTTTTCCTGGTACTGACGTCAGGCTCACCGGTCTGTAGTTTCCCGGATCACCCCTGGAACCCTTTTTAAAAATTGGTGTTACATTGGCGATCCTCCAATCTTCAGGTATTAGAGATGATTTTAATGATAGTTCACAGATTACTGATAGCAGGTCTGCAATCTCATATTTCAGTTCTTTCAACACCCTTGGATGTATACCATCCGGCCCAGGTGATTTGCTACTCTTCAGTTTATCTAATAGTTGTAAGACATCTTCCCGATGTATCGATATTTCCTTCAATTCTTCCGCACCTTTAAATACCACTTCAGTCATGGGTAACATCCCTACATCTTCCTCAGTAAAGACCGAAGCAAAGAATTCATTCAGTCTCTCCGCTATCGCCTTGTCGCCTCTTAGTGCTCCTTTAACCCCTTTATCATCTAATGGACCAACTGACTTTCTCACAGGTCTTTTGCTACGAATGTACTTGAAAAGGTCTTTATTTCACGTTTTTGCTTCCACAGCAAGCTTCTTCTCAAATTCTCTCTTTGCCTGCCTTATCAATGCCTTGCATTTGACTTGCCAGTGCTTGTGCTGTTTCCAGGTTTCGTCGTTTGGCTCTTTTTTCCATTTCCTGAAAGATGCTTTTTTGGCAACACAGCCTCTCTGACCTCACCTTTAAATCATGCTGGCAGTTTTTTGGACTTCCTTCCACTTTTCTTAAAGCGTGAAATACAGCTGGTCTGGGCTTCCAGGATAGTATTTTTCAACAACACCCAAGCTTGATGTACGTATTTAACCTTTGCAACTGCTCCTTTTAGTTTTTTCTTAACTGTTTTCCTCATTTTATCATAGTCTCCCTTTCGAAAGTTAAAAGGTAGTACTGTGGATTTCCTTACTATCCCTCCTCCACTAATTAAATCAAAGGCGATCATGCTATGATCACTATTGCCAAATGGCCCCAACACCCTTATCTCTTGCACTAGATCTGGTGTTCCACTAAGGACTAGGTCTAATATGGCTTCCCCTCTGGTTGGTTCATGAACCAGCTGCTCCAAGAAGCAGTCATTTATTTCATCTAGGAACTTTATCTCCCTAGCATGTCCTGATGTGACACTGACCCAGTCGATACCGGGGTAATTGAAATCACTCATTATTATTACTGCGCTGTAACTTTTGTTAGCTTCCTTGATTTCTTTGAGCATTTCATCATCCATTTGGTCATTCTGGCCAGGTGCTCGATAGTACACCCCCACTGCCATTGCCTTCCCCCTTTTATATAGAATTTCAATCCATATGGATTCTACAGCAGATTTTGTTTCCTGCAAAACTTTAGTCCTTTCTGAGTCAATGCCCTCTCTAACATAGAGCGCAACCCCTCCACCAATTTGATCAGCTCTATCATTACGATATAGTTTGTACCCAGGTATCACAGTGTCTTTGTTAATGGTATACACAGTGGGCCCGATAGTTTAGTTTATTTGTATTTGATATATCGCCCTATGTTACATCAGGGCGGTTCACAATTTTTCAACAATCAGAAAGAGGCACAAGACCAGAAAAGGGAAAAGAGATACAATTTTTTTGACAGAAAAGAGGAAATAATAAAGCATAAAGAGAGGACATAGGACAATTTAGACAAACATAAATAAGCCAGGTCATGTTTGAGAGACTGGGAGATTGCAAGCTGTGCTGAAGAGATGGGTTTTCAACTGTGACTTAAAGGAGGAATAGTTTGTTTTGAGTCAGAGTGGGGTGGGCAAGGAGTTCGACAGGGCTGGACTGTGAAAGAAGAAAGCAGGGTGTCGGGTAGATTGAAGGTGAGCACGTGCAGGTGAGGGGAGATGAAGGCAATTGACATGGATTGAGCAGAGGGAACAAGTGGGGGTGTGAAACTGAAGGAGGTCGGTGAGGTACTGTGGTGTGTGAGTGTAGACGGCTCGGTGAACTAAATTAAGAATTTTTAAGTGAATACGGAACTCCATGGGAAGCCAATGTAGGTGGATCAGAAGTGGTGTGATATGATCCCTGTGGGATGAACAGGTGATAATCCAGGCTGCAGTGTTCTGTAATAGTTGTAGGCGACATAGCTGAGTGCGGGTGATCCCTGTGAGAACAGAATTACAATAATCAAGACGAGAAAGTACAGTAGATAAGGTGAGAGTAGTCAAAGCAGAGGGAGAGAGAAAAGGACGTATGGAATGTATTTTGCGTAAGAAGAAGTAGTATGTTTTTGTAAGGTAAGAGATATGGTCCTTGAAGGAAAGAGTTGAATCAAGCAGAATCCCAAGATACTGGAAAGAAGAGACCAGAGGAATAAAGAAACCATCAACAGAGGGTGCAAATGAAGGGCAAGGGTTCCCGAAAGTAAACCAGGTACAGGAATTTTGGTCAGATTGAGATGAAGGCAGTTAGTAGAGAGTCATTTTGATGCAAGAGCGAGACAAGAATTTAGTGGGGTGAGATCAGGATGAAGAGGACTAGTGTGATGTAAGATGATGATGTCGTCTGCATAGAAAAAGGCAGAAAGACCGGATTGCTGAATGCAGAGGGCAAGGGGTGCAAGAAAAAGATTAAACAAAAGGGGTGCCAGAACTGATCATTGAGGAACACCACAGGGAAGGGAGGTGGGAGCAGAAGAGCAGTGTGGACCAGAGGGTGAAACCACAGAGAAAGAGTAGGAGGATAAGAAGGAATGAAACCAACGATAGACTGTGCCCTGAAGCTCGGCATCCAAGAGACGAGAGAGGAGAAAAGAGTGATCAACTAGGTCAAAAGCAGCTGAAAGATCCAATGAAACCACCACTGAAATATCACCTTTGTCATGTGTGGAATGGAGATCGTTAAGAAGTGCCTCTAGAACTGTGTCTGTACTGTGGCCCTGATGAAAATCTCACTGTCTTGGGTGTAGAAAGTTTATAGAAAGTAAATGTTGGGAGAGTTGGGAAAAGACAATTCTTTCTGCGATTTTTGCAAGGAAGGGTAGGTTGGAGACAGGACGATAATTGGCTGGGATGAGTGGATCGAGAGTGGGCTTTTTCAAGATGGGACAGACAAAAGCATGTTTCTATGGGGAGGGGAAGGATCGAGAGGAGAGAGAGGTATTGATTATAGTGAGAATGTAAGGTATGAGAGCAAGAGAAGGTTCGGTGAACCAACCAGAGGGGATAGGGTCCAGTGGGCAAGTGGTCTTTTGCATTGAAGAGATGAGAGTTAAGAGTTCAGGTGAGAAAATGGAATAGAAGGATGACCAACAATGAGAGAGAGAAGAAGGGGGGAGGAGGGGGGAGATGGGGGAGGGGGAAGACAGCGGGGGAGGGCAAGATGGAAGGGAAGCGCGTAAATCCAAGATCTTAGGTTCAAAACACAGAGCAAGACTGGAAGGAGAGGGGAAGGACTGGAATGAAGCAGGGGAAGGATCAGTATTAAGTGGTGAGGGTACGGGGTACAGAGAAGAGCTGTCTAGAGGGGTTAGTAGCTGTAGAACAGAGGAACGGTAATGCTGATGATTCTCGTGGAACTTTGCCAGAGAATGAGGAGTGGGGTGTTTACGCCAAGCACGCTCGTCACATCTTAGATGACGACGCAAAAGACGCAAGCCGGAATGATGTCTAAGAGAGGAGTGTTTGGACTGAGCTGGCTGAAAGGGTGCAATCTGATCAAGAGTGGAAGATAAAGTGGAAGTCCAAAGTGAAACCTGTGTGTTTGGAGAGAAAGTAGCAAAGGCATCTGGAAAGAGCTGATGAGCAGGAGAGAACTGTTGAAGGGTAAGGGAAGTGATACGGAAATGTGGAGGGGCAGCAGGAAGGACAGAGGAGGGAGAGACCTGTGGTGAGAATGACGAGGGAAAGAGGGTGAAGCAGAAATGACAGGCAATAGTGATCAGTCCAAGGGAGAGGCTGTACTGAGAGTTGAGAGATTGAGAAAGGAGGTGATAGTGGGATGATTATAGGGTCAAGAACATGACCAGCTACATGGGTTGGGCATAGGACAAGCTGCTGGAAAGAAAGATCATGCAGAAGAGAAATGAAGGATAGATCTTTGGTGGAGGTGAAACAATCAAAGTGAATATTGAGGTCTCCAAGTATAATCAAGTGAGGGTACTGCAAAGAGACGTCGGTAATGGTATGAAAAAGTGCATCACAGAGGAAGCTTGGAAGGGAAGGGGGAGAATAAAGGATAAGAATATGAAGAGGAGGAGAGGACTGAAGACATAGGAGGAGAGATTCAGGATATTGCAGGAGAGGAGAGGAAACCTGGATTATAGGGAGAGATGAACGAAAGAGGGCAGCTACACCACCTCCATGGCGGCCCACTCAGGGGACATAAAAAGCTGAGAAATAAGGGGGTAGACATCTGGTGAGAAGGGGGTGCTCCCCATCCTTTAACCAGGTCTCAGAGAGACAAAGCATGTCCAGAGACTTTTGAAGAATAAGGTCTTGTATTACAAGGGACTTTGACCGTAGTGAACGGCAGTTTGCAGAGACAATCTTAAGGGAGGTGGACAACAGAGAAGGGGGGGGAGCACGGGGTGGAGCAATAGTAGGCAGACAGGGTTGTAAGTTGGACAGAACCTGGGGAGGAACAGTATTTGTCACGGGATATGGAGGAAAAGGGGAAGGACGGCGTCCCCATATCACCGGAATGGCAGACAGAGAGTACAGGAGCAGTCTAGGATTACCAGAGAAATTATAAGGCATATAGGAACAGGTTTGCAGACCTACCTGAAGTGAAGGGAGCAGAGCAGGTATAAACCAAGCATCAAATAGAATGAAGAGGCACTGCAGAATAGCCAAGAGTCGCTTGCAATGAGAAGCGACACCCTTGGAGTGATATTCAAAGGCAGACCTGTAAACCTTGTAAATGCCCCTAAGTGGGATATTCAGTGGTACTAACACACTTAGGGGTATGTTTACTAAACTCCGGTAATGTTACCGTTGTTAAGTTCCCCGGTAATGTTACGGATGCCCATATAAAGCTCTGTCAGGTAACACGCATTACAAGGTGCTCAACATGCGGTACAGTGCGCCCTGGATCCACCTCGCGTGATCATCACCTTATAAGGTACCCAGGCTAAGGCACCTTATAGGGCGCCTTAGGCTAAGGTACCTTATAGGGTGCCTTAGGCTACGGCGCCTTATAAGGTGCCTTATACAGTGCCTAGGCTAAGGCGCCCTAAAAGGCACATTAAGCTGATGTGCCTTATAAGGTGCCCAAATATAAGGCACCCTAAGGGCTATATGGTGCCTTAGCTTAAGGCACCTTATAAGGGTAAACACCTTATCAGGCACCCTTGGTTAAGGCACCTTAGAAGGCACCATGGGTTATGGTAGCATAGGTTAAGGTGCCCTAACAATGCTACGGTGCCCTAGGTTAGTGTGCCCTAAGGGCTGCAAGGTGCCTCAGGTTGACATGCATGACCTGTGAGGCATATAAACAGATGTAACCTTAACAATGGATAGAGCACCGAGGAAAGGCAATGAACAGGTGACTGAAGGAGGGAGAGCTGGGAGCTCCTGGACCAGCCATATCTGCGGGCATCCTTTGTGGCTGCCAGCAACGTTGACAAACATGTTGGGGGCAGCTGTACCACAGCACAGGGTATTGGCAATGTAAAGTACTGCAATGACAGTGGGTGGCAGATGATGGGAATACGTGACCCTCAGCGGAGGCAGAGATGGCAGGATAGGTACAATGACAGAGGAGTGGTGGTGCCATGCAGATCAGGCACAGGCGAGGCAAGCACGAAGAGGCACAATGTAGGAAAGGGTACCAGTGCAGGACATGTGGTGGCAGCCTGCACAGGAAGACAGGACTCTACAGAGCTGACAGATGCAGATAGATGGACTGAAGGATTGTTGGCAACTGTGGCGAGGGTATTATGGGCTGGCAGCACAGATCTGCAAAAATGTGACTGTTACAGGTATGCAAAACATTTGAGTAGGCATGAAAGGAGGGAACAACAAGGACGTGAACCCATGACCACTGCCAAGAATGTCATTGTACTAACCAGTAGGCTATAACTCCATGGCTTGTCTCATACCAATGGCTGGGTACAGAAAGACTGCAGGTCACCGCACAAACTGTCTGCTCTGAGTGCCAGGATAGGGTAACCCCACCAGTACCCATGATGCAATGCGCATGCTGAAGAGATTTTCACAGCTGATCACCAAATGGGGTCTGCACCTCTCCGGTACCACAGCTTGGTAAGATGAACTGACAGTGCGTGATACTGGCACAGAGTAGCTACAGACCATGCCATTGTGCAGGTTCTGTGTTCACCCTGAGGGTTAGGATGAGTGCCCAGCACTAGGTCCGCAGTACATGTGGTGCTATGTTTAATGTTTATGTTTAATAAAATGTGATTGACCGCCCTTCACAATAAAATCAGAGCGGTTTACAATACATAAAAACCAATAAAAACAGTAGGGCGCAAGGCCAGTAAAAGAAAAGGAAGTTACACTTTAAAAAAGAGAAAGACAAGGGGGTAAGAGAAGGTAGGAGGAGAAGAGTAGAATCATAGAGGGGGGGGAGGTGGGGAGGTTAAAGGCTAGGGAGAAGAGGTGGGTTTTTAGCTGCTGTTTAAATGCTGAGTGGGAGGGATCTAATCGGATAGAAGAGGGCAGGGAGTTCCACAGTGCGGGACCAATGAAGAAAAAAGCTGAAGATCGGGTGGATTGCAAGTGGGCGGCAGAAGGGGGGGGGAAGGATGAGCCGGTTTAGGTGAAATGAATGGGGGGTATATCTGGGAGTGTGGAAATGAATTAAATCAGCTAGATATTGTGGGGAATTGTTGTGGAGGGCCTTGTGAACCAGAGTAAGTAATTTGTATTGGGAGCGGAAGGGAACAGGTAACCAGTGTAAGTGGATAAGAAGAGGGGTTATATGGTGAGAATGAGATGAGTGAGAGAGAAGACGGGCTGCGGTATTTTGGATTCTTTGAAGACGGTGTAAATAAGAGGAGGCCAAACCTAGAGATAGGTCCTGCTACATCACCATTATTACCAGTGCATCTGAAGGTAATTTGGTGTCCATCCGTATTCTGCAATCACATGTGGCCCTCTGGTACCAGACACGACCCAGATTAGTGCGTACCCAGTGTTAGGGTCTGGTTGCCATGGGCACCTGTCATCAGGGCAGAGGGGTGTCTAGACTCGCATGAGATTCATGTAGCAGTGCCTCTACAGGTCAAAGAGGTGCACACTATATACCCCAAAGAGCCCACAACCACCTCTTTTGTAGGTGAGGGAGTGGAGGGACAGGTGCCTGAGCCCTGAGGAATGGCTGTAGGACCAGCAACCCCCATCCTGCTGGCAAACAACAGCCCTCCAGGGTTTTTGGGCCAGAGCCATACCTGTGACTGGGGCAGAACAGCAGCAATGCTGGGGGTATGCCTAGAAAACCTCAACTACCCCACACCACTGTCTGCCATTCACCAGCAGACAGCACAGTCAGACTGCACCTGCAGTACTCTGCAAAGTGCCCCAACCATGCACAGACTAACTGCAGACAGTCCACTAGCCAGTCCATAATGTATGCTCACAGAGGAACTATGTGCAACAATAGGTGGGCCATACAGCACAGACACCAAGCAGGTATATCAGTGCTCGTGCCCCTAGAACTGGGAACACACAGATATCACTGGAGAAAGACAATATAGAGCACTATGTGGGAACATAGACATGCCATGGTCACTGCTCAGTCAATGTGAGAGTGACCTCCCAGCATGACATGCTGTGGCCACCCTACCCATGCAGGTGGTGGTCGGGCACTACAGTGTCCCAGCCATTGCCCTACACCCTGTGCAGATGCATCCTGGCCAATCTGCCCTGTCCGGGCCATGCCCACAATACCTTGCTCCTCATTATGCACATATGCAGGCTAACGCTGGTAACAGTGGGACATTGTGGGCCCAGTGAGGTGTGGGCAGCCACAAAACAATGGATAGACATACACACACTCCTATTGCAGCATTGTGCAAAGATAGGGGTGGTTGGCCACCCTGCCTGCCACAGTGGTCCTGATCACAGTGCCGACATTGCTAAACTGTGCAGGAGGTAGTATTAGTGCTCTGGTGATAACTGCAGCTCTGTGCTGGGGCCAACAGCCTGACTCTCCATGAAGCTTTGGATAGTGAAGCTTGTGTGGGTGGGTGTTTGTACCCCTGTTTGCTGCTGTTTTGGGGATTGCATATGTTGATGTTGTATCTGCATTGCAGGGTAAATTATGGGGACATGTTCTGCAGGATCCACAGCTGGAACTTGAACTTGTGACCCTGTGCTGTGGGACACACTGGCTGTGTGTACTGCACCACACTGTTGCCACAGAAGCACAGCAGTCCCTGGGGCTACCTGTACTTTTCCTCAGCCAGACCTTTTCTGTTGCACTGCAAATCACATACTGGTACAGGGCATGGCCTAGGTCCACTGCAGGCAGGTGCCACTGCCCCCTCCGGCATGAACACACACCCCACTGCCATGCTGACATGACCATATGCTGTCGGTGCTGGTAGTGCGCAGTCCCAAGCCATCCACAGTGCAGGTAGGCGGGTGCCTAGGGTGCAGGATCTGGGATGTGGAGGCATACATGGACATCCACACATCCCCCCCCCATCACTGCCTACCAATGTTATGTCCCTTCCACATGGGGGAGAGATGGCTGGGGGGATGTCAGGTTGGTGCTCTAGCAACTATTGGCTAGGGTGGACCAGGTAGGTAGATTGTGTTGTGACAGGCGCCTGTGGACAGGCTATGGCATGCACCTCAGATACAGTGTAGCTAATTTGGCCTACTGGGTGTATAGATGTTTCCAACGTGTCGTCACACCATGCAATGCCTTACTAGGGGCTGCAGTAAAGGGTATTCAGTTAGCTGGGTTTGCAAACTGTTTGGGAAGCATCCTGGGTAAGGTATGTGGACCCTTCTTAGAGTGGTCCCCAGATGAGCACTGATTTCCCTATTATAGTGGTACCTGTGTGACCTTTGGTGTACTTGCTGGGTAATACCCCCTGGATGGGACAGCGTGGAACACTGACTACTGGGCATGTTTGGCCTTGGTCAGCTGCTGTCCTGCTGATTTCCAGTTTCTTTGTTCCTATATGCCACCTAGGCGACAGTCTAGTCCACTCTGCGCCCCAGCTGCCCCCACTGCATGTCCCACCTGCAGCCCCCTATGCCCCATTTGCACCATCACCATAGTGGACTTTCATATTGTGCACTATGCTGTTGCTGCTAATGGAGCACTATCACTTTTCTTGGGCTCCCTGCCTATAACGCGCGTTACGTAATGTTAACATGCGTTAATGTTACTTAACATGCGTTAACGTAACCGCTGCTATGTTACCAGAGTTTAGTAAACATGCCCCTTAGTGCCGCTGAATATACCTGGGAACCAGCTCTATACGTCCCGATTCTACGCAGTTAGCATTGGGGCATTCCAGGGGCGGTACCCAGAGATAAATGGCGAACAGCGATATTCAGCCGCTGTCCGGTTATCCCTGGTGGTGAAAGCTAGGGGCAGAAAAAGCTGTCCTAACTTTTGCCACTGAAGCTGACTGAGCAGTGGCTGAATATCGCTGCTGCCCGGTTAGCTTCCGACTTCCGAGTCTGACCTGGATATTGGATACCGTTGGCCGGATAAGGCCCTGGCATTTTAATATCTGGGTTTAGTGTTCAGCAGGGATGGCTAGGTGCTGTAATCACGCTAGCAGCCTCTGCTGAACATTGGACCCAGTATTCTTTACCAGCACCAGAATTCAAAGGCATTGATTTTCTTCCTGTCTTTCTTCTTCATTGTCCAACTTTCATATCTATATGCCTGAGCCAAATCAGAAGAAGATAGGCTTAGTGAGACATGCATAAGATGTTCCCACTGGGTCAGATCAAAGGTCCACCAAGCCCTGCATCTTGTCTCTGACCGTGATCAATTCAGATCACAAAACTTTGCAGGATCCCAAGGAGTGGATCCATAGTAACATAGTAAATGATGGCTGAGAAAGACCAGCATGGCCTATCCAGTCACCCAGTAAAATGGCAAGGGCTGCATCTGCTGCTCCATGTAGACAACCCCCTTCTTGCCTTTTTTTTTTTTTGGATTGTACTTGCTGCTCTGTGTAGGTTACCCTCCTCTATGCTTTTGTGTGAAGTGCCAAAGTCATTTACATTTTGCTTTCAGTGGAGATATTCTTACTTTGATTCCATCCTTTTGCTATATAGGGATCATTAGTGTTTATCCCACATGTTTTTGAATTACGTCACTCTTTTTGTCCCCACCAGGAGGGCGTTCCAGGTATCCACCACTCTTTCAATCAAAAAGTATTTTCTGATGCTGCTTTTTAAGCTTACTGTTTTCCAACTTCATTTCATGTCCTCTAGTTCTATAGCTTCCTTGTCTTTGCAAAAGGTTTGTTTATTCATTAATACTAATGATAGGGAAGCTATAGAACTAGAGGGCATGAAGTTATTGCTCATTCCCAGACATAAGCTGTGGCTTTCCTAAGTTTGCATGGCAAATAATGGTTTATATAGTCTTTTCCAGGAACTTGTCTAAAGTCTTTTGCACACCATCTATGCTAACTGCCTTGACCATATCTTTTAGCAACAAATCCCACAGCATTTTTGAGGGGGAAGGTCCCCTCTCAGTGACCTGTCTCAAAGAAAAGTCTGGGAAGTGGCTCCATGGCAACCAACAACAGGCAGATGGATGCATACACCCACCAGAGGCTGTCACAGCTGGCCTCTGGTGGGTGTAAGTTGGTGCAGTCACATACGTAGAAGGAAGCTTCACTCTGAGCCTTGGGGGCTTGTTTACAAAGCCGCGGTAGTGGTTTCCGCCCAATATCAGAGCCGCGGCCCCATTGAATTCTAAACAAGCCCCTTGGTGGGAGTCTGATGGCCATGTGTTGGGTGCAGTTGCAACCACTAGAAGACCCCCCAGCTTGGAGGCTCAGTGGCAGCCTGGAAGGACTTGCAGAGGGAGCAGTCATGCCAGTAGAGGATGTCCTAGCATGAGGGTATGATGGGACCTTGAGGTCATCCTCACTTTGAGCCTTGATAGGAATATGATGGCCATGCATTGGATTTTATCATCCTTACTTTAAGCCTTGGTAGTATGATGGCCACGTGTTAGATTTTATCAGGACTGCTAGAGGACATACCAGCTAGTGAGCTTGGTGAAAGCCAGTTTTGAGACACAGCAAGAGTACATTGGCTACATAAATCAGCCTAGCTATTAACATTCAGGCACAGTAAAACCAGACTGCCCAGATGATATGGAGGGTAGTCAATGCTTAGAAGCAGATATACGAGTTGTATATCCAAGGAGTGAATGCTTATTCAAAATAAATCTAGAGTCATTCATTTCCAAGATCTAACTAGTTCTTGTTTCTAGATTAAAATCAGAAAGGGGGGGGGGGGGATAGGGGTAAGGGAGGCAAAGTTGCCCATGTTAATTAGAAATCGTACTGTTCTTTCTGGGGGAAAAAAACAACATACTCTCAGAATTTTACTGTTAATAGTACCTGAAATAAATATTGTTAATTAAATCTAACATGATGGCTTCATCTATGGGGTATATTTACTAAGCCCCATGCTGGGTATGGGCTGCTTCACTAGTGGGGGCTTCTAAGTAACTGCAGGGCATGGGTACAGCTGTTCCCTTGCAGTTACCAAAGGTCACTGCTGCAGGAGCAACTAACGCCATCCATTGAGTACTCTCCTGAGAGAGTAACGTCTCCACTAGACAGGTAGGAGTTTAATTCAAGATTCTACTCTGGACATCAAAAGACCAACTCTGTTAGTACCTCTAGTTAGTAAGTGATATTTCTTCAGAAATGGATTATGGATTTAGTTGCTTTCCACCCCCAGAGTGCAAGTATAAAAACAGTTATCGGAATTACAACTCTTAGAGGAGGGAGGGGAGAGATGTAAACCTGGGAGACAGCTCTCACTTATAACTCTATCTGTTCTCCTCTTTTCATCTTTTCCCAGCAAATTATTAGATGATTACCCATCCCTCCTCTGTTACTGGATTCCTTTTTTCCTTTCTCTTTGTTTCTCCTTCTCCCTTCGGTTCAGTGTGCTGTTGGACCCAGCCTAGCCATCTTGAGGGTGAATTGCTCTCTTTGTTGAAGTGGCTGAGTAGGTCACATCAGATGCAACTCCCAGACTGTGTTGTGCCTCAGCTGTGGGCTCAGATAGCCTCTCCTACTTCCTTGGACTCTTTTTGGAAAGAAGACATGGGCTCCTGCATTCAGGGCCCTTTTATAGTTCCCTCCATTTTAGAGTAGGGGACTCCTCCTCCTCCTCCCTTTGTGAGGGACAAGAAAGCTCATTACATGAGACTGCAAACTCGGTTTCTTCATTGTGGATATAGAGGGCATGCTTCTGAGGCCTCCGATAGACAAGCTACATGCAGAAGGATATCTTTTACTTACCTGCATTACAAGGATTCATTCCTTGCTCCAACTTTATTTCCCTTTATCCCTGAGCTCCTTTCACTGTGTTTCCCATTTAATAACAGGGTTAAGAAATAGAGGTTATTTTTGTGAGCCTGACAAATGGGGAAAAGGGGGAAGGATCACTTTTCCAAACAGATTACCTTAAAATGACCTCTTCAGCCATTTTGACAAGAGAAGCAACAGTAACAATACTATTGTGGGGCAGGCTATGTACAAAATTGCAAGCAAGGACAGAGTCAGACAAATAGGTTACTGAGGTGAGAAGAGAAACAAAGACAAGGCATGAGTATAATGCTAAACTAAGTTAGGGAAGGAGCAAAAGGCTGGAAGATAGGCCTAGGAAGTTTTGTGTACTCACATGAGAGTATTCTGTTTGATAAAGAAAGCAAAATGGCTTTTGAAGAAGGACAGATAGAAGAGGAGGAAGTAAAGTTGGTAGAATAAACAGAATGCGATGGGCTGGAGGAACACTGTATGGGATGTGGTTTGGGCAAGATAGACAAAAGATGCACACAGGTCAAAGAACTGAGCTGCTGGTCACCATGTACTAACCATCTACCTTTTGGTATCATATAGTTTCACTGATATGAATAGAGGCTTATTCTATTGTGCAGATGTCTTTGTTATGTGTGGTTTTATGATATGAATAGAGGCTTATTCTATTGTGCAGATGTCTTTGTTATGTGTGGTTTTACTTTGTGTGTGTGTATGTTCTCAACAAGCTTTGGAACTCATTGCTGGAGGATATAATAAAAGCCATTAAAGTAGCTGAACAAATTCCTTGAGGAAATGTTTCTATATTGTTATTAAGGTAGACTGGGAAAAACACTGCTTATTCCTGGGGATAAGTAGAATGAAATATGGCTACACTGGATATGCCAGGTCCTTGTGACCTCGATTGGCCACTGTTGGAAAAAGGACACTGGGCTTGATGGACATTTGACAGTTTATAGGTTATGTCCTCCCCTTATAACATCTGAATGGATACACCTTCTCTCAGCTATCCTTGGTATGGTGCTAAGTCACTGGGCAACATTGGACCATTTTAGTTTTAAAAGATGGTGAATCTTTTTGGTTGGGGGAACATAAAGAGGGGCAAGAGATGGGGAGAAAAGTTGGAAATTTTTTATAACCAATGCACTGTACCTCAAGATGCTCCTTTTTTTTCTTGCAGCCATCTTATGCTGAGTTTGATATCAGTGGAAATGTGCTGGGTCTAGTGTTCAACCAAGGGATGATCTGGTGAGGAAGATATATTTTATCTTGTTTTAAAGTTTTGACTTCTGTTTTTCTAGCAGTCAAAACAATGATTATGATGATCATCAACCAGGGCCGGCCCATCCACTAGGTGAGCTGGGCAGATGGCCCGTGTGGACAGTGCCAGTGGCATGGATGGGTGGCAGTGGCAGCAGCACACATGAGTGGCTGCGCCACCTCCCCCCAGCTGCCACCTATTCTGTTTGGGGGGGAGGTGGGCAATGGCAGCATTTCCAAAAGCAGCGGCAAAAAGCTGCTGCTTTTGGAAATACTGCAGCTTCCGCTGCCCCCTCCCAAGACTGAATCAGCAGCAGCTGGGGGGTGGCAGTGGTGGCAGTGTCAGCTGGGGGGGGGGGGGTGTCAGCATGGGGGGAGGGGGGTTGAGGCCAGGGTTTCTGCCTAGGACAGCAGAAACCCTTGGGCTGACTTTGTCATCACCTGTAATATTAAATAACTGACTTGTGGCTGTGTCATACTTACCAGATCCTTCTCAGACTAACTGCCTCTAATGTTTCGACTGATTTTTACATTTTTTGGTGCGCTGAATCCAAATCTGGTAACCAATTTGCTCCATCACGTACAGATTTTTTGCTACATTGGGTTAGCAGTTTGAGGTGAACGTTTCAGATTGAGTGCGATCGAGATAAAAGTTTCTTGGATGAATTCTTTATACTAATTGTTTAGTAGTTATTCAAATAAGAATAAAGAAAATTGTAACAAGGCAGCACATAAGAATAGAGTAATGTCAACAAAACACACTGTGATGGTAGCAAAATTGTCTGCACTTAAAACAGCCACATACATGTGCACAAACATTGAGCATATAAGAGCGAGGTTAGACACAAAGCAAAGCAAAGAAATGTGCAAAAAATGTTGTACAGGTATGTATGTAAGAATAGAAAACGCAAACCGCACCATTGCAATACATGAAGACAAACACCCGATGGTGTGAAAATAAAATTCTAATAAATGAGATCCGACACTGTGGTAATAACTAGCAAATTTTTATTTCAAAGTTTAGTAAAAACATGATATTTGTCAACACAGTTTAGATTTTAAAGTCATTCTTGGGTCAATCAATCTCCTGGTGGGCCCGTTTCTTCTTCCCCCGAATGCTTCTCTTGGTGCGCTGCTTGGCGTATTTTTCATCTGGGGTTTCCCGCAGCAGCAACCAGCAGAAATCAGCCATCATAGTGGTGTTCCATCTTCCTTGGTACCTTCTCTCTGTGTCCTTGATGTCCTGGTGAAACCTTTCACCTTGTTCTTCACTGTACGCCCCCAAGTTTTCGGGAAAGTAGTTCACATGGGAGTGCAAGAAATGGACTTTCAGGCTCATGTTACAGCCTTGTTCTTTGAAGGCATTGAGCATCCTGGCAACAATATCCTTATAGTTCTCATCCCGCCTGTTCCCCAAGAATTTGAGAACAACATCCTTGAAGGAATCCCAGGCTTCTTTTTCCTTCTCAGACATCGTTTCAGCGAATGCTCCATCTGAAATGAGTTTCCTTATATCAGGGCCAACAAACACTCCTTCCTTTAGCTTTGCTTCAGAAAGTCGGGGGAACTTTGAGCAAAGGTACCGAAAGCACTCACCATCTTTTGGAAGGGACTTGATGAATTGTTTAATGAGACCCAACTTAATGTGGAGAGGTGGTAATAGAATTTTATCACGAGGTACCAAGCTCTCATGAAGAACATTTTTCTCACCGGGTCTCAAATACTCCCGAATTGGCCAGTCTTTTTTCCCCCAGTGTAGGTCGCGGGCCCGGCTATCCCACAAGCAAAGGAAGCAGGGATATTTGGTGAAACCGGATTGCTGCCCTAATAGCATGGATAGAATTTTAAAGTCTCCACAAATCATCCACTTATGCTCATCATAACGAATCTTCTGAAGAATCAGGGCCAAATTCTCGTATTTTTCTTGGAGAATAACAGAGTTAGCAATAGGAACTGAAGCGAATGTGTTGCCATTATGAAGAAGAACACCTTTTATGCTGTCTTTTGACGAATCAATGAACAGCCGCCATTCAGCAGGATCATACTTGAGTTTAAACTTTTCCATCACTCCGTATATATCGTTGCAAAATACCAAATCTTCCTCTTTGCTGAAATACTTCAAAAATTGTGTCTCGCGGTTGCGGTACCAATAAAAAGTTGTTCCTGGTGACAATAGATTTTTCTGTTTAAGCCGAGAACCTAGCAGTTGGGCAGCATCTTTTGGGAGTCCTAAATCCCGGACTAAATCATTCAATTCAGCTTGAGAGAAAAGTTCAGGTTTCGGATCTGGTTCAGTTTCAAACTCGGAAGTACTGGACTCATCGGGAAAAGCCATCTGATGAGTCTCATCATGATCAGAACTGTCCACACAAATATGATCCAAAGATTTTGGTGGTTCAGGCACAGGTACTTCGTTGCTATGAGGCATAGGCCTAATTGCTGAGGGAAGGTTGGGGTAACTTATTACGTTCTTATTTTTTAAGTTGTATCCCTTCACAATGCAAGAGCAAAAATAGCAGTCACTGCTGTGGTCTCTTTGTTCACGCGCCACATCATAGGTATTCTGAAACGAAATGCTTGTTTTTTACCTTTCATCCATAAGCGTAGATCTTCCTCACATGTCTTGCACACTTTGTGAGGAGCCCACGGTTTGTCTTGATCGCCTAACTTCAAACCGAAATAGGCGAAATATACTTTTTTAATAAATGCAGAAATGTTCCTCTGCCGCTTTTTCACGGTATATTCCCCACAAATAAAACAAAAACTGTCCGGAGAGTTGACGCAACCTCTGGCTCTGTGAGCCATCACAAATACACAGCACTGCAAACTACAACTGTAGTGAACCACTTCGGAATAAAGCTGGATTACAACTGAGCAAACAAAAGGTAATAATGAACTTGCAGGAAACTGAAATTTGACAGGAACGTTCATGTCGCAACCACCGTGTTTGAGCGAGCGAACGAGGCGAGGCGAACAGGAAAGAACATGCGCCAGCGCGAGTACTGGATTTAGCCCCCCGCCTCCCAATTGTCCTGTTAATGTATAAAATGAATACAAAACACTCTAAAATATCATGAGGGAGTGTTTCTAGTTAGTTAACCATTACAACCTCTATTTTGGGCCAAGAAAATAAACTGCAGTCGGCTAAAAAGAAATTATGTGTACATTCCTTATATGGGTAAGAAATCTAATTTTGCAAGAAAACGTGACATGATGGAACATTTTGGCTATTTTTCCTGGATTCAGCACCCCAAAATCTATAGGAATCAGTTGCAAAACTGGAGGCAGTTTTTTGGTAGTGTACCTGTGTAATGATTCTACACTAGGCTTTTTGTCCTTAAAGACAAAGGCTGGCATTCTGTCCCACGAATAGAGGGGTTGGATGTACGGGCCGGAAGTCCAACTCATGCTCAGCTCCCAAAGCCGTTTATGTCGCCACCACTCTCCACATGTACATAACGTTTGTGCAGTGAGCTCTGGATGGAGGCGGGATGGGGTGGAGCAGGTGGGATGTGGGGGAAGGGGCCAGCTGCTGGGATGTACAGAGGCAATTCTGATCATGTCTGTGTACCTACCCCAGCACCTAGTTAGATGCCCGACTGGTGGAATAAGTGCTGGGCACTTCGCTGTTTGTGGGCTGCAGTCCCTCCAACCCTATTGTGCCTCTGTGGTGCAGCATCTGCCGTCTGATGCAGGCCTTGTGGGCCCCCGTCGAGGGTCGGACAGCAATATGCTGGGGCTGCTCCAGGACAAGGCAGTCAGTGCCTCTGGCAGGATGTCTCAGTGCCATGGCTATGGGATGCCAATGCACGGACATGCCAGCTGGTTGCTGTGTGGTGTGGATGAGCAGCCCAGGGGATGTCCCCACAGCAGAATATGGTGCGTGCCAGGACATTTAGATGCCCTATTCCACAATCGCAGGTGTGTCTAGCTCCTGCGGTTGCAAAATCAGGTACAACTTGGCCCCGTTAAAGTTTTAGCTGTCCCCACGGCCCAGGCGTGCACTTTATGGAGCCGGCCTCAAAGGGAGAAATTGTTTAAAAGGGCACCTATGATAAAGTTGGAAAAAAGGCACCTATTTTAAGCCTATTTTATAAAGACAGTTATCAGAGAACGTGTGAAATAGAAGAACCAATCTCAGAAGATAATATAAAAATAATCTCCTATGGTCAAATAACTATCTTCACTGAATTTTATCACATTTTTGAAAGGACCTCCTTAAAGCTAGCCGTTAGAGGGTGCCTGAATGTCTGTACTACAGCATGGGAAAAACGCCACAAATCCAATAACTCCAAGATTTTCAGTCATGCACGTGCTCAGGAATGTTGCTAAATTTAGGTTTACGTTGCTACTCTGTAGCATCACCAGCTTTCTGAATAAGGAAGAGAAGTAGCACCAGCACAGGCTAATGCTCAGTTTTTATTGTAACTGCATTTCACAATACAGAAACTACCATCTACATGAATGCTATTTTCTATTTCTCTTGATATTTAGGATGGGATCCTTCTATGCACCAGGTCTGATTGGTGTTAATTTGTTGCGCCTGATATCTTCCATGTATTACCAGACCTGGGCCGTTATGAGTAGCAATGTCCCTCATGAGCGCGTTTTCAAAGCCTCAAAATCAAATAATTTTTACATGGGAATGCTATTGCTTGTCCTCTTCATGAGTCTGCTGCCTGTGGCCTACACTATAATGTCCATCCCTCCTTCATTTGATTGTGGACCTTTCAGGTAAAATGCCAGAATGGAAAGAAATGGAACCAGTTATTCAGGGAACTGGGATATACATACAGTATAGATTTGCAGTAAAAATAAAAACAGAGAAATTAAACTCTTCATCTTTGCAAAACAATTTGTCAGAAATCCACACAACCTTTTTTTGCCATAGAAATTCATAGCATTTTGGTTTTTTAATGAAATAGACTGTTACCTACCCCCACTTCCCATGTCAGATAACCTCCCTAGGCGACATGTCTGATGCAACTAATGCCCAGCACTGCACTTTGGTCAGAAAGGGCAGTCACTATTCTTTCTGTGATCATGTCATAGGAAATACCGAAATATTTAAACTCTAAGTAGAAAACAATCATAGTCCTACCCATGACATTCCATGTTGGCACAGATAATTTCTTTTTTCTTCATGTTTTCAGTGGGAAAAGTAAAATGTATGATGTCATCCAGGAAACCATCGCAAATGATTTCCCAGCATTCATTGGCAAACTCTTTGGTTACATCGCAAATCCTGGATTGATTATACCTGCAGTTCTTCTTATGATGTAAGCTATGATAGTGAGATAAATTTGAAGAGTGAATATGAGGTTAATCCTTCGACATAGTAAAATAAGTGTTGATACTCAAACTGCATAAATCTAACCACTTACATTTTTATTTTTTCCCATATATCTTGCTCCATCCAAGATCTATGGGGCATTTTTACTAAGTTGCAATAGGTAGTGTGGCACAAATGCACATTTGGCACACATATTTACAGCAGCAAGGGTATAGCAGCTGCAGTAGATACAGGGAATGTAGCTGCTGTAGGGATGTACCTCTGCACTAGGCGCATTACCACCACGGCAGTTGCAAACGCGTGGCCAGAGCACATGTGCACAGGGAGCATGCTCACAATATTGTAGTAGAGCAGCAGCAGCAGCTACAGAGCCACTGCAGATAGTAATACATGGACTCCTACCCCATCAAAAGGACAGTAGTAACTGGCCAGTGCAGGATAGGGAGGGATGACTGGGAATAGGCACAGTTGACTGCCCAGCTCATAGCAATGGGGCAAAGTTCAAGAAGGTGATGTATACAAATCAGGAAAGCAAACACATGCAGAGGGATCATGCTGTGGATTAACTGTGTGAGATAGGGCGAAAATGCAGCATATGAAGTAGCAGGGGGCCTTGTATAGGATCAGGCAGGGTATCCAAAGTGTCCACCATGTGAAACGGGTATATGAACTCCCTCACCCTGAGCCACTCAAGGTGCCAGTTCACTTAGGCTGCAGTGAACACAATGCAAGGTCTCCATTTGGGGAAATGGGCTCCTCTTCTCAATCACTCCACCCTAGCTATTGTGGAATGTACCCCTGGGTGGGGGAAGGAGGATGCTAGAACCAGCAGATCTGCAGGCATATGGCACTTTGCAGCAATATAGGACACCAACACCTCTGGCCTGACATCTTCTGGCTGGGGTGGGTAGTAGTCCTCCAGAGGGTACCATGCTTCCCCCGAAAAGGTAAGACTCTGGAGAAACACCACGGTGCAACCCACACATGCCATAGATGTGGCTAACTCAAGCAGTTCTTCGGTTGAGCACTCCAGCTGTCAGGCAATCAAAGGCCTGCAAGAACTTGCAAGTCCACAAGAGCTCCCTGCATCTACTGAATACCTCATCACCTGGTCATGAGGCCAGGGGCAAGAACACTGATCAATAAGCGCCATCAAAGCAAGCCCATGTTCAGTGCTGGAAATGTTAGGCAGCTGCTCAGAGCTCATGGTCCTAAGCCATATCCTCCAATGGTCAGGGTGAGGGGCAGCTGCCCACAGGAACATAGCCTATGGCAGTGGCATGGTCCTCCATGTTCACGTATGCACTGCTACATGCTCCCCAATGCGGGGAGTTGGAGGTCTGATAGCACCTTTTGATGTTAAACCATCATGTTGTCAATATGTTAAACACCTCATTTGCATGCACCACCTCCCTGCTACACTCTACTGGCTCCAGCTCTGGCTATGTGGCCAATATTAACTGAAGCACAGAACACAGACCCTTTCTGCCAACACTGCCACAGCACATAACACCAGCAACCCTTGACATCTACCCAGTGCATATGTAGTCATCAACAGCATTCAGTCAAACCAGAGGCAGGTGGTAGTTGTACTCACGCTAGCCTACTTTCTGCCCCTGCATCTTCGTTAACTCCGCCAATCCATGTGTTGCTCTGGCAGCATGGCAGTTTTAGTGCACGTGTCTTTCAGCCATGTGCTTCCGGCTACTGCAGGGTGAAAACATGTGTTGGCAGTACACTAAACCCCTAGTTCCCATCTACTGCGCTTTAGTAAATATGTCCCTTTATGCAAAATATGCTGTGTGCCCAGATTTAAGAACATAAGATATACCATATTGGGTCAGACTAAAGGTCAATCAAGCCCAGTATCCTGTTTCCAATAGTGGCCAATCCAGGTCATGAGTGACTGTCAGGTTCCCAAAAGATAGATTTCATGCTGCTTAGAGCTATAGGGCCTGATTTTGAGTGTTGGTGCATAGCCTGCCCGCCTATCTAAGTTGCAGAAGGCTAAGCGGGTAGCATCAAAAATTGCTGCTACCCGTTTAGCCCTTTCCTCCACCCCTGCTCCACCCCAGAATGCCCCCAACATGCCTTGATGCTAACTGCATAGCATCTGGGTGCATTAGGGACTTATCCAGGATTTTTGAAAGGCACTAACACTACCCATATAGGTACCGTTCGAAAATCCCGGATAAGGCATTTACATGGGTAACTAGGCCAGTTACCCATGTAAAAGCCTTCAAAAATTGGGGCTGTAGTTACTAAAGCTGTGGTAAACATAGCGCATTTCACCACAGCAAAATTTACATTCAAATCACGAACCTATCAGGTTAGTGATTTGTGTGGCAAATTTCACACTGTGGTCAGGAACACTGCATATTCCTAGCTACAGAAATGCAAAAACAGTGGACTCAAAGTGGGCCTGCTATCTTTTTAAGGGGTCAATTGTGTTGTTAAAAATTCTTCCACCTACTAATCACCCTCCAAGGGACCCACCCAAGAAGCTTCCCTGCCCCAGGAACCCCCACAAAAAGACACCCTCTGACATACTCCCCACTCTGATGAGATCTTCCATACCCAACAAGAACCCCCAACTGACAAGACCCCCTCAAACCCGATCCCCCTGTCCTTAATGGTGTTCTTTCTGGTGTTTATTGGGGACTATTGTGATTCCAGGTTGCTCATGCCCCATTGGTGCTTTGCTTCAAAATGGTGCCACTTGACCCCTAGTAATAGTTTCACAATACTACTGAAAGAGTCAAGCTGCTAAAAAATAACAGTCTTACTTAAAAATGATGAGGTCAGTACTGTAAAGCACTTATATGGTAAGCAGTACCTGCTACCTGGATAAGTGCCATTCAGCATGACATTCAGTGGCACTATGGGGGTCATTCCAGACAGTATTTAGCAGGGATGTACATCCTGTTTGGATGTACAACCCCTGCTAAATGTCTGGAGCCAATTCAGTGCCCAAAACTCCCCGCACATATCAAGGAGATGTACGATGAGCTCTGTATAGGGGCGGGAAGGGGAGAGTCAGAGGAGGAGTCTGGGACCATGGCCCCAGAAATACAGGGCTGATTCTGGTTGCAGAGATGGAGAGGGGACTTATTCCACCTCGGAGGTGGAATAAGTCCCCCCGAGGAAGGGGATCTACCCCAAGGACCTGCCAAACCCAGGTGAGGAGCAGCAGGGGGGTCCCCCGCCATCCAATCCTGGCCTTGGCAGGACACTCTGGGGGACAGGCGGTTGAGAAAAGCAGTTTGACTCAGTCGCGTTGCATCAGGGCTCCAGCATGGTGTCCCAGTGCCGTGGCAATGGGATGTCACAGCATGGCGGGTCCATGCAGGATCATAGGGTGGCCTAGAAGGGGGATTTTCCAGACATGCAGTGGGCCTGAATTGGGGCACGTCTTGGCTGTCCAAGTGCCTTGATTCTGCTCCCATGGGAATGGCTAACTCCACAGGTGCAGAATCGAGGCCAGATCTGTGCCGTCCAGATTTTGGATGTCCTGATGGCCCAGATGGAAACAGTACAAAAAACATAGGCAGGTATAAACCTCTCACAATTCCTTTATTGATCCATATATCATAAGGGAGGCCAGACCCGACACAGGCTGTGTTTTGAAAGAATCTTCTTCAGGGGTTAGGCACACTTTATTCTTAGGACCTTAAGGCATACGTTAACGGTGGTGGTATATCACTGGGGTGAAAGGATACTTCCTACACAAATCATTCCGATTCAAATCTTGCTGCCCCGCAGGCCCCTTAACTTATCACTGTTTAGAGAGAAGAACGGAGGGCTACTGCAGGTGGCATAGGATAAACCGGCATATGGATCAATAAAGGAATTGTGAGAGGTTTATACCTGCCTACGTTTTTTGTACTTTTTCCGTTTGTCTACGAGGCAGCATGCTGTTTTTGTCTTGCTGATGGCCCAGATGGCCCCAGTTCAGGATTGACCTCCACTTGTATAGTGCCACTGAATATTTTCTCTGACTGCCTTGGCACTCTCTAGATAGAGCCAGCGTGGTCCATGGGCAGAAATGGAATGGAGTTTGGCATTATCTGGTTAGTGGTGATATTCAGCCCACTAATTGGATAACTATCCAGCTAAAGTGAGGACAGCAAAAGGACTTTATCCTGTTAGCTATCCATTAGTGGGCTTAATATCACTGCTATCCAGAAAGTGCTGGCGGTCAGTGCTGAAAGGCTCTTTAGCTCCAGCAACTATTTGGATACCAACACTGCAATAAAAGTTACTGACTGTCGTGGTTAAATATCTACTGTGATATTTTTCCATTCAGAGCAAAATAGGCTGAAAGGATGAGAATTTAGTTCAGTGGGGGGAGAGAATAGACTATTAATCATGATGCCTATCAATTTAACTCTCCTTTTCTTCAGTCTAGCTATTTACTACCTTAACGCTGTTTCAAAGGCATATAAGGATGCCAATTTGGACCTGAAGAAGAAAATGCAGATGGTATGTCTTTATATTGCCTAATCTGCTGTAAACCTAGGACGAGGTCCTGACTTCTTTGCTGTGTCTCGCTTTTGGCTGTATACAAGATTTCACTATTTAATTGCAAGCCAATTTCAAGATGCCTAAATACACACAGTTAAAGGATGACACAAGGTTGACTATGCAGAAACAGTTTGAACAGAAATGAATTGATTTTTGGCAAATTTAATTTGAAGAATAAATTTATGGATAGATAGTGTGGTCAACAAAGGCTATTTTATAGTTTGCACAGAGTTTAGTTTAAATCAGAAAGATATAAGGTGTATTTAATTTCCAATTTCACACGTATAGTTTAATAGAAATTAGTTTATCAGTTTTCAAACAGTATATGTCTATATGTATGTCCATTTCAATTGCAGGCACTTTTTTCTAGGGACAGATTGAATTCAGATTTACCCAAAATTCAAACGTAGGGGTAGGTTTACTAAGTAGTGGTAGCGGTGCATGCAGAGTATGTGCTCCGAGGTGAATAACACTGGACTTTGGAGCCCATACCAGACACCCATTGCCAGCACCACTTAGTAACCTACCCGTCTGCCGTCTCTAGTGCTGAGCACTCAAATATGATAGGGATCCAGAGGCACACATATAGTTGACAACTTTTTAAATTTAAGGACACCAATTTGTTGATTTCTGTGATAACGGTGCAGTGAGAAGCTGCTGAACTGTGGAAGCGGCTTTCAGAATCAGAGGTTCAGAATTCAGCTTCAGAGAGACCCTTTGTAGACATCTGAACATGTAAGCAACGAAACCTAGACAGTTTAGTTCTATTCAGGCATTTTTTCTACTTAGACTGAAAATAGTTATGTCAGGATACTATCAGATTGTATCGGCTAATCGTCATATGTTTTGCGTTATCATTTTTTATGAATACCAGCTGTGTCTTGAGCTCAGTATTCAATCAGAAATATCCCCTCTTCAGTGATAAGATACTGATCAAAACAACAGAATCACCAAAGCACTGCCCCAAAATATATCTCAAAGTGAAAACAATTTTTTTGTCGGATATCACCGCAGCAAAGCATAGATGTAAAACAATGCCTCCAAGCGGTTCAATCCATTTTATTAACCTAAAGTATTATTTCATAAAAAGACTTAGCTCAGTCCGGTAATATTTCTTGAAATCCGGGCACGACGTGCACGTTTCGGGAATTGATTCCCTGTATCAAGTGCTCTTCATCTCGTAGCTCAAGCAACCGTCGGAAAACGCCGGGTTCAAAACCAGCTGATTCTTAAAGGGCAAATGACAGACATTGGCTGAAAAACCTTTCAAGCCAAACCTAAACCACCAATGAAAACACACAAAGCCGCCCCACCAATCAGGGGAAGCCCTGGGTAACAGAGGTGGAGATCACATTACACTATGCCAATCAACTTCCTTATTCAAACCAGAGGGTATGACCGTCTGGAGTTTAAAGATCCATCGCTGTTCACATCTTTGAAGCTTCATAATGCGATCACCACCCCTGGGATCTGAAGGGATGTAGTCAATGACCGACCAGCGCAAACATTCAAAAGAGTGTCCAAAATCAAGGCAATGTTCCACAATAGGGGCCGAAATGACCTCATGACGGAGTCGAGAAGCATGTTCTGCCAACCGGGTCTTTATAGAATGAATGGTTCTGCCAACATAAAGTAAAGGGCAGGGGCAGATAATGATGTACACCACAAAAGTTGAAGTACAGTCAGTCTGCCAGCGTCGCAAAAAAGATGTCCCAGTTTTAGGGGAAATCCATTCGTGACCGGTAAGCGATGAGACCACAACACAATATCTGACTGGGACTTTCATATGGTTATGCTTGATGTCTCTGCCCTGTATACCAATATCAATCAGACTGAAGCGTTGGACATGCTTACATCTATATTTACTTCTGCACCCTCCCGTTTGCCTAAACAATTTTTGTTGGAGTTAATCACGTTTGTTTTAACTCGGAATTATTTCCTGTCTGATGGTGTTTTTTACCAACAAATTTTTGGCATTGCAATGGGGGCAACTGTTGCCCCCTCCATTGCAACTCTATATATGGGTCATTTTGAAGAGAACTGCCTATATGGTTCCTCATATTTTGTACGGATCCCTTTCTGGAAGCGGTTTCTTGATGACGTGTTTTTTCTTTGGACTGGTCCTTTGACTGAATTACATTGCTTTCTAGATTGGCTAAATGCTTTAAAGTCTAATTTGACTTTTACCGCTCATATCTCTGATCAGCAGATAGCCTTTTTGGACATAATGGTATATAAACAGTGTGGGTATTTTCGGACTACCCTATATCGCAAATTGGTGCAACGAAACAGCCTGTTGAGTTATCAGAGTTTCCATCCTAGACCCCAACGTAATGGGTTAACTTTTGGCCAATTCTTGAGACTTTGACGCATCTGCTCTTCGGTGCAGGATTTCAAACATCATGCGGTTGACCTCAAAAATCGCCTTTTTTCTAGGGGATACCCTTTTAAGATTGTTCAATTGGCATATAAGAGAGCCCTTCATGTACAACGTGAGTGGCTACTTGATGAGAGGCCTGACACTACTTCTGCAGCATCATCCGATTCTTTTGTCGGTGTTCTTCCATACACTACATTGAGTGCTGCTATAGTTGGAATTTTGAAAAAGCATTGGCCACTTCTAGCTTTACACGACTGCTTCCAGAAACCGTTGATGATTGCTTTTTCGCGTGGGGCGAATTTATGGGAAAACCTTGTGCGATCCACACCTTTGGCTGACAGCTTGCCTGCACCACTTCCGCAACGAGGAGGTCATTCTACGTGTGGTGCATGTGTGTATTGTGCCTCATCGCTTACCGGTCACGAATGGATTTCCCCTAAAACTGGGACATCGTTTTTGCGACGCTGGCAGACTGACTGTACTTCAACTTTTGTGGTGTACATCATTATCTGCCCCTGCCCTTTACTTTATGTTGGCAGAACCATTCGTTCTATAAAGACCCGGTTGGCAGAACATGCTTCTCGACTCCGTCATGAGGTCATTTCGGCCCCTATTGTGGAACATTGCCTTGAGTTTGGACACTCTTTTGAATGTTTGCGCTGGTCGGTCATTGACTACATCCCTTCAGATCCCAGGGATGGTGATCGCATTATGAAACTTCAAAGATGTGAACAGCGATGGATCTTTAAACTCCAGACGGTCATACCCTCTGGTTTGAATAAGGAAGTTGATTGGCATAGTGTAATGTGATCTCCACCTCTGTTACCCAGGGCTTCCCCTGATTGGTGGGGCGGCTTTGTGTGTTTTCATTGGTGGTTTAGGTTTGGCTTGAAAGGTTTTTCAGCCAATGTCTGAGTGTCATTTGCCCTTTAAGAATCAGCTGGTTTTGAACCCGGCGTTTTCCGACGGTTGCTTGAGCTACGAGATGAAGAGCACTTGATACAGGGAATCAATTCCCGAAACGTGCATGTCGTGCCAGGATTTCAAGAAATATTACCGGACTGAGCTAAGTCTTTTTATGAAATAATACTTTTAGGTTAATAAAATGGATTGAACCGCTTGGAGGCATTGTTTTACATCTATGCTTTGCTGCGGTGATATCCGACAAAAAAATTGTTTTCACTTTGAGATATATTTTGGGGCAGTGCTTTGGTGATTCTGTTGTTTTGAGCTCAGTATTGGCACTGCAGCATGAAACAGGTAGCCTGCTCCAACTTGATTGTCTATTGACCCATTTACTTAATCCGTAAATACATTTTTTAAAGTAGTTGAATTTAATTAACTGGCAAATTGACAATTGAAAATTAGTAAGCATGCACGAATCTCAGTTTTCACAAAATAAATTTGATGGTTTTGTGGTGTCAGACAGAGAAAAGCCATACACGTATCCAACCTGGAATAGCTTTTTGGCCAAATCCTCTCAGCAGTATAGTCGGACCTTTTAGGAACGTCCATTCTCAAACAGGAGTGTGAGTTACAGGCTGGAAAACTCACCACTAACTTTCAATAACATTTCTCAAATAACAATATAAACAGATGAACAGTTAGAACTGTCATCACGTCTTCATCATTGTAGATGACTAAAAACAGATTCTTGCCATACTTCAAGAAAGAGGCGGACTGAACTCTCGATTTTACTCCACATACAGCACAGCCCTTTATATGCTATTCATAAAAACGTTAGTACAAATTGTGGTGTGCTTCCAGTCGAATCTTCAGATCCCATGTTCTCTCAAAGCTACCTCCCTTAAATCCAACTGATGTGCTCATAACATGTATCTTCTTTAGAGAGCGACTTGATTATGAATTCATAATAATGCTTTCTTTATTGTCCTAACCAGACCTGTGCAGATGCACGACTTATGCTCCCTTAACAGCAGATGGAGGCAGAGAACAACTTGTTTGCTGACATATAAAAGGTTATTTTATAAACCTTTTCCAGACATAAAAGACTGGTTTACATGGATAGAAAGCCTCTTATAAAATTAGGTCATGCCTAAAAGTATGCACGATGCATTTAGAAGTGTCTTTGTACAGGAGGCATGCTCAGGGGAGGAGTTTGGCTGGAACATGGGTGGGGCTGTCATTTCTGCATGACTTTTATAAAGTACTGTCACGGGGCTGCAGGCCTTCGCCTAGGGCCCCGAGGTTGGAGTTGCCTTGCTATCTTCTAGTAGTCAAAAATAGTCTCAAGTCGAGTGGTTAAGGCAAAACAAAACAAGGGCTTTATTCCCCTTCCCCCAAGGATATCACGTGCATAACCAAAAACAGGGAAAACAAAACAGTTTCTCTCAAAGAAAAATATCTTCGTTTTCTTTGCTCTTTTTACAGGGCTTCGGCACAAAGATTCAGTATCACCCGCAAGACATAATGTACAATCCATAGGAGCCTGTTCTGGAAACCTGGGGTTACTTTCCCATTGCATCTCCTCACATTCAGCATACGTTGTGCTTGGGTTTAAACCTTCACAGCTGTTTTTATGAAAACCCCTCTCTGAAAGTTCAGATAGCGTACAGGGACACAGTTCTGTGCAAGTATGTTTAAGAGTACCTGTATCTGTAGGGTTGCCTCTCCAGCTCTCCTTTTCCACCCTCCAGTTGTTAGGGATCGTTTTATAGCTTCCTGCAGATATTTCTGGTCTGGAGCACTGCTCTGACCCTCCGTTCCGAATGGAGCTTCTAGCTTTCCCTCTCACAGTGCTAGGCTCCCTCCTGTATAATTGTTGAGGTCTTTCCTCTGGCAGTGAGGACTGGGGACTTTCCTGCTCACTCGGTCTAGGCAGCCTCCTAGCCCTGGGTTGTGCCTTCCTTCTCTCCGGAGCACTGGCTTCTCTCCCTGGGCTGTAAACAGGTTCCTCGTAGGACCTCCAGCTACCGGCAGTCTGAGCACTTCCCCTGCCACGTTCCTCTGAAGCCTTGCCTCTGCTGTTTCCTGTTCCAGTGACACGCCCAGTGCTTCCTCTGTTCAGCAGGCTTCTCCCTCTGTGACCTCTGCCTCCCTGGTTGCCGACCTCTGCTCTCTCCTTCTCTTTCTGCTTCTCTTCCTCTTCCTCCTTCTCCTTTTGCTGGATCTACCAACCAGCTTTTATCTCCCTGTTCACTGTAGGCTGACTGTGCTTTCTTGGACAGGTGATCATAATCAATCCCAAAGCTTTCTGCTACGTCATAGCTTGGGTGTGGTAGTTCTGCTCTTCTGTTCCTTTGCTTCTCCTGAGCTGCACACGCTGGCTGCCTAACAGATTCTAAGGTAAATTTCTCCTTTCTATCTATCTGCAAAGGCTTTGTGTGAGCTTCTACGTCACAATACTTGTAGGGACACATAAGTTATGTACTAACATTTACACCTACTCCCAAGCAGACGTCAGTGTCATCACCCACATTCATACCTCTATTTCTTCTGGATTTGTACTACTATCACATAGGTGCCTATGTGTCTTTATAAAATAGGCTAAAAATAGGCACCTTCTCCACCTCCAAAGCTAGGTACCCAGTTATAAAAGTACACTGAAAGATGGCAAGTTTATAAAAAGCTGCCGAAGTGGAAAGCACAAGCGGGCACCTATTTCGGTCCTATGTTAAAGACATATGGGCGCCTTTATGTCTTTATAAAATTCTAGCATAAATCCTGCAGATATTACAGCTATAATGAATCCATGTACGTTTACATTAGCTCAAGAGCAGACTGAAATGTACAGGGGCACAACATGCAGAATCATGCATATTTTATAAAGTATGGGTCCGATTTTCGAAGGTATTTACATGGGTAACTGTCCATGTTATCTATGTAAATGCCTTAACCTGGATTTTCCAAAGACACCTACACGGATAGTGCCTTTGGAAAATCCTGTTTAATTCCTAACACTCCCAAATGCTATGCAGTTAGCACTGGGGCATGCTGGGGGCGTTGCGGGGCAGAGCGGGGTGGAGGAAAGGGCTAAGTGGGTAGTAGTGATTTTCAGTGCTACCCAGTTAGCCCTCGGCGCCTTAAAGATAGGTGTGTCCAATCAAACCAGGATTTTCACTTCCATCACCATAAAAGTGAAGATCTGGGTTAAGGGGGTCGGCGAGCAGGCTATGTGCCGACATGGCGCATATCCTGCCTAAATGAAAATCAGGCCCTATGTTCTTAAATTGTGAATGCCTACTCTCTGGCCAAAACCCATCCTGAACACTCCTACAGCAGAATTGCACATGTTCCTGTCATCCCACATCCTTCTATGCATGGGGTAATTTTATAAGAGACATTTTATGTACATATACTGGTATATTCCCAGAAATATCTTTTAAAAATCACTCTCTTATTGTCCTGTGCAGTCCAATTCTCAGGAATTCTCTATCTCCAGCAGATACTGGTATACTAGTATACTGGTGCAGCTGTAAAGAGGCTAATTAGGCTGGATATGGAAGAAAGATGTGGACCAGAGGCAATAACTCTGGTGTTTGTTCCCTCCCCCTTGATTCTGAGCCAATCAATGGGCTTTCAGGGCCAGGAGAGTTGGCCCTTATTGGTCCAGAGATGATAGCTAGCAGTGTTGGCTCCTTCCCCTATTGAATGTAATCTACTCAAGGGACTCTCAAGACAAGGGTTGATGGTCCTTTTGGTCCAGGAATGAAAGATAGTGATGCTGGCCGCCCCTTCCATTGAGGATAAGTAGTTCAAGGGTCAGTTAGAGCTATAAAAGTAGGCTTTTCTGCTTTAGAAACTATAACTAGTGGTGTCAGTGCCTTTCCATTCATAGACTCTACCTCTGCAGAATTATTTTTCTTGAACCTGTTTTTGGTGCCATCTACCCTTGGAAGAGGTGATGATGCACTTCTCCCACTCCTCCTTGAGCTGAGAGTGTGCTTTCTAGTCTCTGCATAATTCCCACCACAGGATATGCTCTGGTCCTAGCACAAAAATGAGAGAGAAAGAAGAAATAATATAGACCAGAGGCAGAAGGTTCAGTGTTGACTTAGAGGGACATTCCAAGATGGCGGATGTATGTTGATGAGCGGCATCTCCATAGGGAAATGCAAGGGGAAGTCTAAGGTAAAAGCCACCTTGCAGCCCAGATATTCCCCTGCTATTACCGCTGCTTCTATCCTTCCCTACCTGACCCACCAAGGCATGCAAGGTACAGCCTCCGGAGTGCAGCTATTGAAGCTTTTGCCAGATGCAGAGTGCTCAGGTTTGTCTTCCGGCTCTGACATCTCATTCAGCCTGGAGCAGCGGGTTTCCCCCATGCAGCCACAGGCTTCCCCTGCATTCTCTGGCCAGGCCAGTGAGCCAAGCACCAATCAATGAGCAGCTTACTGCCCCGAGGAGGGGCCGTCTCTGCCAATGTGGGAGTTGTTTTCTCGGACCAGCATTCAGCTTTTGGAGTTATGGAGGGGCACTCAGAGCAGAACATAGCTGTGTTGGGACCTGCAGCAGAGGTAATTTCTCCTAGTCCTTTTTCTGAGCAGCAGAGCCCTGGACTTCCACCAGGTCAGTCAACGGATTCTACCTCCCTACTCAGTTTCTTGTTGAAGTGTCCTGAAGTTTTTTCCTTAGAGACTATTTGGCAAGCAATTTCTGACTTGGGCACAGCCCTGGTACTGAACATTGAGTGTCTTTCTGTTAAAGTTTCCTCTTTAGATCAACGTGTTTAAAAAGTGGAGGAAGAAGTACAGGGGCTGAAATTGCATGTTCCTACCTATGAAATATAGCTGGTTAAGCTTTCTAGCTCGGAGGCACTCTTAAAGAAATATAATATCCTCTTGCATATTTAGGTGGAAATATTGGAAAATGTTGCTAGACAGTCTCATATCAGGATAATTAACTTTCCTAAGGTGCCTCTAACTCCTCTTCATGATATGTTTCAATGGTTTATGATGAAAATTTTGAAAGTTTCCCCTGAGGCTATTCCCCCTACTTCCAAGATATATTTTTTACATATGGGTAAAATCCATTAGGAACAGTCTCAGGTCCATGTTATATCTATGGATGTTCTAGACATTTCTGCCGTTCTAGAGTCTTCTGACTCTGACACTGCAAGACCTGCAACCCTGTTAGTGACTGCTGCTTTTCCTTCAGACCGGGACTGACTCTTGTGCCTTTTTTTATCACAAAGATGATTTATTTTTTACTAATAAAATTAGGATGTATCCAAATGTTGTGAGGGAAACCCAGAGGCGGAGGAGAGAGTTTTGCTGTTGAACCTGGGGGTATGTTTACTAAACTGCGGTAACGTAACTCGCATTAGGTTCCGCGGCAATGATACGGATGCCCATATAAAGGAGTGGGCGGTGCACCAAAATCAGGTAATGCACATTACAAGGGACTAACATGCGTTACAGTGCGCCATGGACCCACCGCGCGTGAACACCACAGCAGATGGGAAGCAGCAGCGCGTCTGAAGGGGGTTGCAATCTGAGGCACGTTGACAGTAGAAGACACGCTGAGGGATGTGCAGACATGGTGCCACATGAGAAAAGGAGCCGTAGGTGTAAGGCCATAGACCACAGGCAGCTGATAACGCAGTCTGGAATTGGGACGTGAGCCACAGGTAACACAGGCACACACACCATGAAATGGTGTGCAGTGAAACAGCATGCAGAAGAGTAAAAAAATATAACGGAAAGGGCATCAGGGGTCAGTCTGAAGGTCCAGCTGTGTGGATGGTGTGTGCGTAAGGGCAAAATGGGCAAGGAATAAAAAAAAGAGTAAGAGGAAATTGAACCTGTACACTGAAGAGCCCAAACACAGCTCACTGACACCAATGCCAAATGACTGAGCCACCTGCCCACCCATACGGCCCAAAGAAAGGTAGCATATGTAACAGCTAGCATGTGACGAATAGGCTGCATGGAAGGGACACAGCAGTGTACAGTGAAGAGAGGGAAGGGTGTGTGGAGAAAGGACAAAGCCAGAGCCATTGTATGGTAAGGAGAGCAGAACAAACAAAAGGAAAGGAAAATGAACCTGTGGGACCCAAATCTACAACCTATATTGGCTCCACACACGTCTGCAACCACTATCCCAAAGAACCACAACAAGCACAATGCAAATATGTTCCACCAAGTGGCCATCGTGTCTGCTAGATTATAACGCAGTAGTACGTCGTATGTGTGTTGCGTCTTATGCGCGTTGCGGAGAACGTGCGTAGCAGCACGTCTGCCACGCAGTGCACACAAGAACGTGCGTGACATTACAGACTCACCTATGTGCCTTATGAGATAAGTCTAAGCACCCTAGAATATGTGGTCGGAATATGGCGCATAACAACAAGGCATCAGGGGTTGCACTGAAGGGCCGGCTGTGTGGATGGTGTGTGTACAAGGGCAAAATAGGCAAGAGAACCAAAAAGGAGTAAGAGAGAATTGAAGCGGTACACTGAAGAGCCCAAACACAACTCATGGACACCAATACCAAACTAATGAGCCAACTGCCCACCCAGACAACCCACAGAAAGGGACCATATGTAACAGCTAGCATGTGATGGATAGATTGCATGGCAGGGACACTGCACTATACAGTGAAGAGAAGAAGAGTGTGCGGAGAAGTAATGAAGCCAGAGCCATTGTATGGTAAGGTCATCAGAACTCAAGAAAAGATATGGAATGTGTGGGAATCAAACCCACAACCTATGGTGGTACAAAGCACACCTGTAACCACTATGCCAAACAAGCATAAGTGCAATGCAGATATGTTTTACCAAAGGGAATGTGTGTATGGAAACCCATAGCACCCTGTGAGGTGGCACGGTCTTATGCGCCTTGCTGTGAAACGCATGTTGCGTATGCGTACGTGTATGTGTAGTGTGCGTAAGACCGTGCCATGTGCATGTATAAGACAGGTCACATATGCGCCGAATTGTGAGGGTGTAAAGTACGTGGACTGCCAACATAGCATACGCAGCAATTTGTCTGACAGGGAAAGCCATGAGAGGGAGACACATGGCGAGGACACCAATGGTGGAACACCAGGCCAGCATCCCCCAGAAATGCATGAGGCTGAGATGGAGATGGCAGGGCCCTCGGGGGTGTCCCAGCCCCAATAGGAACAGCCACTAGTGGCAACAGGAGGAAAGAGGAGGAGACAGCCCATGCCAGAGGAGGCACAAAAGAGGGCCCTAAGATTCAGCCAGGCCAAGAAGGACAACCTGCTGGCCAGTGTCCTCGAGCAGTACGAGGTACTGTATGGGTGCCTCAGCTCCACCTTGCCACAGAGTGCATGGACCATTGCCTGGGAGGCCATACAGGTAGCAGTCGCAGAGGCAGGTGGCCCACATAGAGACATCGAGAACCTACACAAGCGATTTAGTGATATAAAGCAGGGGGTCTGTGCACACATGACACATGAGAGACTCCATGCAGAGGCCACTGGTGGCAGGGGACCAAGCAGACCTGCCTTGACACCCATTGAGCAGCAGCTCGCTGAATGTCTGGGGCCGATATACCTCGACGGCCTGTCCCCAGCGCTGGACACAGTGCATCAACAGGCAGGTAAGACTGTGATATGTGGTACAGGGAAAGCTAACAACACAGCACATACAGGGGCTGCCTCAGGAGGGTGTGGGGCCATAATCTGGACCCAGTGTGTGGCTACATGTCCAGCAGAGGCCACAGATGCATCAGGAGCTGCATACCACTATGTTACCCCAACTGATGTCGGACATGCCCCACACTGTGTGCATGGACATGGAAGGGGAACCAGATATCCACTGTACCACATGCCAGTACAAACTGGTGTCATGAGTAGGAGGAACTGCAAACACAGGCCATGTAGAACCCCCGGAAAACCCGACGTACCATGACAGCACCACCAATACACAGAATGCACAATACCAGACCGCGCAGAGGGCAGCGGTGCTAATAGCAGACCAAACCATTGCAGAGAATGACAACACAGGGTCTATTGGGGGAGGCGAACAGGTGGCAGTGAGAACCACATTCCACAGCAACAGCATAACACAGCTCAAACTGGACATGCGGAACACAGACCATCACCAAACAAAGGACAATGAAACACAATACAGACCCAGGAGGATAGGAATATGACATGGAGATCACAAGGGCCCAACATGGGAGTTACAACACCACAGTAGGTGGTTAGACACACAGCACTGACCCCCTGTACAACACATAGCGCTGACACTGACGATGCACAAATCCCAGAGCTGTCACATATCAGGTATGTTGGTCAATGGACAGAGATAGCTATGATGGCCAGAGGGGAGACATAGCCATGGGAGTCAGAGGAATGAAATAGCTATGAGGGCCAGAGGAGAGAGATAGCTATGAGGGCCAGAGGAAAGAGATAGCTATGAGGACAGGTGGAAGGCAACAGCTATGAGGTCCAATGTAATATATAGCACCCCACCTTTCATCCCTGTGTATACCCTGGTGCCAACAAACTGGCCGCAGTCCATTGGTGTCCACGTGTCCACTGTGAACACCCTGCTGCCTGTTGTGCGGTTGTCCAGTCATTTCACTTCATGTACCCAGCCACTCTCACGCAGCATATGGCGTAAATGACAACCCTTTAGTAGCATGGTCATGCCACCCCCAGACTGTGGACCCCAGTCAGCCATTCACAGTGCAACCTGCCACCTGCAGTCCCCAGCTACACACCTAATACCTGGCCCAAGGTTGAGATAACATCCCATCCACACTGACCACCCCCACCCACATCATGTCAGATCCCCAGCCCCATCCCATGTGGTCCGGCCACAACACCAGTCACCATGCATCTCCAGCCCAACACAGTGCTCACTCCCATCTAGGCCCCGCAATGGCCCACGAGCAGCCCCTGGAACCACACCCCCCAACCACACATCGAACAAAGCAGACACATCCCACCCGCCACCGGGAAGGGGGCCGCTGACATTGAACAGGGGGCTTGGAAGGGCCAGGCACACCCACACAGCTGCCCCTGGGAAGGGGCAGGGTGACCCCCCACCTCTGCATCTGCCCAAGGGGGCTGAGGCCACCCCAGCTCCCCCCGAGGCCCACCAGCCTGCAGAAACGCAGATACGGATGCTGTCTGTGCGTGGCCTCCTAGACTGCGTGGCCCTGTGCAAAGAACAGCCCTGCGATTTGGACAGACCGGAACTGAACACATGGACGTGCTGTGACCACTCCTACATGATGAAGGGCATGTACACCGCCACACATCCATCAGTAAGCACACGACAGTGCGCGGCATAGGGCTGCATAGACACCCATGCAAACCACACACATACATGATGTGGTGGCCCCCAGTACAGCCATAGCAGAGGGGCAGGTATAGGGCCCCATTGAGGACCCAACCCACCACTCCCACTACTGAGCATCTGTATAGCGATACATGTTGTATGCAGCACGGCACAGACATGTAAGAGACAGTCCCTGCCCATCAGAACCCAAAATCTAGTCAGGACAGACAACCGAGGAGGTGTAGGCTGAGATAACGCAAGGGGGGAACGGAAAAGAAAAAGGAGAGCAGATGAGCTAAGATCTGAACACAGTAGTAAAGCGGTGAGTCCCCACCCTGGATCTGACGAGGACCAGAGAGGGTGCCTGGTATACAGACACAGGTAGCTTGTTCCTGGTGTAGGGTGCAGCAAGGTGAATGGAGACAGGTCTGGGGGCAGCAAGAGAGGAGAGGGGCACAGATGGATGCACTTTGCCAGAGGAGCGGCGTCCCCGAGAGGGGGTGTAGGGAGAGATAGGGGAGAAAAGGTAGTGAGGAGCTGCAAAGTGAATGCAGTTATAGGTCAGTAGGTGAGGTGTGAACTGGATGCGGAAATGGATAGGGAGCCAGTGGAGTGACCTGAGAAGAGGAGTAATCTGGCCATGAAGAGACTGGCGGAAGATTAGCCGCGCAGTGGAGTGTTGAACAGATTGAAGGGGAGGGAGATGATACAAAGGGGGACCAGCAACAGGTAGGTCACAGTAGCCAAGATGGGAGGTGAGCAAGGTGTGGATAGGCGCTGTAGTAGTGTGTGTAGAAAGGAAAGGACGGGGCTTGCTGATATTACTGGGAAAGCAATGGCAGGACATACCTAAAAGACAAATGTGTGTGGAGAAAAAGAGAGAAGAGTAGAGGACAACCCCAGGACTGCGAGCTGAGGAAACAGGAATGAGCACAGAGTTAACCACAGAGATGGAGAAAGGAGAAGGAGGGTACAGGGTGAAAGAGAAGAAGTCCAGCCCTGGCCATGCACAATCATAGGTGGCAGTGAGACATCCAGGCAGCAATGTCAGAAAGGCAGGCAGAGATCCGTGTCTGGTCAGCCTGAGAGATGTCAGGTGTGGAGAGGTAGGCCCGGGAGACATCACCATTAAGATAGTACTGAAACTATGGGAGGAGAGTAACACACCAAGGGACTGGGTATAGGGGGAGAAAGGGAGCAGACCCTGACAGACCCTTGGGGTACACCAGCTGGGCGCGGGATAGCAGAGGAGGAGCAGCCACAGGAACACACACTGAGGGAGTGGTGTGAAAGATAGGAGGAGAATGAGGATAGCACAGAGCCCATATACCCAAGCGAGGACAGGGTATCAAGGTGAGGAATGTGGTCAACAGTGTCAGAAGCAGCAGAGAGGCCAAGAAGGTTGAGAACAGAGTAAAGGCCCCTGTATATCTCCAGAGACAGGACACTGGAAACCTTGGAAAGAGCCCCTTTAGCAGAGGGTAGAGGACAAAAGCCAGACTTTACAGGTTACAGGTGGGCATGAGAGGAGAGGATGTAGGTGCAGCGGCAGTGAATGGCACGTTCAGGTAGCGAGAAACAAAGGGAAGGAGAGAGGTGGGCCAGGACTCAGAGGGACATGTGGGGTCAGATGAGGGTTCTCGGAGGAGGGGTGTGACCTCTGCATGTCTGATGGTGGCAGGGACAGTTGCAGTGGAGAAGGAAAGGGTGAGGATATGAGAAATGGAAGTGACAACAGTGGAGGAGATGTGGCATAGGAAGCGGGTGGGGACAGCATCAGAGGAGCAGGTGGTGTGTTGGGAAGGTGAAAGAGGGTGAGCAGGTTCACCTTCAGAGATCACAGCAAAGGATGAGAGGGTAGCAGAGGTAGGGAAGGAAAGTTGGGAGGGAAGAGGGGGTGGAGGTGATGTAGCTGACCCTGTAGGGAACTGGAGGGTGATCCTGTGGATATTGACATGGAAATGGTGAGCCAGGGAATGGGCACATAGGGGTGGAGGGATCCGAGCCGGAGGCACCCTGAGGAGAGAGCTGAGGGTAGGAGGGACATGGCGAGGGCCAGATGCAAGAAAGTCGATCACATTGACAGAATAGTCCTGTTCGGAAAGAGCTAGGGCCGAATGGAAAGAGACAAGCATGTACCTGAGGTGCTGTATGTCCCCAGGGGAGCAGGATATGAGCCAAGCAGGCGCAGCTGAGTAAGCACAGGAACGTAGGTAGCAGGTAGTGGATGAAAGACAGGGCTGGGTTTCAGAGGGCCCACAGGACGTGGCATGGGAGATTCAAAAGCACACAGAGCAGAGGTGAGTGCAGGGCTATAGGATGCCACTGCGTCGTCCACAGATCTAGCTAACATGGTGGGAGCCAGAGATGACGAAACTGTAGAAAAGGGAAAGAGAGGATCACTGGCATGAGGTTCGCAGAATTGATTGGGGGTGATAGGACATGGATGAGGCACTGGGTGATGAGGGTTGTGGCAGAACAGGCACTGGTCAGATAAGGGAGGAACCGAGCCATAGAGGCTGGTGATCATGCAGCTGATGACATATACCAGGCTGGGCCAGTGGCCATGCTGGTGTGTGTGAGCATTGGAACAAAGCAGGAGGTGAATTGGGGTGGTAAGGGAGGGGAGCCCCAAAGCAGAGGGAACGGAGGGGCTATCAATATGGATGCTGGGACCCCTGGGAATATGAGTGGGGGAAGAGGGCTCCGGAAAGAGGGGGAGCCATGAGTCCATGACAGTGAGAGCAGTAGCAGCAGACCTGTCATGAGGTCGACATGAGACAGCTACCCGGAGGGGGGTGGGGTGAGAAGGTGGATGGTGGGAACAGCTAAAGAGGGTAGGTGTGAGACAGGGGCAGCTGGAGGTGTCTGAACTGGCAGGTGTGTTATGTCCGAGCCCAACACCACCACCATGGCCAGAGGGACATGGCGTGTGGGAGAACAGATAGACCCCATGACAGAGAGCAGCAATAGATGCTGTTTCATCAGGGGGGAAGGCAGGCCTCAGATAGGGCAAGACGAGGTAGACCATCACAGATAGGTAGATCATGAGTAGACGCTGGTGTATGTGAGACAGAGTGTGTATTCCACAAGGCACATGTGAGAGAGTGGGTGGAAGGGTAAAGGTGAGGGATATGGATAAGATCGGCCATATTGCGTGATGTTCCCCTCTCAGAGTGTGACAGAAGTTCAGGGGGGCCAGGGTTGGGGGTGACATCTCTGGATGAGAGACGGTGCAGGAGCAGCAGAGTATGTGGCAGGGAGGGGACGGTACAGTGGAACCGATGGTGAGGCTGCCTGAGAGAAAGGGGAGATGGATGAATCAGAGGCAGAAAGCGGTGCCGCACAGGTGCTGATGATAGGGTAGAGGACAGAATGGGGGTGGATGTGACAATGGTAAATGGGGGAAAGGGAGGGGAGGGATGAGGGCGCAGGTGCGAGGGGAGACAGGTAGGGGGTATAAAAGGAGGATGACAATGTGATGTGGAGCCATAGTGCAAGGGTAGAGAGGACAGCAGAGGCCAAAGGACCCAGAATGTGGGGGTGAAAGAGAATGGCCGCACATGTGTGTGAGGTAGAAGATGAGTGGATGCCAGCTATAGGAGACATTGAGCCATGGGGTGGGTGGCCAGAGGGGAGGAGGGGAGGGGTATGGGTACGGCAGCTGAGGAAGCCGAACAAAAGGTGCAATAATATACAAGAGGCAGAGTGGTAAAGGAGCACAGCAGGCCCAACATATGCCCGTGTGGCACCCACCCACCCATGCACTCCCTCCGCACAGCCACCCAATGCCCAATGCCAGCCACGGTGCCAGGGCCCCCCACCACCCCGGGGCATGCACCCATGCACACGAATCCCAGGACCCCCACAGGGCACACCTATCCCAGCCAAAGGGAGGTCCAGCATCTCCAGCCCCTTCCCCACAGGCATACCTGTCAACGTGGCTCGTCCCCAGCTGCACACACATGCGGGCACCAGTGTGGCGATGTTGGCACCCAGGGCACGGACATCCGATGGTACCACACATAGCCCTGCACCTGCACATCCCCGTCCGACCCTCACACAACCTGGGTGGTCCCATATTGACATAGGTATCTTGTGGAAAAGACATTCCCTTAGGTTATGATGTAACATAGATATTTACGGGGATGGGCAGGCATGCCACACCTAAGCTGTGTTCCCTGTTCCTCCCCAGGTGATATACATGCCATAGAGGTGGAGGAGGGGGAGGAGGGCACAGAGTCTGAACCAGAGCCCCTGCCTGAGGTGGTGTCCGCAGTGGGGCCACCAACCACTGCTGGTGTTGCGCACGGTGGGCCTGATGTGCCACAGGAGGTGGCGGAGGAACCAGAACATCACCTGATGGGACTCGGTGGAGCTAGCACAGAGGCCAGTGAGGGTGCTGGAACTGCAACAGCTGGAGCCGAGGGGGTTCCTGGGCCACCAGATCCAGGTCCTGCGCCACGGTCTGCACACGCCGCCATGGGGGCAGTGCTCCATGAGATGAGGGCCCACTCCGCTACAGTGCATGAGGACGCAGAGGGTGAGTGAATGACCAGATGGGTGCAGGTATGCTGAACCCTGTGGGCAGGGGCGTCCTGCTCCCAGTGCACACATAGAGCCCCCAACTAACTGGGGGTTATCCATACATTTGGGACCCATGCTGCTCCATGTCCCGTATGTGTCAGGAGATACCCGGCTGTTTCCACACATCCGATGGTCCCACCCCAGATGTAGACGTCCCCTACCCTGGTCTGCCGGGTCACCTGTTGCATGTGTCACGGTGGTATGTGCAACCCATGTCTCACAGGTCACACAGTGTCTCACCCACAGGCATGCGGCGGGTGATGCGGGCGGTGACCCGGTAAATACGTCGGCTGAGGGAAAAGCTGGCCAGTCACCACTGGGAGGTGCAGAGCCTGCGCCAGGAGCATGCTGCGCTACGGGAGGCAGCAGGATCCATGGCAGCCAGCATGGCATGGATGGTGGCTGCATGTGAGGCCATGGCTGGATGGGGCAGCAGCTCGAAGCAGCAGCAGCACCAGCGCTATGGGGTGGGAGGGGCCGTGCTCGGCACGGCCGAGGTCGGCAGTGCAGGGCCTAGGTGTGTGAGGTCGGGAAAATGTGTGCCACAATAAAGGCCCATGCACATGATCACGCCTGTGGGCACGTGTCCAGTGTCTCATTCCACACTCCCATGGTTACCCTGTCCCCCATGTGGTCACCCTGGGCACATATCCCTTGACATGGCATGCAGTCTGAGTGGCATGCCATTCCCTGTCCCCATCCCATGCCACAGGGGGGGTGTGGGGTCTTCCCTGGCCCCATTCATCACATATATGTTCTGGGGTTCCACCTGTGCCATGCACCATGCCATGTGCGAACTGCTGGCAGGTCAGTGCCACCAGGTATGTGCCCATGTCTGCAGGACCTACCAAACCATGGGTACATTCCTGTAGCCATGCGGGATGCAGACAGCGCCCCACCTGCCTATCCCCCTGCCTGCTGTGCAGTGTGCGACATGTATGTGACCTCTGTATTGCACTCAGACACACACAGACATGCACACATGTGTCAGACCGTACAATTGGGTGACAGGTAATAAGGCACATAACCATAGAGATGTGGGTCATTATGAAAATATATTTATTTATCTACAGCGTATATTGTTAACAGCACAATATATATATTTCTCATGTACACATTCGTAAAGTGCTAGCAGTGGTGGCAGTAGGGTCCTGGCAGTCCTGGGGCACAGGTCTGCAGAGGGCAGGGGTGGCACAGACCATGAAGGGGTTCTATCCCACCTGGGGGCCACCATGCCCTGATGACTGATATGCTGCAGGGCCCCCGACGCCTCCCTGAGCATCTGCATCTCAACTGCCACCCGGCACATGGTACCCACCTCCTGCACCATGGTCCTCATCTGCTCAGGGCACAGGGCAATGGGACAGCTCATACCAGGTACATCGGTACTGACAGGGCGTGAGCTGTGCAGGCCCGGGAGGGGTTATGGGAGCTGTGGGCCACATGCAGTTCATTGCGCATGGCAGGACAGCCAATGGACATGGATGGTGGGGATGGGGGATGTGCCTGGTATCCATGTGTTGGGGGGCTGTGCCAGGACTGTTTCCTAGATGGGGCACAGGGGATGTGCATAGGACGATAGGTAGCTTGGGTATGGGGTGATGTGAGGTATGCACATGGTGGGGATGGAGGGGTTGTGAGCGTGAGAGCGTGTGGGGTGCCAGGTGAAATGTGACAGGCTCACGGGGGCAGCAGGTCCGTGGGGGGGGGGGGGTGTATCCGTTTAGCACATCCTAAGGTTGTTGGTGGATGTGGTGTGGGACAGGCACCTGAGAGGTGTGTGACAGGTGGGTGGAGGATAGGGTGGGGCGATCATCTACAGACCCCTGTCTACAGGCCTGTGGCCTCCTGGGAGCAGGGCAGTCCTGCACAGATCTTCAGGTGCACTGACATTAACACCAGGATTAACCACAGACCCTATCAATAGCCCCGAGGCCACCTATGAGTGGGGAATACCAGCACACATACTCAGGCGCACCTACATTACCACCAGGATTAACCACAAACCCCGGTAAATAGAACTGTGGCCTCCTGGGGGTAGGGCAGACCTGCACAGATCTGCAGGCGCACTGACATTAACACCAGGATTAACCACAGACCCTGTCAATAGCCCCGAGGCCACCTATGCGTGGGGAAGACCAGCACACATACGCAGGCGCAACTACATTACCACCAGGATTAATCACAAACCCCGGTAAATAGACCTGTGGCCTCCTGTGTGTAGGGCAGACTTGCACAGATCGGCAGGCACACCTACATTAACACCAGGGTTAACCACAAGCCCCGGGAAATAGGCCTGTGGCCTCCTGGGAGTAGGGCAGACATGCACACGTCATTAGGTGCACCTACATTAGTCCGAGTGGTGACCACTGACGTGTTGCTTGCTGGCTACTAGGTCACACTCCTTGGTTTCTGTGACCTGCCCCCATGCACTTACCTCACATGGGTGGTCTGCTGATGCATTAAACCTCCTGGTCAGCCACCCTAAGGCCCTCCTGACCTTGTTCAGGTTCTGCCTCCTGGAGGAGCCTGGGAACAGGCGCCTCTGCTTGAGGCAGATGAGGCGCCCGAGCGCCTCCAGCTCAGAGGGTGTGAAGAATGGCTTCCTTGAATGGGTGGCCATCTTGTCTGTTTTATTACACGTGTTACGTTGTGATGCAGTATTGCGGTGTATGTGCGTTGTTATGCGCATTCCTATGTGTGGTATGGGGTATGCGGGGTACGTGCGTTCTGAAGCTGCTGCTCCCGCGCAGCGTGCATAATAACGCGTGTGACATTTTCTGATGGGGAATATTTTACGTGCCATATGGGGTACCTTTGGACGCTTTAGGTTATGTGAGCAAGTTATGGCGTGTAACAAACATGACACATGTTATTGTGTGCGCTGCACATCTTCAGCACTACAACGCACGTAGCGCCACAGTACAGCTTCTTGCGTATCCGCAGACTGGAGTGGGCATGTTGGGGCACCTTTCCTTTTTGCTCTCTCCAGCTTTGAGATTACAACTGTTTTCCTGCCTTACAGCTCATGCCTGTCAACCTGATGCATCATATAGTCCTTGGGGTATCTTGGACCTAAGGCGCCTTAGGTTGTGGTTGTCATCAGAGGTGTTAGACAGGATCAGGACCTGTTGCTTGGCCACTGGTAGACCAAAGGTAGTAGTGGGAGCCCCGCTGTCTCCAACCACGGACTGATATTCATCAGCAGCAGGCACAGTCAGACTGTACCTACTGCATCTCATGAGGTGTTTCAGCCATACACAAACTGACTGCAGACCATCTGCATGTTCACAGTAGAACCATGCGCACCCAGACATGGGTTGTATGGCACAGACACATGACAAGTGCCTCCAGATAAGAGAGCACACATACATCTCCTGAAACAAATATTATGCAGCAGTATGTGGGAACATAGCCATGCAATGGTCACTGTTCGGTCAGAGTGAGAGTGTCCTGCCAGCAGGACGTGCTATGGCCACCTTGTCCATGCAGGTGGTGGTTTGGCACTACAGTGTCCCATCCATTGCCCTATCACCACTGCAGATGCATCCTGCCTGATACGCACTCCCTGGGCCATACCCACAATACCTTGCTCTTCAGTATGCAGATTTGCAGGCTGGTGCTGGCAACAGTGTATGTTTTGGGGCCCACTAAAGAATAGGATGCCACACCACAATGGATGGACATGCACTCAGCCACTCCTATTGCAGCATTGTGCAATGATAGGTGTGTTTGGCAAACCTGACTGCCACACTGGTCCCGTTCACAGTGCAGGCATTGCTATGGGGTGCAAGAGCTAGTTGTGGGCTCTGCTGCTCTGAGCCGGTACAAACAGCCTGACTCTCCATGGAGCTTTGGATAGTGGGGTCTGTGTGTGTGGATGTTTGTACTTCTGTTGGCTGATGCTTTAGGGATTGCACATGTTGATGTTGTATCTGCAAATTAGGGTAAAATGTAGGGACATGCATTGCAGGATCCACAGCTGGGAAGTGAACCTGTGACCCTCTGCTCCAAGACACACTGGCTATGTGTACTACACCACACCGTTGCCACAGATGCAGTGCAGTTTCTGGGGCTACATTTGCTCTTTCTTAGACAGACCTTGTTTATTGCACTGCATACGGCACACTGGGGCAGGTCATGACCTTGGTCCACTGTAGGCAGGTACCACCGCCACCGGCAACCCCTCCTGCCATGCTGACATGCCCATATACTGCCGGTGCTGGTTGTGTGCAGTCTCAGGCCATCCACTGTTCAGGTATGTGGGTGCCTAGGTTCAGGGTCAGGGGTGGGGAGGCATACATGGACATCCACACATCCCCCCCAACACCGCCTACCAATGTTATATCCCTTCCACATGGGGGAGAGATGGCTGGGGGATGTCAGGTTGGTGCCCTAGCAACGTTTGGCTAGGGTGGACCGGGTAGATGTCGGTGACTTGTGTTTGGCCTTGGTCAGCTGCTGCCTTGCTGTTTTCCAGTTTCTATGTTCCTATGTGCCACCTAGGCGACAGCCTAGTCCGCCCTGTGCCCCAGCTGCCCCCACTGCATGTCCCACCTGCATCCCCCTATGCCCCATTTGCACAATCACTATAGTGGCCTTTCATACTTGGGCACTATGCTGTTGCTGCAAATGGAGCACTACTATCACTTTTCCTGGGCTCCCTGCCTATGCTGTACATTTCTCTCTCCTGCAAATGTGAGCTAACGCCAGGTGTTCAGTCGCGGTAAGATTCAGCCCTTCAGTTCCCTGTGTTAGTGTAGAAGGTGCCTCTCCCCGCCCACTCCCTGCCCATTGACCCCTTCTCTCCACCTTCTCTCCACCCTCTGCGGGACATAACGTGACTGGTGACATTCCCGCGCGTTATGTAACGTTAACGCGCGTTATGTAACATTAACGTGCGTTATTGTAACATTGCTGCACGTTAACGTTACATAACGCGCATTAATGTAGCCTCTGCTACATTACCACAGTTTAGTAAACATACCCCTAGTGTTTTACAGCTGGGAACTCTGTTCGTTTTAAAATTTCCTTGCAAATGTACAGTATTGTTAAGTGTATGCATGGGGTAATTTTATAAGAGACATTTTATGTACATATACTGGTATATACCCAGAAATAGCTTTTAAAAATTACTCTCTTATTGTCCTGTGCAGTCCACTTCTCAGGTATTCTCTGTCTCCACCAGATGATATACTGGAAGGTGTAGATAACATGAGGAGGGATCTAGCTAAGCTTGAAGAATGGTCTAGAATTTGGCAGCTGGGATTTAATGTTAAAAAATGTAAGGTCGGGGGCGTTTCCAAGATGGCTACGGCAGCAGTCTGTGTCGAGTGGTAGCGGTGTGAATGGGGAGAAAGCATAAGGGGAAGACTGGGCCATTGCCCTCTCAGCCCGTTGGTACCTCTATGCCGAATTTACCTGCAGTATTGGGCCCCTTGGATCCTTTTCTTGTCCGCACCACTCGGGCTTTGGAGCGACAGGAGGAGCTATACGGCTTGCAGACTCGCCGGAGTCGGAGTGCCTGGCGTCTGCGTCGTTTTCATCTGTCTCCCCCATATTGAGCCCTGCACCTCCGTCGACTCGTACCCAGCCCTTGCCTTCTGGCTTCCTGGAGCTAGCGTCTCCTCCCTCGGATGTGGGGGTGGGGAAGTGCTTACGAGGGTCAGGTTGGGCTGTGTCTACTGAGTCGGGATCGGAGCCCTCTGGTGATCTGGACTCACGAAGATCTACGGCGGTGTTGGGAGAGACACAGTTGGAGCAGCTGTCTCTCTCATTGAGTGGTGACCGACCTGGTGCGTTAATGGAGCCTTCTGCACCCCTTCTCTGTTCCGGGGAAGTTTTTTCATTACAGAAGCCACAGAACTTCACGTTGGAATCCATCTGGAACGCGATTGTTTCCCTTGGTGAGGCTTTGCTTCCACAAGTTTCTTTGTTGGCTAATAAGGTGGACTCATCTGCAGCTACATTGACTGAATTAGAAGGGAAAGTCTCCACGCTACAAACGGAGCATATTGCTGTTTCTAGCAAGGTTGCAAGTTTGGAAGAATATTCGGATGGACATAGGAAAAGTGTCATGTCTTTACAGACGAAGATTGAGCATTTAGATAATTTGACTCGAGTGAATAACTTGAGAATTATTAATTTCCCTAAGGTACCTTCCATTTCCCCTCATGATATGTTTATTAAATATCTCGTGGAGATACTTGGGGTTTCCCCGGAGTTAGTTCCCCCCTTGGTAAAAGTTTATTACCTGCCTACTGCTAAACGGGCTTCGGCTCACAATGATTTGGGGGAGAACCGGAGTCAGGGAGATGTATTAAATCTTACAGATGTTATCGAAAATTCTGGTTTAGAGTCTCAAGTTTCATCTACACTGTTGATCACCTTTGCCCTGTTATCCGACAAAGAATGGCTTTTGAAATTGTTTTTCCAGAAGCGCAAACTTTTATTTTGTGGTTTATCAGTGCGCATATACCCTGATTTATCAAGGGAAACGCAAAAGCGTCATAGAGAGTTCTTGTTGCTCCGACCGGGGGTGCTACAACTGGGGGGGCTGTTTTTTCTTAAACACCCTTGCAAATGTTTGGTGAAATTCCAATCTTTTTCTTACATTTTTTTTGAGCCCTCCCAGTTGTTGGCCTTCATTAATGCCAAGAGTCAGGAGGTTCCCTCTGGCTCATTGAATTAGGCTCTGTGCTTAGACTGATTGCATTTTTCTTCTTGTATTGTGTATAATTTTCAATGGATCTCCCCCCTATTGTGGGCTAGAGAGAATAGGCAATTTTGTTGTATGTAATGATGTTTTCCTGTATTGATTCCTGGTTGTGGGAATTATTTCTTTTTGCCTTTCTATTTCTTCAAGAGTTGGTGTTAACCTTTCTTGTCATTTTTTTGAAAATTGCATAAATAAATTAAAAAAAAAAAAAAAAGTAAGGTCATGCATTTGGGCTGCAGCAATCCAAGGGAGCAATATAGTATAGGGGGTGAAATACTTTTGTCCACTAAAGAAGAGCGGGAGCTAGGCTTGGTTGTGTCTGATGATCTTAAAGTAGCTAAACAGGTAGAAAAGGTGACGGCAAAAGCTAGAAGGATGCTTGGGTGCATATGGAGAGGAATGGCTAGCAAAAAAAAGGAGGTGATGGTGGCTCTGTATAAGTCTTTGGTGAACCATCATTTGGAGTATGGTGTGCAATTCTGGAGACCGCACCTTCAAAATGATATAAACAGGTTGGAGTTGGTACAGAGGGTGGCTACTAAAATGGTTAGTGGTCTTCATTATAAAGCATATGAGGACAGACTTAAGGATCTTAATATATACACCTTAGAGGAAAGGCGAGATAAAGGTGATATGATTGAGATGTTTAAATACCTCAGTGGCATAAATGTACAGGGGGAGAGCCTCTTTCAATTGAAAGCAAGTTCTGCTACGAGGGGACATGGGATGAGGGTGAAGGGGGAATAGATTCAGGAGTGATATGTGGAAATATTTATTTACGGAAAGAGTGGTGGATCCGTGGAATAGTCTCCCAGTGGAGGTGGTAGAGATGAGGACAGTATCTGAAATCAAAAAAAGCATGTGACAAACACAGAGGATCTCTAAAGGAAAAAAGGGGGCTGTTGTAGTTGTTGATATGGAAGGACAGACTAGATAGGCCATGTGGTCTTTTTCTGTAATCATATTTCTGTTTCTGTGTTTCTATATGAGTTTACTGATCCTTTCCAATTTACCCCTTTTGTTTTAGCCCAGTGGGCTATGTCTAACTCAGTTTAATAATTGTTACCTTAATGACCTGTATAATAAGTTTGCTTGCTGCCTATAGCTTTCATCCTTCTTTTTTTCTTTTTGATAATTCTGTATGAATTTCCCCTTGTTTTCTTTTTGGTTTGGATTGCCCCTCTTTTATTGTGGGCTGGTGTCCTTTCTGGCATATATATTTCCTTTTGCATTTTGTGTTACTGATTTTGAGCCATGTGGGGTTTTCTCTGTACAAGTATTGCTACTTGAGAAGGCTCAGTATTCACTGAGTGACTTACGGCAAGGTAGTTTGGAGGGACTGGGTGACTTAATTTCCCAAAAGTTCAGACTCAGCATTGTTCTGGATGGATGCTGTGCAAGAGATGAAATATGCCTGCCAGTGAAGTCAGGCATAATTAAATATTTTGCCCTACATTACAGATTAGGTAGAGCTCTATATCCCTGGCATAGGTCAAGGCATGGAAAATGGTACTAAGTGTTTCAAGAGGATGGTATAACCAGTTGGGATATCAACTCAATGACTTTCACTGGGCTTAGCAATATGGGTTGTCCCCAAGTAAGTTTACTTTCCTTACACCTAAATATCTTGTACCTTCTGAAAGGGATAAATCATTCTCATTTACTCTTGAAGTATGGGCCTTCTGTTATCCATTCAGAGTTCTGATGATGAAGGTCTTAATCCTGGAGACAGTTAATTGCTTATTTCTATAAATATAGTGAGTCAAAGCTTGGAATCACAAATTCATTTTCTAGGAACCCTTTCTGATTATTATAAAGTTGAGGGAGTTTCATTATACATAATACTATCCTTTCAACTTCAGGCAAGCTCACTAAACTACCTAGATTAGACAATATGGGCCTCATTCTGTACAGGACATCCATGCCCCTCTGAGCCCGATCGGAATCGAATACACAGGGGCAGATGCGATTCTGATCCTGTGAGGCACGTCTAGCCCTGCAGGATCAGAAATGCGACTAGGCCTGTATGTGCAGGCCGAGACCTGGTTCCGGCTGGTCTGCATGTACAGGCCTCTACCCAGCTACCTCAGTCAAGACTCTTGAATGGATCTGCGGTGCCATGGTGTCCTGTTGCCATGGCACCACAGCTCCTTTCAGAAGCCACAATCCCCGGCCGCTGACCTGCTCTGAAATTACCCGCAGCCTGACCCCCAATCTGGCCTCCCAAGACCAAGGTCAGGCTGCAGGGAATCACCGGCACCCCTCTGAGCCCTTCCGCCACCAAGGCCATCCATCCCCCACTGTCTGGGTAATTTATTCCATCTCAGAGGTGGAATAAGTTTGGAATAAGTTCCCCGTTTAGTCCGCCGGCCCCGGATGTACAGAGTCGACATCAGAATCAGCCTTGAACGTCCAGAGCCGCAGACCTCACAATGCCCACCCTAATTCCGCCCCCTTTGTGCCCCCATCTAGCCTCCCCATACAAACACGTTGTTCGTATGGGGAGATTAGCCAGGGATACAGAGGGGGCCGAATAGGTGCTATTCACGGCTCGGAATGACTCCGTATACATATTGAGCTTCAGCTTAAGAAAGAATACTCTTGAGGATATTCTAAGGACTCACTCCTTAAAAAAGTATATAGAATCCTTCTGAGGCGCTTAGAATTGGCCATTTTATTCAATATACTGTATCAGGCCATTATTCATCCTCTTTAATAACCGTAAATGTGTGAGTACTGTATTGGAGGTGCCTGTGTTTCTTTGGGCAAGGATGCAATCAGTCTAGTCTGGGTCTCTTGATAATCAAGGGTCACTGGAGTCATGCTGCAAGAGCATAGATCCTTTTGAGAGTGTGTCTAAGTTTGGACCTTCTAGGGGAGAATTTTAAGGCCACCACGTGATTTCTCTTACAGTTCTTAGAATTCAGTATCATCTGAAGGCTCTTGCCGTAGAAGATGCTGCTTTTGAAGTGGGCATGAAGAGAGCAGGCTTATTAGTAGTTCATAAGGTCTCATGTGCTTAGGTACATCTAATGCATCTGGACTGGTCTGGCTAGGATGTTAATTTCCTGTCCGTGAGTGCAGCCAGACCAGTCAGTCCAGAATCCCTTCTGGACTGCTTGTCTTGCCTGTCAATGATTTTGCTGTATTGTTCTTCAGTTAAGTTGGATGAATATAATGGTTTCCAGGGAATCTGTCTGGCATTTTTGGGGTATCCTAATATTCCTTATCCTGGGAAGTTTGAAAATGTTTGCTCAGCTGGGGAAATCCTATGTAGGTGGGGTCATGAGAGTACATTTCAGGTGACCTAGCCTGTTAAAGGAATACTGGAGAGCTGATGACTGCATGATACCATTTATATAGGATTATGTCAACAAAACAGTTATTCTATATCTTCATCTGCTAATATGGGAAAATAAACAATGTCTCTGGACTGTTATGCCTGGAGTCAAGGACAGGAAATAGTCAGGTAAGAATAAATCTTTCCATCTAGAGGTTTCTTGGCATCTCATCTGGTATGTACTGTTTTGTTTTATATTTATAAAGCAACTTGAGGAGCAAAAGAACAAAAGGAACAACACTGCCACCACCAGTGAGATAATGAAAGATTTGCAAGATCTGCTTCCTGCAAATGCAAGAAACCACATAAAAACAGAGCCAGCTGAAACAGGTAAGCTGCAGAGCAATACCGTGCACATTAAATCATACACAACTTCCTGCTCAAATCAATAGCCCATCAGGTTAAAGATCTATCTCCAGCACTGGCAAATCTGAATTACTTGAAAGTACCTAGCAGATTATAATAGGAAAGCACATTCCTTTGTTGCACACTCCCAGAGGTGGAGACACCAAATCTGTCTGGCGAATATATTATTAATGGACTTATCCTTCAGAAACTTGTCCAAACCCTCATAAACTCAGTTCTACTATTGACCTTGATCGTAGTCTATAGAAACCAATTGCATTTATTTATTTATTTAGCTGCATTTATATCCCGCTTTTCACCGGGTCAAAGCGGTTTAGACAAAAAGGGGGGGACAATAATCAATTGGGGGGGCATCACCAGGGGGCCAACAGTGAATATCTGAACAAGGGGTAACAGTAATAGTTGATGTAAATCTCTTAGTTGGGAGCAGGGAAGGTAAGTCAGGGGATCTGGTAGGATAGTCAGTGAGAGATGTCTGTTTCATATCCAAGATATTCATGAAACAGGATGGTTTTTAGATGCTTCCGGAATGTGGAGAGGTCTCTGTTGTTTTGGATCTGGTGCGGAAGGGAGTTCCAGAGGGAGGGTGCATACAGTTCAAATGCTCTGTTACAGGTTTGCTGGCTGAACTTAGTTCGTTCATGGGGGATAGTGAGAGTGTTGCTGGTGGTCTGTCTGGTCGGCCTGTTGAGGGTGGGCTGAGGTAGTAGCATCCGGAGCTGGGAAGTTTGCGTTTGATGGAGGGCTTTGTGGATAAGTAGGAGAGATTTGTACTTAATCCTTGCTTTGAGGAGGAGGATGTGAAGTTCTCTGAGGACAGGGATGATGTAGTCATGCTTTTTCACCCTCTGGATGATCCTTGCGGTGGTGTTTAAGGTGGTCCAGATGGGGTTTGTGTGGATGGCGGGTAGTCCGTGATATATTGCTTTGCAGTAGTCCAGGTGGGGAAGCGTCATAGCCTGCATGACTATTCTGAAGTCCTCTGGGTCGATGAGTGGTCTGAGTCATTGTACTGTCTTTATTTTGTGGAATATTGTTATGGTAGTTTTTTTGATCTGTTGTTTAAATGTAAGCACTTGATCAATGATGATTCCCAAAAATTTAATGTGGGGTTGAACTAGTATTTGCATAGCTTAACTGGAGAGATTATATGCTGAACAAGCACTTGAGAAATAAACATTAGTAAAGATTTGAAAGATATCACAGCCACAATAAAATAAGTAATACATAGTTGAACAGGAAACAGCCACACAAACCTGGCAGCTGAAATTCCACCCTCCCATCACCCATATTTGGAGCCTGATTCTGCAGGGGCACATCTGGGCTGTTGAGCTGTCCAAAACACAGACGGACCCAAATTGGACCCGGTTCTGCAATCGCAGGAGCCAGACGGTCCAGCGGTTATAGAATTGGGCACTTAGATGGCCCGGCGTTGCCCCTATTCTGAGGTGTGGGATGCCCACCAATCTCCCCATCCAGCCCACCCACTGCTCCGGCTGGTGTGCCAGTGCTGGGAAACCTGCAGTTCATTCTCCCTGGATTATTCCTTCTTTCTAGAAGGAGGAGTCATCACACAGCACTTCTTACCTGCTGTTGTGCTGATGGATCATCACCTTCTGGCCTTCCTCTGAAATCAGAATTGCACAGTATTGGGGGGTCTCACAAAACTACAGGAGCCCACGGTCCCAATTTTACAGGAAAGCTGACAGAGGAAGAAACAGCAACAAGGAGGAAGTGCTGGCCAGTGAGCCAGAGGCAATTGTATCTAGAGGAGAAGGAAAGGAAAGGTTAGGATGCTTGGGTGGGGGGAAGGAGGGAAGTTGATATGAGGGGGGAGGAAAGGAAAAGTTGGAAAATGATGATGATATAGGAGGGGAAGATAATAATTCCATAGGGTTGTGGGGAGGGTGAAGGATGGAAGGAAAGGTGACAATGTTGGGTTGGAGAAAAGGTGATGATACCACAGTATAATGGAAAATAAAAGGAGGTGATTTTAGAAAAATGTAGGGGGGGGGGAGAAGGAAGGGTGATAATGTTGGGGATGACAATGGGAAAGTTTTTGATTTATGTGCACTTTAGTACACACATCGATATAGTGTTCGAAGTGAGCTATAATACATTCAGTCCTTCCTCATGTTATCTACACTTTCCAGAATTTCCATGCTATTGCAGATTTTGGTAGCATCCTCTTAGGGGAAAACCTTACACAACAGGTCTTCCACAAATTACTTGAAAAGATGTTAAAAAAAATCAGATCAAGGAACAGTCCCTGCAGCACACCACTGGTAACATCATTATCCTCTGAGTGAACACCGTTTACCGGTATGTTTTGTCGCCTCCCACTCAACTGGTTTCTAACCTAGTCAGTCACTTTAGGTTCCATCCCAAGGGCACTCAGTTTATTTATAAATTCTCTAAGGGGAATCATGTCAAAGTACACTAGTATGAGCCACTCCCATATGCGTTCCATTATGAGTTCCCTGTAGAGAAGCCAGGATCTCCCTACTTCTAGATGACACTGCAGCAGAGATGTTCCAGTCAACATCCTTGTACCACAAAAATCCAAGAAAAGGGTAGAAAAACACAAAGATACTACCCCACCAAATTTGCACTGTCAATGGATCAAAACCCCCTAAATTAATTAAAATATTTCATTAAGAAAAATCCCACTAACAAAAGAAAAGAGCCATCAGAATGGGGCATATTGAGATCACTTGTCAGTAGCACTTCTCTTTTCGTAAAAATATTGTAAATGCCCTCACTTAAATCTCTGTCCACTTTTGCTGTGAAGGAGGTCTGTATATCACATCCATTTAAATGGATGTCTTATTCTCTCTTTCCAGCTTAACCCACATATTATTTTTGACATAAAACAGCCCTCCTACTCCATTTCTTCCCACCCTGCCCTTCCTGAATATATTGTAGCCTAGAATAATTATATCCCAGTCATCATGGTTCTCTGGGCATAGGGCACTGGCAGGGGCATGGTAGTGCCCAGCCACCACCTACACAGACAGGGTGACCTCTGTATGTGCTGCTGGGGGATCACTCTCTCCCTGAGTGTTCAGTGACGGCAGCATGGCTAGGCACCCCCATAGTGCTATATTGTGATTCTCCCATGTGATATGTATGGGTGTCCTGTGGGGGCCTCTTCATGGACTTATCTGTCTGTGTGTGCTGCCACCCCAGTTGTGGGTGCATGCATGTCCATCAGGACCAGCCAGCAGACTGTTCACAGCTGATATGTGTTGTGATGGAGTGCCTTGCAGGGTGTAGTGGCTGATGGCTTGCTGCAGGTGAATAGCAGATGGTGGGGTGCATCTTTGAATATCCAGGCCTAATGTCTGTCTGATATTGTGTTATGGATGTGTGTGGAGCTGCTTGGACTGCCCTGTAGGGTGTCTGTTCCCTAGCAGAGCTGGGGTTGATGGTCCGGTCCACTCTACTGCCATTGGGGTGGGGATCTGTTGAGGGGAGGCACTGTTTTAATCCACCTGGGGTTCCCCACTAACTGAGCCAGACAAAGATCTCCAAAACGTTTATGCAGCACCTACCTACCTATTCCACAAGTTATTGCTGCTTTGGAGTTCTGACATGGCCACATTTGTCCATGCCTGGTGTTGTGGACCTGGTCCTGGGCGCAACATCTCACACTCAGGGTGAGCACAGTAACCGCACAATGTGATGGTGTTTAGCTACTCTTTGCCGTTTGTCCACCCACTCAGGACACCCTACCAGGCCGAGGTGCTGTGTGGGTGCACACGGACACTTCCCCCTACCAGGCCGGGGAGCTTTAGGGGTGCATTTCCCATCCTGTGTTCAATCGTGGACAGCTGATTTGCATGTGCAGTGCATCATGGGTACGGGTGGTTCACAACAGCAGACAGTCAGTGAGGTGACGTACAGGCTATCTGCAGCCAGCCAGGGGCTGCTTACAGCTATAGAGCTGTAGCCCAATGGTTACGTCACTGCCTGTGCAGCCAGATGTCATGGGTTCAAACCCACAGTGGGGTTATGTGATAGGGGTGTCCACAGATTTATTTTAATTTACTGTACATATGTTGCTGCCAGCAATACCACCCTCAGCGTACTGTACCCATAAGGTGCCTCTGAGGGTGCTTTATAGGGCGCCCTATAGGGCACGTTACGGTTGCCAGCCATATAGGGTGCACTATACATTATCCTGTGTCGCAACATACATGCTGCCCTATAGGGGACATTCTAGGGTGCCTTGGCGGACGGTGCACTGCAACATGTGCCTTATGGGCCGCCTTATATTAATATGCTGTGAGAGTGCGTTTGCTAGTAGTTATCACAAAATAAAATTAGAAAGCCTCCTACAGCACTCCACAACATATAACATACTGCCTCAGCTAGCCTTTTTCACTGGGCATTGTGAGGGATCGAACCCCATGGTCCCTGCACCATTGGTCAGTGTTTTAACCATTGTGCTGTGGCTGTGCTCCTTTGCTTTAGCATCAGCGCGCCGCCTTATGCCCATCAGCGCGCCACCTCCTGCTGCCCACAATTAGTGCGCCGCCTTGTGCCGCCCAAAATGAACAGTGCGCCGCCTTGTGCCGCCCAAAAAGAACAGTGCGCCGCCTTGTGCCGCCCAGATAGTACAGTGCGCCGCCTTATGCCGTACAAAACGAACAGTGTGCCGCCTTATGCCGTCCAAAAGTACTTTGCCTCCTGAACCACTTTTACACATTCAAGGTGTTGCCTCAGCTGGCCTTTTTGTTGCGTACAATGGGGGATTGAACCTGTGGCCCCTGCACCATTGGTTAGTGTGTTCACCCTTGTGCTACAGCTCTGTTCTGATATGTGCTCAGCAGCGCCCCACTTAGCCTTCCCACGCGCTAATGTGGGCCCCGCAAATTAGCGCGACATGCACACGTAAGGTAGGGGTTTTTTCTTCTTTCTGCCTGAACCGCCCACTCCTTATATGGCACACGCACACTACCGCGGCCCCGCACGTTAGGAATGTTTAGTAAACATGCCCCTAAATGTTTTAGTCTGTTGGATGCCCAGAACACTGCAAAGTAAGCTCAGTGCAGTTAGTGATATAATAACCTCAAATCTAATGGGATATGTCTTTCCTGACATAGCCGCCATCAGAGCATACATGGCAGTTGAAGAACTCTTCAGTTAATCATGCATTGGCCATCTCTGAAAACAATCCGTGCAATGCTAATTATAGACCAGTAGAAATAAGCAAAGGTTTTCTGTAGCAAAATGTGAAAACCAATTCCTGTCGGGAATAGGGGATCAATGAATCAGGAAGCCAGGGGTGGGGCAAAGCATCGACTTGTCTGGAGTAGAGTGTTCTCTTCTCTGAAGATTAAGCTACATCATTTCCTTCTGCTTCCTGTTTTAATTGGTCTTGTTTTATTTGATTCTTTTTTGTGTCAAATGTGTGCATATATAGTCTAAAGCCATTTCACTGGCCACTTATTTTTAGGAGATATTGGACATGAAAGGATTGAAGTGCACTCACAGCTGGTGTCTAAAAGAGGGGATCACTTTGCTCTGGGGCAGGTTGATGTTTTCACCCCATGTTTGGCATTTTGTTTTGCTAGTCCCTTATTCCTGACAGGGATGTCTTTTCACAGTTTGCTATAGAGAACCATTTCTGAGTTTTCTGACCCCTTCTCACTGGCACCTGATGATGCAGCGGTCATCCCTATGGTCCAGGTACCGGCCAGACATTCATGTCACCCCAGAATTGTGGCAGAGCATACAGAACCTCCTGTGCAATCCTCACACCACACATAAACATACTCTAACTTGCACCCACATTAAACATACTTCTGCCAAAATAACTCCCTGCACCTGTAAACAACAGCTGGTATAACATAATAGCATGGCGTCCCAGGACTGCAAATCTGATCTGCTTTTCTCACTTGAACAAGAATCTTTTCCATGCTCCGTCACATACTAGCCCTATATCAACAGTCCCATTTTCCAGAACATAGGACATGTTAGGGAGCCCTAAAATACAGTCAAACCTCGGTTTTCATTTGCCCCGGTTTTCATACGCTTCGGTTTTCAACGTCTTTTCTGACTGAGATTTTGTCCCGGTTTTCATGCATTGCTTCGGTTTTCAACGTCTTTTGACTGAGATTTTGTCCCGGTAGCAGGGAAGAAAAGCTGTCAACGTAAGCAGGAGATGTTGCATGAACGTGGGAGGCAGTTCTTTCTCTTGCAGGGTACGTCTGAAGCTATATCATTAAGATTTTCTGCCATTCTGAAGCATTGAGCAGATAATGTAAAGGTATTTTAATGGACTGAATTCAATGTGATTCCGAAGAGAGCTGGGCACAGCAGCTTGTCAGGGGTGGCTAAGGCCAGATGTTAACATACTGTACTGTACAGTACTGTACTTAGCTTGCTTTCAGTGATGTTAAATGTTCATTTATCCATTTCATTAGTCATTTATATTTATTTCTCATTGTTTTCTGTATGTAAAAATATAGTTATTCTCTATAAAATGTATTTTTGTGAATATTTTTGGGTGTCTGGAACGGATTAATTGGATTTACATTATTTCTTATGGGAAATATTGCTTCAGTTTTCATACGTTTCGGTTTTAGTCAGACTTTTTCGAACGGATTAATCATGAAAACCGAGGTTTGACTGTAGCTCCATTGGCACTAGTAGCAAATGTCAGAATAGCCAGAATAAACACATTTGCTCTTCTCAATGTTTCTGTAGGGGTGTTTAATATTGTTTCTATACCTTACAACCCTCCCTCACCTCTGCTTTCTTTTCTTTACACCTGCATTTTGTGTCCCTCCAGACTGCAGAAACAACCATTCAAAGCATACTTGTCACAGCCATTGTTCAATACGGGATGCTTTGAGCAGACATTTTTCTAAGTCCTGCCTTTATTCCATGTTTCTTCAGGAATAACATAGACGTCTGTGGGAAACACTGAAGACATACATGGGCCTCTCCTGAATATGCTTTATACGTCTCCAATGCTGGCCAACCCCCATTCCACCCCCACTGATAATCCCGTGCTAGTGCCATGTACATGCAGGACCATGGGGTTTCAAAATACAGTCATAGACGTTTTTCCTAGAAAAACATCTATGCTGCATGTCCAAAGGGCTTATTTGTGTTCTGGAATGACCTCCATAGTGTAACTGGGGACTAGAGTATGATAAGATATAAATAAGCAGTGGACAAGAGAGTGAGAGCATCATGATCCAAAAGTGGCTTCAAAGAGGTCAGTGTTTAGCCTGGATTTGAATAGGGCGAGAGAAGGGGTCCGATGCACAGACTCAGATAGTTTGTTCCACACATATGGAGCAGAGAGATGGAATGAATGAAGTCTGGAGTTGGCAGTGGCAGAGAAGGGCACAGATAAAAGGGATCTGCCAGAGGAGTGGAGTTCCCGAAGAGGGGTGTAGATTGGGATAAGAGAGGAAAGGCAGTGAGGGGCTGCAGAATCAATGCACTTGTAGATCAGTAGGAGAAGTTTGAACTGGATGCGGAAACTGATAGGGAGCCAGTGAACTGACTTAAGAAGAGAGGCTATATGAGCATTGCAACACTGGTGGAAGATAAGCTGTGCAGCTGAGTTTTGAACAGATTGAAGGGGAGAAAAATGATTCAGAGGGAAATGGGGGCATGGTAACAATCGAGGCACAGAGCTGGTGACAGCTATGTGCACCCAAGCGCTATCATCCCTCCCCATGGATTTACTGCAGGAACCCTTAGTACCTGCTTTGGCAGGCAGTGTGGGATTTTTCTGCGGTATCTGCCAAGGCAGGTAATGTGGGGTTTCTGCAGTATCTGCAGGACCTCTCCCGGGAATGTTCCCTGCAGATAGTGTGGAGGTCTGCTGTTTACCACACAGTTTTGGTTGCTAATACGGTTTAGTAGACATACCCTTTAGTGACTGAACCATGTAATTTGCTACAGTTTGCTATGTGTATGGACACCTAGTAGTAGAGAAACATATCAATAACCAGGGCCCTGAGCCAGTGGTGCTTTGTATTTAGACTATAAATCCATTCTTTGAAATCTGTTGCAGCAGTATCTAATGGTTTGATTTATTATCATGCCTGGTTTAATCTTCTTATTCTTTCTAAATGAATGGCATGTTTTGGGTACTGCTCCATCCTAAATACTCCTTCCTTCTCTCTTCCAGGCAACAGGTACATAGGTCATATTTTAAACGTGGAAGCGGTAGCAGAAAAGCATGTAAGCTGCAGCCACGTCTAAAACATGATGTTGGAAAGGCTGTGATTGAAATGTTTTTGCCTCTGGCATGTCTAGATAAAAACGTTTGGTCAGAAGACTTTCCAGTGATATTTTGCGATGTTGAACTGTTTAGGGCAAAATTAGACATGTGTATCTCTCGTTTCATATAGGGAATGCCATCTATGAATGGAATTGCATATGTCTCAACTTACATCTGTCCCTGCCACAAACAGCAAGGCTTAAGGGGGATATCTCTCTTAAGCCCCCCAATGTTTGTTTCTCCCTATAAATTGAAAAGAAGTGAAAGTAAAGGAGCTTTCCATTAGTGGCATCTAGATGTACAATTATCCAAAATGGCTGGATACACGGATATATTCTGTCACTTACACATATATGTTCTGAAATGCTGGAACGTGCACGTGTAGGTTGCTGGGATTCCTCTGTCCATTTTTCCCATGTTCCAATTTGCAAGATCACTAGTCCCCGCTGCATGTGGATCTGTATTTTAGAAATGACTCACCTTCAGCAGAGCCGTTTCTAAAATACCATCAAAATTGTAGACATGGTGTCATCTACATATCAATTCTGACTTCCATGTTTTATCTAAAATGTGTCTTCATACACACAACCTCTCCCCCCCCCACCCCCACCCCCGCATACATATACAGAAGAAACACACACACACTTGCACATGAAAAGAGGTTGGAAAAAATTCCATGACCCATGTTCATCTTGCTTTCCTATCTTGTTATAAAGGCACATCGAGTCATGTTTACTAAACGTCTTCTCCCATTTTGTGTCTATGAGAAAACTATTTAGTAAACAGGGCCCATAGATGCCTATGTTACTTTTATAAATTAACCATAGCAAAACTCCTTTCAACTGGAAGGACTAAAGGTAGCAAAAGAATGCACAAAACAACCTTCCAAATTATTGAAATAGACCATCAGAATGTAAGTGTTCCATAACATAAAATATTCACTCAGTGGTGCTTGACAAACTCATAAATTCAATCATTATTCCTATATTTCATTTGTTTACTAATATTCTTTGAAAAATGTTTTGTTTTGTTTTTTATATATATACTTAAAAATTTGCAAAAACAGATCCTGACATATCCGCATGTGCAGTGGTTCAATCTAATCCAGAATAGTGATAATTCATAATGCACATCTTTAACACAATACTCATCTCATTGTTCTATCACTGATGAAATGAGTATCATGTTAATCTTTTGCTAACAATATGGGCAGTGCTGCTTTTGCAAGTATATTTGGAAAAGCGCCATGTTGCTTTAAGAACATGCACCATGAATTATCACTGCTATTATGGATATGACCCTGACATTGAATATCTGGGTTTAACTTTCAGCACCAGCAGCTGAATATCCCCCCCCCCCTACCCAAGCAATCAGGATGAAATATGTGACTGATAACTGAATATGTGAATTTGTTGAGCATCACTAATGTGTTAATATTATGTGCCATGAAACACTCACATTCTGATAGTCCCTTCAATAATTTGGAAGGTTACCATTTAGATTAGGACCTTTTCCCAGATTTGATATAGACACTCTGTTATAGAATTTGTCCCTATGCATTCTTACTGTACCTTCCTCAGTCTTAAATGCATGAAGGAGTGCTTCCAGATGTTGGGAAGGTGAGTTCTCTTTGAATGGATATGTTTTTAAAGTTATTTTACTACTTATGACTAACTTCAACCAAGAGCATTCTCCAGATATCATACATTATAGTTTGCTATGTTATCATCAAACTTTTAACAGTTGTTTTTCATTCAATGTTTTCTTATAACAGAAAAAAAGACAACCCCTCCTAATAAAAACCTTACAATAAAAGAGAAGAATACAGCAAAAAATGGCACATATCCTATCCCTAACACTGGTAAGGGAGAAGTACCAGCACCCCCAGTACCACGTTTAGCTGTAACACGACCACCAGGACCTAAGCTAGGTGGACCTCCGCCTGGTTATCCAAGACCTGGGGGTAATCCACGTCCTGGAATGGGTAGGGGACAACCACAGCGTTAATATTTTATACAGTTTATACTTTTAATCATTTCTGTATAAGGCTTTTCATTATAATAAAACACAAATTATAAATAATACAAGTCTGGTTATTCTGTCTAAATACTGTTGTCTTTGCATAGATACTCATTATATGTGCGAACCTGTAATTGGTCCTGATAACACAAACAGTAGTTAGTATCATCCAGCAAACCTCACAATTTGAGAGGAAATGTGATGTCCAGTAAGACTTTCAGTTTCTGTAAACTAGGAGCCTTAAATGCTCAGACTGACCTTTTCCAAATGACTCTTACTCCACTTCCGTGACTTCCACCCAAGTCCTAATGGTAGATTATATATCGGGGGGGGGGGGGGCTGATAAGTCTATGGCCTTGTGATGGAACAGGAAGCTATGGGCACACTTCAGTTTCATAGTTTTGTAGCTTTCTGTTTCATTACAAGGCCAGAACCCTCCCTCGTAATAGGTATGTGAATTTGTTAGTGTGCATTCAGTTCATTATTGTGCCTGACAAAATGTAATGAGCACAAATTCAAAGTTTTTATTACAATGAATGTATGGAACAAACCCATTAAAAGTCTGAATATCAGGAGAAGAAGTCAAACAAACCATAAACATTTTTTTATTTATTATGGGGGTCAGCATTGCTGCAGCCTAGGCCCCCCTGTAGGAGGCGTCAGTAGGCTGGGATGGTAGCCGCCAATGTGACAGGCGGGGTGCTCGTTTGGTGGCTGTCCTGTGATTGCCAGACTCAGGAAATGGAAAATAACAAGGGGACAGCAGGGAAAAGCGCAATTTCCCCTGCAACTCAATCCCACGGCTCGCCCCTTTCTTCCATCGGTTGCAGTTCCCGTCTAACGGAAAGAGAGGACCGAGGAAGTCTGTGACTCGAGGCCCAGCGTTGCTCCTTCTGCCCTTTTTCCTTCTCCTCCTGGGCTTCCCAGTGGCCATGATATCGCCGAAGGAGTGCGAGAAGCAGTGTGTGAATGGAGCGGCCAGCGGCCAGTGCCTGTGCAAGCCCGGCTGGGTGGAAGACCAGTGCCAGCACTGTGGAGGCCATTTCAAGATAACAGGACCTTCAGGATCTATAAGAGATGGGCCTGGAAATTGCAAGTACAATACCAAATGTTCCTGGCTCATTGAAGGACAGTCAAATACAATAGTGAGACTTTGTTTCAATCACTTTACAACAGAATGCAGTGGGCATCACTTGTATGTGTTTGATGGAGACTTGATTTATACTCCATTAGTAGCAGCCTTTACTGGACTCATTCTTCCTGACCAAGACAGTAATGAGACAGTTCCTGAAGTTGTAGCCACCTCTGGCTATGTCTTGCTGCGTTTTTTCAGGGATGCAGCCTGCACTTTGACAGGATTTGACATCACTTATAATATTAACACGTGTCTTAACAATTGCTCTGGCCGGGGAGAATGTAAAGTCAATAATAGTAGCAGTGTTTATTAAGAATGCTCAGAACTCTGGAGAGGAGAGTCATGTAATATTCCTTATTGCTCGGAGAACTGTGGGGTTCAGATCAAGGCTTCTGCAGCAATGCCACGGGCAGCTTGTGCTCTGATGGCTGGCAGGGTCCCAGCTGCATTATTCCTCTTACCTGCTGATCAGTCATTCTGGATGTGTGAGGAGTATGTTGACTCAAAGCTTGCTTGAGCATCTCACAAAGCTGTGGTCAATGGAGATATCATGTGGGTTGTCAGAAGCTATCGGGGTTATTCGTGCCTTCTCTGCCTGTGTCTAACTTCCCCGCTGGTTATGCCGGGAAGTTAGACGGGGGCAGGGAAGGGGTGAGGAAGGGGCTGGAAAGGGGTAGCTCGGGGACAGAACCTGGGCGGTTGCCAGCCCTGGACATACAGGGCCGATTCTAATGTCGACCCTGTATGTCCTGGGTTGGCGACATGTGCGGGGAAGTTATTCCACCTCCGAGGCGGAATAACTTCCCTGGACGTGCTTTTCTATAAATGCTGGGGCACTGATGGGGCAGTGGGGCAGGTGGACATTCCCTGCAGCCTGACCCTGGCCTAAGGAGGTCAGATTGGGTGTCAGGCTGCTGGGAATAAGCATTTTTTCCAGCGGCCAGTATCACGGCTTTTACATGGAGCCACGGTGCCATGGCAATTGGATGCTATGGCATTGTGGCTCCATTTAAAAGCCCTGACTGAGTTAGCTAGGCTAGTCATGTACGTGCAGGTCAGACTGAATAGCTTTCCCAGCCTGCATGTACATAACTGTTCGCAATTCTGATCCCGTGGGGCTAGATGTGCTTGCGAGATCAGAATTGCGATCCCCTCTGTGCGTCTGGTTCAGACCAGACGTACAGAGGGGATCTATGTGCCGGACGGAATCGGGCCTTATGTGTTTAATCAGTCTAACTATCAGATGGTTTTTGGCGTACAATCTGACTTCACATAAATGGCTAACTAATTTAGAAGAAAGATATGGACACTCTTTAGCCTTGCATCAGGATAAAATCTACATGTATGGAGGAAAAACAGATGCCACAGGGAATGTCACAAATGACTTGTGGGTGTTCCATATCCAGAATCATTCTTGGGTTTAAGTAATAGTGAATGTCAAGGAGCAATATGCTGTGTTTGGGCACTTGGCACACATTGTATTTTACAAACGAGTGAAGCCCTTTGCAGGGAGGATATGGTGACAGCAGTATATTTGATTCAAGAACAAGGTCCATTTACATCCGCAGAGGTTATAAGGCTTTCAGCAACAGTAAATACAGGCTAGCAGACGATTTGTACAAGTATGATGTTGACACTCACAAGTGGAACATTTTTCAAGATAGTAGATTTTTCCAGTATTTGCATATGGCAGTTATCATTGATGTTTGGTGGATATATGCTGGTGTTTGGTGGATATATGCATAACAACACTTCAATGAGTTATAGTGCTAAGTGCTTCTCTTTAGACTTCATGGCCTATAACGTTGCTTGTGATCACTGATCAGTACTTCCAAAACCAGATCTCCATCATGATGTTAACAGATTTGGTCACTCTGCCATATTAAGGAATAACACTATCTATGTAAATGGAGGATTTAACAGTCTTCTCCTCGATGACATCCTGATTTTTACACCAGAACGTTGTGAAGCTTTTTCCAATCAGAAAGCCTGTTTAGCAGCAGGACCGGGTATTCGATGTGTCTGGAACAGCAATTCCTTTCAGTGAATACCATGGGCAATAGCTACTCCTGAGGAAGAGAAACACGTTTTTTGTCCAAACAAAACATATGCAGACAATGAGAAATGTGATCAGTATAGAGACTGCTGTAGATGTAGAGCAAACACAAATGGCTGTCACTGGTGCAATGATCCGTGTATCTCAATGATCAGCAATTGCACAGAAAGTCAGAGTCCAATAAAGCACTGTGAGAGTTGTCCTACGGATATCCCAGGTTATTACCGTAACAAGAAAACAAGCTGTAAGAGCTGTGAAGTCGATCAGAACTGTCAGTGGGAGTCGAGAAATCAGAAGTGCATCTCTTTACCTGAAAATACTTGTGGTGTGAGCTGGCATTTGGTTGGCAGTTCATGCTTAAAATTCAGTGCAACCAAGGAAAACTATGATAATGCCAATCTGGTCTGCCGGAATCACAGTGCTGCACTGGCCTCACTCACAACTGAGAAGAAAGTGGACTTTGTTCTTAAATATCTATGGAATATACAGGCTTTGTCCAAAACAGTTTTGACCCCTTGGATTGGATTACGGAAGATCAAATGTGTCTGACCGGGAAGATATGTCTCCATTTACAAACACTTTTCCCCAGTGTCAACAAGGGGAACCCAGTGATGCTGGGTTTTGTGGATATATCACGGAACCTACTACTATGGGACTGAAAATAGCACCATGTCTTCAGCAGATAAACAGAAGCATCTGTGAGAGACCCCAGCTAACCACAGAGCCGAGCAGTGTCATACCCCTTGTGCCTCAAGGCTGCAGTGTAGAGTATGCACCAGTGGAAAGCCAGAGTGCATGTGGTGCAGTAACATGAGAGAGCGTGTGGACTCAAACTCTTATGTAACCTCTTTCCCATTTAGCTGATGCAGCATGAACAAACGTCCACCTGCAAATTGTTTTGGGTACTAAACCTGTGGTCAGTGTCTTGAACAGCCTGGTTGTGGGTGGTGTGCAGATCCAAGCAACACAGGCAAAGGACAGTGCATGGAGGGTTCGTATAGAGGTCCAGTAAAGTTAAAAACCACCACACCTGCAGTAACAAACCCATAGCCTATACTTTTTCTTACCATGTGCCCTGTGGAGCGTAACTATAACTGGTCATTTATCCAGTGTCCTACATGCCTGTGCAATGGCCATAGTAAATGCATCAATGAAAGTATCTGTGAAAAGTGTGAGAATCTGACAATGGGCAAAATCTGTGGTACATATCTGGTTACTATAGAGACCCTATCAATGGGGGAACATGTCAGCCCTGCAAGTGTAATGGTCACGCACCTATCTGTAACGTAAACACTGGCAAATGTTTCTGTACCACCAAGGGTATAAAAGGAGATGAGTGTCAACTGTGTGAAGTTGAAAATAGATACCAAGGAAATCCTCTGAAAGGAATGTGTTGTTATACTCTTCTTATTGACTCAGTTCACCTTCAGACTGTCTCAGGATGATGATCATTATTATACAGCAATCAATTTTGTAGTGATGCCTGAAGAACAAAATTGAGACTTGGATTTCTTCATCAATGCATCAAAAACCTTTAATGTAAACATTACTTGGGGTGCAAACTTTGTAGCTGGTACTCAGGCTAGAGAAGAAATCCCTACTGTTTCAAAGACCAGTGTTAAAGAATACAAAGATAGCTTCTCCAGAGAGAAATTTGATTTTTGCAATAAGCCAGACATCACCTTTTTGTATATGTTAGCGATTTCAGCTGGCCAATGAAAATACAGATTGCATTTTCCCAACCCTGACAGATTCTTTATGACATTTTTCAGATTCAGGAATCACCCCTAATAAAGCCAAAAGGCAAAAATGTAGGCCCCTGTTTGGATGCACATTTAGATATTGCTCTTGAGCCAGATACATTTTCATTATTGCATTTAATTAAGCTTTCTAAAGAAAATAGATTAGACTATGAAAAATACTGGAGGGTTTTTTTGGACCAGTGATTAAGAAAGTATGCATGTTTAGTGGCATTCCCTATGATAGTATAAGATTAGTGATTGGTGATTATTGTTTGTTGGGTTAATAGTAGTATTCACCACTGTTTGGAGCTTTTTCACTAGTGATTTTATAAACTGAGGCACGCCTGTGTTTCACTTTATAAAATAGGGGGATACATTCTCACACAGATGCACATTATCAATGCGGTGAATTATAAAATTACTCTGAGACAACACAGAGTCAGTGGCAGGGGAAGTTACTAAATCAAATTCTATGCATTCCATTGCAGAACCATAAAAGACAATGCAATAGTATTCTTGCAACAATCCTTTTGTGTATTGCTTGTGATAGCAGTTATAAAGTAGGGAGGACATAGGTCACATGGCTGAAGGCGTAGTTACTCACCTGTGACAGGTGTTCTCCAGGAGCAGCAGGAATCAGTCCTCACATATGGGTGACGTCGGCGCCGACGGAGCCCTCGCGGAGCAATTTTCCCCAGCTTTCAAAGAAAGCCTTTGGGAATTGCAGCGCGCATGCGCGGTCGCCTTCCCGCCCAAGGGTGCCATCTTAGCCAGTCAGATGACATAGCTAAAAAAGACAGCATAAAAAATTTGCAAAAAAACTTAAGCAGATGATTGCAACTCCAAGGGGAGGAGGGAGGGTTGTGAGGACTGATTCCTGCTGCTCCTGGAGAACACCTGTCACAGGTGAGTAACTACGCTTTCTCCAGGACCAAGCAGGAAGTCAGTCCTCACATATGGGACTCCCAAGCTTAAGGCTACCGGAGACCCTAAGCACAAAAATGAGCTCCCTCTAGCTCAGCAGCACAGAAGGAAGGAATCTTCGCTGAATCATTACCCACCGGTAGCCCACATCCGGGATGGAGGGTAGGAGTTGCTCAAACCTCAAAGAGATTACGGAGGACTGCCGCAAAAGTCTGGCTCGAAGACCAAGTAGCGGCCCGGCAGATGTCTGCCAGCGGAACAGAGCGGAGGTAAGCCACTGACGTAGCCTTTGCCCGAACACAATGAGCCGTGACTCGACCATCCAAGGAGAGTCCGGCTGCCCCATAAGCCCAAGTGATACAGTCCGCAACCCAGATGGACAGAGTACGCTTGGAGACCGGGAGTCCCAATTTATTGGGATCAAAAGACACAAAAAGCTGAGCAGCTTTACGGTGCTCCCGCGTACGGTCAAGGTAGAAGTTCAATGCTCTTCTACAGTCCAGGGTATGGAGGACCATTTCAGCTCGGCTGGAGTGTGGTCTGGGAAAGAAGGTCGGAAGTACCACCTCCTGATTGATGTGAAAAGGGGAGACCACTTTTGGAAGAAATTTTGGGTGAGTCCGTAGGACTACCCTATTTTTGTAGAACCGAGTGTAAGGGGGATCAGACACGAGGGCCTGCAATTCACTTATGCGTCTAGCGGAAGTGAGGGCTATCAAGAACAATGTTTTCCAAGAAAGAAAACGGAGAGAACAGGTAGCCATAGGTTCAAAAGGCGGACAGGTGATCCGCTGTAAAACCACATTCAGGTCCCAGTCAGGTGCTGGCGGGCGCAGAGGTGGTTTAAGTAGAAGGAGACCTCGGAGAAACCTCACTACGAGAGGGTCGCTGGAAAGAGGTCTGCCGTCCACCGGCACATGATGTGCTGAAAGAGCACTGAGGTGAACTTTGATGGAGTTGGACTTAAGTCCCAGATTAGAGAGGTATAGCAAGTACTGCAAGATCACCGACACCGGGCAGGAGAAGGGATCCTGAGACTGTTGGGTACACCAAACGGAAAAACGACGCCATTTAAGGGCGTAGCATTTGCGGGTAGAAGGTCGTCGCGAAGCTAGGACGACCTCCTCCACCTCTGCTGGCAGGAGAAGGGGAGCAAGGACTACCCTCTCAGCAGCCAGGCCATTAGATTGAGAGATCTGAGGTTGGGGTGTAGCAGGGACCCCTGATCCTGAGTGAGGAGATCCGGTTGAAACCCCAGAGGGAATGGATCCTCTACCGCCAATTGCAGCAGGAGTGGAAACCACGGCTGTCTGGGCCAGCGAGGGGCCACCAGGATCATGGAAGCTTTGTCTCGGAGAACCTTGAAAAGAGTTCGAGAGACTAGCGGGATGGGAGGAAAAGCATACAGGAGGCTCTCCGACCATGAGAGTAGAAAAGCGTCTGCCGCAACTCGAAGGGGATGCGGCTGACGAGAGCAGAAGCGAGGAAGTTGCCGGTTGAGAGGACTGGCAAAGAGATCCATCGTGGGGAGGCCCCACTTTAGAAAGAGCTTCTGGACTACCAAGGGATCCAGGCGCCACTCGTGCGGCTGGAGGATCCTGCTGAGTTTGTCCGCCAGGCAATTTTCTTGGCCTGGGAGATAAACTGCCTTGAGAAGAACGCCGTGACTGACGGCCCAAGAGCAGAGCTTCTGTGCTTCCCGACAGAGAAGGAAGGAGCCCGTGCCCCCCTGCTTGTTCACGTAGAACATGGCGACTTGATTGTCCGTCTGGACAAGGACGGACTGGTGAGAGGTCAGGTGGGAGAAAGCCTTGAGAGCCAGGCGGATCGCTCTGAGCTCCAGGAAGTTGATCTGCTGAGCAGACTCCCACGTGGTCCAGAGGCCTTGAGTACGTGCCCCTTGGCAATGTGCTCCCCAACCCAGGAGGGACGCATCTGTCGTCAGCACCTGGGCCGGCTGAGGTGACTGAAAAGGCATGCCGAGTACCAGGTTCGGCCGATGAAGCCACCACCGGAGAGACGAGGTCAGCGGCTCGGAGACGCGCACTAGGTCCGCTAGGCCGCCTGTGGCTTGTTGCCACTGCTTGCGAAGGCACCATTGAGCAGGCCGCATATTCAGGCGGGCATTGGGGGTCACATGGACGGTGGAAGCCATATGGTCGAGCAGTCTCAGGAAGCGCCTGGCGGAGACCAGGGGCTGGCTGCGAAAACGGTCGGCTAGGTCCATGAGCCGTTGAGCCCTGTCGAGAGGCAGGAAAGCTCGTGCCTGAGGAGTGTGCAGTCTTGCGCCGATGAACTCGAGATCCTGTGAGGGGAGCAAAGTGGACTTTGCGAAGTTTATGACAAAGCCCAAGTACTGCAGAAGAGTCACCGTGCGGTGTGTGGCATTGGTGACATCCGGAGCGGACGCTGCTCTGATGAGCCAGTCGTCGAGGTACGGAAAGACATAGAGGCCGTGAAGTCGGAGATGGGCCGCCACCACCGCGAGACATTTTGTGAAGACTCGCGGTGCGGAGGACAGGCCAAAGGGCAGTACTCTGTACTGGTAATGATTTCCTGCCACCACAAACCTTAGGTATTGGCGGTGGCTTGGGTGGATGAGGATGTGCGTGTAGGCATCCTTTAGATCCAAGGAGCATAGCCAATCTCCCTGCTGGAGGTAGGGCAGAAGGATTCCAAGGGTAAGCATTTTGAACTTTTCCCGCACGAGGAACCTGTTGAGGTTGCGCAAGTCCAGGATGGGTCTGAGGCCTCCTGTCCTTTTTGGTACTAGAAAATACCTGGAATAAAAGCCTTGACCTCTCAGGTGGTGGGGCACCGGTTCCACCGCCTGTTCCTGTAGAAGACCTGCTAACTCCTGAAGGAGTAAGTCCCTGTGCAGAGGGAGTCGTGGAGGTTCTCCCGGGAAATAGGAGGGAGGGACCTGGTGGAAGTGGAGAAGATAGCCTTCTCGTACGACTTGAAGCACCCAGGCATCTGAAGTGATGTTGGACCACCTGTGGGCGAAGTGAACCAGCCGGCCTCCGGTGCTGGGAGGAGCCAGCGGAGGGGGAGAGGCTATGCTGAAGGAGTCAAAAGCCCCCACCCTGCTGAGCAGGGGCTGGTGGTGCAGGCTTGGGGGCTTGCTGCCTACGGGACCCGTTACCCCGTCCCTTGGCCTGCTGGCCCTATTGGGGAGCTGCGGGGGCCTGATATTGGGGGTAGTGTTTATAGGCAGCTGCCTTTCTCGGGTAAAAGGACTTCTTTCCCGAGCCCTTCTTTTTCTGGGAAGGGGCGGAGGTCTTCCTAGAAAGCCTAGTCCTGGTGAGAGTCTCTGTCTCAAGTTGTGCAGCCTTCTCGTCCATAGGTTTGCCAAAGAGGTTTTCACCTCGGCAGGGGACATCGACCAACTTGTCCTGCACCCAGGGCTCAAGGTCAGACGACTGAAGCCAAGCCTGTCGGCGGGCACCGATGCCGGCTGCGGCCACTCGAGCCGATGCTTCAAAGCCATCATAGGCTGCTCGGGATATGAATTTTGAGCATTCCCGAATGCCAGTGGACAAGGCTAGGAACCTCCGCAAAGGTTCCTCGGACAACCCAGCGGAGAATCCGGCTAGCTCTTTAGCCAGGTCTCGGAGATACATGCCCATGTATAGCTGGTAGGTCTGGACACGACACGCAAGCATAGAGCCCTGGAAACACTTCTTACCAAGGCCATCCAGGTTACGGGCCTCCCTGCCAGGAGGCACCGAGGAGTGCATCTTCTGGCTCTTAAGACGATGCATGGCCGATTCCACTACCATGGAATGGTGTGGTAGCTGTGCTTTTTGGAAGCCAGGGCTCTTGCGGACTCGATAGATAGAATCGACCCGCTTGCTCAGGACCAGTGAGGAGGCCGGACTCTCCCACATGCGGAAGAGTAGTCGTTCCAGCATGGGAGGAACCGGTACAGTAAAGTGTTCCCTGGCGGGAGAGTCATACTGGAGGGCGTCGAGCTCTTCGGCTCGAGGCTCCTCCTCGGGTTCCGCAGGGAAGGCCAAAGCCTTGGCCATATCCCTGACGAAGTCCGAGAACCGGGCATCCTCCGGGGGGGACTGCTTCCGAGGTTCGGACTCAGGTGAGTCCGAGGGGACACACCGAGTCCGAAAAGAATCAGGTGACTCTTCCTCTTCAGACTCCCAGACCGACTCCGACGAGGAATCGGTGGGGTCGGCCCGGGCAGGCCGCGGTGCCGGCTGCCCCGACGCCGAGGGAGTCGGCGTCGGCGACCTCGGTCCCGAACGGGAGGCCGAGGGTGACCTCGACCGAGGATCGACTCGAGTTCGCATGGACTCGAGGATCGGCTCGGTCTCCGGGGTCGACTTAGACGTCGACGTCCCGGCGGTCGGGGCAGCAGCGCCAGCGAGGCTAGCGAGCAGTGCCCGCTGCTGGTCCATGAAGGCAGACAGTCTGCTCTCCAAGGCCGTCAACCTGAGTCCGACCTCAGGTGACCCAGCAGCCCCCGACTCGGGCCCCGACGGCGTCGGGCCCGACGTCGGCGGTCTCGGAGGCGAGTCCAGAAGGACCACAGGACTTACCCGAGCAGGCAGCTCCGACTCCATGCGAGGTCGCTTCGAGAGGTGCTCCTTCTCCAAGGACCCGGGACGGCTATCGGGGCTATGCGACCTGGCCCTCGCGGAGCCAGGAGCGTCCACTGACGCCGCCCTCGCGGGTTTCACCTTCCGTCGATGGTCCCCGGAGGGAGAACCCCTGTCGGAGGAACTCCGGCGACGGTCCGAGCTGGAACCTCTGGACGCCGAGGCCTCCGACGAGGTCCGGGTACGGCTGGGGTCAGCGAAGATCCTATCCCGCTGATGCCGCCGACTTCTCAATGCTTTGGAGGACATTTTGCCACAGGCCCCACAGATCATTTCTTCATGATCCGGGCCCAGGCAGCGGAGGCAATTATCGTGTGTGTCAGTTAGTGACATATTTCGGTCACACTGACCACACCGCTTGAAACCACTGGCAGCCATCGGGGGGAAAAGGGCCCCTGCGAGGTCAAAGGACCGGGCTGCCAGTGAAAAAACCGAAAACGAAACTGACTAAATCAGAAAAACCGAAAAGAAGAAGAGGACTCGTGACCGGCGTCGCGAGTCCGGGCGGGAAAAAGACCGGCGTCGAACCGAAGGAAAAAGGAGAAAATTACGAATAAAATCAACTTTTTCGCGGGGACAAGATGGGTACGTCTGTAGGGCTCCGCGGAAAAAAGAAGACTGGCTAAGATGGCACCCTTGGGCGGGAAGGCGACCGCGCATGCGCGCTGCAATTCCCAAAGGCTTTCTTTGAAAGCTGGGGAAAATTGCTCCGCGAGGGCTCCGTCGGCGCCGACGTCACCCATATGTGAGGACTGACTTCCTGCTTGGTCCTGGAGAACTATCTATTACTCTCCATTGTTCACAGAATAGTGAAAAGTAACAAATAAATAAAATGTTCCTGGGAATTCAATACCAATGGAGCACTATAGCTGCATAGCTGGGTGGTGGGCAAACTCCTCCCCCTTGTCCTTTCAAAGTGTCAGCAGAGGTACCAGCCTTATGGGGCACAGCTGAAGCTAAGCATGGGACAATGCCACGGTATCAGAGGCAGGGCAGCTGTGAAGGTGGAAGGTCAGAGGGCATCTTGCTTTCCTATTTATTCAATTTCATTGTTCATAGAATAGTAAAAGATAAATAAATATATAAAAGTAAAAATCTGCAATACAGGCACAGTCCCTGAAAATCCAGTCCCATTGGAGTGTTATAGCAAACACATCCTCTTTTTCTCCGCTGCTTTCAACAGTGTCAGCAGAGGCACCCATCCATACTGGGCTTGTAAGACTGAGACAAAATATATCATAATGCTTGGAGAAGCTGCATCTGGAAAATTAAATGGTTGTATAAGGAAGGAAGGGAGGAAAGGCAAGAGCAGAACAGGTCTAAGTGCAGAGAGAGACGGGGCATTCCCAGCGTATGGTTATGGGCTCCTCTAGTCCACACCCAATCTGAAGAGTGGCGTCTTTAAAGGAAAGTAGAATGAACTGCAGTTTTTGATACAACTGTGGAAGAGCAGGTGCCTGGTGTCATCTCCACGGAGGTGTCAAAGGATATATGTTATGGTCTATTGACCATAGCTACCAAATGTAACTATGGTCGATGTTATGTAAAACAGTTAATATTTTGTTCCCCATAAACCGCTTTAATGCCCAGATAAGGCAGCATTAAAAAAAACCCAGAACAATAAATAAGTAAATAAATATTGACACGATGCAGGGTAGGAAGACATGAGAGAAGAAGCAGGTGAAGGCAAATCAACCTCACAGTAGGTGTACAGTATTCCCTATTGAGACGTCTATGGGGATGGTCTTGGCAGATGTAGAAGCTGAGGGATCCACATGGGTGGGATTTACATCTGAATCATGCCCACTGGGGAGAAGGTAAAAAGTGATAAGAACATAAGATATGCCATACTGGGTCAGACCAAGGCCCATCAAGCCCAGTATCCTGTTTCCAACAATGGCCAGTCTAAGTCATACGTACCTAGCAGTTTCCCCAAAAACCATAGGTTCCACAATGCTTGTATTGGGTCAAGCATTGATATCCTGGGTCCCTTTTTAATAATGGTTTATGGACCTTTCCTCCAGGAACTTGTCCAATCCTTTTTTAAACCCAGCTACACTAACAGCCTTTACTACATCCTCCGGTAACAAATTCCAGAGTTCGATTACACGTTGAGTGAAAAAATATTTTCTCTTATTTGTCTTAAATAGTTTACTCTGTAGCTTCATTCCATGTCCCCTAGTCTTTCTATATTCTGATAATGTAAACAATCAATCTACGTTTACCCGTTCCACTCCGTTCATTAATTTATAGACTTCTATCATATCTCCCCTCAGCCGTCTCTTTTCCAGGTTAAAGAGCCCTAACCTTTTTAGCCTTTCTTCATAGGGGTATCCTTCCATCCTCATTACCATTTTGATGGCTCTTCTCTGAACCTTTTCTAATAATGCTATATCCTTTTTAAGATACGGCGACCAGAATTGCACACAATATTCAAGGTGCGGTCGCACCATCGAACGATACAGAGGCATTATAATATCCTTTGTTTTATTTTCCATTCCTTTCCTTATGATACCTGGCATTCTATTTGCTGTCTTGGCTGCCACTGCACACTGGGCGGAGGGTTTTAACATGTTGTCCACAAAAATTCAATGTGTGCCTTTGAGTCAGTCCTGACTCCTGGCAAACCAGAAGCTCCTGGGTTTTCTTGGCAGTGTCACTGGAAGTAGATTGCCAGGCCTTTCTTCTGAGGCAATGGAGGGTTAAGTGACTTGCCCAAGGCCACAAGGAGTGCTAGTGGGAATTTGAACCCTGGTTGCTTGGTTACCAAGCCAGTGTTCTAACCACTAGGCTACTCCTCCACTCCATGTTGTCCACAATGACACCTAAATCTTTTTCCTGGGTGGTGGTTCCTAATGTGGAACCTTGCATCGTGTAACCATAGTTTGGGTTGTTCTTCCCTAGGTGCATAACTTTGCACTTGTCCACATTAAATTTCATCTGCCATTTTGATGCCCAGTCTTCCAATTTATCAAGATCTTCTTGCAATTTTCCACAATCCTCATGGGTTTTAACAACTTTAAATAGTTTTGTGTCATCTGCAAATTTTATAACCTCACTCGTTATTCCCTGACAATGCCAAGTTATTGATCCTGACAATGCCAAGGCAAAGAGCACCTCATTAGTAGAAGTAAGAGTAGAGTGGTAAGGAAATTGCTGATCTTTCATCCTCTCCTCCGTCTCTAGCCACGGGTCCATTAGCAGCCCACCCCAGGAAGTGCAAAGAAACATATTTGCATAAATAGGTTTGATGCCTTGTATTCAACTTCTTGTAATCTCCTGCTATTTACATGTTTATGTAACCCAAGTGCAGGCAAAAGTTCATTATTTTCATTCAGTTCCGTGTAAACCATTTTCACTGGTAGAAAAACGGTATAACAAACCTGTTAAATAAAGAAATAAAGAAATAAAGAAATAAAGAAATAAACAGAGAACGTTCCATAAAACCTCACACTTTTTAAAGTGCTTGATGACTTGTAGTATGCAGAATACAGTTATTGCAGGCAGCACATTAACAGAAGGAATCTGATGGGTCATATTACAATCAGTGGCATGCTGTATCATTTAGAAAAGAAACACCTTTTTCAGCTCAGAACAAAGGGAGGGGACTGATTCTAGGCTGGGGTGTCCATCAAGGAATGGAAATAGCAGTGATTTGAAAGGTATAGGACTATGACATCCTGTTCCAAGCAAAGCCCCGATCCTCTTCTACCAGTCAGATGACATAGCAACAGGGCCACCAAAGAAGACATGGGTTGGTGTTCATTAGCTCTGCCATGGGGGAGGCAGAAGGTAGCAGGCAGCACTGAAATTGGTGGCACTCTGCATCAGGGAAATGATAGCTCTGGATGATCATCCCTCAAGATAGTTGAGAGGCTGGGTTTAAGAAGATGTCTTATCTATTAGCTCCTACTTACCAACTGCCCTAACTGACTAAAATAAGGCCAGCCTTTTATGTGCCTAATGTTAGCCAGTTTAAGTCAACCAGCTGGTGGATGAATATTGCTGCAGACTAGTTAACTCAAGTGCTGCCCCCAGAATGCTCCCAGAACACCCCAGTGCTATGTGGTTAGCATCAAGGTATGCAATGGAGTTAGGAGAGGATATTCAGTGGCACAACTACTACCTCTATTACTACAACTATTGATCATCTGTATAGCACTACAAGATGTACGCAGTGCTGTACAGACACATGTAAAATACGGTCCCTAGTCATCAGAGTTTACAGTCTAATCAAGATAGAAACCACAGCAGCTGGGGACAATAATATGACTAGGGGCATGGTAAGGAAACATATAGGAGACTAAGCAGATCAGGATCCAAAAGTGGCCTTGAAGAGGTGAGTTTTCAGCCTGGATTTGAAAAGGGCCAGAGATGAAACCTGATGTACAGACTCAGGAAGTTTGTTCCAGACATAAGGAGCTGCAAGGTGGAAGGATCAAATTCTGGAGTTGACAGTAGAAGATAAGGGCACAGATAGAAGTGATCTGCCAGAATGAGTGGAGTTCTTGAGGAGGGGTGTAGGGAGAAATAAAAGGTAGTGAGGAGTTATATGAGCATATCAAGGCTGGTGGAAGATTAGACACACAGCTGAGTTTTGAACAGGTTGAATGGGAGAGAGATGATTCAGAAGGAGACAAGCAAGGAGTAGGTCACAATAGTCAAGATGGGAGGGGACTAGGGAGTGGATAAGTGTCTTAGTAGTGTGTTCAGAAAGGAAGGAGCAAATTCTGCTGATGTTATAGAGAAAGAAACAACAGGTTTTAGCCATCAGATGTGTGTAGAGAAGGAGAGGGAGGGGTCAAAGATGACCCCAAGGTTGTGAGCCGAGGAAACAGATGAGTAGAGTGTTATCCAGTAGAGACAGAGAAAAGAGGAAGGGGGGAGTGGGTTTAGGGGGAAAGAAAAGAATCTCATTTTTGGCCATATTCAGTTTCAAAGCAGTGAGACATCCGGGCAGCAATGTCAAAGAGGCAGGTAGAGATATGGACTTGGATTACCATAGAGATTTCAAGTGAGGAGAGGTAGATCTGAGAGTCATCATCGTAAAGATGGTACTGAAAACAATGGGAGGAGATGAGTACACCAAGAGACTGGGTATAGAGAGAGAAAAAGAGTGGATCCAATACAGACCCTTGGGGTACACCAACTGAGAGTGGGATGTCAGTAGAAAAGGATTGACCAGAACAAACACTAAAAGTGCAGTTGATTACCACCTTCTCCTTGATACCTTGTCCTCACTTGGTTTTAAGAGCTCTGTGCTATCCTGGTTCTCTTATTATCTCTCCCACTGCACCTTTAGTACTTGTTCTGGTGGATTCTCCTCTACTGCTATCCCACTGACAGTTTGTATCAAAACGGTCTGCTAACTGCGTTAATCCTTTTGAATATGCTTCCCTAGGTTTATAAGGATTAGGATGATTCTATCACCTAATTATGATGCTACACATATGTGGTCATGTCCTAAATGTCTACATCCAAAAGAACGAAAGGAAAGCTGGCCTTTCTCTATCTCTGTAAGTAGCTGCATCTGGACCAGCACTGATTCCTTTAATAGTTTTGATGGAAGATTGGCTCTTATGTTGGAAGAGCTGCTGCATGAGTATGAGAGGTGAAATCAATGGTGAAAGAACAAGGCAGAGGAAGGAAGAGCAAGGGAGAGAGAATGACTGACTGAAAGGCGATAGCATGGGAAGGGAAAACAGACAGAAGAGAATAAGAACTATGGGAGGAAAGTAGTAGGTGAGAGTTAAAAGAAAGCGTGGTTACTCACCCGTAACAGGTGTTTTCTGGGAGCAGCAGGAATCAGTCCTCACTTATGGGTAATATCACCGATGGAGCACTGTGCGGGAACGCTCCCCAGCTTTCACAGAAAGCTTGTGGGAGATCCAGCACACATGCATAGTCGCCTTCTGCCTAAATGGGGCTATCTTACCTCAATATGATGACATAGCTTAAGTGAGACAAAAAATAAAAAAATCAACTCCATGGGGAGGAGGGAGGGTGGTGAGAACTGATTCCTGCTGCTCCCAGAGAACACCTGTTACAGGTGAGTAACCACACTTTCTCCAAGACCAATCAGAAAGTCATTTCTCATTTATGGGACTCCCATAGCTACAGGCTGCTGAAAAACCTGTAAAAACTGAACCATTAAGAAAGCTGTAAGGTTCCAAGAGTTGACATACGGCTCTGGCCTGGACAGACAGAAATTCCGGAGAGAAGGAGTTGAATTAAGTCCCAAAAAGGTGTCAGAGTATGGCTTGGCCAAAGGTGCTAACATGCTGGGAATCTACATCCAGGCAGTAATGGGCTGTGAAGGTGTGGATGGAAGACCACAGTGCAACCCTATATATCTCCAGCAAGGAGACCAAGTGCAAGTTAGCCACAGAGACTGCCATAATGCAGACATTGTGCGCCGTGACATGGTGCTCTAAGAAAAGTCCCACCTGTGCATAGGCAAAGGAGATGCAGTCAACCACCCAAATGGAAAGGGTGCATTTAGAAACTGCCATACCCAGCCTGTTCGGATCATAGGAAATGAAGAGCTGGGGGGATAAGCGATGGGCTTTCATTTGTTACAGATAGAAAGCCAACACCCTCTTACAATCCAAGGTATAGAGAGAGGCCTCTGCACGCTCACATGAGGTCTGGGAAAGAAGGTGGGGAGTACCACTGACTGGTTGAGATGAAAAGGCAGAACCACTTTAGGCAGAAATTTAAGATGAGTACAGAAGACTACTCTGTTTTTGTAGAACCTGGTATAGGGTGCGTATGCCACCAGCACCTGCAGTTTGCTGACTGTGTGCATCAAAGTAAGTACCACCAAGAAAATGACCTTCCAGGAGAGAAACCTGAGAGGGCAGGAGGCCAGCAACTCAAAGGGTGGAGTAAGAAGCTGCCTGAGGACCACATTAAGGTCCCAAACCACTGGTGGTGGTGGGATTGGTGGGCACAATAGTAAGAGGCCCCTCATAAATCATCCAATGAGGGAGTGAGCGGAAAAAGACTGACTATCTGTCATATGATGGTAGGCTGCCAGAGCACTGAGGTGTACTCGAACTGAGTTAGACTTCAAACCAGCATGTGAAAGGTGTAGAAGGTATGCCAGAACCTGTTCCACTGGCAAGAGAAAGGGTTAAGGACGTTATCTGCATCCCAGAGAATCTGTGCCATTTGAAGGCGTAGGCCCATCTGGTAGAATACATGCGGGGTGAGAGTAGAATATTCTCCAGGTTCCTAAGTAGGTGAAACTTAGCAAGATCTATCCTCTCAGCATCCAAGCCATGAGGGCTAGGGACTTGAGAGTGGGGTTGATAAGGGTCCCCTCCTCCTCAGAGAACAGATTTGGGACATGGCCGAAGAGGCGCTCCAGAGAGGTGAAACAACAGGGGGTACCACGGTTGCTTGGGCCAACATGGGGCAATGAAAATCATGGTGGCCCTATCATCTGGACCTTTGAAAAGGGTCTTGGCCACCAACAGAGTTGGTGAGTATGCATAAAGCAAATTCTTGCCCCAATTCAGGAGGATCTCATCGAAGGTCATCTGATTTGGACAGAGAACTCTGGAACAGAAAAGCTGGGCTTTGTGAGGAGTGGCAAAAAGATCCATAGACAGAATGCCCCACTTCTGGAAGATGTGACAAGCTACTTGTGCATTGAGAGTCCACTCGTGTGATTGCATCACCCTGTTGAGTCTATCCGCCAATGTGTTGTCCTGTCCCAGGAGGTAGACTGCCCGGAGAAGCATGCTATTCCTGCTGGCAAATTTCCAGAGTCAAACGGCCTCCCAGCAGAGGAGGTATGAGCCTATGATATTCTGCTTGTTGAACATGGCAACCTGGTAGTCTATCTGTATGAGGACTACCTGGTTGTACAGCTCTAGCTAGAAGACTTGAAGGGCATTCACTACTGCCCTGAGCTGGAGGAAGTTTATCTGGTGAAGATTCTCCCAGTCATCTAGAGACCCTGGGTCTACAGGTCATTGAGATGGGGTCCCCAGCCCAGTTTAGATGTATCCGTGATCAGCACCCACTGGTGCATCAGGGCCTGGAAAGAAAGTCCCACTAGAAGATGAGGTGGCTGCTGCCACCTGGAAAGGGAGTTCTTCAGTGGCGAAGTCATCCTGACCCAGTCAGTGAGATAATCTGTCACCTGAAGCCACTGCATCTGTCACATATGAAGCTGGGCCAAAGAGGTAATGTGAACTGTGGAGGCCATGTAACATAGTAACATAGTAAATGACGGCAGATAAAGATCAGTGTGGTCCATCTAGTCTGCCCAGCAATATGGCAGGAGTAGGTGTACCCCTTCCCATGCCTTTTAGGGAGAGGCCTAGGAGGCAAAGCATTTGGTGAACCAAGACCGTTGAGAAACTTTGGATGTCCCAGGCCAGAACCTGAGGCGCTGGGCTCAGATCGAGGGAAGGAAGGCTCTGGTTGTCGTATTGAATAGAGCCCCAATGAACTCAAGGTGCTGATAGGGCTGCAGGTGGGACTTTGAGTAATTGATGACAAAACCCAGCTGCTCGAGCACCTGAATGGTGCATTGTGTGGATAGATGGACCTCTTCTGGCATTCTGGCTCTCACCAGCTAGTCCTCCAGATAGGGGAAGATGAAAATGCCTTGCACTCAAAGAAAAGTGGCCATAACCACCAGGCATTTCGTGAAAACCCTTGGGGCAGACACCAGTCCGAAAGGCAGAACCTGTCTCGATAGTGATGTCCACTGATGATGAAGCAAAGGTACTGCTGGTGCAGGGGGTGAATAAATATGTGGGTATAGGCATCTTTGAGATCTAAGGAGCACAGCCAATTTTTCTGCTGGATGTAAGGCAGCAACGTTCCAAGGGATACCATCTTGAACTTCTTGTGCCCTAGGAAGCAGTTGAGATTTCAGAGATCCAGAATGGGATGGAATCCGCCCATTTTCTTTGGAACCAGGAAGTGGCAGGAGTAGAATCCCTTTCCCATTTGGGATGATGGTACAATTTCCACTGCTCTTTCCTGTAAAAGAGCCCTAAACATTCGATGAAGAGGTTGGTGATGGTAAGAGCAGGGGAGGGGGTGTCTGATTGAAGTGTGGGAGGTAGCCCTCCTTTACCACTTGAAGATCCCAGGTGTTGGTGGTTATGCTGGGCCAACAATGGGCAAAAGCCATGAGATGTCCCCCAAAGTGCTTCGGAAAAGGACTGGAGAGGGGAAGAAGGGCTATGGTCCTGGAGTCAAAATCCCCTCCCCCCCCCCCCCCCCCAGGCTGAGGTTGTGGTGCTGGCTGGAGCTTTGGAGCTTTAGGCTGATGCTGCTTTTGGACTTGGACCTTGAGCTGCTGCACCTGCTGAAGCGGCTGGTAGGAATGCTATGGGACATAAGCTTCATAAGCTTTCTTCTTCTTTGGATAAAAGGACTTTTTCCCTGAGGTCTTCCATTGGAAAGGATCAGCACTCTTCCTTGAGAACCTATTCATGGTGACTTGGCCAGTCTCCAACTCAGCAGCCTTTTCTGTCATGGGTTTATCGAAGAGGTTCTCCCCCGACATGGGACATCAACCAATTTGTCCTGAATCCATTGCTCCAAGTCCGATGACTGTAGCCATGCGAGGCAGTGGGCACCAATACCCACCACAGCCACTCTATCTATGGACTCAAAGCCATTGTAGACCACAGGATTCACATATTTGGAGCATTCCTTAATCATAGTAACCAGGTTGAAGAAGTGTTGAAGATGGTCTCCAGATAAGCCAGCCAAGAACCTAGCAAGCTCCCCCACCAGGTCTCTCAAGTACATGCCCATGTATAGCTGGCATGTATGGATATGGATCACGAGCATCAAGCCCTGGTAATATTTCCTGCCCAACCCATCCATGGTGCGTGCCTCCCTACTAGGGGGCACAACGAGTGTGTCTTGTTACTGTTAATATGGCACATGACCAATTCCACAACCATGGAGTTGTTAGGCAGTTGTGTCTTTTCAAAGCCTGGGCTTTTGCGGACCCAATACATGCCTGCTAACAATTGGCACCATAACTGGGGTCTCCCACAACCTTAATATCAACCTTTTCAGGATAGGGTGTACTGGGACAGTGATAGCTTCTTTTGGAGGAGTTGGATACTAGAGGATCTCCAGCTCCAGCACCCGAGGTTCCTCCTCGACCTCAATGGTGAAGGGTAAAGACTTCCCCATGTCCCTGATGAACTCCAAGAAGGAGAGATCCTCAGGAAGGGACCTCCTGCATTCATTCAGGGGCGAAGGATCCGAAGGGACATCCTGGTGCTGCACCATCTCAGGGGATTCCTCTTCAGTCTCCCACTCAGAGTCCGAGTCAGGAACTCAAAGTATTAATCGGAATGGGACAACATTGATGGCCTGGTGGCAGAGTTGAGGATGACCTCGGCATTCTGCAGTCTGAGCTTGAAGCACTTGGAGGGGAGATCTGCTGTACCGAGCGGGACTGAGAACGGTCCTGAGAACCGGAGAATACAGCATATTTCTCTAGAACTGGCTGGACCTTCGCTGGCAAGGCACTGGAGGTGGACGGCGCCATCACCGGCCATGAGGAAGGGAGAATCTCCAATCTAGAGCTCCGTGACCTTATGGCTCCGAAAGGGCTTGGTCCACACAGGAGGCTGAGTTCTTGGCTGCATCCTTCAAGGGCATCGATGCCAGAGTCGATACCGAAGTCTTGGAAGTGAACAGCGATTTCTGCTGCTTTTCATGGTTCTTCAGCCCCTTGCATGTCATCTGCAAGCAGAGAGCGCATGTAGAGGGCTTGTAGTCAGGCCCGAAGCATTGAAGGCACCAGTTGTGCCAGTCAATGATAGAAAGGGTCCGGCTACATCTGGCATACATTTTAAAGCCATTAGTTGGGGTGGACATGTCGGGGAAGATGGCTTCCGCCAGGCCAAAAGACTCCAATACTCTGACCAGGAGGATGGGAGAAAATCCTGTATGCCAAATGGAGAAAAGAAAAAGAAAATAAAAACTCAAAAAACAATGTGGCACTGGAGCAGTGACGATACTAGGAAGCACAGGAATGTGAAAAAGAGAAAATAAAAAGAGAGTTACCGAGTGGCAAAAAATGACCAACAGGGTAAAAACCTTTCTCTAGGATACAGATGAATGTCTGGAGGACTCTGCAGAAAAAAGAAGACTAAGGTAAGATAGCCCCATTTGGGTGGGAAGACAACCTCACAGGCATGCTGGATCTCCCAAACGCTTTCTGTGAAAGTTGGGGAGAATTCCAGCGCAAGGCTCCATTGGTGATGCCACTCATAAGTGAGGACTGACTTCCTGCATGGTCCCAAAGAAAGTAAATATTTCTTTACAGAAAGGGTAGTGGATTCATGGAGCAGCCTCCAAATGAATCTGAAGTCAAGAAAGCATGGAACATGTAAGACGATCTCTGAAGGAGAGGGAGGGACTGTAGAGCTTTGTAGTTGGCATGGATGGGCAGACTGAATAGGGAGAACAGTCTGTCTGCTTTCATTTTCTCTGTATCTGTGTTTTTATTTTTTTTTTATGTATAACAATTTTTATTAAGATATAAGAAAACACATTCAGCAATACATTACAGTATCAGACAGCATCCCTCAGCCTCTCCCACCACCCAACCTAAAAAAAGAATACATCTCCCACAGAATTTGATATGTAAAATGATCTCTAGAATTAGAAGACTAACAAATAATGTACACTCAAAGTAAAGATCATGTGACTACTATCAACTTTCTAAAGTGTAACATAACCTCAATCAGAGGGCTGCTATAACCGTTAACAAAGATAGAGAGAGATAAGAAAGAAAAGGAAGAAAGAAGAGCATATCATAACCAAGGCATAATAACAACCTTGCCAATAAACTTTCCCACCTACATATACGTAAAAGTCCATCTTCCTCACTATCAACGGCCTCCGTCCCATGGGGGATGGAAACTATAGTAACCAGTGTAAGCCCACCCCAATAGTATAAGGCACCAACTATATAGGCCATGAAACATTTCAAAAAGCTCTCAGAGGTGGAAAACCTATAAGAAGGGAACCATCAGAAAAAGGTGTCTGATGCTACTCCCCCCCCAACCCCCCTTTCCCCCCCCCCAACTTCCCCCCTCTCTCCCTACCTCCCAAATCTCAATGTTGAAAATCTACACCTTCTCTTACAGGGAACTAGAATTAGCAGAAACACAATTTGATTACAGTATGGAGTGACCCTAGTTACCTACTCCAGGCTCTTGTCAGCGAATCATAAATAGAAGGAAACTAGTGGTGGCAAACCCCCTTGAGAGATAAAAACATCGCCCAAAATTGAGAAATGCAATCCGTACGACTCCTAAGGATAGCTGTAAGTCGTTCCATCTTGTATATATCCCATATCTTTATCCACCATTCATTTAAAGTAGGAGCATACGAACGCTTCCAGAAATGACTAATTCCCGAACGGGCTGCTAACAGCAAGCATTGTACCAACCAAACTTTATCAGGATGCATTATCGTTTCCGGAAAATAACCCAAAAGACAAAGCTCCAACAAATAAGGAAGCTCCACCTCCAGCTTATTGGAAATGTGAGAATGAACAGCCAACCAAAAGGCCTGGATATGTCTACAGTCCCACCATATATGTAAAAAAGTGCCTCTCTGACCGCATAAACGCCAGCATAAGGAATCATCCATCCTGCCCCACCGACATAATTTCTCAGGTGTAATAGACATCCAATATAATATACGAAGTTGCGTATTAACCAGCGATAAGGATATAGAACATTTATGCGAATACGAGAAAATTTTGGTCCAAAACTCCTCCGAGTCAACAGGCAGTTCTCTCTCCCAGTGCTTGTGAGAAATTAGAGGATAGGAAGAGGCAGCTATTTCAGATGATAGAACTCTATAGAGTCTAGCTAAAAGAGCCTTTGGGCAAGAGAAAAAGAGAAGTGTTTCCCACTGTCTTGGCTTCTGTGTTCCAGCCGAGAAATACGTCTGTTCCGAGAAACAATGCTTAAATTGGAGGTACTGAAAGTCCGACACAACCCGACCAAAGAGAAATTCCAGCTGTCGTTTGGACAAAAATTAGATATTATCGTACATGGAGGAAAAACTAACCTGAGCAGAAACCGTTCGGAGTCCTTCTCGAACATATCCAGTGAAGGAAAGAGACCCCAACACCAAATAAGGAGATAATCTAGAAGGTAACAACAATAGTTTGATTATTTTTCCCCAACTTCTCCGTATTGGTTCTAAGAGTGCATGATGGAAAAGTATCTGCCTTCCTAGGCGTTCATCCAAAAAAGGTATCGCTAATAATTGAATAGGAGTAATCCACGCAGCCTCGGCCTGAACCCAAGAAGAACTCGGATCGTGTGCCGAAAAATGGAGAATGCGAAGACAGGAACAATGATAGTATAGTTCAAAATCAGGAACCCCCAAACCTCCGAAAGATTTAGGACGGACCATCGTCTGTCAATTAATGCGTGGACTTTTACCTTGTCAGATAAATTTGGTAAGCATTTGTCGTATCTCTACAAAAAAAACCCTCGGAATGGAATATAAGAACATAAGAACATAAGATATGCCATACTGGGTCAGACCAAGGTCCATCAAGCCCAGTATCCTGTTTCCAACAGTGGCCAATCTAGGTCAATTGGTAATTGTTGAAAAAGAAATAACAGCTTTGGTAGAACCATCATCTTAATCACATTTATTCTGCCTAACCAGGAGACTGTCAAAGAAGACCACTTTTGGAGCTCCTCCCTTACAGACTTCAGCAAAGGCTGGTAATTTAATACATATAAGTCTTCCAGTCTTTTAGGTATATTAACACCTAAATATCTGAACTGAGAAACTATGGAGAAAAGGTCAGAAGAAAAAAGCCCTTCCGCCTTTCCCTCCTGAAGAACATGGTAACAAGGCCGATTTAGTAAAATTGACCTTAAAATCGGACATAGAAGAGAAGCCATGGAGTAAGTCGACGATTATAGGTAAGGTACGATCGGGGTCCCTGAGAAAAATTAACGTATTGTCAGCATATAAGGAAACAATGTGGGATTGATCCCCCATACTAAAGCCAAGATCTTTTGCTTGGGCTCGCAATCTGATCGCTAGGGGTTCAAGAGCAAGAGCGAAAAGTAATGGGGAAAGTGGGCAGTCTTGTCTTGTCCCTCTGCCCAATCTGAAAGGAGACGAGCTAAATCCATTAACCTGCATTACTGCCCTCGGCGCCTTGTATAAAGCCTCAATCCACCCCTGAAAGTTAGGGCCAAAGCCAAAATTATGCAATGCTGCAAATAAATAAGGCCACTCAACTCTATCAAAGGCCTTTTCGGCATCTAAGGACAATACGGCATAGGTGCCCTTCCTTTTTTACAACCCAAAAAAAATATTAATTAGCCTCCGAACATTTTCAAAACCATATCTACCTTTGATAAAACCTGTCTGGTCAGGGTGCACAAGCTCTTGGATGTTGGAATCCAGTCGCATCGCAAAGATTTTCGTCAGTATTTTATAATCTATATTTAGTAAGGATATGGGCCTGTAATTGTTACAGAGCGTCGGGTCTTTACCTTCTTTAGGAATCACAATAATAGAAGACTCATACATAGAGTGTGGTAATTTTCTTTGGACTAAAATCTCATTGTATACCTTAACTAATACGGGAGCAAATTGATTTGAGAGGACCTTATACAGTTCTGCCGGGAACATATCAGTTCCTGAGGCTTTTCAATTTTTCAACCTACGGATAGCTTCTTGCACCTCCTCTATTTGAATAGGTCTTTCTAAGGAATTAAGGGTAGCCTCCGAAATCTGAGGAAGATTAGATTAATTTAGCCAGCAATTTAGCTGATGATCATCAACAGAGACTTGCGAAGTGTACAGGGTTTTATAAAATTTCGCCAAACAATCAGCCATCTCAGTAGATTTCTTAAATTGGTTACCTGCATCGTCGACAATAGTTGAAATTTTCTTTTTCAATCTCTGCCATTTTAATTGCCAAAGAAGCAACTTGCTGGCTTTATTACCATGTTCATAGAAGTTACGCTTTGTTCTCTGCATTTGAGATGCTATCTCAGCTGTTTCCAAAGCAGCTAATTCACCTCTCAAGGCTATTAACTTACCCCAAATTTTCCTATTCTGAGTACGCTTATGTATCCTCTCGAGTTTAGTTATCTGAGTACGCAGATTATCCTGTTGTAACATTTTGTGTTGCTGAAACGCTTTCGAAAGTGATACCAAATGTCCCTCTCATCACCGCTTTTCCCGCGTCCCATAATAAAGATCTAGATATCTCCGGCGAGTCATTAAATTGTAAATAATCTTTCCAACTAGCTTGCAGTTGTTCCACAAATTTTTTGTTTTTCAAAAGCTGTCTATTCAACGACTACGTCCTGGGGGGAATCTCTTGATCTGCAATTACCCAATCTAAGGAGACCAGACGGTGATCCGACGGACCATTAGCCCCAATATGTACTCTAGAAATAGAAGAGAGTAACGATTGAGATACCATCCAGGTATCAATACGAGAATGTGAATGATGCCTTGAAGAACAGAAAGTGTAATCTCTTTCTCCTGGGTGAGTCTCTCTCCAAACATCTCTGAGGTCAGAGTTTAATATAAAAGCCCTCAGTGCTTTGGACCCCCCCCCCCTGATCCTTTCCCTAGGGGTGCTGACCTATCCAACTCTGAGGTTACACTGTTAAAGTCTCCCCCCATCAAAATTTCACCTGTAGCATGGATCATGCAGCGATATGAAGATATCTGCAGGAGGGATATAAACATTAAGCAGAGTGATCGGAAAGTTATTGCAAGACCCTGAAATAAGAAGACATCGCCCCATGGGGTCTGAAATGTAAGTGGATACAACAAAAGGGCAATCTTTAGCTATTAGAATCGCTACCCCCCCCCCCCCCACACACACTTATGTGAAGAGAGGTTAGAATAAAAAACCTGCGGGTATGCTTTAGAAGCTAAGCCTGATTGTGTTCCTGGTACTAAATGAGTCTCCTGAAGAAACACAATGACCGCTTTTTCTCTACGGATTTGGGCTAACACCCTGCACCTCTTAATGGGGTGATGCAGTCCTCGAATATTCCATGTAATTAATTTAAGCATTGTTTCTAATAAATGTGTGCTTAACTGAGACAGCCTTTGAGCTCCATACTGTCACTCTATAATTACTGAGCATAAAGTCTAATTTCCAAAAAATCCCCCCAAACACAAAAATCCCCCAAAACCGAATCTTTGCAAACCCCCAACCCTGCAATACTTGCCCCTCCCCCTCCCCCTTCCCCTCACCCCTATTTCCCCCTCCCTCTTTACTCCCCCCTCCCATATCCCCAGTCTTGAAAGTAGAGGACCTCTCGCTTTCACAGCCACGTAGTAAGAACTTGAGCGACATCTAAGTTGCCAAAGGGGTGAAAATAATCTCATTTAAACCTTAGCCAACTACATCCCTCCCCTGTACATAAACAGTTCATTACTAGGCGAACAACTTCAAATGTAGGAATAGTTCCACCCCCCTCCTTATATTGTAGTAAACTATAGTAGCAACGAAGTAGAGCATCTGCTCTGTATCATATGATTTCTTTTTTTTTTTTTTTAAATTCTTTATTTTCGTTTTATAACAGCAAAGGAAAAGGAAGACATACAACTAAAAGACAGATACATAAAGTATAATACATACACCAAAGTAACCCCTCCCACCCCCCTCCCCCCTGCTTCTTCTCTAGAAAACTAATCATTCCCGAAGCGGGCGTATACTTACATTATTGTGTTACAAAACCGAGCGATGATCTAAAACATGATGAGTGCACACTATACAGGCATGTTGGAACAAAGACTCAGCCGCGAATTACCGCGGCGGCGCACAGACGCGCACGAGCCAGCCGCGGGCTCGGCAGGGAGGGGGAGGGACGGGGGGACGGCGAAAGGGGGCGGGCAGAGGGCCGCGAATAAAGCAACGTGCTCGGGCCTGCCCGGCCTCTTTCGCCGTCCACCCCCCCCGCTTCGCTACCTCAAGGAGCAGCGGACAGCATCATCGGAGCAGCGGACATCATTACCGATCGTCGATCACCCCCGACGAAAATCAGGGATACACGGACAGCAGCGAACAGCGGAGCATTAAAGCAGAGAGGTCAGAGCTGCACAGGACGGTAAATTAAGGAACAGCGGCGAGGGGGGGGGGGGGGGGGAAGATGTGAGGCTCGGCCAGCGCGGCGAGAGGAGGCACATATAAGGCCTAAGAAATTAAAGGTTTATGATTGTACGGCCGTGAAAGCAGCGTGGGGGGAGATATTTGAGTTAAAAGCCAGCAATGGCGGACATAAGTGGGGTCAGCGGCCTTTTAGGCCATCAGCCATGCGGGGCAACGGCCTACAGGCCCGTGGAGGGGGGGGGGGGAAGTACCTTTGGGGGAAGATGGAGAGGACACAAACGCGAGTCAGCTCCAGAGGGTTGCTGATGAAATTTCCTGCACCCTGAACGGTTCAGGGTAGGGAGAGCCGGGCGCATGCCGCATGGCAGTTCAGCACACCACTACAGAGTTAGAAGGCACGGTGAGTCATACAGTAACATACCTTTGTGTGCGCGTGAGCCCATGTTGCAGAGTAAAGGCAGATCAGAAATAAAAGCATGTTTCTTGTTATTGTACAGAGCTGCTGGAGGTTAGGAGGAGCGTGGCTGCCATCTTATGGTCACAACGTGCATTTAAGATTAAAAAAAAAAAAAAAAAAAAAACGTATTATTTACATAGCAGCTAGTGGATAAGTGAAAATGTATGATTTGCAGATGTAATAAAAAAAAAAAAAAATAAAATAAAATAAAAAATGATGATGCAGGGAGGGGACACTATAGGCGAATTATAGTAAGGTGGGGGGCTGGGAGGATGACATATATACTGCATCTGAAAGGGATACAGGGGAGAGTATAATGGGAACAGTATGGATGTTACAACAAGGATACAGACAGTAACGTACATTCCCCATTACCCCCCCCCAACCCCAAAATAGCAGATCTCACCCTAGGACAGAGATGCCAAGGAAGGAGACACAGAAAACCAACACGCAGAGAGCATCGCAAGCCGACGGCAGGGCATCCATTAGAGCGCGAGCAAGCAAGACTGGCGGCAAAAAAAGGACTCAAGGGGAGACAATGGACAAAGCAAAGCAACCGAGGCGCAGCAACAGGAAGAAAGCGCCGCAACAGCAGCAAACCGCAGCGCAGGCGCAAGGACAGGAGCTTGACAACCTGCTCCAGATGATACGGGAGCAGGTTACCCAGCACGGCCTCTCCTCGGTCAAACAACGACTGGGGACCACAGGATTGATAAGTGAGACGCAGCCGTCGACAAGCACGGGCGTGTTAACGCAGGCCACAGATGATGGTAAGTCCAAGGGGAACAGGGGGGCCTCAGAGCTAGTATCGTCATCATCCGACGGCTCTAGCTCAGACAGTGATAGTGACACAACACTAGCAGATGTGATCAAATATGCATTGAGGAAAGTTAAAAGAAAGAAGACCCCAAAACAGACGAATCCACTAAAGCAAGCATGGGCGGGGCAGACTCAAGAAGGGGAGCAGTTCGGGAGCACCCAATCAGGGAGGCTTCCGAGAACACTGCAAGATTGGCGCGACACCAGTCGCGATCCACGCTGCGGGGTGAGCTCCCTGGCCGTGGCAGTACCCAAAAAACTAAAGAAAAATTCTGGAAGCGAGAATATATTGACATATTCTCCCTCCTGCTTAAGGACCAGGACGAGGACGCCAGTAATGCCAAAGACAAAGATAGAAGGAACGAGAGAGACAGGAAACCTAAAATCCCCAAATCCCTCAATAATTGGGTATCGGCGTTCCACATCTTTATGAGTGTGATCATGGAGAAGGAACCAGACTCAGGCCCATACCTGACCAGGTACCTTGATACGATCACTAGGGCATATAAACAATATGGTGGATGGGCTTGGCTGAACTACGATGTGAAGTTCAGAAGAAGCATGGCCGAAGATCCCACCCTAGCTTGGCATCACAGAAATCTGGACTTATGGTCAGAGGAAATGGCACACAATAGGCCATGGTGCCAGGACGGGATGATGCAACCCCTCCCAGGCACCCAATGGCACCAGCCTAACCAAAGCATACAAGGGAGGCCAGTTAATCAATGGACGGGGAGGCGGGCATGCCGGCAGTACAACGCGGGGAGCTGCACATGGCAGCCCTGCAAATTCAGACACATATGCTCAATATGTGGAAATGGGCACCCCGCCGTCTCCTGCAGAGCAGCAAGGGAGGCCAAGCCGTATAGAGCCTTGCAGCAGCGCTCGGCAGAGGGAGCTGGCACCCACGCCCATCAAGCTTGACAATATGCGCCCATGGCTCAGAGCCTACCCAAAGCGGGACATGGCGAACAGCTTAGAAGTGGGCTTCTCTCAAGGTTTCCGCATCCCTTCACTAATAAATAGAAAAGAAGCAATACCGCGGTTTATTAAGAACCCACCATCTGTACAAAAATACAACACCATAGCACGCAGTAAACTAAACAAAGAAATAAGTCTAGGGAGAGTGGCAGGTCCTTTCCAGGTACCACCATTCAAGGAACTTATAATCTCACCCCTTGGGGTCATCCCAAAAAAGGAACCGGGGCAATACCGCTTAATTCATAACCTGTCATACCCAGAGGGGAGATCCGTTAATGACCATATTGACCCAGCATTATGCGCAGTCAAATATGCAACCATTGACCAGGCAATTAAGCTGATTCGCAATAAAGGACGACGCACGCAGTTGGCAAAAGCCGACATAGAGTCCGCCTTTCGGCTATTGCCGGTGCACCCAGAATCTTTTCCACTGCTGGGTTTCGGGTTCAATGGTGAATTTTACTACGATAAATGTTTACCCATGGGATGCGCGGTATCATGTGCATATTTCGAGCAATTCAGTTCTTTCCTGCACTGGGTAGTGGAGGATATTGCAGGACCTGACACAGTGGTCCACTATCTAGATGATTTCCTATTCATTGGAAAGGACCATGACGATTGCCAGAGGATCTTAAGCATCTTTGAGCAAACGGCCAAGCTGTTCGGGATCCCATTAGCAAGAGAAAAGACCGATGGCCCGACTGGAATCATTACTTTCCTAGGCTTACAGCTGGATGTGATAGCGCAGAGGTCTCGCCTTCCCGCAGAGAAGGTGACAAAGTTGGGGAAAGAGCTGCAGTTACTTCACACTCAGCGCAAGGCGACCCTGCAACAATTTCAATCACTCCTGGGCCTGCTATGCTTTGCATGCAGGATAATGCCAATGGGGAGAGTTTTCTGCCGCCGCATGGCGTGGGCAACGAGGGGGATCAAGAAACGGCATCACCGGATCAGAATCACCAAAGAAATACGGGAAGACCTGCGGGTCTGGACGCAATTCCTCCACACCTTCAATGGCCTTGCCTTCTGGCAAGCATCCCCGGTGTCAAATGCGGAACTAGAATTTTTCACAGACGCGTCGGGGGGGAGCGGTTTCGGCATCTACTATAAAGGGGCATGGTGTGCGGAAGCATGGCCCCCTGCATGGCATGCTGAAGGGACCACCAAGGACATCACGTTCTTGGAGCTTTTCCCGATTATGGTGGCCTTAACCATCTGGGCCTCAGACCTAGCCAATAGAGCTATCACCTTCCATATCGATAATCTAGCAGTGGTATGGGCTGTGAATGGGATGAGAGCTAGGACACCACGGGTGGTAACATTACTAAGAAAAATCGTTTCGCTATGCCTAGGGCACAACATAAGCATTAGAGCGGAACATATCGCTGGCAAAAGCAATAACATTGCCGACGCTCTTTCTCGTTCTAAGATCAAGCTTTTCCAACAACTGGCGCCCGACTCGGACGCGGTCAAGACACCAGTCCCCGAGCACATCTGGGAGTATGGCCCACCGAGGTATGGGAGCTCATGCTGTGCTCCCTAGCAGAAAAAACCCGCAAAAAATACGTAGCAGCATGGGAAATGTACCAATCCTTTTGCAGCGAGGCTGGAATACATCATGAAGACAGATTTGAAGTGTCATCGCTTCTGAGATGGATTTTGCAATGCAAAGGCAGAGGGTATACAAAAGGGGCGGTGCAAGCACGCCTAGCCGCTTTATCATTTTTTGCAAAAGCCATGGGTGAGAAGAGTCCGAATGCGGAGTTTGTCATTAGGAAAGTGATGAGAGGCTGGTCCTTAGGGCAGCCCGGAAGGGTTGACCAGCGCCGCCCGATCACACACCAAATGCTACAGCAACTGATGGGGATCACTAGCCAGGTGTGCTATGACAACTACGAGGCCAAGCTATTCAGGTGTGCCTTTTCATGGGCCTTTTACGGAGCATTCCGAGTGGGCGAGATAGTTGCCCCCTCATCGGCAAAGAACGGGAGGACATATGGCGGTCTGGAAGAACGAGACGTCACTATTATTAAAGATGCAATAGTGTTGAACTTGCGCAGATCCAAAACGGATACCGAAGGCAAAGGGGCGCAAATAGTCCTGTCGGCACTGCGTAAGGACCCTTCATGCCCGCTGAGGAATGCTCTGGCCTATCAACAACTACGGGCACACACAAACCAGCAATGGTTCGTCCATGCAAACGGCGACCCACTGTCACGTTTTCAATTCATCAGAGTACTCAAGCAGGCGATAGAAAGAACAGGACGAGATGCAAGCTTTTACGGCTCGCACTCATTTCGAATTGGAGCTGCTTCAACGGCAGCCAGCATAGGGATGTCAAGAGCCCAAATTATGAGTATCGGACGATGGCGTTCGGACCGATACAAAACCTACATACGGCCAACAGAATAAAAAAAAAAAAAAAAAAAAAAAAACCCAAACCTAATTACGGTAAAGAGAAGATAACTTGTATATCTCGATCTAGGATAACTCTTATATGCCAATGTAATGTTTACAAGTTTGAATTCAGTGTTATGTTACTGTAGGGATATTGTTTACAATTTTGAATTCAGGGTTATGATACTGTATTGATGCTGGAAGTGTGGATGTAACCATATTTGTGATCCAATTTAGGAACAAGTCCTTGCCTATGGCCCCGTGAAGCATGGATATGCGGCCATTCATTTGTTCACTGGGCACAAAAGCGAGCAAAAGGCCGGCCTCCGGGTTTAAATCTGGGACTCCCGGGCGCAGAAGTCTCAGTGGTATGGCTCGGACGACGCGGTATGTTATGGGATCAGTTAGTACCATTCCTGCTACAAAGGAAGGGGCTGACCCGGGGCCCAGCCATGCTTGTGGTACATCTAGGGGGCAACGACCTCGCGGCTATGCGCAGTGTCGAGCTCACCAAGAAGATGCAGAGCGACATGCTGATGCTGGCTAACGCATTTCCCGAGACGCAACTAGCATGGTCACATATCATACCGAGGCGGGTATGGAGGGGCGAGATATCGCACAAGGCGGTCGAAAGGACTAGACAGAAAGTGAACAAGTGGATGGCCCGCTTCATGGGGATGATGGGAGGAGACAGCATCCGGCACGAACTCATAGAAGAAAGATGCCCGGGACTCTATCGGCCGGATGGTGTACACTTGTCAGACATAGGGATGGACATTTTTCTATGCGCAATACAGGATGCTGTTGAGAGAATTTGGAAAAAGAAGCTGTTGGCCACAGCGGCGTCTTGAAGTGTGGGGGCCCCGTCAACAAGCGAGGATTCGCAGTTGACGGGGTTGGCAGGAGAAACGCACCCGGTGAGAGAGAACACAGCCTAGGCTTTAAGTAAAGGGGGAGAGTTGCAGGAGAGAAACCTGGACCTGCCCCGGAGAGATAGATCAGGTCACCAGAACACGGCGCAGAGGGCCCACAGGCCTCGCTTTGACGGCGGGCAAATGGGGTGAACCAAGAAAGTTAAACCTGCTTGAACGGCAGGCGTAACACCGTGGAGACTAAAAGAGATGGAGAAGAATAAAGATGGGGAAAGCTTGAACGGCTACCTCATAAGGACAGTAAAAAGGACTGCGGGATAGTGGCTGTGTCTTCTCGAGGGGCGGAAAGAAAACAAATGTTACAGTGTTTTGTTGAATGTATTGGGCATGCTGTGGCCAACAGTGTTGAGGCTGTTAATACCATTGTAAAAGAAGCAATAAATGTATGGAGTTTTGTTGAAAGAAAACCGGCAAAGCGTGTGGACTTATTGGGGGGAGAGAGGGAGGGGGAGGGGACAAAAGGGGAAAGGGGAGGGGGGGGGCAAAGCACGAGGCGACAATGCTCGTTGCACGGCTGAGACTCAGCCGCGAATTACCGCGGCGGCGCACAGACGCGCACGAGCCAGCCGCGGGCTCGGCAGGGAGGGGGAGGGACGGGGGGACGGCGAAAGGGGCGGGCAGAGGGCCGCGAATAAAGCAACGTGCTCGGGCCTGCCCGGCCTCTTTCGCCGTCCACCCCCCCCGCTTCGCTACCTCAAGGAGCAGCGGACACCCTCCCGACCCGCCCGATCGCCAAACGGAGGGGAATAGTCGCAGCATGCGAGAAAAGGCAGGAGAAACGCACCCGGTGAGAGAGAACACAGCCTAGGCTTTAAGTAAAGGGGGAGAGTTGCAGGAGAGAAACCTGGACCTGCCCCGGAGAGATAGATCAGGTCACCAGAACACGGCGCAGAGGGCCCACAGGCCTCGCTTTGACGGCGGGCAAATGGGGTGAACCAAGAAAGTTAAACCTGCTTGAACGGCAGGCGTAACACCGTGGAGACTAAAAGAGATGGAGAAGAATAAAGATGGGGAAAGCTTGAACGGCTACCTCATAAGGACAGTAAAAAGGACTGCGGGATAGTGGCTGTGTCTTCTCGAGGGGCGGAAAGAAAACAAATGTTACAGTGTTTTGTTGAATGTATTGGGCATGCTGTGGCCAACAGTGTTGAGGCTGTTAATACCATTGTAAAAGAAGCAATAAATGTATGGAGTTTTGTTGAAAGAAAACCGGCAAAGCGTGTGGACTTATTGGGGGGAGAGAGGGAGGGGGAGGGGACAAAAGGGGAAAGGGGAGGGGGGGGGCAAAGCACGAGGCGACAATGCTCGTTGCACGGCTGTGAGCAAATTGTACATAATCATTAAGCAGCTGCGATTTAAACAAGCGAGAGTGAGTTTGGGCATGGAGAATAGCTCTCCGAGGTATCTGCTCATAGTTACTATATAAGCAGACGAGGTTCCTCCATTCATTGACGGTAAGTCGAGAGCTATCCTTCCAATGCCTCAAGGTTGAGCATATGGCTATACCCAGCATGAAATCAAGGAGAAAGCGACCCTTCTTAGGAAGAGAGGGGACCTCCGCCACAAAGCAGAGTCCCACAATCTTCCAAGAGAGAGGCTCGTGAAGGTATAAGAGAAATTGAATACAACCCCAAACCCACCCTCAATAAACCTGTAGTTGAGGACATTCAGAAATAACATGAGCGAAGGTTCCCACAGCAGTATGGCAAGACCAGCTGGTCCCCAGCGGTTGTGTTCCATTTGGCTATTTTCTGGGGTATAAAAGCATCTGTGTGTAAGAAGAAGAGAGTTTGGGTAACAGAGGCAGACCGGGAAACCCGCACTACTTTGCTCTAAAAAACGCTCCATTGCACAGGAGTTAAAGTAATTTGCAGTTCGCACTCCCAGGCCTGTTGAGCTCTGAAAGTGGCCGTGCTATGCGAGACTGGGATTTATGAGGGGAAGAGAAGAAGGTAAAGTCAAGCTCATTGGGGTGTAGTACCTCCATAGATCAACTAAGGCTAGATCTTTGATCAGGGAGGTAAGCGTGGTGTGACTCTTGGGGGGACCACGTGTCCTAGGCGGCTGTTTGTCAATCAGGGGATCAAGGACTAGATTGAAATCCCCCCCAATTGTCAATAAAGTATCAGCAGAGGCCTGCAGAACCTGAGCAATGGTAGCAAAAGGCAGGGTCATCCCATTAGGAGCGTAAAGGCATATACATGTAACTTCAAGGCTACATATCTTGAGGTGAACTCTGGACCGTCCACCTTCTGTATCTGAGCTAGTCGCAATAATAGTAGCATGCAAAGATTTACTAACCAGTATGGCAACCCCACATTACTTGGAAACGGCTGGGGAATAGGCGGTCACCATGTAAAGTTTAATATTGAGTTTAAGAATTACCTTCAAATTTAAATGCGTTTCTTGGAGAAAATCAGATCCGCAGCTTCTTGACTTAAGTAGCTTAGGATTGTCTTCCGTCTTATCGGATTATTGATTCCTTTTACATTCAATGAGAAAATCTTACATGGTGCCATGAATCAGTAAGGGACATTTTAAGTAGGGCGCTTGGAAACATACAACATAATCAGAATCTGTGCAACAATGACATAATCACCGAGGATGCTGGCTAATACACCCCATATTGAAAAATATGTACATTGCATCCTAGAGAAGAAGCAAAACCCCCAAAGAATATGGCGACCAGATGTCTGCGGGAGGAGGCCCTAGAGAGGAATAGAAAGACGTGAAGAAGAGAGAAGAAACACCAGAGTCCATAATTAACACTGTCTCTGATATTCATCGAGGCTACTGTGGGTAGATGGAGTCGGGTCACAGATATCATCAAAAGTAAGGCAAACAAACTGCCCTCGCCAGGCTCTTTGCTGGGCTGCGGCAGATCCAATATGGCAAATACAGCGGATATGAGAATGCTTGCAGGAATATTCTGGAAGTCAGCGCATCAAGTCGGCTTCTTTGGAATCCAAAAACTCCGCTAGTAGATCAGGGTCCTCAAATGTTCTTGTCTGATTGTGAAGCGTGACTCGGAGCTTGGCCGGGTACATCAGACCATAGCGTGCTTGTAGTTGTTGAAGCCTCGGCCGAAATTCCAGAAAGCGCTTTCGGCGGTCGACCGTGGGTTTAGCCAAGTCAGGATAGAAGGAGATCTTGTGGCTTTCAAACTCCATATGGCCCGTTGCCCGAGAGGCACTTAAAATTTGCTCCACGTGTTGATATCTCAAAAGTCGAAAGATAATAGGCCGCGGGGTCTTCCTATTGAGCGTTATGCTTGATGGTACACGGTAAGCGTGATCGATCTCCAAATCCTTGGTAAAGGTGATACGGAGCAGGGAAGGGAGGGTTTTGCATAAAAACTCTTTCATGTCTCCCGATTCCGCTCCCTCCGGTATGCCCACGAGTCGTATGTTGTTGCGACGCGCTCTATTATTGCCATCTTCCACTTCTTTCTGTAGAGCCCGCACCTGACGTTCAACTTTGTCGAGTTTGGACAACCGGGCCGCATGGGAGTCCAAGATGCTCTCCATTTTGTCCTGACGCGAAGAAAGCCCTTCTAGCTTGCTTTGCAGCACACCAAGATCTTCCCGCAGCGCTCGAAGTGCTTCACCGTTTGACTGCACGAGGTTTTTTACCCCTTTAATCTCTGCGAGGATTTCCTGCTGCATTTCGGGGCCCTCGCGCAAGGCCAGCCCCTTCTGCGGGGACGGGAGTTCAGTTTTGGAACGTTTGCCGTGAGAAGCCGCTGGAGATCCAAATTCCAGGCGCGTGGGTTTGGTCCCCGCCATCTCATCAATGTGCCCCAGCAAAATCAGAGTAAAGTTCCAAGTATGTACGGTGTTAATTCAGGATTCTGAGTAGGCCTCTCGGGAGCCTCAGCGTTATGCGACCATCCCGCTGGACATCAGGCTCCGCCCCCTGTATCATATGATTTCTAAGAAATAATAGGATACAGCACACAGTATCCTCTGAAAAATGAACGTTGCATATCTCTGAATTACATAATGGAAACAGAAAACCCCATGCCATTAAGACACTCAGTCCATTTATACAGAAAAGAATAAAGTTCAAGTGACTTCAAGGAGGAGCAGCAGTGTCCATTGCCTTAAGGGCATGATCATCAGCATCCGCTTCTGATTGACATCGCAAGCGAGGTATCTTCCGTCTTTTAGGCGTTGAAACTTCCCATTCAGGACGTAAGTTGCGCTGACGTGGAATGTGATTATCACCATATTAAATCTGATCAACAAAGTCCATACATACCGATAAATCTGTGATTTTTTGGGGTTTTATTTTGCCACTCAAAAATTAAAGCAAAAGGAAAGTTCCAGCGATATTTAATCTGCTTTTGTTATAGAATCTGTGTTAAGGGTTTAAAACTCCGACGTTTTTCCAGGGTGAAGGCTGATAGATCCTGATAAATTTGCAATTCCCACTCTCGATAGAAAAAGGACCATTTTCCCTGAAGTGCTCTCATTAACACGGCTTTATCTTCAGAACTTTGGAAGCAGGCGATGATGGGGCGAGTTCTAATATCTCCCCCAGACTTCACATTGCCACTCCGGTGCGCTCTTTCTATTTTAACTGGAAAAGAACACGCAGGCACGCAAAAAGCATATATCTCTTGAACTAATGCAATAATATTACCAGCTGTATTGGTAGATTCCGGCACCTCTCAAATTCTGATGTTATTTCTACGCTGTCTAATCGCTATATCATCCTGACTTTCCGTCATATCCATAGTGAATTGTTCCAGCTTATATATCTTAGTTTGAAGTTCCACTGTGGAATTCATTTGCTCGCAGATATTTACTTCCGTTTGGGTTACTCTATCATCTAGAGATTTAAGATCAGACCGAAAATCTGTGATTGCCTTAGAAAATTCCAGACGAAAGGAACACAGTTTGTGTACAATTTCCATCAGATCTGCCTTGGACACCGGTTGAGCTCCCATGTTCTGATCTGCACCAGAGTCAGATGTCACAGTAGAGGACCCTGATGCGCCAGCTGTGTGAGTAGATCCTGCTTGTTCAGTTTTCCTGGAGAATTTAGAGAGCGCAGTGGCGTAATGATTCTTTGTAGACATCCTGAACAACCCAGGTAGCTCAGTAAATTATTCAAAGCTTTCAGAATCTGCGTTCTGGAAGTCCAGCAGTTTGCCTCAGCATATAACAGAATACTGCCTCTAGGTATCCAATCCAAAATTGAGTCAGCTTGCGGAGTGGTACAGGAAGTATGATATTATTTCTCCTCACCACCCCTAAACATCGTTTAAAAGAAAAAAAAAAGGTGTGAGAAGTATACTGCAATGAGGGCAATAGCCACTAGATGGTGTCAAACGCTCACAAAAGTCCAGTGAATCTGCTCAATGTGAAAATCTCAGCTCACAACCCAGCGAGGTATCTCTGTACAGCCTTGTCCCCAATGCAGTCCCACGGAGACCTTTCAGAGCCAGTCCATCAATTTGCTGAATTTATTGGTAACTTTAGGAAATATATCGGACTGCCTCATATCAGAATGCGATCAGCCCAACAGGGAGTTTACTATCTGCTGCACAACTGTAATGATCCTAAAATCATTAGAGAAAAACAGAAATCCATCTTTCAGAATTCTGCTATCCTATAATCTTGTTGTAACAAAAAAGAATCCAATCGGATTAGACAAATAGCCCAAGAAAAACAAAATCCGAAATGACTGAATAATTCCCACCCTGCAAACAATTATTTTTTGTCGGAGCTTAGTCAGCCCACTACCAGGGACTCCACCCTCAGCACCACCGTGACCACTCCATTTTAATCAAGAATAATACTTTTAAAGAACTAAAAGTCCGAACTTAGCTGTTGCAGCGCCAAAATGCCGAGACTATAGTGAACGTCTTCCCAGGCGGAACCCTCAAGAGTCTGGGCACAGTAAGTGCAAGATCCACAGGCAAAGTGGCCAGCATCCATATGACTGTGAGGAGGCCGATCAATCGATGCTACAGTAGACATCAATTTATCCCGTAGATTAGTAGTACGTGAATAGGCTATCTGCAAAGTGGAGTCTTTAAAGCAATTAAGTACCCCCACAACAGTCATATGGATGCTGGCCACTTTGCCTGTGGATCTTGCACTTACTGTGCCCAGACTCTTGAGGGTTCCACCTGGGAAGACGTTCACACGTCAAGGATTTATGCAACTAGGTGGCACACAGATTGTTCCACAGAGTATGTGGTCTATCTGATAGTTTGCCCTTGCTCCTTTTACTATGTGGGTCGAACCACTCGGGCGGTTAAAGCCCGTCTCTCTGAACATGCCTCCCGTCTCCGGACAAGATCGTTGTCAGCACCGATGGTTGAACATCACTTACGCATGGCTCATGCTTTTTCTTCACTTCGCTGGAGGGTGCTGGACTTTATTCCGTTAGACCCTCGTGGGGGTGATCGTTTACAAAAACTTCAACTTCGAGAGCAATGTTGGATTCATCTTCTTAATTCAGTGGAGCCGAATGGTCTTAACCTTCAATTGGACTGGTACACTATACTCTGATTTTGCTAGCTGCCTGAGTGTTTCTCGGGGGATTCCCTGTGCAGTGGGTGTCCCCTGTGATGCTTGGGGTTATTTCAATTGTGATTGGTGGTCTGCTCTTCTGACGTCAGACGCGGTGAACTTAAAAGTACGTTACATGTTCCTACTGCTATAAGCTGCTAGTTTGCCATTTGCTGTTTCTTTGGACCTGAAGCAGGGTTGTTGTGCTGAAAGGTGGCAGACCCGAAACGTGGAGCCACGTCGTCAACTATAGTCTCGGCATTTTGGCGCTGCAACTGCTAAGTTGGGACTTTTAGTTCTTTAAAAGTATTATTCTTGATTAAAATGGAGTGGTCACGGTGGTGCTGAGGGTGGAGTCCCTGGCACTGGGCTGACTAAGCTCTGACAAAAAATAATTGTTTGCAGGGTGGGAATTATTCAGTCATTTCGGATCCTATAATCTTGAGCAAACTTTCATGCCTCGGAGCCATACCGCTGTCATATTCGTGATAAGCAAACAGGGATCTCTATGCCGATCTGTGAAAGCTGTCAGTGTAAAAATAACATAAAATGTCTGATGTTCCCGCTGTCATCTGCATTCCAACGCTGCGTGTCACTGCCATGTGATAATGGCTGTCCTGCCAGTTTTCCTGCCTCTAAAACACATCAGTCAGAATCAAACGGGGACTCTGTCACTCTCATTTTGAATAAATGAAAGACATCGGAATCTTGCAGCAGATTCGCAATCCGTCCTTGGATAAGACAGGGAGATGCTGAGACTTCCGGTGGTGCGGTGAGCAAGAGCGGACACGTGCCACTCGAGCTCCGGGCCCCCCTGCTCCTCTGACTTTAAAAACGCTGATGTAAAAGCGCCGGTTTGAGATCCTTGACCTCCCCCCTGCTCACCTGTATCAGCCGCACGGAATTGGGTCCCCCCCCCGCTCTCCGATGCCACGGCGAGAGGGACGATCGGTTGATGTCAGAGCCAGGCCTATCCCTGCAGCGGTTCTGTAGGAGGAGAGGAACCTCCCCCTCGCTTCATAGAGCCTGCGGCGGCAAGCCGGTAAGTGGCGGCCAGTAGGAGAGACGCCCCCCTGCCTCCCTGAACCGGCGAAATTAGGCGGCCGGCTCTGGTGCTCGGACGCCCCCCTTACCCCGCGCAAGATAAAAGCATATTCATAGTATAATGTTGATTGTACATAGTTATCCCTGTTATTCCATGTTATATATTCCCTTGTTCTCTGTAAACTCGATGTTACCTGTACACATTGCAGTATATTTTGTTCAATGTACACCGCACTGATTTTAATAGCGCGGTATATAAGAGATGTTAAATAAATAAAAATAATAATAAATAAATAAGATCGCAGTGCCGAGAACCGGCGAAGACGTCGGATTGCGCCCCTTGCGCTCCTTCGGGCAGAGAGGAGGCCACAGTGCTGCTGCTGCCGGGGATCGGACCCCTGTGGCCATTGTAGTCGGAAGAAGAGACGACCGGAGCCCCCCCTCCCCCACTTTTCTTAACCCGGAGAGGAGGCAGACTGCGGGAGATCTGAAGGCCTTGGCCCCCACCCGACCCGGTGCCTCAGCCACACACTGAGATCGCAGAGTGGTGGCTCTTGGGGGGAACACCGGGGGAGGTTTGCAGCTTTGCAGTGGTGCTTTGGGGATTATACTTCTTGGAGTGCTCCTTTCACCGGTGTTCTTCTGGAGACAGCTCGCTCCCTGGGGGTATTTCCACCCTTGCCGCCCTCGGGGCTCAGCATTCCTCGAGAGCTTCTTCCTGCTGCTCCTGGGTCTCCGTACGGTTGGCACCACAGGACTGATACTGCAGAGATCAGGCTTTTTCCTGTTAGCCCAGAGTGCACCCAGTCGGGCGTTTCTATAGCTTGCCTGGCGGGGGAGAAGCCGGGGACCGGAGAGGCCTTGCGTCCTCGTGAAGGCAGCGAAACAGGCGAGGAGCCAAAGGAAGAAGAGGGGATGGCGGCGGCAGCAAAGGGGGGACGCCGCGAAAAAGAGAAAGTGCCCACGCAACACAGAGCGGCTGAGCAACCCTCACCCTCAAAGGTAGGGGCCAAAACGGAACTGGTAGATGAAATCTCGCTGGCGGTGGTGGGGGCGCTATCCGCACAATTTGAAGACCTGCGGGGCCGGATGGATCTTCTCCAGTCCTCAGTGGAGGCCCTTGGCAGTCGAATGCAAGAGGCAGAACATAGGATAGAGCAAACTGAAGAGAATGTGCTGGAGTTGCAGCAGGAGGTGAACCGCATGAGAACACAGTTACAGGGACAAGAGGCCAAGCTAGATGACCTAGAAAACAGGTCTCGCCGCAATAACTTGCGATTTCTTGGGGTTCCAGAAACCATAGAAGACAGAGAGTTAAAACCCTATGTGGAAGAATTGGTGAAGAAAATTTTGGAGAATGACGCAGGAGGAGGCCTGGTGCAAATAGAGAGAGCACATCGTGTTGGGCCGAAGAGAGTAAATGATAGCCGACCTAGAGTGGTCCTGGCGAGATTCCTGAGATTCCCAGAAAAGGAGGCGGTGCTGCGGGTGGCGAGAAAGATGGGATCGATTTCCAAGGACAATGCTAAGCTGCGAATAGTACAAGATTACTCTGCGGCCCTGGGCCAACGTCGACGAGACTGTGGACCTCTGTGTCAGACACTGATAGATAATAATATTAAATTTATAGTGCAATACCCGGCCCGATTGATCTTTACCCACGGGGGAGTTCGCAGGACATTTGAATCAGCCGCGGCAGCGAAATCATATGTAAATGAGATACGGAGAGGAGCAGCAGCTGCCACAGAAGGACGACAGTGAGTCATGGAGAGCGAGTCTCGGAATGGAAGAGCTATCCGGGAGGAGCTAGAATAAACCATATTGCTCCTACTGGGAGGAAGAGCTGCCTCCATTGGGGGGGTATCAGGGGTTTGAAATTGTTGAGCTAAAGTTAACCATTTTGTCTTCCTGGGATATATTGTGGGGCTGTGGTCTTGGGGGTGGGGGAGGGGATGCACATGGAGGTGGAGTGAGCCAGGGGGAAGAGCGGGGGGGGGGGGAAACTTAGATGGGCGCATAGAGAACTGTTGTGGAGAGAGGAGTGGGGGGGGCACCACACGCATCTTGGGGTCACAAAGGAGGGGGAGAGGAGGTAATAGGTACAGATGAGGGGTTGGAGGAGAGAGGGGAGTGGAGGGGGAGTGGGGGGCGAGGGAGGGACGGTAGCGGGGGTTGTAGAGAGGGGGTGGTGGGGGGAGGAGAGGGAGGGGGGGAGGGAGGCGGAGGGGGAGAGGAGGAGGAGAGCAGCTCGAGAGGAGTTATTGGGTTCGGGATGGGGTGCATACATAACAGAGAGGGAGGACCTCAGGCTGGGGGGGGGGGGCCCTTTCCTGCAACAGACGACTTGCTGTGAGGTTTGAGGTCTATGGCAATCCAGTGACCTGAAGATTATATCCTGGAATGTCTGTGGGATCGGTAACCCTATCAAGCGATATAAAGTGTTGCAGGCCCTAGCGAGGCAGAAATGCGATGTGGCAATGTTACAGGAAACCCACCAGACTGCTGAGGAACATCTTAAATTAAAAAGGGATTGGGTGGGACAGGTGTGGGGGGCACCGGCGATGGGGAGGAAAGGTGGAGTGGTCATTCTGATACACAAGCGAATCAGATTCGTCCAGGAGAGCATGTTTGTGGGGGCTGGGGGAAGATATGTGCTTCTGTATGGGGTATTAGAGGGGAAACCTGTGGTGTTGGGTAACGTGTATAGCCCGAACGTACTGGACCGGTCGCTCTATGCCAGTCTGGGCTCACGAGTGGAGCAGTTGCCGGCCGCCCCCCTGATTTTGGCAGGAGACTTTAATGGAGTCATGGATGCGGAACTAGATACAACTAGAGGTGGGGGAGATAGGGCTCGGGTCCACACCGCTAAAGCGTTACAGAGTTTAGGGCGTAGATTGGGAGTGGTGGATCCTTGGAGGCTGTTGCACCCTTTTGAAAGAGACTATACGCACCAATCACGGGCACATGGATCGAATGCCCGTATTGACTATGTGTTTGTTTCTGAGAGATCCTTTGCCCAAATAGAAGATGCACAAGTGGGCCCTATCGAGATATCGGACCATGCGTGGGTCTGGGTGGACATGGTATGGCATGATATTAGCACACGGACTCGCATTTGGAGGTTTCCTATGGAATTGTATAGGGATGTAGAGTTCCATACATTTATAGGGCAGAAGTGGCAAGAATTTGCTGTTCACAACGCTCAGCACCGGGAGGACCCGGAGCTCTTCTGGGAAACCGCAAAGGTAGTCCTACGGGGAGACATTATAGGGTATGTCGGGAGGAAGAGGAAGTTGTTGACACAGCAGATTGTCCGGCTGGAGCAACAGGCACGTAGAGAGCGGAGAAGGCGGGCGCAGAACCCCTCGGTGGCGAATGGGAGGAAAGTATGGGAAACCCAAACGGCCCTGAATGAGCTGTTGCACCAAAGGGCCAAAAAGTCTTTTTTATATTATAGGTTTCAGCTATACCGCTATGGGGATAAGCCGGGTAAGCTCTTGGGGAGATGCCTTAGGGGTAGTAGGGGGACCGGACTGGTTGCGGCACTGAGGGATAATCAGGGGACGCTGCACAGAGACAGTAAGGCGATTGCGCAAGTGTTTCGGACGTTCTACCAAAGCTTGTACTCGAGGAAGGGAGGGTCCCAGTCTGCCATGGAAGATTACCTGGGAGACTTGCGCCTGCCCCGGCTGACAGTGGACCAGAGGGCACAATTAGATGCGCCGGTGTCTGATGAGGAGATACAACGGGTTATCCAGCGGGCGAGTTGCTGCAAGGCGCCGGGTCCAGACGGTTTCGGGGCGGAATTTTATAAGTTGTTGGGGGAGAAGCTGGGCCCCTCCCTAGTGGCAGTGTATCATAGGAGAGTGGAGCAAGGGGGATTTGGGCGGGGGGAGAATAAAGCGCACATTATATTGATCCCCAAGGCGGGGAAAGATCGTACGCAGGCTACGTCTTATCGGCCTATATCCCTGCTGAACTTTGATGTGAAGATACTGGCCAAGGTGCTGGCGGACCGCCTGGCCCCGGTTTTGGGGGAGCTGGTGCATGATTCTCAGGTGGGGTTCGTGAAGGGACGGTACGCAGTGCGTAACCTACGTAAAATTGTGGCCTCGCTGGAGTGGGTACGGAGTAGGAAGTTGCAGTCTCTCTTGATCAGCTTCGATGCGGAAAAGGCATTCGACCAAGTGAACTGGGCATACTTAAAATATTTGCTGCCCCAGTATGGCCTTGGTGTGTCTTTTTGTAATATGGTGGAGCTCTTATACTCGAGGCCTACAGCAAGGGTACTCTGTAATGGCGTGCTATCGGATGGCTTTAGGCTGGAGAGAGGAACGAGGCAGGAATGTCCGCTCTCTCCGCTGCTTTTTGTGCTGTCTCTGGACCCTCTGGTGCGGCGGATTGAGGCGTCCAGGGATATACGCGGCATAGATATAGGGCGGCATACCTTTAAGATGGCTGCATTTGCAGATGATATGCTTGTGCACTTGCTGTCCCCTCAGACGTCGCTGCCTAGTCTATTACAGGAATTCTCTCTCTATGGCAGTTTTGTGGGACTGTGTATTAATATGGAAAAGTCGGAGGCCTTGGATGTGGCGGGGACACTGAGGGGGCAGTGGAGTGGGAGCTTCCCACTTAAGTGGGCGGGGGACTCCTTTGTGTACCTGGGGGTGCTATTGACTAGGGAACCGAGAGAGCTATATAGGCAAAATCTGGAACGGGTCTTGGCCCAAATGCGCTCGCAGCTTCAGGCATGGACTCCGCTCCCCCTGTCTCTGTTGGGACGGGTGGCGGCATTGGGGATGGTGATTTTGCCACGGGTGCTGTATTGGTTGCAGACTCTTCCAGTGTGGATATTGAAACGAGACTTAAACTCTATCGACCGAGAGATTCGGAAGTTTCTCTGGAGAGGGGCCCGGGCTCGTATACCATTACATAGACTGAGAGGGAGATGGGAACGAGGGGGGTTAGGGCTTCCAGACCTACGGGGTTATGCCCTAGCGTGCCAAGCGCGGCATAATGGGGACTGGTTGGGGGATACGGAGGTGTACACCCCACGAGCATTGGAGGAGGCCTTTGTGTCCCCGCAATCTCTGCTAGCGGTGCTGCATTTGGAGAGTAAATACTTGACTGGAGGAGTGACGAGTAGTGAGCTGATTCGTCCAGCACGACAAACGTGGCGATGCTTGAATGGGCTTTGGAGGGAGACTCCAGCGGTCTCGAGTTGGCTGCCCCTACAAGGGAACTGTCGGTTCACCCCTGGATCGGAATCACCAGTGTTTTGGGGATGGAGGAGGCAGGGTATACGGAATATTGGACATGTGATTGATCCAACGGGACAGTGCAGATCTTTTGCGACTTTGTGCAAGGATTATGGGATAAGCAGCCGGCACTACTTTGCCTATGCCCAATTACATCACTATATAGCTTCACTCCCGCAGACTGCACTCCGGGTGGAAAGGGCTGCGCAGATATTGGAGTTCTTTGCATTGGGGGAGGAAGATCCGCCCACAATTGCAAGTTTGAAGAGGCGCATGGATGGGTATGTTAATCCGCCAGATTATGGGGCGGAAGAGACTTTGTGGGGTCGGGAGTTGAATTTGGTGGTGCCCCCGGGGGCACTTAATAGGGCCTTGAGTAGGATACGTGGATTGGTGGAGGGGGCACGCTGGCGGGAAGTGCAGTTTAAATGCCTAATACGAGCACATTTCTCTCCTAGACGTGCACTACGGTGTCGTCTCACTGAGGAGGGAGGATGCCCAAAATGTACTAGCCCCTTGGCGGATCTGGGACATATGTGGTGGAGATGTCCGAGGATTTACCAGTATTGGAGAAAGATTGCTGATTATATGAGTACGGTCATATTACAACAGATTGACTGGACGGCATCGCTTGTGGTGTTAGACATACTTGGACCACTCCACCCGAAGGGGAGGTGGGAACGCCTGTTAGTTAGGAAAGCATGTCTGGTGGGTAAAGGCCCAATACTTTGCCGGTGGAGAGAAGCAGCGAGCCCTACCTTTTGGGAGTGGCGCAATAGCTTCCACCAACCAATGTTTATGGAAAGGAGGGGAGCTAAGGGAAATGCCCGTCGCTGGGCTTCATTCCTGCTGGTATGGGAGCCATATATTCAGATGATGGGCCCTCGGGCCCGGAATGAGGTCCTCCGGGTAGGCTAAGGCAGGACAGAGGAGGATAGGGGAGTACATAGAGATGTGCGGAACCATGGATAAGCTTCATGTATGTTCCCTTGTGGTAGAGGAAGAGCTGTGGGGGTTGGGGGGGTAGGGGGATGGGGGGGGAAGGGCGGGAGGTGGGATTAAACTGTAAACTTTGCGGTACCTTTTTGTATGATCTGTGGTGACACCCTGGAGCGGGGGAAAAGACACAACCCCTGCAAGGGTTGCCATGTTTGTATAATGTTTTGCATGATCTGTATTGTGTGGTGGTGTTTTCAATAAACAGAGTTTTCAAAAAAAAAAAAGACAGGGAGATGCTTTTACAGAAGGAATATCAGCGATCGCCTGTCACCACATGCATCGAGAGGGGGGGGAGTAACTTTGAAAGAGGCACTCACGTTTATTTAGCAATCCACTATTTGCGATCTAATCTGTGCTCTGTCACAATTCTCGATCGTGTACATCATTCTGCCAGTCCGATGATCAAAGCATCTCAATAATTAACATCCGATCCGCTCCGCTGGATTTAGGGTCACCAAGAATTGCAACTAGATCTGAGAAGATCCGATCAGCCAGATCTGCTCTGATAAATACCATCAGCTTAGCTCGATACAGAAATTTAACAAAATTTACATCGAGTCACTATTCCTACACTTAAAGCCATGAGCAGCGATTCCTAAAAAAATTACATTTCACCAAATTTTATCGGGGACAAGATGATACCGGCTCAGAGCTTCAGAGAAACCCAGCCATTCCTCTGTGGGCTCACTAGCACCCCCCCCCCTCCCCAAGTTCATCTGTGTTTTTATTTAAGAGAAGTGGGAGTAGAGATTGAGAGATCAAGAGAAGAAAGAGACAAGAGCAGGCTTGGCATAGCAAAGGAGGAGAGAGGTCAAAGCAGAAGAGAGACAAGGGAATGAGAGGTGATTGCAAGAGTTGAGAGAACATGGGAGGAAAAGATGAAAATAAGAAATGGAGAACAAATGAGTAAGGGGTGACAGAGCAAGTGTTTCAAGTGAGAGGTGGGACCAGGATGTGCATAGCCAATGAGAAGAAGGGTATGGGAGAGTAGGAAAAGGAAGTAAGATAAGAGAGTAAGGAGGGAGAGAGGCCAGAAAAGGGGATGAGAAATAAAAGGATGAGAGGGAATGGAATAGAGAGAGATAAGAGTAGGCAATGAGAGGTAAGACGAAGCAATGAGAGAGCAATGGGTGAGGAACAGGGCCAGTCTGTCCACTAGGTGGCCACCTAAGGTGGCAGACATCTGTGGGCGACATGTTGCCTGTGGCAGACCATGTGCTTCGTCACACATGGCCTGCCACTCCTGACCACCTCTGACAGGAAGTCGCCGCCACTGCTCCTGAACCTACTGATGGAATTGACTGGGGGGGGGGCAGCGGCATGGCTCAGTGTGGCGGGGTGCAGAAATCTTTGGGCTGGCCCTGGTGGGGAAGCAAGGAGATAAGCGAGGACAAGAGAGAAATGAGAGAAAAGCCAAAGTGAAAGTTAAGATGAAGGAGAAAGGGAACAATGAAAGAGAGGGGAGCGCAAGGGGGACAAAAGTAAGGGGAAGGGATAACTGACAGCAAAAGGGAGAGAAACAAAAGAAAGGAAAGGAAAGAAATGAGAAGAGAGAAAGCGGGTGAGGGATGAAAAAAGAGAGGGGAGATGAGACAAGGAGATAGCGAGCAAGAGGGGCAGAGAATGAAAGAGGTATGCCTTCATATGTCCATTCCTTCCACTGGTTTGTGCTGCTGAATGTCTCTCTCTGCAGGGTTTATCCGATCAGAAGGTCCTGCTGACTTGATAAACCCTTTTGGATATTGGCCTTTTAGTTTCCTGATGTTAAGAAATTAAAAAGACATGGGCAAGGGAAGCTTAGCTTACAGGATTTCCTTCCATCACTGTACTTCATCGTACTTTCCACTTAATTAATAGCCAGTTTCTTATAACAATTTTCAGATAATTTCTCATGTAGCTGAGCCTGTTAAGGACTTCAGGGGACATTTAAAAGATGCATAGTGGTGATTAAAGTGTAGGCAAGTGAATTGGTTTCTTGTGCAAGCTTTGCACTGATGTCATGCTTTGAACTTACTCCATCTGCTTCTTTCACCCTTTTCCAGATATTGCTCATGTTATTACAGCAACTAAGCATATTTCAAAATGAATAACAAATTTCTGTACCTTGCAAAAAGAAGGGTAATTTTAAAAGACATTTCCACAGGTTAAGCAGTTCTTTGTCCACAAAAATGGGCTTCCTGAAAACTGATCTCTCTAAACATGGGTAAAAAGACTAAGGTCCTCTACACAGGTGCATTTACCCACAGTAGGGAGAGGTCAACCAGGGGCTTGAGTTTGAAACTATGGGACCCTTTTACTAAAGGGCTCTACAGTGTTGCACCGAATGCAACAATAGGGCTTAAACTATTCTGTGTTAGATGCAACACTGCTATGTTTACTGTTGGGGGCAGGGGAACCATTTTCCTGGCAGTTAATGCAGAGCCCTGTCCTTTAGTGTATGAAACATTAGCATGAGGACACTTAACCCCATCTGTTAAAGTGGCGTTAGGTGACCCCATGGCAATGAAGTTAGCGTGCAGTGTGAACCCAGTGCTAACTGCACAGAGCACACCACACCCACTCTCTGCCCCTACTCTGCCCACTCATGACCCCAAAGTGAGTTAGATGGCACAGGAATTGTCCCGCACTGTCATGGCCCTGCATTAGCTGGTAAAGTATGTCCCAGCGTGCGTTTAGCGCCTGCCAGAACATGTGTTGTCAGCTAAAGCCCTTTAGTAAAAGACCTCCTATGTGTCTATTTTGGAATTTTCAAAAGCAGGCATATATTTTTGGTTGGAAAATCTATGCATAGAAAATAGCAGTGAAAATGTGTGCAGGTACTTTTTCTTTCACACTTTTCAAAGTGAAAGCACACACACACTTTCACTTTGAAAATTAGTGCAAAGTAAAAAGTACCCATTCATTTTTCAGCAATGAAGGCAGTACAAAAATTATTCCCTAAGCTGATAACTTATTAAGGGCCAGAGAATGGGGGATTTGGAGTTTACTAAGATGCACGGGGTCTCTTTGCATCCTGTCTTGTAAAACTCACGATATGGTTAATACTATTCACTTGAGATGAAAATATCATTTTTACCAGAGATAATGGAAAGTCTTATACAGAACGAATTGACTACTAAAATATTTTTTCTTCATGGGTGAGAATTAAGAGAGCATGTAAAATGAAAATCCACAACTTCTAAGATATTAGATTCTAGTCACAGTCACAGATTAAAAGTGTGTCCTACCCACAGCAGTCCTGGTTAGGTTTATCCAAATTTCCACTCACACAACACTTTCTCTGGGGTTTTTTCCTCCCCTTTCTATAGTTTGCAAAGATTAGAAACTCTGACAAAAAAGGCAAAAAAAAAAAATCCATTGTAGAAGAAAAGTAACGTATAAACTTTTTGCCCACTTTTTGTTCGAATTCTGCTCGTCAAACAGCACAAAACTGGCCCTTAATTGCTTGCTAATGTTTGCAACCGTCAAAGAATTCTATCATGGACTGGGTCGCACAGGGAGTCAATGATGTGGATGCAGACTGGGTATTCTTATCAGGTCTGAACATTCCATCCCATTGATCTTTAACAATCCAGCATTCTACTGAGTCCTTAGGATTATAAATTCTATCATGCTGTACGATGAGAGGTTAAAACAAGACTGAAGGATATTCTCAGTATTTTATAGTCATCCTTACCTATATTAGTAGGACCTGGAACTTTTAGTATTTCGTGATATATTTGTTTGCATCAAAGATGAATATAGGGTTTAGGAGAATGTTTTCATTAGCATATGTTTGCTTCATTTGCAGATCAAACAATGTTTGGTGCATGCAAATCACTTGTATTTCGGTATATAGTACCTATGAATGAAGACACATACAATCGATCTGCACATTAAAAAAAAAAATCCTAGCATGTATACAATGCACACTTTTAAAGTTAATAGAAAGAAGGAGAAGCCTAATGGTAAGAGCACTAGCTTAAGGACCAGGTTTGATTCCCACTAGCACTCCTTGTGGCCTTGGGCAAGTGAACTTAATGCTCCATTGCCTCAGAAAAATTCAAGTTATTAATGTACATTACCAAGGTTAAGTTATAATGTAAACTACTTTGACTGAAATGATAAAGTGGTATAAAAAAACCTGTTAAATAAATGTGTGAAAAGATGAATAAACACATGAAAGTTGGAAAACCTTTAAATGAATCTAACTTTTTTTGGTCATGCACATCCTGAATAGGATATCCATGATTTTTAGAACAAAAGCCACCTTTGTCTTGTTCAGTGTTCCTCAGAGTATTTTTAGACATGCAAAGCGTAACACTACTTTTCATTCTGCCCTCTATTCATCAATGCTGTAAGCAAAGAACATGTAGTTCTGTCATATAGATATACAAATGTCTTGTTTTAAAATACTTCTATGGAAAAGGCTTCAATTAAATCAGGAGGAAGATTACTCCAGAAACCTTTAACATGAAGTCTAGAACACACTTTCCTTGATTTTAGATGCATTTGAATTTAGAGGCTTCCTAAGTGGTTAATGTGCATTTTATCATGCACGCACTATCTGCAGTGACATCTGAGGGCATGTTTACTAAAGGATAACGTGTATTAATGAAATTAACGTGCATTAAGTGCTACTGCAACCATAGAAATAAAAGGGTTCTGGACACTTAATGCAAGTTAACTTATTAACATGTGTATTCAACATGCCCCCTAATGTGTGGGCTTGATAAAGAGCTATTGCTAAGGTGTGTTAATTGACCATCACACAATGGGGTGGGGTCTGGGTGGGTTAGGGGTAGACTATAGGTATTGACTGCACATTGTGGTTAGCATGGGTGTCATTAGCATATGCTCATCGTCGGTGTGACAATTAGGGCAGGTGTGCCTAATGATGATTCTATGGGTATCATTACGTGCACCCATTTTAACTGTGCTGGTCTTGCCACCAAAGCTACCTCAGAGGCTTTGCACTTACTGTGCATTAAAGTTCAAAATTTTACTGTGCACACTAAGTTCAAAATTTTAACAAGATTTAGTAAAAGGCCTCCTAATTGCTTGCTTTTTCAAAATCCAGATAAGCTATAGTGAGGTCGACAAGTTGTTTCCCTTCCATAGTGGGCTTGCAATCTAAGCTGTACCTAAGGGATGAAGAATCAAGTGGGTTGCTCGCCATTCTTCATCAACATTAATTGCTTCGGCCTTTAATGATTAACCTATTCCTTTATCAACTCAATTAATGATTCTTGTTTGTAAGACTGATTCTTCTTTTACATTTCAAAACCAGATTTCTTCAGTTATCAAATCTTCTTATTATAGTTTGAAAAAGATACCATCTGTGAAACCATATCTGGACTTACAGTACACCATCTTAGGATTTTGTTTTTTGCTCTTATTTTAAATTGTATTGATTATTGCAATTCTTTGGGGTATGTTTACTAAAACCCCGTCAGGTGCGCGTCGCGCTATTGTGCGGGATGCCATATAAGGAGTGGGCGTTTCAGTCTGAAAAAGCAAACCGGGATTAATCATGCGTTAATGTGCGCTGTGCGCTCATGTGCGCCGTGCACATTAGCGCATGAGAAACTTGCGCGGGAAGCATAAGTGGCGCGCTGATGTGCAAGCACAGGAACAGAGCCACAGTACAATGGTGAAGACACTGACTGATAGTGTAGGGATCATGGGTTCAATCCCCCACTGTCCCCAATAAAGAAGGCTGGCTGAGGCATTACCTGTCAAAGGTAATATTGCAGTCTGAGGCATATTAATTTTATTTTAATTACTGCTACTAGCAAACGCACTCTGAAAGCACTGTAACAGAAGGCGCCCCATAAGGTACCCCAGAGGGCACATTTTAAAGTGCACTGTCCGCCAAGGCACCCTAGAATGTTGCTTATAGGACGCTTTATAGGGTGCCATATGAGGTACCGCAAGGTCACAGCACTGTTTTTGATGGCAGCACTGTGCAGTTTAAGGAATGAAAATCATAAGTAGGTGCGCTGACATGCAAGGAGGAGCAGCAGTGTAGCACAATGGTTAAGACACTGACCAATGATACAGGAGTCATGGGTTCAATCCCCCACTGTGCCTAATGAAGAAGGCTGGCTGAGGCATTACCTGTTATAGGTAATAGTGCTTTAGGGGACAGTTTATTTTTATTTTAATTAGTGCTGCCAGCAAACACACCCACAAAGTATTGTAACATAAGGTGCTGCATAAGGCGCCTCATAGGGTACCCCAGAGGGCACATTCTAAAGTGCACTGTCCACCACGGCACCCTACAATGTTTCTGAAAGGGTGGCCTATAGGGTGCCCTATGAGGCACAGCAAGGTCATAGCACTGTGTTTGATGGCAGCACTGTGCATTTAAACGCATGGAAATCTGAAGTAGGTGCGCTGATATGCAAGGAGGAACACCACTACAGGCCCAAATCCATTACAAGGCACTTATCCTGACCTTTAAAGCCTTGAGAAACCAGCCGCCCACACCCATTTGTAGACTGATCAATAACATCCCTGACAACAGAGCAAGATCTGCAATGCTGAACACTTTAGAAGTACCTAAGATAAATGTAAAATGCACAAAGACAACCGCCAATAGGGCTTTTTCGATTTATGCACCCATAGCCTGGAATGCCCTTCCCACTGGAATCAGGGCCATCATGAGTATTACCTTGTTCAGAAAAGCGCTAAAATATCATCTGTTCCAAACCCACTATCCTGAAACTAGCCCTGGAAAACATAGAAAGTCCCCCCCAACCCCCCGTTCTAACTGCTCCAACAACCTAACTCAACGGGAGAATGGTTAATCTGCCCACCCCCTGGTACAGATTTTTCAATACCACCAAACCTGGGTCAACTAGGAATACCCTGTAGCTTTGTAAAATGATCTGTATATAGTTTCTCCCAAGTTCTCCCCTAAGTTATTACCCTGTTCTCTGTAAGCGCATTGTGTCGTTGTCGCATTGTAGCATTGTTCTGTTCACTGTGAACCGCACTGATTTTTAATAGCGCGGTATATAAGAAATGTAAATAAATAAATAAATAAGGCACTGACTGCTGATACAGGGGTCATGAGTTTGCTCCCCAGTGTGCCTAATACGTAAGGCTGGCTGAGGCATCAGCTTTGCAATGTACGTATTGTTTCCTGCAGCACTTCATTTGTATTTTATTAATTGCTGCCAGCAAACACGCCCTCACGTGCTGTAACTGAAGGTGCCGCATAAGGCACCCTATAAGGCACTCCATAGGGCACATTATAAAGTGCACTGTCCGCCATGGCACCCTAAAATGTCCCCTATAGGGCACCCTATAAGACGCTCCACAGGATAACATATAGTGCACCTTATATGGACGGTAACCATAAGGTGACCTATAGGGCGCCCTATAAAGCGCCCCCTGAGGCACCTTATGGGTACAGTATGCAGAGAGTGTTTTTGCTGGCAGCAATAACGTACATTAAAAATAGATAATGCTTTGGGCAGCCCTATCAAATAACCCCACTGAAGGTTTGAACCCATGACCTCTGGCTCCACAGGCAGTGAAGAAACCAGTGGGCTACAGCACTATAGCTGCTAGCAAGCCCCTGGCTGGCTGCAGAGGGACTGCACGTCACCACACAGACAGTCTGCTGTGGTCAGCAGGATAGAGTTAGCCCACCCGTACCCATGATGCACTGCACATGCAAATCAGCTGTCCACAGATGAACACAAGATGGGGTATGCACCCCCACAGCACCTCGGCCTGGTAGGGGGAACTGACCATGTCTACCCCCACAGCACCTCGGCCTGGCAGGGGGAACTGACCATGTGTGTTACTGGCACAGAGTAGCTACACACCGTCACATTGTGCGGGTACTGTGCTCACCCTGAGTGTGCGGTGGGGCGCCCAGCACCAGGTCCACAGCACCTTCCATGGCAGAAGTAGGCCATACTGCAGGTCCCCAGCAGTGCCAATGTGTGAGATAGGTAGTTTCTGCCAAAACACCTTGGATATATCTGTCTGTTTCAGTCAGGTGTAGCCCCTATGGACTCCTAGGAGGATTATGTGCTACTACCACCACCACCACCACCACCCTTCTCCTCCTCCTCCTCCTCCAGGGCTGAGGGTGGCAAAAAGGGTCTCCCATCAACAGATCCACATTCTACCTCCCTGCAATGGTGGCAGTAGAGGGAACCATCAACCCCAGTCCTGCTAGGGAACAGACACCCTACAGGGCAGTCAATGCAGCTCTGTACACATCCATAACACAATAGCAGACAGACATTAGGCCTGGATATGCTAAGCTGCACCCCACCACTATCTGATATTCTCCTGCAGCAAGCCTTCAGCCACTGCACCCTGCAAGGTGCTCCATCAAGACACATACCAGCTACAAACAGTCTGCTAGCTAGTCCATAGTACATGTTCCTGGTGGAAATGGGTACACCCAGAACTGGGATATCAGCATACACAACAGATAAGTCAGTGACTGGGCCACAAAAGGAAACCCCTAAATATCACATAAAAAAAATACCATATAGCACTATGTGGGTGCCTAGCCATGCTGTGGTCACTGCAAAGTCAGGGTGAGAGTGATCTCCCAGCAGGACATGCTGAGGCCACCCTGTCTGTGTAGGTGGTGGCCGGGCACTAAAATGTCCCAGCCAGTGCCCTATGCCCTGTGCAGATGCATCCTGGCCAGGCCACCCTGTCCGGGCTATACCCATGGTACCTTGCTCCTCATTATGCACATTGGCAGGCCAATACTGGCAACAGTGCTGGCAGTGTGTGCTGTGGAGGGTGTTTGCAGCCACCACACACTGGATATACCAGGGGTGGGCACCTCCGGTCCTGGAGGGCCGCAGACCAGTCAGGTTTTCGGGATATCCCTAATGAACATGCATGAGATATATATGCATTAGAGATATCCTGCCAACCTGACTGGTTTGTGGCCCTCCAGGGCTGGATTTGGAGACCCCTGCCTTACACCTCTGTCATTTAAGATCGTGAGTGGGCAAGGTACAGATGTCCTAGACATCGAAAGGGTATATAGAATGTGTCACATTCCTCCTTGATTCTCACCACCACCAAAACGTTGTCTAATAGACAATTTTTTGGTGGTGGTGAGAAGTGAGGAGGACTGTGACAAATTCTATCTAACCTTTTTGATGTCTTGGAGATCTGCACCTTGTCCACTCACAATCTTAAATGACAGAGGTGTAAGGCAGGGGTCTCCAGATAGAGGAGTTTAGCAGCCCTGGCTACCACACCAGTCCTGGGCACAGTACAGGCATGGATATGGTACGCAATATTGTTGGGGGTCACTCCCCAGGGTGGTAAACACTGTCAGAGACCAGACCTGAAGCACACACCACAGACATCAGAAAGATTGTTATGATGGAGCTCAATGAGCAAACTGTGCTTAATGTAAGAATTGCTATCTGCCAGTAATCATAGCAAACGTTTGATAGCTGTGTACCGTATACCCAGGTGTAGGGTGGCATTGCTAAGGTATGCAAGTGCTAGTATTGGGAGATGCACGCAGGGCCCAATGTCCTGCCTCTCCAGGAGGCATTGGCTAATGGGGCCTGTGGGTGCGGGTGTGGGTGTGTCTGCCCCTGTTGGCTACTGCTTTATGGCAGAGGTTCCCAACTCCAGTCCTGGTGTGCCAAACACTGTTCGGGTTTTCATGCTGTTCCTCATGAATATGCATGAGATACATCTGCATACCATGGGGGTGGTGCAAAGATATGCAGCACAGGCATCTTTATTAGAGGCAGCATGGAACCTGAATGGTGTTTGGCCCTCCAGGACTGCATTTGCGAGACTCTGCTCTAGGTAATGCGCCTGTTTATGGTGTCTGTGCTCGGTGGGGTAAAATATAGGCGTATTAACCATGCGTATGTTCTCTGCAAGAAAGGTTTGTCCTTACTATCACGGTTTAGTTGTGGGAAAAATATGTGGATGGGATTGGCAGTAGCCCCAGCTGGGCTTTGAACCTGTGACCTTCTGTTCTTGCACACACTGTCTGTGTGCACTGCACCACCTTGTTGCCACAGATATGCTGCGTTCCCTGGGGAGTCCATGACTGTACATCCGACAGTGCCTGTTTGTTGCAGTGCACGGCACCCACCTGGCAGGGCTAGGCCATGGTCTGCTGTTGCCACCAGCTGCTGCCACCTCCACCACAAGTACCGCTCCATCCTTAGATTAGAGACAGCATAAACCCTGAAGGATTTGTTGCCCTCCAGGATTGCATTTGGGGGAATCTGCTCTAGGTAATGTGCATGTTTCTGGTGTCTGTGCTCTGTAGGGTAAAATAGAGGTGTTTGAGCCATGCTTATGTTCTCTGCAATAAAGGTTTGTCTTTACTATCACGATATAGTTGTGGGTAAAATATGGGGACTGGATTGTCAGGAGCCCCAGATGGGGCTTGAGACTGTGACCTTCTGTCTCCAAACACACTGGTTGTGTGCACTGCACCACCATGTTGCCACAGAGACAGGGCTTTCCCTGATGATACCATGACTGTTTGTCCGGCAGGGCCTGTCTGTTGCAGTGCATTGCACCCACCTACACAGGGCTAGGCCATGGTCAGCTCTGGGCAGCTGCCACTGGCCCCCTCCACCTCCAGTACCCCTGTGCCACCATGCTGACATGCCCTTCTGCTGGTGGTGCTGGTGGTACGCAGTCTCAGGCCATCCTGTATGCAGGTAGGCGGCTGCCTATGGTGCAGGTTCTGGGGTATGGGTTCCTGCATATCTGTCCGCACATCCCTCAATCACCGCCTGCCAATGTTCTATGCCCTTGGGGGTACCTGCTGGGTACTATCCCCTGTGACACTGTGCTAAACACTCTCGTGTCCATGTTGGGCCCTCATCAGTTGCTGTCTGGCTGCTGTTCAGTTTCAGCATTCCTAAGTGCCATCTAGGCATCTGCCTAGTCCACACTGTGCCCTAGCTGCACCACAGCATGTGCCGCCTGCAGCCCTCTGTATCCCCTTTCCCAGCATCTGTCCAGTTGCCCATTCCAACCTGCCCGCCCTGCTGTTGTGGAACATGTGCATGCCATAGGTAACCTGTCCAATGGAGAGGGAAACCCTGATCAGTGCTATTTCACTGTGGGATCATTCACCTTGTATGGGGACGGAGCGTAGACCCTTCTAAAATTCATATTCATTTTTTGAGGCTTTCTTGGGAGTGTTTTTTGATGTTTCCCATTACTATCACTATTTCCCAGCTTGATTATAATTTTTTTAAATTTTGTTGGGGTCCTTTTCAATATTTATTTGCACTTTTGTACCGTGCACATGTATCACACTTATCACTGTTTTGTTGGTTTCCCCGGTTTTGCTGTACATTGCTGACAGAAATGGTTTCTCTTCCCTTTAAATCGGCTCTACCGCGAGGTTTTCACTCGCGGTATTTTTTGCCTTGTATTTCAGCGCCGCTCGGTGCGGGGAGCCTCTCCCCTCCCACTCTCCACCCATTGACCCCTTCTCTCCGCCCCTGGGGAGCCTTCCTCCGCCCTCCGGGAGCCTTTCCACGCCTTTATCGCACATTAGCGTGCCGTGCACATGAGCGGGCACTTTAGTGCGGCGCGCACCTGTGCGGGGCACAAATACGCATCATTAGCGTGCGCTAAGGTACCTTAGCGCACGCTAATGTGCGCCACACACATGAGCGCAGTTTAGTAAACATGCCCCTTTGTATAATGAATTATCACAATCTTCTATCGATTACACTTGCTACAAAATTCAGCAACTAGACTTAACAGATACTGGAAAGTATGAGCTTATTTCTCCGATGTTGAAGAAATTACACTGACTTCCTGTACATTATCGTTTTCAGTTTAAAGTTTGTACTATTATCCACAAGGTTCTTCATACATACAGTATTCTCATTGGTATCTCTCTTCAGTAGTAGTCCCCATTACAAATATCAGTCCACTTCAACCACGTCGTATCAATCGACTCATGCTCCCAACTGCATATGATCGCCTTTTGGCCTCTGTTATTAAGACTGCTTTTTCATGTTGCAGTTCAATTCTATGGAATTCTCTTTCATCCCAAATAAGAGGGGAATCCAATTATGTAAAATTTAAATCGGTTTTGGAAACATATTTTTTTTACCCAGACTTTTGGTCCTTTAGATGATTAGAGTGTCAATAAAATTTGTCAGTTATTGGTATGCTAAGTGACTATGTTGGGTTTTCTCATTTTTATTTATGTGACAATACTTTCTTTTCCTTTCTTGATATTTTTATTGTAAATTGTTTTGAAATATCCCTTGGACTCAAAAACAATGAATCAAATCTTGAATAAATTAATTAAACCGAACTAAATATGTTGAGGCTACAAGGAGCATCAGTGGGATTTCAACTTTTGTTTCCCTGGCTTGCAGCTTTAACCACTAAGCTACTCCTCCCTTGTATTCATGTGCCACCAGCTTTAAAATGTGTTCCTTGCTTCTGGTACAGTATACAATTTACAGCTAAATTCTAGAAAGTAGCTGAAAAAGTTCCATATATACCAATTCATAAGCACTGTCAAATGAAAGGGGGAAGAAAATATAAAAGGACTTCACATTCTACTTAAAAAAAAATCAAATTACAGACACCAATTGGTTTCATACTTTTAATTAAGTGCAATCCTGTTGAAAATGTTGGAAAAGCCAACAGTACAGTATTTGATGCTTTATAGTACTTAAAACACCTGTCACAGATGAGTGAAGTCAGGGAATTAAGGAAGTTTTAATTGAGTTGACACCAAGATCAAATGTGCACTTGTCAGTTTGATAAGCAGAATTAACTTTATCGGAAAATCACATACCTCTCAAACTCTGTAAAAACATCTGCTGACTTCCACTATATCCTCCTCCTCCTCTCTCTTCCCAAATGAACGGACTGGACTCATAAGTATGATGTCTGTTCTTAAGCATTTATAAATTCTAAATGTAGGTGTTAATTTTCCAGCTGATTAGGAATTCTTTGAGGGTACAAAAAAATCTGTATTTCTTGGTTTTGACATCACAGGCACCGTCACTGGATACTTTTCTCGTGAAATCAAATATGTACATTTACACAGTTGAGGGATTGTCCGTATGGAACAGGCACAAAACAGAACGGAGGTTTCAAGACAGACAAGGGGAGAAATGAGAAGTGGATTTTTCTATTCTTTACCCAATGAACACTTGTTTTTTATACCAGGGAGTGGCAGGAAATACTGGTGTTAATCATTTAAAACCTAAAATTAAATGCCCTAGATATAACATAGAACTATTACAGATATAACAGAGTCTATTTTTTTAACATGTTTCCATTTGTGCCATGTTATGGAAAAAAAAAATGAAAAGGAAGGTTATTAATCAGCAATTCTACAACTGTCCACTAGTACAGCAGTAAAGGCAATACAAGAAGGAAAACAGATTTTAAACAATGGATAAATCACAGTAAAAATCATTTCTTCAACAATTTCAATTTTTTTTTACATAACTGAGTTTCACTGACATATCAGAGATGATATTTAAATGCTCTTCACCCAATTAGTCTCGGGCAAGTTTGAAGGTGTGTATATTTTGTGCCATACATTTCCATAATGCATTTTTTAAATTGAGCTAGGAAAAGGGAATGTCAAAAACGTAAAGATGTTGGCTGGATTACACAAACTTTGCGTAACAGATGCTTAGCATTCATTTCTCTTCCCGAGGAGGTTTATGAATTCTTCTGTGGAATCTTGATGACAACAGATTTCACTTCTGTGTACTCATGAAGGCCGTATTCGCCCCTAGAAAAATAATCAGACACAAGAGTAGTGGCAGTTCTTAAACATTCTCTTTCTTTTTCATCTGTTTCCCTGTCCTCCTAAACCTTACCCCTCTCTCCAGAGAGCATGCTCTTGTGGTTCACAAGACTGCTCGTTGGCTGGTAGGGGCTGCCGCAGATGTAGCAGCTGTTTGCCTTCCCTCCCTAGGCTTAAGCCTCCATAACATAAACTAGTGACAATTCCTACAACATCCATGACTGTAGAAATGATGATAAATAAATACTTTCTGGGCTGAATTCAAAAGCATTTAAGCAGATAGCAGCACCTGATGTTCAGAAAAGAACCACTGACTGACATGTTCAGAGGCCCTATGTGGATAGTGCCAGGATGGTCTATGGACTGAGTGGCAAATTATCTAGATAGCAACAGTAGTCAGTGCTGCTATCTGGGTAGCTATGAGGCACATTTCAAATGGGACGTTCAGGTGCATATCTGAGATGTCAAAGCCAAAATGTCTGAAGAGAAAGGCAAACTTAAATCAAATTAAAAAAATTAAAAGAAATCAATCAAACTCAAAAAGCAAAAAGAAAAATGATTTCTAACAAATTAAAGTGCATTAGCAGACAATATGTGATATAGTGGACCTCAAGCAGAATTTAGAATTTATAAAGACCAAAATGGACCCTCCAGTATGATAGCTTCAAGGGTCAAAACTAGCATGCTCAATGCTCTAAATTCCATTTGTGCTCCATGTCCTGGTAGCGCAGGGGCAGTAGCACAGTGTGCCTCTGAAGACCAGGCCTGGCTGATCCTAGGTTGAAACGGCAAGAGAGGTGGGAAGTGGGTACTGGTCGAGATTTTTTTCTGTCGTCATATTTCTATGTTTCTATGGAAAAAAGGGGACTTTTGTAGTTGTTGATATGGAAGGACAGACTAGATAGGCCATGTGGTCTTTTTCTGTCATCATATTTCTATGTTTCTCTGTTTAATTTGTTAGAAATCATTTTTTTCCTTTTTGAAAGAAAGGCAGGCACATGCAAGTTCAGGCACAATTCCAGAAACGTGGATGTGCCCGATATGCACGTGTATCAAATGTGTATATAGATATCCCCAGGAGAGCATTTCAGAACCAAGACATCTGATGGCATAATGACTTCAGAGCTGGGTGGCCAGGGTTGCAATCCCAGTGTGGGCCTTTGCAATCTAAAGCTAGTGCCTTAATTCTCCTCTTCTCTACACTCTATGGATGCTTTAAGATGAAAACAAACACTTTCCTGGAGCTGGAATAAACAGGCACATTCTTCTGGGATCAAATAGGGATGTGTAAGTCCATTGCCCCTCCCCCCTGCCTACTTGAATGTCCCCATACTGAAGATGTCTGCAAACTGCATTTGTGGATGGTTACCGAGATGCATCTGTGATTTCAATGTCTGTACATGTCCAGACCATCACTAGACCTTTTAGAATGTCCCTCTATGCGTATAACTTAGGTGAGCCAAAAAAAGCTGTCCTAAATTGTCTGGATTGCTCTTTGGACAGCAGTGCAGAATATCACCTCTATCCAAGTAGTGCCAGCACTGACCGCTCTATCTAGATATTCAGTGCCAGCCACTATCTGAATATCACGATTTTTGCATAGTACAGCATTATCTAAAGATGAACACATGGCGTTATTATCTTTGCAGAAACGGCGTGATATAGTTATACGACGCGCCGATAAGGGTGGGGCTGTAGTGGTAATGTCCAGAGAGTATTATTTATCTGAAGCCCAGTCTCAGTTGCATGATCTGAAGGTTTATAAGGTTTTGGATATAGATCCGAAAATGGCACTCCAACAAGAAATTAAGAACATTACTTTAGAAGCCTTACAATCGAAGTTTATTACTCGTAAAGAGTTTAGATATTTAAATATGTCTGACCCTAATACTGCTAAGTTTTACACGGTTCCCAAGATTCATAAGAATTTGAGTCAACCCCCTGGTAGACCGATCGTGTCTACCAGGGGGTCCATTCTTGAACCACTGTCAGTATTTCTTGATTCCTTTCTTAGGCCTCGGCTGATTAGAATCCCATCTTATTTAAGGGACACCACCTATTTTTTGACGGTACTGAAAGAGATGGATGAATGGTCTCAAAGTACTGAGGTTCTCTTGGTATCTTTGGACGTGGTGTCTCTTTACATGAGTATCCCACAAGGGGCGGCATTAGAGGTAGTTAAAAGGGAACTCATGCATAGAGAGGATGTTTCTGAGGGGAAGCTTGCATTTTTGATGCATCTCACTCGTCTGGCCATTACTCATAATTATTTCACCTTTCAGGGTACTTTTTACCAACAAATTTCATGGATGGCTATGGGCGTGACATGTGCACCGTCGGTGGCCAACTTTTATATGGGGCATTTTGAACATCTATGGATGGCCTCTTCCCCGTACTCCCCTAATATATTGGAGTGGCGGCGGTATATAGACGATGTCTTCCTCTTGTGGAAGGGACCTGAGAAGACTCTCTCGGCATTTATAGAATGGATTAATAGGCTTGATCCCAACATTACATTTACCCACACGTATCATAGGGATACCCTTGCATATTTAGATGTCCAGGTCACTCGGGGCAGAGATGGATGGGAGACTTCAATTTATAGAAAGTCTACTGACAGAAATACCTTTTTTCATTTTAGGAGTCTGCACCCCCAACGGCTTAAGGAGAGCCTCCCTCTCTCCCAGTTTTTACGGTTCACGAGGAACTGTTCAGACAGGGGAGATTACAAACATAAATCTAAACGATTGAGTAGAAATTTTCTTGAGAGGGGTTATCCGAAAGAGATTATACACAGGGCCTACCTTAGGGCATTGTATAATCGTAGAAGTTTACTATTGGATAAGGCACCTGTAAGAGCTGACGACGATTTAAATTCTAGTACTGTGAATTTAATCACCAAATATTCATTTCTCAGTATGGCTATTCAAAAAGTGGTTAAACAACATGGGAATGTTTTGACTACTATTCCAGGGTTAGCTGATAAAAAAATACGATGCGTCTGGCAGAGGGACCGCAATTTAAAGGATAGGTTGAGTCCTGCTGAGGTTGGTCCCTTAATAGTTTTTCCTTCTCCTGTAGAGAGGGGGCATAACATTTGAGGAGAGTGTGAGATGTGTGCTATAGCTTTGTCGGTTACAGAATTTCATTATGCTGGCCAGTCGGTTTCCTTACGCTTTGCTACTACGTGTGGTTCTCGGAATGTGGTTTACATGATTTTCTGCCCGTGTGGGTTGGCTTACATTGGTAAAACCACGCGCCCTTTTCGGATAAGGCTTAGGGAGCACAAAAGCAGATTGAAACATAAAGTATTAGAAGCTCCGATTGTTCGGCATTGTATAAACATGGGACATCAATTTTTTGATCTTCAGAGTCTATGCATAGATCAGGTGTTCAAGGGGCGAGGACTGCGGACTCTAGATACTGAGTTGGTAACTATGGAACAACGCTGGATTTTTAGATTAAATACTGTAGAACCCCATGGTCTGAACATGGGGATAGATTGAACTGCTTGTTTATAACATTCAATTTGTGGGGGAAAGTCGTAATATGCTAAGTATTAATCAGTAGAGCTGTCATGTTTGTTAGCGGGCCTCGGGTAGAGGTCCATGCCTGTAGATAGAGGGTGTATTACATGCGTGAACTTTTAATGCTTTGTATAACTGAAGGAGGGGTGATAAGCGAAGATTTACCAATCATCAGGTATAATCAGGTTTGATGGGAAGGAATCGTGGGTTTAAGGTTAGTATCTTAGGATCCTTTTGAAGATTACTGTTTGGGAGTGAGGATGTTCCGCGGATAAAAGTGCGGGTTAACATTATTACATCCCTGATTGGTGGAGTGGAAGGGGAGTTCTCGGTGTGACGTGTTGGGTGGAGCTTAAATAGGGCGGCTTGTGGTGTTAATCCGCATGCGCGGCGTCTCTCTCGACCTTTGAATGAATTTGACACGATTTTTGTGAAAGCGGGTCGGGGTTGTAAGTTGAGCGTTGGCAGCATCGGCGGTAAGTGTGTGTTGGGTGTTTGATTTTAAAGAAGGTGAGGAGGTTTTAATGGAGGATATTATGGCAGTTTGGGTTATTTCATGTGTTGGTTTTTTGTTTTTTGTCTTTATGCAGCGCTGTTATGAGTTCAGTTATAAGATCCCCTGAGGAACCATATATGAGAAACGCAGAATTGGTACCTGTGGCAAGCGTCGGGGTCATAAACATCTCTTTAACATAACGGAGGAGTTTGGTCCAAGGATATCTGTTTTATGAGTATAAATATCAGCATCACTATATATCTTAATGCAGGACTGGCTCATTCGTTATGTATTTATACTAGGTCATTGATGCTAAAAGGTACTCTGTTTCATGGACGTGAGTCAGGAAGCTGTACCAAACGAGTCTGAGACCTAGTTTCATAACGGAGCTAATGTTTTGAAGATTTCTTGAATCATCTGAGTTTATATGAATTTTGATATGCCATTTTGAGTTTTCAGTGAACGAGTTTTACTATTTTTTGAACTATCTGAATAGCAGCATTGATTAGTTGAATTGTTTTAGCTGTAGCAGTTGGCATTTAAAATACTCCGCAGACTGCCATAGCTGAATATTGACCCGATTGATTTTCATAAACTGAGATTAGCTTTTTTGTAACTGACGGAGTGCCAAGTTACCCAGTTCCAGGAGCAAGATTTTTTTTGCCAGTTCTGGTTTTACATTTGCATTGCCATGCAGTATGGAATGTGTGGTCCTTGATTTTATCCATTAGAATCAGTGCTGCAGATCCCATAATGCATCAGGATGAGATTGCCAGATATCTAGGACGGGCTCTAATCTCATTCCTGGAATTGGGTAACTTGGCAACTCTGCTGATAAACTCTACATATATTTTATATCACTTCATTATTTTTGTATAATTTTATTAGAATCAGCAGCTGAGCTTCAAAATTTACTAATTATAAAAGGATGAAGGAGCCAACCTGATGTACACTAACATGCAGAAGGTGGAGAGTTTAACCTCTGAGTGGGATCTTCCACTCCCTACATTAGCCAGGGCTGGGGGAAATGTTCAAAACCTCCATGGAAGAGAGGTTTCTTTTTTTTTTACTTTGATACCTAGAGGCTGGATTCAATACCCATGAATGCAGGATCCAGAAGGAGTCCTGGTGCATGACCCCTCACCAGGATTTTCCGTGCAGTGCCCAGACTTGAAGTGGGAGGAATATAAAATAGGGGAAATAGGAAAGCTTATAGTTCTGACTGAGCTGGATGTATAAAAGGAGGAAACTAGTGCATTCATTCTGTGGCACCTCACTACCTTTCTTCTCTTATCTCACTCTACGTCCCCTCATTGGAAACTGTCCTTCTCTAGCAGATCCCTTTTATCTGTGCTCTTCTCTGCCACTGCCAACTCCAGACTCAATATCGGGCCCATTAAGATTTTTAAGTCTTTCCCCATATGCCTTATGAAGAAGACCACGGACCATTTAGTAGCTGCCTTCTGGACCTATTCTATTCTGCTGAATGTGCAGTTTTCGGAATTGTACACAGTACTCCAAATGAGATCTCACTAGAGACTTATACAAAGCACTACCACATCCTTTTCCTGTTGGCCATTCCTGTCCCTATGCATCAAAACATTCTTCTGCCTTTTGCCATTATCTTTTCTACCTGCTTGGCCACTTTAATATCATCCAATATGATCACCCCCCAGGTCTTACTCTTCTTTTATACATTGAAGTACTTCATCCCATTATACTGTATACTAAGTAACAAATATCATAAAATGTTTGGAGCATGCGGGACAAGGAATCAGCAATGATTTTCTATTAATGCACTCCACCCTGCCCCCAGCCATGCCCACAAACACTGATTCACACCCAAGGAATGATGTTTCGTACTCCGCTCCAGCACCCCTAACACCCATACTCACTCCAGATTGGAGTACGTCGCCTGTCATAGCAGTGCAGTTTTCATGGCAATAACTAGACATCTTCAAAACAGCTTTACTTATGCAGAAAAACAGGAAAACTAGATGCCACAAACCTTTCTTTGGAAATGGGAAAATCTGCACCCCCGAAAACAAACAAGCAAAAGGAACAGTTTTAACAACCTTCCTTTACTAATCCCACTGATTAGTTAGTTCATTTGTTTGTTTATTTAAGACAATTTTAAGGGGCTAGTGCTATTGTCATGTCGGACATATTTATCTAGACATTCAGTCTCAGTTTAGCTGCAGAGCCAGGCATTAGTATCCAAGGTAAACTTTGGGATATGTTTACTAAGCAGTCCTAATGTGCGCTCTTCCACGTTATAGCGTGATAAGGTACCTTATCGCGCAATAATGGTGCTTTATCGGGTGCAGAGGTACCTTAGCGCGCGATAACGCACGCAGCGGCGCAAAGGCTCCCCATAGGCGGAGGAAGGCTCCCCATGGGCGGAGAGAGAGGGTCAATGGGCGGAGAGTGGGAGGGGAGAGGCTCCCTGCACACTAATGCTGTGAAATTCGAGGCTGAAAACTAAGGCCAGTGAAACCCTGGCGTTAGAGCTGATTTAAAGGGAAAAGAAACCATTTCCGTCAGCAATGTACAGCAAAACCAGGGAAACCTACAAAAAGTGATACGTGTGATACATGTGCACAGAACAAAAGGGCAAATAAACACTGAAAATGACCTGAATAAAATGTAATAAAAACATAACCACGCTGGCCAGTAGTGAGTTTAATGGGAAACATCAAAAAACACTCCCAAGAACGCTCCAAAAAAAAAAAAATATGAATTTTGGAAGGGTCTATGCTCCATCCCCATACAAGGTGAATGAGCCCACAGTGAAATTGCGCTGATCAGGGTTTTCCCTCCCCATTGGGCAGGTTTCCTATGGCATGCACATGTTCCACAACAGCAGTGCAGGCATGTCAGAACGGGCAACTGGACAGATGCTTGAAAAGGGGACACAGAGGGCTGCAGGCAGCACATGCTGTGGTGCAGCTGGGCCACAGTGCGGACTAGGGTGATGCCTAGGTGGCCCATAGGAATGCTGAAACAGTAGTGCAGCCAGACAGCAACTGATGAGGGCCCAACATGGGCATGAGTGTGCTTCCCACAGTGTCACAGGGGATAGTACCCAGCAGGTACCCCCAAGGGCACAGAACATTGGCAGGCGGTGCTGGGGGGAAGCGTGGACAACTATGCAGGCACCCCTACCCCAGAACCCGCACCATAGGCAGCCACCTACCCACACACTGGATGGCCTGAGACTGCGCTCCACCAGCACCACCAGCAGAAGGGCATGTCAGCAGGGTGGCAGAGGTGTACTTGTGGGGAAGGGGGCAGTGGCAGCTGCCCAGAGCAGACCATGGCCTAGCCCTGTGTAGGTGGGTGCCATGCACTGCAACAAACGGGCCCTGTTTGATGAACAGTCATGATATCACCACAGAATGCATCACCTCTGCTGCAACAAGGTGGTGCAGTGCACACAGCCAGTGTGCTCAGAAGCAGAAGGTCATAGGTTCAAGTCCCAGCTTTGGCTCCTGCCAACCCAGTCCCTATATTTTACCCACTACTGAAACGTGCTAATACAGACAGAACCTTTATTTCAGATGACGTAAACATTCCCAAAACACCTACATTTTACCCTACAGAGCACAGACACCATAAACATGCGCATAACCTAGAGCAGAGTCTCCCAAATGCATTCCTGGAGGGCCAAACACCATTCAGGTTCCATGCTGCCTCTAATAAAGATGCCTGTGCTGCATTTCTATGCACCGCCCCCATGGTATGCAGATGTATCTCATGCATATTCATTAGGGAGAGCACGAAAACCCGAACAGTGTTTGGCCCTCCAGGACTGGAGTTGGGAACCTCTGCCCTAGAGCAGTGGCCAACAGGGGCAGACATACACGTACTCACTGGCTCCATTATCCGAAGCCTCCTGGAGAGACAGGATGTTGGGCCCTGCATGCATCTCCCAATACTAGCACTTGCATACCTTAGCAATGCCACCCTAAACATGGGAAAACTGTACACAGCTATCAAAAGGTTGCTATGATAACTGGCAGATAGCAATTCCTACGTTAAGCACAATTGGCTGATTGAGCTGCATCATAGCAACCTTTCTGATGTCTGTGGAGTGTGCCTCAGGTCTGGTGTCTAATAGAGTGACCTCAACAGTATTGCGTACCATAGCCATGCCTGCATTGTGCCCAGAACTGGTGTGGTGGCCAGGGCTGCCAAACACCTCTATAGTTGCACAATGTTGGCATAGGTGTGGGGAGTGTGTGTCTGTCTATCCAGTGTGTCGTGGCTGCTAGCACCTTCCTCAGCCCATGCTGCTAGCACTGTTGCCAGTATTGGCCTGCCAATGTGCATAATGAGGAGCAAGGTACTGTGGGAATAGCCTGGATAGGGTGGCCTGGCCTGGATTCATCTGTACAGAGCATAGGGCAATGGCTCGGACATTGTAGTGCCCGGCCACCACCTGCACGGACAGGGTGGCCACAGCATGTCCTGCTGGGAGGTCACTCTCACCCTGACTGAGCAGTGACCACGGCATGGCTAGGTTCCCCCATAGTGCTACATAGTATTTCTCTCATGTGATATTTGGGGGGGGGGGGGGGGGTTTGGGGCCCAATCACTGACTTATCTGCTTGGTGTGTATGCTGACGTCCCAGTTCTGGGTACCTGCATCTTTTCCAAGAACATGCACTGTAGAATGGCTAGCAGACTGTCTGCAGCTAGTATGTGTCTTGCTGGAACACCTTGCAGGGTGCAGTGGCTGGAAGCTTGCTGCTGGAGAATGTCAGACTGCGGTGGGGGGCAGCTGAGCATTTCCAGGCCTACTGTCTGTCTGCTTTTGCTTTATGGATGTGTACAGATCTGCATTGACTGCCCTGTAGGGTGTCTGTTCCCCAGCAGGACTGGGGTTGATGGTCCCCTCTACTGCCACCATTGCAGGGAGGTGGAATGTGGATCTGTTGGTGGGCGATCCTGTATCCCACCCTGAGCCCCAGAGGGTGGATTGTGTGGTGGTACATAATCTGCCTATGGGTCCAAACACCCCCACCCCCACATCATGTAATCATGACACCAACACAGGATATGCACTATTCTGGGTGCATCATAACCCATAAGGGCTAAACATGACTGAGAAATACAGAAGGACACAGATGTATCCCAGGTGTGTCTGCAGGAACTACCTATCACACACAGTAGCACTTATGGGGACCTGCAGCATGGAGTATGTCAGCTATGAAAGGTGCTGTGGACCTGGTGCTGGGCGCCCCACCTCACCCTCAGGGTGAGCACAGTACCCCCACAATGTGGCGGTCTGTAGCTACTCTGTGCCTACAATGTGCCTACCAGGCCGAGGTGCTGTGGGGGTGCATACCCCATCTTTTGCCCATCTGTAGACTGCTGATTTGCATGTGCAGTGCATCATGCGTACGGGTGGGTTAACCCTATCCTGGTAACCACGTGCAGTCCTTCTGCAGCCAGCCAGGGGTTTGTTAGCAGCTATAATGCTGCAGCCCACTGGTTACTTTACTGCCTATAGAGCCAGAGGTCATGGGTTCAAACCCATGGTGGGCTTATTTGATAAGGCTGTCGAAGGCATTGTCTGTTTTTAATGTACATTAGTGCTGCCAGCAAAAACACCCTCAGTGTACTGTAACCATAAGGCGCCCCATAAAGCGCCTTATAAGGTGTCCTCTAATGCGCCTTATAGGGTGCCCTATAGGGGACATTATAGGGTGCCTTGGCGGACAGTGCAATTTATAATGTGCCTTATGGAGTGCCTTATAGGGTGCCTTATGCAGCACTTTAGGTTACGGCACGTGATGGTTTGTTTGCTGGCAGCACTACTTACACTACAGATAAAATGCCTCTAAAATCAGTACTTACACATAAAAGCTAATGCCTCAGCCAGCCTTATGTATTAGGTACACTGGGGGATCAAACTCATGACCCCTGGACCATCAGCCAGTGTATTAACCATTGTGCTATACCTCTGTTTCTGTATTTGTATGTCTGTGCGCCTACTTAAGATTACCGTGTGTTAACGTGCTTAGCGGTGTTTCGCCCGATAATGTGCGCAGCTCTTTGCTGCTCTTCAGAAGCTTCAGTCTGCTTAGTTTGATGGATGGTTGGGTCGGCTGACTAACAACTTAAATATAGCTGGGCAAATACATGTGGTTATCTTTAGCCTCACTGTACCTCCTGAATATTGACCCCAAAGTAAATACCCCGAATGAGGGTCTTATGTAGAAACATAGAAACATAGAAAAATAACGACAGAAAAAGACCACATGGCCTATCTAGAACTGGTATGAACAATGCTTGAAGGTGAAAACCTGACCTGGCCCTTCAGGCCACGGGTAATTCTGTCTTTCACATTCTATGGGTATTATGGGTATTATGATGCATCAGAATGTTTTAAATTAGATAAGCCATTCAAATATTTTGCTTAGTATCACATCAAGATAAATAATTGTGGAACTGATCTCTAAAAAATGCACCTTTTCCTTGATTTTTGTTTTAAATGACTTGTAAGTGAAAATCTTGCAACTCATTTATAGTTTTTTATTTCAGAATTTATACAGCAATTTATGATCAGTGCAGTTGACAAAATCCTTTTGTTACTTTCCAGGAGTAGTATGTACAATACTAGTGTTAAACTTATAAAAGTGCTGGCAAGGAGATGTGCCTTGTGGCAAAAAACATGTGAATGCATGTGATCATATACCCCTTTATTATCCTAATATCTCACCTCATCAAACAGCAATACCACCTTGATGTAAAAATTATCTGTAAATAACTCATTCTATCTTGATGTAAATAGCTAACTCTAAATAGTTGGCCTAACATCATTGCATCCCAGAGGCCTGCGTATGATGCAAAATACGTTATAATGTTTATTGTTCTTGTTCAGTATGTTTCCTGTTCCTTGTAAACTGCCTAGAGCAGTATATGTTTATTATATTCTCTGTAAAACGCCTTGATTACATGGATAAAGCGATATATAAAACATTTAAATAAATAATTAAAACTAAATAAATCCTTATTAATATTATTCAGCAGGCACTTGAGGTTAGGAGCCTAGGGCCCGATATTCAAAAAGCATTTACACGGTTAACAGCCAGTTAACCGTGTAAATGCCTGTACCCGGATCTTTGATGGCACATACATGGATAGTGCTGTCGAATATCCCCAGCTAAGTCCCCTACGTGCCCTGATGCTAGATGGCTAGCATTGGGGCGTGCCAGGAGTATTTTGGGGCGAAGCGGAGGCGGGAACCGGCACTAACAGTGCAGCACTGATATTGGAAGCTGCACATTTAGTGCTTGGTGCCTATAAGATAGGCAAGGAAAACCATCGCCTATCTTATAGACACCAAGGCTATCCAATATCGATGCTATATGGTTAGCCTCGGCAGCTTTCGGGCAGCATGGCCAGACCTGGATATTATCTTCCGTTGCTGCGGAAGTGAATATCCGGGGTCGGGGTTTGGGGGTGGAAGGGCATAGCTAAGAAGCTAAGGTGCTTAGCCCTGCCCAGTTGAATATCGGGCTCCTAAGGTCCAGAAGGGAAAATAAATTGGAAAACAAAGGGGGATTGGGGTGGGAAGAGGAAAAAGCAATTGTTTCTCTTCTCCTTCTTTTAATAACACGGAAGTAAAAAACTGGGTGAAAAACTAGGAAGGTGTAATGTATTGTAAAACATTCAAAGCCTCCCTACTATTTATAAGCAGTCAGCTGTCTATGTGCAAAAAAGTAGCCTAAAGCCTGATAGTAAATACAAAGATTTCACAACCAAGCTTATCTCCTATGTCGAATCATGTCTCAGATATGTCTATCTCAGAAGATATGTAGATCTTTATTGGGAACTCCACTGCATTACTAGCAACAACAACAACAACAACAACAAAAAGCTCCATTCTTGGCTTTATTGTCTGTGAGATTCTAGGTTAGAGATCCACAAATTCAGTCATCCAAGATCACAGCCAAGTCAGGATTTCAAGATTGCCACAGTGAATATGCATGGAATACTTCCAGTGTATGCAAATATACCTCATGCATATTCATTGTGGAGATCCTGAAAGCTGACTGAGCTGAGACTTTCGAGGACTGAGTTTGGGAACTCTTGCATGATGTCTTCAGCAAAGAAATGGAATACACAGACAGCCTCTATCATGAAAAATCCTCATAGCAACTCTTAAACAGTAAAAGTGACTATAATGGAATGCAAAGTCCTGGAGGATTTTTCGAGGCATTCTTAGACAATTTTAGGCCTGGAAACAACCCTCTAAGGCTAAGCTAAGAAAGGACACATCCCAGAATAGATAAGAATAGGAAGGTAGAGAGTAGCTGTGCGCAAGAAACCACCAGGATGAAAAAATCGTGAGTTGGTAAAAATGTTTTAGATGGTTTTAAAAGTTACAGGGAGGGGGAGGAGTTCAGTGGTGTCAGCTGCCGTGATTACACACTTTGCACTAGGCTATTCAATATTGAGGCCATATTGGGCCATCGGCATTGAATATCTGAGTTGGCTGAATAGTGCCGAAGCTCACCAAGCAACGGCGATATTGACACTGCCCGGTTAGCTTCAGCGATGAACGTTAGGGGAGCCTTTAGATGTCTACTTTTCCCCAATTTTGGATAAGTGGCTAGTGGCTGAATATCGCTGCCAGCCAGTTATCCCCAGGTGCTGCCTCTGAGCCACCTCGGAAAGCCCTAATGTTAGCCGACTAGCACTGGGGCATTCAGTGAGGACACCCAGGGATATTCAGTGGCACTGACCACAAGAGTGCCACTAAATATCCCATCAAGCACCATTTAGCTGGTTTGCAGGTCTGCTTTGAAAATGTCTCCTCCCCTCCATATTTCTTTCTTTCTTTAGAATTTCTAAAAATATAAATACTGCGGCTGTATAAGTCAGTATTTTATATCAACAATTGGGTGAATTTTCAGAAGTGGAAGTGATCACATTTCTTTAAACCTGGCCATGATGTTTAAAATATGAAGGTCATTTTAGAAGCCCTGTTCATGATTTTCACTTGTGGGAAATCACACTTGTGCAAATCACATCCCTGTTCCAAGAACAATTTTAAAATGGGCCCAATGTGCATATGTCTGCCATAGTCACATCTAAAACACATGAGGGCATGATAGAGGCATCTCCAAAAGAGATATACATGTACGCCTGATTTTGGAATGATGTCCTATGTTTAAACTCATTGGTGGACATGTGAATAAATAGACGTGCCCACCTGGCATGAACAGGCTTTTCTAAAGTGCTCATTTCTGTCATTTGTCACCAGTATAGATAATAGGGGGATGCCTTCTCAATCCACCAATAACTTACCACTCCTTAAAGATGGATAGCAGGTAAATATTGAGGCCTCTTTGCTTACTGCCCCACTGTTGCATATCTCCGTTTCCAAAATGGCAGGACTGTATGTGGCTGTAGCAACATATCCACACGTAGGTCCCAAAATATTGCCGCTACATGTCTATGCTGCCTGCTCCCCCATGTCAATCTTTCCCACGTGCATGCTGATGAAGATGTTTATCCTTCAGGGCAGGAACAGGATGATTTTAGAAGGCATTTACACATGTCCACCTTTTTAATTGTCCCTCCTATGGAATTTTAGATGTTTTGATTTGTACATCCCAGGGGGCATATAATAGAATTTCTAAAATATGTTTTCCTGTGTATATTTGGCATTACTATATAGATAGGCAACAGCAATAGCATACCAAGGCCAGGGTGGTACGAGTAGTCCACTCTGGTATTGGCAATAAGGGGGTGCATTGTCCTGCATCAACCTGCTTGGAATATTGTTGTTTAATGTTGTTTGCTGTGTGGTGTTTTAATAAGATTGCAATTTTCTTTTTCTGTTTGTTGATGTCATTCTAAACTGCTCTGGTATGTGACTTGAAGGGCGGAATAGAATATTTAATAAACCATAAACCATAAAACCACAATCCTAGACATGAAATCAAGCATGGTAAGGACATTTTTCCAATTGATCACCTAGTCAACCAATCTGGCTTCAGAAAAGCCTTTAGGACTATACGGTCTGATCTTAGGACAGCCAATGAAATGAGAGCGCATGGAAAAAGCTGGCCTCCCTCCATGGGTTAGGTGGCATTTCAGGCTGCGGCTTGGACCACAGAGCTTCCTCCAATTAGATACAGGGTGAAACAACATCACTGTTACTATAATGATCTGTTTACAACCCTCCCTCCTCCAGGAAAGAATACAAGTAGCTGCGGGTTTGGGCATGCTAGCACATAAATGCAGAGATGCAGGTTTGAGTGGTGCTGCTTCCTCTAAGGTCATGGTGATGTCATGATGAAAAGAGATTTTTGTAATTTGCACAGATGAAATGGGAAAATGGCTCCTACCCCACATTTTTTGCCTTGATACTTAGTGGTCTATGGCATCTGGATGTCTGATCTTATCCATGAGGCTAAGGCTTTGTCTGGTGCCGAAAGGTGCCAGGTACCAAAATGTGCGACTTACCACTTAAGGGGTATGTTTACTAAACCTTCTTAATGTGTGCCCAGCATTAGTGTGCAGGATGCCATATAAGGAGTGGGCGTTTCAGTTTAAAGTAGCAAAACGGGATTAGCACGCGATAACGCGCGCTGCTGTGCACATTATCGGGCAAAGTGCCGCTAAGCGCGTTACCGCGCGGTAATCTTAAGTAGGCGCACAGACATCCAAGCATAGAAACAGAAGTGTAGCACAATGGTTAATCCACTGACTGATGATACAAGGGTCATGAGTTCGATCCCCCAGCGTGCCTAATGCATAAGGCTGACTGAGGCATCAGCTTTGACATGTAAGTATTGTTTCCTGAGGCATTTTATTTATTGCTGCCAGCAAACACATCCTCACGTGCCGTAACCTAAGGTGCCACATAAGGCACCCCATAGGGCACATTATAAAGTGCACTGTCCGCCACGGCACCCTATAATGTCCCCTATAGGGCACCCCATAAGGCGCTCCATAGGACATCTTATAAGGCACCTCATACGGACTGTGACCATAAGGTGCCTCAGAAGGCGCTTCATAGGGTGCCCTATAAGGCGCCTTATAGGGCGCCTTCTGAGGCACCTAATGGTTACAGTACCCTGAGGGTGTTATGCTGGCAGCACTAATGTACATTAAAAAAAGACAGTGCTTTGGACAGCCCTATCAAATAACCCCTACTGTGGGTTTAAACCCATGACCTCTGGCTCCACAAGTAGTGAAGTAACCAGTGGGCTATAGCTCCATAGCTGCTAGTAAACACCTGGCTGGCTGCAGAAGGACTGCACGTCACCACACAAACAGTCTGCTGTGGTCACCAGGATAGGGTTAACCCACCCATACCCATGATGCACTGCACATGCAAATCAGCAGTCTACAGATGATCACAAGATGGGGTATGCACCCCCACAGCACCTCGGCCTGGTAGGGGGAACTGACCGTGTGTGGTACTGGCACAGAGTAGCTACACACCGTCACATTGTGCAGGTACTGCACTCACCCTGAGGGTGAGGTAGGGCGCCCAGCACCAGGTCCACAGCCGAGAAAAGCCATGCTGCAGGTCTCCAGCAGTGCTAATGTGTGAGATAGGTAGTTTCTGCAGACACACCTTGGATTGATTGATCTATTTATCTATCTATTTATTTATTTATTTATTTAACACTCTTATATACTGCACTTTTTATCATCAGCGCGGTTTACAGTAAACATAAAGTACTCACAGACAGTACTCACATATATCTGTATGTCTCAGTCAGGTTTAGCCCCTATGGACCCCTAGGAGGATTATGTACCACCACCCTCCTCCTCCAGGGCTGAGGGTGGTAAACAGGGTCTCCCACCAACAGATCCACATTCTACCTCCCTGCAATGATGGCAGTAGCGGGGACCATCAACCCCAGTCCTGTTTGGGAACAGACACCCCTACAGGGCAGTCAATGCAGCTCTGTACACATCCATAACGCAATAGCAGACAGACATTAGGCCTGGATATGCTAAGCTGCACCCCACCACTATCTGATATTCTCCTGCAGCAAGCCTTCAGCCGCTGCACCCTGCAAAGCATTCCATCAAGACACATACCAGCTGCAGACAGTCTGCTAGCTAGTCCATAGTGCATGTTCCTGGTAGAAATGAGTGCACCCAGAACTGGGATATCAGCATACACACCAAGCAGATAAGTCAGTGACTAGGCCCCAAAACAAAACCCATAAATATCACATGAGAAAAATACTATATAGCACTATGGGGGTGCCTAGCCATGCTGTGGTCACTGCACAGTCAGGGTGAGAGTGATCTCCCAGCAGAACATGCTGTGGCCACCCTGTCTGTGCAGGTGGTGGCCGGGCACTACAATGTCCCAGCCAGTGCCCTATGCCCTGTGCAGATGCATCCTGGCCAGGCCACCCTGTCCGGGCTATACCCATGGTACCTTGCTCCTCATTATGCACATTGGCAGGCCAATACTGGCAACAGTGCTGGCAGTGTGGGCTGTGGAGGGTGTTTGCAGCCACCACACATTGGATAGACAGACACACACTCCCACACCTATGCCAGCATTGTGCTACTATAGAGGTGTTTAGCAGCCCTGGCCACCACACCAGTCCTGGGCACAGTACAGGCATGGATATGGTACGCAATACTGTTGGGGGTCACTCCCCAGGGTGGTAAACACTGTCAGAGACCAGAACTGAAGCACACTCCACAGACATCAGAAAGGTTGCTATGATGGAGCTCAATCAGCAAACTGTGCTTAACGTAGGAATTGCTATCTGCCAGTAATCATAGCAAACCTTTGATAGCTGTGTACCATATTCCCAGGTGTAGGGTGGCATTGCTAAGGTATGCAAGTGCTAGTATTGGGAGATGCACGCAGGGCCCAATGTCCTGCCTCTCCAGGAGGCATTGGCTAATGGAGCCTGTGGGTGTGGGTGTGTCTGCCCCTGTTGGCTGCTGCTTTACAGCAGGGGTTCCCAACTCCAGTCCTGGTGTGCCAAGCACTGTTCGGGTTTTCATGCTGTCCCTCATGAATATGCATGAGATACATCTGCATACCATGGGGGTGGTGCATAAATATGCAGCACAGGCATCTTTATTAGAGGCAGCATGGAAACCTGAATGGTGTTTGGCCCTCCAGGACTGCATTTGGGAGACTCTGCTCTAGGTAATGTGCCTGTTTATGGTGTCTTTGCTCTGTTTGGTAAAATGTAGGTGTTTTGGGCATGTTTACGTCATCTGCAATAAAGGTTCTGTCTGTATTAGCACGTTGTAGTAGTGGGTAAAATATGGGGACTGGGTTGGCAGGCACTATAGCTGGGACTTGAACCTGTGCCCTTCTGCCTCCAAACACACTGGTCGTGTGCACTGCACCACTGTGTTGCCACAGAGACAGTGCATTCCCTGGTGATACCATGACTGTTTGTCCAGCAGGGCCTGTCAGTTGCAGTGCATGGCACCCACCTACACAGGGTTAGGCCATGGTCTGCTCTGACACTAGTGTGCGGTCTAGTTTTATAGAGTAAAGTAACTGTTAAGCTGTATACATCATTAACTTACTCCAACAAGTCTACAGAACCTTATTTTCCCAATGTTTCAATACTTTCCTTTATTTTTAAGGCAACAGGTCTCAGACTTTAAAGAGCTTTTGGTCTTCACTTGAGGTTAACCCATGCTCTATTTTGCATCAATGACCTATATGTTGCTCTTACTTGCAATTGGTAACTGGTAAATTATAATCTTATTTCATTTCCAAAAAGAGAGAATGAGTGCTTATCTTAAAAATTGCCCGACGCCGACTTCAGCGCTGTTGCGTTTCACAATGATGCTGTTTCTTCAGGGGCTAGGCTCTCTCTAACTTCCCCTTAGTAGGTATTCCAAAAGGCTATTTCATCTCATATTTTTCTCTTGTTCTTCATAATCTAAATAGGGAATCACATATTAGTTCTTTCTTCAATTCACATTTAAATACAACCATATATCCAGATGCTTATGTTATAGTTATAAAACAAACAAATTTACCGTGGCTCCTTTGTCAGTTGCTGCTAGCACTCTGAACCATGCTTTACTAACAATGCCGCGCATGCGGTCTTGTGACTGGGTTAGCTATTTATCCACCTCCTCTTTATGCTGTTAACCCTTAAACACACAGGTTCCAGTCTATTTGTGTATTAAGACCCCCTGGTTTTACGGATTGTAGCATGAATATCCATCTTTGCTCCTTCAGTATCAATGCTTGATCCTGTGACCTCCCTGCTGATCCTGATATACATCTATCAATACAGTAGCATTTTAATTCTTCAAATCGATGATGTTCCTGGAGGCAGTGTTCTACCATTGGAGCGGTCAGCATACGACATTTAATCCTGCTACGGTGTTCTGCTAATCGAATTTTAAACTGTCTTGTTGTCTTTCCTATATATAACAATCCACAAGGGCATTACGATTGCGATGTACTGCAATTTGTAAAATGGCGTAATTGATATGTTCTCCCATGATACTGAAATGACTGGATTTCTTTTGTAACTTCACACATCTGGCACGACCCGCATTGAAAGTGACCCATTAGTTGATTACAGGAATTATTCATAAGAGGGCGTAACTTCGTGGGACTGAGAAATTCTTTAACATTTCTGTGTCGTTGCCAAACACATCTTATTCGTGTGTCTTTAAGCGCTGGAATACTATGAAGCACATTTGAATGTTTATTCAAAATCTTTTGAATTTTATGAGACTGAGACCAGGAGACCACCCCCCTGCATGAATCTGCCCAATCGGGGCAGTCTGGAAAATATTTAAAGCAAAGCCGATCGGGCGCGCGGCCCTTTGAACACCTCTCCGGCCCTCAGCAAGTGCTCTCCCTCAAGGGATAGAGCAGGCCGGAGACTGAGACCAGGAGACCACCCCTCTGCATGAATCTGCCCAATCGGGGCAGTCTGGAAAATATTTAAAGCAACGCCGATCGGGCACGCGGCCCTTTGAACACCGCTCCGGCCCTCAGCAAGTGCTCTCCCTCAAGGGATAGAGCGGGCCGGAGACTGAGACCAGGAGACCACCCCCCTGCATGAATCTGCCCAATCGGGGCAGTCTGGAAAATATTTAAAGCAACGCCGATCGGGCGCGCGGCCCTTTGAACACCGCTCCGGCCCTCAGCAAGTGCTCTCCCTCAAGGGATAGAGCGGGCCGGAGACTGAGACCAGGAGACCACCCCCCTGCATGAATCTGCCCAATCGGGGCAGTCTCGAAAATATTTAAAGCAACGCCGATCGGGCGTGCCCGTGCCTGACGTGCCCGCGCCTGAGGGCCTCGCCAGAGGGCCCTTTGGCTAGGCCCTTAGGCGCGGGCCCGATAGTAAAGATCAAGAAAGAAGTCCACAGCCAGCAACCCTCATCAAACAGCTAATCTTGAATCTTGAAGCAATCTCCTCCCATCCCAGCCTCATAAGGAAAGTTCCTGAAGATCACAACACATGAACAATGAGAACAACCACTTCCTCTCAACACAACTTTAAGAAGCCATCCTAACCTCAACATCCTACTAATCTGTAAGAGTCTACAATTTATATATACCTAACTACTCAACACATACGTGCTAATATGAATGTGTATTTACTATAGCATTGTATAACTGCAAACACCATACATAATTCTCATCTGCTAGAACTAAATGTATTAACCAATACAGATACAAAGTTGACACCCATTGTAATTATTACAACCATTGTAACTATTCATAGCTATGGCAACTATTGTAACCTCTCTATAGAAACTGATACCTAATCCTGCTACCCTTGCCATAGGATCTATTTAAGCAAGCATACTGATTAGATCTCATAACAAACTACCTTGTCTAATTAACACCTTAACAAACATGGCTATTTCATTGCTTACCCTTACTTTACTTTACACACTGACCAGTACATTTTATGAAGCTACTGCTCTCACACAAGGCTACAACCCTATACCATTGCTTATTAACACGAGTAGGAAATATAACTATAACCAATACCAACCACCCCCAAATACATACCACAAACGGCAATCACATTTACTCTATATCTCTCTTCAACCAACAACAACATCTAATCTAAAGGAAAAACAAAGCCAACAAACTCTCAAGTGCGCTCTCATCAATGCACGCTCTGCACGCAACAAATGGCCAGCTATCACTGACCTACTATCAAAATACAGCTTAGATATCCTAATGGTCACTGAAACATGGCTATCAGAAACTGATAATGCCATTCTAAATCAAATTACTCCACCCAACTTCTCAATCTTCACATGCAACAGAGAAAGCAAAAGAGGAGGGGGTGTTCTCATCTTAGCAAAAACACCTGAACATATTATCAGTTACTAATAAACTTAACACTCTAAACCTCGTCTACAGGGCACCCAACACCGCCGCAGATGAATTCTCCGATCTTATCGATCTAGCATGTAACCCGCAAGACCCTTCTAAAGCAAACTGGCTTATGGGAGATTTTAATCTTGCCTCCGCTAACCACGAATTATCGAACACATTCCTAGAAGCACTATCCAACCTAGGATATGAACAAGTCGTAAACGACCCAACACATCAACAAGGCAACCTCCTGGACCTAGTCTTCGTTCCATCAACAGATACCAACAAATCAAACCAAATTAATTTATCTGTCACTCCTGTCCCCTGGTCCGATCATAACTTAATAATATTTTGGATTCCAGCATCACAAACAAACCATCAATTAATCACATGTGAACCAGGAAAGACAACTCGTTTCAAACAACTTGACAGAGAATTGATCACTCAGCATGTAATACCAAAACTATCTAAACCATCAAACAACTTAAACGAACTGATCAACAACTGGAATAACACTCTCTCCCAATATGCCCAGCACCCACAAAATGATGAGAAACCTACAATTAATAGTCACTCCATCAAAAAGCACAGAGCTCCATGGTTCTCCTCCAATTTACGATCTTCTTTGCTTCAACTGAGAAAACTAGAGAGAAAATGGAGACGGACCCGCAGTACAACAGACCAAGTAATATACCTGGAGCACCTAAAAAAACACAGAGACTCAACATGGAAAGAAAGAAAAGAATTCCATGCGAAGCTCCTCAACAAATCGCTAAACAAACCGCGCGACCTATTTGAATTAGTAAAATCGCTGACCACACAACCACCCCAACCACAACAAGAAGGTATACATCCTCAGTCATATGCCAACTACATCCAATCCAAAGCAATAAAAGCAAATACTGCTACAACTCAAGAAGCTTTCCAGAACCCCCAAATACTTTCACCTCTAACTAATCTTTTTCCCCAATCAATAAAAACAATAGAGGAAACTATTGCCACTATCAACACCACAACGGCGCCAAATGACCCATGCCCAGCACACTGGATCAAATCAATGTGTTCAGAATTAAGTCCATTCATAGCTGACATCGCAAAACAATCATTTACAACGGGAATCTTCCCAGTTGAACTAAAGAAGACATCCATCCGTCCTCTTCTAAAAAATAACCAGCTTGATCCGAAAAAGGACGAATCCTACAGACCAATTTCAAGTATTCCATACCTAGCTAAAATTTTAGAGAAGTTAACTCAAAGACAAATCCAACAGCATATAGACACAGCCTCACCATTAGACCCATGCCAACACGGTTTCAGAGAAGAACACGGTGTAGAAACCCTACTGACTTCATTAATGAACACACTCAACAACGGGATTGATGACATCAAAAAAGGCTTTGCAATGATCTTTCTTGACATCGCTGCAGCTTTTGATTCAGTTGACCATGAACTACTCCTGATGAGACTCCATGCAAAAGGAATCCAAGATCGTGCATGGGACTGGTGCAAATCATATCTCCAAGACAGATGGCAAGAAGTACGGGTTAGCAACAAGACATCAGAACCCTTCCAACAAAGACAGGGAGTGCCACAAGGCTCATCATTATCGGCACTACTTTTTAACATTTATATGCAACCAATATGTCACATAACTCGCTCATTCGGCATATCCTGCCTCATGTATGCTGATGACGTTCTGCTATTCACCCCTATATCAGTCACTTGCCCGGATTTCTCAATCTTAATCAAATGCTTCGATGCAATAACAGATTGGCTCCTCACTATGAATCTACGGATAAATTTCAAAAAAACCGAAGTTCTAATTATCACTCGGAACAAAGACTTCTCCCCACCATCAACACTAAAAGTCAGGGATGCAGAACTTCCGGTAAAACCCAATATACGCTACTTAGGTGTAATATTGGATCAACATTTGGATTTCAAAGATCACATCAAACGTACAGTAAAATCTATATACTTCAAAATCAAAACCCTCCATCATCTGAAACCCATGATGGAAGCTGACGACTTCAGAACTGTCTTCCAAACCTTAGTAACTCCACATTTCGACTATGTCAATGTAATACTACACGGCCTCCCAAAAAACACCATAAACCCATTACAGTTGGCCATGAATGCAGCTGCTCGTGTCCTGTATGGAGCATCTAAGAATGATCACATTACGCCCATACTAAAGGATCTCCACTGGTTACCGATAGGATGTAGAATCCTATATAAGATATTCATCATTACATTCAAAGCATTCAATAAGACAGCACCTTCATCTATTGTTGATCTAATCACGCACACCCCCAAAAACAGGACTAGAAGAACGTTTACAGAAAACACTCTAGTAATACCAAGGGAATCCATAAAATTTAAACAAACAACCATTAATAGAGCATTTTCAAGCTATGCACCAAGGTGCAGGAACAATCTCCCTACCAACATAAGAGCAATCAGAGAAATCAAGCAATTTAGAAAAGCCATTAAACACTACTTGTTCCTCAAGTACTATACACAGCATCATGATCCACCTCCATACCCACACACTCACCCAGTTGTATCACTTGATAACGCATGCTTTACTCAGTTGCAACCTGATTAATGATTAATATACTAACACAATGCATTAATGCCTCATCACCATGTTAAATACAAAAATGTTATAGTCTAATCCCAACGGTAAAATTTGTTATATGTATGTATATAGTTTGTTTGTATATAGTTTTACCCAGTTAACTCAAGTTTAAAAATCCTGTTTTATGTAAACGTTGACGATTTGTCCAAATATTCTGTTCATTGTAAACCGCACTGATGTGAAATAGCGCGGTATATAAGAAATGTTAAATAAATAAAAATAAAATAAAAAAATGATCGAATGGAGAATGTTTCATCATTAAGTTCACCACTGTTGTCTCCGAATGTCGTTCTTGGGGCATCAGTAGGCGATCTCTGCTATTAAACAGGGCACGTTTATATGCCCTATCTATTATGACTGGGGGGTAGCCTCTGTCATAAAATTTCTTTTTCAATATCTTCGCCTGCTCTTTAAAGTCTTGTATACTGGAACAATTCCTCCTATATCGGAGGAATTGGGAAAAGGGGAGTCCATTTTTTAATCTTTGCGGATGAATGCTAGAGTAGTGGAGGAGTGCATTCCGATCTGTGGGTTTATGATGTATGGTAGTTGTCCACTCTTGGATCCCTTTGCTTACTTCCACATCCAAAAATGTTATAACCTCATGATTATAAGTGCAAGTGAATTTGATTAGTTCTTCTCTTCTATTCAACCACTCAACGAACTGTAGTAGTTGATCTGCTGATCCTTCCCAGATGACAAAAATGTCGTCTATGTAGCGACACCATAATTTTATCTGCGAACGAAATGTAGAGTTCCCTAGCCAAGTCTCTTCAAACGATCCCATGAAGAGACTTGGCTAGGGAACTCTACATTTCGTTCGCAGATAAAATTATGGTGTCGCTACATAGATGACATTTTTGTCATCTGGGAAGGATCAGCAGATCAACTACAACAGTTCGTTGAGTGGTTGAATAGAAGAGAAGAACTAATCAAATTCACTTGCACTTATAATCATGAGGTTATAACATTTTTGGATGTGGAAGTAAGCAAAGGGATCTAAGAGTGGACAACTACCATACATCATAAACCCACAGATCGGAATGCACTCCTCCACTACTCTAGCATTCATCCGCAAAGATTAAAAAATGGACTCCCCTTTTCCCAATTCCTCCGATATAGGAGGAATTGTTCCAGTATACAAGACTTTAAAGAGCAAGCGAAGATATTGAAAAAGAAATTTTATGACAGAGGCTACCCCCCAGTCATAATAGATAGGGCATATAAACGTGCCCTGTTTAATAGCAGAGATCGCCTACTGACGCCCCAAGAACGACATTCGGAGACAACAGTGGTGAACTTAATGACGAAACATTCTCCATTCGATCATAAAATTCAAAAGATTTTGAATAAACATTCAAATGTGCTTCATAGTATTCCAGCGCTTAAAGACACACGAATAAGATGCGTTTGGCAACGATACAGAAATTTTAAAGAATTTCTCAGTCCCACGAAGTTACGCCCTCTTATGAATAATTCCTGTAATCAACTAATGGGTCACTTTCAATGCGGGTCGTGCCAGATGTGTGAAGTTACAAAAGAAATCCAGTCATTTCAGTATCATGGGAGAACATATCAATTACGCCATTTTACAAATTGCAGTACATCGCATGTAGTATATGCTATCGAATGCCCTTGTGGATTGTTATATATAGGAAAGACAACAAGACAGTTTAAAATTTGATTAGCAGAACACCGTAGCAGGATTAAATGTCGTATGCTGACCGCTCCAATGGTAGAACACTGCCTCCAGGAACATCATCGATTTGAAGAATTAAAATGCTACTGTATTGATAGATGTATATCAGGATCAGCAGGGAGGTCACAGGATCAAGCATTGATACTGAAGGAGCAAAGATGGATATTCATGCTACAATCCGTAAAACCAGGGGGTCTTAATACACAAATAGACTGGAACCTGTGTGTTTAAGGGTTAACAGCATAAAGAGGAGGTGGATAAATAGCTAACCCAGTCACAAGACCGCATGCGCGGCGTTGTTAGTAAAGCATGGTTCAGAGTGCTAGCAGCAACTGACAAAGGAGCCACGGTAAATTTGTTTGTTTTATAACTATAACATAAGCATCTGGATATATGGTTGTATTTAAATGTGAATTAAAGAAAGAACTAATATGTGATTCCCAATTTAGATTATGAAGAACAAGAGAAAAATATGAGATAAAATAGCCTTTTGGAATACCTACTAAGGGGAAGTTAGAGAGAGCCTAGCCCCTGAAGAAACAGCATCGTTGTGAAACGCAGCAGCGCTGAAGTCGGCGTCGGGCAATTTTTAAGATAAGCACTCATTCTCTCTTTTTGGAAATGAAATAAGATTAAAAATTACCAGTTACCAATTGCAAGTAAGAGCAACATATAGGTCATTGATGCAAAATAGAGCATGGGTTAACCTCAAGTGAAGACCAAAAGCTCTTTAAAGTCTGAGACCTGTTGCCTTAAAAATAAAGGAAAGTATTGAAACATTGGGAAAATAAGGTTCTGTAGACATGGTCTGCTCTGGGCAACTGCCACTGCCCCCCTCCACCACCAATACCCCTCTGCCACCATGCTGACATGCCCTTCTGCTGGTGGTGTGCAGTCTCAAGCCATCCAGTGTGCAGGTAGGCGGCTGACTATGGTGCATGTTCTGGGGTAGGGGTGCCTGCATAGATGTGCACGCTTCCCCCCAACACCACCTGCCAATGTTCTGTGCCCTTGGAGGTACCTGCTGGGTACTATCCCCTGTGACACTGTGATAAACACTCTCGTGCCCATGTTGGGCCCTCATCAGTTGCTGTCTGGCTGCTGTACAGTTTCAGCATTCCTAAGTGCCACCTAGGCATCTGCCTAGTCCACACTGTGCCCCAGCTGCACCACAGCATGTGCCGCCTGCAGCCCTCTGTATCCCCTTTCCCCGCATCTGTCCAGTTGCCCATTCCGACATGCCTGCCCTGCTGTTGTGGAACATGTGCATGCCATAGGAAACCTGTCCAATGGAGAGGGAAACCCTGCTCAGTGCTATTTCACTGTGGGATCATTCCCCTTGTATGGGGATGGAGCGTAGACCCTTCCAAAATTCATATTTTTTGGGGGGGGGCTTTCTTGGGAGTGTTTTTTGATGTTTCCCATTACTATCACTATTGTCCAGCTTGGTTATGTTTTTGTATATTTTGTTGGGGTCCTTTTCAATGTTTATTTGTACTTTTGTTCCGTGCACATGTATCACACTTATCACTTTTTTGTAGGTTTCCCTGGTTTTGCTGTACATTGCTGACAGAAATGGTTTATTTTCCCTTTAAATCAGCTCTAACGCGAGGTTTTCACTTGCGTTAGTTTTGGCCTCAGATTTCACATCGTTAGTGTGCGGGGAGCCTCTCCCCTCCCACTCTCCACCCATTGACCCCCTTCTCTCCGCCTCTGGGGAGCCTTCCTCCGCCCTCCGGGAGCCTTTCCCCACCTTCAGCGCTCGTTTGCGCCGTTGCGTGTGTTAGCGCGCGCTAAGGCACATTTGTGCCCCGTAAAGCATCATTATCGCGCGCTAAGATACCTTAGTGCGCGATAATTGCACAGCGCGCACGTTAAGAAGGTTTAGTAAACATACCCCTAAGAATCCGCCTTTCACCCTAATTTCTTTTTGTTTGGCACCTGCACATTTTAGTTCATACCTGAACTCAGTTGACTCATTCTTGAGTGTTTATTTTTTATCTTCCAATATTGTGGAATGCACTTCTGTATTCTTCATGGATGAAATATGATATGCAAGAGTTTCGGAAATGTTCAAAGACCCACTTTTTTTCAGCAGGTGTAAAATGTGTGATTTTCTGAAGGATTTCTATTGGATGTCTCTTTCATACTTTATGTTATGTCTGTTTAGTGATTTTTGACTGCTGTTAATGTTTATTGTAAGTCACCAAGAACTTTAGTGATTTGGCATGTGATAGATATTTTTAAATAAATAAATAAAATGTCTAAATTCCACAGGGGGAGGGGCTTGCATACATTTTTGAGGGGGTGAAATTTACTGGGGGAGTTAGAAGGCATTCTCCTCTTCTTCCTAGTGTTTGCTGGCCATAATGAGTACTTTATAAATGCCTATTCATGCCCGGAAGCAGATATAAAAATAGACATGTCTGCCGAAGATCATAAGCGTGCAATGTCATTCTAAAACTGGATCTACATGTGGATCTTTTACACCATGCCCTGGATATGCCTTCACTATGCTCCTGTGTGACAAACATGATTGTGCCAGCATGCGTAAATTCAGACTTTTCTAAAATGACTCTGGGGACCTGGATGTGACTGACACGTCTGAATGGGCATTTTAAGACATACAAATCACAAATAGGGTTTCTAAAATGACCTCTTAAATGTACAAGTCTCTTTGAATATTGACTCAAATGTATTCACTGCCATGGTAAGCTTAATGTTGGGAATATGCAATAATGTTCACTGAGATGTGCTGCACTGAAGTGAATCATTTGCCTGATGCGTTATGCATATAAAGCCTAGGGGCATGTTTACTAAACATTCCTAACGTGCGGGGCCGCGCTAGTGTGCCTGTGCCATATAAGGAGTGGGCGGTTCAGGCAGAAAATAGAAAAAAAACGGTAGTAAGCAACCGGATGTGTGCGCGTCGCGCTAATGTGCGGGGGTCGACATTAGCGCGTGGAAAGGCAAAGTGGCGCGCTGCTGAGTATACAAAACAACAGAGCCGTAGTACAACGGTGAAGACACTGACCAATGGTGCAGGAGCCATGGGTTCAATCCCCCAGTGTGCGGAACGACAAAGGTCAGCTGAGGCAGTAACTGTAATGATTAAAATTGTTTTAGGAGGCAAATTAATTTGGAACGGCATAAGGCGGCGCACAGTTATGTTTGGGCGGCATAAGGCAGCGCACAGTGCTTTTTGGGCGGCATAAGGCGGCACACAGTTATTTTTGGGCAGCAGAAGGCGGCGCACTGGTCCCCTTGGGCGGCAGAAGGCGGCGCGCTGATAGGCACAAGGCGGCGCGCTGATGCACAAACACAGGAACAGAGCCACAGCACAATGGTTAAAACACTGACCAATGATGCAGGAATCAGGGGTTCAACTTCTCACAATGCCCAGTGAAAAATGCCTGCTGAGGCAGTATGTATTATGTTGTGGAGTGCTGTAGGAGGCTGTATAATTTTATTTTGTTATCACTACTAGCAAACGCACTCTCCCAGCATGTTAACATACGGCGGCCCATAAGGCACATGTTACAGTGCACTGTTCGCCAAGGCACCCTTGAATGTCCCCTATAGGGCAGCATGTATGTTGCGACACAGGATAATGTATAGTGCACCCTATAGGGATGGCAACCATAAGGTGGCCTACAGGGCGCCCTATGAAGCACCCTCAGAGGCACCTAATGGGTATAGTAAGCTGAGGGTGGTCTTGCCGGCATAGACATATGTACAGTAAATAAAAATAAAGCTGTGGACAGCCCTACCAAAGGACCCCCATGGTGGGTTTGAACCCATGATCTCTGGCTGCACAGGCAGTGATGTAACCATTGCGCTACAGCTCCATAGCTGTAAGCAAGCCCCTGGCTGGCTGCAGATAGCCTACACGTCACCTCACAGACAGTCTGCTGGTGTCAACAGGATAGGGTTAGGCCACCCGTACCCATGATGCACTTCACATGCAAATTAGCTGTCCGCAGATGGACACAAGATGGGGAATGCACCCCCACAGCACCTTGGCCCTGTTGGGGGAAGTGACCGGGTGCACCCACACAGCACCTTGGCCTAGTAGGGGGCACTGACCGGGTGTTTTACTGGCACAGAGTAGCCACACACCGTTACATCGTGCGGGTACTGTGCTCACCCTGAGTGTGCAATGAGGTGGCCAGGACCAGGTCAACAACACCTGCCATGACTGATGGAGGCCAAGCGGGCGTTCCAAAGCAGTGTTAATGTGTAAGATAGCTAGTTTCTGCACAAACACCATGGATATCCTTGTCTGCTGCTATCAGGCGCACCCCCCCCCAGTGGCAAACATGGTCCCCATCAAGGGATCCACACTCTACCTCCCTGCAAAGGTGGCAGTAGAGGGCAACATCAACCCCAGTCCTGCTGTGGAACACCACCCCCCCCCCCCCCCCCAGGCAGGCAGCTCCATACACAGCCATAACACAATAGCAGACAGACATAAGCCCAGGGTATGGTAAGCTGCACTCCACCACCAGATATTCCCCTGCAGCAAGCCAACAGCCACTGCACCCTGCAAGCCATTATAGCAAGACATTTACCAGCTACAAACAGTCTGCTGGTTAGTCCATAGTGCATGCTCCCAATGGAGATGCATGCACCCAGAACTGGGCTGTCTGCATACACAGCAAGCAGATAGATCAGTGACCGGGCCCCAAAGAGAAACCCATATCTATCACATGAGAGAACTACTATACAGCACTATGGGGGGGGGGGGGGGGGCCTAGCCATGCTGTGGTCACTGCACAGTCAGGGTGAGCATGATCCCCCAGAAGGACATGCTTTGGCCACCCTGTCTGTGTAGGTGGTGGCCGGACACTACAATATCCCAGCCAATGTCCCTGCCAGGGCCCTATGCCCAGTGCAGATGCATCCTGGCCACGCCACCCTGCCCTGGCTATACCCATGGTACCTTGCACCTCATTATGCACATTGGCTGGCCAATACTGGCAACAGTGCTGGCAGTGTGGGCTGTTGAAGGGGCTTGCAGCCAACACCCACTGTATAGACCAGGGGTGGGCACCTCCGGTCCTGGAGGGCCGCAGACCAGTCAGGTTTTCGGGATATCCCTAATGAACATGCATGAGATATATATGCATTAGAGATATCCTGCCAACCTGACTGGTTTGTGGCCCTCCAGGGCTGGATTTGGAGACCCCTGCCGTACACCTCTGTCATTTAAGATCATGAGTGGGCAAGGTACAGATGTCCTAGACATCGAAAGGGTATATAGAATGTGTCACATTCTTCCTCGATTCTCACCACCACCAAAAAGTTGTCTAATAGACAATATTTTGGTGGTGGTGAGAAGTGAGGAGGACTGTGACAAATTCTATCTAACCTTTTTGATGTCTTGGACATCTGCACCTTGTCCACTCACAATCTTAAATGACAGAGGTGTAAGGCAGGGGTCTCCAGATCCAGCCCTGGAGGGCCACAAACCAGTCAGGTTGGCAGGATATCTCTAATGCATATATATCTCATGCATATTCATTAGAGATATCCCGAAAACCTGACTGGTCTGCGGCCCTCCAGGACCAGGTTTGCCCACCCCTGGTATAGACAGACACACACTTCCACACCTCTGCCATCATGGTGCTACGATTGAGGGGGTAAGTAGCCTTGCCCACCAAACCGGTCCTGAGCACGGCAAGGCATGGATATGGTACGCATTACAGCTGGTGGTCACTCCCCAGGGTGGTAAACACCGTCAGAGGCCAGGCCTGGAGCATGCCCCGCAAACACCTAACAGATTGTTTGGATGGGGTCAACTAGCAGTATGTACGTAACGTATGGATATCTGCCTGCCTGTGCTCCTAGCAAACGTCTCAGAGCTGTGTACCGTATACCTCAGGTGTAGGGTGACATTGGTAAGTTATGCAAGTGCTCGTTTTGGGTGCTGCATGCACGGTCCAATGTTCTGCCTTTCCAGGAGACATTGGCCAATGGGGCCTGTGGGTGTGGGTGTGTCTGCCCTTGATGGCTGCTGCTTTACGGCACAGATTCCCAACTCCAGTCCAGGTTTGCATCACACTGTTCGGGTTTTCCTGCTATCCCTCATGAATATGCATGGACTACATCTACATGCCATGGGGGTGGTGCATAGATATACAGCACAGGCATTTGTATGAGTGTCAGCATGGAACCTGACTGGTGTGTGGCCCACCAGGACTGCATTTGGGTGATTCTGCTCTAGGTACTGCCCCTGTTCATGGTGTCTGTGCTCAGTGGGGTAAAAGATAGATGTCTTACCATTGCATATGTCCCCGCCATGACAGGTGTGTCCTTACTATCACTGTTTAGTTGTGGGCAGGATTGGCAGTAGCCCCAGCTGGGCTTTGAACCTGTGATCTTCTGTTCTTGCATGCACTGTCTGTGTGCACTGCACCACTGTGTAGCCACAGATTGGTTGGATTCCCTGGACTGTCCATGACTGTGGATCCGGCAGGGCCTGTCTGTTGCAGTGGACTGTGCCAGCCTGCACATGGCTAGGCCTCTGTCTTCTGTGGTTAGCAGCCACTGCCCCCTGCACCACATGTACTTGTCCGCCAACATGCTGGCATGAACTTCTCTCAGAAAAAGCAGTTGACCTGATTGCAATGTGGCAGTACGGGACTGCATTTGGGGGACTTGGCTGTAGGTAATGCCCATTGTTGTGGTGTGTGTGCGGTGCTGGGTAAAATATGGGTGTTTTCCCCATGCTTATGTTCCCTGCACTACAGGGGTGTCTGCCCTATCTTTATTTAGTGGTGGGTAAAATATAGGGACTGGGCTGGCAGGTGCCCCAGCTGGGTTTTGAACCTCTGCCCTCTGGTCCTAGAGTTAATGACTCTGTCCACTGTACCACACTTTGGCCACAGAGACAGTGCAGCCCCTGGAGGCAGTAAGCCTGGCAGGATGGAGTCACAAACCCTGCTCTACTCATTTTTACTGTGGGCATATGCACCCTGTCTGGTGACCAACGTGCACCAGAAATGACCACGGGAAAATGGGGACAAAATATCACCACGTTGGGCGACAGTGGTATTAATGGGCAACCATAGCAAACACTCCGAGGAAAGCTCCAAAAACGGAAATGTTTTTTGGAAGAGTCTCCGCTCCGTAGACCCTTCCAATATTCATCTCTTTTTTCTGGAGCTTTGCTGGGTGTGTTTTGTATATTTGCCCATCACTATAACTGTTCCCCAGCTGGATTACTATTTATAATAGTTTTGTTGTGGTCATTTTCAGGTTCTATTTGCAATTTTGTTCTGTGCACATATATCACACTGCTCACGTTTTTTAGGTTTCCCCGGTGTTCCTGTACATTGCTGACGGAAATGGTTTCTCTTCCCTTTAAATGCCCTCTCTACCGCGAGGGTTTCACTCGCGCTAATTTTTACATGGTAATTCGGGCCCGATACTGTGCGGGGAGCCTCTCCCCTCCCACTCTCCACCCATTGACCCCGTCCCTCCGCCCCTCCGGAGCCTTCCTCCGCCCTCTTTTAGCCGTTCCACGCCTCTATCGGACATTTGCGGGCCCGCACTTGTACGGGGCCTGTTAGTGTGCCGCGTACCTGTGCGGGGGTGACACGCACGTGTGCGGGGCGTTTAAACGTGTTTCTGCGCGTTTAAATGCCGCGTTGCCGTGTGCTATTTTGCGGCGCGCAGATTTGCGGACTTTAGTAAACATGCCCCTTAGTTTATTATGAATCTTTCTTATTCAGCAAATTTTAGTGAAAATCTGTTTTAACTAGTGTCAATGGCAGTATATTTTAAGCTTCCGTAAGACATCTGCATTTCACACAAAGGTCATAAACTCAGAAATACGTAGAAAGTTATTTCATGTATCAGCATTTTCAATATGGAATCAAGGCACATAAAACAGTGGAAACGTCCGTGTAAAATTATTTGGCTACTTCAAGATTGTTTACTTACATTTCTCGACCATTTCCTGACATTTTGTATCCTCCAAAAGGGCACTGAGCGGATAGTGTACCATAGCAGTTGACCCTGATGAAGAATTGAGATGCCATTATACACCATATAATATTCTTACAGTTTCCAGTATATAAGACTGGGGTTTTCAGAAGTTATATTATACATGCCGGCTATCTGATTTTCTGCTTGCTACACTTCACATTGATAAAGCAAACTGTGTTGTCATTCTTAAAAGAATACCATTTGCTCTTTAGCTTGACAATAAGCATCTCTTATTAAGCCTCAGGTCTTTTTTTTTGTTAGAAAACTCTCTGAGTATCAGTCCTCTTACAGTCCCAATCCCTCCTAGCATCATCTTCCTTCCAATCCCAGGCTCCCCATCCCCTAGCATCAGCCCACTCCCAGTTCTGGCTCCCCAGTATCAGCCTCCCTCTAGTCCCAGTCCCTCCCAGCATTGCCCTCCTTTCAATAGCAGTCTCCCCATCCCCCAACATTAGCCTTTTTCCCATTCTAGCCCCAGTAGCAGTCCTTACCCCCCCCCCCCTCCCCAGCCACACACACATACATACACATGGCCTCACACCACGAGGCATCCTGCATGCACCTGACCGGCTTAAGAGGGAGCCGGTAAATCCATTGCTTACCCCAGGACAAGCATTGTGGAACCTATTTACCTTATTGGGAGCCTACCGGGTACTTGTGACCTGGATTGGCCACTGTTGGAAACAGGATACTGGGCTTGATGGGCCTTGGTCTGACTCAGTGTGGCATTTCTTATGTTCTTATGTTCTTATCTGTCTTTCTCTCTACAAATATAACCTCTTCTCCTAGTGGCAGGGAGAACTGCCAAAATCTCCTACTCCAGCACAGGAGCATTGCTCCACTGTGATGTGTCCACACATGCCTCTACCCTCTGCAACTTTCTGTGCTTACTTAACCCTACTTTGGACCATATGACTTCTCTCCATGTCCACAATATCTACCCATAAAACTGGCGTGTCATAACATTTTTGTTAATGATTGTGTATCTTGAGCTCGAAAAGGTTGAGAAATATTGCTTTCCAGCTCTTATAATTGCTTTTTCTTATTTTTATAAAAACCCTTGGCAGCTCTACCACAGACTATGTAACACACATATGTGAGTGCAGTAATCGCATTAATAGCAGCATTAATGATTCTACCATAAAGGCCATTATCTCAAGATCTTAAAGGACACTCCTTTAATATACTCTGGTAATATCTGCATGAGGTTAAACAATAAGAATCAGTTGGACGAGATCCAGAAACCAGAAGCTTAGTCAGTGAATTTACTTTTAGTGAATTTAGTATGGGGGTCATTCCAAACCCCGAATAGTGGGGTTGGATGTCCAACCCCTGCTATTTGCAGGGAACCGATTCCGGCACCAGAGCTCCTCACATATGCAAGGCAGAGAGTAGGTGGAGCAGAGGCGGGCCCATGACCTCAATACAGGGCTGATTCATGTCTCTGCCCTGTACTTCTTGGTATCTGGACAATATCCAGTCAGTGTCATACGGAGAGAGGTGATATTCAGCCATTATCCAAAACTTACCTGGAGAATGGCTGAAGTTCTCCGCTATCCAGATAAATTCCAACTTCAACCAGCCTCCATCACAGACTGCCCTGGCACTATCCAGATTGTGATGATGAATATCCTGCTCAGCACTCAAAGGGATTTTGCATATTGGGGCCAATGTATCTGTTCTTCTAACTTCAATTTGCAGCCCATTTCACTGGAATAGTATCACATAACTGCAGTAACTACTTTCTTCACCATATTTACTTATCTCCATTTCTTAATATTTGGAAATGTCAATGTGACCTGGATTGGACATTGTTGGAAACAGGACACTGGACTTGATGGACGTTTGGTATGACCCAGCATAGCAATTCTTATATTCATATATTGTCTCTCTGGGAAAAACTATCCTTATGTCAGAACAAAAGATCTCAACTTTCCAAACAAATAAGACAGTCTCATACGGTGATGGATCTCATGAGGGTAATTTTATAATAGGGCACATAGGTTATGGCAGTTAAAACATGCCCATTTATAAATACAAGGAGGCACCTACTTGCCTTTATAAAATACTTGTGTAAATTGCAGAGATTGTACCTTAAATTCAGGCATGGACATTTACACCTACTCTATAGCATATATAAATGAATGCTTGTAAAGTTCGCACATACTGTATAGATGAAAGTATTTTATACTCAATGTGTGTACTTGTGAACTCTACCCATGCTCCACCAAGACTGTGCCATCAGCTACACCAACAACAAAGTACACACGTTCATGCCAGCCGGTATTTTATAAGAGGCCATTAATGTATGCTGCTGGCCACATAATGCGAAAATGACTATACAATTACTCTCTGTAGGTCAAGGTTAAGGTTTTAAATTGAATTCTTGAATCTACTCTTAACTAATGAAGTTTAACCAAGGCTGGGGAGATATGATATGGCTCTTCTGTTTTGTATATCCCTACCAGTCTGTCCAAAAATATTTTGGTAAACTCAAGTATAACATATTTCAATAATCTACCCATTAAAGAGAAGCAAAGTTCTTTTTATTGAACAATAGGGATAACATTCTAAACTATTTCAAATGAAAATGACATTTTGGATCATGCTAAATACAGTACCGGATGTTCTATCCCCAGGCTACAATAAATTTCCATGCCTAGACTCATCACACAATCCTTTAATTCCAACAGATGTTCACTAATAAATAATGACGGCTTTTCAAAATTCATACCTTCTTTCCAAATGTGCAAGGCCTCTGTATTGACAAAGTTTAATCTCAATTTCTGTTCATTCAATCATTTCCTACTTTGTTCTAAACATTCACGCTTTATAATATCTGAATTCTTTCAATCCCCAATGGAATGTAAATAAATAAATTAATTAAGCTGGACGTCATTGGAAGAAAAATAAATATTTCAACTCAGCCCGCTAAATTATTTTTGTTAAAAGCTCTAGGTAAAGGTTGAAGACTAGAGGTGATAATAATGATCTCTGTGGTTAAATCCACAAAACTGGTTCTTTCTAGAGATAATTCCATTAGCCACCATCACCATCACCTTTCTTCTATTTTTGCTAACTTACACTTTCTCAATCCTGCCATACACCTTCCCCCTGGGGATGGGGAACTTCTATTGTACTTGAATATAAATTATCTTGAACTGTACTGGAAAGGCGGGAGCTAAATACAAAATCAGAATACAAATACAAATTTTTCTGCTTACTTCCATTCTCCATCCCCTTTTTAATTTGCAGGCCACCCTCAGCTGTAATTCTGATATCAATGATGGTTACTTTAAAAAATATATATTGGTATATAAAGATTTTGATATCAGTATATCTTTAAGACTGGCCCAGAAAGTTCCAAGGTCAAGGTCAGTGGTTCAGCTACTATATAACTTGTGGATGGTAATTTTATAATCGGGTGCCTAGTTTTAAGCACCCAGAATGCACATGAGACTATTTTATAAAGAAAAGCAGGTGCCTACTTTTCTTTATAAAATAGGATGCAAGTATCCAAAAATATGACAGATGACATTTAGGGGCTTGTTTACAAAGCCGCGGTAGCGGTTCGCGGTCGTTATCGGAGCCACGGCCCCATTGAAATCAATGGGGTCGCGGCTCCGATAACGATCGCAAACCGCTACCGCAGCTTTGTAAACAAGCCCCTTAATGTGGACAAGTGCAATGTTATGCACTTAGGAAAGAACAACCTCAACTACAGTTACACGATGCAAGGCTGCACATTAGGAACCACCACCCAGGAAAAGGATTTAGGTGTCATCATGGATAATGAGTTGAAAGCCTCTGCCCAGTGTGCAACGGTGGCCAAGAAAGCAAATAGAATGCTAGGAATCATAAGGAAAGGAATGGAGAATAAAACCATGGATATTATATTGCCTCTGTATCGTTCCATGGTGTGATGACACCTTGAATATTGTATGCAGTTCCGGTCACCATATCTTAAAAAGATATAGCAGAATTAGAAAAGTAACAGAGAAGAGCAACAAAAATGGCAAATGGGATGGAAGGATATCCCTATAAGAAAAGGCTTAAAAGGTTAGGGCTCTTTAACTTGGAACAGAGATGGCTGAAGGGAGATATGATAGAGGTCTATAAAATAATGAATGAAGTAGAACAGTTAAATGTAGATCGGTTGTTTAAGTAGAAAGACTAGAGAACACACAATGAAGTTACTATGTAGCCCATTTAAAACTAATCTGAGAAAATATTTTTTTACGCAACTTATAATCAAACTCTGTAATTTGTTACCAGAGGATGTAGTAAGGTAAGGCCGATTTTGATCTGGGCAGTGCTATGCGCCCATAGCCCGACCCCTCCCTTCCAACCCAGATTTTCATGCTGGGGTCCATATGTGGCCCCGGTATCGAAAATCCGAGTATCAAAAATCTGAGTTATGCACCTAGGAAAGAACAACCCACACTATGGTTACACGATGCAAGGTTACACATTGGGAACCACCACCCAGGAAAAAGATTTAGGCGTCATCGTGGATAACATGTTAAAATCCTCCACCCAGTGTGCAGCGGTGGCCAAGAAAGCAAATAGAATGCTAGCTATCATAAGGAAAGGAATGGAAAATAAAACAAAGGATATTATAATGCCTCTGTATCGTTTCACGGTACAACCACACCTTGAATATTGTATGCAATTCTGGTCGCCGTATCTTAAAAAGGATGTAGCGTTATTAGAAAAAGTACAGAGGATTGCATCTACACGGCTCTGGGGGGGGGGGGGAGTGTCCTAATCAACATGGTGACAGCTAACGGTCTGTGCTGAACGCGTTATTTCTTTCATGGGGAGGAAGCGTAAAGGGAAAGGCGGGTCTGTGCCCTCTCAGCCCTTACAGACCTCTACGCCGTTTTCTACTGGACCCTTTGATGCCTTTGTGGTGCGCGTTGACTGGACTCCAGTGGATTCCAGGGGAGAACACCGAGCTGCAGTTTGTCCGGAGTCGGGTGGCTTGGCTTCTGCTTCAGCTGCATCTTTTTTCCCCTGAGAGCCCCGCGCCAAAAGCCTTCAGAAGTCAGCCCCTGCCTGAAGGGTTCCTGGAGCTGGGCTCCCCACCAGAGTTGAGGGAAGCCGCTGGTTCGAGGGGGCCAGGAACGGAGGGGCTACGGAGTCAGGAGAGTGCAGTTGTTGAGCCGCGCTCTCCGCGTACAATCTTTGCGGCGGTGGAGGAAGTGACCACAGGATTGGTGTCTCCTGCGACGTATAGAGCCCAAGTGACTGGGACCGGAATGGAGGCTGTTTCATCGGAGGCTGGTCCGTTACAGCGACCGGAGAATTTCACTTTGGAAACAATATGGCAGGCTATTCTTTCCTTAGGAGAAGTATTGGTGCCCCAGATCGCACTACTAGAACGGAAAGTGCATAATTCTGTGATGGCTGTGGAAGAGTTGGAACAGAAGGTTTTGATAACACAAACGGATTTGGTTGAGTCTAGGAGGAAAGTAACAGCTCTGGAAGAACAAACAGATGCTTTTCAAAAAAACATGTCTTTTATTCAAGCTAAGTTGGAACGTTTGGATAATGTTTCCAGAAGTAATAATCTTAGATTAATTAATTTTCCTAGATTAATGTCTGTATCTCCTAGAGAAATGTTTAAGCGGTATTTGGTGGAAACGCTGGGGGTGGCCCCTGAATTAATACCACCTTTGGTGAGAAGTTATTATCTCCCTAAGGCTAAGTTAGCTGAAATTGTGGCTAATTTAGGGGGGGGGGGGGCACAGGACCAAGTTAATGTATTGAATGTTACAGATCTATTAGAAACTTCTGATAGTGAGACTCCGGTCCCATCTACGTTGCTTGTTACCTTTGCATTATTATCAGATAGTGGCTTCTTAAGCTATTCTTTAGGAAAATAAATTTGTTGTTTAAGGGTTTAACGGTACGTATATTTCCAGATTTAGCCAAAGAAACACAGAGGCGTCGCAAGGAGTTTCCCCTGTTACGCCCTGGTATTCTTCAACTGGGAGGGCTCTTTTTTCTTAAACATCCTTGCAAATGTTTGGTGAAATATAAAGCTATTTCTTATATTTTTTATGAGCCTTCCCAGTTAATGGCTTTCATTAATGCCAGGCGCTTGGAGACCTCTATTGGAGCTTCACCTGAGCTCTCATAAAATAAGCACTGGAGTAGTTAACTGTTCTATTTTCTTTTCACTTTGTTAGTAATAATTTATTTGGAAATTCTCCCTCCTTTATATTGTGGGCTAGGGTGAACAGATACATTGGGGTATGTTTACTAAACTGCGGTAACGGTACATAACGTGTGTTATGTAACGTTAACGATCGTTAGCGCATCATAACGCATGTTATGATGCGCTAACGAGCGTTAACGTTACATAACGCGCGTTATGATGCGTTAAGGATCGTAAAGCTCCGTGGCACGGTAAAACACCGCAGAAGATGGAGAGAGGGCGGAGAGAAGGGGTCAATGGGCGGAGTGTGGGTGGAGAGAGGCTCCCTGCACACCAATGTGCTGGTCTGAAGAGCTGAATCCTAACGCGATTGAAAACCTGCCGTTAAATGCACAGTTCAGGGGAGAGAAACCATTTAAGTGTCAGCAATGTACAGCATAGGCAGGGAAACCTAAAACAAGTGATAAGTGTGATACATGTGCACAGAACAAAAGGGCACATAAACATTGAAAATGACCTCAACAAACTGGAATAAAACCATAACCAAACTGGCCAATAGTGATATTAATGGGTACCATCAACCCCCCCCCCCCCGGGAAATCTCTAAAAAAACAATATTAATCGTGGAAGGGTCTATGCTCTGTCCCCATACAAAGTGAAAGAGCCCACAGTGAAATTGCGCTGTGCAGGGTTTTCCTCTCCATTGGACAGATGTCCTATGGCATGTACATGTGTGGCAACAGCAGGGCGGGCATGTCAAAATGGCAACTGGACAGATGCCTGAAAAGGGTATACAGAGGGCCGCAGGCGGCACATGCTGCGGTGCAGCTGGGCCACAGTTCGGACTAGGGTGATGCCTAGGTGGCCCATACGAATGCCGAAACAGCAGAGCAGCCAGACAGCAACTGCTGAAGGCCCAACATGGGCACGACTGTGTGTCCCACAGTGTCACAGTGGATAGTACCCAGCAGCTACTAGCAAGGGCACGGAACATTGGCAGGCGGTGCTGGGGGGAAGCGTGGACACCTATGAAGGCACCTCTACCCCAGAACTCGCACCATAGACAGCCGCCTACCCGCACGCTGGATGGCCTGAGACTGCGCTCCACCAGCACCACCTGCAGAAGGGAATGTCAGCATGGTAGCAGAGGGTTACTGGTGGTGGAGGGGGCAGTGGCAGCTGCCCAGAGCAGACCGTGGCCTAGCCCTGTGTAGGTGGGTGCCATGCTCTGCAACAGACAGGTCCTGTTTGACCAACAGTCATGGTATCACCAGGGAATGCACCATCTCTGTCATAACATGGTGGTGCAGTGTACAAAACCAGTGTATTCAGAAGCAGAAAGTCACAGGTTCAAGTCCCAGCTGTGGTTTCCGCCATCCCAGTCCTCATATTTTACCCACTACTATAACGTGCTAATACAGACAGAACCTTTATTGCAGATGACGTAAACATGCCCAAAACACCTACATTTTACCCTACAGAGCACAGACACCATACCCATGAGCATTACCTAGAGCAGAGTCTCCCAAATGCAGTCCTGGAAGGCCAAACACCATTCAGGTTCCATGCTGCCTCTAATAAATGTGTCTGTGCTGTCTTGCTATGCACCGCCCCCATGGTATGCAGTTGTATCTCATGCATATTCATGAGGGACAGCATAAAAACCCGAACAGTGTTTGGCACACCAGGACTGGAGTTGGGAACCTCTGCCGTAAAGCAGCAGCCAACAGGGGCAGACACACCCGCACCCACAGGCTCCATTATCCAATGCCTCCTGGAGAGGCAGGACACTGGGCCCTGCGTGCATCTCCCAATACTAGCACTTGCATACCTTAGCAATGCCACCCAAAACCTGGGAATACGGTACACAGCTATCACAAGTTTGCTATGATTACTGGCAGATAGCAATTCCTAAGTTAAGCACAATTTGCTGATTGAGCTGCAGCATAGCAACCTATCTGATGTCTGTGGAGTGTGCTACAGGTCTTGTGTCTGACAGTGTTTACCACCCTGGGGAGTGACCCCAACAGTATTGCTTACCATAGCCATGCCTGCACTCTGCCCAGGACTGGTGTGGTGGCCAGGGCTGCTAAACACCTCTATAGCTGCACAATGCTGGCATAGGTGTGGGGAGTGTGTGTCTGTCTATCCAGTGTGTGGTGGCTGCAAACACCCTCCACAGCCCACACTGCTAGCACTGTTGCCAGTAGTGGCCTGCCAATGTGCATAATGAGGAGCAAAGTACTGTGGGAACAGCCAGGATAGGATGGCCTGGCATGGGTCCATCTGTACATAGCATAGGGCAATGGCTCGGATATTGTAGTGGCCGGCCACCACCTGCACGGACAGAGAGGCCACAGCATGTCCTGCTGGGAGGTCACTCTCACCCTGACTGAGCAGTGACCACGGCATAGCTAGATTCCCCCATAGTGCTATATAGTATTTCTCTCATGTGATATTTATGGGTTCTCTTTTGGGGCCCAATCACTGATTTATCTGCTTGGTGTGTATGCTGACCTCCCAGTTTTGGGTACACGCATCTCCTCCAGGACCATGCATTATGGACTAGCTAGCAGACTCTTTGCAGCTAGTATGTGTGTTGCTGGAACACCTTGCAGGGTGCAGCGGCTGGAGGCTTGCTGCTGGAGAATGTCAGATGGGGGGAGGGGGCAGCTGTGCATTTCCAGGCCTTCTGTCTGCTATTGCTTTATGGATGTGTACAGCTCTGCATTGCCTGCCATGTAGGGTGTTTGATCCCTAGCAAGACTGGGGTGATGGTCTCCTCTACTGCCACCATTGCAGGGGGGTAGAAAGTGGATCTGTTTGCGGGAGACCCTGTCCCCCACCCTGAGCCCCAGAGGGTGCATTGGGTGGTGGTATGTAATCTCTCTGTGGGTCCAAACATCCCCCTTCACTTACATCATGTGACCATGGCACCCACACAGGGTATGCACTTTCCTCGGTGCATCATAGTCCACAAGGGCTAGATGTGACATACAGATGAACACAGGCATATCCTAGGGGTGTTTGCAAGGACTACCTATCACACATTGGCACTGATGGGGACCTGCAGCAAAGCCTATCTCAGCAAAGCCAGGTGCTGTGAGAATGGTGCTGGGCACCATACCTCTCCCTCAGGGTGAGCACAGGACCCGCACACTGTGACGGTCTGTAGCTACTCTGTGCCACTAACACACACCGTCGGCACCCCCTACCAGGCTGAGGTGCTGTGGGGTGCATACCCCATCTTGTGATCATCTGTAGACTGCTGATTTACATGTGCTGTGCATCCTGGGTACGGATGGGTTGACCCTATCCTGGTAACCACAGCAGAATGTGGGTGTGGTGCCGTGCAGTCCTCCTGTAGCCAACCAGGTGTTTGTTAGCAGCTCTAGCCCACTGGTTACTTCACTGCCCGTGGAACCAGAGGTCATGGGTTCCAAACCCACAGTGGGGTTCATCAATAGGGCTGTCATAGGCATTGTCTATTTTTATTGTATATCAGTGCTGCCAGCAGAAACACCCTCAGAGTACTGTCACCTTAGGGTGCCTCATAAGGCGCCCTATAGGGCACCTTATACAGCGCCCTATAAAGCATCTTATAAGGTGCCTTATATGGTGTCCTATAGGGGACATTATAGGGTGCCTTGGCAGACAGCGCACTTTATAATGTGCCCTATGGAGTGCCTTCTAGGGTGCCTTATGTGGCACCTTAGGTTACGCCACTGTGAGGGTGTGTTTGCTGGCAGCACTATTAAAGTACAACTAAACTTCCTCACAGCCCAATACTTAACCCTTTCCAGGCCAAGCCCAAAACTTTCGGGATCCAAACTTCTGCCTAAATATTCCTATCAAATGGTATATAATACATGACCATGGCAGAGGGAACGTCACTATTGGAACATATTGAATAAGACGGGTACAATTTTCCTGAAATATGCAAACATTAACCCGGCTGCAGAATGTGGATTAAAATATTATAGTAGGCCTTCAAAGGGTCACACATGATGCCTCAGCCAACCTTATTCATTAGGTACACTGGGGAATCAAACCCATGATCCTTGTACCATCGGTCTGTGTAGTAACCATTGTGCTATAGCTCTGTTTCTGTATTTGGGTGTCTGCGCGCCTTCTTAAACTTAACGCGCAGTAACGCGCCCTGTAACGATCATTGCTGTGCAGCACCTTATAACGCGCGTTATCGGTAACGATGTACCGCCCATGTCCTTATTTGGGGTTTCTGCCTCTAACGCGGATTGTTTCTTTTGATTTACTTTGTTACAATATCTCTGCATGGTTTGTTTCTGATAGTATCTGTTCTTTTTCTTTCAAGATGGTTCTGAGAACTTTCTTGATTTAAATGTTAAAAGATTATAAATAATAAATAACAACAACAAAAAAAGAAAAGGTACAGAGAAGGGCCACCAAAATGGTAAAGGGGATGGAAGGATACTCCTATGAAGAGAGGCGACAAAGGTTAGGGCTCTTCAACCTGGAAAAGAGACGGCTGAGGGGAGATATGATAAAGGTCTATAAATTAATGAATGGAGTGGAACAGGTAAACATAGATCAATTGTTTACGCTATCAGAATATAGAAAGACTAGGGGACATGCAATGAAGCTACAGGGTAAACTATTTAAGACAAATAAGAGAAAATATTTTTTCACTCAACATGTAATCAAACTCTGGAATTTGTTACCGGAGGATGTAGTAAAGGCTGTTAGTGTAGCTGGGTTTAAAAAAGGTTTGGACAAGATCCTGGAGGAAAGGTCCATAAACCATTATTAAAAAGGGACCCAGGATATCAATGCTTGACCCAATACAAGCATTGTGGAACCTGTGTCTCTTGGGGATACTGCTAGGTACGTATGACCTAGATTGGCCACTGTTGGAAACAGGATACTGGGCTTGATGGACCTTGGTCTGACCCAGTATGGCATATCTTATGTTCTTATGCTGCACAGCTAGAAGGCTGCAGGAGCTACTCGTGTAGCAACAATTTTTGATGCTACACAGTTAGCCCTGGCACCTTACAGATAGGTGAGGGTTTCCTTTGTCTATCTTTATTTATTTTTTTACATTCTCTTATATACCATGCTATTCTGCATCAGTGCAGTTTACATTGAACAAACTGAAATTACATTGAACAGGGCATTATAACTTGGAGGTAACTATTTTACAGGGAACATGGGCTATGGAGGGTTAAGTGGCTTGCCCAAGACCACAAGGAGCACCTGTGAGACTAGAAACCCCAGTCCTTCCGGCCCAAGGTTGCTGTCCTCTAGTGGGATTTGAACCCCTGACCTTCCAGCCTGAAGTACCTTGCCCCAACCAGTAGGCCACTCCTCCACTCCTTTAAGGCATAGAGCCCACCTTTGCACTGCTCCGGAACACCTAGATTTCTAAAAAAATGCATTTAAGTGATAGAATTCTAGAACTTGTGCATAATTTATGCTCCGCCCACTGATCATGTGAATGCCTACGCTGAAAGTAGGTGCAATTGGTCTTACGTGCATGCTTAGAGAATAGTGACTGGCTAAAGCATGCATGTAAGCATAACTCACACACAAAAGTCCTTGGTCAATGAAAATAGGTCATTGATGCAAGTAAATGGCACATATGTTTACATGGTTCCTTTCACCCTAAATGTATTTTCAATGACATATGCATGTGGATTGGCCTTTACGAATGTACTGTAGCCGGTTGCTATTTTGAAAGAATGTGCATCAGGCCAACAGCACTTATTTTCAGTGTGAGTGTGCCTAGGACAGAGCACACAAATTTACATGTGAAAGTTATAAAATACTAGAACTTGTGTATGTTCTTTAGAAATCTTGGCACGAGCATTTATGCCAGTCCTGGACCTGACTTAAGGGCTCACTTTTAAATTTAATCTATGTTTTCGGCCACTTTTCGGCCCCTATTTTATAAAGAAAAGTAGGTATCTGCTTTTCTTTATAAAATAGTCTTAAAATAGGTGCAAATTATCCTTCACAAGACATTTATATTTTCAGTGGCACAAAGTGCCTGAGGTGAAAATCCATGTTTAAGTGGATAGCTATAGTTGTTAACTAGGAATAGAGAGAAGGTTAAATTAGACTTACCTGCTAATTGTTGTTCCTTTAGGTACTCCAGTCCAGTCCCGGAATTTCTGGAATACAGGTTCCTCCTGCAGCTTGGAGACTGAACAATGACACTCTTCTGATGTCACCACTATAACTTCCTGAGGGACCGCCCCCTGGCTTCAGTTTTCCTATTGACAAAGCAGACTCACCAGAGCAACAATTAAGCACTACTCATAGTTATCTTAGCTAACAAACTTTTAATTAAGATTTCCAATATGCTTTAAATAAATTGTTAAATATTTTTTTTCAAACCTCTTGCCCCCATCTCTATATAAAGGAATATTACCTTACCAAGAATATTCATAAAACATCAAGAATGTTAAATGATATCTAATGTTTCACTGTAATTACCATATATACACGAGTCAGGCCAATCTCTAAATTCAAACGCATATCAGGGAGGGATGCGGGACTGGACTGGAGTTCCTAAAGGAACAACAATTAGCAGGTAAGTCTAATTTAACCTTCCTTTACGTCACTCCAGTCCAGTCCCGGAATTTCTGGGATATAACAGAGCAGTATCACTTAACGGGTGGGTCCCGCTAGACCAGCCTGAAGCACTGCCGACCCAAAACAGGTATCCGCCTGTACCTGCAAATCTAGCCTATAATGCTTTACAAAAGAATTAATTGACGACCAAGTAGCCGCCTTACAAATGTCTATAGGCGGCACCAAACTGTATTCAGCCCAGGACGCAGCCTGCGCCCTTGTTGAATGCGCTCTAAGCCCGTCTGGAACTGTTTTACCTTTTAATAAATATGACGAAGATATAGCCTCTTTGAGCCACCTAGACATAGAAGCCTTTGAAGCCGCCTGACCCTTCTTTGGGCCTGCAAAGAGAACAAACAACCTATCCATCTTACGGAAATCCTTTGTTCTTTTCAAATATATTTTCAGTGCTCTACGAATATCTAAAAAATACAACGTATTAAGTTGATTGCCGTTACTCTTCTTTTCAAATACTGGCAATGACACCTCTTGATTCATATGAAAAGCCGATACCACTTTAGGTAAGAAAGAAGGCACTGGCCTTAAAACAACCTTCCCTTTAAAGAACACCAGAAAAGGCTTTCTACAAGATAACGCTTGTAATTCCGAAATCCTTCTAGCCGATGCAATAGCCACCAAAAACAATACCTTGAGCGAAAGATCTTTTAACGATGCTTGAGATAGTGATTCAAAGGGTTCCCTTAACAAAGCCTCCAAAACCAATTAGAGACTCCAAGACGGAATCCGTGGTCTACATGGTGGTCTTAATAATGTAACTGCTCTCAAAAAGCGTTTTACATCTGGGTGAGTTCCAATCAATTCACCCTTTATCTTCCCTCTATAACAAGACAAACCTGCCAGCTGAACCTTTAAAGACGATGGAGCTAATCTTTTCTCAAATCCTTCCTGCAAAAAAGAAAGAATTTGAGAAATAGAAGCTTTCAATGCTTCAACAGACTTGTCTTTACACCATGCTTCAAATATTCTCCATGTGCAAATATACGCTAAAGAAGTAGATTTCCTTCTTGATTTTAACAAAGTAGAAATTACTGCTGAAGAGTAACCCCTGGCTCTTAATCTCGCCCTTTCAAGAGCCAAGCCGTAAGTGAGAATCGATCCACCTGAGGCATGTGTAAGGGTCCTTGACTCAATAGATCCTCCCTCAGCGGTAAACGCCAAGGACGGTCTACTAATAATCTCATGAGATCTGCATACCATGGCCGTCTTAGCCAATCTGGAGCTATTAATATCACTAGCCCTTTGTGACATTCCACTCGTTGAAGAACTCGACTTATCAACACCCACGGAGGAAAAACATATAACAGCTGTCTTTCCGGCCAACTTTGAACTAGTGCATCCAGAACTTCTGACATCCTTTATCGTCTTCGACTGAAAAATCGATCGACCTTTGCTGACTGGAATGTTGCCATGAGATCCATCACCAGACTTCCCCATCTCTCTATTATTAACTGAAACACCTGGGGGTGCAGACTCCACTCCCCTGGATCCACGTTCACTCGACTCAAAAAATCGGCTTGCATATTGATTACTCCCGCAACATGGCTTGCAGACAAAGCATCCAAGTTTTTCTCGGCCCAGACGAACAAGTTTTCTGCCTCGTCCTCCAGAGCCACACTGCTTGTGTCCCCCTGACGATTGATGTAAGCCACCGCAGTTGCATTGTCTGACAGGACATGAACAGCCTTCCCCTGAATGTGACCCTGAAATGCTTGTAGCGCTAAAGTCACTGCTCTTAACTCTAACATGTTTATTGACCACACCTTCTCCAGCCCATTAGACTGGCATCTGTCGTAAGCTGAATCCAAACTGGAGACTCCAGGTGCATTCCCATTTGTAATACTTCCGGTTTTAACCACCAATGCAAAGCTTGACGTGTCTCCGGATGACAGGGTAATCTCTCCGATAGTGGACTCTTTTGATGCGACCACCTCCTTAATAATGCTCTTTGTAACGGACACATATGAGCTCTCGCCCATGGCACTAAGTCCAAGGTTGCTGCCATGGTCCCTAGTAACTATAACTACAAAAACCCAACCACTCAATATTTCCAATAATTCACACACTTTGAGTGTCCTAATAGTAACTGAAACCCAATGATTCCAATTATAAGTGTATTATTTTTTGTCGGAAGTTTTTGCCATTAGTGATTTCTCCCTCTCGAGGCGTAACTTCCCTTTTAATTAAGATTATGGTATAACAACCACTATAATAAATATGTATTGTGAAATAATTGCACCAAACTTCAGTGCTATAACACAAACACTCACGATTTGATGTGCCGATAAAAACGGCTCAACTTCAGTCATTCAGATAACTACGAACACAGTACTGCGTTTAGAGCCTCAATTCCTCTTCTGGCCCTGTTTCAATGCTTAAACACTGCAAAAAGAGAATTATTCATCTTCGATGGTCCTCCCGCCAGTAGAATAGAAATCTTTCGTCCTATGGCAATTTCCGGAGGAACAACTCTGTCGAGATGATTCAGGAACGCAGTCCAACTTACTGCAGTCCCTAGTAACTGCAGATAATGCCATGCCGTGGGGTCTTTCCTGGTCAAAAACTTTTCCACTAGATTTCTTAGTGCTAACGCTCGAGAGTGAGGAAGGAAAACTCTTCCTGTCCTTGTATCGAATCGAGCGCCCAAATGTTCCAGATTCTGCGATGGTATCAACTTGCTTTTTCTCATATTGACCACCCAACCTAAACTCTGTAAAAATTCCACTACTCTGTTCGTCGCTAACCTGCTTTCCTCTTCTGACTTTGCTCAAATCAACCAATCGTCCAGGTAAGGGTGAACCAGAATTCCTTCTCTTCTCAACGCTGATACCACCACTATCATTACCTTGGTAAATGTTCTTGGAGCTGTTGCCAAACCGAACGGCAACGCCTGAAACTGGAAATGGGCCATTGGAACTGCAAATCTTAAAAACTTTTGATGTTCCTGACGAATGGGAATATGAAGATACGCCTCTGTTAAATCCAGAGACATAAGAAATTCCCCTTTTCTTACCGCCATTATCACAGATTTTAACATTTCCATACAAAAATGAGCTACCCGAAGATAACAATTTACTCCGCAAAGATCCAAAACCGGTTGGAACGAGCCCTCCTTTTTTGGAACTACAAAATAAATTGAGTATCGACCGTAACCGCGTTGACTTAATGGCACCGGTACAATCGCTTCCAGTTCCAAAAGTTTTTGCAAGGTCTCGCGTATTGCAGCACGCTTGATGCGCGCCTTGCAAGGAGATTGAATGAACAAATCGACCAGCAGGTGCTGAAATTCTAGAGCATATCCTTTCTGAATTATCTCCAATACCCACTGATCGGATGTGATTTGAACCCAGGCAGAATAAAAATCCCGGAGCCTGCCCCCTACGGGAATAAAATTCACCTGGGCATCCCTCATGTCATTGTGTCTTTCTCGGGTTTGCAGAGGAAGAAGAGGCTGCAAAACCTCTTCCTGCTCCACGAAATCCTCGAAACCCCTGACTCCTAAAATACTGACATCCTCTTTGAAATTGACCAAAACGAACAGAATGGAAGCGACGAAAATCCCTCTACTGACCTCTATACGCCTGAACCGAGCGTCCTAGCCTTTGCCTATCCGCAGGGAGCCTGCCTCCTTTAAAATCTCCCAGATCCTTTACTAACTTATCCAAGTCCTCTCCAAAGAGAAGCTTACTCCTAAAAGGAAGCTTGGAAAGTCTTGCTTTTGAAGAAGCATCTTCAGCCCAGGTACGCAACCACACATACCTTCTAGCTGCGACCACTGAGCCCATACCTTTTGATAACGCTCTTATAAGATCATAATGAATGTCAGCTAAATAAACTGCTCCAGTCTCTAACTTAGATGCCTCCTCTGCAGAGCTCCCCTCCATGCTAGTATGTAATCCTTGTGACCAACGCAAACATGCTCTAGCTACCCATGTTCCACAAATGGATGCCTGAATGGACAATGCATTTATATCAAACACTTGTTTCAACAAAGTGTCTAATTTTCTTTCATAACTATCCTTAAGAGCTGCACCGCTCTCTATTGGAATAGTAGTCCTTTTAGTAACAGCCGAAACTGCTGCATCTATCTTAGGTGGATTAAATAATTCACGGTTCCTATCTTGTAAAGGATACAAATGAGCCATAATTCTGGAACCTTTTAATCCAGCTTCAGGAACATTCCACTCTTGCTGAATCATTTCCTTTACCACTCTATGAACTGGAAAAGCTTTCTGCATTTTCCTAAACGCCTGTAACAAAGGATCCTCTAATTTCAAGTTTTCCTCAGGCTCTGACACTGGCATATTCAATGTTTTAAGAGTTTCCATAATTAATGCAGGTAACTCCTTTCTACGAAAAACATGTACTATACTAGACTGGTCCTCTTGTTCTACGAGTTCTCCCTCTTCTAACTCTTCCTCAACATCTGCATCTAAATCTGAATGCATTTCTTCAGATGATATTGAAAAATCCTTTGAATCCTTTCCTACCCTAGTCTTCTTACCAGATAGCGGAGCTTCATCAATCTTCAAAGGATCAGCCGAACGTTTCCCCCCAAGATCAGATACAAGAGGCAGTTCAGATACTTTATGATCATCCTTAAAAGTTTTCTGAAGTAGCGAAACAAACTCCTTCGAAAATAATGCTGCTAAACCTGAAGAAAAGTTTGCAGGCATTATAGGCACGTCCGGCCTGGAAGAAGGACCTGGAACAGGCTCAGGTAAAAGATGCAGAGAAGAATCAACATCTCTTAATGGTGAAGAAAGCTGCTTAACCCCCTCCGCAGTGGCTTCTAAAACATTCTGAAGATCTGCATTCTCCTGAACACAAGATTTGCAAACTCCTGAGTCTAAACATATGCCTCTCCTAGAACCACACACCAAACATTGTGGTTTAGAAGGCATTTGGTAGTAGAGTGCCACGGATATAAATACTATTTCTTATTTACTCTCTCTTTTTTTTTTTTAAATGACAAAAACAAATAAAATACTGACAAATACTTACAAATAGACTTAGCAATACCTTATAATAAGAAAACTTAATAAAAATGCCTAAGAATTACTCTAAATCATCCTTTTTACTGTGCCTTCACTGCTAAATGTTCCTCATGCACGCGCATCAATGACGCGGCCTTCAAAGAATCTAAACCACCACTCTTAACTGTGCAGCAATCAAATCATCATAGTTGCAGTGTTTTCAAAGAAAAAAATGCCTAAACTGCTTTTTCCCACCCCCGGGCCTCCGATCATAAGTTTCTATGCAGATCGGATAAACCCGGAAGTGCCTTTAATCAAATTAACCAAAATAAAAACGGCGTCTTAATTTGTTCTCCCCAGAGACAGAAACTTTCATTAAAGGCAAGACTTTACCTTTTCGACGAAAGAAAACAGGTAAAAGACGCCTTACTTCTTTTCAGTGTTCCTCTCTTAACCAAAGTAGGATCGGGAGACTTAATGCAGCTTCAAATACCGTGGTTTCTAAAGCGGTAGAGTAAACTCCTCCAGAGAGAGAGATATGGAGGGCATGAGCTAGCTCTTAAAGCTACAGCACCATTTTAATTGCATTCTTAGTATCTCTTCTCTTTTTTTTTAATGAAATAAAAGATTAATTAAGAAGAAATAAAACACTTAATTGTCCCTCTATAGAGCCCAGCTCTAGGCTCTACAACCTCCAGCTGCTTGGAGACTGAACAAACTGAAGCCAGGGGGCGGTCCCTCAGGAGGTTATAGTGGTGACATCAGAAGAGTGTCATTGTTCAGTCTCCAAGCTGCAGGAGGAACCTGTATCCCAGAAATTCCAGGACTGGACTAGAGTGACGTAAAGGAACATATGCTTAGTGGCTTAATTTCACCGTGAAATATATACGGTAACGTAGCCCCAAAGCTCTGCAGAGGCATGGGGCTACCTAGCAGAGATGGCTCTGCCATCAGAGGTACCAGCAAATAGCAGGAGAAGGCAGATAGAGAGAAGGGGTGGGGGAAAAAGGAGGGGGTGGGGACAAACTGGTAGAAGGTAGCATAGGGCAAGGTAAGAAACTGAATAGTCAGCTGTTCTGGGAAAAATAGGGAAACATCAGGGAAGCTGCTTTAGAGCATAGCAGAAAGTGATTTAGCAATGACTAGGGATGAGAAAGGGGGGATGGGAGAAGCAGGGTGGGGGGAGGGCAGAGTTTTAAGAGAGTAGGAAGAAGGAAAAACCATTGCAGAAAGTCTCATCTTGCCCACCTACCCAAGGGGCTGAGCAGTTGGGCAGTAGAACTGTGACCAAGTGCATTCCTTCTGCAGCTCCTCATTACCCCTCCTCTCTTCCTACATCCCTCCTTGGGAATACCACTCATCAGGCAAACCACATTATCCATGTCCTTTCTACTGCCAACTCCAACTTTCTTTGTTCCACTTTGCTGCACTATACGCCTGGGACAGACTACTGAATTGGTATGCCAGGCTCCATCGCCGGTCCTATTCAAACCCAGGCTGAAAACCCACCTCTTTGAGGCTGTTTTTAGGATACTAACCCCTTTATTCTCCTACTTACCACCATTATGTACTATAACCATTTTCCCTTAGTTTTACTCTAGTCCTGTTTATGTTTCTTTCTTGAATAGATGGTAAGTTCTCTGGAGCAGGGAAGTCTCTTTTATGAATGCATACAGCGCTGTGATAAGAAGTAGAAGTAGTTAGGCAGGGAAAAGTATCACAGCAGCGGGACCTCACTGATATTTGAGGAAGAAAAAGAATGGGAGGACAGGTGTAAGTGAACAACACATTTGGATTCAGTGAAAAAGGGGCCCACGTGCCAAAAGGGGGTACCTGGACCAAAAGGAAGCCAAGGTGTGATTCACAGAGTGCCTGGGTCAAAGAGGAGCTGGTAACAAGTCAGATGCAGGGATCAGATCTTAGGAGGAGCTAAGTGGCTGCACGGAGTGGCAGCCAAGCCTGTCAGCCAGAGAGCAGGCCCAGGTGAAGGACACATTATTTGGAAGGTCTGTCCGCGTTAACATAAGCAATTGATAGTACTTGTGGATGGTGAGGTGAGTTGTCCAGTATTCTGAGATGTTAATTGTTTTATTTAATTTTATATTGCAACAAGGCTGTGGCCAATTTTTTCTACCAGAACACTTCAAAGTTTGGGATGGGTAGGCTTGGAGGGGTGGGAGGGTAGGGGGTGGTGGTGGTAAAAAGAGACCAAAACAGCAGAAGAAGAGGGGATCCGCAGGGATGCAAGAAAAAGATGAAGCAGAACACCAGAGACCACGGCCCAACACAAAAATGATAATAAAAAACTTTATTAGGTAGACCCAACTAACAAGTTTCGGTCGGAGGCCTTCTTCAGAGGTCTAAAAGTAAACATAAACATAAAATTATACATACATAATAAAAAAAATTTTACATACATAATAAAAACCAAAAAGTAATAAAATATACATGTGTGTCAATAAGTATAAAACAACTAAACATATACATTACCACAGAGGGTAGAAAACAGCATATGAAATGTGGAACAAGCCACTCTTCCCAATCTGTATTAAATAAAATTCGAAAATAGAATCAGATAGAGATTGTTAAATTCATAAGGATAAACTGTTGGCAAACAGACTATAATGGATAAAATTTGAAAATAGAATCAAATAAAAATTGTTAAATTCATAAAAATAAACTACAATAGATAAAAACGAAAATAGAAACAGATAGAGATTGTTAGCAAACAGACTATAACAGATGCCTACTGCACACACACCCATGTAGAATAGAAAGTAAATGGATAGCGACATTGCACATTTGTGAAAAGTGTGCAAGCACTAATAACATACTCAGACAGACAAAACATAATAACTCCTTGGTGAAAATGAGAGAGTATAAACAAAAGACAGACATAAATAACAGAGCAGCTGACAAAGACTCTACTCTATCTGATGGCCAAATAACTCGAATGGCGACCAATATGGAAGCAGGTCTACAGAAGGGCTTTAAGTGTATATGAGGGAATACTCAAGATTGTAGATAGAAACAACCTTTATTCAGCGAGATGCACTAATTATAAAAAGTATGCTTGTCTCCTTGATAAGTACAACATAGTTTTTTCTGATTTAGTGATGTCTTTCTTATGTCCATTTTTAATGTATCAGCGTGTGTGTTTGTCTTTCTTTTCCTTAATGTCACAGTTATCAGTTACTTTTTTAATTTTTTAATTTTCTTTATTATTGTAAATGAGCAGTATTAGCTTTTATTTTTTATGCCCCGGAATCACGCACATCACTGCTGTATGCTCAGCGTCTCTTTTAAATAGAGTGTTTCCATTGGAATTAATACTCTTGACCATGTGCACTTATGGCATGTTTTTATAATTAGTGCATCTCGCTGAATAAAGGTTGTTTCTATCTACAATCTTGAGTACTGGTCACCATTTGAGTTATTTGGCCATCAGATAGAGTCTTTGTCAGCCGCTCTGTTATTTATGTCTGTCTTTTGTTTATACTCTCTCATTTTCACCAAGGAGTTATTATGTTTTGTCTGTCTGAGTATGTTATTAGTGCTTGCACACTTTTCACAAAAGTGCAATATCGCTATCCATTTACTTTCTATTCTACATGGGTGTATGTGCAGTAGGCATCTGTTATAGTCTGTTTGCTAACAATCTCTATCTGTTTCTATTTTCATTTTTTATCTATTGTAGTTTATTTTTATGAATTTAACAATTTTTATTTGATTCTATTTTCGAATTTTATCCATTATAGTCTATTTGCCAGCAGTTTATCCTTATGAATTTAACAATCTCTATCTGATTCTATTTTCAAATTTTATTTAATACAAATTGGGAAGAGTGGCTTGTTCCACATTTCATATGCTGTTTTCTACCCTCTGTGGTAATGTATATGTTTAGTTGTTTTATACATATTGACACACATGTATATTTTATTATTTTTTAGTTTTTATTATGTATGTATTATGTATGTAAAAAACTTATTATTATGTATGTATAATTTTATGTTTATGTTTACTTTTAGACCCCTGAAGAAGGCCTCCGGCCGAAACTTGTTAGTTGGGTCTACCTAATAAAGTTTTTTATTATCATTTTTGTGTTGGGCCGTGGTCTCTGGTGTTCCGCTTCATCTTTTCCTGGTGGTAAAAAGAGGCCAGGCCATTGGAGGTAAGGGGCACTGGAGAGGGCACACAGTGTTCTTTTCCTGTCCTTCATCTGCCCCAGTGAAGCTCAGGGAATTTACAAACATGGTTTCTGGTTAACTCCAAAACTTAAGTGGCTAAATATTTTTGAATATAGATCTCCATGTATACTTCAAACACAATCTTATATGATATCCATAGATAAGCTAGGAATTATTGTAGTTACCATCTGAAAGCCGGCAGTATATCTGAACTTTAATGCTTACCACACAATTCCAGCCTGAAGAGCAGTGGTAAATGTCAACGCTTTTTCAAGGTCTTGGGTAAAAACGCCTGCTGCCAGTCCATATGTAGTGTTGTTTGCCCTCTTGATAACTTCATCAATTGTTTTGAATTTCATGATTTGCTGCACTGGTCCAAATATCTATTTCAGAGAGGTTAAAGACAAAACAAAGTTGCATATTTACTAATGAACACACATTAAATGCCACCATGGCCCTTTATTTCAATAGGCACAGCAGCACTTAATGCAATGTAATTTTTATTAATGAGAGCTAAGCTTTGGTAAACACCCCCAAAATGTTTTAAACTTCTATAACACTTCATCAAATCTTCTTGAAACTATTTCTTGCCCTTTCCTTCAGAACAAATATTTATGTACATAAAATATTTTTTGTCAGATTTAGGGGCATGTTAACTAAACCGCGTTAGCGTCTACTGCAGGGCTAATGCATAAAAAACATGGGGCAGTAGCAACTAACGCAGTGGAAATGAAGATATCACAGCGCTTTTCTGCAATATCTGCATTTTGGGCTACAGAGCCGGTGGGGGCGGGATCAGGGTAGGGAGTAGGCTTGCCGATCATTGGCAGCCATCACACAAAACTTTATTGTGCACTGACTGCCGAACTGGGCTCCACTGAGGCTGCAGATGCCACCCCAAGAAGTACCATTACCTGCAGCCAGATCTACTAGGGGGCTGACCGCAGTTGCGATCACCTTCCCAGCATCAATCTGCCCCCTCCCGGATCCAACAATGTTGTCTTTGTGAATACCACTGAGTACCAGTCCTGCCCTCCTCAATGGTACTCACAAAGATGGCCACAGTCTCACGGTGCTGCCCACTAGCGTGATGCTAGAGGGCAGCAACTTGTGATCATGAGCATTTTGACCACGAGGAAGGGATGGGGGCAGGAATGGGGAGAACCGCTCATGCCGCCCTTCACTACTAGACCACCATGGACTGGAGATCAGATATTTGGAGGGGACCAGGGCACCCCCCCCCCCAAGCCGACTGGATAGCTGGGTGTGATTGTTTAAGAGGGGGGAGGAAAGGAAAAAGAGAGGGGAAAGGAGGAACCCTGACTGGCTAGCCAGGATTTTTGTAAGGATGGGAGAGGATGCCTTTGGCCACCTGACTGGCTAGCTGGAATGCTTGCCTTAGCTGGGTGCTGTACCGATCCCACTGGACAGTTCCCAATGGGGATCGGAAGCTGTACTGGTGCTGAAGGGGTTGGTGTGGGCCAGGTTCATGATCATTGTTGCTGCACATCAACAATGATTTGAGGTTCGGTGGGGGCATGATCAGTGCTTTGGGGGGGGGGGGATTGTCATCAATCAGGGCACAGAACTCATGAGAGCCCTTTGCACCTGATTGCTACCTTTCCTCCCCATTGCTTTACCACAGAGGCCCAGTGATACCTGCATCGGCTGACACGGTGGGATTTCCTGTGCTACCTGCCAAGACAAGTATCGCAGGTCTCCGCGTTAAATGCAAATCCTCTGCGGTTTCTGCAGAGGGGAAGCTGGGTATGCCCCCTGCACAGACCACAGAGGTTTGGTCCTTAACTGTGGACCTTTTTGCATCTACCATGCCATGATAGCTGCAAAAGGTTGTCACGGTTTAGTATACATGCCCCTTAGGTTTGGTGGAGAACAGCAGAGTATTAAAGCTTAAGTTCCTTGTCCTCTCTCTCATTATCACACATCTGAACCACTGTAATACTTTCTACCTGGGTCTCTTCTTGTACACTATCAAGTAGCTACAATTAATCCAGATTACTACTGCCAAGCTTCTGTTTCATGCTCATCGTTATGATCATATCTCCCCCCCTGCTGATCTCTCTTGGCTAGCTCCCAGTCTCTGCACGCTTGAAATTCACAATTCTCACACTTGGCCAGCGAGCCTACTTTGCATCTCTTCCTCCCTACCTGGACACCTGCCTTATGCCTTACGTCTTCCTGTTCCCTAAGCTCCTCCCATGTGTCCTCCTCAGCCTTCCCCTTCTTCCTCTCTCTGCCTAGAGATCGCCCATCATTCCACCTTTGCATAGCAGGGTCCCCATCTTTAGAATTCATTGTCCCTTCTCAAATTTAACAAGAGCTTGAAGATCTGTTTTTTTCAGGAATCATTTGCCCAAGCCCTGATTTCCCTCATTCTTGTCCCTTCTGCCCCCTGGGCTAAACCTATGCTCCAGCTGCCTTTATTCTGTAATTCCTTTCCCCTGAGTGATTGTTACTTTTCCCCGGTGATCCTCTTCCCTTTCTTCTTCATTTCCTCTGCTTTGTTTTTGTAAACTATCCTGATGGCAGTTTTGTCCATGAGCAGTCTATCAGTCACCAGAAAGTAAAAATAAATGAATGAATAACAGGGGATGTGCGTTCATCAGCATGCATTTGGTATGTTCTTATGTCTTAAAAGAGGTAAATGCAAAATTGATTTAATGCGGATCAATTTCCACATATTAAAAAGGCCTAATGATGGTTAAAATGTTTCTGTTAGCATGAATGTGTAAAATGAACAAAAACAATTTAGCAATTCATCAAAAATTGGAGGGAAAAATCAAATTTCTTAAAATGAACCAAAAATATTTCTCTGTGCACATCCCTGCAGACATGGCTCTTCCAGTGTGGCTTCCCAGAGCCCCCTCCTCTGATTTATCCCACCCCCCAGGGTCATCACTTTCTTTCCTTGCCCCTCTCTCTGTCTCCCATGACATTGCAATCCCTCCTTTCCATCTTTCCTTCCTCTTCCCCTTTCCACTCTTTATCTTTGAATTTTATTGCAAATTGCTACACAACCTCTTGGCCATTTGCTGAAAAAAAGTAAATAAATAGCTAATCTAAGGGTTTCCATAGGCAAAGTACAGTTACTCACAGATCAGTCAGTAGATTTCCATGGCCACCCACGGAATTCTAGACTTTTCGACAGAAATATTCCGTTTAATAGGAATAAGGACTGAGGTTCTTTAATGAAAATCTGGTCCACATGACATCAGGCCTATATTGAGGCTAGGGGGGCATATTCAATGGTGGCGTCCAGCACATTTAAAGCGGTTGGCCACTGCCACTTTACCTTATGCCTAGATATATAATGCCTAGGCCACTGAATATCTGGGCTGTGCAGTTAGTGTTTTAGCTAACCGGTCAGTGGCGACAGTCAGCCGCTGGCCAGATAGCTAAAGTGGCTAAAGTTAGGACAGCCTCTTTTTCTGCCTAACTTTAGCTGGTTTAGGTTAGTTGGTTAGTGGCTGAATATCGCTGCTGACCTGCTAACCTATGTCATTGTTCTGTTCCTCCCCCGGAATGGCCCGATACTAGGTGGTCAGTGTCACGGCATGTCAACCATGTAGAAGTAACTGCTTTAGTGCTGCTGAATATTTCACTAAGCAAGTCTGCTAATCAGCCATACCGCTTTGAATATGCTCCCCATATGTGTTATTTGTTGTATGCACGTCGAGATGTACGCTAAAAGCCAAATAGAAAGTCTGTATTTATCTTCAGATTTCATATAAGGCCTTTCTTGGAGCTTGAAATAAAGTGATGCCATACTTTTCCACTGAATGAGACTGAAACCCATTTCACTCAACCAAAAACATGCAAACTCTAGTCTCTGGAATATGTGCACAAATTTCACTCCATCATAGAGAAGAACATTAGTCTGTCATATAACAGAAAAGAGCATAAAGGAAAGAAATATTCATTAGTGTTAGATAGGTCAGAAAAAGAAATAAATGCATCCAGTCCTGATTCTTAAGGAGAAACATCTTCACCATGTGTCATTTTTTAGCTTTTCAAAATCTTTTTGATGAGGTTTTCCTAGAGACATCTGAGTTTACTGCTTGTGCTGTACAGGAAATGGATTACCCAAATACCTATTGCTTTCCGTGATCTAGAAGCACATTGCTGCGAACTGAGTTTTCTAAGCTAAATAGCAAATACTACGCTAGTGAGTCATCTACAAGTTACACAGAGCATGTCTGCAAGTGGTCTCAGTTTCTTGTTACCTCTTCTTTGGCGATGCGCATTTCATCGGTAACATTGGAGAAGACTGTGGGCTCCACATAGAAGCCTTTATTTCCCCAGCGAGCACCTCCACACTCCAGTTTCGCGCCTTCCTTTTTTCCACTCTCAATTAATTCAAGTATCTTCTCAAACTGCTCCTTGTCAATCTGTATGAAAGGATATTATGGAGAAGTAATAGCACTCTGTACTAGTGGCAGCTGTTACCCTCCCTCTCAGTCCTTCCCAGGAACATCTGACAGTCTTATGTGTCCTCTGACCAAGTCTTAGATGTATAACTGAAACAAAAATTTGGTTAACATATCTGTTTAATAATAAGTTGTTCTTTTTGTCGTATTTGTTCAATGATAAGACTGAAATGGACTTACAGTATGCATTTAAAAAAAAGAAGCATCATTCAGGGTTTTTAATGCGTAAGCGCTACTACTGATCATTTGTATGGTAAGAGATGGTCTATGCTCAGCAGAACTTACAGTCTAGTCAAGACAGACAGTACAACAGCTGGGGACTAGGATATGTCTAGGGGAATGGTAAGGAAACACATAGTTGGAAAGCAGGATAGTATGTGGATCAGGATCCAAAAGCAGCCTCAAAGAGGTGAGATTTTAGCCTGGATTTGAAAAGGGCCAGAGATGAAACCTGACATACTGACTAAGGTAGTTTGTTTCAAGCATTTGGAGCAGCAAGGTGGAAAGATCGAAGGCTGGAGTTGGCAGTGGAAGAGAAGGGCACAGATAGAAGCAATCTGCCAGAAGAGCGGCATTCCTGAGGAGGGGTGTAGGGAGAGATAAGAGAGGAAAAGTAGTGAAAAGTAGCAGAATGAATGCACTTATTGGTCAGTAGGAGAGGTTTGAACTGGATATGGAAATGATAGGGAGCCAATGAAGCAATTTGAGAAGAGGGGCTATGTGAGCATAGCGAGACTGGTGGAAGATTAGCTGCTCAGCTGAATTTGAACAGATCGAAGGGGAGAGAGATGATTCAGAAGGAGACTAGCAAGGAGGAGGTTGCAATAGTCTCGACGGGAGGTGACTAAAGAGTGGATAAGTGTCTTATTTATTTATTTTATTTATTTAATAGGTTTATATACCGCTTTATCATTTCAATCAAAGCGGTTTACATTGAAACTTAAACTTGGTAATGTACATTAAATAGGGACATTAATAACTTGGATTTTTCTGAGACAATAGAGGGTTAAGTGACTTGCCCAAGGCCACAAGGAATGCTAGTGCTAGTCTTTAGTAGTGTGTTCAGAAAGGAAGGAGGGAATTTTGCTAGTGGGAAAAATGGCTGCAGTCAGCTGCCTGGAGAGCCTACAGCAAACAAAGACCAAGTCAGCTGACTGCAAGAAAAAGAAGCAAAAAATTCTGGAAAGCCAAAATAAACCACAGGAAAAGAACATCCAAACGGGGGAGAGGAGGGTAAAAGGGTGATTAGATTGTAAGCTCTGACGAGTAGGGACTGTCCCTATCTGTGTACCATGCTGTGTATGCCTTGTAATGCTTTATAAATGTTTAACAGCAGTAGTAATAATAGTGACATACTGTTACAACCAGAGCTCCAGTTGCAATGGAAGCCTTGAAGTACACAGAAATTAAAGGGACATGACACCTAAAACTAAAACTAAAAAACTAGCAAATGAAAAAGTAGCTATAGGGCTACAGAGTGACACTTCATGTGTGCCCTGGAGACCTCCAATAGCAGCTGCACTGGCACAGTACTCTCCAAGTGGCTGCCAGGAGCAGAAAGGGAAATCCACCATCTGCTGAGATGGTCTCTTGGGAACTCAGCATTTATATCTGTGATGATGTCACAAAGGCTTGGGAGTTTTTTCTCTGTCTCCAACATCTGCTGGCAGGGGCTAATAACCCACTAATCTGGACTGGTCTAGCAGGATGTATTGTAAATAGGGTTTTAGGGGGTCTTTTACTAAAGGGCATTAGCTGACAACACAGGGCCATGATGGTTAGCGTGGGATGATTCTGTGCTACCTTGCGTTAGGGTTGAGGGGGGCGGGGCGGGGCGGGGCAGAGTGTGGGCATGGCATGGCATGGGATCACCTAATACCACCTCATTAGGTGGAGTTACATGCACCCATGCTAATATGCAATGCACTAAGGAACAGGGCTTTGCATTAACTACTGGGAAAATGCTTTCCACATCCCCGACAGTTAATGCAGTGGTGTTGCACCTAATGTGCCATAGTTTTGGTGCTGTTTTTGCATTTGGTGCAACAACCTAGCACAGGACCGGCGCTACCATTAGGTGACTTAGGCAGTTGCCTAGAGTGTTGGCCCTTCAGAGACACCCATTACTGACACTGTTGCCCCTCTTTGGACCAACAGCAGCGGCAATAACCACAAACAGCCCCTTGGTGCTTACCTTTAAACCTTAGCACTATGCGGCTGTTTGTTTCCACCTCCTTGGATTACCCGTTGGCAAACAGCAAGTTGGCATTGGGTGTCAGAAGGGATGGAAGCAAACAGCCCCATGGCATCAAAGTTTAAAGGTAAGCGCCATAGGACAGTTTGCCCTCATTGCGGCTCCTGCACTTTCCAGAGGGGCAGCAGCTGCGGCAATGAGCGCCATGGGGAGTGGGCACAAGGGACGAGTTTCACCTTGGGTGCCTCATCTCTTTGCGCCGGTCCTGTGTAGGTGGCACAATCTAACTGTAAATATGTGTCAGCACTTACATGTACAACATCCCAAGGGATACAACTTCTTTTTTGAACTTTATTTTTTAAATGTCTGCTCTAGATGTAAGTTCCATGCAATACATGTTTTAAGAACAGCCTTATACATAGTCTACAAAAAGCTCTACATTCAAAAGCCTTTTGTAAAACACAATGGGGCCGATTCAGTCCTAGACGTCCTGGCCCTCTGTGCGCCCGGTCAGAACCGGATGCACAGTTAATCGGGATATCGGCATATCTAGCCCCGCGGGATCAGAATCGCGTCCAGACCTGTATGTACAGACTTTGCCTGGATATCTCAGTCAGGGCTCTTGAATGGAGCCATGGCACCATGGCCCTGAGCCTGCCCAATCCACCTGACTAGGGGAACGTATTGCACCTCAGAGGTGGAATAAGTTCCCTGTTCAGGCCATCGGTCCTGGACATACGGGGCTGACATTGGAATCGGCCCTGTACGTCTGGGGCTACCAACCGCCCACTGCCCGCCCTAACACTGCCCCCACTTCCGCTCTGTGGGGAAGTTAGTCAGGGTCGGAAAAGGGCCCGTCCATCCCCGCTATTCATGTCTTGGAGTGACCCTGAATGCAAATTGTGAACATCCTGATTGCATGTCTCTTTTCTAACCTAGAGAGCTTACATAAAATTGGCTGTCATATTTATATAATGTTTTCAATGGAAGAGACCTTTTCACCTTGCTGCTCCTTATGCCTGGAACAAACTTTCTGAATCTGTGAGTCGGGTCTCATCTCATCTCATGTCTCCCCCCTTTTCAAATCCATGCTAAAGGCTCACTTCTTTGAGGTTGTTTTTGGATCCTAATTCCCTTGTCCTTGTGTCTCTTTTCCCTATTTGAACCCCTTGTTTCTCTTCGTTTGTACTGTCTATCTTGATTAGATTGTAAGCTCTAATGAGCTGCACCCGTCTTCTATATGTTCTTGTACAGCCCTGCAGGCGCCTTGTTGCACTATATAGATGATTAACAGTAGTAGTAGACATTTTGCTCAGAATGCTGATATATCAATATACTACTAGAGGACAGTATTAAAATCCAGCAGTTCTGAGTTAATAGTGGGATTGCAAAAAGATTTTTCACTGCAAGGAGATTGGGTTGCTGTGGCAGTCCCCTGGAATACCAAGCCGAAAAAGCACATAATAGAAAGTTAAATTACTTCTGCTCATGTAACCATGAGATATTTAGGGCTGCCACCTAACCCAGGTCAGTTCTTACAAGTTGATTCAGTTCTGGTTTTGCTCTATTATAGCAATGACCTTGTATTTCTGGTTTTCCTAAAAAAATTGGAAAAGTCCATAGATACAGCGGGCAAAATTGGAACCAGTTTCAGCCTGTCAGGCTTGGTTGGGATCAACTGGCAACAACAGAGACAAAGAATTTCTGATAAAGTTATTCAAGCCTTTCAGTTGAACAGTTTGAAAAGTAAATACTGTGCCTGCAAAGACATGGGAGGTGATTTTAGAAGTTTCAGGTGCCATTTACATTTTAAATGGCATGCACATGTAATCAGTGATTTTACATCAGACACTAGTTATAAGTGTATGCATCTGGAATGCACGGTTTTGAAGGGGTCGTGTTCTGGGCATGGTTTAGGTAGACTAACAATGTATTAAGTTAGTCCAATAAAAAATGTATCACCTTACTTTCCTTGTTTTGTTTTTCGTTTCATTTAAATGCCAAAGTGTACAAACATGGCAATCACACTACTTTGTTTCTCTCAAGGCACCCCGTTTTTATTTTCACATTTAAGTAAGAACATCATACTGCATCAATCATACGTCATAAACAATGAAGGCATTCCAGATTCTATCATGCAAAGGAGGATAAACTGTGCCGTTTAAAGTATGCCAACTAATTATATCCTACCTGGGGACCTTGGCAGATGCCAGGAGTCAGGGGGTTTCCTAACGAACGTTTCTTAGCTTTCTCAACACTCCGACGGACAAATTCTTCATAAACAGGCTCTTCTACAAAAATTCGAGAACCAGCAATGCAGCACTGTCCCTGATGGTAAAACAGCCCATTGTGAGCATATTCTACAGCATTGTCCACTGCAAAATAAAAATGGAGAGTATTTCTTAAAAAGGAAACAACACAAAATCAATTTCCAGTGATAAAAAATTGACCAAAAGAACTTCAGCTGTCGAGTCTAAGTTTAAGTAAGAGGAATGTCTGAGCTGGACTGCAATGCTTACAGATGGGCAGAGCAAAATGCACTTTCATCACCACATTTAAATATCTCCTGACCAATGACACCTGCAGGAAAATGCATACTCTAAATATATTACGGGCCTGCCGCTGCACGTCTGAAGATCTGAAATGGCAGGCTGGGATGGGCAAATCTCATAACATAGTCACCCTTCTTCTGATATGTGCCTGCCGGTTCTGAGGCTGTGCAGTCGGGGACATCCAGATTTGTGACCCTGCCTTGGGATTTGCAGGGGGCCTATCTCCAGAACCGGTTACTGGGATGTTCATTCTTCGGGATGGAGACATAGCAATTTCAGAAGGCACTCATACATGCATTCCCTTCGCTCCTGCCTCTCCCTTGGATTTTTGGATGCTCTGCTCTGGACAAACCCAGATTCTTCCTAGACACCCTTTCTAAAATCCCACTTGATGAGGGTAATTTTATAACAGGTTGCCTAGGTTAAGTGGACTGGCAGGTGCCTATTTTAAGCCTAGTTTTATACAAAGAAGTAGGCGTCTAATTGCCTTTGCAACATTTTAATGTGAACTGCAGGCATGGTACCTATAATGCAGGCACAGACATTGCATCTGCTTGAGAATAGGTATAAAAACCTATACTATATTTTGAAAGTACGTGTGTTAATTGGCATATTTTATAATCAATGCATGTACTCCATAATTCCGCTCAAATCCTGCCTCTGTTCATGCCTACTGTAAAATTACACACACGCTTGCCACCATACATACTTTTACACCCTACCTAATTTCATAATACTAATTTTACTTGCATATATCATCACATGTGCTAAAATGACTTTATAAGATGACCTCGTAAATGTATAGCTACTGACTGTGACTACTGTATATTATACATGTATCTAATACTGTGACCTATCTGGATAGCAGCATTAAATATATGCATCTTTTAAATGCCATAAGTAGCATTTAAAAAAGCAATTGCTGTCCAGATTGAAAATTAACCAGAAGGAGATCGGAATCCATTAGATATCTTCCTGGAACATTAAGGAGGTTAGCTTAAAAGAGCTATTTGTTCTTCGGATGTCTGCAAATGGGCATGCAGACGTCTAAATCACAGAGACATCTCCAGAGACATTTTAGAAGCTGTTCTCTGGTGCAAAGACGTCCAAGCCATGAAAAGCATGTGGCGGATGTGTGTCCAGGGTGTTCCCAAGAACATGGAGGTCCTCACCCAATTTCAGAAATGCCCAGAACATTACTTCTTTTTCCTGCATAAAGCATGCCATCTGTTTTATTTTGAAATCCAAGCATCATGACTCTATCTAGAAAACCATCAATGACTATGGCAAAAAATTAAGTGAAATAAAGCCATGATAAATATTAGTACTAACTGTTTGCGTCTGCAAATATGATGTTCGGGCTCTTCCCGCCAAGTTCAAGTGTGATCCTCTTCAGGTTGCTTTTCCCAGCTGCTTCCTTGATTAGCTTTCCAACCTAGATCAGGGCAAATGTAGTGACAAACACAGGTTTATTCGGCTACTCACCTTTCTGTTGGACACATGTATCTACTCTAGCTTAATGCAGGCTTTTATAAAGAATAAGAAAACTAAAAATGGAGATAGCTCACAGGGAAAACTGGTAGAGAAAAAAGTAGGAAAGAACTGAAGAGTAGAAAAAGACACGTAAAATCAGGAGAGCAAAAATTAAAAAAAACAAACACCACCAAGATTTAACAATGTGAGGAACCTGAATAATGATGTAGAAAGCTAAGACAGGTATAAAAGCTGAGAACGAGCGTGAGAAAAAATGCTGAAGGGCATTAGGCAGAATAAGGAAGAGAAATGTTTGTTTTGAGCATGCTCATTTTAGCACAGGGCCACGTGGCGAAAGATATGTGAAGCCTGATTTTGCATCGGGAGTCTAGGTAGAAAGTGGGACATCCACGTCAGGATGTTCTCAATTTGCTGAGCACATTACGAAAAGCTCTGATGAGCATGGAGCCTTTTGTAAAATATTGCATAAGGCCACAAGCAGGGTCAGCACATCCAGTGGCAACAGCCATTTATAAAAAAGCACATTCAAAAAATTAGCGGCATCACTCGGGACTTTGCATGTGTAAGCACTAGTAACTACATGTGTAACTGCCAGTCTTGCATCATACATTTATTTATTTTATTTATTTATTGAACAGGTTTCTTGATACCACTCCCTCATTAATTCAGAACAGTTTACATATAACATGATAAATAAAAACCAAACATTTATATAGAACAAGGGTGTTAAACTTGGATGGATAGTTTTACAGACTACATGTACCGGATGGAACAATTAAATAACTATGAATGAAAGAACTATTTTTTTTTAAATTTCTGAGACAGTGCTGTATACCGCTGAGGTAAGATCAATTGCCCTGCCAGTCTAAATGAGCAGGTAGCTGACTCAGAGTGGGTGCAAATGTTAATAGGAAAACTTTTAAAACTTTACCTGCATTCCCATTGCAAAATGCGCAGAGAATTGTGTGTACCGCATTATTTGCAGGCTGTAAAATGGACATAATATATATTTTCATAAACTGCTCAAACCCTGCCCAGAACATGTTCCTTTTAAATTTATGCAACCTACAGCATCTACACATGTAAGTAATTGGCATTTTAAAATCAACATTTTCATGTATAATTGCTGCTGTTTACATATCTAGATGCCTTGCAACCCTTCCAAAATGACCTCCTTAGGTTCTTTGAACTAAGTGTTTGCCATCTGATCCCATAAACACCACATGGTGTGGTCATAGACAGGCCCTTATAGCACGGGCAGCGGAACACCTTTTTGGATGGAGGGGACCAAAAAAACCCAACAATCTCTAGCCTTCAAGCTCTCTAATTACTGATACTGTACTGGGCAAAACATTGGTCAGGCCATGGCTCTGGTGACCCATACTGATTCCTCTGCCCATGCCCTATAATATGTTTCATAGGGATGGGTGTAGCAAAGGGCCAGCCCCAGAAGCAATTTTTAATTGCCCAGAGGGAAACAAAATATTATAGCTAATATCTAAAACCTAGCTGTTCCTTTTTGATAGATGCAAGAAAGTCATTAAAGAGTAATTTATAAGAGATAGTCTATGGGGTGCATTTACTAAACAGCGATAGTGGCTTCTGTGCAATATTGGAGCTGCGGCCCCATTCAATTCAATGGGGCCACAGTTCCGAAACTGCATGGAAGCCACTACCGCTGTTTAGTAAGCATACCCCTATGTGGAGATACAAAATGAGCACCTAACTGGATCTATTTTCTAGAGACACCTAGGCACCTATATGACCATTTAAACATGTAAATCAGCATTTCACATGTTTCAATGGTGCCCAGCCCTTCTAAAATGATCTGCTTAGTAATCTTTCCTGTGCACAATTCTTTTCAATTAAGAGACAGAGATAACCATGAGCACACCTGTGTCTGCAAGGGGTAACCCTGGTGATTTTGGTTGGTTAGACCATAGGTCTGAGAGTGGATCCCCTTTAGCTGCCCCTTCTGTTTTTCCATATAAATGGTCCTCTTTCACTCTCCCCTCCATCACCACCCTTTCCAATCTTGTCAGCTCCATGCATAAGACAACCTATGCTTCTGATCCAACTCCTTCCACCTGGATTTCACTTAATTCTCTGGCCCTTTTACCGAGTGTCTGCACAATTTTTCATAATTCCCTCTTCTCCAATTCAATGTCTTCCACCTGGAAATCTGCTATTGTCTGCTCATTGCTTAAAAACCCATCCCATGACCTGTCAGTTCCTTCCAACTATAGACCCATTTCCTATCTTTCCTTTCTTTCTAAACTGCTGAAATTGACAGTTTTTTGCCCATCTCACTGATCACCTCGAGCACACATGGAATCTTCACCCCCATCAATCTGGTTTCCGCTATTTGCATGCACCAAAACTATTCTCACTTTTCTCCTCAGTGACGTTCACCAATCCTTTGACAGGGGTAATGTTCCTCCTTTGGTGTTTTTGTATCTTTTCTCTGCTTTTGACTTGGTAAATCACACTCGTCTTGTTTTTTGTCTTGCCGATATTGGACTTCAATGCACAGTTCTTCAATGGTTTTGCTCCTTTCTGATGAACCGTTCCTTTATTTTATTTTATTTAGCTGTATTTATTTTTTTAAGGTTTCTTTTAACTCTCTTACCTCTTCCTCTTATTCTCTTGATTGTGGGTTCCTCAGGGTTTGGTGCTTGTTCTTTTCTTTAATTTTTTCCTGGCTCCACTGGCTCTTCTGATTCAGCAGTTTGGCATATTGGCAAACTATAAATTATTGAATGGAGTAGAACGGGTGAATGTAAATCGATTGTTTACGCCATCAAAAAGTAGAAAGACTAGGGGACATGCAATGAAGCTACAGTGTAACCTATTTAAGACTAATAAGAGAAAATATTTTTTCACTCAACGTGTAATAAAACTTTGAAATTCGTTACCGGAGGATATAGTAAAAGCTATTAGTGTAGCTGGATTATAAAAAGGTTTGGACAAGTTCCTGGAGGAAAGGTCCAGAAATCATTATTAAAGAGGACCTAGGAAATCCACTGCTTGTCTCAATACAAGCATTGTGGAACCTATGGGTCTTTTTTGGGAAACTGCAAGGTATTTGTGGCCTGGTTTGGCCACTGTTGTAAACAGGATACTGGGCATGATGGACCTTGGTCTGACCCAGTATTCATTTCTTATGTTCTTATGTTCTTATACTACGCTGACAACATCCTATTAATTCTTCATATTGACCCCCCTGGCTCCCAATCTCTCCCCTTTGAACATCTGTCTTTCTGCTCTTGGCTCATGGTTATGGGACAATCAGCCCCTGTTGAATCTTCAGAAAACCACAGCTATCTGACTATCCTCTTCTGCTCAGTCTTTAATACTTTCCCCTACATTAGATGATTCTCCTAATACTCTGATTGCTTCCTGCAGGTACTCGAGGGTAACTCTGGACCCTGTTTTGGCATTCCACAATCATATCAGCAACATTGGCACTTTGCAGACTCCTTCTATTCAGGCTTTTCTGTCCCGCTCTGCTCTTGCCACATTTCGTCTTAGTCTCGTCATCTCCAGGTTGGATTATTGTAATATGGTCTTTGGATATCTGTCCAACTATGAAATCAAATAGTTTCAATATGTCCAAAATGCAGAGGTTTTCGTTCTCATTCACACTTCTCGGTCTGATCACATTTCCTCCCTTCTGAATCAGCGACACCGGCTCCCTGGTTCTTTTACAATCCACTATAAAGTTCTGATTTTGACATATAAAGTCATTCATATTGGTCTCTCTTCATCTCTTCTCTCTCATGAACTCTTCACACCCCTACTGGGTTCTTTGTTCTTTGCATGTCAATTGCCTCCATTTCCCCCCAACCTCACAAGCAAGACTCAAGTCAACCTGACAATTCACTTTTTATTTTCTCGCACTGAAAGTATGGAATGACCTCCCTCCTGATCTCTATCTCAAAATGTCCCACCCTAGATTCAGAGTTTCACTTAAAACTCATCTGTTCTCATCTGCTCTCGCCCTGCCGATATTGGACTTCCATTCTTAGTTTTCAGTCTAACCTGACTTTCTTCCCTCTCCCTCTCTGGCTCTCTTTCTTTCATTTCTCTTTCTCTGGTGTGAATGGTTCTCTTCTGTTTTATTAGTTTATTTTAAGTTGTTTTATTTTGTAGTTCTTTTATGTAGTATATGGAGACGTTTCTTTACCTTGGATACAAATACTTCATGGTGCGATATTTTGATATTACAGCTCAAGATCTCTTCTGTCTTGAAGTACAGCTTTTCAACAAACATCTCACGACGTGACATTTTGACTTCACACTTAAAGTAGGAGTACATCTCCATATGCTACTTTACACGTGTAATACATCACAAGGTGTTCTTCTGTGTGCCCCCTGAGGAAGGTGTTGTCGAAACGCGTTGGGGTTTACTTAATAAAGAATCCTGTGACCATTATACATCTCTTGCTCCTTGTGTTCCGCTAAGACTGTTTTTTTCCTTCAGTCTGCAGATTATTTTTAGTCTCTACAATCCAATAAACCTTAGCCAATTGCAGACAGGCAGATAATGGGCAAGGTTTGGGAATGAAATCCATGACTGGTTCTGTGGCCTACAAACTCATGACATTGTTAATGTGCCAGATAGTGACTTTGTTAGAGTGAAGACAAATGAGAACTTGGAGAATTCCATGTGACAGCATTATGGCGCAGAACTTCAGGAAGTAACTACTTTTGAAGAGGAATTGTTCCAATAACCTAATTTGAAAAAAAAAAAAACCCTCTCTGGGTTTCAGTTAATCTGAAGTATTTTACCTCCCCCAAAATATGTGAAATACTCAGAAAATTGGAAGGAGGAAATATTGTATGCCCCTAATTATTTTTTTTAAATAATGTGCGGTTTTGTTTATTTCAACTTTTAAAGTTTAAACTATAATGGCATCCCTGTTGCCACTCCCATGAGCCAAGCATTTTGAATGAAAGAAAATGCTACAAAAACTCCAATGCCCCTTCCTTTCCTCCATTAGCAAGTGGTTCCAGTATTGCTTGCTTCTCAGATTTGTTAGGTTTCTAATGATTGTTGAAATCATTGTGCCCCCTATAAGTTTTAGGAGTAATTTTCTTTGCCGGTAGACACATGTAAAATGACTCTTGTAAAATCACCCCTTGCAAACAAGTGCACATGATAACAAGAAAATGAGTATTTGTCTGCGACTCTAGTGTAGATGTCTTCAGAGATGGAACTTGGGTGGAGCACAAATGGAGTTTCAGTTTATGTGCAGTTTTTAAGAAGTATGCACGGTTGCAGGGCCGTACCGAACCAGAATCGCGCCCTGTGCGACTTGCACATCGGGTGCACGCCCTCCCTCTCGCACCTCCATCCAGCCACTTTCTGTTCATACCTTGCTGCTGCCGCCCTCTGTTTCCTCCACAACAGTGCTGGCAGCAGGGCAAGAGCAAAACGTGGATGGACAGAGGTGGAGGAGAGAGGGTGTGCCCAATGTGCAAGTCGCCAGCACTTTAAGCAGATCTTCCCCTTCCTGCTCTGACGTCGTGTCAGAGGAGGGAGGGACCAGACCTGCTTAAAGTGCTGCGAAAAGGCTTAAGGGGTGCAATTCGGCAGCCTGCTGTTACCCTGCCGCCTCTGAGAGAAGAAAAAGTGGCGGCGGCAGGGCAACAGCCAGCAGCCGAAATGTGCCCCTTAAGCCTTTGCCTTTTTATGTATTGCAAGCAGATGAATTTATACCAGCTTGTGAGGTGATACAAATGTAAGTGGATTCATTACAGCTGTGATTTCTGCAGGATTTGTGCAAATATTTTGTAAAGACATGTAAAGTGCATGGTGATGTTAAGAAGAGTTGCCACTTTTACATGTATAACCATGGCATGTGAATTTTTGGGAAGGGGACATCTTTTGGGTGGACCTGAATCAGGACTTTTCCAAACTAGAAATGCACCCTGTGTGACTAACATATCTGGTACCCCCCTCCCCCCAGCCACATGCAGTAACTTACTATTTTTGAGCTTCCTGGAAGCCCACTGATGATATCAGTGCCCTTTTTTTACTTGCTCCCTGTGCGGTCGCAGTGCTCGCAAAACCCTAGGTACGGCCCTGACCTTAATGTTCGTATTGTGGTCCTCTTTTGCAATGGAAATACATGCATGACTATAAAGATGTCCCTGTCAGTTTTTACAGTTGATCCAAGGCACATGTCAGTGTTAGCTACCTGCTCGTTTGGTCCTGAGAATGGCTGTGGAGGGATTCTCGTTACATCTGTGGTGTTCTAAAGCACATGAAAAAGCCACAGATTTGGGTTGGGAGCTCAGCTCCTTAATTGAATCTCTTTGGAAGTAGAGTTTTGTGAAATGCATTACACACTGTATGTAGGGTTCAAAATCTGCCATTTAAGCTAGTAAGTGGCGTACTTATACACGCAAAGCCCAGAGTGATGCTGCTCTTTTCTGGAGCATGTCTGATATTGCCGCTGACTGGTTAATGCTAGCGCCACCTCCAGAACACCCCTGGAGCATCCCGCTGCAGGTGGTTAGCATTGTGGAATTTAGTGGGGTTAGAAGGGGATATTTGGCAGCACAAAACAGTTACGTACCACTGAATATCTCATTCACCATGATTAACATGAGTAGCCGCTCTGCTAAACATGTTAATCGCTTTGAATATGCCCCCCAAAAGGTTAAATGTTCATTGATCCTTTTGAAAAATTCCTTGTACATTTTGAATGTTCCAACTTGAATGTCCCTTTTCCTACCTAAACATTCAATGTAAAATCAGGCCTCATGTGTCACAGAAAAATGATCCGGTGCTACATTTATATTTAATTTTATGTTATAAGACATTGCTGCAAAAATGTACCTCAGTAGACCCAGTAAAGGCCACTTTATCTATATCCATATGATGGGATATAGCTGCTCCTGCAGTGGGTCCATACCCTGGAACAATATTCACTACCCCAGGTGGAATTCCCGCCTAAAAAAAACAACAACAGTAGTTCACAAGTTCAAGTAATATTATGGATAATAGAAAGCACACTACTACAGTCTCATATTCTTAATACCACATCATCCACAAATCCATCTGCTTAACAAATCAGGGTGAAATTCTAGGTCTTAGGTCTGTTCACTGCAGTATAGATGAGACTGAAACTGGGCTCCTTCCCAATCTAAGATATTCAATTTAATAAGTAAATTGAAGGGATGACTCCTTTTTTAGCCAAACCAAGAGGAAGCACCCCCTATTTCTACAGCTATGAATGAATGCTTACCTCTGGGATTTACTAAAATCTGGTTATTCTGCATAGTGCCAGCATCCTGCATCCCCCACTGTCTCCATGAGTTCCCAAACAACAGCATTGCATTTTCTCCATCTTCCTCACAGTACAGAATATTGCACAGCACAGAATGATAACTTGTATTATATATTGTAATAAATACCCCGTTATAATTGTTGTAATAAAGCAAAAGTTAAAAAAATAATTAAAAGTCTTTAGGCATTGCGTTTTAACTTTAGGCATTCAGGGGCATGTTGACTAAAGCAGTCTACTGGGGTAGCGCAGAGTTGGCACCTCTTTTTGGTGCCATGCTACAAAGTAGTGCAGGGTCATGTACTAAAAAACCCATACTACCCAGGCAGCGTGCATCTGGGCAGCGCCTGGATAGGGCATGGACATTCATGTCGTGGTGCCACTCGCGCAGGCCTTGAAAGCCTGTTCTGCTTTGATAGTGGCTCCCCACGGTGGTATTCAAGGGGATGGCTGTGTCCCCCCCCCCCTGCATTTATCATAGCGCCCCATGCTAGTAATCTGGCTCAAACCCAAGTTACTAGTGTGGGGCTTAGTAAAATTACCTCTCAGAGTATTAGAGCTGCTCTTGTGTGATTTGTCTACTAATTTCGGGGATGGATGTAATAACCTATGAGCCTTTCTAGAGGTCAGCTGTCCATTTCTGCTAAATCATGATCTTCTGTAGGAAATTTTCATGAGAAATTCTGCATGGGGACTCCCCGAAAAAAAATAGTTTCACCTCAATAAGCTGTAGTTGTGAAAACCATTTTTGTGAAGCCCAGCTTGCAAGGACATCTTTACACGCTGTTTTTTCACCAAGTTTTGAAAGCTGCTTTGCATGATATTGTTGTAGGTTAGTCATTACCTCAGAATTCTAATGAAGACAAACTAAAAATGAGCCAAAATGATTTCCCTGTGCACATTCCTGCAATACAATGTGTGCCTTCAAGTCAGTGCTGACTCCTGGCAAGCCTGCAGCTCCTGGGTTTTCTTGACAATGTAACTTGAAGTAGATTACCAGACCTTTCGTCTGAGGCAATGGAGAGTTAGGTGACTTACCCAAGGTCACCAGTGGAATGCCAGTGGAAATCAAATCTTGGTTGCTTGATTACTGGCCTACTGCTCTAACCACTAGGCTACTCATCGACATTCCTAGTGGTGACAATACTCCCAGGTGAAATGTGATATAGGGAAAGGGAGGAATCTGGAGAGGGGAGATCCCCAATAAGCATGCTCTGTTTTGGGCAGCCAGGGCTAGGGGTGTGCAATCGTGAGCACACATTCCATTCTTTTGTGTGTTTAAAAAATTATTGTGTGCACAAATTGCTTGTGAGCAGTTATACCTATGAATTAGTATGAGGACAATTCATTTGCATGTTCATAAAAAGTTTAAGCTCTCATACAATGGATACATCACATAGACAACTGCATTGCACAAATTGGTGCAAACAAGAAGGATTTAGATATATAAGTGATTGGGGAAACAGATGGATCAACAAGAGGCTATACTGTGCTGATGGACTACACCTCTCTATCACAGGAAAAAGGATCCTAAGTGAAAAATTCAGGCGTTATGTGGACAGGCATTTAAACTAGAGAAAGGGGGTGACGGATGGAGAAGGACAAGTTCAGGATGTCACTCCCAGCAAAAGCATAATAACATTGGAAACAGCCACACTTTTAAACCACAATTGATGACATGTGGGAAAAGGCGTGTTGAACAAAATCCATGCAAGCCATTCAATAAATGCTGGAAAGCAATGAGCACATGCTCGAAGCCTAGAAAACAAAGTTCCTGATCTGGAAGCCCTTATGGTGGAAATGGACTCGGACATTATGGCCATTACAGAAACATGGTTTAATGGGTTGCATGAATGGGATATAGCCATAGCTGGCTATAATTTATTTAGAAGAGATGGAGAGGGTAGAAAAGGAGGAGGAGGAGCCCTATATGTGAAAAGCAATATTAAAGTTACTGAAATGAAGGGGATGTGGGAAAAAGAAGAAGTGCTGTGGATTGTATTGGAAAGAGGAGATGGCACTGTCATCCATACTGGTGTAATCTACAGGCCTCCAACTCAAACCAAAGAAATAGTGAATTGATTATTGATATTGCAAAGATAGCCATGAAGGGGGAAGTGATCATATTGGGTGACTTTAATCTACCCGATGTGGATTGGAATATTCCTTCAGAAAATCTGGAAAGTGGTAAAAAAAAATGTGGATGTCTTCCAAGATGAATTACTTAGACAAAGGGTGATGGAATCGACCAGGGAAAGTGCAATGCTGGATTTAGTGCTAACCAACGGAGACAGCGTGTCGAATATCCAGGTGGGTGCCCATGTGAGCAGCAGCAATCATCACACGGTGTGGTTTGAGATAAAAGCCAAGGTGGAGTCCAACACAGCAAGCTCAAAGTCTTAGACTTCAAAAACACTGACTTCATTAAAATGGCCAAATACCCGAAGGAGGAGTTGGCAGGGTGGGATGGGATAAGCGAAGTGGAATTGCAATAAGCTAAACTAAAGGAGGCAATAAAAGGGGCAACAGATACATATGTAAGGAAGGTAAATAACAACAAGAGGTAAAGGAAATCTATTGGTTCTCCAAAGAAGTGGCTGCACAAAAAAGACAGCTTTCACAAAATTCAGAAGTTTGCAAACAGAGGAACATAGAAAAGAATACAGGATCAAACTAAATGAAACAAAAAAAGAGAAATTCCACAGGACTGGAGAAGGGCCAATGTGGTACCTCTTCACAAAAGTGGTAAAAGGGAAGAAGTGACAAACTACAGGCCAGTAAGCCTTACCCCAGTGGCAGGAAAAGTAATGCAGGCGTTCCTGAAAGAGCGAATAGTGGACTTTCTCAAAACCAACAGATTGCATGATCTGAGGCAACATGGTTTTACCAAAGGACAATTTTGCCATACAAACCTGATTGAGTTCTTTGACTGGGTGACCAGATAACTAGATCAAGGGCATGCAATGGATGTGATCTACCTAGATTTCAGCAAATCCTTTGATACTGTTCCTCATAGGAGGCATATCAATAAACTGAACAGCCTGGGGATGGGTCCCAAGGTGGTAAACGGGATCAGAAATTGGTTGACTGACAGAAAACAGAAGGTGACGGTAAACAGAACTTACTCGGATGAAAGGAAGGTGATTATCATTGTGCCCCAGGGTTTGGTCTTGGGACCGGTACTGTTCAATGTATTTGTGAGTGATATTGCTGAAGGACTGAATGGGAAAGTCTGTCTTTTTGCAGATGACACCAACATTTGCAACAGAGTGGACTCCCCTCAGAGAGTGGAAAACATGAGGAAAGATCTACAAAAGCTGGAAGAATGGTCTAATGCTTGGCAGTTAAGATTTAATGTGAAGAAGTACAGTGTCATGCACTTGGGAAGCAGAAATCCAAGGGAACTGTACGCGATAGGGGGCTAGAGGTTGTTGTGCACAGACCAGGAGAAGGACCTCAGAGTGATTGTTTCTGAGGATCTCAAGGTGGCGAAACAGTGCAAAAAAGTGGTGGCCAAAGGCAGAAGGATGCTGGGTTGCATACAGAGAGGAATTACCAGCAGAAAGGAAGAGGTACTAATGCTACTGTAGAAGTCGCTGGTGAGGCCTCACTTGGAATATTGTGTTTAGTTTTGGAGAGCGTATCTCACAAAGGATATAAAAAGACTGGAAATGGTTCAGAGGAAAGTGACCAAAATGATTTGGAGCCTGCGCCAGAAGACTTCTGAGAAGAAACCTGAAGACCTAAATATGTACAGTCTGGAGGAGAGGAGGGACAGGAGATATATGATTCAGACCTTTAAATACTTTAGGAGTATTAATGGACAAACAAACCTCTTCCAAATAGCTGTAAAACTAGACTGCATAACATGAAGCTGCAAGGGAGTAAATTAAAAGGCAATGTCAGGAGTATATGAGTGCATTTAAGGCAAAATAAAGAAAATGTTTTATGGGAGTGTTAAAAAAAATATCACTCCCCAGGTCTCTGAGTATAGTGCAGAGATGAAAGGTAGCAGCTTAAGGTCCTGCCAAAAGTGTGTACATAAAGAGAACACATTTATAAAGCATTTCTGAATACAAAGCATATTTTACACTCAGAAAACAATATTATAAAGTTATGTAGGGACATACATGTGTAAACGTTAGCACATTGGAAGAAAATGCCTGCTTTTGCCCCATTTGCTTGTGGAAAACTGGGGGGGAGGGAGGGTCACATTTTGGGTAGAAGTGCAGCAGGGAGGCCAGGAGTGAATGCAAACTGCTCCTGCCCCTTTCACTACTGACTACTTTGGGGTAACAAAGAAACATAGAAACATGACCACAGAAAAAGACCATATGGTCTATCTAGTCTACCCTTCCATATCAACTACTATAGTCTCTTTTTTTCATTTAGAGACTTTCTGAGTTTGTTCCATGCGTTCTTGACTTCAGATACTGTCCTTGTCTCTACTACCTCCACTGGAGACTATTCCACTCTTTCTATAAAGAAATATTTCCACATTTTACTCCTATCCCCTTTCAACCTCATCTTATGTCCCCTCGTTGCAGAGCTTGCATTCAATCAAAAGAGGCTCTCCTCCTGTGCATTTATGCCACAGAAGTATTTAAAGGTCTCTATCACATCTCCTCTATTCTGCCTTTACTCTAAAATATACATATCAAGATCTTGAAGTCTGTCCCCATATGCTTTATAACAAAGACCACTAACCATTTTAGTAGCCACCCTCTGCACCAACCCCATCCTGTTTATATCCTTTTGAAGGTGCGGTCTCTGGAATTGCACATAGTACTCCAAATGAAGGCACACTAGAGACTTATACAGATGCACTCTCATTGCCTTTCTTCTGCAGGTCATTCCTCTTCCTATGCACCCAAGCATCCTTCTGGCTTTTGCCGTCACCTTTTCTACCTGTTTATTAATTTTTTTATTTATTTACATTCTCTTATATACCGTGCTATTCTGCATCAGTGCAGTTTACATTGAACAAACTGAAATTACATTGAACAGGGCATTATAACTTGGAAATAACTATTTTACAGGGAACATGGGCTATGGAGGGTTAAGTGGCTTGCCCAAGACCACAAGGAGCACCTGTGGGACTAGAAACCCCAGTCCTTCCGGCCCAAGGTTGCTGTCCTCTAGTGGGATTTGAACCCCCAACCTTCTGGCCTGAAGTACCTTGCCCCAACCACTAGGCCACTCCTCCACTCCACTTTAAGATCATCAGAAACAATCATGCCCATGTCCCACTCTTCTTTCATGGATAGAAATACTTTGCCCCCTACACGGTACCACTCCTTTGGTTTTTTTCAGCCCAAATGCATGATCCTGCATTTTTTAGCATTAAATCTCAGCTGCAAAATTCTCAACCATTATTCAAGCTTAGCTAGATCCCTCCTCATGTTGTCTACTCCTTCCTGGGTTTCCACTCTATTGCAGATTGTGGTATCATCGTAAAGAGACAAACTTTACCCGACAGCCCTTCTGCAATATTACTAACAAAGATGTCAAAAAGAATTGGACCAAGGACAGATCCCTGGGGCACACCACTGGTAACATCCTTCTCCTTAGAGTAAGCTCCTTTTACCTATACACTTTATCACCTCCCACTCAACCAATTTCTAACCCAGTCAGTCACTTTAGGGTCCATGTGTCCACCTGTGTGGAATGCTTTCAAAGGCTTTACTGAAATCTAAGTACAGTACATCTAGGGCTCTCCCTCAGTCCAACTCTCTGACTGCCCAGTCAAAGAAATCGATAAGATTTATCTGACAAGACCTGCCTCTGGTAAACCCATGCTGCCTCAGATTCTGCAATCCATTGGACTCCAGAGACCTCACTATCCTCTGTTGTAGCTGCATTTTCACTAATTTACTCACAACAGAAGTCAAACTAACTGGCCTGTAGTTCTCATCCTTATCCTTGCTTCAGCTTAATCCTTTCTTCTCCTTCTGTCTCAATACCCTTCCCTACTATACCTTGTTCTCATCTATTGTACTGTCTGTCTTGATTAGATTGTAAGTTCTGATGAGCAGGGACCATCTTATTTATGTCTCTGTACAGCACCATACAAATGATTATAGTAGTAGCAGATGTAGTAGCCTTTGTGTAAAGGGATCAAATGTGCCTTTCTCCAGTTCTCTGGGACCACTCCCGACTCTAAAGAAGCACTGAAAAGGTCAGTCAGTGGAGCCGCTAAAACGTCCCCAAGTTCTTTCAATATTCTTGGATGTGTCCCTTCTGGTCCCATCACTTTGTCTTCTTTCAGTTTAGCTAGTTCCTCACAAACACAGTCTTCTGAAAATTAATATCATTCAAGATCTCCTTTACTTCTGTAAGATCTCCTTCACTTCACAGGGATCAGAATGGGAGGGGGTGGATGAAGGGTCTTAGGTTGCACCTGAGATGATACTTAAGCACTGTGGTTGGCGTTTTTTGAACTATAATCCAGAGATTCTGCGCTGGTATCTGGGTTGTGGCCTGTGCTGAATGTGTACATCAGTGGTTCCTAAACTTAAGGTCGGGACCCCAAATAGAGTCACATCAACAGTGGATGGGGTCACAGAAACATGGGCATTTCCCCTTCTCTCTGGACTTTCACTGTGACCTATACCAAGTAAAATCCATGCTAATCGTCTGACCTTACCCTCCCCCTCTCAAGCCCACCTTGAATCCACACGCTCCTCTGCCTTCTACTTCCTTGGACCCCGCCTCTGGAGTTTGCTTCCCCCGGACCTCTGCCTGGAATCCTCTCTGAAAACCTTTAAGTTCCGTCTGAAAACGTATCTCTTCTGCTTAGCTTTTGACCTTCCCCCACCACCCTCCCCTCTTTCCCCATCTCCCCGGTGATTTCTCTCAATCTATCTGACTCTTGACTTTCCCTTTAGTTCCTGAACCTTTTTTCTGTCTGTCCTATAATTTAATTGGCATTCTTTTCCTTTTCCTAGCAGCTTTTGTATATTTTCTAAACCGCTCAGACGCTGTTGCATTGAGCGGTATATTAAGCCTCCAAATAAAGATAAAGATAAAGTAGAGGAGCCACTGGTCAGCATATGACCTGGGAGCCAGTGAACATTCATTAGTCCTTCCCCCCTCCTGGGTAAGCTTCCTGTTGGACTGGAAACCCGTGCTGAGTCCTGGGGTCTGTAAATACATACTGCATGCAGACACAAGGGACCCTGTGCTGACTGCTGCTGCTGCTGCTATTACTGTCACTAATTGTTGCTGCTGCCTTCCTGCTTCAGACTGCTGGAGGAAGGGGAGAAGGCTTGAAGGCTACCAAAAGGGACTGCTACAAGGAAATAGATCTGCACCTGTGACTATTAATCTTCTGAAATAAACTATAAATCTTTGGTAAAAGGGGATTTCTTTGAGTTAAAACTGATAGAGCTGTGTATTTTAGAATTCAGTGTTTTTGCTGAGTCAGTCAGGTCTTAGTACCATCAGAGAGCTTTGTATTTAAGTCAAAGCAGAGTATAGCTTAGCATAGAAAGTAAATTAAGAGTAAATAGACACTGAAATTTTTTTCTAGAGAGCTTTTCATTTCAATCAAATCACAGTATAGCTTAAACACAGAAAGTTGAATAGAGTAAATAGTTACTGAAATAAAGTTGTTTCTAAATAACTTTTTATCTAAATCAAATCAGAGCATTAATTAGCATACAGGTAGAATAGTCCTGAGTAGGAAGAAATAAACTTGTTTTTAGTGACCTTTACAAAGAGGCCTTCCAGTTAGGAGGCATAATATCTGTGAAGTTATCTTGAATAGGTGTTAAAGGCAAGTGACAGATCAAAGGGGCAATTTAAAAGGCCCCTTCTATCAAACCAAGGGCTGCGTGAGTCACCCAGGAAATTGGTAAGCCTTTACCTTACAAGTAAGCTAACTTTTAATAGGTATTCATTCTCTCCCTCCCTCCCAATTCCCACCCACTACTGGGATAATCATAGATTTATAGGCTCTTAAACCTCTTAAAGGGATGGAGGTGCCCATATTCACTCTCAAGTGCAGCTGTTTATCCTCATCAGGCATACATTAATGACCTGAGATTAATCTTGAGGCAAACAAAGTCTATTAAACGTATTAGGTATAGTTTTATTAGTATAAATATCCCCAACTAATCTACATAAGTAAACAACTTAAATGCATAAACACAACCTTAAAACTAAGATGCAGACAGCAGTCCAGCAGCGAGATGGGGATTTTCCAGTTTTTTGCATTGAGTGCCACATATATGACTTTCTCCCAGTTGGTGATGAGTCTTACATGTACACAGGTGCAAGGATCTCTTTGCTCTCAGGGTAGTACTGAAGTCGCACCTCCAGTCTGGTAGCATTACAGTTGCCATGGAGGAGAGAGGTCATGTGATAGAAGAGCATCACTCTGGTGTGGCAGGAAGTGATCCTGTAGCTAGGACCTATTCTTCAGATGATATAAAACCTTCTTGCACCGAGGAGGTTTCTCCAGGGCCATGTGCCCATGAAGGAAGGGTTAGGACAGCCATTATAGCTGGTGATTCCATCATTAGGCATGTAGGTAGCTGGGTGGCTGGTGGACGTGAGGATCGCCTGGTAACATGTCTGTCTGGTGCAAAGGTAGCAGACCTCATGCACCACCTAGACAAGATCTTAGATAGTGCTGGGGAGGAGACTTCTGTCTTGGTACATGTCTCTACTAATGACATAGGAAAGTGTGCTAGGAGGTTCTGGAAGCCAAATTTAGGCTTTTAGGTTGGAAGTTGAAATCCAGACTTCCAGGATCGCATTCTCCAAAATGCTTCCCATTCCACGTGCAGGACCCAAAAGGCAGGCAGAGCTCTGGAGCCTCAATGTGTGGATGAGACAATGGTGCAAGGAAGAGGGTTTGGATTTGTTAAGAACTGGGGAAGATTCTGGGGAAAGAAGGAGCTTTTCCAAAGGGATTGGCTCCACCTTAACCAGGGTAGAACCAGATTGCTGGCATTAGCCTTTAAAAAGGTGATAGAGCAGCTTTTAAACTACTGTAGATAATAGAGGGAAGCCGACAGTGACCCGAAAGCGCATGGTTTGGAAGGATACTAGCAAAAGACTGAACTTAGGGCATATTGACAGAGAGGTTCCAATAAATACAAAAGTATCCCAAATACCCCTAAGTACAGAGAAGACAGCATTTAAAGATTCCAAATTACCCCTACCTACTGGTAACCAGATTGCATACAAGCCTCTAAAATGCTTGTATGCAAATGCTAGAGGTCTGAGTTCTCAAAAAAAATAGGATGGGAGAGTTAAAATATATAGCACTAAATGAGAAGTTGAATATGATTGGTATCTCAGAGACATGGTGGAAGGAGGACAACCAGTGGGACACTGTGATACCTGGGTACAAATTATATCACAATGATAGAGTGGATCAAATTGGTGGAGGGGTTATGCTTTATGTTAGAGAGGGCATTGAGTCACACAGATTAAAGTTTTGCAGGAAACAAAATACACTGTAGAATCTCTATGGATTGAAATTCAATGTAAAAAGGGGAAGGCAAAGACAGTGGGGGTGTACTATTGACCGCCTGGCCAGAATGAACTAAAGGATAATGAAATGTTCAAAGAAATCAGGGAAGCTAACAATATTTACAGCACAGTAATGATAATGGGTGATTTCAATTACCCCAGTATCGACTGGGTAAGTGTAGGACATGCTAGGGAGATAAAGTTTCTAGATGAAATAAATGACTGCTTTTTGCTCATGAACCGACAAGAGGGGAAGTCATCTTGGACCTACCTTAGTGGAACATAAGATTTGGTGCCAGAGATAAGGGTGTTGGGACTACTTGGCAATAGTGATCATAGCATGATGGTGTTTGATTTAATAAATGGAGGAAGAATGGCAAGGAAATCCACAATACTACCATTTAACTTTCAAAAGGAAGACTATGATTTATTTATTTATTTAGCTGCATTTATATCCCGCTTTTCACCGGGTCAAAGCGGTTGGGGGATACATTTAACACGAGGGGATATGAGACACATACACTAATACTTACAGGGAACATGGGCAATGGAGGGTTAAGTGGCTTTCCCAAGACCACAAGGAGCACCTGTGGGACTAGAAACCCCAGTCCTTCCGGCCCAAGGTTGCTGTCCTCTAGTGGGATTTGAACCACCGACCTTCCGGCCTGTAGTGCCTTGCCCCAACCACTAGCCACTCCTCCCTAAAATAAGGAAAACTGAGCATCGCTAGCCCTCCAACCGCCCTGGTGAAGCTCCTGCCCTATCCGGGCAGTGGGAGCCTTTCCCCCACACACTCCTGCCCTATCCGGGCAGTGGGAGCCCTCCCTCCACACACTCCTGCCCTATCCGGGCAGTGGGAGCTTTCCCTCCACACACTCCTGCCCTATCCGGGCAGTGGGAGCCCTCCCTCCACACACTCCTGCCCTATCCGGGCAGTGGGAGCCCTCCCTCCACACACTCCTGCCCAATCCGGGCAGTGGGAGCACTCCCTCCACACACTCCTGCCCAATCCGGGCAGTGGGAGCCCTCCCTCCACACACTCCTGCCCAATCCGGGCAGTGGGAGCCCTCCCTCCACACACTCCTGCCCAATCCGGGCAGTGGGAGCCCTCCCTCCACACACTCCTGCCCAATCCGGGCAGTGGGAGCCCTCCCTCCACACACTCCTGCCCAATCTGGGCAGTGCGAGCCCTCCCTCCACACACTCCTGCCCAATCCGGGCAGTGGGAGCCCTCCCTCCACACACTCCTGCCCAATCCGGGCAGAGGGAGCCCTCCCTCCACACACTCCTGCCCAATCCGGGCAGTGGGAGGCTCACATGCACGCAGGCAGAACCGCATAAAAGCGGTGTCCCTACTTCGTGGGAGCCGCTGAGCATCGCTAGCCCTCCAACCACCCTGGTGAAGCTCCTGCCCTATCCGGGCAGTGGGAGCCTTTCCCCCACACACTCCTGCCCTATCCGGGCAGTGGGAGCCCTCCCTCCACACACTCCTGCCCTATCCGGGCAGTGGGAGCTTTCCCTCCACACACTCCTGCCCTATCTGGGCAGTGGGAGCCCTCCCTCCACACACTCCTGCCCTATCCGGGCAGTGGGAGCCCTCCCTCCACACACTCCTGCCCAATCCGGGCAGTGGGAGCACTCCCTCCACACACTCCTGCCCAATCCGGGCAGTGGGAGCCCTCCCTCCACACACTCCTGCCAAATCCGGGCAGTGGGAGCCCTCCCTACACACACTCCTGCCCAATCCGGGCAGTGGGAGCCCTCCCTCCACACACTCCTGCCCAATCCGGGCAGTGGGAGCCCTCCCTCCACACACTCCTGCGCAATCCGGGCAGTGGGAGCCCTCCCTCCACACACTCCTGCCCAATCCGGGCAGTGGGAGCACTCCCTCCACACACTCCTGCCCAATCCTGGCAGTGGGAGCCCTCCCTCCACACACTCCTGCCCAATCCGGGCAGTGGGAGCCCTCCCTCCACACACTCCTGCCCAATCCGGGCAGTGGGAGCCCTCCCTCCACACACTCCTGCCCAATCCGGGCAGTGGGAGCCCTCCCTCCACACACTCCTGCCCAATCCGGGCAGTGGGAGCCCTCCCTCCACACACTCCTGCCCAATCCGGGCAGTGGGAGGCTCATATGCACGCAGGCAGAACCGCATAAAAGCGGCGTCCCTACTTCGTGGGAGCCGCTGAGCATCGCTAGCCCTCCAACCGCCCTGGTGAAGCTCCTGCCCTATCCGGGCAGTGGGAGCCTTTCCCCCACACACTCCTGCCCTATCCGGGCAGTGGGAGCCCTCCCTCCACACACTCCTGCCCTATCCGGGCAGTGGGAGCTTTCCCTCTACACACTCCTGCCCTATCCGGGCAGTGGGAGCCCTCCCTCCACACACTCCTGCCCTATCCGGGCAGTGGGAGCCCTCCCTCCACACACTCCTGCCCAATCCGGGCAGTGGGAGCACTCCCTCCACACACTCCTGCCCAATCCGGGCAGTGGGAGCCCTCCCTCCACACACTCCTGCCCAATCCGGGCAGTGGGAGCCCTCCCTCCACACACTCCTGCCCAATCCGGGCAGTGGGAGCCCTCCCTCCACACACTCCTGCCCAATCCGGGCAGTGGGAGCCCTCCCTCCACACACTCCTGCCCAATCCGGGCAGTGGGAGCCCTCCCTCCACACACTCCTGCCCAATCCGGGCAGTGGGAGCCCTCCCTCCACACACTCCTGCCCAATCCGGGCAGTGGGAGCCCTCCCTCCACACACTCCTGCCCAATCTGGGCAGTGGGAGCCCTCCCTCCACACACTCCTGCCCAATCCGGGCAGTGGGAGGCTCACACGCACGCAGGCAGAACCGCATAAAAGCGGCGTCCCTACTTCGTGGGAGCCGCTGAGCATCGCTAGCCCTCCAACCGCCCTGGTGAAGCTCCTGCCCTATCTGGGCAGTGGGAGCCTTTCTCCCACACACTCCTGCCCTATCTGGGCAGTGGGAGCCCTCCGTCCACACACTCCTGCCCTATCCGGGCAGTGGGAGCTTTCCCTCCACACACTCCTGCCCTATCCGGGCAGTGGGAGCCCTCCCTCCACACACTCCTGCCCTATCCGGGCAGTGGGAGCCCTCCCTCCACACACTCCTGCCCAATCCGGGCAGTGGGAGCACTCCCTCCACACACTCCTGCCCAATCCGGGCAGTGGGAGCCCTCCCTCCACACACTCCTGCCCAATCCGGGCAGTGGGAGCCCTCCCTCCACACACTCCTGCCCAATCCGGGCAGTGGGAGCCCTCCCTCCACACACTCCTGCCCAATCCGGGCAGTGGGAGCCCTCCCTCCACACACTCCTGCCCAATCCGGGCAGTGGGAGCCCTCCCTCCACACACTCCTGCCCAATCCGGGCAGTGGGAGCCCTCCCTCCACACACTCCTGCCCAATCCGGGCAGTGGGAGCCCTCCCTCCACACACTCCTGCCCAATCCGGGCAGTGGGAGCCCTCCCTCCACACACTCCTGCCCAATCCGGGCAGTGGGAGCCCTCCCTCCACACACTCCTGCCAAATCCGGGCAGTGGGAGCCCTCCCTCCACACACTCCTGCCCAATCCGTGCAGTGGGAGCCCTCCCTCCACACACTCCTGCCCAATCCGTGCAGTGGGAGCCCTCCCTCCACACACTCCTGCCCAATCCGGGCAGTGGGAGCCCTCCCTCCACACACTCCTGCCCAATCCGGGCAGTGGGAGCCCTCCCTCCACACACTCCTGCCCAATCCGGGCAGTGGGAGGCTCACACGCACGCAGGCAGAAACGCATAAAAGCGGCGTCCCTACAGGGCGCGCCCGCGCCTTGCGGGCCCGCGCCTGAGGGCCCTTTGGCGGTGGCCCTTAGGCGGTGGAGATTAGGCGCAGTTGAAACATCATCCACTCAACCGCAACAAGGCTGCAAGTATCAAGAAGCATGACTCACATGACCAAAACTCCGATAACGGACAGAAAACGAAAGTGCAACAATCAAATGACTGACGGCTTGAGCTCCCCAGGCCGGGTCTGAGCTCGCTGGTCCCGACCACCACGCTCCACGAGATTCCCATAGCTGGACCAAAATTCGACATCAAGAGCTTTCAACTACAACGATATCACCCAGGTAAACAATTACTGGACTTATCTACCTCCTGATGCAAAAGACCACTGTGCAACCCTGGCCTAACCCCCCCCTCCCCCCCCAAGTAGGAGCCAACATACCTCTGTATATATAATGTGTAAACTCCCCACTGTCACAAGCCCTGTTCTCCTCAAGCCAGCTGTTACATTGTAAACCCCTACCAACTCTAAAGGCTACTACTGTTTATTTAGAGCTAAATGAAACAAAGTATCTCTAACCAGCAAGTTGTTACATTTCAATGCAGTAACCCAATAACCTTCTTGCAATAACCTTAAGACTGTATCGAACAATACTGTATCTGTTTATACTGAGTGATAAGGAACGTTAGGACTGTATCCCTATTTTGTTAAAGTAATAAGAAACGCTGTACCCCAACCCATCTATCCCTGCTAGACTGTTGGTACCCAACAACTATCTTGCCGGCCTACACTAACTCATCTCTAGGCCAGCTGCCTTGACTTCACCCCACACTGCGCCACTCGAATCCAAAATCCAAGTATTTCTAGCAGACATAAAATGGAGCCTGCTCACACCTTCCTGATTTTGTGCATGTGTATACTAACATCTTCATATAGAACCGTCCCACACTCACAATACTGCATTCCTCTACTATATACACCAATCTACCTTCTCCACCCCCCCTCCATTACCCATCCTGCATCAATACAACTTAAATCCTATCACCACCACACAAACACCAAGTAAATTACCCCAACGACACACCCATATCAAAGGGAACAAATCTCAAAAACACCCTAAAACCAAAGCAAAGAACACTATTGGATCTCAAATACAACTCTCACGAACCACACACCAAGAACATCACACATGTAACATTATCCTTATTAATGCTAGGTCAATAAGGAATAAAACGCATATTATCCACAACATTCTAACTGACGAACAACCAGATATCCTATGCATAACAGAAACATGGCTCACTGACTCAGACTCTGCAACAATGAACCAAATACAGAAGCCCGGATACCAACTATACAACTGCCCACGCATCAACAGAAGAGGAGGCGGAGTCCTTATAGCAGCCAAAACCAGCCTTCAACTCACAACCACATCTACGGTCACAAATCCAGATCTTGACCTACTTAAAGTCGAGAGCATGGCATTATCCATCTGCCTAATCTATCGACCTCCCTCACCACAGCACGAAACACTAGCCACAGCACTAGAAACCATCACATCCACACAAAGCAAAAAATTCCAGATCATCCTCGGAGATTTGAACCTAGCATCAATTCCTCCGTCCCACACGGACTCCTTCTATGAAGCCATCGACCAATTGGGTTTCCAACAAATAATAAGCAACCCCACACACGATAGAGGAAACATCCTAGATATGATTTTCATACCCAGAAATCCACAACAAAGCAATGAACCACCTATAATAAACATAACTCAAGTACCATGGTCAGACCACCACCAAATCAACTGTAAACTTAAACTACAGTGCCAACCCAAAAACTCAAAGGAGATGAGAATGACCAACCCCATTAGGAAATTCAGCAAACTCAATGAGGAACACCTCATAAGCACCATTGCATCCCACATAAACCTAGATTCCACAGACCTAGACCAACTAACTAACAGATGGAACACACACATCCAAAATACATCTAACCCAACTCTGAAACACACATCAAACCCACATAAGATCAACTCGGAACCCTGGTACACAGGAACTCTAATAAAATCAAAAAGGGAGCTCCGTAAAATAGAGAGAAAATGGAGACAAACCAAATCCTCCGATCTCAAAACTAAATACATGGCCCATCTCGCAAAATACAAAGACGACGTGAACAATGCAAAAAAATTACAGCACACCAACATCCTAAACAAGGCAATCAATCGCCCACGAGAGTTATTTGAACTAGTCAAATCACTAACCAAAACCGACCAAAATGCCAACCTCAACAAATCCATCAAGGTCCAAACACTGGCAAACCACTATGCGACCAAACTGACGGCCCCTGGTCCTCCACCCTCCCCACCAACACCACAAATCAGAAGTGAGAACAACACAACGCAAAACCAGTTATGGGAGCACTTCCACAAAATAGGAACCAAGCAAACCAACCAAGCAAATCAACCTCCTAAAGGGCCTTGAAAACAAAAAGAAAATGTACATTCTTGTATTCATTGACATCTCAGCTGCCTTTGATACAGTTAATCATGGGACCCTCATAAATAGGATAAAATCAATAGGAATAACAGGAACCCCACTAAAATGGTTCTCATCCTACATCTCAAATCGAACACAACAGGTTCAATTCAACGGAGAAAAAGCAGAATCTTTCTCACAAACACAGGGAATCCCCCAAGGCTCTGCTCTCTCAGCACTTCTGTTTAACATATATATGCAGCCACTATGCAAATTTTTCTCACGGCACGAAATTAATTACCACATCTATGCCGATGATATCATGCTATACACACAACTAGACACTAAAAACCCAGACTACAACCCACTGGAGACATGTATCGGAGAGATGCAAGACTGGTTACAACAAAGTAGTATGTCAATTAATCACAAAAAAACCGAAGTAATGTATATCTCCAAAGAACCGAATTTTGACCCTCCCACATCAATAACACTATGTAACAACACTTACCAAACAAAAAAAGAAATAAAGTATCTAGGAGTCACATTTGACTGTGACCTAAAGATGGAAAAACACCTCCGAAAGACCAACAGAGCAGTTTTCCACAAGCTTAGAGTGCTCTAACCCATTCGGAATATTATTGATCCCCAAGACTTCAGAACAGTGGCCCAAGCACTCATCATGCCACATTTTGACTACTGCAACGCCATCCTACAAGGTTTACCTAAAAAAACCCTAAACATATTACAAATGGCACAAAATGTAGCTGCCAGGCTCATAATGAAGAAAAATCTAAGTGACCACATCACACCAGTACTAATTCAATTACACTGGCTACCCATAACAGCTCGCACAAAATACAAAATACTAACAACCACCTTCAAACTCATCCACAACTTAGCACCTTCCTTCCTCAACAACCTAGTAAGATTGCAACCTCCTACCCGAAACAGAAGAACCCACAATTCCAATATCCTTCACACTCCAACAGATATAAGATCTGCCAAAGCTAACACCAGCCACAGGGCTTTCTCATATGCGGCGCCAACACTGTGGAACCAACTCCCACCAGAACTACGAGCTAGCAATGACCTTCTAGACTTCAGAAAGAAACTCAAAACGCACATTTTCCAATCACATTTCAACCTGAACTAAACCCACAGATGGAGCAGCCCCTGACCACTGTGTCCAAGAAGATTATCCTGTATATATGTATTTATGTATATATGTAAATGAACTCCCCCATAGCTAAGAAGTGTGAACTCTGTATGATGTGCTTTTCTGACAATCTGTATGTAAACAAAATTTGTACCTGCCTTGATTCGGCAGTTTCACAATAGTAATCCTACCCGCTTCTGATCGCTGGAAGGAGCGGGCTACAAATGCTTGCTAAATAAATAAATAAAATAAATAAAAATAAAACGGTTAAGAAAAAACTAAAAAGAGCAGCTGCAAAGGTTAAAGATTTACATCAAGCATGGGTGTTGTTTAAAAATACTGTCTTGGAAGCCCAGACCAGCTGTATTCCATGCTTTAAGAAAAGTGGAAGAAAGTCCAAAAAACTGCCAACATGGTTTAAAGGTGAGGTCAGAGAGGTTATTGTAGCAAAAAAAAGCATCTTTCAGGAAATGGAAAAAGGAGCCAAATGGCAAAAACTGGAAACAACATAAGCACTGGCAAGTTAGATGCAAGGCATTGATAAGGTAGGCAAAGAGAGAATTTGAAAATATGCTTGCTGTGGAAACACAAACGCATAATAACAACTTTTTCAAGTACATTCACAGCAAAAAAACTGTGAGAGAGTCAGTTGGACCATTAGATGATAGAGGGGTAAAAGGGGCACTAAGAGGGGATAAGGTCATATTGGAGAGACTGAATGAATTCTTTGCTTCAGTCTTTACTGAAGAATATGTAGGGATGTTACTCATGCCTGAAATGGTATGTAGAGCTGATGCAGCAGAAGAACTGAAAGAAATATTGATAAAATGGGAACATGTGTTACAACTATTTGATAAGCCGGAGAGTAGCAAATCACCTGGACCGGATGGACAGTATATATATCCAAGGGTGTTGAAAGAACTGAAAAATGATATTGCAGACCTACCATTACTAATCTGTGAACTATCATTAAAATCATCAGTAATATCTGAAAATTGTATGATGGCCAATGTAAAGCCAATTTTTAAAAAGGGTTCTAGGAGTGATCCGGGAAACTACAGACTGGTGAGCCTGACATCAGTACCAGGAAAAATGGCAGAAACTATTATTAAGAACAAAATTTCTGAACATGTAGATAGTCATGGTTTAACGGGAGAGAGCCAACATGGCTTTAGTCAGGGAAGGACTTGTCTTAGTAATCTATTATATTTTTTGAAGGTATAAATAAAAAAGTAGACAAAGGTGGGTTGGTCAATGTAGTGTATCTGGATTTTCAGAAAGCCTTTGACAATGTCCTTCATGAGAGACTCTTGGTTAAATTAAAAAGTCAGGTATAGGAGGCAGTGGGCTATTGTGGATCAGGAACTGGTTAAAAAATAGAAAGCCAAGAGTAGGGCTAAATGGCCAGTTTTCTTATTGGATAAAAGTGAATAGTGGAGTACCCCAGGGAACTGTTCTGAGTCTGCTGCTTTTTAACATATTCGTAAATGACCTGGAAATGGGAATAATGAGTGAGATAATAAAATTTACAGATCACACAAAATTATTCAAAGTTGCTAAAACCCAAGAGGATTGTGAAAAATTGCAAGAGGACCTTAATAAATTGGAAGAACAGACTTTCAAATGGCAGATGAAATTTAGTGTGGACAAGTGCAAAGTTATGCACCTAGGAAAGAACAACCCAGATTATAGTTATACGATGCAAGATTCCACATTAGGAACCACCACCCAGAAAAAAATGTAGGTGCCATCGTGGATAACATAACTGATGAGTGTGCAGTGACGAGGCAAATAGAATGCTAGGAATCATAAGGAAAGGAATGGAGAATAAAACAAAGGATATTATAATTGTATCTGTATTGTTCCATGGCGCAATTGCACCTTGAATATTGTGTGCAATTCTGATTGCCGTATCTTAAAAAGGATATAGCATTATTAGAAAAGGTACAGAGCCACCAAAATGGTAAAGGGGATGGAAGCATACCCCAATGAGGAGAGGCTAAAAAGGTTAGCACTCTTCAACCAGGAAAAGAGATGACTGAGGGGAGATATAATAGAGGTCTATAAATTAATGAATGGAGTGGAATGGGTAAACATAGATTGACTGTTTATGCCATCAAAATGTAGAAAGACTAGAGGACAAGACTCAGCCGCGAATTACCGCGGCGGCGCACAGACGCGCACGAGCCAGCCGAGGGCTCGGCAGAGAGGGGGAGGGACGGGGGGACGGCGAAAGGGGGCGGGCAGCGGGCCGCGAATAAAGCAGCGTGCTCGGGCCTGCTCGGCCTCTTTCGCCGTCCACCCCCCCCGCTTCGCTAGCCCAAGGAGCAGCGGACAGCATCATTGGGAGCAGCGGACATCATAACCGATCGTCGATCACCTCCGACGAAAATCAGGGATAAACTGACAGCAGCGAACAGCGGAGCATTAAAGCAGAGAGGTCAGAGCTGCACAGGACGGTAAATTAAGGAACAGCGAAGTAAGGATCGGGCGAGGGGGGGGGGGGGGGAAGATGTGAGGCTCGGCCAGCGCGGCGAGAGGAGGCACATATAAGGCCTAAGAAATTAAAGGCTTATTACTGTACGGCCGAGAAAGCAGCGTGGGGGGAGATATTTGAGTTAAAAGCCAGCAATGGCGGACATAAGTGTGGTCAGCGGCCTTTGAGGCCATCAGCCATGCGGGGCAACGGCCTACAGGCCCGTGGAGGGGGGTGGAAGGGGGGGGGAAGTACCTTCGGGGGAAGATGGAGAGGACACAAACGCGAGTCAGCTCCAGAGGGTTGCTGATGGAATTTCCTGCACCCTGAACGGTTCAGGGTAGGGAGAGCCGGGCACATGCCGCATGGCAGTGCAGCGCACCACTACAGAGTTAGAATGCACGGTGAGTCATACGGTGATATACCTTTGTGTGCGCGTGAGCCCATGTTGCAGAGTAAAGGCAGATCAGAAATAAAAGCATGTTTCTTGCTATTGTACAGAGCTGCTGGAGGTTAGGAGGAGCGTGGCTGCCATCTTATGGTCACAACGTGCATTTAAGATTAAAAAACGTATTATTTACATAGCAGCTAGTGGATAAGTGAAAATGTATGATTTACAGTTGTAAAAAAAAAAAAATAAAAAAAAATAAAATAAAATAAAATAAATGATGATGCAGGGAGGGGACACTATAGGCGAATTATAGTAAGGTGGGGGGCTGGGAGGATGACATATATACTGCATCTGAAAGGGATACAGGGGAGAGTATAATGGGAACAGTATGGATGTTACAACAAGGATACAGACAGTAACGTACATTCCCCATTACCCCCCCCCCACCCCAAAATAGCAGATCTCACCCTAGGACAGAGATGCCAAGGAAGGAGACACAGAAAACCAACACGCAGAGAGCATCGCAAGCCGACGGCAGTGCAACCATTAGAGCGCGAGCAAGCAAGACTGGCGGCAAAAAAAGGACTCAAGGGGAGACAATGGACAAAGCAAAGCAACCGAGGCGCAGCAACAGGAAGAAAGCGCCGCAACAGCAGCAAACCGCAGCGCAGGCGCAAGGACAGGAGCTTGACAACCTGCTCCAGATGATACGGGAGCAGGTTACCCAGCACGGCCTCTCCTCGGTCAAACAACGACTGGGGACCACAGGATTGATAAGTGAGACGCAGCCGTCGACAAGCACGGGCGTGTTAACGCAGGCCACAGAGGATGGTAAGTCCAAGGGGAACAGGGGGGCCTCAGAGCTAGTATCGTCATCATCCGACGGCTCTAGCTCAGACAGTGATAGTGACACAACACTAGCAGATGTGATCAAATATGCATTGAGGAAAGTTAAAAGAAAGAAGACCCCAAAACAGACGAATCCACTAAAGCAAGCATGGGCGGGGCAGACTCAAGAAGGGGAGCAGTTCGGGAGCACCCAATCAGGGAGGCTTCCGAGAACACTGCAAGATTGGCGCGACACCAGTCGCGATCCACGCTGCGGGGTGAGCTCCCTGGCCGTGGCAGTACCCAAAAAACTAAAGAAAAAAATCTGGAAGCGAGAATATATTGACATATTCTCCCTCCTGCTTAAGGACCAGGACGAGGACGCCAGTAATGCCAAAGACAAAGATAGAAGGAACGAGAGGGACAGGAAACCTAAAATCCCCAAATCCCTCAATAATTGGGTATCGGCGTTCCACATCTTTATGAGTGTGATCATGGAGAAGGAACCAGACTCAGGCCCATACCTGACCAGGTACCTTGATACGATCACTAGGGCATATAAACAATATGGTGGATGGGCTTGGCTGAACTACGATGTGAAGTTCAGAAGAAGCATGGCCGAAGATCCCACCCTAGCTTGGCATCACAGAAATCTGGACTTATGGTCAGAGGAAATGGCACACAATAGGCCATGGTGCCAGGACGGGATGATGCAACCCCTCCCAGGCACCCAATGGCACCAGCCTAACCAAAGCATACAAGGGAGGCCAGTTAATCAATGGACGGGGAGGCGGGCATGCCGGCAGTACAACGCGGGGAGCTGCACATGGCAGCCCTGCAAATTCCGACACATATGCTCAATATGTGGAAATGGGCACCCCGCCGTCTCCTGCAGAGCAGCAAGGGAGGCCAAGCCGTATAGAGCCTTGCAGCAGCGCTCGGCAGAGGGAGCTGGCACCCACGCCCATCAAGCTTGACAATATGCGCCCATGGCTCAGAGCCTACCCAAAGCGGGACATGGCGAACAGCTTAGAAGTGGGCTTCTCTCAAGGTTTCCGCATCCCTTCACTAATAAATAGAAAAGAAGCAATACCGCGGTTTATTAAGAACCCACCATCTGTACAAAAATACAACACCATAGCACGCAGTAAACTAAACAAAGAAATAAGTATAGGGAGAGTGGCAGGTCCTTTCCAGGTACCACCATTCAAGGAACTCATAATCTCACCCCTAGGGGTCATCCCAAAAAAGGAACCGGGGCACTACCGCTTAATTCATAACCTGTCATACCCAGAGGGGAGATCCGTTAATGACCATATTGACCCAGCATTATGCTCAGTCAAATATGCAACCATTGACCAGGCAATTAAGCTGATTCGCAATAAAGGACGACGCACGCAGTTGGCAAAAGCCGACATAGAGTCCGCCTTTCGGCTATTGCCGGTGCACCCAGAATCTTTTCCACTGCTGGGTTTCGGGTTCAATGGTGAATTTTACTACGATAAATGTTTACCCATGGGATGCGCGGTATCATGTGCATATTTCGAGCAATTCAGTTCTTTCCTGCACTGGGTAGTGGAGGATATTGCAGGACCTGACACAGTGGTCCACTATCTAGATGATTTCCTATTCATTGGAAAGGACCATGACGATTGCCAGAGGATCTTAAGCATCTTTGAGCAAACGGCCAAGCTGTTCGGGATCCCATTAGCAAGAGAAAAGACCGATGGCCCGACTGGAATCATTACTTTCCTAGGCTTACAGCTGGATGTGATAGCGCAGAGGTCTCGCCTTCCCGCAGAGAAGGTGACAAAGTTGGGGAAAGAGCTGCAGTTACTTCACACTCAGCGCAAGGCGACCCTGCAACAATTTCAATCACTCCTGGGCCTGCTATGCTTTGCATGCAGGATAATGCCAATGGGGAGAGTTTTCTGCCGCCGCATGGCGTGGGCAACGAGGGGGATCAAGAAACGGCATCACCGGATCAGAATCACCAAAGAAATACGGGATGACCTGCGGGTCTGGACGCAATTCCTCCACACCTTCAATGGCCTTGCCTTCTGGCAAGCATCCCCGGTGTCAAATGCGGAACTAGAATTTTTCACAGACGCGTCGGGGGGGAACGGTTTCGGCATCTACTATAAAGGGGCATGGTGTGCGGAAGCATGGCCCCCTGCATGGCATGCTGAAGGGACCACCAAGGACATCACGTTCTTGGAGCTTTTCCCGATTATGGTGGCCTTAACCATCTGGGCCTCGGACCTAGCCAATAGAGCTATCACCTTCCATATCGATAATCTAGCAGTGGTATGGGCTGTGAATGGGATGAGAGCTAGGACACCACGGGTGGTAACATTACTAAGAAAAATCGTTTCGCTATGCCTAGGGCACAACATAAGCATTAGAGCGGAACATATCGCTGGCAAAAGCAATAACATTGCCGACGCTCTTTCTCGTTCTAAGATCAAGCTTTTCCAACAACTGGCGCCCGACTCGGACGCGGTCAAGACACCAGTCCCCGAGCACATCTGGGAGTATGGCCCACCGAGGTATGGGAGCTCATGCTGTGCTCCCTAGCAGAAAAAACCCGCAAAAAATACGTAGCAGCATGGGAAACGTACCAATCCTTTTGCAGCGAGGCTGGAATACATCATGAAGACAGATTTGAAGTGTCATCGCTTCTGAGATGGATTTTGCAATGCAAAGGCAGAGGGTATACAAAAGGGGCGGTGCAAGCACGCCTAGCCGCTTTATCATTTTTTGCAAAAGCCATGGGTGAGAAGAGTCCGAATGCGGAGTTCGTCATTAGGAAAGTGATGAGAGGCTGGTCCTTAGGGCAGCCCGGAAGGGTTGACCAACGCCGCCCGATCACACACCAAATGCTACAGCAACTGATGGGGATCACTAGCCAGGTGTGCTATGACAACTACGAGGCCAAGCTATTCAGGTGTGCCTTTTCATGGGCCTTTTACGGAGCATTCCGAGTGGGCGAGATAGTTGCCCCCTCATCGGCAAAGAACGGGAGGACATATGGCGGTCTGGAAGAACGAGACGTCACTATTATTAAAGATGCAATAGTGTTGAACTTGCGCAGATCCAAAACGGATACCGAAGGCAAAGGGACGCAAATAGTCCTGTCGGCACTGCGTAAGGACCCTTCATGCCCGCTGAGGAATGCTCTGGCCTATCAACAACTACGGGCACACACAAACCAGCAATGGTTCGTCCATGCAAACGGCGACCCACTGTCACGTTTTCAATTCATCAGAGTACTCAAGCAGGCGATAGAAAGAACAGGACGAGCTGCAAGCTTTTACGGCTCGCACTCATTTCGAATTGGAGCTGCTTCAACGGCAGCCAGCATAGGGATGTCAAGAGCCCAAATTATGAGTATCGGACGATGGCGTTCGGACCGATACAAAACCTACATACGGCCAACAGAATAAAAAAAAAAAAAAAAAAAAAAAAAAAAAAAAAAACCAAACCTAATTACGGTAAAGAGAAGATAACTTGTATATCTCGATCTAGGATAACTTCTATATGCCAATGTAATGTTTACAATTTTGAATTCAGTGTTATGTTACTGTAAGGATATTGTTTACAATTTTGAATTCAGGGTTATGATACTGTATTGATGCTGGAACTGTATTGATGCTGGAAGTGTGGATGTAACCATATTTGTGATCCAATTTAGGAACAAGTCCTTGCCTATGGCCCCGTGAAGCATGGATATGCGGCCATTCATTTGTTCACTGGGCACAAAAGCGAGCAAAAGGCCGGCCTCCGGGTTTAAATCTGGGACTCCCGGGCGCAGAAGTCTCAGTGGTATGGCTCGGACGACGCGGTATGTTATGGGATCAGTTAGTACCATTCCTGCTACAAAGGAAGGGGCTGACCCGGGGCCCAGCCATGATTGTGGTACATCTAGGGGGCAACGACCTCGCGGCTATGCGCAGTGTCGAGCTCACCAAAAAGATGCAGAGCGACATGCTGATGCTGGCTAACGCATTTCCCGAGACGCAACTAGCATGGTCACATATCATACCGAGGCGGGTATGGAGGGGCGAGATATCGCACAAGGCGGTCGAAAGGACTAGACAAAAAGTGAACAAGTGGATGGCCCGCTTCATGGGGATGATGGGAGGAGACAGCATCCGGCACGAACTCATAGAAGAAAGATGCCCGGGACTCTATCGGCCGGATGGTGTACACTTGTCAGACATAGGGATGGACATTTTTCTATGCGCAATACAGGATGCTGTTGAGAGAATTTGGAAAAAGAAGCTGTTGGCCACAGCGGCGTCGTGAAGTGTGGGGGCCCCGTCAACAAGCGAGGATTCGCAGTTGACGGGGTTGGCAGGAGAAACGCACCCGGTGAGAGAGAACACAGCCTAGGCTTTAAGTAAAGGGGGAGAGTTGCAGGAGAGAAACCTGGACCTGCCCCGGAGAGATAGATCAGGTCACCAGAACACGGCGCAGAGGGCCCACAGGCCTCGCTTTGACGGCGGGCAAATGGGGTGAACCAAGAAAGTTAAACCTGCTTGAACGGCAGGCGTAACACCGTGGAGACTAAAAGAGATGGAGAAGAATAAAGATGGGGAAAGCTTGAACGGCTACCTCATAAGGACAGTAAAAGGACTGCGGGATAGTGGCTGTGTCTTCTCGAGGGGCGGAAAGAAAACAAATGTTACAGTGTTTTGTTGAATGTATTGGGCATGCTGTGGCCAACAGTGTTGAGGCTGTTAATACCATTGTAAAAGAAGCAATAAATGTATGGAGTTTTGTTGAAAGAAAACCGGCAAAGCGTGTGGACTTATTGGGGGGAGAGAGGGAGGGGGAGGGGACAAAAGGGGAAAGGGGAGGGGGGGGCAAAGCACGAGGCGACAATGCTCGTTGCACGGCTGAGACTCAGCCACGAATTACCGCGGCGGCGCACAGACGCGCACGAGCCAGCCGAGGGCTCGGCAGAGAGGGGGAGGGACGGGGGGACGGCGAAAGGGGGCGGGCAGCGGGCCGCGAATAAAGCAGCGTGCTCGGGCCTGCTCGGCCTCTTTCGCCGTCCACCCCCCCCGCTTCGCTAGCCCAAGGAGCAGCGGACACCCTCCCGACCCGCCCTATCGCCAAACGGAGGGGAATAGTCGCAGCATGCGAGGGAAGGCAGGAGAAACGCACCCGGTGAGAGAGAACACAGCCTAGGCTTTAAGTAAAGGGGGAGAGTTGCAGGAGAGAAACCTGGACCTGCCCCGGAGAGATAGATCAGGTCACCAGAACACGGCGCAGAGGGCCCACAGGCCTCGCTTTGACGGCGGGCAAATGGGGTGAACCAAGAAAGTTAAACCTGCTTGAACGGCAGGCGTAACACCGTGGAGACTAAAAGAGATGGAGAAGAATAAAGATGGGGAAAGCTTGAACGGCTACCTCATAAGGACAGTAAAAGGACTGCGGGATAGTGGCTGTGTCTTCTCGAGGGGCGGAAAGAAAACAAATGTTACAGTGTTTTGTTGAATGTATTGGGCATGCTGTGGCCAACAGTGTTGAGGCTGTTAATACCATTGTAAAAGAAGCAATAAATGTATGGAGTTTTGTTGAAAGAAAACCGGCAAAGCGTGTGGACTTATTGGGGGGAGAGAGGGAGGGGGAGGGGACAAAAGGGGAAAGGGGAGGGGGGGGCAAAGCACGAGGCGACAATGCTCGTTGCACGGCTGTGCAATGAAGCTACAGTGTAACTGATATAAGACTAATAAGAGAAAATATTTTTCACTCAACGCGTAATCAAACTCTGGAATTAAAAGCTGTTAGTGTAGCTGGGTTTAAAAAAGGTTTGAACAAGTTCTCAGAGCAAAGGTCCATAACCCTTTATTAAATGGAACCTGGGAAATCCACTGCTTGTCCCAATACAAGCATTATGGAACCTGTGTCTTTTGGGGAAACTGCCAGGTACTTGTGACCAGATTGGCCACTGTTGGTAACAGGATACTGGGCTTGATGGATCTTGGCTGACCCAGTATGGCATATCTTATGTTTTTATGACCTGCTATTTTGATTTTGTCATCATCTGGGGTCACATGAATATTCAGTTGTTAAAATGGGGTCATATGGGATAAAGGTTTGAAAAGCACTGATCTAGATAGAGCAGTGAGTACCACCACTCTTTGTATAGTGGGGGTCTTGAGACCGCTATTTATATAGATATCCAGACACATTGAAGCAGCATTTTTGCTGTCCAAAAGTTATCAAGATAGTATCGACACTCTCTGGATAACTTCCGTGTCAGTCTACATTCTGTCCACACACCATCCTGGCACTATGCAGATAGTGCCGAGGTGAATTGCAAAGATACACAGTATTCAGCAGCATTATCCAGATAGGGCCACTGAATATTTACGGATAGCAGTGCCTAAGGGACCTATGTGGATATTAGCTGGCTATTTCACTTTAAATATCGGACTAGCTTTTTTTTTTTTTTAATGGTTTAAGTTTTGCTATAAGTGGATGGGAACTTAGCAGGGGCCCTGGATGATTTTTTTTACTTAACATCCTGAACAGTGGCTGAGAAGAGGCAAGTCACAGGCCCACAGGGTTTGATATCACTAGGGGAGGGCCTGTGATGGAGTTAGCAACCCATTTTAAAAATGCTATTGCACAATGTGGATAACGCCTTTATTTTGCTTGTGTTTGCACAATTGGAAATGTGAAACGTTCCAGGTCCTAGGAATGCAAGCAAAATATTTGGAAATATTTAGCTACAGGATGCATATAATCCAATAACTAAAAACTGCAAAAATGGCTGATAGGGGACTGAAATGGTGGTATTACATTTCCTTTTACTGAACAATATGGTTTTCAGTAGATACAGCTAGCTTCTTTTCTTAAACTAATCTTAGACTGTAAGGACAACAGGTCTCTCTTTTTTCTCTGTTTGTCTCTGCTTTCCAAACGCATTTACATTTTGAAAGCAATTTTGCTTGCAATGGCAGATCAGTAATCCAACTTCTGGCAAAACGGTGATTTAAGATCACCAGTTCTCTACATCAGGATGAATCCATATCTAACAATAAACACATTCTTGTTAGTTGTATTTTATGAAGACAGATATTAGTTTAGATAAGAGTTAATTAGTAAACCAGAAAGGTTATTTGGTAAACCAGTTACCAGCAGTAAACTGTACCTTCATAGACATGCAATAATAATAACTCTGCACAAACCTCTTTAACTAAAGCTCCGACATATAGTGCAGTCAGTGGTGTTTGTTCTGCTGGTTTGATGATAACTGTGTTTCCACAAGCAAGAGCTGGGGCAATCTTCCAAGCCAACATGACCAATGGAAAGTTCCACTGGAAGTAAAAAGCAAGCAGAATGTGATTTCATGTGAGTGTATACATAAAGGAGATATCACTCTATGCATATTCTTATTAATTCCTTATAGCATTACATTGTTATAGCTGGCTGGGTAACACACCGGTCAGAGCATTGTGTTGTCAACCAGGAGTTGCTGTTTCAGTTTTCCCCATTTCTTACTGTGGAGCCCTGAGCATGTTATTAATGCCATTCTTCTCCCTTTACCACAACATATTCTTAAACTTAGATAGGAAGCCTTTGAGGAAGACATCCCATAACCGTGTGGATTATCTTCATTTAATATGCTGTACACACATCACAGAGCAAAGACAAAGTTCCTAGTGCACATAGCAGCACAAATTGCAGGGGAACTAACATTGGCTAGTGCACTTCTGGTGGGCTACAAAACCTTTTATTTTTAAATAGTAATTTTATGTTAATTTTAATTGTGAAATAAGTTTGATCCTGTGAGGAATTTGGTTTTAGATTAGTTGTAGATTGTTTTAATTTTATTAATACATTGTATGTGTTGTGACTGGTTTTGCCATTTATTATGTCTTTATCAATATGTTTTGTTATGGGTTTGATGAGTTATTTTATGTTTTTCATTGTGTATGCTCTTTTGTAATCCCACCTGAGCACTGTTAGGAGGATGGGTTAAATATCAAAGTAAATAAATTATATAATTCTTCTTTCAAAAGTTAGCAGCTTCTCTTAAAACTAACCATTTCGACTTAGCTGACTTACAAAACTAGCTAAATTGAAAAAATAGACATTAACATAGGAAATATCAGTCAATAAGAACCACATGGCCCACCCAATCTGCTCAGTTGATCCATCTAGTACTTCTTTAGCTTAAGATATAGTGCCTTGTAAAACATTTTCACCCACTTATACCTTTGTCACTGTGGTGAGGAAACCACTGCTGAACCTAGAAATACACAGGAAAATGAGTCCTGTCACTTTAAGGCAGAATGTATCAAGGGTTTCCCTAGTAACCAAGAGTCTGTGACTCAGAGAATAGTCATCCCTAAGCCCCGCCCACAGCAGCACGTCAGGGAGAAGCTTGACCCTAGTCACATGTGCTGGGAGCAAGGTGTGGCTCAGGAGGAAGGAAAGTTTAAAAAGCTGATATGCAGTAATACAGATAGAGGGATAAGAAGAATAAGAAGAGGTGGAGGAACGAGACGGAGAAGCAGCAAGGGAAGAGAAGGACAAGGAGAAAGACAAGGAGCATGGAGAGCAAGTGAGAGTGTGCTTGCAGAGCATGAAAGGCAGAGTGTAAGAAACACTGGAAGCCGAAGAGAGAAGCTTGATGAGAGATTGCCAAGCACAGCTGAGGGAGCAAGGAACGAGAGGCTGGTGCAAGCAAACGAAGGTGCTGCAGCTGAGAGACAGCATGACTGGCTTGCAGAGCAGAGAGAGTTTCTAAATACCTCAGAATCAAGGCAAGTGTGTCCTTCTCAATTCCTAGACAGGAAATACCCACGAGAATTAGCTCTAGAAGGGAAAGCTAATTCTAGTTATAGACAAAGTACCAGGATAAAGGGAGAAAGTTTATCCAAGCACCAAGTAGCTCACTTAACAGAAGAGCTACTGCAAAAGCAGGCTCTACTCAAGAAGTTAAATGAACTAATAGAGAAAGAAAATAGCCAGCTCTCTGTTCAGTTACCTTTTGATGTAAGTGAGAGAGATAGTGTAGAGGAAATGGACATAACAAGTGTGGAGAACAGTACCATGGATTTACAATGTGCTATATGTCAGGTCTCTGATGTGGAAGAGTCCTAGAGAGCAATTGTATGTATGCCGTGCTTAGGAAGCAGCCTAATTCTGAAGACGTCACAACTGAAAGAAACAGCTGAGTTCAACTGATAAGGTTGAGAGCTGGATGTAAATGTTCAAGGGACATTTAAAAGTTTATTTTTGCTGCCAGAAGTTTGTTCCTGAAAAGGAGAAAACCTTTAAGAGTTTAAAAGTTTTGGAAAGTGGCAATTTTGATTTACAAGCAAGATTGTGCCTGTTTCTTTGAAGTTTGGAATAGAAAGCAAAGTTATTCCTGTTTCGTTTTGAAGCTGTACTGTGGATTAAAAACCTCCTTTATATAATTTACCCCTCGCGTCCTGTGTATGAAGGAACCCCTGAATACATTGAATAAATTTCTCTGTCTTACGCCTGAACCCTTGAGTCACAACTCCTTGCTTTAATATAGGACTACAATTCCCAGCAGCCCACCAAAAGGCGACCTCACCTGCTACCAGTTACCTACCTGGCCAGGCGGGGGCGACAGTCACATTCTGCTTTCTATAAAATACAGTTCGAAATTCATTTAAGTAGGAGCTTGTTTCATTGATCGACACAATGTACCCGTCCATTTCAGGAAGGTCATTTCATAAAAGCTTTTTCATGTGCACATGCTGTTATACATACATAAAAGACTTCTTATAAAATTACCCAGGGGCATAAGTATATGCTTTGGCAAGTAGACATGCCCTTGTATGCGACTTGGATGCAGGCATGTTTTGGGGAGGAGTTTGGGCAGAGAGCAGCCAGAGTCATGAGGTGTGCACATAGGTTACAAAACACAAAGAAGTATGTCTACTAAGCTGGGCTAATGAATAACATAGGACCTGATTCCAGATAGCCCAGGTTAATCTATGAGCCCAGTTTAGTAAACATACTCAAAGGTTGCACACATGCTTCAGCCACATACTGTACATTTATACTAGCTCCATGAGAAATATAAAAAAACATTTCCTATGTTTCTTTATAGCATAGTTACTCACTTGCAACAGGTGTTCTCTGGGGACAGCAGGAATCAGTCCTCAGATATGGGTGACGTTGGTGCCGACGGAGCCCCCATGAAAGCTTCTCCCCAGCTTTCAAAGAAAGACTTTGAGAGATGCACCACGCATGCATGGGCCCTTCCCGCCCAAGAATGCCATCTTGCCTCAGTCTAATGACATAGCTAAGATGGTAAAAATTTAAATATGGTACAGAAGCAACTCCGAGGGGAGGAGGGAGAGTTGTGAGGACTGGTTCCTGCTGTCTCCGGAGAATACCTGTTACGGTGAGTAACTACACTTTCTCCAGGAACAAACAAGAAGTCAGTCCTCACATATGGGACTCCCCAGCTACTTATAAAAATGCCATGGTGACCCAAAAAGGGTGAGCCACGAGCAGCAGCAGCTGAGTCCCTACTGAGAGACTCTCGCAAGACCCAAGTGTCTGGTGGGGAACCAGCACTCCGGTAGCCTGAACACAGAAGGGTCAGAGGGCAAGAGTGCCTACACCCCAAAGATATTACTCAGTATGGCCTGGCTGAAGGTGCTGTCCTGTTGAGACTCCCTCTCCAGATAATAATGAACTGTGAAGGTATGGACCGAAGACCAGATGGGGGCCCGGAAGATTTCCATCATAGGGATGGAATGCAGATTTGCCATGGAAGTAGCCATGACTCTGATGTGGTGACCCATGACATGCTGGTCTAGTGAGATCCCCACCTGCTCATAGGCAAGGGTGATGCAGTCCGCTACACAAGTCAACAGAGTTAACTTAGTCACTAGGAGTCCCAGTCGACTGGGGTGATAGGAAACAAAAAGCTGAGGTGCTTTGCAGTGGCCCTGGGTCCATTGTAAGTAGAAGGACAGGAGCCTTTTATAATCCAAAGAATGGAGAATGGTCTCTGCTGTGCCTGCGTGAGGCCTGGGAAAGAAGGTGGGAAGCAGCATCTCCTGAATGAGGTGGAATGGAGATACCAGCTTTGACAGAAACATGAGGTGTGTGTGGAGTACCAACCTGTTCCTGCCACCAACCTAGGGAGTTCACCAGCTGGCGGGTCACTCTCACTCTGTCCTGGAGCCTGCCTGTGGCTTGTGTCCACCGGGAGCATCCACTGGGAACTGAGGCACCACTGGGCTGCTCTCATGTGTAGTTGGGCATATGGGGTCACGTGGGCTGTAGAGGCCATGTGGCCCAGCAGGCAGAGGAGAAACCAGGCGGGTAGTGACTGGCAGTGTTGCACTTCTTTGGCTAGCTCCCTGAGACATTGTGTCCTTTCCTGAGGAAGGAAGGTCTTGGTCTGGGTGGTGTCTAGCTGAACCCCTATGAAGTCTAGGCATAGGGCCGGAGAGAGATGGGACTTGAGGTAGTTGATGACAAGCCACAGGTGCTGCAGGACATTGATGGTGCACCTTTTGGTGTGTTGTGCCTCTGCGGCTGAGTGTCCCTTTATGAGCCAGTCGTACAGGTAGGGAAAGATGAAGGACCCCTGGAGCCGGAGGTGCTCAGCGACCACCTTTAGGCACTTTGTGAAGACTCTTTGAAAGGAAGCTAGCCTGAAGAGGAGTACCCTGTATTGGTAGTGCTCTCCTCCCACCATGAGCTGAAGGTATTTTCTGTGGTTGGAATGAATCCGGAGGTGTGTGTAGGCATCCTTTAGGTCTAAGGAGCACAGCCAATCTCCCTGCTGGAGGAATGGCAGCAATGTTCCAATGGAGAGCATCTTGAACTTCTCCCTTACCAGAAACCTGTTCAGCTCCCACAAATGCAGGATAAGCCTGAGGCCCCCTGTCCTCTGGGGATGAGGAAATACCTGGAGTAGAAGCAGGTGCCCCAGAGATATTTCTATACTGGCTCCACCACTCTGTCCTGGAGTAAATCTGTGAGCTCAGTGAGGAGCAGGGTCTGGTGAAGGAGAAGTCTTATGGGCTCTCCTGGGAAGTACGAGGGTGGCGCCCACTGTAGGTGGAGGAGGTACCCCTCCCTGACTACTTGTAGCATACAGGTATTGGTGATGATGGCAGATTACCTGGGGGTAAACAGAGCCATACACCTCCCTGTGGGCTGCAGGGGATCTCCTGGAAGAGAGGAGGTCATGCCCAGGGAGTCAAACGCTCCCCCCAGGCTGGGCCAGGGCTGGCACCTGAGACATAGGGGTCTTTTGCTTATAGGGGCCCTGCCTCTGTCCTTTGTGCTGTTGGCCTTGCTGAGGGGCCAAGAAGGCCTGAAATTGTGAGGTACTGCCAAATTCCCCTTTCTTCTTTGGGAAGAAGGACTTCTTCCCTGGAGCCTTCTTATAGGGCTGCACCAGGGTCTTCTTCTTCGAGTCTGGTTCTCATTAGGAACTTAGTCTCTATCTCTGTAGCTTTGTCTGTCATGGTTTCCTGAAGTGGTTCTCTCCGATGCAGGGGACATCAATAAGTTTGTTATGAACCTATTGTTCTAGGTCAGACGACTGCAGCCATGCTTGACATTGTGCCCCGATGCCCGCGGCAGCCACCCTGGCTGAAGACTCAAAGCTATTGTAGGCAGCTCGAGACAAGAACTTCAAGCACTCTTTGACAACTGAGGCCAGAGACTTAAAGCTCTGCAGGGGCTCCCCGTCAAGGCCTGCTGAGAATGTACCAAGCTCCCTTGACCGCTCCTTGAGGTACATGCTGATATAGAGCTGGTAGGACTGGATCCATCAAGTCAGCATTGAGCCCTGACAGACTTTCCAGCTGAGGGTGTTGAAGATCTGGGCCTCCTTGCTGGGTGCACCGAAGAATGAGCCTTTTGGTTCTTGAGCCTGCGCATGACTGACTCAATGACCATCAAGTTGTGGGGGAGTTGGGTCTTCTGGAACCCAGGGCTTCGGCGTACTTGATACATGGAGTCGAGTTGTCTGCTGACAATGGGCACCATCGCCAGTGTTTCTCACATCCGGAAGAGGAGGCGCTTGAGGATAGGAGGCACTGGTACTGTAAGGGTTTCCTTAGGAAGGCCTCATACTGGAGTTTCTCCAGCTCCTTTGTGCACGGGTCTTCCTCAGCCTTGGTCTCGATGGTGAGGGCCTTAGCCATATCTTACATAAAGTCAAGAAAGGTGACATCCTTGGGTGGGGAATGATGTCAGGACACCAGAGGAGACAGGTCCAAAGACACATCTCAGTGTCTCCGAATGTCCGGGGACTCCTTGTCCTTGGTCTCCCATTTGGACTCAAAATCTGAGTATGAGTACAAAGCCCCGTGATCACCACGGTCAAGGTCCACACCAGACCGGTGTCCCAAGGAATAAGACCAAGACCTCATCTGGAGCTGTTGGGCCTCTCAAGGCGGGTGGCGTTTGAGGATTGACTCGACATCTGGGGAAGCCCTCAATTTCGAGGATCCCGTCAGTGGGGCAGATGAACTGGATGAACCAGACATAAATTTCTGTTGCAGGGCCACAAGGGCAGAGATACTTCCCTCTAAGGCTGCCATTCTGGTCTTCATGCCAGTTGGCTCTGCAGAATTTGACGCGGTGTCTTACTACATCAAAGGCTAACACCTTGTAATGAAGACATACAGTTTATTTACAAACAAAGCAAGGATACTTATTCAGAAAGGCAAGTAATTCTCTTAGTTACACATGAGTAGTTAGAAAAGATAACTAGAATGCACTTAGAATAATAACTAATGCACTTAATTACAGAAGAATAATACTTCACTGAAAGAGTTATGAGATAGTGCAGCTATTTACAAAGAATACTTCACCAAACTTGTCATCATACAGCCCTTTACACATCAGCTGGGAGCGCTCAGCGAAGGCTGTAGAAGTCGGTGATTCTTCATGCATGGCCAAGCAGATCTACGCTCAGAGAAAGAGATAGAGAAGCTTTTAAACTAGAAAATAGGGGAAAGCCGACAGTCACCCAGGAGCGCATGGTTCGGACAAAGGTATCCTTGAAGGATACTACCAACAGTGAGGTTCCAAAAGGGAGTATAGTAGCCCAAATGCCCTTGAGTAAGGAGCAGACAGAGCATAAAGATTCCCAATTACCCATGCCTACCAATAGCCAGATTAATATTAATAAAATTAATAAAATACAGTCACTAAAATGCTTGTATGCCAATGCTAGAAGTCTAAACAATAAGATGGGAGAATTAGAATATATAGCACTAAATGAGAGGTTAGATATGATTGCACTCTCAGAGACATGGTGGAAGGAGGATAACCAGTGGGACACTGTGATACCTGGATGCAAACTATATCGTAATGATAGAGCTGAACAAATTGGTGGAGGGGTTGCGCTCTATGTTAAAGAGGGCATTGAGTCAGAAAGGATTAAAGTTTTGCAGGGAACACAATTTGCTGTAGAATCTCTATGGATTGAAATTCCATTTATGAAAGGGAAGGTGATGGCAGTGGGAGTATACTATCGACCGCCTGGCCAGAATGAACAAATGGATGATGAAATGCTCAAAGAAATCAAGGAAGCTAACAAAAGCCACAACAGAGTAGTAATAATGGGTGATTTCAATTACCCCGGTATCGACTGGGACAGTCTCACAGCAGGACAAGCTAAAGAGATAAAGTTTCTAGATGAAATAAATGACTGCTTCTTGGAGCAGCTGATTCATGAACCGACCAGAGGGGAAGCCATACTGGACCTAGTCCTTAGTGGAACGCCAGATCTGGTGCAAGAAATAAGGGTGTTGGGACCACTTGGCAATAGTGATCATAGTATGATCATGTTTGATTTAATCAGTGGAGGACAGATAGTAAAGGAATCCACAGTACTACCTTTTAACTTTCAAAAGGGAGACTATGATAGAATGAGGAATATAGTTCGGAAAAAACTAAAAGGAGCGGTTCCAAAGGTTAAAGACTTACAGCAAGCTTGGGTGTTATTTAAAAATACTATCCTCGAAGCCCAGACCAGCTGTATTCCACGCATTAAGAAAAGTGGAAGAAGAAAGTCCAAAAAACTGCCAGCATGGTTTAAAGGTGAGGTCAGAGAGGCTGTTGCTGCCAAAAGAGCAACCTTCAGGACATGGAAAAAAGAGCCAAATGATGAAAACTGGAAACAACACAAGCACTGGCAAGTTAAATGCAAAGCATTGATAAGGCAGGCAAAGCGGGAATTTGAGAAGAAACTTGCTACGGAAGCAAAAACACGAAATAAAGACTTTTTCAAGTACATTCGTAGCAAAAGGCCTGTGAGAGAGTCAATTGGACCATTAGATGATAGAGGGGTAAAAGGGGGCAGTAAGAGGGGACAAGGCTATAGCAGAGAGACTGAATGAATTCTTTGCTTCGGTCTTTACTGAGGAAGATGTAGGGATGTTACCCAAGACTGAAGTGGTATTTAAAGGTGATACTGCAGAGGAATTGAGAGAAATATCGCTACACCGGGAAGATATATTACAACTATTTGATAAACTGAATAGTAACAAATCACCTGGACCGGATGGTATACATCCCAGAGTGTTGAAAGAACTGAAATATGAGATTGCAGACCTGCTATTGGTAATCTGTGAACTTTCATTAAAATCATCTGTAATACCTGAAGATTGGAGGGTCGCCAACGTAACACCAATTTTTAAAAAGGGTTCCAGGGGTGACCCGGGAAATTACAGACCGGTGAGCCTGACGTCAGTACCAGGGAAAATGGTAGAAACCATCATAAAGAACAAAATTACACAGCATGTAGATAGCCATGGCCTAATGGGAGACAGCCAACATGGCTTTAGACAAGGAAGATCTTGTCTTACTAATCTGATCTGTTTTTTTGAAGGTGTGCATAAACAGGTAGACAAAGGTGAGTCGGTTGATATAGTGTATCTGGACTTTCAGAAAGCTTTTGACAAGGTCCCCCATCAGAGACTTTTGGCAAAGCTAAAAAGTCATGGGATAGGAGGCAGTGTACTATTGTGGATCGGGAACTGGTTAAAAGATAGAAAGCAGAGGGTAGGGCTAAATGGCCAATATTCCCAATGGAAAAAGGTGAATAGTGGAGTACCCCAGGGATCTGTACTGGGTCCCCTACTTTTTGACATATTCATAAATGACCTGGAAAAAGGAATAACTAGTGAGGTTATCAAATTTGCAGATGACACAAAACTGTTTAAAGTTGTTAAAACCCAAGAGGATTGTGGAAAACTGCAGGAGGATCTGGATAAATTGGAAGACTGGGCATCCAAATGGCAGATGAAATTTAATGTGGACAAGTGCAAAGTTATGCACCTAGGAAAGAACAACCCACACTATAGTTACACGATGCAAGGCTCCACATTAGAAACCACCATCCAGCAGAACTGGGAGAGGGTACAGATTCTCCAACTCCCTGAGGTGTTGGTCCAGGGCCTCGCATTAAGTAATACATATGACTGATATCCACATTATCTTGGAGGTGTAATACCTCTGAGAAATATTTTTCAAGCAAAATTTTTGGGGACAGCAGATGGGTCATTGGAAAGTTAAGAAATCGAAGATTACATACTCTATATTGATTCTCCAGCGCTTCTACTCGATACGATAATAAAGAAGAATCTTTATTCAGTTTTATATATTGTATATGCTGGCTTCTCTCACTTGATGTGTTACTTGTTATGAGGTTTCATTAATTCTGTGGATCAATTTGATGTATTTGTTATCTTTTTATTGGTTGTGTTGTATTCAAGAAAATATCATAAATAAAAGATTTAAAAGAAACCACCATCCAGGAAAAAGATTTAGGAGTCATCGTGGATAACATGTTAAAACCCTCCGCCCAGTGTGCAGCGGCAGCCAAGAAAGCAAATAGAATGCTAGGTATCATAAGGAAAGGGATGGAGAATAAAACAAAGGATATTATAATGCCTCTGTATCGCTCCATGGTATGACCGCACCTTGAATATTGTGTGCAATTCTGGTCACCGTATCTTAAAAAGGACATAGAGTTATTTGAAAAAGTACAGAGAAGAGCCACCAAATTGGTGAAGGGGATGGAAGGCTACTCCTATGAAGAGAGGCTAAAAAGGTTAGGGCTCTTTAACCTGGAAAAGAGACGGCTGAGGGGAGATATGATAGAGGTCTATAAATTAATGAATGGAGTGGAACGGATAAACGTGGATCAATTGTTTACGCTATCAGAATATAGAAGGACTAGGGGACATGTAATGAAGCTACAGGGTAAACTATTTAAGACAAATAAGAGAAAATATTTCTTCACTCAACGTGTAATCAAACTCTGGAATCTGTTACCGGAGGATGTAGTAAGGGCTGTTAGTATAGCTGGGTTTAAAAAAGGTTTGGACAAGTTCCTGGAGGAAAGGTCCATAAACCACTATTAAAAAGGGACCCAGGATATCAATGCTTGACCTAGTACAAGCACTGCAGAACCTGTGTCTTTTGGGGAAACTGCTAGGTACGTATGACCTAGATTGGCCACTGTTGGAAACAGGATACTGGGCTTGATGGACCTCGGTCTGACCCAGTATGGCATTTCTTATGTTCTTATGTTCTTATGGATTTTCTCTGTACTTATATAGGCACAAATGTGTTGCAGCTAGCCCTCACACATGAGTTTCTCACAGACACTCTCCACCCCATCCACCTTTGCTTGACCAGTCCCTCTCCAAACTTTGGTTTCCGGGCAGGCTTCTTTTGTCCTCTCTAATGGGTCTCCATATGTTTGCTAGGAGAAGTACTCCTAGGTGAAGTGTTCTTTTGTCCTCTCTAATGGGTCTCCATTTGTTTGCCAGGAGAAGGACTCCTCCCTAATCACCCAGCATCTTCCTGTCAAGGGAGACACCCCCCATGGTTTTAGAAGCAGCTCAAAGTTTCTACATTATAATTGATGAATTCTTATCCTGTCTACATTGGCTAGGCAAATGCTTCTATATTGGCCAAGAGAATTGTTCAAAGGCCAAGAGAAGAATTCTGTCTCCCTCTCTGGCCTTCCAGCACTCCCTAGGCTAGATGTGTAAAGATCTCTCACTAGACTGTAAATACAGCTTTGGTCTCTGGGCTAGCAAGCTGGCTCAGCATGATTCCTCAGTTGATTTCTCACATGCAGAATGGCTCAACACGCGGGCACCAAGGATTTCAGGCCCAGCATCGGTATTGTCTAGGGGGAGTCCTCAACAAGGATAGCCTTGGGTGTCTGAGACCAGTTGGTGGGTACCAATGACTCCTTGTGGGGCAGCTTGTGAGGCTGCTCCCACTTCAACTCCTGAGATTCATGCCAGGGACTGTGGGATTGCCCCTTCTTCCCAGACCCATCCTCCGAGGCAGTCTTTGAAGATTTTTACTTCTTGCATTCCACCTCCAGAGATTTCCTCCTGGAGGAACTGCAGCCGCAGAGTACCAAGGTACTGGAAGGGGCCCTGGAGCATGGTGTCACCTTAGACTTCAGTGAAGATTCAAACTTTTAGAAGAATTTCTCCTGCTGTTGGTAACGATTCTTTACAGCCTTTGAGGTTATGGCTCTGCAAAGTTCACAGAGTTGTTATGTTCTGGGCCGAGGCACTGGAGGCAGCAGTCATGCTTATCAGTGAGGGGCATCATTTTGCTGCATTTATTACACTTCTTGAAGCTGCTAAAAGCCATCTGAAAAAAGGGTTCTCTGCCACCCAGCAGGAATCCGAGACCTTTGGCCGAAAAAGGGAGCGAATGCAGATCGAGGGACAGCTCGAGGTAAAAATGGGAAAAACAAAGGAATGAACCCGAGGAGCAATGCTGAGGCGAGCTGGTTCAGGGACGGGAAGGAACCGGTACATATACCAGACAGAAATGTATCAAAAATCACACTTTTTCTGAGGAAACTGGACAGACCTCCTGGAGGGCTCCATGGAAAAAAGTAGACTAAGGCAATATGGCACCCATGGGTGGGAATGGGACCACGCATATGTAGTGGCTTCTTCCAAAGGCTTTTTTTGAAAGATGGGGAGAAGCTTCCGTGGGGGTTACGTCACCGCTTACGTCACCCATATGTGAGGACTGATTTCCTGCTTGTTCCTGGAGAAACATTTTAACCTGAAAAGACAGTTTTTCATCCAAATCACCTGGAATTTATTTTTCAATATTTTTCATAATTGTCAGACATAGACCAGCCTGAACCCTGTGCCCTTAGGGTTGGAGGGCACAGATCTTCCAGGAGAAGCTATTTTGCCTCCTAAAGAGCTGGCTTTAGCCAGCCCATTCTTAGATGTGCCTTGTATACCTCCGTGGCATAAATACCTCCGTGGCATAAATGTTCAGGGAGAGAGCCTCTTTCAATTGAAAGCAAGTTCTGCGACGAGGGGACATGGGATGAGGGTGAAGGGAGATAGATTCAGGAGTGATATGCGGAAATATTTCTTTACGGAAAGAGTAGTGGATCCATGGAATAGTCTCCCAGTGGAGGTGGTAGAGATGAGGACAGTAACTGAATTCAAAAAAGCATGGGACCAACACAGAGGATCTCTAAAGGTAAAAAGTGGACTGTTGTAGTTGTTGTTATGGAAGGACAGACTAGATGGGCCTTGTGGTCTTTTTCTGTCATCATGTTTCTATGTTTCTATTAAATACCTCCGTGGCATAAATGTATTTCTGGAACTCTTAGGGCCCCCTTTTAGTAAAGCCCATTAGCTAGTAAATGGGTGTTTTAATGTGTAGCAATGGGGCAGCGAGAACACTAAGAGGTGAGTAGGTTCATAGCCTCATGCTAAAGTGCTCATTAACTGGTGATCATGGGATGGGGCAGGGCATGGGTGGAGCATGGGCGTGGAAAGTGCATTACCACTGAAGCCCAGGCAATTGTCGTCTGCTCAGGGGCAATGCAGCTCTTAATGTGGGTGCATCTAATGACTCCTTCATGGGAGTCACTAAGTTCACCTGCCTTAGCAGAGCATACGCTTTAGTTGCCCATTGCATGTTAGCTGCTGGGAATATACTGGTCACGCCCCCACCTAAGGTGAAGGCTTTGCAAATAACACATAAGTGTTCAGCATATTATCTGCAAATCCTTAGCAGGTCTTAATTGAAAGGACCCTAAGTTCTTGTTTCCTGATTGGCTCAGTGGGGGTGAGCCCAGGGCAAGCTTGGGTATTTCTGCCCCAGCTCTGGGCTTGTTCCCTGCTGATTCATTGTTGCTGTCCAGCTGTCTGGTTCTTTGAGGCTCCACATTGGGTTCCTGTTTTATTTGCCTTGCTTCCTGATGCCACAGGATTTCAGTTTCTTGTCAAGTTCTTTGGTTCCAGAAGCCCTTGCTTAACCTGGAAAAGAGATGGCTGAGGGGAGATATGATAGAAGTCTATAAATTAATGAATGGAGTGGAACGGGTAAACGTAGATTGATTGTTTACGTTATCAGAATATAGAAAGACTAGGGGACATGCAATGAAGCTACAGGGTAAACCATTTAAGACCAATACAAGAAAATATTTTTTCACTCAACGTGTGGAATTTGTTACCGGAGGATGTAGTAAACGCTGTTAGTGTAGCTGGGTTTAAAAAAGGTTTGGACAAGTTCCTGGAGAAAAGTTCCATAAACCATTATTAAGAAGGGACCCAGGATATCAATGCTTGACCCAGTACAAGCATTGTGGAACCTGTGTCTTTTGGGGAAACTGCTAGGTACGTATGACCTAGATTGGCCACTGTTGGAAACAGGATACTGGGCCTGATGGACCTTGGTCTGACCCAGTATGGCATATCTTTTGTTCTTATGTTCTTTTGTGTTGAATGCACTTTTTGGAGGTAAAGTGACATCAAAACTTGCCTTGAGCAATCCTAGTTCTTGTATTGTTCTTTTTTAGTATTCAGACCTTGCCAGCCACACCCCGGCTAGGGATTCCAAGACTGAATTTAGGCATCATCGTAGATAATACATTGAAACCCTCTGCCTAGCGTGCAGTGGTGGCTAAAAAAGCAAATAGAATGCTAGGAATCATAAGGAAAGGAATTGAGAATAAAACCAAGGATACAGTATTATAATGCCTCTATTGTTTCATGGTGTGACTGCACCTTGAATATTGTGTGCAGTTTTGGTCACCATATCTTAAAATGGATATAGCAGAATTAGAAAAGATATAGATGAGAGCCTCAAAAATGATAAAGGAGATGGAAGGATACCCCTATGAAGAAAGACTTAAAAGGTTAGGGCTCTTCAACTTTGAAAAGAGATGGCTAAGGGGGGAACAAGCAGGAGGTCTATAAATTAATGAATGGAGTGACACGGTTAAACATAGATTGGTTGTTTGCACCATCAAAAAGTAGAAAGACTAGGGGACATGCAATGAAGATACAATCTAACCGATTTAAGATGAATAAGAGAAAATATTTTTTTCACTCAACGCATAATCAAACTCTGGAATTCCTTACTGGAGGATGTAGTAAAAGCTGCTAGTGTAGCTGGGTTTAAAAAAGGTTTGGACAAGTTCCTGAAGGAAAATGTTCATAAATCATTATTAAAGAGGATTCAGGAAATCCACTAGTTACCCAGGGACAAGCTTTGTGCTACCTGTGTTTGTATTTGGGAACCTGTCAGGTACTTGTGACCTGGATTGGCCACTTTTGGAAACAGGAAACTGGGCTTGATGAACCTTGGTCTGACCCAGTACAGCATGTTTTATGTTCTTATATTCTTGGTGAAGCACCCTAAGCAGAGCTGCCACTTTAACGAGTTCCAGGAGAGAGACTTTTTGGGCAAGCCTGGTTTTGAACTTATTTGACAGCTTGAACCTTAGTGACAGTACCACAAGACTGTAGCTTATAGCCATGCACCCGCCCCTTGACCTTGAGGGTTTAAGGAGGGGTGTGCCTTGAGGTTGAATTGTAGTTGCGGTGGTTGAGTGAAAAGGCAGGTATAAAGAATATTTATTTTTATAAGGATTTTATTTCTCCCGCTCCGTGGTGGAATTGGAACAGGCGTAAAGGCAAAGTATTTTTACAGCCAAAACAAGAACAAAGAAAATATAGGCTTTTCCATACTGTGTTTCAAAACTGTCCTTTTCACAGCGCTTCACATTCCAGTCATGTGAGCTGCACTTGAAAACAGTTAAACCAAAGGCAAACAATAAAGTTCATGCAGTGTTTCCAACTTCTGCTTTAGCTTATTCTTATCTCTCTCATAAGCTCTTCAGGTAAGGAACTTTGACAATGTACACTTTATCACTTTATAATGAATGACCACACAAGCTTTGCTTGACTATTATTACTTATCTACAAAGCACATCGAGCAGTCCATTGGCTGACTCAAATCCTGCGTCTGTAAGGGATGAGCCAATGGTACTGGTGCTTCTGGACTCTGTATTGGTTCAATTATCCTAGGTCCAGGAATATTACGTTCCTCTAGAAACGCTTTTAAGTCTCTCAGGAGTGCTTCAGCTTGGTTACTCTGCTCATTCACTGCACTGGAGTTACCCCTCCCCCACTTGTCTCTGTCAGCAAGTGCTGGGTAAATCAATTCCTTTGCAGGTGAAGCATTTGTAGGCAACAAATCAAACTTAGAGCTTCCTGAAACTTTCTGGCAAATGTCTCTGGCAAATATCTCTGCTATGTCTTTATAGCTAGCTTGCTTGTTAATCTTGTCAGCAGTTTGAGGAGACAAACAGGGTTTAACTGAACAAGCTTCTGGCTGTAGCCAACTGCTCTCATAAAACCTGGGCTTTTCCTGGGTTTTAAAATATGCACTGACACAGTCTGGCTTCTCATAAAAGCTGTTATCAGTATTAAAAGTACCCTGTACCTTGTGCTGAGGAATATCTGGAGGTTTTTCAGCCGTCTGCCATTCATTCCATTGATCAGCTCTCTGCTCCAAAAGCCTAGGCTTTACCCTTGGGTCTCTCAGTGCCACGCCCTTCTCCTTCTCCCAGAAGGTTCTGCTGTGCACTGAGTCTCCCTGGTACCTGCTTCTTGGCTTTACACGCCTTCTCCTGGAATTGCAGCTGGGGAACGTTTCTCCTTCACGTTCAAAGGCTCTGGCATCCAAGGCTACTTCATCTCTAAAGCACAGACCTGCTTCATCTGGTTCCTGTATTTCCTTCCACCTCCTCGGTTGGTTCCTTCTTTCAGTCTCCAACTGAATCTCCTGAAGCTACCACTGCTTCTGAACGTCCCACTCTCTCTCCAACTCTCTTCCTTCTTCCGGTTTAACAAGCTGTTTCTGCTCTGGGGAGCCCGCCTCCAGCTAGGGCGTGCCCAATCAGCAACTCTGCTTCTCCCCTCCCCCGAGGTGAGTTGTGTTGGCTGATTTATCTATGTCCATCTTGTGCTGAGAAGGGAATATCTTGCTTTTAGGTGCAGTACCCGGACCTTCCACCGGGTCACTATCTGTTTCTATAGCTCCCAGCACTGCTGCAGCGTCACAAGCTAAGTGTCAGAATTGCCATTTCGAACCTGAGCAGCAACAAAGCAGGAGTGAAAGAGGATAATGCCTGCCTCAACACTATATCAACAATACTCCCAGTAAGTGTCAGGGAATAAATTGACTGCTTTTTTGGTGGGAGGGAGGGGGTGATGCTGACATCTTAAGGGGCGAGGTGATACATTGCTTAATGCTGCTGCTAGGATGGGATTGAAAGGGGTTGTGGTGGGTGAGGTGATGCTCCTAGAAGGCCGCTAGTTGCACCAAGGGGTTCAGGTTGTCATCAGGAGGGTTGGGGTGGTATGCCATAAGATGTTTATTGGGTTTTTTTTAATGTTAGGGCAAAAGCTGCAGCTACCTCTTAATTTACAAAATTGCCGCAAAATGAAAATTTATTTAAAAAAATGAAATAAAATGAAAAATCCTACAAAAACACAGGAAACTAAACTAAACTAAACAAACTATTTTGGCCTGCACATACTTATTGAATACTGCTGGATGAAGAATCAAGCTGTTTCTTTTGTATTACGTGAATATGAAGCAAAGATCTAAACACACTAATCACAGAACAGCCAAAAGAAATCTGGGATAAAGTTATACAAAAAATTCAATGCTTTTGAATATCCCTTAAGGCCCTGTTAGGCCCATCATTATGAAGTGAAAACAGTCTGGCACTATCAAGATACTGCGTTCATAAGGCCATCTCACCAAAGTCAGTAGACACTAGTTAAGAAACTGCTGAAGAAGGTCACAGCATAGCGATTGTCCCTTAGTGCCACATCCAGTTGGGACATCTGCAGCGAAGATAATTCTAATTTCTTCATGCTGCTGTTGCATGTTTTTTAATATTTGCATCTAATTACAGCAAAGAAACCAGATTATTTACTCTTATGGTAATAATTACTTAGAACACCCTACCCTTTACCCATCCTTCTCATGAGCTGCTCTTATGTAATCTACTAGAGGGTGCAATTCTCGTCTCACTAAGTGACCCTTACACTCTGTACTAGTTGACTCATTGATTTCCACCTTCCTCCAAAGCTAAATGATGTTTCCTATGGTAGTGTTTTTATACATTAATAGTAGCAATCATGGTCTTCTATAACTGTATCTGTTTTGCTCTTGTACCTTCTAATCAAAATCCCTATTCCAGATGACATGCAATCTAGCCTGTTATTGGCTGTAGTGGAAAAAGAAGTGGGGACATGCTGGATTAGCTTTCTACCCTTTAGGATTCATGCTTCTTCTATACTGTTCATCTGTCCGTCTCCATTTGTCCTCAGCTCCACCCCCTTGCAAAAGAAAGTTGGCATCATGCATTGGAGGGGGCAGAAGCATGAACCCCTCATAGCACAGGAGGTTTAGGTAAGCACTGCAAGGCTGTTTGAAGGCAATGCTGTCATGGCAATGGGGGCAGGAGCAGGGGGGCGCAAGGAACGAGGTTTGCCTAGGGCACCTCATATCCTTGTACCTACCTTGACAGGAATGCAAGTCAATCTATTCGGTATTTTTTCCTAAAGTCAATTTGGCTTCAAGCAATCCTCTCTGCATTTGCTTTAATTACAGAAGCATCAGCAAATAACTTTAAGGAGATCCAGCATTATAAACTACTCTAAGAAAAAAAGGGATATTAGCAGACAGTTATAACAAATAAGATTTTCATATATATTTCAACATTTGTAAAAGCAAAGTAACAGAATTCTGGAGTTCTCAGTTAAGCATTGCTATCTTTTTGGGTTGTTAAAAGTATATTATTCAATATCTAAATATTCATCTGGACAAAAACTTGTGTTGCCTTAAGGTACAAATGTAATACAAATGATTTCCACTTACAGGAATAATCTGTCCACATACACCAACAGGTTCATGTCTTGTAAATGTGAAGAAATCACCATCTAGAAGAAACCAATACCATCAAATTCAGTTAGCAAACCACCTGGAATACTGATACTGATTCTAATACTAATAATACCAATTATGCAAATCCAGAGATGAAACTGCAGGTAATCTAATCAGTGCCTATAGCAATATAGCCCAAATGGACTCTAAACAACATCCTGAATGATTTAAAGGAATCCATTGGAATCTTTGTAAAAATTATGTTTTTTTCTACAGCAAACAACTATTGGGACCATATCACTGTAAAGATTAGAGAAACTGAACAAGTCAAGACCGTGTGGAACTTTAAAATACGAACTGACAGGCATTTAAAGCACAACACTTCTGACATCACAATCATAGAAAAGAAAAATGCATGGCTCATAAATGTGGCAATACCCAGTGATAGCAGGCATGATGAAAAAGATCTGGAAAAAGTTAAGAAAATCCAAGTAGTAGAGGGTCTAGGATAGATCTTATTTGAATTGGTCTTATGCTAGCCCTTTTCCATGTTAACATCAATACATGTCCTCGCTATCTGTTAATATAGAGCCTGATACCTCTGATTAATCCACCATTACTACTACTTATCATTTATATAGCATACTAAGCATGCATAGCATTATACAAATACACATAAAAGACAATCTCTGCTCCACAGAGCTTACAATCTGCTAAGACAAAGACAAACAGAACAAATAGGAAATAGGGAATTCTTGATGAAATGATTAAAAATACATATGGATGAAGACAGAGAATAATGGGTCAGGATCCAAAGGCAGCCTCAAACAGATGAGTTTTTAGCCTAGAGTTGAATAGGACCAGGGATGGAGCCTGACATACCCACTCAGGTAGTCTATTCCAGGCATACGGTACAGCAAGATAGGACAAATGGAGTCTAGAGTTGGCAGTAGAAGAGGAGGTGATTTGTTTGATGAGCAGAGTTTCCAGGAAGAGGTGTTAGATTTACGAGAGTAAATGTAGTGATGAGCTGCAGAATGACTGCACTTGTAGGTCTGAAGGAAAAGTTTGACCTTTATGTGGAAATGGATAGGGAGCCAATGAAATTATTTGAAAAGAGGGGGCCATGTGAGCATAGCAACATTGGCAGAAGATTAGCCATGCAGCTAAGTTTTGAACAGATTGAAGGGGAGATAGATGATTCAATGGGAGACCAGTGAGGGGCAAGTTGCTATAGTCTAGACGGGAGGTGATAAAAGAGTGGATACGGTTCTTGGTGGTGTGTTCTGAAAGAAGAGATAAATTTTGCTGATGTTATAGAGAAAGAAATGACAGGTTTTAGCGATCTGTTGAATATGTGCAAAGAAAGAGAAGGCAAAGTAAAAAATCTGAGGAAACAGGGAGGATGGCAGTGTTATCCACAGCAAAACAGAAGGGAGGATGGGAGAGGTGGGATTAGGTGGAAAGAAAGAAGCTCTGTCTTGACCAAATTCAGTTTCAGACCACATTGGGATATCCATGCAGTGATATCAGACAAGCAGGATGAAATTTGACCCTGGATTCCTGGAGAAATTTCAATGATAGAGAGATAAATCTGAGAGTCATCAGCATAAAGATGGTACTGAAAACCATGGGAGGAGGTGAGGACACCAAAGGGCTCATTCCGTTTTGGACATAGATCCCCTCTGTACGCACGGTCTGAACCCAATGTACACAGGGGATCACGATTCTGATCCTGCGGGGCACGTTTAGCCCTGCGGGATCAGAATCACGATCAGTCATGTACGTGCAGGCCAGGACTGCGATTCAGTCCAGCCTGCACGTATATGACCTGCACGACTAACTCAGTTAGGGCTTTGAAATGAAGCCGTGATGCCATGGCGTCCAGTTGCCATGGCACTACAGCTCCATTTAAAAGCCGCAATGCCGGCCACCAGATAAAAGTGTTTATTCCCCGCAGCCCGACTCCCGATCCTGCCTCCTAAAGCCAGGGTCGGGCTGCGGGGAATATCCTCCGGCCCCCCTGCCCCACCCGCGCCCGGCAATACACAAAAGAAAATGTCCAGGGAAGTTTTTCCACCTCAGAGGTGGAATTTCCCGCACATGTCGCCAGCCCTGGACGTTCAGGGCCAACATTAGAATCGGCCCTGCATGTTCAGGGCCGGCGACCACCCAGATTCCATCCAGACTCCACCACCAAGCCACCCCTTCCCCATCCCCATCTAACTTCCCCGCACAACTGGCGGGGAAGTTAGACGTGGCAGGAGAAGGCACGAATAGCAGGAATGGATGTCCCATTGGAATGTCCATCTCCGTTATTTGTGGCACAGAATCGGACCCCAAGGGAATGAGTTTAGAGAGAGAAGAGAATAGGTCCCATGACAGAGCCTTGATATGCACACACTGAGAGCGGAATAGCAGTGGAAAAGGAGCCACCAAAGCATACATTGAAAGTACGATGCGAGAGATAAGAAGAAAACCAAAACAGAACAGAGCCCTAAAATCCAAATGAAAACATGGTATTGAGAAGAAGTTGGTGAGCAACAGTATCAAAATCAGCAGATGGGTTAAAATGGATGAGCATTGAATAAAGACCCTTGGATTTGGCCAGGAACCAGTCACTGAAGACTGACAAGGGCCATTTCTGTAGAGTGTAGAGGTTGAAAGCCAGATTGCAGTGGATCCAGGATGGCTTGAGAGCAAAGAGTCAGACAAGGGTTGTCTATGGATGTAGTTGTCTTTAGTGTTTAAAAGGCTTTTCAGGGTTTACAGCCTGGCAGCATGGCAAATATGAAAAGTTTGCCGTGCTGTTGCTGCCGCCTCTGTGTGAGTCCCTTTCTGCTCGGGCCCCCCCCCCCCCCCAACACACACACACATTGCGGAGATTACATGGACAGAATTTACACCAGTGTCTGAAACAGTTCTTTGGGGCAGTTTGTGAAGGTTTGGATTAAATTTAAATAATACTCATTATTACAGGATTCTTGAAGAAGGGGGCAATGATTGTTGAGTTTAATTAGTGGAAGGGAGCATATGGCTGAAGATTCACTTAGGGCGCTCATTATCCTTGCACCAACCCTATTTATAATTTAGTTTTAGGATGGAGCTATTTTTAAGGCAAAAGTGCACCCATATTTCTCTTCCTAACACAAGTAACAGAACAAACACTCAGAATAGATTGGGCTCATTACCACTTTTATCATTCTTCTTCCCTTTCTCAACATAAATTTCACATTACCAGCAAATTGTTTACATTAATGCACTGATATTTTCTATTGAACAGGTTCTGTCTTCTAATCTGAATGGACACATACACATTTTTATTTAATGGATTCTTATGTCCTTTGTTTGTTTGCATCTTAATCAAAGTTGGTTAACAGAAAAATCACAAAGGCCATTCTACCTTCAATGTGCAACCTAAGAGCTACATTTGGATTTCTTTTCTTATTAATAATAATGACCTGCTGATTTTCTATGTCTAATTCTCTTGTATAGCACAGTCTCGTCCCATTTGCTAGGGCCAGTTGGACCTGAGGGCACAGCATCCTATTGCCGGATGCTTCAGAAAAGGCATTCTTGGAATAACAATGATCTCACAAGCCACTCAGGTATGCTGTCTAGAGACAGGCAAAGAGTGATGAGGGAAAAAATAGGAAAAATCCTAAAGGTTAAGTCAATAGAAATAATATAATTTACTGTAAATTAATTAATCTACATAGCTCGTGTCTGTGAATAAAGTGAGCGGCATCATATTTATTTCTTTGCACCATATTCCCTCATACTGCATATCTACCTCTATGACAGTGGTTCCCAACTTGGGGGTATGTTTACTAAACTGCAGTGACATTACAGATCGCGCGTTATGTAATGTTAACGCTCGTTAGGTAACATTAACATGCGGTATGTAACGGTAACACGTGTTAACGTTACTTAACGATCGTTAACGTCCCCGGCCACGTTAAACACCGCAGAGGGTGGAGAGAGGGCGGGGAGAAGGGTCATTGGGCAGGGAGTGGGCGGGGAGAGGCTCCCTGCACACTAACGCACTGAACTGAAGGGCTGAATCCTACCGCGAATGAAAACCTGCCGTTAAATGCACATTTGCAGGAGACAGAAACCATTTTAGTGTCAGCAATGTATAGCATAGAGAGGGAGCCCAAGAAATGTGCGAGTAGTGCTCCATGTCCAGCACCAGCATAGTGCCCAAGTATGAAAGGCCACTATGGCGATGGTGCAAGTGGGGTATAGGAGGCTGCAGGTGGGATATGTAGCAGGGGCAGCAGGGGCACAGGGTGGACTAGACGGGCGCCTAGGTGACACATAGGAACATGGAAACCAGAAATCATCATGGCAGCAGCTGACAAAGTCCAAACACAATCCACCTACATCTACCTGGTCCACCCAAGCTAACATTTGCCAGGGCACTGACCTGACATACCCCCAGCCAACCCTCCCCCAAGCGGAAAGAACAGACTATTGGTAGGCAGTGATGGGGGGGGGGTGATGTGAGGATGCTCATGTATGCCCCATGCCCCAGACCCCGCTCCCTAGGCGACCACCTACCCACACAGTGGATGGCCTGGAACTGCACAATACCAGCACCAACAGCATATGTCCATGTCAGCATGGCGGGGGGGGGGGGGGGTGTGACCGTGCTGGAGGGGGCAGTGACATCTGCCTGCAGTGGACCTAGGCCATGCCCTGTACCAGTACGTGGTGTGCAGTGCAACATAAAAGGTCTGGCTGAGGAAAGGTACAGGTAGCCCCAGGGGCCACCATGCATCTGTGGCAACAGTGTGGTGCAGTACACCCAGTGAATGTGTCCAGAAGCAAAGGGTCACAGGTTCAAGCCCCAGATGTGGCTCCTGCAGAGCATGTCCCTATGTCTTACCCTACAATGCAGATATAGCAGCAACATGTGCAAAGGCCAAGCAGCGGCGAACAGGGATACAAATACCCACTCACACAGACACCACAATCCAAAGATGCATGGAGAGTCAGGCTGTTGGCCCCAGCATTGAGCTGCAGTTATCACCAGGGCACTACTACTACCTCCTGCACAGTTTAGCAATGTCGGCACGGTGATCAGGACCAGTGTGGTGGGCAGGGTTGCCAACCACCCCTATCTGTGCACAATGCTGCAATAGGAGTGTGTGTATGTCTATCCATTGTTTTGTGGCTGCCCACACCTCACCGGGCCCACAATGTCCCACTGTTACCAGTGTTAGCCTGAATATGTGCATAATGAGGAGCAAAGTGTTGTGGGTATGGCCCGGACAGGGCGGATTGGCCAGGATGCATCTTCACAGGGTGTGGGGCAATGGCTGGGACACTGTAATGCCCGACCACTGCCTGCATGGACAGGGTGGCCACAGCATGGCATGCTGGGAGGGCACTCACTCTGACCGATAGTGACCATGGCATGTCTAGGTTCCCACATAGCGCTCTATATTATCTGCCTCCACTGATCCTGTTGTGTCCCCAGTGCTGGGGTCACAATCACTGAGATGCCTGCTTGGTGCACATAGTTCCTCTATGAGCATGCACTATGGGCTGGCTAGTGGACTGTTTGAGTTAGACTGTGCATGGTCTGAACACCTATACAGTGCAGTCTGACTATGCTGTCTGCTGGTGATTGGCAGACAGTGGTGTGAGGCAGTTGGGGTTTTCCAGAGCTAACCCCATCATTGCTGCTGGTCTGCCACTGCCCCCAGCCACAGGTATGGCTCTAGCCCACGAATCCTAGAGGGCTGTCGCATACCAGCAGGATGGATGTTGCTTCACAGGGTCTGGGGTACCTGTTCCTTACCTACATAAAGGGTGATGTGAGCCCTTTTGGGTATATAGTGTATACCACTTTGAACTATCAAGGCACTGCTACACAAACCTCATGCAAGTCTGGAAACCCCTCTGCCCTGATAACAGGTGCCCATGTCAGCCAGACCCACACTAATCTTGGTGGTGTCTGGTCCCAGAGGGCCACATGTGACTGCAGGATACAGATGGACACCAAATTACTCTCAGCTGCACTGCAAGGAACACCTGTCACACACTGGCAGTGATGGGGATGTACAGCAGGGCCTATCTCTAGCACCACATGTACTGTGGACCTAGTGCTGGGCACCCATCCTATCCCTCAGGGAGAACACAGAACCTGCACAATGGCATGGTCTATAGCTACTATGTGCCAGAATCACGCACTCTCAGTTCATCTTTGCAAGCTGAGGTACCGGAGAGGTGCAGACCCCATTTGCTGATCAGCTGTAGACAGCTATTCAGCATGTGCATTGCATCATGGGTACTGGTGGGGTTACCTATCCTGGCACTCAGAGCAGACAGTTTTTGCGGTGACCTGCAGTCCTTCTGTACCCAGCCATTGCTGTAACATACACCACGGAGGTATAGCCTACTGGTTAATTCAATGCCATTCTTGGCAGTGTTCATGGGTTCAATTCCTCATTGTTCTCTCCTCTCATGCCTGCCCTACTCAAACAGTGTGCATGCCTGTAGCAGTCATATTTTTTTCAGATTTGTGCTGCCAGCCCATAATACCCTCGCAACAATTGCCAACATTCCCTCAGTCCGTCTATCTGCATCTGTCAGCTGTGTAGAGTCCTGTCTGCCTGTCAGGCTGCCACCCCATGTCCTGCACTGCTACCCTTTCCTGCATTGCGCCTCTTCATGCTTGCCTCGCCTGTGCCTGATCTGCATGGCACTACCACTCCTCTGTCCACCCATCATTGTAACTATAGTGCCACCTTCGTCTCCACTGGGGGGACACGTATTCCCATCGTCTGCCACCAATTGTCTTTCCAGTACTTTACATTGCCAACACCCTGTGCTGTGATACAGTTGCCCCAACCATGTTTGTCATCAGTACTGGCAGCCACATGTGATGCCCGCAGATATGGCAGGTCATGCGGTTCCCAGTTCTCCCTCCTTCACTCACCTGTTCATTGCCTTTCCTGAGTGCTCTATCTAGTGTTAGGGCTACATCTGTCTCTTTCCCTCACAGGTCATGAATGTCATCCTGCAGCTCCTTGCAGCTCTTAGGCCACACTAACCTAGGGCACCATAACCTTGTTAGGCTACCGTAACCTATGGTTCCGTAACCCAGGGTGCCCTCTAAGTTGCCCTGTCCAGGGGTGCCTAATACGGCGCACAGCCTAAGGAGCCCTACTGTACATGCACCTTACAAAGCGCCTTATGAGGCACCTAACAAGGCACCTTATAAGGCACCTTATAGGGCACCTAACAAGGCACCTTATAAGGCACCTTACTTATATGGCACCTTACAAGGCACCTAACAAGGCACCTTATAAGGCGCCTTACAAGGCGCCTTGTAATGTGCCTTGTAAGATGCCTTATAAGGTGTCAGCATGTGGTCTGTGAGCCAGTGAACATTCATAGGCCTTTGCCCCTCCTGGGTAAACTTCCTGGTAGACTAGAAACCAAATCTGAGGTACAGCTGGGGTACAGCTGTACCTCAGCTGAGGTACAGCTGGGGTCTGTAAACACATACTGCACTCTGACGCAAGGGACTCTGTGCTGACTGCTGCTGTTGCCACTAAAGTTCCCTTCCTGCTTTAGATGAGTGGAGGGAGGAGAAGAATACATGAGACCTGCTATTTTAATTTCATTATCATCCGGGGTCACATGAATTTTCAGTTGTTAAAATAGGGTTGTTCAGGATAAAAGTTTGAAAAGCACTGCTCTATGGTGAAAATTGTCTAAGTCTCAAGGCTCTGTCACTTTCCTTCTCCTTCCTTCCTTCCCGGGTAGCTCCTAAAACCTTTTTTCTTTTCAGTTCCTCATGAGGGTCATTTTAAAAGGCTTAGACGTGATTTGGATGTCTGAAAATGTGTATGGGAAACATCCAACTCATGCAGGTAGGTGTCCTCACTGCCATTTTACAAGTGCATTTTAAGACTTCTCTGCTGTAGGGATGTCCAAGTAGGTAAGGGGATGTAGCAGTGCTATGGTAATAGATGCCCCTAATGAATTTCAGAACCCTTGGAGACATCTGCAACTGCATCCAAAATTAGACCTGCTCTAGGCATCGAAAAAGTGCTCGTTTAGGCCCTAAAATATCTGAAAGGTGTAGAGCAGTTGGCACTCCACTATCCTCAGTACTCTCCACAATCGCACTAATATATATTTTATTTTATTGGGAAACTTGTCTTGTGTTTGAACCACTGCAGCATGTCTCTTAGATAGCCCCTGTATCTAATACTGCATTGGGAACGTCTATGTGGACTGTCCTACAGTCCATAGCAGGCACATCCACATTTGCGAAATCACGCCTGAACTTGGACATGCCACATTTTTTCTGGACATTCTGGCTTGGAAGTCCTAGAGTGCACTTGTATATCCTCAGTAAAATGTGCCTTCATATGACTACAACTAATTCAGTTAGAAGCCCTTATGTTCTAGTTAACAAAGTAAAGTCCAAAAGAGACCATTAAGACAGGGTTAAATCATATTTTTGCAAGCTAGGGCAAAGGGAACTTTAATCTAAATCAAGATACCTTGCTCAAAAGTGTCTCTGATGATTGAAATCAAATCAATCTTCTGTCTGGTGGACAAGGGAGGGGGGGGAGTCAAAATCAACAAACTCTACTTAAATCTAAAGCTAGTTTAACTTTGCTTCTGAAATGCTTTTCCTAATTCCACTCACCCATTGGGATGGTACGGCCTTGATTTTTGTCAGCCCAACCTGCACAGTAACGCAAAGATTTAATGGCACCATCTAAATCGGCAAAGTAGGCAGCGGCAAATGGTTTTCCAGCATTAATTGATTCCATTGTCTAGAGATGAAAGCATAAACAAATGGCTGTCATTAGTAATCAGTCAACCCCAATATTTATTGTATCAACTTATAACCAAATCCTTGAAAGCAACAATGTACAGGTCTTCTCTTTCTAGATCATTAACACAATTTAAATGATGCCAAAATATGTTATTTCATGCATATTTGTATGTGTTTATGAATATATTGTTCCCTATTAACTGCTATACAAATATTACCCAAACATTGTATTTTAACTAAAATAAACCTTTAATTTAAATTTAACAATATGTGTATGGTGATAACATGTTCTAATTCTCAGGAGTTAAAGCATTTGGACTTGAACCTCATATCTCACATTGGACCCATATCATGCACAGATGGCACCCTTCCTCTTGTTGGAACTGACCTTTCATCCTTTTTCTGGGAGCCACAACATTTAAAGAAAAGTTATTAAATTATATTAGGGAAAAGTGTAGCATGGTAATTTGCCAATTGCTTTTTACTGTCAAAATGGATTTGCATTCCCCTCAAAATGATATCTTACTTGGGTTATAAACTAGACATAAAGTCCCCCTACCTCCCACCCCCTGTTTTTTATAGCAACATTATCACTCACACTTAAAATCAAACGGTCTCGTTCTATTAAATCAGCTAGTTTATTTAGGAGTCCTCCTCTTTTTGAAGCATCCATCCTACGCCATGGTGACCCGAGTTGAAATGCTGCTCTTGCAGCCTTAACGGCTTTGTCTACATCTGCCTACAGAATAAAACAAACAGCCAACATTAGGAATTATGATATCAAGAACTACACATCCGGTTCACTATATCCATTCTAGAACTTGTTTATGACATTCATATTCTCACGTATACATAGTAATGGAATCATAACAATACAAAGCAGAGTTTTGGTAAGACATCATTTGAAATAAAGGCATGCAAATATTAGCAGCAGGATAATGAATATATAAAGTAGTAAATAAGTGAATAATCTGAAAAGCTAACTAAAATACATTTATTTATTAAAATGCATCATAAAAATTTGTCAGGCATCAACATATATCAATATATATAGATATAGATATGTTGTTGTTGTTAAGTGCCATCGAGTCGGTGTCGACTCATGACGATCCTCTGGATAGTTGACCTAAATGTGTTCGGTCTTCAGTCAGGTCTTCAGTCATTGTTGACAGACTGGCACCCATAGCTGCTGTTATTGTATCGATCCATCTCATTGCTGGCCTTCCTCTTTTGTGTTAACCTTCCAAGCATGATGTCTACCTTCCAAGCATGATGTCTTTTTCTAATGATCTCTCTCTTCACATGATGTCTCCAAAGTATGAAAGTCAAAGTCTTGTCATCAGAGCTTCTAAAGAAAGTTTAGCTTTGATCTTTTCTAGTACTGACTGTTTGTTCTTCAGGCAGTCCATGGTATACACAGTATTCATCACCAGCACCATAATTCAAAGGCATCAATTTTCTTCCTGTCTATCTTTTTCACTGTCCAACTTTCGCATCCATATGATGTTATTGAAAATGCCATGGCTACTCCCTTGATGTGGGCTGAAACTACTGTTTAATGTATGTGGATTGATATTTCTTGTAACTTTATATTTAGTAAGATATCTTGTATTTAATTTGGTTATTGTATATGACTGAAAAATCTCAATAAAAAAAAAAAAAAAAAGAAAATGCCATGGCTTGAACAAGTCAAATCTCTGTATGGAGAGAAGATCATCTCTTCTCTTGAGAATCTCATCTAGGTCCTTCACAGACATTCTACCAAGAGCAATGCTTCATCTGATTTCTTGACTGCTTGTTGTTCTTTTTGATAGTTGATCCAAGTAGGTTAAAGTTGCCCACTATTGCAATTTTTCTCCAACAATGATGAACTTACTTATTTTTCCAGTTGTCAGGATCTTTGTCTTCTATACATTAAGGTGCAGACCCATTTTAAGACTATGGGGGATGTTTACTAAAAACCGCAAAAGTGCGTGCCGCAAAATAACGCACGGAAAAGCGGCACTCAAACGCTCAGAAACGCGTTTAAATGCCCCGCACACGTGCGATGAACCCCTGCGCATGTGCGCAACACAGTAACGGGCCCCGCACAAGTACAGGCCCGCAAATGTACGATAGAGACGTGGAACGGCTAACGGAGGGCAGAGGAAGGCTCCCGAGGGGCGGAGAGACGGGGTCAATGGGCGGGGAAGGGGAGGGGAGAGGCTCCCCGCACATTATCGGGCCCGAATATACAAGGAAAAAATAGCGCGAGTGAAACACTCGCGGTAGAGGGCATTTAAAGGGAAGAGAAACCATTTCCGTCAGCAATGTACAGGAAAACCAGGGAAACCTGCAAAACGTAAGCAGTGTGATACATGTGCACAGCACAAAAGTGAAAATAAAAATAGAAAACGACCACAACAAAAATATTAAAAATAGTAATTCAGCTGGGGAAAAATTATAGTAATGGGCAAATATAAAAACCACACCCAGGAAAGCTCCAGAAAAAAGAAATTAATTTTTGAAGGGTCTACGGAGCAGAGACTCCATCAAAAAGAATTGCCATCTTTGGAGCTTTCCTGGGAGTGTTCCCTATGGTTGCCCATTAATAGCACTGTTGCCCAGTTTGGCTAAAAGTATAGCCCCTGTTTTTCGTGGTCATTTCCGGGGTCTATCTGCACGTATGTCACCAGACAAGGTGAATGAGCCCACAGTAAACATGTGCAGAGCAGGGTTTGCGACCCCATCCTGCCAGGTTTACCATCTCCAGGGACTGCACTGTCTCTGTGGTGCAGTGGACAGAGCCAGTACCTCTAAGACCAGAGGATCACAGGTTCAAATCCCAGCTGGGGCTCAGGCCAGTCCACATATTTTTCCCACCACTAAACAGACATATTAATGACACCCCTTTATTGCAGAGAACATAAGGATGGTGCAAACACCCATATTTTACCATACACCGCACACACACCAGAACAATGGGCATCACCCACAGCTGAGTCCCCCAAATGCAGTCCTGGAGGGCCAAACACCATGCAGGTTCCATGCTTCCCCTAAGAAAGATGCCTGTGCTGCATATGTCTGCACCACCCCCATGGTATGCAGATGTAGCTCATGCATATTCTTAGGGGACAGCATGAAGACCCGAACAGTGTCTGGAACACCAGGACTGGAGTAGGGTAACTCTGCCGTAAAGCAGCAGACAACAGGGCCAGACACACCCACACCCACACCCACAGGCCCCATTGGCCAATGCCTCCTGGAGAGGCAGGACATTGGGCCCTGCATGCATCTCCCAGATCTAGCACCTACGTACCTTCGCAATGCCACCCTATACCTGGGTACACGGTACACAGCCCTCAAACGTTTGATGTGGGTACTGGCAGATAGACAGTACTACGTTCAGCACTGTTTGCTTCTTGAGCTCCATCAGAACAAGCTGTCTGATGCCTGCGGTGCGTGCTCCAGGTTTGGCCCCTGACAGTGTTTACCACCCTGGGAAGTGACCCCCAGCAGTACTGTGTACCATATCCATGGCTGTACCGTGCCCAGGACTGGTGTGGTGGGCAGGGCTACTAACCCCCTCTATAGTAGCACATTGCTGGCATAGGTGTGGGGGTGTGTGTCTGTCTATACAGTGTGTGGTGGCTGAAAACACCTTACACAGCCCACACTGCCAGCACTGTTGCCAGTATTGGCCTGCCAATGTGCATAATGAGCAGCAAGGTACCATGGGTGTAGGCTGGACAGGGTGGCCTGGCCAGGGTGCATCTGCACAGGGCATTGGGCAGTGACAGGCACAGTTTGGTGCCCGGTCACCACCTACACAGACAGGGTGACCTCAGTATGTCCTGCTGAGAGATCACTCTCACCCTGACTGTATAGTGACCACAGCATGGCTAGGCACCCCCATAGTGCAATGTAGTATTCCTCTCTTGTGATATGTATGGGTGTCCTTCTGGGGCCCAGTCACTGGTGTGGCTGCTTGTGTGTGCTGCCATCCCAGTTCTGGGTGCATGCATTTTCACCAGGACTAACTAGCAGACTGTATTCAGCTGGTCTGTGTCTTGAAGGGGTGCTGTGCAGTGGCTGATGGCTTGCTGCAGGAGAATATGTGACAGTGGTGGGGTGCAGCTTAGCATATCCAGGCCTAATGTCTGTCTGATATGGTGTTCTGGGGGTGTATAGAGCTGCTGTGACTCCCCAGTGGGGCTGGGGTTGATGGTCCACTCTGCTATCATTGCAGGGGGGGTAGAAGTGTGGATCCCTTGATGGGTGACCCTGTTTGCCACCTTGGGGGGGGGGGTTTCCCCCCTGACTGAGACAGACAGATATATCCAGGATGTTTCCGCAGAGACAACCAACCTCACAGCTTAACACTGCTCTAGAGCTCTGACATGGCCTCTCTCAGCCATGGAGGGTGTTGTGGACCTGGTCCTGGGTGCCTCATCGCACTCTCAGGGTGAGCACAGTACCCGCACAATGTGACGGGGTGTAGCTACTCTGTGCCAGTGGAACACCCGCTCAGTACACCCTACCAGGCCGGGGTGCTGTGTGGGTGCACATGGACACTTCCTCCTGCCTGTTGAGGTGCATTCCCCATCTTGTGTGCATCTGTGGACAGCTGATTTGCATGTGCAGTGCATCATGGGTACGGGTGGCCTAACCCTATCCTGTCTACAACAGCAGACTGTCTGTGGGGTGACGTGCAGGCTCTCTGCAGCCAGCCAGGGGCTTGCTGTCAGCTATAGAGCTGTGGCCCAATGGTTATGTCACTGCCTGTGCAGCCAGAGGTCATGGGTTTGAACCTGCAGTGTGGCCCTTTGATAGGGCTGTCCACAGCTTTATTTCTATTTACAGTACATATGTCTATGCCGGCAAAACCACCCACAGCTTACTATACCCATTAGGTGCCTCGGAGGGTGCTTTATAGGGCGCCCTTTAGGCCACCTTATGGTTGCCATCCATATAGGGTGCACTATACATTATCCTGTGTCGCAACATACATGGTGCCCTATAGGGGACCTTCAAGGGTGCCTTGGCGAACAGTGCACTGTAACATGTGCCTTATGGGCCGCCGTATGTTAACATGCTGGGAGAGTGCGTTTGCTAGTAGTGATAACAAAATAAAATTAAAAAGCCTCCTACAGCACTCCACAACATAATACATACTGCCTTAGCTAGCATTTTTCACTGGGCATTGTGAGGGATTAAACCCTTGATCCCTGCACCAGTGGTCAGTGTTTTAGCCATTGTGCTGTGGCTCTGTTCCTATGCTTGTGTATCAGCGCGCCGCCTTGTGCCCATCAGTGTGCCGCATTATGTCACCCAAGAGGACCAGTGCGCCGCCTTATGCCGCCCATAAAGAACTGTGCGCTGCCTTATGCCGCCAAAAGGCACTGTGCGCCGCCTTATGCCGCCCAAAATGTACAGTGCGCCGCCTTATGCCACCAAAAAACACTCTGCGCCGCCTTATGCTGTTCAAAATTAATTTGCCTCCTAAACCACTTTGACCCATTACAGTTGCTGCCTCAGCTGGCCTTTTTCGTTGTGCACAATGGGGGATTGAACCCATGGCCCCTGCACCATTGGTCAGTGTCTTCACCGTTGTACTACAGCTCTGTTGTTTTGTATACCCAGCAGCGCGCCACTTTGCCTTGCCATGTGCTAATGTCGACCCTCGCACATTAGCGCGACGCGCACACGTCCGGTTTCTTAATCCCGTTTTTTTTCTATTTTCTGGCTGAACCGCCCACTCCTTATATGGCACAGGCACACTACTGCGGCCCCGCACGATAGGAATGTTTAGTAAACATGCCCCTATGTTCCTTGATCTTGAGAAGAAAATGTTTTGAGATCATCTTCACTTTAAGCCAGTAATGTGGTATCATCAGCATAGCGAATGTTGTTGATGAGTCTTCCACCAATCTTCACTCCTCTGTTGCCTTCATACAATCCTTCTTCTCTGATGATTTGTTATGCATGTAAATTAAATAGGAAGGGTGAAGGTATGCAGCCTTGTCATACACCTTTGTGGATTTTAAACCATTCTGTTTTTCCTTGTTACGTTTGAAACGTTGCTTCTTGATCAACGTAAAGGTTGGGCAAGAAAACGATTAGTTGTTCTGGTAAACCCATGCTTCTTAATGTCGCCCAGAGTTTTTCATGGTTTACACAGTCAAAAGCTTTGCTGTAGTCAATAGGACACATATAGATATCCTTTTGGTATTCTTTAGTCTTTTCAAGGATCCATCTCACATCCGCGATGATGTCTGTTGTTCCTCGGTCTTTCCTGAACCCGGCTTGCACTTCAGGTAGTTCTCATTCCAGGTATGGTTGTAGTCTCTCTGATGATCTTGAGTAGAATGTTGCTGGCATGTGGGATCAGAGCGATTGTGTGATAATTTTCACAGTCAGTTGGATCACCTTTCTTTAGTATGGTATAAATACAGATCTTTTCCAGTCAGTTGGCCATGATGTTGTCTTCCAAATTTCCCGGCAGAGCCTTGTAAGTATGGTAAGAGCTGCATCAGATTGCTGTAATACTTCACTGGGAATGCCATCAATGCCTGGTGCTTTGTTCTTGATAAGGCTTTCAATGCTGCTTCAACTTCTTCTTTCATCACCAATGGTTCTGGATCATAAGGTACAGGTTGAAACGATTATTGGTCCACTTGATCTTTATCATATAAAACACTGTATATTCTTTCCACCTTTTCTTGCTCTTCTCAGTATCATTCAACATGGATCCTTGAACATCTTGTAATATTCCAATTCGAGGATGGAATTTTTTCTTTAACGCTCGCAGATTTAGGAAAGCCGATCTTGTTCTTCCTCTAATAGTTTCTGCTTCTATTTCCTTGCATGCATCATTGTAGTACTTCTGCTTGTCTTGTCTTGCTGCACAATGGAAATCTCTGTTGAATTCTGTGATTGCCTCTCTTTCTCCTCTGACTTTAGCTTCTGGGCAGTTTTCAGAGTTTCTTCAGTCATCCATTTTGACTGTTTTTGCTTTTTCACCTTTTGCAGAGTTTTCTCACTTTCTCCCAACAGAACCTTCTTGTTGTCATGCCATAACTATTCTGGAGCTCTGTCATTTGTATCTAAAGCAGCAAATCAATTTTGCAGGCAGTCTTTAAATTACAGTGGTATATTTTCAAGGTCATATTTTGCTACATTCATGAGTGCTTTGCTCTTTATCAACTTTAGCTTGAGTTTGCGTACTAGTAGTTGGTGATCTGTACCACAGTCAGCTTCAGGTTTTGTCTTTGTTGATATTATAGAGTTTTTCCATCGTTGACTTCCACAGATATAGTCAATTTGATTTTTGTACAGTCCATTGGGTGAAGTCCATGTATACAGTCACTGCATGTATTGCTGGAAGAAGGTGTTTGAGATGAATAGATTGTTGGTCTTGCAGAATTCAATCAGTCTTTCTCCAGTTTCATTTCTGTTGCCAAGTCTATATTTTCCAACCATTTTGCCTTCTTCTTTGTTGCCAACTTTTGCGTTCCAGTCAGCCATGACTATCAGGATATCCCATTTGCATGTTCTGTCAATTTTAGCTTGTTCTTGTTCACAGAACTCATCAATTTCATCCTCTTCTGCAGCTCTTGTTGGGGCATATACTTGAATTATAGCTGTGATGATAGGCATTCGGCATTAACAAATTGAAATTAAGCATTCACTGACTGCATTATATTTCTTTACAGTTCTTGCAAGTTTCTTCTTAATTATAAATGCAACACCATTTCTTCATTGTTTTTCATTTCCAGCATAGTAGACCATGTAATCTTCAGATGCAAAGTGCCCGATGCCAGTCCATTTCAATTCACTGACACTCAACGATCGAGTTGTACACGTTCCATTTAATTCTTGACCACCTCCAACCTCCTTTGGTTCATGCTTCATACGTTCCACATCCCAATATGTACGACATCTTTGCAGCTTCTGATTCTTATTTCATGCACAGCTCCATCAGCAGTCAGATGTCCTGAGGGTTTTGATCCAACCACATCATAAATGCTAACTTTACTCTGAAAAGTCTGCAGCTCCTCCTCAGTAGCCAGTTGAGTGCCTTCCGACCTTGGGGTCTCATCTTCCAGCACTATAGTACAATTTGTTTAGTTGTGACTATCCATTGGATTTTCATGGCAAGTAGATTGCCAGGCCTTTCTTCCACGCTGTTTATGTTTAGTGTTGTTGCCATTGCCATAGAAATGTGATCCTCCACCGCCAACACTGTCCCATTCTGCTGCTGCCCAAATGGGTGGTTTGTCTTGTTTGGTATATATACATATATTGTGGCAGGGTCAGTAATACTATGGGGGTATGTTTACTAAACTGCGGTAACGTTACAGACCGCGCGGTAGGTAATGTTAATGAGTGGTAGGTAATGTTAACGCGCGTTATGTAACGTTAACGCGTGGTAACGTTACAACCCACGCAGAAGCGTTCTGCGGCGTGTTAGTCACCACAGAGGGAGGAGAGAGGGCGGAGAGCTGGGGTCAATGGCTGAGGAGTGGGCGTGGAGAGGCTCCCTGCACACTAACGTGCAGAACTGAAGGGCTGAATCCTACCGCGAATGAAAACTTGCCGTTAGATGCACATTTGCAGGAGAAAGAAACCATTTCAGTGTCAGCAACATAGGGCATAGGCAGGGAGCCCGAGAAAGGTGATAGTCGTGTTCCATCTGTACCAACAGCATAGTGGCAATGTACGAAGGGCCACTATGGTGATGGTGCAAATGGGGCATAGGGGGACTGTAGGTGGGACATGCAGTGGGGGAAACTGAGGCACGGGGTGGATTAGGCAGTTGCCTAGGTGGCACATAGGAATGCGGAAAATGGATACCAGCAAGACAGCAACAGACCAGGGTCAAACATGCCCATGAGTCTGTGTCCCACAGTGTCCCAACCATGGGACATTACCCAGCAGGAACCCCAAGGGACACATAACATTGACAGACAAAGCCTGGGGAAGCATGGACAACAATGTAGGCACCCCAACCCCAGAACCCACAACCTTAGGCAGCCGTCTACCTACCCCCTGGATGGCTTAGGACTGCACACCACCGGCGACGACAGGGACAGCATATGGTCATGGTGGCATGGCAGGGTGGGGGTGTTTGTGCTGGAGGCAGTAGTGGCATCCACCTGCAGTGGGCCTAGCCCATGCCCTGTACCAGTGCATGGTATGCAGTGCAACAGAAGAGGTCTGGCTGGGGAATGTAAGGGTAGCCCCAGGGACCTCTATGCTGCTGTGGCAACAGTGTGGTGCAATACACTCAGCCAGTATGTCCAAGAGCAAAAGGTTCAAGTCCCATCTGTGGATCCTGCAGAGCATCACCCCATAGTTTTATCCCACAATGCAGCCACAACAACATGTGCAAACCCCAATGCAGTGGTGCACAGGGGTACAAACACCCACTCACACGGGCTCCATTATCCACAGCCTCATGGAGTGTCAGGCTGTTGGCCCCAGCATGGAGCTGCAGTTATCACCAGAGCACTACTACTACCTCCTGCACAGTTTAGCAATGTCAGCACTGTGCTCAGGACCAGTGTGGTGGGCAGGGTTGTCAACCACCTCTATCTCTGCACAATGCTGATATAGGTGTGGGAGTGTGCGTATGTCTATCCATTGTTTTGTTTCTGCCAACACCTCACTGAGCCCACATTTCTCACACTGTTTCCAGTGTTAGCCTGCAAATGTGCATAATGAGGAGCAAGGTATTGCGGGTATGGCCCAGACAGGGCGGATTGGCCATGATGCATCTGCACAGTGTGGAGGGCAATGGCTGGGACACTGTAGTGCTTGACCACCACCTGCATGGGCAGGGTGGCCACAACATGTCACACTGGTAGGTCGCTCTCACTCCTACTGAGCAGTGACCATGGCATGTCCATGTTCCCACTTAGTGCCCCACATTATTTGTTTCTAGTGATACCTGTGTATTCCTGGTTCTGGGGCCCAATCACGGAGATACCTGCTTGGTGTTTGTGCTGTGCATCCCACCTCTGGGTGCACAGTGTTCCCCCATGAGCATGCACTATGGGCTGTCTACAGTTAGTCTGTGCAGGGTGGGACCACCCTGTAGGATGCTGCAGGTGCAGTCTGATTGTGCTGGCGAGTGGCAGACCATGGAGTGGAGCCTTCCCCTGCCCACCCCACCCCACCCCACCCCACCCTAAGCATCAGTGCTAGTCTGCTGCGGTCGCATGTATGGCTCTGGCCCATCACCCCTGGAGGGCTGTCATCGGCCAGCGGGACTGTGGTTGCTAGTATTACAGCCATTCTGCAGGGTACAGGCACCTGTCCCATCACACTCTCATCTACAATAGGGGGTGATTGTGGGCCCCTTGGGGTACATAGTGCATACCACTTAGACCCATAGAGGCAGTGCTACCTGAACCTCCTGCGAGTCTAGCCGCCCTCCCCTGATAACAGGTACCCATGGCAGTCAGATCTTGACACTGCATACAAACTAATCTAAGTGGTGTCCAGTCCCACAGGGCCACATGTGACTGCAGAACCCAGATGGTAACAGAAGTACTTTTGGTTGCACTGGTGGGAGCACCTGTCACACACTGGTAGTGATGGGGATGTGAAGCATGAACTATCTCTAGCACCACATGTACTGTGGACCTAGTGCTGGGCGTCCATCCTATCCCTCAGGGTGAACATGGAACCTGCACAATGGCATGGTCTGTAGCTACTCTGTGCCAGTATCACACACTGTCAGTCCGTCTTACCACGCTGCAGTACCGGTGAGGTGCAGATCCCATTTGGTGGTCAGCTGTAGGCCGCTGTTCTGCATGTGCAATGCATCATGGGTGCTAGTGGGGTTACCCTGTCCTGGCACACAGAGCAGATGGTTTGTGCGGTGACCTGCAGTCTGTCTGTACCCAGCCAGTGCTGTGCAACAAGCCATAGAGGTATAGCCTACTGGTTAGTACACTGACGTTCTAGGCCAGAGCTTCTCACATCCAGTCCTGGAGGTCCGGAACCCTGCAGGTTTTCAGGATATCCCTAATGAATTTGCATGAGCTATATATGCATTAGAGATATCCTGCCAACCTGACTGGTTTGTGTCCCTCCAGGGCCGGATTTGGAGACCCCTGCCTTACACCTCTTTCATTTACGATTGTGAGAGGGCAAGGTGCAGATGTCCAAGACATCAAAAAGATTAAATAGAATTTGTCACATTCTTCCTCGCTTCTCACCACCACCCAAATATTGTCTATTAGACAACTTTATGGTGGTGGTGAGAACCGAGGAGGAATGTGAAACATTCTATCTACCCTTTTGATGTCTATGACATCTGTACCTTGCCCACTCACAATCTTAACTGATAGAGGTGTAAGGCAGGGGTCTCCAAATCCGGCCCTGGAGGGCCACAAACCAGTCAGGTTGGCAGGATATCTCTAATGCATATGTATCTCATGCAGATTCATTAGGGATATCCTGAAAACCTGCAGGGTTGCGGACCTCCAGAACTGGAGTTGAGTAGCTCTGTTCTAGGCAGTGGTCATGGGGTTTGATTCCTTGTTGTTCCTTCCTGTCCATGTCTGATGTTTTGCATGCCTGTGACAGTCATATCTTTGCAGATTTGTGCTGCCAGCCCATAATACACTCACCACAGTAGCCATCACTCCCTATACGGCATTATAAAGCACCTTATTAGGCACAGTACAAGGCATGTTACAAGGCACCTTATTAGGCACAGTACAGGGCACGTTACAAGGCACCTTATTAGGCACAGTACAGGGCAGGTCATAAGGCACGTTACAGGGCACCTTACTAGGCACAGTACAAGGCATGTTACAAGGCACGTGCCTTGTACTGTGCCTACTAAGGTGCCTTGTAACGTGCTTTATGATGTGCCTTGTATTGTGCCTACTAAGGTGCCTTATAACGTGCTTGTATTGTGCCTGATAAGGTGCCTTGTAATGTGCCTTAGAACGCGTGTTATCCTAAGGTGCGTTAACTGACACAGCTTGTCATAATGATGCACCGCCCTTTCCCTTATATGGGAATCCAGGGAACCTAATGCGGGGAACATTACCGCAGTTTAGTAAACATACCCCTATGAGTCCCAGAATCCCTTAGGATAAGAAGACCTACCACAGAGAAGATCAGGCGATCTAATTAAGAGAACACACACAGGGCGGAAGGCTCCAGCAATAAGCAACCAGAGAAGAAGAGCCAAGGGAAGCCAGGTTTGGGGGAAAACCCTGTTAAGCAAGGGCCACCTTAAAAGTTACTACTTGTTTCAATGTAAAATTTCTACCAGTTAAATGTACATAGTTCTAACTGTTTCATGTAAATGTTACTACTTGTTCAATGTAAACTGTTTTGCCTTGCAGAAAAATGGTATATAAAACCAGTTAAATAAAATAAATAGGAAAAAGAGGACTCTGCTTGTGTGGGCAATGGGGAACCCAAGGCTGGGGGCCTGTGCAGGACCCTCAGGAAAGAGAGGGAGGGCTGATGACCCCTGGAAGAGAAAGCAGCTGGGAGATGGGAAATCCTGTCAGGTTTGGGACAGGCAGAGCCACAAGGTGAGCAGGAGGGAAACCTCCAGGCAGGGGCCAAAGGGAGGGTGTGTCTCTCAGCCTTGGTGACAGGGACAAAGCAGATGTAAGCCTGCTCTGGAATGTTAAAGTGTATGGAAACACAGGAATATGAGAAGGACACGTCCCTTGAATCCATGGAGGTACTTTTCTGGAACAGTGAATGCTTTAGCCCTGGGGCAGGTTTAGCAAGCTGATACACAATGTGGAGGGGGGATGGGGATAGTGGCTGCACGGTTGGTTAAACTGTGTAGTGGAGCAACACTGTTGATTGTAAAGGATAATATTGTGGCGTTTGGATCACTGAGTTCCTAGGACCGTCTATGACTGTTCAGCACTGATTCTCTGGAACCTTTGCTGTATTTGGGTTCTGGAAAAGGAAGGTGGTGTCTGTTACGGCTGCTGCTAGAAGTCGGTGTTTTGGGGCTAACCTCTAATGAGAGAACTTCTGTACATTTGCAAGGTGACTCTGTGTTTTTTATGGACTGGCATTGGCGACTGGATTGCCGTGTGGTTGGTGCACTCGAGGGTGCAGGAGGGGGTCCAAGGAGTCCTACACCGCACACAGTGGGCACTGAAAATCCTCTTGGAATATACAATACCTCAAATGCATTGGTTGAGGGCCATACAGGCAAGCATCACCACCTTAATCAACAAAGTGGTCCATAAACTCAGGCTCCAATACAAAAAGCAAAGATGCCATCAGTGTTTCTCAAATGTTTATCCAATAAGACTCCATGATCTTGGCTAAAAATTCACATGACCCCAGATGATGATGAGAACAAAATAGCAAATTTCAATTTCCCCTCCTCATCCACTTTCTCCTCCTCCCCCCCCCCCCCACTCATTCCAAGTAAGACTGCTCCTTTTAGTATATCAGAGGGATTCCAAGCAACTGGTCTTGTTCAAAAATTTTCTATGATAGGAAGATGGTTTGCATTGAGAGAGATGGCTCTTAATTAAAAAAAGGACTATCCAGACAGCCCAGTTTGCAGGATACTTTCAGCAAATGCACCTAAGCTATATTTACCTGTACTGCTTCAAGGGAAAATATGTCTCTAGGATTTTTTTTTGGCTCAAGTGGAAGAATCAACATGAAGGTACTGTAAATTTTGTGTTAGACTGTTAATCAGCAAATCAAAAACTGCTATCCTCCTAGATTTGTGATTCCTTTTATTTTACTAAGCAGATCACACAATCCAGGGTGGGATTAAGGTAAGCAAACTAGACATATGCCTAGGGCCCAAATGTTTAGGAGTGTATCTTGTCAGGTATGCCTTAGTCTGACTGTCTGGTCTATGTCAGTCATTACAGGATAAGATAAGAAGTGCTGCCATGACTGGTGACATAAATTCCCCCCCCCCCCCCCCGAAGTCATTAAGAGAGCATCCAAGTAGAAGTGACATCATGTTGCATGGAATGCTTGTTGGGGACTAGGATGGAATGAGGAAGAATTCTTGCTGGAGTCTTTAAGGCTCACTGGAGTTTGAGGAGAAAAGAGATATGAGTGTTTGCTGGAGTCTAGGAGATAAAAAGGGAGAATGTATTTTTCAGGATGGGGAGGAGAGTGCTTGCTGAGGTCTGAGGGTACTTTTAATCCCCACCTAATATGATATAATTAGCGATGAAAATTTATGTGGTATTCAGAAGTTTGTGGGTGTTTAAAAATGTATTTATATTATGGTAGGGGGCCTAATACAGTTGTTTGCCTATGGTCCATCAAAAGGTTAATCCTACCCTGCACATATCACTAGTCTTGAGGTTCACAAACCTTAAATTTTGGATGAGAAATTTTAAATTAAACTCAAAAACTGATTTTAATTTTTTACAGAATATTTTAATTATCTTAATTTGACTGTGGACTACCCAAAGAAGAAATGAGTCAGTACTAGAGAAGATCAAACCTAAACTTTCTTTAGAAGCTCAGATGACAAGACTTTGACTTTCATGCTTTGGACACATGCCAAGAGAGAGGTTATTAGAGAAAGATGTCATACATGGCAAGATTGAAGGTCAGCGCAAAAGAGGAAGACCAGCAATGGGATACAATAACAGCAGCTATGGATGCCACTCTATCAACAATGAGCCACCTGATTGAAGGCTGAAAACAGTTTAGGATAACTATCTAGGGTGTCGCCATGAGTTGACACTGACTCAAAGACATTTGACAACAGCAATAACAATAATTTGACCAGGAAGGTGTACATAACATGAGAAGGGATCTAGATAAGCTTGAACAATGGTCAAGAATTTGGTAGCTGATATGTAATGCAAAAAATTGCAGGGTCTTGCATTTGGGCTGCAAAAATCCAAGGGAGTGGTACAGTATAAGGGGTGAAGTACAGTCAAACCTCTGTTTTAATGATTAATCCGTTCTAAGAAGTCTGACTAAAACGAAACGTACGAAAACCGAAGCAATATTTCCCATAGGAAATAATGTAAATTCAATTAATCCGTTCCAGACACCCAGCTCCTGTCACTTCTCTCACCTGCCCGATCGTCCACAGGACAGCAAACACACAGATATTGTACTGTACGGCACTGTAATCTGATCGCTGACTCCGTCTCAACAGCAATTTGCAAGCGTACCCTGCAAGATAAAGAACTGCCTCCCACATTCATGCAACATCTCCTGCTTACATTGACAGCTACCCTGCTACCTCCGAGCCTGAGGGGGCGCTCCAGAGAACAGGCAGGCGGTGGAGAGATCGGGGCCTTCCTCTCTGTGCAATCCTTGCATCTCTGGCTCGAGGATGTTGCTCAGCTGACTTTGGCTTCTCAACACGCGATCGGTGAGTCCGGGGGGGGGGGGGGTAGTGCTGCCGGGACTGGGCGGGCAGACCAGCGCGAGGGTGTATGTATTGCAGTACAGTATACAGTACTGTATAGGTTTTCAGATCTGGCAGCACTGGTTCCTGATGAAAACCGAGGCGATAAACGATAACCGAGACAAGATCTCAGTCAGAAAAGACGTTGAAAACCGAAACGAACGAAAACCGGGGCACACGAAAACCGAGGTTTGACTGTACTTCTCTCCATAAAAGAAGAGTGGGACCTGGGTGTGATTGTTTCTGATAATCTTAAAGTGGCTAAACAGGTAAATAAGGTGACGGTGAAAGTCAGAAGGATGCTTTGGTGCATAGGGAGAGGAATGGCCAGAAGGAAAAAGGAGGTGATAATGCCTCTCTATAAGTCTTTCCTGAAACCTTATTTGGAGTATTGTGTGCAATTCTTGACACCAGATTTTCAAAAGGATATACACAGGATGGAGCTGGTGCAAAGGGTGGTTTCCAAAATGGTCAGTGGTCTTCATTATAAACCACATGGGGACAGACTTAAAGATCTCAATATGTATTCTTAAGAGGAAAGGTGGGTTAGAAGAGATATGATAGAGACATTTAAATAACTACATGGCTTAAATACACAGGAGGAGAGCCTCTTTCAACTGAAAGTAAGCTCTGCAATGATGGGACATAGGATGAGGTTGAAAGGAGATAGACTCAGGAGTAATATGCAAAAATATTTCTTTAAGGAAAGAATGGTAGATGCATGGAATAGTCTCCCAGTGGAGGTAGTAGAGATGAGGGCAGTATTGGGATCATTCCAGAAGATGAATAAGGGGTTTGTACATGTGGTGGAGACGTTTATTTGCCAAAAATGTCACTGACAATATTCTGAAACACTGCTGTCATGCACTCCATGGTGCTAGCACAGGGATCTCAGAACGTGCCCAGAATGGTCAGAGTGGGGGCATGGTCAGCCACAGAGATGTATAAAGTGTATTTAGAAAAGGCCCATGTACGTATTAAATGTTTCCTGGAAACATCCACATTATTCCTGCTGAAACGTGAAATAAGGCCAGGACTTAGAAACAATTCTGCTCTTCTTTGCAATGTGTCTCATATTGAAAAATGGTTGTGACAAGTATGTTCTGAACTGATGTGACTGCAGTCTGGAAAAACACAAGCTGCAGTTTTAAGGTACAGAGAAAAGAGGTGAGGGAATGTTGTAAGGTATAGACACATTAATAAATACCCTTACAGAACTATTAAGAAGAACAATAGTATTTATTCTGGCTATGTTTGAATGTGCTGTTTGTGCTAAAGGAGCCAATCTAGGGGACCCTAACAATTCCCATGTTCTGAAAAATGGGACTGCTGATGTAGGTATAGTATGGGTGTGAGCATGGAAAGGATTCTTGTTTGAGTGAGAAACTGAGATCATATATTCAGTCATGGTACCCCATGCTATTATGTTATGTCATAGCTGTTATGAATTTATTTATTTAGTATACATTTGTATACCACTACTTCCAGCAATCAGCAGCGGTTTGATTACAGATTGGAAATTGTCAAATCATGACAGGAAATTTTTGAGGTATAAACACATTGATTAGACAGGAAAGCACAGCACACAGAGAACTATTTTACAGGGAACATGGGCTATGGAGGGTTAAGTGGCTTGCCCAAGACCACAAGGAGCACCTGTGGGACTAGAAACCCCAGTCCTTCCAGCCCAAGGTTGCTGTCCTCTAGTGGAATTTGAACCCCCAACCTTCCGGCCCAAAGTACCTTGCCCCAACCACTAGGCCACTCCTCCACTGAATAGGTTCAAGGCATCTTTTTGCAGAATTATGTTTTTGTGACAGAAAGTGAGAATGTGTGTGTGTGTGTGTGTGTGGTTTGAGAGGAGCACAGGGGTATCTGGTATGCTCATCTGCAATGCAGGGGGGGACATGAAAGTCTGGCCAGTACCTGGACCGTGTGGATGTCCACAGCGTCACCAGGTGCCAATATCGGGCAGTCAAAATCAGAGAGAGTTCACTATATCTAAATGTCAATAATAAAGGACCCTCAAATAAGGGCATTCAACAGTGAAAACAGTACTAATGCATGCCTATAATGCACATTTTGTGAGACCAATAGTGTTGTTGTTGAGAATGTATTAGTGCTGATTACACTGCTGAATGCTCTTATTCCTTATTATTAACAGGGATATGTTTTGACATTTAGTCATAGGGAACCTATGCAGATTCCTTATGGATTATTTTTCATAGGGTACTCTAATAAGATCATATATTGTCAGCAGTGTGATAGGGCAGCCATACATCCTCTGCGCCAGGCACTGGGAGACATGATTGATGTTGTGGCCAACATTCCCCGGGTTGTGACATGAGGCCCTACCCAGTACAGGATCTATGAGAACTGTGAGAGTAGTGATATATCTGGAGGCTGGCTACTTGGTGTGATGGCACAGAGATCTCCCCTCCCATGCACACACAGGTCTGACCAGGGGAGCAGTGGCAGAAAGGAGACTGTGGGAAGGCAGACAGGGTTGACCTGCAGATAGCAGATGTATACAGACTGACATTTTCCACAATAGGACAGGTATAGCTGCTATGAGAAATGCCAGTACCCAGATAGGTAGACTTCCGATGCAATAACCAGAAGGCCCTACTACTACTATTACTATTGATCATTTGTAGAGCTCTACAAGGCAGATGCACTGCTTTACAGACACACGTAAAAGATGGACCCTTCTTAGCAGAGCTTACAATCTAGTCAAGACAGAAACACAGCAGCTGTGGACAGGATACATCCAGGGGGAATGGTAAGGAAACACAAGGGAGGTTAGGCGGATCAGATCCAACAACGGCAATGAAGAGGCAAGCTCTCAGTGTGGATTTGAGAGAAGAAGCCTGGCGTACAGACTCAGGTTGTTTGCACTGGGCATAAGGAGCAGCAAGGTGAAAGGAGAGACGTCTGGATTTGGCATTAGAAGAGAAGGGCACAGATAGAAGCTGTCTGACAGAAGAGTGGAGTTCCCTAGCAGGAGTGTAGGGAGAGATAAGGGGAATGGTAGGACGGATGAGCAGAATGAGTGCCTTATAGGCCATAGGCAATATTAAGCATCCTTTGAGGAATTGCAAAGTTAGTTCCGGGTTCTGTGCACTTAGTAAGGGTCCATCCTTAGCAGCTGAAAGCATATTTGTAGAGATGATCAGGGCAGGAACCACTGGGGCCATTTCCTAATGCCACGTACCATATGATGCAAGGTATGTCCTGACATACATGTTCATATTTACATTCCCTTATACCATTTTAGGGTTCACTGGGCTTACCTAGCACTTTTCAGGGGCTGAGAAGGACTAGTATATGATCTAGGCTGCAGCAGCAATCATTGTCATTGGTATTTATGTCTAGTTTGCATCAGCAAACCACTGTCTATGATAAGCAGCTTAGGAGATACACATTTTTCCTGAGGAGCATGGCGTCCATGGACACATCATGGGGAGGGACGGGATCCGAAACATCACATTTTTCAGAATACAGTGGACCCTGTCTGCTAGTATTGATGGGGACGTGTTTCTCCATTATACTGCATGGCCCATGCCTACTACACCCATGCATGGGCTGCCCTGGAAGCGTTCACAAGCTGGTTGAATAATGCTTGCCTGTGCCATGCCAAACACATCTATCTCCCCGATTCCAGACCCACAGCCATGTCCAGATCTGGGGATGCAGAATTAGGTTCAAACAAGGCCCATTTTTAATTTAGAGGTGTCCACAGCCAGACGTGCACATTATAGGATTGGGCTCCACCTGAATTCAAGAAAGCATGGGACAAACACAGAAGATTTCTAAAGGAGAAAAAGGAATTATAGTAGTTAATATGGAAGGGCAGACTAAATAGGCCATATGGATTTTTTTCTGCCATGATGTTTCTATGTTTCTATAGCCAGAAGACAATTATATTATCAGGTGCATTGGAAGGCACTGCATTGTTATATATGAAGCATGGATAGAGCACTTCTTAGCAACAAGAACTGAAATAAGCTAGTTGGACTCAGTCACAGACAGCAAGTATGAGATAATCTTGCTGCTCAATGCATTTATGTTTTATTTATTTTATTTGTGTGTTTTATGTACTGCTATATCAAATAATCATAACGGTTTACAATTAAAACAACCGATAAATTAAACATTGTAAGAATGAATGGTACAATAACAGGCATTTATGTGACTATTTTTCATGTTTCATGTGACTTGCTTTTCATGTTTAGTGATGGTTGCTTCATCTGTGCAGCCTAGCCATATGTATATTTAAAAACTTCTTAAGATTGAAGGTTAGTATAAATCATTATTTTTTTAACCTACTGGGCTGGGTTAAGTGTAGATTTTTGAGCATGGATTTAGGATTTTTCAACGGTGTGTAGGGTATACTGATTGCTTAGGAGGCGTTAACGTTAAATATTTTTGAGATAGTTGAGTTAGCTATTTTGAGTGCCGTGCTGCCGAGTTAATGATCATGGCATATCTGCATAGTGGATATGTTTGGTTCTAGTGAGTTGGATTAGAATTCACTATTGGGGTCATTCTGAGCCGTGAATAGTGGGGATGGATGTCCTGTTGGGACGTCCATCCCTGTTATTCGGCCCCCTCTGCCAACTCCAACTAACTTCCCCATACAAACAAGGTGTTTGTATGGGGAAACTAGATGGGGCAGAAAGGTGCAGTGTGGAGGTGGAGTTAGGTTGGGCAGTGGACGATCCACGGCCCCAGATGTACAGAGCTGATTCGGTTGTCGGCCCTGTACATCCGGGACTGGCAGACTGAATGGGGAACTTGGAGGCCAGTTCGGGGGTCGGGCTGCAGGGAATGAAGGAATTGGACGGCGGCCAGGGATTACAGCTTCATTCAGGAGCCTTGACTGAGTTAGCTGGGTAGAGACCTGTATGTGCATGCCGACTGGAATCGGGTCCCGGCCTGCACATACAGGCCTAGATGAGATTCTGATCTCGCCGGGGCTAGACGTACCCCGTGGGATCAGAATCCCGTCTACCTCTGTTAGTCCAGTTCCGACTGGACGCACAGCGGGCCAAGACGTCCAAAATGAAGTGGGGCCCTATATTTTTTTCTGTTTGAGCTTTATTATGAGAGTACAGAGGAAATATGTGACTAAAAGATAAAAAGAAAAAAAGAGGGATTGTTTAGCATTAAAAGTCTAGTTGTACCACTTAGTTGATGAATTCCATATTTCTGGCTATTTTGTGAACACTTGCATTTTTGTTTTTGGAATGATTTTTAACAGAGACTAGCACCATCGGATGATGCTCTTTCTCTTGGGGAGATTTAATTATTAAAATAGTTGAGGAGATTTTCTGTAAGGGTGCTAGATTTTCTGAAAAAATATCGGGGGCCTTCCATGGTGCGAATAGCGGGGTTGGAGGTGCGGGCTGGATGTCCAACCCATGCACAGATCCTGGCCCCGATTCTGCCACCAGCACTCCCCGCATGTACAGAGCATTTGTGAGGGGAGCACTGGATGTGAGTGGGAGGGGGCAGTGCTTGGGTGGAGCAGGTGTGTGGCTAGGCACCGGGAAAGTGGCCTAACAAAAACAGGGGGGGGTGGGGGTGGACAGTAATGAAGACAACAAAAAAAGGGGAGGGGGCTGTCACCAAGAGGGTCAACATTAATGATTCGAACAGAAAGTAACAAATTAGACAAAAAGACGTAAGTTTCTTAGTTGGTGGTAGAGGGGGTAGTTCAGGGGGCTGGAAGTGCAATCAGTGAGAGGAGTCTTTTTCTGGTCCAAGATATTCATGAAATAGGATGGTTTTTAGTTGTTTCCGGAATGTGCAGAGGTCTCTGTTTCTTCGGATCAGGTTCAGGAGGGAGTTCCAGAGGGAGGGTGCATACAGTTCGAATGCCCTGTTGCAGGTCTGTTGATTGAACTTAGTTCATTCGTGGGGGATAGTGAGTGTGTTGTTGGTGTTCTTATGGGTTGGTCTGTTGAGGGTAGCCTGGGATAGTAGAGTCCAGAGTTGAGAAGTCTGCGTTTGATGGAGGGCTTTATGGGTGAGCAGGATAGCTTTGTATTTAATCCTTGCTTCGAGAGGAAGGATGTGAAGTTCTCTTAGGACTGAAGTGATGTGATCATGTTTTTTCACTTTCTGGATGATTCTTGCTGTGGTGTTTAATGCTGTTCATAGGGGGTTGATGTGGGTGGCGGATAGCCCATGATAAATTATATTACAGTAGTCCAGGTGGGGGAGTGTCATAGCCTGCATGACTTTTCTGAAGTCCTTTGGGTCGATGAGTGGTCTGAGCTGTTGTACCACCTTTGTTTTGTGGAATATTGTTCTGGTAGTCTTTTTTATTTGTTGGTTGAATGTAAGCGCTTGATCGATGATGATTCCTAGATATTTTATTTGGAGTTGAATCTGTATTTGGGTGGTTCCTAATATGAGGTGTGGTGGGGGGCGGAGCCAGCGGCGATACAGGGTGGCTGCGTAGGAGAGGTTCTCCGGTGGCTTGTATAGAATCCTGAGACTTTCCCTCTCTCCGAGACTCGGAAGTGTTGCCATTAAAGGTGTTTCGATACCCTGAAAGTGGTGGGATAATGTCCAGCAGCAAGCCAACGAAGCTGGACTTTACATCGAGCCAGACTGCTGGGACGAAACGGAGTAAGTCAGATCCGCTCTCCCCACAAAAGATGGCGGCTGCGCGGGAGACAGATGGGATGATGAAGGAGGTCCTAGGTGAGATCAGGGCGGTAAAGGAGATGGTTGCGGCGAGCGGCGATGTGATGTCCCGTGTGCAAGAGGATCTGCAGGACCTGCGGGCGCAGATGGAGAGGCTGTCTAACCGCCTAGAGAAAATGGATGCTACGCTAGCAGTGCACGAGGTCCAAGTTGAGCAATGTCGGAAGGCCCAGAAGCGAATTGAGCGATTGGAGGCAACCCTAGAGGACCTAAGTAATCGTAGTAGGCGTAATAATATCAGGATTATAGGGGTCCCAGAGGGGGCCGAAGGCACTGACCTGATAGCGTTCTTAACCCAAGCTATTCCGAAAATGCTGAGATTAAGTCTGGCGGGACCGCTGGAATTTGAGAGAGCGCACAGAGTGCCTGCGCACACAGGCCCCCGCAAACAGCAGACAAGGCCCATCATTTGCTGTATCCTGCGGTTTCAGCACGTCTCGCAGATAATGGCAGCGGCTCGGGCAGCCTCGGTGGTAATGTTTGAGGGCCGCAATGTCTCCTTCTTTCCCGACTTTTGCAAGGCCACGATTGATAAAAGGAAGCAGTTTTTGGCTTTGAGGCCCCGACTGCAACATCTACAAGCAAAGTATGGGCTGTTCTACCCAGCGCGCTTCAAGATAACTATGGACAACCGCACCCGAGCTTTCGAGGATCCAGCGGAGGCAGCCTGGTTTGTAGAGGAGCAGGAAGCACTGGCGATGCAATGACTAGAACGTTGGTAGTCCCATTATGGCTCCAGTGTGTTGCTCTCTGGCCTAGCCAGGAAGATAGTGGGCCCCAAGGGGTGTTATACTGGTGGGGCAGACGGGGTGATTGGAGACAACTGTTTTTTCTGGTGGAGGGGGATTTACCATATTGTGACTGTTATGACTGCATTGCTACAGATGATTATGTGTAGGGTAACTGTTGAGACTGGGGTGTTGAAGGGGGTAACGGGAGGGCTGGGTGGATTGCTAGAATTCTGCTATGTGTAGTGGGTGACTGTGTGGGTGGAGGGCGGGTGTCATTATGTAATTATGATTCTGTTTTTGGTAACCTTGGGGGGAGAGGGAATTGTCTAGTTGGGCACTGTTTATTGTCATCTGATGGTCACTGTGGCCGCTTGTTGCATGTTGGCTCACCCAAATTTTGTTATCAGTCGCACAGAGGTGGTGCACCAGTCGTCTTGCAAGCCCTTTATAGTCAGACCTGTATATAAGCCATCTTACGTATGGGACATCCAGAATGCGCCCGGGGTTAAGTTCTTTTTTCCTATGAGCAAATGGCCCCTTTAAAGGTGTTGTCCTTAAATGTCAAAGGCATTATTCATCCGGCTAAGCGCAAGAAGATTTTAGTGTATGCCCAGAAGCAGAGGGCTGATATTGTAATGCTACAGGAGATGCATTTAGTCACTAAAGAGTCCCTAAAATTGGAACAAGGGAAGTTTGTTCTTGCGGCACACGCCCCTGCCCTGGGAAAGAAGAACAGAGTGGCAATTTTAGTCCGGAAGACCATTGGAGCCTTTTTGCAAAAGACTAGATCGGACCCAGAGGGAAGATGGGCGAGTGTACAGCTCGATCTGGATGGAAAGAGGGTGGGGCTAGTGAATATTTATGCTCCCAATTGCGACAGTCCTAATTTCTTCCAAAACCTGGCAAATGTGATCCATGAGTATGCCGGGGTCCCTATTATACTGGGAGGAGACTTCAACCTGATCATGGACCAATTAATTGACTGCAAACCATTCAGAGGCAGTCGGAAATGCAGAGCTCTGGAGGTGCTGACGTCAGTTATGTCTGAGTTTGGTCTGGTGGATATTTGGAGACTTCTTCACCCATCCGAAAAGGATTATACTTTTTATTCCCACCCTCACAGTTCCTTCTCGAGAATTGATTTTTTCTTAGTTTCTCGACTGTTAGTTCCAAAGATAATTGATGCAGCGATATTAAGTATGCATATTTCTGACCATGCCGCCATAACCCTGGAAGTGGAGTTATTGCAGGCCGAAGAGAGGAGTAATGGGTGGTTTTTCCCCAGAGCTCTGTTGGCGGAAGATACCTTTAAGGAATATGTGCGGCAGGTTATTAAAGAATATTTCAAGGTTAATGACCCAGCAGAAACATCAATATGGGCATGGTGGGAGGCATTCAAGGCCTCAATGAGGGCCAAGATCACTAGTTTTTCTATCGCTGCCAGACGGCAGGAGAAGGCCAGGATCTCAACTCTGGACCAGCAGATCTGTGCGGGGCAAAGACTGTTGCAGAAACAAGCGAATGCTCAAGTCATACTGCATCTCCGGAAGCTGCGTTTTCAGTATAACTCCCTGTTAAGCAGGGAGGTAGCACAGTCTGATTTTGAGACCCAAGCCAGATATTATACTGAAATGAGTAAACCAGGGAAATTGTTGGCCACGAAACTAAAACCCAGATATGGTAAATCCCGCATTGCAGTTATTGAAGAGGCTAATGGAACGGCCGTGAAGGATAGCACGGGCATTGTGGAATCCTTTCGAAAGTTTTATGAGGGTTTGTATTTGTCTGAAATCCAGTGGAATGAGGAAGAGGTGGAAAGCTTCCTGAAGCAGATAGAGCATCCTAGTCTGGGTTTGGAACATCAAGAGGCTTTGGAAAGGGAACTGGCGAGCGAGGAGGTGTGGGAGGCCTTGCGGAGAATGCAGATGGGTAAAGCCGCAGGGCCAGATGGTCTTCCGGTAGAATTTTACCAGACCTTCGCAAAGGATCTATTACCACACCTGTTGTTGTACTATCAACGATTGCAGAAAGCCGATAATGGCACAGGAGCCTTTGCGGCGGCTACTATTGTGGTCTTGGAAAAGCCCGGGAAAGATCCAAAGCTGGTGGGCAATTATAGGCCCATCTCCTTGCTTAACGCGGACTACAAAATCTACTCCTCAATCTTGGCGAGCCGCGTCAACGCAGTCTTGCACCTGCTTATACACCCGGATCAATGCGGCTTCGTTAGTGGACGATCGACTGCAGACAATGCGCGGCTTCTTTGTAATGTCTTCGAGGTTGCGGAAGGGCTGAACTTGCCTTTGATAGGCCTATTGTTGGATGCCGAAAAGGCATTTGACAGACTGGAGTGGCCTTTCCTGTTTCGTGTACTGGAGTGGTTTGGATTACCTGCTCAGTTCATTCGTATGGTCCGGGTGTTGTATGCCAACCCAGCTGCGCGGATTTTCACCAATCAAGTGCTCTCTAACTCCTTCCCTCTTTACAGAGGCACCAGGCAAGGCTGTCCGTTATCTCCACTGCTGTTTAACCTGGTTCTGGAGCCTCTAGCATTACTGGTGAGGCAGTCTGTGGAGGTCAAGGGAGATGTACTTCGAAACCTTAACATTAAACTCTCGGCTTACGCAGATGATCTGGTATTTTTTCTTCAACCATCATCAATACAGCCCCTTCTGCAGCTGATTGATGATTACTCCCGGTTTGCTGGCTATCGTGTGAACTGGGCAAAATCGTCGGCCTTCCCTCTGAGCAGATACGCCACAGCAGACATGGTACAGCAATTTGCTTTCCGGTGGGAATCCTCACCGATAAGGTATCTCGGTGTCCAGTTTGGGGCCCCTTTGGATGAAACAATTAGACTCAATGCAGAAAAGATCAAGGAGATCGCCCGGAGCTTCGCACTGCAGTGGTCTCCGCTCCATTTGACATGGTGGGGAAGAATGGAGTCTATCAAGATGACATTAATGCCTAAGATAAATTATATCCTGGGAATGGTCCCGGTGCTGTTTCCAGGTGCAGTGTATAAAGAGGTAGAACGTATCCTCGTCTCCTTTCTGTGGAATGGGAAAACTCCTAGGATCGCCCTCAAGAAACTTAAAGCAAAAAAGCTTGAAGGTGGTGTTCACTTCCCAGACTTCCTTTGGTACCATATGCCAACTATCCTCAAGCAAGGTAGCTTATGGTCCGCTGAGATGTCCTTAGTTCAGCGGCCGGTGTGGCTCGAACTTGAAGAACGTTTGGCTATGCCTCTCCCAGGGCATCTGCTGATGGGTATGCTATGTCCTGATGAAGTTAAGGTGGGAAGAGTCATTATTTCCACTCAGAGAGCTTTTCAGAGTCTTTTGCTGGTTGCGGGCAAGGACAAGCTTCTCTCAAGGCAGCTTCTGTTATGGCACAATCCCTTGCTGAAGATCAACAAGGCCTCCTTTGCCTGGGGAACATGGCAGAGCAGAGGGATTTGGAAGGTAGGTCAGCTGATAGAAAAGGATGGCTGGAAGTCCTTTGGCTCGCTGCAGAAGGAGTTCGGGATCCCGTCCAAGTGTTATTATCAATGGCTACAATTAAGGCACTGTTTGTGCCATGGGCAGAAAAAACCTTGTGATTACCCCGACGATTGGCAGCTGAAAGAATTAGCAGAGATGGTGTCAGCCAAGAAAGGAGGCATGTCCAGGATATACTCCGTCCTTAGATGCCATGGCACAGAGATGGTGAGAGGCCCACAGAAGGTATGGGAGGAGGAGACTGGCTCCGACTTGTCTCAGCCCATGTGGAATCGCCTCTGGGGCCCAATAGTTCAGGTCTCCAGATCTGCTGCGGTAACGCAGTCTATGTTCTTTTTCGCTCACAGGGCTTACATTACCCCGGTAAAGCTGTCAAGATGGAGCAAAGAAGCTTCCCCACGTTGTTGGTCTTGCAAACAGGATCTTGTCACCTTGAGACATATGTTCCTGGAGTGTCCGTGCCTACAAGACTACTGGACCCCGGTATGGCGTAGGATACAGCGGGTGTTCAACTTCTCTTCTCCTCTGACGTGGAGTATACTGGGACTCAGATCACTGGCTGGCATTCCTATGCTCCCCAAAAAGCATTTCTTTGGAGTGAACTTTATGTTGGCAATAGCAATAAAACTGATCTTAAGCGCATGGAAAGACTCAACAGCGCTATCCTGGCTGGCCTGGTGAAATCAAGTGTGCATATATAGTAAATACGAGAAAGCCTATGACAATTTTTTCAGATCCAGGGGTGTGAAATGTTCGGTGAATAAATGGGCTGCTCTGGATGATTTTGTGGGGATGGTTGCGGCGACTAATGATCCTTGAAGGGCTTGCAAGATGGCTGACTGGTGCGGGGTAGGGGTGTGGGTGACATATGGTTGTTAGTTGTTATTGTTAATGAAGGTTGTTTTTGTGTGTATATGTGTGTTGTAAAATGCAAAATATAATAAAAAAAAAATATGAGGTGTGGTGGCGGAGTGAAGTTAGGGTCTTTGGTCACTATGTGGGCTTCTGTTTTTTTTTTAATGTTGATGGATAGGTTGTTCTCTTGTAGCCAGCTGGAGATTTCAATGCAGCAGTCTGACAGGTGACTATTTGTTGGGTTGGTGGTTGTGATGAGAGCATATAGCATTATGTCATCTGCGTAGATGTGGTAGTTGAAGCTATTAGTGCATGTTATTGAGCAAATATAAAGACATCTCCCCTCTGCAAAGACGGTATACCTGCCGCAGATCGGTAGATAATAATATCCAAAGTTAGAGTTTCGCTAAGGTGTAGTATGCTGGTTATATGGGTCCAAACAAGGTCCCAGAAACCCTGGAGATTAGGGCATTCAAAAATCACATGCGCAAAAGTATCCATGTGTGTACAGCAGGACCAGCATCAATTGCCTGTGAGATGGTTCCACTTTGTGAGAGTCACCGGAGTGATAAATGCTCTATGTGCCAAAAAAAAAAAGCATTTGTGTGAGGGAGGCAGATTAGGAAATGAGAGGCAAATGGGATCACAAAAGTGATTCCAGTGACAACACGTCAGTAGAGCTCTGGCGTCCGTCTCCCATAATCGTTCTGTCCCTACACATGAATGACTGGAGCCTTCTTGAAAGCTATTGGAGAAAAGGGATACTAACTTACTGGAGCCAGTCAGGCTACGCACCTTACACCATAGAATCTTTTAACTTTCTAGAAAATAGTTGCCCAAATATGCACAGATTAACCATCAGCTCTACAATTCACTATTGCACTGTTGCTTGAAAAATAAATGCACCAAATCAATCGATATCTGTCCTCCTCCTCTGTTAATTGGTGTATTTATTTGGCCAATAGCTTTTAAAATTTAATCTCAGGTTACCATGGTGTACTAACAGTACATTTTACCTAGCAAAAAAAAAGCCACCAGAGTAAAGAAGTAGCCTAATGGTTAGCATACTGGATTGCGAGCCAAGCAACCAGGCTTCAATTCCCACCAGCACTCCTTGTGACCTTGGGAAAGTCACTTAAACCTCCATTGCTTAAAAAATAAAATCCAAGTTATCAACATCCCTGTTTAATGTACATTACCAAGTTTAAGTTATAATGTGAACCATTTTGAATGAAATGATAAAGTATTATAAAAAAAAAACCCAAACAGTTAAATGAATAAATAAAAATACTCATATGCAGGGGTCTTACATGAGGGCCATGGGCCAATTTTAGCAGACAATGAAAAAGGTGCCAGTACTCTTTACCACCGTGTGTCTCCTCAAAAACAACCGTGTATTAGGCTTACAGTTGCCAGTTAACATGTCCTAAGCAACAAAACAGAAGAGATAACCGGAATGCTTAGGAAATCGAAACAAAGGAACACCCTATACTTTTCCTTCTATGGGACACAATTGAATATGGAAATCTACACCTCTGAGAAAAACAAACAAAAGCCTGTTCACAAGAAAACATTAATTAACACCCCCTTTGAAATTATTAACATTGTGCATTTAGCTTACATTTCACTAGTCATTTGTTAGACAAGTTTAGCCTTTCTTGAATTTTTCCAGGGGCTTTAGGATTAATAAGCAAACCCTGGAAGAACCAGTAAATTGAGATTAAAAAAACTAATTCCCATCTCCAGCTACGTCTTTGCTTCAGAATCTCAGTTTCTTCTATTGAAAATGCCAGAGAAAGGCAATATACATTGCTTTGTTAACCCTACTGTGAACACAGATTAAATTCTCCAAACCTGTCAGTTCATCATTTGCTGAGTGGAATCCAGGTCAGTAGGTCTAATGTGACTGCTTAAGTCACTGGATTTGTCCATTTCTTCAGGCAATTGAATTAAGAGCAATTGCTGTTTCCCATATATTTTCAGAAAGCAGGTGTATACTATATGCAAGCAAATATTATCTTCTTAGGTGGCATGTTATTGCATTGTGTGTAAAAAAAATACAGCTTTAAGAGTCTGCAGTGCTAATGATTAGCTAAAGATCACTCAATATGAAAAAAAATGATTTGGGTGGAATCAAATATCAAGTCAAAAATCTTGAACATCCATTTGGTTTTAACAGCTGAGGCATTTGAGAAAAAATGTACTCTCTTCTTTTCTCTTCTTTTCTTTCTCTTTGAATATTTCATACCACCTCTTGCCATCTTTTAGGGGTGCGTATATCTGAATATTGACCTCTCTGTTTCATATTTTCTGGGCTCAGCTTTGACCATTCTTTAAAAAATAAAGTATCATCTCACTAATAACAGAGGGACATTCTAAAGATCCCATTCCCAAAGGTGGCAATTCATTATAGGCCTGTGGGCAAAGTCTTTGGAAAATATGATCCTGAAGTTTAAAGTCACCTCTGATCTTCGCTGTGGAATTTCAGTACCTTCACAAATGACCAGTCACCTTTCCACAGAATCCAAAGCTTGCATCTGACAAGTTAAGACGGTATGAATCTTAATATTTTATCCCCAATTCTTCCACTTAATTTACTCCCAATACCTGAGAGCACCACTTTAATATAAACATGAATTCACATTGCAAAACACACTGCATTTTATGCATCTTATATTCAACTAGCACAGCACAATATTACAAAAAGTATCCCCTAGAAGCATTTTATGACTATTATATTTGATATACCCAGAAAAAAAAGCATTTCTGTAACATTTAGCATCTGTTTGTTTTAGAAAACTCACCTTGTCCCCTTCCTCTACATCACAAATTTTTTCTTCTGTTGCAGGGTTAATTACTGGAAATTTCTTTCCACTGCAAGAATTATGCCATTCATTGTTTATAAATATCTGCAAGGGAACAAAACCAATTTAGTGGTTTGACGAGAATGTTTTCTTCCAGGATAATACTTACTGTCTATCCGATATCTATTGGGAATAATTCGTACAGCCTCAGTTCAGGCTTGCACCATAGTGTATGATATTTAGAGCATTACTTTAGGAGGAATGCCTCATGCCCAGTTTATTCTGTTATTACAACTTAATGTCATGGGGTTACCAGAAAAAGGGGATGGGACAAAATGTTTAACTAGATAAATGCAAATAATTTTTCAACCCAACAGTTTTAATTTATTTATTTAGCAGCATTTTCATACTGTCGTATCTACAAGCCACGGCGGTTTACATGACATTGACCTCCGTGGCAATTATTTCTCACTTTCAGTTCTGCAATAACAGCAGTGCTTGCACAGTATTTTCATTCTGGCATATAAAATATAGACTTTATTCACAACGTGTAGGACCAATGCACAGGGAAACAGGCTAATAATGACTGAAAGCCAATTCAGTCTGCCCAATTTTTTCTCTCCCAGTGCATATCCGTCACTTGTCCTGCTTCATGATGCTGAGGGCCTGCATATACCAAATTGTCCCCATATACCTAGAGAGCATGTTAAAACCCTACTGTTCTTTTCAACTATCCTACCCTTCTAGCAGGTTACTTAAACAATGGCTTCCTTTTAACTGATTACTTTTGGCACGCTATTAATTTATAACAAGTCGAAAAGTGCACACTAATAGTACGACAAAATGGTGCAGCTCCTTTCTTCTATTTGCAACTCATATGTCTGTGGGGGATTGGGTGCAAAGATATGTTAAGTGTCTTGCATTAAAGTAGCACTTTAGCCTGTATGAAGCACTTTGTGTACATAGTGTATAACAAGCCAATGCAGAAAGCCGGTGATAGACTGGTGCAGGATCGATTTGTTTTAACATTCCTGACAACGCGATGCAGGAAGGTTAGGGTATGCAAATACCCACCGCGGTAACCTGCACATGCAAATGAGCCACCGCAGCATTAAACTGGGAGAGCAAGACAAACACATGCACACAAAAAGTCTGCACTAGTTTGGCTTGCTCTCCAGGCACCAGTGGCTAATTTGCATTTTTTTTTACCGTTTAACAAAAACTGCCAAAATGAGATTAATATGAAAACTTAGAGGTTCCACTACAAAATTGCCCATAAGGGCCTATTGCTGGCTACAGGAACAGCCAGTTTCCTTTGACACATTTGCAGACTGAAGGAAACAAGCTCTTTGTCTTGTATTGTCGGAGGGAGAGGGGACGTCAGGGATTATTTTTTGTCTGCATGGCCCCCACCAGTATTTTGATGGCATCGGGGGCTTTTCTAAGGAGATCATCTAAGGAGAAGATGATCTAGGCATCAAGAAAAGCACCCGGTGCCATCAAAATATTAGCAGGAGCACGTGTTAGAGGTTTACTTCTACTCAGACCCTGCAGTCAAAATGTTGGCGCTATGGCTGGTTGCGAAATCTTCTATGCCTGTCTCTGCATCAGGCGTAGCCATGATTTGAATACCAGCCCAGCTGATTAAAATGCATTTGAATAATTAGGATTCATTTAAATATATTTAAATATGGGTGGCATTAACACTAGAAGCCCCAAAGTGCGTCAATTGACACAAATGCATCTTCGAAGTTGTATACCAGCGCCACTGCTAGAACCATGTCAGTCATGTTCCATGACTTTGTTAGCAAGGTCAAGATGTTCAAATATGTGCATCGAAAATTAATGACAGATCCACCACCTAGTGGGAAAATGAATTTATACCTAAAAGCCCCAAAGTACGTCAATTGACACACTCAATTGTCTTGGATGCATCAATTGACATACTTTGGGGCTTCTAGGTATAAATTCATGTTCCCACTAGGTGGCACATCTCAATCACTGTTTACAGTTTTACTCCGACATTACAAACAAATACACGATGATGTCATGTAATGACATCACATACTGCACGTATTTAACAAATAAGTAACTTCACATTAATTCACATCTGCATTTCATGCTAAACGCAGTTGTCGTGATAATGCATCAATTGACACACTTTGGGGTTTCTAGATAAAATTCCTTTAGGGGCTTCTAGTGTTAATTGGGCACTAGTTTTTCCATCGGTGTTTACTTCTATTTCCTGCATTTAAAAGGATTTTAAAATGTGCTTAAACATGGAGTTATGGGCTCGTAGAGCCCGTGCTAGCTTTCTGTATTGGCCTGTTTGTGCCTATCTTAAGAGAGCATGTGTGTCTGTGCCGTGCCACAGCATGATGCAAGCGTGGTATGTGTGTGTGAGGAAGGTGTGGTAAGGGTAGGGTGTGTGCTTGTGTTTGTGCTGTAGAGATATCATATGTCCAGCTCTTTGTGTATGTGTGTGGATAGGGAAGTGGGATGTGTGCTGTGTTGCAAAAGTGCTATGTGTCCATGTATGCATTGTGTATGTGTGGGAGGGGGGCTGTATGTGAGCTGTGCATGAGTGTGGAGTAGGGGGCGTGTGATATGGAGATGTATGTTGTAGAGGTAGAGTATGTGTGTGGTTTAGAGTTGTATGGTATGGGGGTGAGGTGTGTGTGTGTGGTGTGGGGATGGTGTTTGGGTAAGTGTTGGCATGCACAGCTATGTAGTGTGGGACTAGAGGATATGAGCCTGATGCTGAATGGGGCCCATCTGGACATCCGAAATCTGGACAGGTTGGATCTGCACCAGATTCTGATCCCACAGGAGCTAGATGGCCCTGTGGGATCAGAATCGAGTGCACAGGGCCTGGACAGGCAGGATGTGCCCTGATTCAGGCCTCTTGAACACTTCATTCTCTCCCCATCCAACTCTGCTACGGCTCCTGCATGGAGTCCGGTGCTGTGGTATCCCATCACCATGGCACTGGGATGCCATGCGGTAGCCACGCTCACCCCTGGACCCAGAATAGCCTTTTTTCCCCACAGTTCAATCCCCATATGGTCCTTCTGAGGCTGGAGTCAGGCTGCGGGGAAGCTCCCATGCCTGCCCTACTTTTAGGGGGGTCCGCAGCCAAATTCGGGTTGACTTATTCCACTTCCAAGGTGGAATAAGTCACCCATCCATGTCATCCAGTCTGGAAGTACAGGGCCATGGCCAGAATCGGCCCTGTATGTCCGGGTCAGGGTCCTGCCTCTGGCCTGCTCTATTTCTTCCCCCTGCCCTCTCTTTTCCACTCCTGTTCAGAGCTCCCCACACAGCGGCCCTGAATGTGTGGGGAGCTCTGGACAAGGAATCAGGTCCAGACAGCTACAGAGATTTGGACATCCACCCCTCTAGTCGCCACTCTGCATGGTGCCCCACAGAGACCAGCCTCTGATTCTGAGGGGAAAAAAAAGCTAGTTAGGTTTTTTATTTGCCCGAAATCTCTAGGAACCTTGCAGCTTTTTCATTTGGGCTGCAGCCACAGCTACCTTTTTAATTAAAAAAATTGCCTTAAAATGAAAATTTATAAAAACAAAAGAAAGAAAAATAGAAATGTATTACAACAAAACAGAACAAAATAAAATGAAGCAAACCTGAAATGGCAGGAGACTAAACAAATTTGAATTTGTTTGCCTGCACACCTCTAGTGTCTGTGTCTGGCTCCAGGGTGGTGGCGTGTCTCTTTGTATATAGACATTCTGATCTCTTGTCTGCCATGCACTTTTCCCTGTGTTCTCCCCTATCCTCCCTCATCAGTGCCTCTCCCACTCCCCCTCTTTTCCCCTTCCCAGATTCTCTCTTTTTGTCCCTTCCTCTTTGCAATCCTATCCTCGCCCTTTATTCCCCATGTGTATAGGGAATGGGTTACACGTGTGCATGTTTTGGATCTCATCTGGGAATAGGGTGCGTGGGAGTGTTTGCACATGCATGTGGTATGTGGAGGCTATGCGTGTGTGATGTGTGAAGGTACAGGGTGTGGGGGGCATGCACATGTGTGTGTTGTGTGGGGGTAGGGTATGTGGGTGTGGGTGTACACATGCATGTGGTGTGGAGGTAGGAAGCATCGATGTGATGAGGGACTGAGGGGTGCATGAGTGTATGTGTGTGTGTGCACCTTTGTGGTGGGGGATAAGGAGTATGTGTGTACATGCATGCTCATGTATGTGGTATGGGGGGTCGGGGGTGTGTCTGCACATGTATGTGGTGTGGTAGTGTAGGCTGGGAGTGTATGCCTATTGGCATATAGACATTCTGATCCCTTTCTCTCCTTGCCCTTCATTCCTTTTCCCCCAGGGTCACCCTCCTCATCTTTTATGCTCACACCTTGCCATCTCTCAGTACCTCTTCCCCTCCCTGCTCCCCTGTCACACACTTATTTCTGTTCTCTGCTCCATCTAACCCTCTTTGCTCCAGAGGCCTCTGTCCTTCTGCCAGCAGGCTATGGGGGCCTGCAGTACTGCCAATTGGCTCTACAGTTGTGATCCAGTCTTGGTTTTATTCCACTGCATGCAGGAACTTGTAGTTCTGATTTCCCTGTCTGTTCCCTAAGAAAAGCAAGTCCCTGCATGCAGTGAGGTAAAACCAGAACCAGATCGTCTGTTCTGAAAATAAGAAGTCAGTTTGCAGCTCTGGGCATGATGAGGTCAGGAGAAGCAATGAGGGAAAATTAATGGAAAGAGAAACAAAGAAGAGTTAGCGGGGGGTAAAAAAAATAGAGGAGGAGGAAAGGAGTGAAAAAAAATGAAGTGGAAGAAAATTGTATGACAGGGAGTCCCATTTATTCTTATCAAGCTCTGTGCATCCGGACACCAGCTAAGTCAAATAGGCGACAATCACTACTTATAGGATGTTTATTCTGTTTGTGGGTAGTTGTGGGGCATCGATCCTAACATTTTTTCAGAAAATACTGGGTTATGCCACAATTCCAAAACAAGAGTACAGAGACTCTATGGGGTATGTTTACTAAAGTGCGGTAATGTTACCATCGTTAAGTGCCCCGGTAATGTTACAGATGCCCATATAAAGCAGTGGGTGGTGCATCGTTAAGGCAAGTCGTGTCAGGTAATGTGCGTTACAAGGTGCTTAATGTGCGGTACAGTGCGCCCTGTATCTACTGCACAAAAGTCACCTTATAAGGCACCTAGGTTAAGGCACCGTATAAGGCACCTTATAGGGTGCCTTAGGCTAAGGCACCTGATAAGGCACCCTAAGCTAAGGCGCCTTATAAGGCACCCTAAGCTAAGGCACCTTATAGGGTGCCTAGGCTAAGGCGTCCTAATATAAGGCGCCCTAAGGGCTATAGGGTGCCTTAGCTTAAGGCACCTTATAGAGCACCTTAGATTAGGTGCCTTAAGAGGCACCCTTGGTTAAGGCACCTTAGAAAGCACCTTGGGTTATGGTACCATAGATTAAGGTGGCCTAACAATGTTACGGTGCCCTAGGTTAGTGTGCCCTAAGGGCTGCAAAATGCTTCAGGTTGACATGCATGACCTGTGAGGCATAGAAACAGATGTAATCCTAACACTGGATAGAGCACCGAGGACAAACAATGAACAGGTGAGTGAAGGAGGGAGAGCTGGGAGCTGCTGGACCTGCCATATCTGCGGGCATCCCATGTGGCTGGCAGTAATGTTGACAAACATGTTGGGGGCAGCTGTACCACAGCACAGGGTGTTGGCAATGTAAAGTACTGCAATGACAGTTGGTGGCAGATGATGGGAATACATGTCCCCCAGTGGAGGCAGAGGTGGCAGGATAGTTACAATGATGGGAGGACAGGAGAGTGGTGGTGCCATACAGATCAGGCACAGGCGAGGCAAGCATGAAGAGGCACAATGCAGGAAAGGGTACCAGTGCAGGACATGGGGTGGCAGCCAGCACAGGAAGACAGGACTCTACACAGATGACAGACACAGATAGATGGACTGGAGGATTGTTGGCAACTGTGGTGAGGATATTATGGGCTGGCAGCACAGATCTGCAAAGATATGACTGTTACAGGAATGAAAAATATTTGAGTTGGACAGGCATGAAAGGAGGGAACAACAAGGAACTGAACCCATGCACACTGCCGAGAACGTCATTATACTAACCAGGAGGCTATACCTCTATGGCTTGTTGCACAGCAATGGCTGGATACAGAAGGACTGCAGGTCACCGCACAAACTGTCTGCTCTGTGTGCTAGGATAGGGTAATCCCACCAGCACCCGTGATGCGATGCACATGCAGAACAGTGGTCTACAGCTGATCACCAAATGGGGTCTGCACCTCTCTGGTACCACAGCTTGGTAAGATGGACTGACAGTGCATGATACTGGCACAGAATAGCTACAGACCATGCCATTGTGCAGGTTCTGTGTTCACCCTGAGGGTAAGGATGGGCGCCCAGCACTAGGTCTGCATTACATGTGGTGCTAGAGATAAGTCCTACTGCACATCTCCATCAGTGTGTGAAAGGTGTTTGTTACAGTACAACTGAAAGCACTTCTGTGTTTATCTGTATTCTGCAGTTACATGTGACCCTCTGGGACCAGACACCACCCAGATTAGTGCATACCCAGTGTTAAGGTCTGGCTGCCATGGGCACCTGTTATCAAGGCAGAGGAGTGTGTAGACTCAAGTGAGGTTCACGTAGTACTGCCTTTACGGGTCAAAGTGGTATACACTATACATCCTGAATGGCCCATAATCACACTTGCTGGAGGCAAGGAAATGGAAGGACAGGTGCCTGGGCCCTGAAGAATGGCTATAGGACCAGCAACCTCAGTCCTGCTGGCAAAACAACAGCCCGCCAGGGTGGGTGGGCCAGAGCCATACCCATAACTGGGGTACTGGCAGACCAGCAATAATGCTGGGAAACCTCAACAGCAGATGGCACAGTCAAACTGCACCTGCAGCACCCTACAAGGTGTGCCAACCATGCACAGACAAACTGCAGACAGTCCACTAGCCAGTCCATAGTGCATGCTCACAAAGGAACCTTGTGCACCCAGAGATGGGACATACAGCACAAACACCAATCAGGTATCTCAGTGATTGGGCCCCAGAACTGAGAACACAAAAATATCACTGAAAACAAATAGTGTAGAACACTAAGTGGGAACATAGACATGCCATGGTCACTGCACGGTCAGAGTGAGAGTGACCTCCCAGCATGACATGCTGTGGCCACCCTGTCCATGCAGGTGGTGGTCAGGCACTACAGTGTCCCAGCCATTGCCCTACACCCTGTGCAGATGCATCCTGGCCAATACGCCCTGTCCAGGCTTTTCCCACAATACCCTGCTCCTCATTATGCACATTTTCAGGCTAACTGGAAACAGTGGGACATTGTGGGCTCAGTGAGGAGTAGGCAGCCACAAAACAATAGATAGACATACATACACATACACTCCTATTGCAGCATTGTGCAAATATAGGGGTGGTTTTTAACCCTGCCTGCCACACTGGTCCTGATCACAGTGCTGGCATTGCTAAACTGTGCAGGAGGCAGTAGTAATGCTCTGGTGATCATTGCAGCTCCGTGCTGGGGCCAACAGCCTGACTCTCCATGAAGCTTTGGATAGTAGAGCCTGTGTGTGTGGATGTTTGGCAGCTGTTTTGGGGATTGCACATTTTGATGTTGTATCTGCATTGTAGGGTAAAAAGTAGGAACATGCCCTGTGGGATCCACAGCTGGGAAATGAACCTGTGACCCTTTGTTCCAGGACACATTGGCTGTGTATACTGCACCACACAAGCACAGCAGTCCCTGGGGCTACCTTTACTTTCCCTCAGCCAGACCTTTTCTGTTGCACTGCATACCACGTACTGGTACAGGGCATGGCCTAGGTCTACTACAGGCAGGTGCCACTGCTCCCTCCAGCACCCCCCCCCCCCCAGCCATGCTGACATGCCCATATGCTGTCGGTGCTGGTAATGCGTAATCCCAGGCCATCCACTGAGCAGGTAGGCGGGTGTCTAGGGTGCAGGATCTGGGGTGGGGAGGCATACATGGACATCCACACATCCCCCCCCCCATCACCGCCTACCAATGTTATGTTCCTTTCACATAGGGGAGAGCTGGCTGTGGGGATGTCAGGTTGGTGCTCTAGCAACTGTTGGCTAGGGTGGGAGGTAGATGTAGGTAGATTGTGTTGTGACAGCCGCCTGTGGAGAGGCCAGGGCATGCACCTCAGGTCCAGTGTACCCAGTTTGGCCTAATGGGTGTACATATGTTTCCAACAACGTGTGGTCATACCCTGCAATGCCTTACTAGGAGCTGCAGTAAAGGGTGTTCAGTTAGCTGTTTACGAACTGTTTGGGACGCATCCTGGGTAAGGTCTGTGGACTCTTGTTAGAGTGGTCCCCAGATGTGCACTGATTGCCCTATTACAGGCATAGTGGTACCTGTGTGACCTTTGGGATACTTGCTGGGTAATGTTCCCTGGATGGGACATTGTGCAGCACAGACTACTGGGCATGTTTGGCTCTGGTCACTGCTGTCATGCTGATTTCCAGTTTCTATGTTCCTATGTGCCACCTAGGCGACAGCCTAGTCAACCCTGTGCCCCAGTGACTCCCACTGCATGTCCCACCTGCAGCCCCCTATGCCCCATTTGCACCATCACCATAGTGGCCTTTCATACTTGGCGACTATGCTGTTGCTGCAAATGGAGCACTACTATCACTTTTCTTGGGCTCCCTGCCTATGCTGTACATTGCTGATGCTGAAATGGTTTCACCCTCCTGAAAATGGGCATCTAAGGACAGGTTTTCAGTCCCAGTAATGTTTGGCCCTTCATTTCCCCGTGTTAGTGTAGCAGGAGCCTCCCCCTGCCCACTCCTTGCCCATTGACCCCTTCTCTCTGCCCTCACTCCATCCTCTGCGGGACTTACCATTGCCGGTGACATTAACGCATGTTAGGTAACGTTAACGCCTTTAACGTTACTTAACGCGCATTAACATAGCCGCTGCTACATTACCGCAGTTTAGTAAACATACCCCTATGGGATGCTACCCATTACCCATTATATTTCCCATTTGTGTTTTTTGTGAAATCAGCATAAAATGAGTTCTCACCAGTTTTTATGAAGAAGTGAAAACAATGTAAATTCAAAGTTTTCAGGGTATTTTTAATCTCAAAAGAAGCACCCCAAAAGAAAGCTGATGTATGAACTAATTGCACATGCAACAAAAGTCTAAGGCCTGAAATGTAATGTAGATACTATAGAATGTAGATTCCATTTACTCTCTTATGCTTCCGCATCAACCAAAGTGGCACAAATCCATGTGTTACATCAGTTTAAAGGTATACTTCTTTAGTCTTGCTAGCACTTGATCAAAGCAGCAGAAAACTGCTTCCTTCTGAGATGTACATTTGTAATCTGAAATGCAATACCTTTAATCTCTCTAAACATTAAAAGACTTCTTTAGAAATGAAAACAGGCATGGATGAAAGGCTCTGTCCTCGTTTCATGGAACAACAAAACATTTCTTTCTGAAAATCTGGCTACTGCATTACTCCTCTGTGAGATTTATAACTTTCTGCCAAGAGAAAAGCCTGAAAGATGTTGATTTGCAAAATCTGCATACGCAAAGCTCAAGTTGTCATCAACTTTATTTGGTCAGTATTGGACCATACTAGGCAGGAGAGTAGTGCATTCATTTCAAAGGGCATTCCTTCACAAAATTCCTAGGAAAGCAGTTTCTTTATTAAAGAAAAATTTGAGGTGACACTCAGTATAATTATGCTCTTTTTTCTCTTATTGACTCTTTTTGGGTTACTACGGTATTTTGTCTATTGAAAGTAAGAAATTCTGCAGAAACACTGGCTAGCTGCCAACATAGAGCAGGAATGACTGTAACTACAAACTTCCTGATGCAATTCTGTCAATGCCGATGGCAGCTCATGTCCTTAGGGGGTCCTTTGGAGAGCCACTAGAAGACAGCATTCTTATTTGGTTTTAATTGTGGTGGGATGTATGCTTTGTGTGGGTGGTTTTAGAGCAATTTCTAATAGAGCGTGTGGGGGATATGTTATGGAGGGGCGATTATGGGGCTTTGGGGCATAGAATAAAGTGTTGGAGAGGAAGATAGACTGGTTGGTTGAAACTTTTAACTAGGGGAGATAATAAGGATACAGATTTGGGGGAGGGAGGGAGGTTGAATTGTCAAAGTCCAATGTGATTTAATTAATGTCAGATCAATTCATCATAAAGAACATATTCTGTTCTTTTTCTAATTACCTAAATGAAATTGGACTTTTTATTTTTGACTGAAGTTTTTTTAAAAGATGAAGGAGTGAGTTTGGGGTCTCTTTGCCTACCAGCAGTTAAGAAGGTGGTGATGCGTAAGTGTCTTGTAAAATCCACCCTGAAAGATACACATGTCTACTACATAAAAGGTATGGGTTAGACATATGAAGGATGTCTCCATATTTCAGAAACTTTTATGTCATACATGTTCAACCTCAGAATAAGGGGCATAGATATTAAGGTTACCGGATGTCCCCAGTTTTTGAAGATTGCTCCCAATTTTGAACTAATGCCCCCAACTCCATGGACTAAAACTATGCTCTGTCCCTGATTTCAGTGCAGACTGAGGTACAGGACTTTTCTTCTTTCACAAGCTCCTCCAATGGAGTACAAGTGGCCTATCAAATCTTCTCTATCCTCCCCTACCCCTCTCCCTCCTCTCCCCCCCTCCCTCCTTCCACATCAGCAGCTGGAACAGCACTCAACAGCACATCAGCTTCCTGAGCCATGCAGAACCAGTATCCTCTGTAAATCTGGGGGACTCCTCCCCCTCTTGCTCCTTAGACCCAAAACTCTAAGGGGTATGTCTACTAAACCGTGTGGTAAGCAGCAAACCTCCACAATATTTACAGCAGGAGTTCCTAAAGGAGGTCCTGCAGATACTGCGGTGGTTTGGATTTCTTGTGGAGACAGCGTAGTTACTCACCTGTAACAGGTGTTCTCCAGGGACAGAAGTAATCAGTCCTCATATATGGAGGACATCGGCATTGACAGAACCCGCATGGTAATCACTCCCCAGCTTTCATAGAAAGCATTTAGGAGTTAGGCCATGCATGCATGGTCACCTTCCTGCCCAAAAGTGCCATCTTATCTCAGTTTTCTTTTTTCTGCAGAGCCCTGCAGATGTCCTGTTTGTCATCCCAAGTAAAAGTACATTTTTCTAACCCTTCTCTTAGCACCTTTTCACTCTTCTTTTTGCTGGTTGGTTCCTGATCACCTTCTCGTCACCTGAGTCTGCCCTTGCCTCAGAGTCATGTTTTTCTTTTTCCTTTTTTGGTGCGCAGGTCTTTAGTTGTGCTCTATCTGATGGGAAGTCTGAGTTTTACCTCGCAGGTGCTGTCTTCCCCACTATGTCTTCGGTCAGTGCATTTAAACAATGTGGCAAATGTCCCTGTACTATGTCCATCATGGACCGCTACAGTTGCTGCATCAAGTACCTCAGTGCAGATTACGATGACTCCACTTGCCTGCTCTGCCTGCCAATGTCAAGCAAGAGCTGGAGGAATCATGAAAAGCAGTGTGGAGGGGGAATTTTTGGATTGAAGTCTCTGTCGTGATTCCGACATCGAGTCTGGAATTGCTTCCCTTGGAGACTGCGTCCAATGACTCGGCATCACGTGCACCTGCTCATCCGAGCCCCAAGATCTTGAAGGACTAGAACAGGGGACTGTTACTTCTGGAAAGAGATCTGCAATTGTGAGTATGTACTTCTGGGAATTTTCTGAAGGGAATTCTTTCTATTAAAGCTATTTATTCTGTGAACGCACTATTTTTTGTTAAATCAGTCAGGGCCTAGTAGCAGCAGTTTAAGTTTAAATTTAAAACACAGAAAAGAACTTTCTGGTTACATTTCATACCCAGCAGAGAGTTTGTAGTTTTAATTTAATAGTCACTCAGGGTCTAGTATCAGCAAAGTACTTTTAGTTTAAATTTAAAACACAGAAGAGAGCTTTCTGGTTAAATTTGGAACCCAGCAAAAAACTGTAGTTTAAATTTAATAGTCACTCAGGGTCTAGCATCAGCAAAGTACTTTTAGTTTAAATTTAAACACAGAAGAGAGCTTTCTGGTTAAATTTAGAACCAAGCAGAGAGCTTGTAGTTTAAATTTCATAATAAGTTAGAGCCTAGCAGCAGCAAAGAGCTATAATTTAAATCAAATAAGAATATAGCCTACCTCAGCAGCACAGGACAGGGTACTGTGTATGGTTCCCTCCCTCCCTCCCCACACCCACCCACCCACCCCTGGGATAATCGTAGCTTTATAGGTACTTACACATCTTAAAAGACAGGAGGTGCTCTCAGATGAAGCTCGTTATCCAAATCATTCATACACTAAGGACCTGAGATTAATTAAGCTTCAGGTGAACAAGGTATATTAAACATATTAGGTACAGTTTTATTGGTATAAATATCCATAGCAACCCTTAGTAAGTAAAGAACTTAAAGATCTAAACAAATACTTAAAACTAAGATGCAGACAGCAGTCCAGAAGCGAGATGGGTGCTTTCCAGTCTTTTGCATTGAGTGTCACATGTATGATTTTCTCCCAGTTGGTGAGAGGTCTTACGTGTGCACTAGGTGCAAGGAGCTCTTTGCTCTCAGGGAACGAGTCCGTTCTCTAGAGGCTAGAGTAGCAGACTTGGAAAACATAAGAAAGACAGAGAGGTACATAGACGAGACCTACAGGGATATAGTCCTGAAGTCCCACCTCCAGTCTGGCAGCATCCCTCTTGCCATGGAGGAGAGAGGTCATGTGACAGGAAAGCATCACCCTGGTGTGGCAGGAAGTGATCCTGTAAATAGGACCTGTCCTCCAGGTGATGTAAAACTCTCTCGCACCGAGGAAGTTTCTCCAGGGCCATGTGCCCATGAGGGAAGGGTTAGGACAGCCGTTATAGTTGGTGATTCAATCATTAGGCATGTAGATAGCTGGGTGGCTGGTGGACATGAAGATCGCCTGGTAACATGCCTGCCTGGTGCGAAGGTAGCAGACCTCACGGGTCACCTAGATAAGGTCTTAGATAGTGCTGGGGAGGAGTCTGCTGTCTTGGTACATGTTGGTACCAATGACATAGGAAAATGTGGTAGGGAGGTTCTGGAGGCTAAATTTAGGCTTTTAGGTAGGAAGTTGAAATCCCGAACTTCCAGGGTAGCGTTCTCTGAAATGCTTCCCGTTCCAAGTGCAGGACCCAAGCTCCGGAGTCTCAATGCGTGGATGAGACAATGGTGCAGAGATGAGGGGTTTGGATTTGTTAGGAACTGGGGTACATTCTGGGAAAAGGAGGGGCTCTTCTGAAGGGATGGGCTTCACCTTAACCAGGATGGAACCAGGCTACTGGCATTAACCTTTAAAAAGGAGATAGAGTAGCTTTTAAACTAGATAATAGGGGAAAGCCGACAGTCGCCCAAGAGCAGATGGTTCGGAATAATGTATCCTTGAAGGATTCTACCAAAAGCAGAGAGGTTCCAAAAAAGAGTAAAGTAGCCCAAATGCGCTCGAGTACAGAGTAGACAGAGCTTAAAGATCCCAAATTACCCATGTCTACCAATAGCCAAATTAATATGAATAAAATACAGTCTCTAAAATGCTTGTATGCAAATGCTAGAAGTCTAAAAAATAAGATGGGAGAGTTAGAATATATAGCACTAAATGAGAGGTTAGATATGATTGGAATGTCAGAGACATGGTGGAAGGAGGACAACCAGTGGGACACTGTGATACCTGGGTACAAACTATATCGTAATGATAGAGCTGATCAAATTGGTGGAGGGGTTGCGCTCTATGTTAGAGAGGGCATTGAGTCAGAAAGGATTAAAGTTTTACAGGAAACAAAATTTGATATAGAATCTCTATGGATTGAAATTCCATGTAAAAAGGGGAAGGCGATGGCAGTGGGGGTGTACTACCGACAAAAGTTACAGCTCGGTAATAATAATGTGTGATTTCAATTACCCCGGTATCGACTGGGTCAGTGTCACGGCAGGACATGCTAGGGAGATAAAGTTCCTAGATGACATAAATGACTGCTTCTTGGAGCAGCTGGTTCATGAACCGACCAGAGGGGAAGCCATATTAGACCTAGTCCTTAGTGGAACACCAGATCTAGTGAAAGAGATAAGGGTGTTGGGGCCACTTGGCAATAGTGACCTTAGCATGATCGCCTTTGATTTAATTAGTGGAGGAGGGATAGTACGGAAATCCACAGTACTAGCTTTTAACTTTTGAAAGGGAGACTATGATAAAATGAGGAAAATAGTTAAGAAAAAACTAAAAGGAGGAGTTGCAAAGGTTAAAGACTTACATCAAGTTTGGGTGTTGTTGAAAAATACTATCTTGGAAGCCCAGACCGGCTGTATTCCACGCTTTAAGAAAAGTGGAAGGAAGTCCAAAAAACTGCCAGCATAGTTTAAAGGTGAGGTCAGAGAGGCTGTTGTTGCCAAAAAAGCATCTTTCAGGAAATGGAAAAAAGAGCCAAACGATGAAACCTGGAAACAGCACAAGCACTGGCAGGTCAAATGCAAGGCATTGATATAGAAGGCAAAGGGAGAATTTGAGAAGAAGCTTGCTGCGGAAGTAAGGACGCGAAATAAAGATTTTTTTCAAGTACATTTGTAGCAAAAATCCTGTGAGAGAGTCGGTTGGACCATTAGATGATAGAGGAATTAAAGGGGCACTAAGAGGCGACAAGGCGATAGCAGACAGATTGAATGAATTCTTTGCTTCGGTCTTTACTGAGGAAGATGTAGGGATGTTACCCATGACTAAAGTGGTATTTAAAGGTGCAGAAGAATTGAAGGAAATATCGATACATCGGGAAGATGTATTACAACTATTAGATAAACTATACATCCAAGGGTGTTGAAAGAACTGAAATATGAGATTGCAGACCTGCTATTAGTAATTTGTGAACTATCATTAAAATCATCTCTAATACCTGAAGATTGGAGGATCGCCAATGTAACACCAATTTTTAAAAAGGGTTCCAGGGCTGATCCGGGAAACTACAGACTGGTGAGCCTCACGTCAGTACCGGGAAAAATGGTAGAAACCATCATAAAGAATAAAATTACTCAGAATGTAGATTGTCATGGCCTAATGGGAGACAGCCAACATGGCTTTAGACAAGGAAGATCTTGTCTTACTAATCTGTTATGTTTTTTTGAAAGTGTGAATAAACAGGTGGACAAAGGTGAGTCGGTTGATATAGTGTATCTGGACTTTCAGAAAGCCTTTGACAAGGTCCCACATCAGAGACTTTTGGCAAAACTAAAGAGTCATGGGATAGGAGGCAGTGTACTACTGTGGATCAGGAACTGGTTAAAAGATAGAAAGCAGAGGGTTGGGCTGAATGGCCAATTTTCCCAATGGAGAAAGGTGAATAGTGGTGTACCCCAGGGATTTGTGCTGGGTCCGCTGCTTTTTGACATATTCATAAATGACCTGGAAAGTGGAATAACGAGTAAGGTTATCAAATTTGCAGATGACACAAAACTATTTAAAGTTGTTAAAACACAAGAGGATTGTGGAAAATTGCAAGAGGATCTTGATAAATTGGAAGACTGGGCATCAAAATGGCAGATGAAATTTAATGTGGACAAGTGCAAAGTTATGCACCTAGGGAAGAACAACCCAAACTATGGTTACACAATGCAAGGTTCCACATTAGGAACCACCACCCAGGAAAAAGATTTAGGCGTCATTGTGGATAACATGTTAAAACCCTCGACCCAGTTTGCAGCGGCAGCCAAGAGAGCAAATAGAATGCTAGGTATCATAAGGAAAGGAATGGAAAATAAAATAGAAGATATTATAATGCCTCTATACCGTTCCATGGTGAGACCGCACCTTGAATATTGTGTGCAATTCTGGTCACCGTATCTTAAAAAGGATATAGAGTTATTAGAAAAAGTTCAGAGAAGAGCCACCAAAATGGTAAAGGGGATGGAAGGATACTCCTATGAAGAGAGGCTAAAAAGGTTAGTGCTCTTTAACCTGGAAAAGAGACGGCTGAGGGGAGATATGATAGAAGTCTATAAATTAATGAACGGAGTTGAACGGGTAGACGTAGATTGATTGTTTATGTTATCAGAATATTGAAAGACTAGGGGACATGCAATGAAGCTACAGGGTAAACTATTTAAGACTAATAAAAGAAAATATTTTTTCACTCAACGTGTAACCAAACTCTGGAATTTGTTACCTGAGGATGTAGTAAAGGCTGTTAGTGTAGCTGGGTTTTAAAAAGGTTTAGACAAGTTCCTGGAGGAAAGGTCCATAAACCATTATTAAAAAGGTACCCAGGATATCAATGCTTGACCCAGTACAAGCATTGCGGAACCTGTGTCTTTTGGGGAAACTGCTAGGTACGTATGGCCTAGATTGGCCACTGTTGGAAACAGGATACTGGGCTTGATGGACCTTGGTCTGACCCAGTATGGCATATCTTATGTTCTTATGTTCTTATTAGGTCACAGAGCCTTGGATAGGGGGGTCATCCTCTGAGGACCTCCCCCATAAGTCCAAGCCATTGTCCAAATTAAAGTCAAAGTCTGATCCCGGAGCCAGGGGTAAGACCTCTGGTACCCCTGAGCCATGCCCCAGACTTGCTCTCACAAGAGGACGGGACTCTTCTCCATGCCGATCTCCAGTCCCTTGCCCTGGCAGTGTGGCTGCTGAATGGTCAGTCCTAGCACACTTCTTCCTCTCAAGACATGGAGGATGTCCTACTGGCATCGCACAAGGACTCAAAATAATGCGTGTATGCATTCAAATGGTATAGATTCTCATCAATGGAGCCTGCACAGTAATCACTCCCCAACTTTCAAAGAAAGCCTTTGGGAGTTAGGCCATGCATGCACGGTCACCTTCCCATCCAAAGGTGCCCTCTTACCTCAGTATGATGATATAGCTTAATCAAGCATAAAAAAGAAAAAACAACTCCATGGGGAGGAGAGAGGGCTGTGAGGACTGATTCCTGCTGTTCCTGGAGAACACCTGTTACAGGTGAATAACTACGCTTTCTATGGGAACAAGCAGGAAGTCAGTCCTCACATATGGGACTCCCAAGCTACTGGCTACCAAAAAAACCTGCAGGAGCCATGGGAGACCCAAAAGAGGAACTGTGAATGGCAGCAAGGAGCACTGAATGTTTTGAAGTCCAGTGATGCAGCCCCAACATTGATACTGGAATCCCCTCTCTGGTAGACACAAAGGACCAGAGGGAAGGAATTGCACTATTCCCTGAAAAGATGATGAAGTATGGCCTGGCCAAAGGTGCTATCATGCTGAGAGCTCTCCTCCAAACAGTTGTGTACTACGAAGGTATAGACCGAAGACCAGGTGGACTGAGCAGGGGGACTGAGCACAGGTGAGCCACCGAGGCTGCCATGGTACATACATTATGTGCGGTGACATGACACTCCACAGAGAGTCCAGCCTGCTCATAGGCGAAAAACATGCAGTCTGCCACCCAGTTAGAGAGCGTACACTTAGAGACCACAATCCCAAGCCTGTTGATGTCATAGGAGATGAACAGCTGTGATGAGCGGTGATGGGTCTTTGTCCTCTCGACGTAGAAGGCCAGTGACCTTTTGCAATCCAAGATATGAAGCGAGGCCTCTGCCTGGGATGCATGAGACCTGGGGAAGGACCACCTTTTGTTTAATGTGAAAAGTGGACAACACCTTAGGCAGGAATTTTGGGTGAGTACAGATAACGACCCTGTTTTTGTGGAACTTGGTATAGGGGGCATGGACCACCAGCACCTGTAGCTCACTGACCCATATGGCTGAAGTGAGGACTATCACGAACACTATTTTCCACAATAGGAACTTGGGATGGCATGAGCCAGTGGCTCAAAGTGGGGAGCCATCAGCTTCCTGAGGACAATGTTCAGGTCCCATACCACCAGCAGTGGGTGGACGGGGAACCATGAGAAGAGAAGTCCCCTCATAAAATGGCCCACAAGGGAGTGCACAGAGATGGGCTGGCAATCAACGAGGTAGTGATGCGCAGCCAGGGCGCTGAGGTGCACCCTGATGCAATTAGATGTTAGACCTGCCCAGGAGAGGTGCAGCAGATTCTGGAGGATGTCTTGCACCATGCAAGAGAAAGGGGTTGAGATTCCTGTCTTTGCACCAGATCGAGAATCTATGCCATTTGAAGGCATATGTGAGCTGTGTTGAGTCCTTGCACGATGCCTGTAGGACATACTCCATGTCCCAAGAGATGTGGAGCTGTGCTAGGGCTGACTGGTCAGCAATAACACTGTCATGGGAGGGGGCTGGAGGTTCGGATGGAGGTTCCCATCCTCCTGTGAGAGCAAGTCTGGGGCATGGCTCAGGGGTATCGGGCTGCTAGTGATAGCTGCAGGTGTAGGGGGCATTATGGCTGTCGGGCTCACCGAGGAGCAATGAGAATCACCGAGACCCACTCTGACTGCATTTTGAGTAAGGTTTTGGGAATCAGGGGAGTAGGCAGGTACACATACAGAAGGCTCCCAGACCAAGACAAGAGAAAGGTGTCTGCCGTCACCCAGGCCAGGGTCAGCCTCTGGTTGCAGAGGCATGGCAGCAGCACATTCTTGGAGCTAGTGAAGAGGTGCATCATCGGGGTCCCCTAATATTAAAAGATGGAGATGGCCACTCATGGGGCTGAAGGACTCTGCTGAGTCGATCTGCAAGCAGATTGTCCTGGCCCGGTAAATAGATCGCCTGGCAGATACCATGGGAAAATTTCTGCAGTGCCTATTGAAGCAAGTATTGTGGATCCCTGTGGTAAAACCATGGTGAAGGATGGTAGTGATCGGGTGCCCCCCCAAATGCTGCAATCAGGCCTCCTCACCCACAATACTGCCAGTGCCACAGTGCTGTGATCAGCAGCACTGACCACATAAAAAATAAAATTGTTGGCCCCCTTTCAGCACCATTCCCTTCTAGACAGCTCCCAATTCCCATCGGGAGTGCCCAGGGGGAGATCAGTGCACTCCCCTGATGTTCAAAGTGTCCAGGCCAACCAGTCAGACTAGACTTCCTTCCCTCCCCTCCAATGCACACTTGCAAGGGTGGGGAGCCCTGCAGACCCCATCCTTCTCTCTCCCACCTCCGAGTGCAAAAAAATCCTCCCAGCTAGCCAGCCGGCAAAGAGAGGTCCTGCAGCCCCCAACCCTTGGTCCTCCCCAGCTCTTCTTTCCTGCCCTCCTCATAGGCCTTAACAAAGATGACCACGGTATCATGGTGCTGCCCCTTAGCAAGAGACTAGAGGGCAGCACTTTGTGATGACAGTCATTTTGTTTTAGCCGCTAGATGAGGCAGGAGCATAAAGGATTGCTTCTTCCCCTGTTCTTCCACTAGACCCGATTTTGGCAGCCACCACACAAATCATTTTCATTCAGTGGCTGCAAACCATGGCCACACCCACTGCCCATCCTGATCTGCCCTGATCCTGCCTCAAGGAACCTGCACCACAATGAAAATTAGATATCGCAGAAAATTGCCCATGATATCTGAATTTTTTGCGGGTTTACTGCTATTGCAGGGTGTTAATCCTGTATTAGCCCCATCGTAGCAGTTAACATCCTTTAGTAGACATGTCCCTAAGACACTGCCTTTTCTTCCAAGTGTCCCAAAATCTGGTAACCTTAATAGACATGCATGCAGGCCCTATTACAGAACACTAAGACACCCCCAATTAGCTCAACATGCTGTAGCTAGGACAACCATGAATAGCAACACCTTTGATCACATTACCCCCATATTGTATACTGTCCACTGGCTCCCTGTACAAAGCCGTATCATCTACAAAATACTAGTCACATCTTTTAAACTAATCAAAGAAATCATCCCATCATACCTCTCCACATTCATCACCATGGACACTGTCACTCGCTCTCAGTGTGACTGCAATAAAAACAAACTAGCAATACCAAATGACTTCAGGAAATCAAGGAAAATTACAAACAATAAAGCATTTTCCCACATCACCCCTAAACTCTGGAATAACCTCCCAGAACACCTAAGAGAAGCAAAAGACCTCCCCACCTTCCAAAAAAACCCTTCAAAACCCATCTATTCACCCTTCACTTTTGATCCTCTTCTAAGCTCAACTCCATTGATCCTCCTCATTCCTCCACTTAAACCCTTCTACATAAGTCGCCGATCTCCCCTCCCTATAATACCAAGAATGCTTCATTACCTTATACTGTATCGGTCTACACCCTTATCTAACACCAAAATGGTACATAGCTCAATGTAAATGTATATAATTCTATGCAAATCAGCCTTGACAGTTATTGTATATAATTAAAGAGTTCTTTGTAATTGAAGACACACCTTTCACTGTACTATTAAAGTTGTTGTTCATTGTAAACAGCATTTGATCTTTAGTAAAATGCGGTATAGAAATTTGTAATAAATAAATAAATAAATAAAATAGTTTCTCCTAACATATCTGGTCCTGCCATTTTCCTAATGGGAACGTGCAGCAGCGTGGAAGCCTGGAGAAATGCTTTTTTTTTTTTTTTTACTTACTAGCAGGGGTGAAAAGTATTGGAGGAGTGAAGAGGGATTTCCCTCTTCATCTTAATGTTGTTGAGTTGCAGAAATGAGCACCTTTTGTAATCCTATTCATGCCCTAGAGCAGTTATAGCTACAGATGTCTCCAGTAGCAATTTCAGAAGTACAGCACTGATCTGAAATCGTGTGTGCAAGTGCATGTTTATCAACCTGCCATGGCCACACCTCCAGACATGTCACCAGCCAACTTGAACGAGATTGTGCCAGATACGTGTAGCTTCAGCATTTCTAAAATGGCTCTGGGGACATCTTTATGATTTGCTCATCTGAATCCCCATTATCAGACTCCCAAATCATGATTAGAGCTTCTAAAATGGCCTTCATAGTAAACAGCTCCTACTTCTGGGAACTTTCAATCTAATTAGCCAGACAGACAATTATCACAAACAGAAAAATATTGGTAGTAGGTCTGAATTAAATCAGTGGGTCCAGCTGCAGAGAGCGATGCCTCTTTAGTCTGAGAAAGTTGTGGCGTCTAACTGAAGAGGATGACCGCCCTACTCGATTAGCTGAAGCAGCAAGAAAATCTTTGTCCCAAAAATAGCTAAATTTAGTGTACAAGATGCTGTATGAATGCTTGAACAGGCCTATGGAACCTATTGTAGACCTGTTTCAAAATTCAAGATACTGTATAAGAGGTAATCTGCAAAATGAAGTACTGCATTACAAAACATTTTTCTTTAAAGTTGAAATGCTATAAAATCACATGAATAATGAAGAGACTGAAAAGGAAACAATTGATCTACAGGGAACATGAATACATTGTCCTAAGACCGAAGGCTCATCAAGATCACCTGTTAGCTAACTTGGCAGGTGTAACTGCAATTTGTGTGAGTATGCTCGTTAGATTCAGCTACAGTTGTGCTGTGTCCTGGTCAAACACAACTTTCACAAGCCAGTCCAATTCTGGTTTTCTTTAAGACCATTTTACTTCATTTTGGACCTTTTCATGTTAAGGACAAAATGGGACCATTGAAGTTTCAAGATGACAGAGAATGCGGTTTTACAAAAACCAAGATACATTGAGACAGTTCCAGTAAACTTGGATGAGAAACAGTCTAGACTTAGCTTACATCATGGACTCCGCAAGTCATTATAAGAGCCTGCACAAGACCCATTTCAATAAAGTATTATTTTGTTAGCATAAACAAATTGGTTTTGACATATTGATTCTTATTATGTGTCAAGGAGCTTTGGATTAGTAACAAAATTATTTGCTCAAAATATAAAGCTAAATAGCTGTTTACGATACAGTCACAACTACTGATCATTTCTGATGACAATCCTTTTTATTCTTTCCAAATCAATGGAAGCTGGAAAGAATTCTACAAAAGTGGTCATGTAGATGTCTGTCTGAATCTCTGTTCGGAGGTTGGGGATGGAAGGATACCCCTATGAAGAAAGGCTAAAAAGGTTAGGGCGCTTTAACCTGGAAAAGAGACAGCTGAGGGGAGATATGATAGAAGTCTATAAATTAATGAACGGAGTGGAACGGGTAAACGTAGATCGACTGTTTACATTATCAGAATATTTGAAGACTAGGGAACATGCAATGAAGCTACAGGGTAAACTATTTAAGACT